>CM060975.1:52186272-53481852 GCA_030765065.1 Deroplatys truncata | reverse complement strand
TATTCAACTGTTTCAAAATTGTTGTTGTTGTTGTAGGTATTCTACAACAGCGTAGCTCGAATTACATAAAAAAGAAATCCTTGTACTCTCTTACATATATAAATGCATTTATATTGGATGTTATCATTTGTTGGCTGTCAATAACAAAGACGAAAATGGTTCTTTGACAAGCATAAGTCTAACTCTGATGGTGCTCCACGTAATACCCTATAACAACTTATTGTAATTTACAGTAAAATCACCAAAAGATTCCTCTGCAAGTATATTGCATTCTATTCATCAGAAACTTACCGTCCATCATATTTTTTTCAACAATTTTAATACAAATGCAAAAGTTCCACTTCCACAACCATCAGAGCACAAAGCGCGCGAAAATCCACGTGCATTACATGCTATACAACGTTTGTAAATATTAACTAGAACAGAAGCAAGTAAACTAATACCATAAAGAAATAAGCCAGCGTAAAAATTTAATTGAATTCAAATTTTGACATTAATAATGTTTAAACATACAACTGTAACTTTAATATTGAAAATCAGGATCTCTATTATGCATTACTGTTAACTTTTGACAGAGGATTTTACTGCCGTTAGGTTAGGTACGTAGTGACAAAAAGAGAGTAAAATATAGCAGACGACTTGCTGCTGTCTAATATGAAAATTCTTCTTTAATCTTTCATTTACTTTATTATATCTGTGCATATATGCACAGACATAATCTTGGCCGGAAAGTTCGTAATTTCTTCCGTTGTGTGTTCAAAAATTTGAACTCGTTCGCACCAGTTTTTTTATTTTCCCTTGGCAGGTTGGCGGGACATTTAAATGCTATTTTTTTTAATTAATAAAAACGGTCATTTTGGGGGAGGGGTTAACTACACGCTAATGATGAACAAGTTTTGTCTAGTATTCATTTATAATAAAAATATTTGTTATTTGGAAATTCCATCTTTAAGACTATTCTGCACATTGTAAACTTTCTTAACCAAACTTATTCTGATAACTTAGGATTCTTATAAATAAGTGTGCAAGATGGGTTAAAAGTCGATTTTCCCTTAATTCATTTGCATCGTACTTTTTATATATTTATATCTATTCACACATACATGCAAATACTATAACTTAAAGAAGTGTGAGGAATGAAATTAATCATGTTTGTGTCTCGTACTTCTTTCTTATTAAGTATTGCAATCTGTGTACCATGCCCACAAATTTGTTACATACTTGTTACAATAAACATGTGTTATATTTAAATATTTATCATAATTCTGCTTTGTTAACTCTCCTTGCAGCATTATACAGTTAAGACACTGAATTCACGCTGTAAGACTGCTAATACAAATATTTGTGCTCATGACATTTACTGGCATTCCAGGAAAGAAAACCATCTGTTTATGAAGAGCATTTTATTTTGCAGTCCAAAAATCACCTTCCTACATTACCTACTTGCCAAGATAAGGTTTAAACTCACTTTTCAGCAAGGGGTACTGCTATGAAGAGGTACTGTGTGAAGAGGCTGCGCCACAAAGGAAATGAAGTGGCAGAGAATTAAACTAGTTCACCTTAGTGAAGTGCCATCAATGAAGGTGAATAACATAGGAACATAGAACAGTAACAGTGACAGTTGAAAAAGTGGACATCACAAAATGTTTTAACAGGAATTCTTTAGCAAATGTATATGCGAATAGATTGGATGTGTGGTTGTGATGTTAAAAACACTGTTTTGCTTTCCTCAAGCTTTATTTGGTGGTGAAGATAGAAAGATCCACGAATAAAACATGTAGTGAATGATTTGTAGCATCTTCATGACTTCCCCATAAAACATGACTTATAATAGCACGGTTACATTAGTAACCAATAAAATGGGATAAACACAATCATTGTAATTGTTCTACGAGCGTTCACCGAGTTACCATCACCAAAGCAAGAGCTACAACATCTACTGAATGCATACTTAATGAGCAATGTACAGGTGATAAGAGTGAAGCAACAATACCCAAAAGAGAAGTTTTTCTAATCAAAGCAGGAATGTTATTTACGTGTATTTATTTCCCCAAATAAAACGTTTCTATTTATTGAACATAACATAACAGAACATAAGATCTCAATCTATAGACCCTATAGTGAGCTAGACCAGCTTAAAGAAAGCTAGTCTACTCTAGGATGTAGATTATGTCATAAATACATAATTACATTGTGTACTTGTATGTAAATAAATTGTAGCTCTTATGTAGAGTACGTTAGAGCTAAAAAATTTTAAAACAATATTATTTATACTTAATGTAGTTATAAAATTTGGTAACATTTTATAGGCAGTTATTTTTTTGAATGAAAGAAATCCTCCTCTGTGTGAGTGATGAGATATCTTTTTAATGCTAATTTGAATTTATTTTTATTAGTTTTCAGTTCCTTAATATATGATGGAAGTGAATTAAATAATACTATACCATTGTAGTAACCCCATTTTTGGAATACTTGTAGCTTATTGCTTGGCCTGTGTAATTCCTGCCCATTTCTGGTTTGTTTGCTGTGTATGTCTGAATTTTTTATGAACACTTCTGGGTGGTCAACCACAGTTAAATGTACAGCTAAAATATGCTGACAGGCTAATGGTAGAATTCCAAATGTTTTGAATAGTGGTTTACAATGAGTTGATTTCTTTACACCTGCCATTATTCTTATTACCTTTTTTTGCAAAAGAAATATTTTTTTTGCATCTACTGAATTTCCCCAAAATGTTATTCCATAAGTCATAATTGAATGAAAATAAGCATAATATACTGTTTTTAAAATGTTTATTTGTAAAATGAATTAATGATCTAATTGCAAAACATGCAGAGCTTAGTTTTGGTAGGATGTAATCAATATGGTCTTTCCAATTCATATTATGATCTATAATAAGACCAAGACATTTTATGCTACCAGTTTCAGTAATTTCATTGCCTTCATGTTCAATTCTTATGTCTGCAATACTTTTATTTTTTGTGCGAAAATTTATATACTTAATTTTTTCAAAGTTTATATGAATTTTGTTACTATTGAACCAATTATTTAGCACACTGAAAATACCATTGGATAATCCTGAGAGGCGACTGATGTGTTCTTTAATTATGATACTTGTATCATCAGCAAAGAGAACTGGGTGGGCATGTTCATTTATTACTCTGGGAAGGTCGTTGACATATATTAGAAACAATAATGGACCCAAAATCAAACCTTGTGGAACACCATGCTTTACTTTTGACCATTTGGAATATATTTTGGAATTATCTGCAGTATTTATTATGACCTTTTTATGTCTGTTTGATAGGTAAGATGCAATCCATTGATATGTTTTATTCTTAATGCCATAATATGATAATTTCGATAAGAGTATATTATGATTTACACAGTCAAATGCTTTTGATATTCCTAGTGTATTACATTTATTATCAAGTGATTTCAAAATTTCATTCGTTAAGTTGAAAGTGGCATCATTGGTTGACATGTTTTTCCTAAATCCAAACTGCTCCTTTGCTAAAATATTTTTAATTAGGTGGTGACATATTCATTTTAACATAAGTTTTTCAAATACTTTGGAGAAAGCAGTTAGTAATGATACTAGTCTATAGTTTGACAGTTGTGACTTTTGCCCTTTCTTGTATAGTGGTTTATAATCAGTGTAACAGTTCTAGACACGTGAAAATCTTAATGAGAGCTATGATGCGAGTTGCTTACCAGATCAGGTGGTGACCGGTCGTCTGCATGCTTCAGGAGTGCATGGGACAGTCATCGTCAAATATCCACACCGGTTATGCACTGTGTTGCGCTGATAAACTTAGTTATATACAGTATATTAAAATCCACGCTGTAAAAAACGCTATCAATCATTGCCTCCAATTCTTCCACATCTAACAACCCTTCCTCTTCTGCGGAATCACTCACATTATTGCCGTCATCACTGCTGTCATTACTTTCTGCACCATTATCCTGCATGAGAATTATTTCTATTTAATTTTCTGCAATTCCGTATTTTTCGGAATAATGATTCTTAATTTATTCAGCATGTCGCCATACATTTTCCCATTCTGGCCTTCCAATTTCAGCAAATTGCTGGCGTTATAACTGCTCCACATATTTTAATTTAAAAGTGATAATTCTGCATGCCACCCATTTTTTGATATCAGCCCAGATTAATTCAATTGGGTTTAGATCTGGGCAATACGATGACAGTCTAAGTACATTATGGCGATGTTGTATTACTATCTGGTCACGTATGTATGACTTCTGAAGCTGTTTGTTGGCTTTAATTAAGTTATATAGCTTTGTTTTACTCAGGCTTTCATCTAAAGCTTTATTATGTCTAAGTAACCAAGCTCTCATTTCTTCTTTCAAGGAAGTTGAGGTAGGTGGTTTGTGAATTTGAGTGTTGACGCATTGTGAAGCATTGTCGATGACCAGAACAGACCCAGCAGGCATATTAGGTATCAACATGGCATTGATTCACTTCATGTAATTTTCTGTATTCATTTCTTGATGAAAATCTCCTGTTGTTTGTTGCGACTTGTAAAAGAAGGGCATTTGGAACGAAGCCGATCTTTCCAACAGCATGAACGATAATAAGTATTTGCCCTTTGGCAACAGGTACCTGCAAACCTAATTCGCTATCGTCTCTCCAACTTTTAGATGCTGTATGACTGTTGTGTATGTATGACTCATCTTCATACATTATAGTATTTTTCTGAAATTTGTAGCACCACCTTGAAAATTGATGCTGATATAAGTACACATTGATATAAGTACATATAAAATTAGTCATTTGGAAAGGTAGAATCAGACTGAAAAATTAAATGCCATAGCCAAGATTTGAACCACAGATCTTAGTCTTTCCATGCCGTTGCTCTAACCGACTAAGCTATCATGGCAACATTTACTTTTTATTTTTATTTCTATTTTTTTATTTTCTTATTTCATTTTATTTATTTTGCTTTTCTGTTAGAACTCTTCTATTTGATTTCGGTTTCTTCCACTTGAACCCTAAATCTTTAATAATTTTTCTGAGATTTGTAGCACCACCTTGAAAGTTTCTGCTGTGTTTCTGCTGGATGAGCAATCTGCTTATTATTAGCACAGTTTCCTCTTCCACATAGGAATTGTGAATCGTGCGCCGAATGACGCATTCGAATACATTTAGGGACCTTATGTTTCTTCCCAGGCGTGTCAAATGGCATTCTTTCATCCATATGTTTTTTTTTTCTCTTATCTTTGAGAACTCTGGAAACGGAACTTGGTGAAACACCAGTTGCTTGACTACTCTTTCTTTCACTCTCTTAAGGCTTTTGTGGAACTCGGACGAACATATATTTTCTTCCTTCATCTCTGCTTCTTGCTTCATGAAGTCGAGGACATTTGCAATTATTTCCCTACTTTGATTATGTAACACCTTACCACTTAACTTTGAAAACATAGGAGCCATGGTTATAAATATAACAAATATAAAGTAAGTACTATTTAAACACTGCTCTCTTTAAAATTACAACCAGATGCAGACACTTTCTATGCGGACTGTATGTGTTACGCACTGTGAGTAAGCAAAGGTGTTATATCGCTTTCGTTGATTAAGCCTAACATAAACCATTCCTAGGCTCGGCAGCTGGGGTAGCAATCAAGGTCACGATTCCAGAAGTTTTGCGCGAGTAATAACTATAGAATATTTTAGCCTGTCAGGAAAAGTCCGTTACAAAGGAGAAGTTACTTATATGACTTAAATGTTTGCTAATTTTATCGCCGCATAGTTTTAATATCTTAGTAGTTATTTCGTCATAACCCGATGAATTCTTGCTTTTGAGGGATTTTATCGTTTTATTTACTTCTATCGTGCTTGTGGGTACCATTTCTGTATAAATAAGCTGCTTTTTTCAAATATGAAATAGGGTCCTCCACTTGTTGTTTGGACTGTAACAGTAAATTTTCTGCTAACTGAATATAATACTCATTAAATAATGTTGCTATTGCTTGTGGTTCTTTTGTGGTGATATCATTTACTCTAATTTCTTTTATTTTATTTTTTGTGTGATGTTTACCAGTCTCTTTTTTTATAATTTTCCATTAGGCTTGTTATTTGAGGATGCTATCTGCTTTTCATAGCAGAATTTTTTAGCTACATTTATAACCTTTTTTTAAAATTTTACAATATTTTTTATAGTGTTGTCTATGTTTCTCACAGTTGCTTTCTCTAGTAGCCAAGTAGAGTTCTCTTTTGTGTTTGCAGGATATCTTAATACCTTGTGTTAACCAGCCATTTCTAGGTGTGTTAATAATTTCCTTTACACGAGATGGAAAACTTGAGTTATGAATCCTTATGAAAGTATTGATGAGGTAGACATATATATTATTTGGTATACTGAGTATACACTTGATTTCCAAATAGAAAGTCTAATAATTTATAATAAATAATTAAAATACTATATAATCTTTACTATACAAAATTACTAAAGAAGAAATTCCTTCCAATACATGCAACTGCTTTGTCATAAGGAGTTTCCTGCTTGGCTTGTGTAAGATTTATTACTGTAATTAAGGCAAGATTTTCAGATTACTTTCTTTGTTGATTTAGGAATGCATACCAAGTTGTATTTGCTTGAATCCTACAGTGTTCGTCCTCATTTACATTTTTAACTTGGGTCCACCTTTAACACATGGTAATGCGTGCAACTCAAGTAGTGGCCAGAGCTCAGCCGCCATCAAATCCTGTGCCAGCCATAGTTATTTTGTTGTTTGTCTGTCTGTTTTTCTTTTAGGCAAATTCTTTGTAATCCAACTGAATAAATAAATAATTAATGAAACCTCAAGTTGGCAGGGAAAGTAGGAAAATTATTATTCAACCTTCGGATTGCTATAAAGATATTTAACACAGTAGTTGAAGCAAAAATGTTATATGGTAGTGAAATATGGGGAGTAGAACGAGGCTGGGAAGAGATAGATATGGTACATAGGAGTTTCTGCAGAGAAGTTTTAGGCCTGCCAAATGCTACAGTTAAGGAATTTGCTCAAATTGAAATGCAGAGAGTGGGGGGGAAAGGGGTAATAATGGAGAGAGCTCTTAAATATTGGTACAGACTATTAAATTTAGAAGAGAAGAATTTGTTGAGACAGTGTTTGGAATTCCAAGAAAGGAGCTTAAAGAAGAATGGGTGGAGTTATAGTATACAAACTAATTTGGAAAATAGTGGTCTAGGGGAAATCTGGAGAAGGAGGGAAAATAATGCTAAGGGTTTTTGGAAAGAAGCTAGGCAGAGGTTTGAAGATATAGAGATACAAAATTTATTTAGCAACATTGGGAACAAAAGTTCCTTGGAATCATATATATTAATAAAAAATGTATGGGCTAGAGAACAGTATGTGGATAACTCAAATAAGGAACAAAGAGAAAGTATTGCCTGGGCACGAGCAGGTGTATGGAGATTAATAGGAATGAGAAATGGGTTCCCACAGAATCAGTGCCCAATATGTGGGGAAAGAGAAGATTTAGAACATATCGTTTTTGACTGTAAAGGTACACAGCATTGGAGAAAGGTAGCTATAAATGGGAAATGGTTAAAACGGGACAGGAAAATAGCTTTAAGCAAGATTTTTAACAAGGATAGTAAAAAGGTAGGAGAATATTTGTCCAAAGTTAAAAAGAAATGGTTATGGACAATAAAAAGAGATGTAAATTAATTTCATCAAGTGATGTTAAGTTATGTAATTATATTATTATTATTATATATTATTACTATAAGATTATTATTTTGGTATCATTACTATTATTTTTACTACTATTTGTATTATTATCATCATTTTTATGTTATAATAAGAGTGTAATATGGGTAGAATATGGCAAGATAACAGCTTGGGCTGATGTATAGCCATATTCTAAGGAAGATTGCTAGCACAAATAAATAAATAAATAAATAAAGATATTTCTAGAACTCAGCATGCTCACACAACAGGAAGGGAAGAAATGAATTTGTAAATCCTTTCCTTTGCAGTAATTGCTCTCACATTTTATTTTTATTTTTATTTATTGCTGTTAACACAAATCCAAGTGCTTGAGTTGGAACTACATTTATGTTCTGAGAGCACAATCCATGCTGAAAATTGGGAGGTGTATAGTATTGCCCCCAAAAGTTGAAAGGTGTATGGTCACCTCAGCACCCATACATTTATCCCTTCACTTCAAGCTTAATGGTGCAAGAGCTACCTAACAACCTATCTCAGCTCCCTCCCTACTTAAATGGTCCAATAAAAATCGTGTTATGTTCACATGACTTTCTCTACCTTCTTAACACTTATTAGAGGTATACAAAATATTCTTACAAAAGTTTATTTTCCTATTTCATTTTAATTGAGATAAACCTTTGCAGAAGTATCTACTTTCCACTTTTCGTTATACATACAAAGGGAATAGTGATAGTCAAAACGTTTTATAACTGGATGGTATACGCTGGCCTTAAAATTCCATACGATTTCCATGAATTGCGAGAAACAGCTGAATGTTGACAGAACTTGAAAAGAATTATAAAGTATTGAACAATGCGAACCATTAATAACTAATATATTATGCTGCAAAAAAGTTATTGATATAAATTGTGTGCTTTAAGAGAGATCTACATTTTTTGCATAGTATGTTTTCACCTATCATGTAACATTTACCACCTATACAAGAATAAACTCCTCTTGAATGAATAAGACTTCACAGGCTATTCCCAGAAAATTATAGACATACATTTTGTTTGTAAATATCTTCAATATATGGTATTTTAATAAAAACTGTTAAGAGCCAGTTTTTAGAAAATCAAAAATATTCTACATAAAGGGCAATTTGGGGTAGGAGGATTTTCTTGAAAACCTTTGTGTCACATTTTTGGAAGATATGAACTTAAATACCAAGTTTGGTAAGAGCACAATACTGAAAATTTTTAGAATGCCACGTTTCTAAAACCAAATGAAATTTGTTTATATTTGATAACTACTTTCTAATGTTTTGCAAGTTGATTGCTCTGTAATTTTTTGATTTGCTCTAATAGTTTGCTAATTACCATCATTTAGATTTTATGTTCACTCAAAAATGAATTTGACTAAAGAACTTTCTGGGCTATGATTTTTTACAATTTTAAATCATCATTAACACCTAAACAATGTGAAGATTGACTTAGAAATGCATTTGGCAAAGACCCATCTAAGGCAACAATTTATATTTGGCACAGCGAAACCAAAACAGATTGGTTTTTTCTTAGTGATGAATTTCGTGAAGTATGCCCAAGAACTGCTGTTTCTGATGAAAATATTGCCACCGTTCGAACAACACTTAAAGAAGATCGACGGACATCTTATGAATTTATTCCAGCAGTATTGGGCATTGGTGTGAGTCAAATCCAAAACATTTTACATCAACAATTAGACGTGAGAAAACTTTGTTGTCGATGGATTCCATATAAACTGACCCACGATCAAAAACAGCAATGCATTGATTGGTGCAGAAAAACTCTGGAAATATTACAAGATGGCACTCCAAATTTAGTTTGGAATATCGTTGCTGGTGATGAATCTTGGATTTATTGCTATGATCCAAAAGGAAAGTCAATCGGCTTAACAGGTCTTTCCAAAAGAACCTATACAGAAGTCCAAGGAATTCACAGTGCTAGAAGATGGTTGCTAGTTTTTTTTTTTTCTAAAACAGGTCATATTGCTACTATAGCATTAGAAGATAGACGTACCATTACTACCAACTGGTACACAAATGTCTGTTTACTGCAAATTTTTGAAAAAGTTCATGAAAAATGCCCAAAAGAAAAAATATGTTACATCATAACAATGCATCATTGCATACAGCAAAACTAACAACTGAGTATCTGAATGTCCTAAAGGTCAGCATCATGGACCCTCAACCAAACAGCTCTGCCTAGCACCTTGTGATTTCTTTTTGTTTCCAAAAATTAAAGATAAAATACATGGAATCACTTTCTCGTCGTCAGATGAAGTGGTGGAACATTATAAAAACTTGGTTTCAGAAGTGCCTCATGAAGAGTAGCATCATTGCTCATTAAAGGGGAATATTTTAAAAACAATTTTTTTTTAAATTAACCTTGTTTGATTTTCTAAAAATCAGTGTCACACTCTTAATTATCTTTTCGTTTTTGAATTATGCTGTTCACAGACAAAAGTTATTTTCCTTTCTACTTCATTTAAATCAAGACAAATCTTTCCGGAAATAGCTGCAATACACATTTCATTAGAGGTACAAAGGGAATAGCGATAGTCGGTATTTTAGAACTGCATGCTACCTGCTGGCCATAAAACTCCATACTCTTTCCACGACATTGTGAGAAACAATTGAATATTAACAGGTCTTTAAAGAAACGGCTAAGTATTGAACAATTTGAACCATTAATAACAGATATCTCGGAAATGGCTGATGCCATAAAAAGAGTCAATGGAATAAATTGTGTGTTTTAAACAGATCTACATTTTGAAAGGTGATACATTATACATATATAGGAATTGTACATATGAAAGGGGAGCCATACATATAAGAATTGTACAGTAATAATTTAATTCACTAACATGTTAAAATATTCAACATCTAACATTTGTACAGAGCTGATTGTAAGAAATGGGCGAGCTAGCAAAAATTCCAGGAAAGCATAAAGAGCATACCTTTCACCAAGCCAACAGGCAAGGAACCGGTAATGGTGAGAAATAGAAAGAGACCGATAGAGAAAAGAAAGAGACGAAGATATGGAACTGACGCTTAAGCGCATGGACCTGAAGCCACACATTCTCATACATGTTAAGGTAACGCAGTCTGAAGACCAATAGGGAACGTCGTTACATTTTTAAATGCAGAGGTGAGCGTCACTAGGCTCCCGTATATAAGGGCAGGCACGGCCTCGGAGCCCACTCTCTCTCTATCACTGATCTTCAAGAATTCACGTCGACACGAGGTGCTACAGATGCACAAGGGTGGGAATGCGTGTGCAGATAGCTAAGCTTCTGACTAATTTAAAGTGGTGGGATTATAATAATGGGAAAAGCTAGCCGCCCATAATTATTTCAATTGCGAATAAGCTTCATTTATTAAGGGAAAATTGCAGTTTATTTCTTAAACTTGCCTCACCTACTATAACCTGAGAATTAATTATTAGATATAGTTAGGAATGGAATACACAACAACTGATGAGCATCAATAGCCGAGGAAGAACACTGCCGAAGACCACATCAACCCAGGAATGACTATTTCCCACTACAAATGGCGCCCAACGACAATTTCCTGCTATAATTTCTTATGTAGTATGTTTTCGTCTATCGTTTGTTTACCAGTTATATCTTTTGTGTCGCATCTTTGAAAGTTACTGAACCTAAATAAATAAATTGGTATTTATCTGACCTTTTGTTTTTGAGTTCTCTCTCTCTCTCTCCTCTCTCTCGCGCTCTCTCTCTCTCACACACACTTTTCTAAAAAAAAAAATTATTCAGGGAGCCTTAAAACATGCATTTCTGGTGAAATCTCTATGTCAAGGGTTGAATGCAGTACCTTCTCTCCCTTCCAGGTGGTAGAAAAGTAAAAATCTGCATAGGCATATATACTCTTAAAGTGGTATAGGTGAAGTTCTGTATTCTTAAATAAATAACAGCAACAAACTCAGATGGAAAACTGCCAGGGTTTATATCCAGTTAATAAATAATAAACTCATACAGGTAATGACATCACTGTTTGCTATGTTTGTTTAAATTTAATATATAAGAATACATTTTGATAGAATAATTACAAAAACCTTTATGTGTTTCTCCATAATAATGCACAATCCAATGCTTACTATATTCCAGAGCTGTAGTCAACAACACACAAAATCATAAAATCAACTTTCTTTTCAGCATCCTTTTTTTATTATTAAAAACTTATTTTTCAATGGTATTGTATTCTAATGAATAAGAAAGATGAAATGCTTTCATAACATGATTACAGCTCTGGAAAGAGTGTGTCTCATGTACAAAGCCTCCAATACTTTGGGTGCTCCTCCAATTTTAGTCATGGAGGGAAGTCAAGCACCATTAGCATAAAATATATACTTTACCAAGTTAAGGATATCAGCTTCAACAAAGTGTAGATTTATCACAGATTTTTGTTAACAAGTTCTTATGCTTATATCATGAATGCACTGTAAATATACCTCAGAAAAACATTTCAGTGTTTATAAGGCAATAATAATAATATACTTAAACATTTTGCCTCTTCTGCATTTTATACTACAGGATAATATCACTATAGAGTAAATGAACATATTTAGAGCAAAATTGCTTTGTGCTTGGACAGGTATAAAATTAATTTATTTGGCGACAGAAGATGGATTTTACATTTTTTATCTGCAAAACTCTGTATTACAGCTAAGATTACAATAAAAATAATTTCTTCTTTAAATACATAACATAGCAATATTAAAAAAAACAAAACTCGAATTGGGTAATTAACTCAGTTGAGAAACTTCATGTAGCTATATACCCCCTTCTTCCTCCCTGGCAAACAGGAAAGCAATAATCCATAAATTTTATGACAAACATACAGGATGTAATTAACATTTTATGTTTTAATATCCACCCCCTAAATGAAATTCTTCAAACAAAGCTGCAAAAATTTGCTGAAAGCTTTTTAGTTAAGTATATTAGGAAAAATCTATGACTATATGCTAATGTGAATGAATTTCAGAAGGTGGTGTTCTCTCGTTCAACATTAAAGCATATTGTGGTTCAAATATAGATATCATAAGTTGGTTTGTATGTACTAACATGCATGCTTCTAAAATAATTAATTTTGAATTGTGAATAGTTTATCACCAGCACAAAATGGGAAAGAAATTCATAAAGCATAAAAAAAAACTTAGGCTGTACCATTTTCATTTAAAACAAATGAATGATAGATAAACACAGTCACATGCTCCTGTTCTAGCAGAGATGCCATTTTGTCTCTTTCATAGTTCCAGTGCAGATTGATCAGCTAGGCAGCTAAAAGTGGGGGCAAAATTATGGGGTCATACAATTCACAATCTTACAGTTCCCAATTTTCTGGAGGGCCCCCCTGCATCAGTATGAAAAGAGAAGTCACTCAAGAAGGTAAAGAATAAAGATAAAACAAAATTATATTTTTGTAGTCTTAAGTTATATAGAACCTGTAAGGGGCAAGCTTTTAATTCACAGAGTCAAGTGATTTTATAAGAGTAATAAGCAGGCAATAAGTGATAACTGATTACCTATTTACTTCCGAGATTAAACTATGGGGATTGTAGTGTTTTATTGACATTATCTTAATTACTTGCAAAACGTACATACATGTTACTCAGGGTCAGAAACTCAGCATTTGAATTGCTTTACAGCAGCAGATGACATGGCTATTATATTCTATGCACTTTTTTAATAATTTGTGTTATTTTATATAAATGTTTAATGTGTTTTCTATTACTATTATTGTAATATTTGTTTTAAATTCAAATTTTTATAGTAAGGTCTCAAAAATAGATATAGAGTAGTCTATGAAAATATGCTTTTCAGGTCTTGTTATTCCCTCTTTCCAGGTACTGTTATTATCAGAGGACACAGCTATTAACATAAAGACAAGAAAAATACTTTTTTTCTAATACTGTGTAATGTATTTAATAATTCAAGTTTTTGTGTGTCATAATATGGTAAATATTATTAAATGAAATTACTGATGTTCATGCAGGTATTCAAGCAGAATTTGATGGCATATGTAGAAAAAAAAAAGGAAAAGAATTAAATATATGTTAATACCAAGATGTGCATATACTCTGTTTGTATTTGCTAAGTAGGATAATACTATTATGTCTGACGGTCAATAAGAGAACCAATATCATGCATATGAAATGAAATGGGAACTTTGTGACTGTGTAATGGGCCATTACAGGAATAGAGGAACATGAAAAATAAAATTAAAACTTCTCCAGTTGGGACTTTTGTTTTCTAAGCTTCACAGGATGTTTCATGGCTTTGTTAACATACAATCTTTGATATTCTGAGGAAAACAACTGACTTTTGACTGTTGAAAAGTGCAACGTTACAATCATAAAAAATAGTTGAAATTTTCTTGATGTTGACTATTGTTTTACTTTAAATTAATTCACTTTAATGTGTTAATTGCTATGTTGGCCACAGATCAAAAAAGAAATATAGCCTCTATAACTGTTATCAGAAATTCTAACCTCAATTGTAACATGAGCAGGGCTCAAAATTAACAGGTGGCAGGGATGGATGGATTTCCCCCTCTCGTCAAATAAACATTTCTTCCTTGCTAGGGATATATTTTATTACATTTCATAAACTTCAGTTTAAAATTCCAATGTTTCCTCATAATGCCAGTACTATGCATAAAAACAAAAATTATATAACAAGCATTTGACATGCATGTGTAAATAGAAGCGCAACAATGGACATAGGGTTTATACTACTGCTTTGTGTGGGTTTCATTTTGCCAGCAATTATACAGTTAAAGAATGTTTGCTATGAGTGTAGTAGTGTTCCACAGTACTGTCAAGTATGACTTTTACAGAGAGTGAATGTTCTTAAAAGTTGGTTAATAACATTAACATGGACCAATTTTTAATAAATAAATAAAATAGAAAAAAGCGTAATATAACGGAATCTGAAATGTCAGGTAATAGGGCTTTGTCCTCTACAGAACAGGTAAATGTTCTAATAGTGGCATGAACACGTGTCAATGAAATATACAGTTGTAGTGGAAATTATGATATTATTAACATGTGGTAGCCTAATTGGAGAATATATAGACAAGGATATTCGAGAAATGGAAAACGAATCGAAGCTTGGCTTTCAGCAAATAGTTCCAGAGGGGTTATATGCTTGTACTGCTCAGAAATTCAAAATCACAGTGCTCTTAAAGACAGTAAAATGCCATTGAGACAGCTTTTATCAAAAGGGTTGAATGCAGTAAAACCTACTCCTCCCATGATCAATAATTTTATAATTTAAATGTCTTTAAGAGCACAGTGATACAAATGAATATTTTCTTTTCAGCTGTCTGGTATTACTAATTTATTTTTACATGAGGTTAAATATAATTATGTTAGTACATTGGACCCCGCATTTAATACACCCATCATCAAAATGATTCAAACCCTGAACACAAATTATAAAAGGTTAAATTAATTGTGGCTGTTCATGTCATTCATAAAAGTTTAAGATTAAATTGGTTTATTTTCTGTAGATATGATTATAACTTAAAATGTCTATAGCTATACTATATTGTAGTTAATGTCACATTGCATGCCATAATCTCTGATGGGTTCCATTATTTTCTGAATAATACCAGAGTCACAATAACTTGATGAACATATCAGTCACTAAATAGAACATCAGTTTATTGATTTCTGTGATAGTACCTCCTGAGGTTTCAAGTATACTATATATGAAAATTAGCTTCCCGATATTTTTTGGAGAGTTTTTTAAATTTTTATTATTATTATTATTATTATTATTATTATTATTATTATTATTATTATTATTATTATTATTATTATTATTATTATTAAAACACAAACACTTAATTTTACCATGTCTTTGGTGTAACATGAGTTATAGAATTTTAAAAACTTGTAATAATTTTAATAAATATCCTATTAAAAATGAAATAAAACATTAGACATATTTTCATAGTAGTGAAGATGGGCTGCAGATACATTTTGAGTTCAAGAGTTTGCATGGAATGAGTCTAATACATACACAAAAGATTGTGCCATGGTACCATCAAATGTTTAGCAACTTTTGTATATTGAAATGTTAGCAACCCCTCCTCTCCAGCAAAGTGCCAATAGTGCCACCATTGCAACATGCGAGTATGGTTTACCAACACTAGAATAAAGGGGTTAGCTCCGCAAAAACTAATTGGCATTGACTATAGTCTGGCATTCTAGTCTAACACAGCACATCATAAACCATGTCTTAACATTTTGTCACAGTTCAGCTGGAACAACAAAAAATATTTTATCAACCTGTATATGGCAGTTAAAGAAAACATTAAATAAGAATTTGTTAGTACCTAGATAACTCTACCCAACTTAACATATGACATGCCACGTAATTGATCTAATACTGCTACAGGGCTACCAATTCTAATTATCTAATCTCAGGTATTGCTTTCCTGCTGTCCAGGAATATTTCAGCCCCTTTTGATCAAACATAGAGGCCTCTACGCATTTATGTAATACAGCTTTTGTTGTAAAAAACGCAAATAAATTGTATTTAATAAAAATAAAAACACAAATAAGAGAATTGTTATTAATCCTTTTTAGCTGAACCATTTTGCCATTCCAAGTCTCGTTAACCTCTCAATCCATGCTGCTTCAATTTTTTTTAAGCACCTTAATAAAAGAAGGAAAAGAAGCATCCAATTTCTGCATTATACTCGGGGTATTGTATGACTAACATTTTAAAAAGAGCTACACCAATCATTACACAATATATTATTTCTGCAAGAATTGTTTTGCATGCTCGGCTGTCTGGTGTTTCAAACATAAAAGTCATGCAACGTTTGAAAAGTGCTTCAAAGTGATGCTCATTTAAGCTTAAGCTCAAAAATTACCTTTCAGTTTATGGCTTGGCCTATTCTTTGTACCACAAAAACCAACTTTTTTAGTCTCTTTAATTGTTTAACAAACTTTAGAGACTTCTCAAAAGGTAAAGGAACTGTTTAATCAAGTAAGACAAATAATCACCTTTTTATTCTCCTTTGCATTGTTTAAATCTCCTTTCAGATGCAGTTAACTTTATGTAAAAGCATACATCACAATTTGGTGGCATGTAGCTAGTTATGGATAAATATGAAGTTAAACTCAATGCTAATATTTTTATCTGAGCAAAGGTATTCTACTACCACTGTGAAAATTAAATACATGCTGCACTTTTAAATAAAAGTTGATATTCAACATATAAGTGAGGTAGTCATGACAAACAAAACTTTAATAATTCACTTTTATGCCACCATCATGCTGTGTTGCATTTACACAGAAAATATGCTGTTATGAGACATCTTTTTAGAAGCCTAAAATCCATTTATCAAATGTTCATTATGAAATCTAATAAAAGCAGAAAACAAAACATTAGTCATATAATACTTCTCTTGTACCCAATTTGCATGAAAGTGATTAATTATTTTAAGACTGCTGCTTTTATTATTAATGAAAACAAATAGTCAGCATTTCTGTTAGCACATATGATTACATCTATATGTAGTTACCATTCAGCATTTTCTCTGCCAACCCACTCAAGCCATTCACCCTTAATATTCACTCTTGTAATACTGCAGTCTAAGCTTATGAATACACAAAACTCTCTAAAGAACACACTAATGAAACATATTAAATGTTAACATAAAACCTCCTGCCAAAGCATAATGTTTGTAACATTTTAAAGAATACATATATGAACTCTACAAGTACTAAATCATTATCTATGATGCTGCCATTGTTGAGAATTTACTCTTGATGTATTTTTCCCAACAGGAAAGGATAACTGTGTTACATGATTAGTGCTTATCATAAAACAAAAAGCTCTACATCTATCCTAACACCAACTGAAGTCAGATCTGTGTGTCAAATTATATGATGTACTAGGAATGGTCCGAGTGTAGTCCACAACTGCATAAGAATTAAATCCTGCATATTGATATCATGCTAAATAAAATAATGTATCCATTATCACTATTAGTTTATGAAAACCAAAGCTCAAAGATTCAAGCTCGGAATTCTATCCCAGTAAAGAAACATAATAAGTTACACCCTGATTAATGTGAGGAATGAAAAGCAAAGGGATGTTAGTGAACATTCTTAAAAAAACTAGATAACTGTGTTCAAATAGCAGATGTAATAGCATACAGATAGAGAAAGGTAGGCATATTATGTGGTCATTGCTGGAATCAGAAGTATGTAGTTTAAGAAAGATTTGCATTTATATAAACAAGGGCTATGAGGTCTCTCATATATCCTGAGGTTTCAAACATCAAGGATTAACCATGACAAGCTTAATGGCAGGCCATAACTGACCAACCTGACAGCATATTCATGCCCGCAAGTACATGGCAAAGGCAGCAATAAGAGCAAATAATGTGGTCAGCATCAAGCTTCCCCAGTCACAGTACCCATATAGAGTACCGGACTGCCTACCTATCACAATGTTGATTCAGCACTGGTTCTATACTAGGGATGGGAGGAAAATAACATCATGGTTACATGTAACAGTTACAGAAGTGATGGAGAAGACAGTAACTACTGTCCATTCCAAACCAGAGTTCCCTCTGATGTAACAAAAGCATGTGCTTCTGCTTGTCACGAGTCCAAGAACACACTCTTACGCCATTGTAAATAGTTCCTTAGTACATGTATTGTATCATGAAATATTAGGGCAGGAAAGGTGTAGAACTGCACATTTTATTGCGGTTATAAGAACTCATTGCTAACGCTAATGGATATATACTAACCGTTAAGAGATTACAAAAATATGAATTTCATCTGCTGTTGCGCTAACACAGAGAGCACCTTGCTTGTTAATACCAACTGCATGCATGACTGCCATTCTCTTGCATATACGAGAAATGCAGCAATGAATTCCCAGCAAAGGTGCTATCTGAGTACCGAATAAACATTTTGCGTAACATAGGAAATATGATAAGCGAACAGTCATTCATAATACGCTAGCACACATATGCTCAGCTCAGTCAAATCTTGTGATATAGTCAGTTGGTATTTGAGTTTTCATGGCAGAGGAAGGTGCATGTAGTGCGAATAAACTGTTCAAACACAAAAATGGGAAACAGTTTAAAAGTGGCAAAAAACAAACAATACTTAATATATTCAACTCACCATTAGAAAAATATCTGACACTTGCATTAGTGCATATTACGAAACTAATATCCGATTTTACAGGTGTTTCAGTGAGAAGTGTAACCAAAGTGCGCAGGGAATATAAATAGACATAATAGAACATAGAAGAGGAGAATAAAATGTGGGAACTTGTTTTTGTGTGAGACAGTGATGTGCAATTGTGGATAAGCTTGTCATTATTTTGGAGAGTAGTTCTGATTCCGATATGGCAGCTGAGTCATCTTCCGAGGATTCGGATTTGGGTGTTGCACTTTTTCCCTGAGGACTGTGATTAACGTAAGTAAAATGTTCATTTCTGCATACTTATAAAATCGATTGTTACCTCAGGTTGCATTTTGAACTATGATTCTCACACAGGGCACATTTTTATAGATTTAAATAGTGTTCAACAAGCACATAAGAGGGGAACAAGCAGCCATTAGGGGCGGGGATTGCAAACTACTTTCGCGCGGATAATACAAAGAGTTTGTTTTCAGTGAAAGGCACTCTGGTTTGGAATGGACAGTAGTTATACATTAACAGTTACAAAAGTAACTAGTTACCCAATAACAGCTACCAAAGTAATGAAGACAGTAATTAAACTTTAGTTATCCTGTTAACAGTCATAAGTAATGAAGATGGTTACCAAGTCTAGGTGACTTCATTCATTGCATGTGCATTAGTATTGCTTATCAAGAACGCAGTATCGAACACACTATCAATCTTCTTTGCAAGAGATTGTGAATGGCATTGTCAATGTAATATACTATCTGGCAAGTAAAATGCCTACTATCTGTTTTGCTACATATACGTAACCAAATGAGATTATCTGCATCTTTAGTGATGTTAGACAATAATTTTTGTTTCGGTGTTAATGTTTCTCTTCTCTAGCAACATTGCCTTTCAAAATGCCATTACTATGTTTTATCTAACGTTAATTGTATTGTACAACTGCATGCTTCCAAACTTGAGTTGCATGAATGTAAACATTTTATCATTAACTTGTGGCTGTTGTCACCTTGACATGCTAAGAAAGATGCACTGACAGTGCAAATAGCTTAGCCATTAGGAAGAAAGCAACATGGAGGAATATATTTTGGTGTGTTTGTGTATAATTGGAAGAATTTAGAAGCAAGTGTGAATGTATTTTGCGATTATAAACCTTCATTAATAATCAAAGTGTTGACACACTTACAGAAACTTCTGTACAACAAAATTCATATGAAACATAGTTATAGCTAATCGTTACCGGTAACCATTAATGTAATATAACTGCAAACATGATAACTGTGAAAACAAATAACTTAATCACTACTGGTGACTGTTACAGTAACTTAATGTAGGTACATTGTGACAGTTATAACGATCACCTGAAAGTAACGATTTGTCACATCCCTACTATATAAGGGCAAAAAAATCTGCACACCTTTGGGTAAGCTTAAACCCAAGGAACTGGAGACTACATTCCAGCCCATAGGACATATAACTAATTATTTCTCCCATATTTTAATTCTCAACATCGTATTTTATCACTTTGGTATTCTGTTTAGAGTTACCCCTAGATGCTTAAAATGCTACCTTATACAGATTAAAACATTGTCCATGAGTAGATTGAAGTACACACTGTACATTCCTTTGTGTTTTCAAACACCCTACAAGTTAGTTGTTGTTCAGTTCCTTTGTTTTATTGTAAATGAGAATATACATTACACTACCACCAAATCACTTGTTTTAAGGTAAGAAAAACATGTGAAGCTGTCATATTTTCTGTGTCGAAACATAAATTTATTACTATGAATTTCAACAAGTTAATTCAAATGTTCATCTTATTTATGTATAAACTTTCTGAACAACTGCTAATAAAACCTAAAAATGAATAGTGCTCCAAACTATGTGAGGACTGAAAAAAAGAAAGAAAGAAAGAAAGAAAGAAAAAAAAGTGCTGTATAGTACGCCAAAACCTTGGAAAAGGGGGAGGGATGATGCTTCGAATTATTCCAGTTTTAACATTTTCAACGTAGTACTTAAATCTTCAATTTGAGTCCCATTTTCTTTTAAAAAAAATGCTTCTGCACTTTCATCCCTTTTGTTTTCATCACCTCATTAGAATACTCATTATTCTAGCAACATTCAATTTTATTTGTAACTCTGGAAGTTGATTCTTCAGGAATACTTGAAACTTAAGATGTCAAATCCTATTCCCTAACCAAAAATAAAGATAAGGTGCAACTAGATGCCTATTTCATTGATATGAATAAAATTAAACACACATGCTTGCCATCAAATGACAGATGTAAGTTTGGAAAGTTAAAAGTGGAAGGCTGAGAAGTATTAGGTAAGGGCTAAAATTAAAATACTGAATAACTGCTTTAACAGCATAAAGGAAGACATTTTCCTTTGGAAATTTAAACAAATATAATCTCCTAATATATAAAATATCAGGAAATAAAATCTTTAAGTTTGTTTTTTGTCCAGTGGCCTCTGGATATACATTCTGATGAAAACAGAACTTATTTATACGCTGTTCAATGTATATTACTTACAGCCTTTTGTTTCCAATTGGTTCCATATTAAACCTATTATATTTTTAAGTCAAGGAAGTGGTAAAAGAAAGTGAAAAAGTAAGATTAACATAAAAAGATGCTGTAGTTTTTGCGTCTAAAATTAATTTCACGTTTTAGGTTTCCAATACATAAGTACCATAAGCAAGTTCTGAAGACAAACATAATGCTGATTAATCAAGTTTGAAATTTGATACAGTAACCACTTTTTATAAGCAAGGATAATGCTATTTCTAATGGAATGGGTGCTCACAAAAACAACCTATCCTTCATTTTATCAGACAAAAGAAAGGTCAACATTTGCTAATGCCAATATAGCAAATCGCTCGTTAGATTCTAGCCTACACAGGAATAAAGTAGCAATAAAGCCATCTTACACAGTTATGTCATCAGCATGGCCTCCTGTGTAAAGTACCAAGTGAGCAAAATTTTGCTATAAATAAACAAAATGGCATGTTTTCAATAAACTGTCATAAAACTATAAGCTTTGTATCTCATCATACAGATTTCCTTAAGGTTAGCTAAACTCATAGAGGGGATATATTACAATTTCTGCAGTTGAGGCATGTAATTTATACTTTTTTAAAACTTGATTTTTGCAAGCACCCATTCAACTTCTCTAACAAACGCGTCATTTGAAACTGTTTATAATAAACTGCATACTTATATTAAAGCTTGTTGTTCTTCCAGCACTGTATGTTCTTTCTGTTTGTTGTTCTTCTAGACATTTTTCTAAGCCTATGACTAGTGGTTGTTATAGGTCATGGCCTCTTAAATTATTTCTTCATAAAGACTAGCTACGTACAGTGAAATATGCTGTGACTGTGAATGGGAATAGAAGAACTGAAACCTGATAAATTCACCTGATTAATATAAACCAGCCTTTATAGTATGGTTAGATGCAGAAAGATTTGGAGAATCCATAATTAATGGGATTAAAATAGATGTTTCTTTTTTTATTCACATCCTGTTACATTTTAATTTACTTTTTTAAAAAGTTTTGATTGTTGTGGCAAATTTTATAAAATATTAAATTAATTAAGATACTAATTAAAAACCACTTATGACAGAAGGTTCAAAATTAATAAAGCTGTTAATTACATAGTAGGAGAAGGATAGAATAGCTTTAGGCATACTGCATGAAAATTGCAGAAGAAAGAACTTTTACCATTCCCTTGACTTAATTTCTTCAAATTCTCTCCAATTTTTTTTTAATAAGAGCCAGCAGGACGGTATAGTTTTTATCAGCATGATAAGAAAATGTAAGTTACACACATATTGTCTTAAACTGCTGTCAGTTTGTCTTTTAGAACTGCAGAATCAGTCAAATTACAACATAACTGACAGGACCTTGCTATAAATATTACAAAGATAACAATATTTTTAAATGTTAAAATAAATAAGTGGTTAGAAAATGTACCGAGTATGCAGCTTTTTTAAATAAATGCCTGGGAGAATGCACCATATTTCTTATTTATCTCCCAAACCGCTTATAATGTTTGAACTACTGTATGAAAATGCATTAAAGAGAAACCTAATAATGAGCATGAAATCATGTACATCAGATGATGTACCCATCTTCGAGGTTTTTCAGCAGAGAAGCCCTTTTCTTATTTCTTCAGTAACTGCTTGTTTACTAAACAAAGGCACGGCTTAATAATTGAAAGTTACACAGCTGTATATTTTTGGAATGCAATATTTAATATGCAAATGTCAAGGTACCTTTTAAAAGTTTTCAAACCTAGGTATTACCTCACTCTTGTGCTAAAACAGTTCTAATGATTAACAAGGCACCAGAGTGATGCACAAATGGAATATGAAGGCTCTTCTCCAATAATGTGGGCAGCACTTCGGAATGGCCAATGATAAATAAGATTTCAACAACGCACTGCTCCTGAGCCCCCTCTCTCCGAGTGTTTGAGCAATACTTATACATTCACTGGTAAAAATAAAGCTGCAACACTGTGTTCTGCAGATGAGATTCAGGAGTAGAAAGTGAGTACGGAAGTCTGGTTGCCCCTCACAAGCAGGAACGGAGGCATGTCTCTCGTCAGGGTCTCCAACCATGCCATGTATAATGTTGCTGATACAATATTCTTTCTTGGCATGGGCAGTGTCCTGTAATATATGAATCTTATATTAGCATAAATTGAGTAATGTATTTTTACTTTCTCTACTACGTACAGTAAGTAGGGGAAGTATTGTATTCCACCCAAAAATTCGATACCGAGATTTCACCGGAAATATATGTTTTGAGACCCCCTGAATCCAAAAAAAAAAAAATTTTGGAAACATGTCCGTGTGTGTGTCTGTGAACAGCACAACTCAGAAACGAACAGTCGGATAAACACCAAACTTGGTATTTAGGTTCAGTATCTTCCAGAGATGAGAAACGAAGGTTTTCAAGAAAATTCCCCCACCCCAAATTACCCTTTACATGGAACATTTTTCGAAAATTTTAATCTTCTCAAAAATGGCTCTAAAATTTTGATTAAAATATCATATGTTTAAGATTTTTTCATGACAAATGAAATGTATATCTCGAATTTTCTGGGAATGTCTCCAAAAGTATTCTTCATTGTGAACAACTTTTGCATAACTGGTAAACCATAAGAGATAGACATAATTTTACTACACAAAAAATGTAGATCGTGTTAAAATACACAATTTATGTCATATACATTTTTTTTTGGTTGAGTGAACCATTTTCGAGATATTGCGTGTTATTCCCCTAAATGTTTCAATACTTATTTTTTCAAATGGGAATTTGTTATTCATTTTTTGTCTTGGATATGCAAAGAGTATTAATCTGTGGCAAAGAGAATGGTGCTGCACCTAGCAACCAGCTATTAAGAGATATGTCGATGCTTAAAGGCTACTGTATTTCTATATTGCCCTTGCAAATACAAAACAAGGGGAACATAGTACGCCTTAAGCGATAGTCAAATATTTTTAGAACGGGTCGCTATGTGTAAAATGTAAATTCTCTTTGCATGTCAAAAGATCGTTTCTGCAAATGTTTATCTGAAATAGATGGAGAATTAGAGTTTGTAAAAATAATTTGTACAAGAGTAGAGAAAGTCATGTGAGTGTAACACATCAGATTTTTATTTGTTTGTCTGCATTTATGGCTTATAGGCAAAAAGACTCTCTGGGAATTACATATCATAGATGAAAAAATTGATTAACAAATAATGTACACCATTCCTTTTAACACTTACATGACCACCAGGTTGGCTTCCATGGAGTTCTCCATCACAAGTTCCCTCAAACGAAGGTGTCTCCTTGTTTTATCATTCACTGCCAAGAGCTCTGCTTCTGTAATGACCACTAAAAATAAAAGAGAGAAAAAATTTAAATCAATTTTCATAGAAAGATATTACTTATGCAGAAATTATCTAAATTTTGATAAAACTTTAGTTATCATTACCACCAATATCATCACTATTTCACATGATTCAGGTAATCCATAATATACTGCATATGGTGTAACCTTGTTTATATAACCTTAGCAGAATCATGGAGGTCAAGCCAATCATTGGTCATGCTTTAAAGTGAGAAATGTAATTTATTACAAGTAATGTACTTCATAATCAGTTGTAAGTTATAATATTTATATTTTTTACTGAAGCTGTGCATGTGCATATGTTCTGGTGAGCAGAAGTTGTACCAAGCTTGCATTACTGAACAAACCATTCTGAGGTTAATGCTACATCATCATTTCTGGAAGAGGTTGGTTACTTCTTGTAACATTTACTGAACATGTTTAGGACAATGATTTGCTCCTCACTGTTTCAAGGTTTGCGTTCCTAAGTTTTGTTATTGCATAATACTCATAACGCATATTAGCACTCACGAGCAACAGACTGATTGGAATATAACGTTGGCCTTACTACAGCAAAACAAGATGGCTTAGGCAGGGAATTGCTAGCTGTAAAGGCTGGTTCACAACCACCGGTAACAGTAACCAGAACGGAAACGAGAATGGGAAGCAAGAAATTTTGATTCACAACAGCCCGGTAACGAGAATGGGAATGCATATCGATCACAAAGTGAAAGTCCATTTTGCGCATTGGGATTTCATTTGTTTTTAACTGACCAATGATATTTTTTCACCTACTTCCAATTTAGCCAAGCCAATGTCAAAATTCGATAGAGTAAACATTATCTAAATGCATATCCATTACATTTCCGATCCCTCTACTTATGCCAAACTTTCATTCATTTATTTAATGGCATACATTAAAATTGTTTGTTGTTCTTTTTTCATTTTCACCGGTTTTAGCTGTTCTTTGTAGCTTTTGCCATTGTTTTTTAGGTAATAGCCAGTTTTGAGTTGCATATAAACAAACTACAAATGATCCCTTCACCAGAGAAACCAACACTGATTAGATTTGCGGATGTCGGGATGAGGTTAGGAAGCACATTTACTACTAATTCCTTCCAGTTTCATGTTTCCAGCTTGCAACTATAGAGAGCACTATGGCTGTTTCATGTCACGGCTGTTTAAAACAACCTCTAGTGTGAAGAGTCTAATATGCACAATAGGGATCTAATATGCCGTGCCCGGGAACGAGAATGCTAAAAGTTGGGCAACTCTTCTTTCCCGTTCCCGGGGCCCGAGAAGGCCTCCCATCAGTTGTGAACATTCCCATTTGAATACATGTATTTCAACTTTCTCGTTCTGGTTACTGCTCTCGTTGGTTGTGAACCAGCGTTAATTCTTTTTGTGATAATGTCACTTTTCTTCAGTTTGTATTATTTAGATTTGTGTTAATGCTGTACTAATATTTCACCTGCATTACCTATCTAATTGTTATACACTGTAGATGAACTATTTCTATGTGCACAACTGACAAGAGCCCTGTAGGCTGATATGCTTGTTTAGGTTTGTTTTGTTTCACTTCAACCCAAGGATAAAGTAAGCATGGATTGTGTTCCACAAACTTATTCTCACAACATTTTGTACTTAGTTGGTGCTATGAAAACAAATGCTTGCTTTATGCCATTTTAAACAATAAATACGACAAACCACGACATGAATGCTTGAATTTTTCAACAGCAAATGGTGGTATCCTATACGAGATACTATTGCAGTATTCAAAATAGGATACTACTCTCAAGAAAACAGGTAATTATATTCTTTACACATCACAATTAACAGCTGGTCAACTGCAAATAGGTCTTCAGCTGTAAATTGATACGGTAATTTGTATCACAAATTACTCAAATGTAAATAATGATTGTAATATGAATATGTATTTTTATGTGACATTGATTTCAGAGGTTTATTAATTGTAATTATTATTGGTAAATAATAATATACGGCTTTACTGAAACTGTCAATAATAACGCAATAATGCAGCGAGGGGGTGAGCTGTTTATCATTACCGGGAACAAGGAAGTTACGTAAAGTTTCGCGCCTTTTCGGTAGAAGCTTCTAGAACATTTCCTAAAGCAATATGTATTAGTGGTTTTCATTGGATATTAAAATAGACGCTAATGTTGGCGCGTTTTATTAGCCAATAG
Source organism: Deroplatys truncata (assembly GCA_030765065.1). Lineage (NCBI taxonomy): Eukaryota > Metazoa > Arthropoda > Insecta > Mantodea > Mantidae > Deroplatys > Deroplatys truncata. The sequence goes on along the minus strand of CM060975.1, from coordinate 53,454,863 downwards.
CAGTTCATTTATAATCTTTAGGTGTATCTTGATGCAGGCCTATAAATAGTGTAGGTTCGAGGTAGCTTGTCCCCAGTTCAACAGAATTCTCAATACTCTACACGTCGGTCTCTCAGTTCATCGTCAGTCAGTCCTTCATTTCGTCAAGTTACGCGCAGCAGAATTACGAGAATTATTATAAAGTTAATTCTACACAAAGTTGAAATACATAGTTAAAAGTGATAAGTAAGAAGTTATTACAAACAGTTTCAGTTTGGCGAGTATCCAGATTAATATGTAAAAGTGTTTGTGAACGTGTTCGGCAATAAAAGTTACAAAACCAATTTCTTCGTCAGTATAATTTCTGGATAAAAGATTCCTTTCCGATTCACACCCTTACATAGAGATACATGTCCTACCAAGATAAGATGATAGCTAGCCGGAGGACAATATACAAAACTTTAAATTCTTTCGGAAACTAATTGATACAAATTGCTACGCCAGAGGGAGCTACGAACCAAACAAGGAGTGACGTCACAAGATGGCTTCAACACTGATGTAAACAACATTACGTAAAGCAAGTTCTCTCGCAAATTGGCTCCCAAACGTGGGGTTACAATTAATGTCAAAACATATACAATTTGTTCTCTTGCAAATTGGCGTCCAAACGTGGTGCTATAATAATGTTAAACACATTGTAACATTAATACTACTTCAAATTGGCACCCAGAACGTGCTAATTGTATATGTTTTAAGCCCCACGTTGATGTGGCAATTATGAAGTAGTTTTAATGTTGTATTTATTTAACATTAATTTTAGCCCCACGTTTGGAAGCCAATTTGATGCGGTATTAAGGTTGTGTGACTTCATGTGTGTGGAAGCCATCTTGTGACGTCATTCTTTGTTTGGTTCGTAGCTCCCTCTGGCGTAGCAATTTGCATCAATTTTGAAATAATTCACTTTAAATGTTCTCCGGCTAGCTATTTAGGTCGAACATTTATCTCTTGCAAGGTGTGAATCGGAAAGGAATCTTTTATCCAGAAATGATACTGATGAAGAAATTGGTTTTATAACTTTTATTGTCGAACACGTTCACTAACACTTTTTACATATTAATCTGGATACTCGCCAAACTGAAACTGTTTGTAATAACTTCTTACTTATCACTTTTAACTCGAGTACTTCAACTTTGTGTATTTTTTAATTGTATAATACTTTATAATAATTCTCGTAATTCTGCTGCGCGTAACTTGACGTAATGAAGGACTGACTGACGAACTGAGAGACCGACGTGTAGAGTATTGAGAATTCTGTTGAACTGGGGGGCAATTTACCTCGGACCTGGCTTATATACTCCCACTCCTCGACATGCCTAAAGATTATAAATGAACTGCTATTGGCTAATAAAACGCGCCAACATTAGCGTCTATTTTAATATCCAATGAAAACCACTAATACATATTGCTTTAGGAAATGTTCTAGAAGCTTCTACCGAAAAGGCGCGAAACATTATGTAACTTCCTTGTTCCCGGTAATGATAAACACTCACCCCCTCGCTGCATTATTGCGTTATTATTGACAGTTTCAGTAAAGCCGTATATTATTATTTACCAATAATAATTACAATTAATAAACCTCTGAAATCAATGTCACATAAAAATACATATTCATATTACAATCATTATTTACATTTGAGTAATTTGTGATACAAATTACCGTATCATATGCCCCACTAGAAACATAATTATAAATATTTACAGCTTGTTTGGAAATTTGATAATTGTGTTTTTAGTCTCCTAAATCTTGGAACACACGCTATCACTTTCACTTAACACTTCACACGCATTTAACACACGACATATTTATTTTATTTTTTTTTTTATCTCGCCACTACTTTCTGGCTCTGGTTTAATTAATTTAGATATTAATCTGACATCACAAATTTTTTTTTTTTTTATAGCAAATACTTTACCCTAAATTATTTAATTACTGTTACTAAATTGTTTACTTTCTTAAGTTGTTGACAAAAATTTATACATTTAAGATTTTTGTAATTATTATACATATTTACCAAAATATTCACCCTCTACACAAATATATTGATATCTCTTAAATCTAGACAATGTTTCACCTTTTGTTTGCTACATAAGTATTTGTTTTTTTTTTTTTATTATTATTATTTTTACCCATTTTTGTTATTTTGTAATTTATTTTAACAACACTTTTGGAATTGTATTTACGTACTTTTAATTTAATATCATATTAAGTTTCAATCTTTGCATTCTTAATTTTCAAATATTGTTACAGTTACTAAAAATTTATTTATTTATATTTTTTTTTTAAACATTTCTCCTTTTTTTTTTTTTTTTTTATAATTTATTTCTCTTTTCAAATGACAGATAAATAATTAACCCTCTTACGTTCCAATACATTTCTCTGCAAGTCATCTTTACCTATCCAGCATTTACTTTACACCTCATTGCTATTTACCCTCCTGGATCAAATTGTGTGTGGCTATACATTACTCGTAGCCGTATCCTAACCTTCAAATATTTGTTCATGAATAACCTCTTGTATTCATCTGATATTTCATCACATGATAACATTTGAAAACAATCTACAGCTTCCTGAACAATACATCTTTTACCAACTTTCATTTTCAATTCTTCTGCTATCTTTTTAATCTGAGAATACTCTTGACAAATCTGTACTAAACTGTACTGGACTGGAGTTTTCATTTTGAACATCTTGGTACAATTTATTTCTTTGCATTACTGTCTCATTCTGTATTTCTGCTATTTCCCCTTTGAAATTAACCTGCGCCTGATTTACATCTACATTCCTAACCTCATTTATCTCTCTTATCTCACTTGAAGTACTACTCATTTGACTTCCTAACTCTATACATTCTACATTAACCTCACTTTCATTGTTACCTATTTCCATGCTCATGTCTAGCATTTTCTTTGAATTTTCTCCTATCTCACTTACTATTACTTCCTCATTTTCATCTCTCATTTCTGGCATACTACTATCTAGCTTCGTAACTTTCTTTTCAATTTCTTCACTGCTTTGATCTACTTTTTGCTCTAATATCTCATTACTCCTACCAATATCTTCAATTGATTTCCTATGATCTTTTTTTATATCTTCTCTCAATTCCTTAAAACTCTGATCTAGTTTTTGTTCTAAACTCCTATCAATATCTTCTCTTATTTTCCTATTTCTATTTTCCATATCTTCCCTTATTTTCCTATGACATTCTAATTGATCTGCAATAATCTTATTTATCATATCCATAATCATTCTAGTATCAGAATTAATATTTCCTGCTATTCTATTCTTACTTTCTGCACTAACATTTTCTCCCTCCAATACTACATTGTTTGAGCTTTTTTTTGTAACCTGTATTGACTTACAGTTAACTGTTACACTATCCCCTTCCATCATTGTTTCTTCAATATTACTAGTAGCCAGTGTTTTTGTTTTCTAAAAAAAATTACAATCACCTGACCTTTGTGATGCTGTCTGTTGATGTAGCTTTGATGTCCAGCGTTCTGCCCCATTCTCCTAGGTTTGTATGTCGCTTCGATGAAACTGCGTAGTCTTCTTGTCCTGTAGTTTGAATTTCCCAGTTGCCTCGTAATCTCGGAATTACGATGTCCAATCATCCATGTAGTCTGTCGTTCCTTTTGTTGTTTCTGGAATCTGCGTCTTGTAGATCATTTCACTGCTGCATTCGTTCCACGTCATGGTTAATTCTGCTACTTTCCTGGTCATTGTGTTCCTTTCCTGGTTATCGTGCCCCACGTTGGGCGCCAATTTGCGAGAGAACTAATTGTATATGTTTTAAGCCCCACGTTGATGTGGCAATTATGAAGTAGTTTTAATGTGGTATTTATTTAACATTAATTTTAGCCCCACGTTGGGCGCCAATTTGCAAGAGAACAAATTGTATATGTTTTGACATTAATTGTAACCCCACGTTTGGGAGCCAATTTGCGAGAGAACTTGCTTTACGTAATGTTGTTTACATCAGTGTTGAAGCCATCTTGTGACGTCACTCCTTGTTTGGTTCGTAGCTCCCTCTGGCGTAGCAATTTGTATCAATTAGTTTCCGAAAGAATTTAAAGTTTTGTATATTGTCCTCCGGCTAGCTATCATCTTATCTTGGTAGGACATGTATCTCTATGTAAGGGTGTGAATCGGAAAGGAATCTTTTATCCAGAAATTATACTGACGAAGAAATTGGTTTTGTAACTTTTATTGCCGAACACGTTCACAAACACTTTTACATATTAATCTGGATACTCGCCAAACTGAAACTGTTTGTAATAACTTCTTACTTATCACTTTTAACTATGTATTTCAACTTTGTGTAGAATTAACTTTATAATAATTCTCGTAATTCTGCTGCGCGTAACTTGACGAAATGAAGGACTGACTGACGATGAACTGAGAGACCGACGTGTAGAGTATTGAGAATTCTGTTGAACTGGGGACAAGCTACCTCGAACCTACACTATTTATAGGCCTGCATCAAGATACACCTAAAGATTATAAATGAACTGCTATTGGCTAATAAAACGCGCCAACATTAGCGTCTATTTTAATATCCAATGAAAACCACGAATACATATGCTTTAGGAAATGTTCTAGAAGCTTCTACCGAAACCGCACGAAACATTACGTAACTTCCTTGTTCCCGGTAATGATAAACAACTCACCCCATCGCTGCATTATTGCGTTATTATTGACAGTTTCAGTAAAGCTGTATATTATTATTTACCAATAATAATTACAATTAATAAACCTCTGAAATCAATGTCACATAAAAATACATATTCATATTACAATCATTAATTACATTTAAGTAATTTGTGATACAAATTACCGTATCATATGCCCCACTAGAAACATAATTATAAATATTTATAACTTGTTTGGAAATTTTATAATTGTGTTTTTAGTCTCCTAAATCTTGGAACACACGCTATCACTTTCACTTAACACTTCACACGCATTTAACACACGACATATTTATTTTTTTTTTTTTTATCTCGCCACTACTTACTGGCTCTGGTTTAATTAATTTAGATATTAATCTGACATCACAATTTTTTTTTTTATATAGCAAATACTGTACCCTGAATTATTTAATCACTGCTACCAAATTGTTTACTTTCTTAAGTTGTTGACAAAATTTAGGCATTCAAGAATTTTGTAATTATTACACATATTTACCAAAATATTCACCCTCTGCATATATTTACATCTCTTAAATCTAGGCAATGTTTCACATGTTCTATTTGCTACATAAATATTTGTTTTTAATTATATTTACCAATTTTTGTTATTTTGTACTATATCTTAACAATACTCTTGGAATAGTATTTACGTACTTTTACTTTACTATCATATTAAGTTTCAATCTTCACATTCTTAATTTTCAAATGTTGTTACAGTTACTAAAAATTTAAATTTTTTTTTTTTTTAAATAAACATTTCTCTTTTTTTTTTTTTTATAATTTACTTCTCTTTTCAAATGACATAAATAATTAACCCTCTTACGTTCCAATACATTTCTCTGCAAGTCATCTTTAACTATCCAGCATTTACTTTACGTCTCATTGCTATTTACCCTCCTGGATCAAATTGTGTGTGGCTAAACATTACTCATAGCCGTAACCTAACCTTCAAATTTTTGTTCCAGAATAACCTCTTGTATTCATACGACATTTCGTTCCCTGATAACATTTGAAAACAATCTACAGTTTCTTGAACAATATGATACGGTAATTTGTATCACAAATTACTCAAATGTAAATAATGATTGTAATATGAATATGTATTTTTATGTGACATTGATTTCAGAGGTTTATTAATTGTAATTATTATTGGTAAATAATAATATACGGCTTTACTGAAACTGTCAATAATAACGCAATAATGCAGCGAGGGGGTGAGCTGTTTATCATTACCGGGAACAAGGAAGTTACGTAATGTTTCGCGCCTTTTCGGTAGAAGCTTCTAGAACATTTCCTAAAGCAATATGTATTAGTGGTTTTCATTGGATATTAAAATAGACGCTAATGTTGGCGCGTTTTATTAGCCAATAGCAGTTCATTTATAATCTTTAGGCATGTCGAGGAGTGGGAGTATATAAGCCAGGTCCGAGGTAAATTGCCCCCCAGTTCAACAGAATTCTCAATACTCTACACGTCGGTCTCTCAGTTCGTCAGTCAGTCCTTCATTACGTCAAGTTACGCGCAGCAGAATTACGAGAATTATTATAAAGTATTATACAATTAAAAAATACACAAAGTTGAAGTACTCGAGTTAAAAGTGATAAGTAAGAAGTTATTACAAACAGTTTCAGTTTGGCGAGTATCCAGATTAATATGTAAAAAGTGTTAGTGAACGTGTTCGACAATAAAAGTTATAAAACCAATTTCTTCATCAGTATCATTTCTGGATAAAAGATTCCTTTCCGATTCACACCTTGCAAGAGATAAATGTTCGACCTAAATAGCTAGCCGGAGAACATTTAAAGTGAATTATTTCAAAATTGATGCAAATTGCTACGCCAGAGGGAGCTACGAACCAAACAAAGAATGACGTCACAAGATGGCTTCCACACACATGAAGTCACACAACCTTAATACCGCATCAAATTGGCTTCCAAACGTGGGGCTAAAATTAATGTTAAATAAATACAACATTAAAACTACTTCATAATTGCCACATCAACGTGGGGCTTAAAACATATACAATTAGTTCTCTCGCAAAATTCACAACAAAATGAATAAATGTACCAATGCTATCCAGTGCATTATTCTTCATTGATATAACCATAAATGTTCATCTCACATATGCACAGAAACATAATGCATGCTTGTATTCACCTTGGTTCACCTATGCAACAGACTCTGTATATTGTTAGCCTACCTACTAGAAACGGATATAAACAACAGCAATGGAAAGCAACAATGATGAGGACAGCTTCTTTGATAATAATTATAACTGAAACTTAGTTGCACTGACTTAAATTTGTTTCAATTAATGAGAAATATATATATATATATATATATATATATATATATATATATATATATATATATATGCATAATTACACACAGATCTTTACTATACTGGCTAACTACAAAATTATACAAGTTATTTTGTGCTCAATTTTGAAACACGAGTCATGGATGGCTCCCCCTACTGTGCTAAGTTGCTGCCGAATGGTGAAAAGTCAATACGAGATCAACCTGAAGTTCGGTGAATGATAATCCAGATGCATGAGGGTAAGTAGTACAGCACGGGCTAGTGATTGCAGGCCAATGACACATAATACAATACAATACCCAATTTTTCAAACTTTATAGTTAAATTTGCCTTCAATCCTTTACATCCATTTAAAATTTTCTTTTGGCACATAAACTATTGAATGTCTGTAACCTCCTTAAGGGTTGTTAAATTCTTATTAGTATACGAACTAAGGCCTTAGTAGTGTTGACCGCCTGTGAAACATTTCACGCTTTTCTGGAATATCAGCCATTTGGACTTGAATGTGATAATCATGCGATCACATGGGTCATTCACATAAACATCAATCTTGAAAATTGGCCCAATGGGCAGTACATTTGAGTGCCTTCCAGTTCAAGGTTAAACATATTGAGGCGCAGATAACTGTGTTGCCGATGCCTTTTCACATTAATTTCAGGAGGAATCCACTTCTTGGCATGAACAGTTACCATGCACTGCCATGTCTAGAACATCATCCAATGATTTTCCAGCAGTTTTATCTTCTTTACCAGAACATCAGCGTTTGGACCCTGTTTCAGACCCACTTTGGCTGGCAGGTAAACAGGATACACCAGATTGCATTGTTCAGAATGATGTGTGTTGACGCAATTGCCAGGGTCGAATGCATTACAAATTTTATTGCCTCAAGCACTCGTCCCAGTGGTTCTGAAATATTTTATAAGAGTTTATAAGACCAAATCCAAAATGTGTACTTATGTTCGAGTAGATTTGGACTCTTAAACTCTCGTTTAGCTCCTTATCCTATGGAACATTTATTTTTGGACTGCTTTGGCCTTTGCTACATATCTTCTGGGGAGAAAAGTTTATTTGTGGTTAGTAATTGACACATTTACCAAATTCATTTGGCTTGACCTGAGCATCAACCGCATTTAATACAATTATTGTCTTATCCAGCATTTTTGCTTCATTTGCTTTTGTCGCTGATGACCACAGTAGTTTTGTGCCACTCAAACAGATATTATTACTATTGCGTTTGGTTTGCCTCAAACGATAGTTTCCAATAATGCTTCATATTTCAGGGCTAGATCTCTGCACGTTCCTGTTTGAAAATGGAACACACTTTGCACATACTTCCCCATATTATCTGTGACCTTCACTTGCGAAGTGTGTTAACTACAATATTAAGAGTACTTTCATGCTAGTAATCATTGATTACCTGCTTTTCAATTAGCCTTCAATTTGGTGATACATGAGGCCCATCAACAGACCTTTTAATTTAATGTTCTGGTTCTTGCTGGCCTGCCCATTGACTGATTCTTGGCGTTTGCATGACTTATTTCTGGAGAAACAGGATCTTTCGGCAGTTGCAGATTTATGGCATGCAACCTTTCGCCAACTTTGGATAGATTGTCGTCGAAGAGAGGATCATTATCCTCAACATGTCAGTCTCTATACATCACTCAGATAGTGGATAAAGTATCTTTTTGCCTTCGAATTGCATTTCCAGCAAATATACTACGGCACATGCTTCCCAATTACGTTTCGCCACACTGGAATTAGACCCACCTGAGTCTTAGGTCTTTCCACCTTGGAAATCTTGTCTTTGGCATGGGAGTTTTCTTTTTCTCGTTTTCCTTGCAGTCTCTACTGGGGTGCACTTTTTTTTATTGACCCAGCTTCCTGCAAGGGCCTTTTTTTTGGTTACCATACCAAAGCAACATTTTTAATATCTTCTTATCCTAACCCTCAGCTGAGACCCCCACTTTCCTTTCTTCCTCATTATGTGTGTTTTGTCTTCCTTCCTCCTCTTCTTGTTTCCTTGTGCTCCCTTTTGTTGTATTCATGTCGACATATGTTTTTTTGTTTTCTCCTTTGTTTTTTTCCTCATCCTTGTTTACTCGTTTTTATGTGCTTGAAGTAGTACTTGTGCACAAGTTTTAGATTTCTAGCCTGCAATTAATTAGCATGCTTATTCTACACATTTTGTAGCCTGGTATCAGGGATTTATGTCTTTATTGGTTATGCTTTTTCATTATTAGTCTTAAGAGTTTTTATATATTTTTTATCATTATTGTTTAACTCTTTATGAAGTTTATTATGGTTATACAGCCCTTTTTTTATTGAATATGTTTTGCTGCACTTTCCTTTAAAAGCTCTTCAAGAAATCATAAAAATTTTAAATTCTTAAATTCCTATACACTGTGTGGAATAAAATATATAAATAATGAAGTTATTGTGCAAGACAGACAGAGCTTTAAAAATGTATACTGAGTATATTGAAAGTTGTAATTCTCTTTTAACATTGTTAAAGTTTATATCAATATATTAGTGCTTCAAGAAGATTAATGTTCTTATTTGTTCTTATTTCAGGGAAATGTTTTATACTCTTGCTAGATTATTTCCTTCCTAAAGTCACTTAGTTTTAAAGCAGATTACTACTTCGAGAAGGCGTTCCTATTTGACGCATTCTAAAATAGGCCCAGCACATGATATAGTTAACATCTTCTAGCTAGTGTAACTGAAATTCTTTAAATCATTACACGAGGCTTACAGTATATTATACAACTTAACAGCATGTAACAAAATTTGCAGCAAATACGTTACAAACAATAAAAGCAGCTAAATATACATTTATTTATTCCAAATCTTGATAAATGCTAATGATTTTGACTTAAGGGGTGATTAAAAGCCCCATCCTCCCAATGTTAAATTTGCTAAGTTTATGACCCATTCTCTCGGAAACTATTTAAGATATCAGACTGACATTTTTACAGGAACTTGATGCATGTATTCTCAGTTCACTATTCTACTTTTATCCAATAAGTATGTTTACTAAGGAAGAGTATTTTCTTAATTATAATACTTTTTTATTAAAATGTATCAGTAATTATGTTTTTAAAAAACTAACCAACCATGTTATTAACATCTAAGTAGATCCACAACAGCACTTAGAGGTAGTTTTTAACATCCTAAAGTTTAATTTCTTCAACAGTTTCTAAGAAAACTGGTCACATAACAGAAAAGGTCATTCATAGAAAAAGCTGTTCAAAGCAAAAATGTAGAAAACAAACTTGCATACATTTGCAAAGAAAGAAATCACATGGCTTGAGCACACAGCAGTACCAATTTGTAAAGCAAAACTTCCCCTGGAAGATGGGTTAAAGCTTACCAATATTTTTAAAGTGTGTAGGAGTTATAATCTTTTTCTGTAAAGTGGTATAGAACTGGCATACAAAATGGTAGAAACATTTTTAAAAATATATTTAGAACATATCATGTCTACAGTCATAAAATATATACCAAATTAAAGAGAAAATACCAATTAATGAGACTGCTCAAGCAACTAAAAATGTTATTTTTTAGCAGTTTTCATAGCTTAGTCTCCCAGTGGAGAGAAACTGATCTTACAGGTTTGCAAACTTCTGTGAAACAACTATGACATCTCATGAGTGTGTTTAGATGTTCTAAAATAACCATGGGAAAACTTCTGTTCTGTGCACCTGGTTCTTGTACATGCCTGCCATGAAGGCTGATGTTAGAATCATTGCTCAACTAGATTTTTGCTGAAAATAAATTATTACTCGAACTGAAGAAGTGAAACTATCAATGTGAAATAAAACAAGTAATTATTTTATTTCATTGGAATACTACAACCAAAATTCAGGATACAAATGAAATGATGACATAAGCCTAAACCTAGACACAAGTTTTACAAGTTAAGATACATTTCTTATCTTTCTTCTCTCTACAATGAGTTGAGTATTTTAATGCCTAAATGATATTAATTGTGTTTTATTATAATTAAATTCAATAACAGCCCACCTTGAAAACAATATGTATATAATTATTATTTAAATTGTATGTAAGTCATTGCAAATACTTATTTTTTACTGTAAACGTATTTATTAATGTCATGTAAATGTTTATATACTCTAATAGTGCAAAAACTGTGAGAATAATATGTTTTATGATGTTAATAATGAGGTAATAATGTAATATTCGTGACAATAATGTATCTGGAAATTTAAAAAAATACTGGTCATGAAAAGATCGGTTATAACGTAATTTTGCTTACAGTTTGGAATTAACCAATCAACACTAAAGAAAAGTTTTAATTTGAATACTTAAATTCTATTGGACTAGAATTAGCCAATAAGAGACTGCCATTACTGAAGCTATAAGGTTTTTACCATTGAATTCAGTCAGTCGCGGGTAAGATGTAGAGTACGGATGGTAAAAATTGTGTTCTCCGCTAGAATGTATAAAGTGCTCACAGTTTTCTTTTATAAAGTGTTGTGTTTTATAAATGTGCAAGTATAAAGAGAAAATAAAAAGAAGTGAAATTAAAAAGTAAATTCTGTGATATCTTTTAATTTTTGTCTTATCACAACCTGAAAAGAACTTATGTTTCTATAGTGCGACTGAAGCAGCCGAGGCAAATTTAAATAATATTACGTAAAACAAGCATCATCTTTACTAAAAAGTTTAGCGTCTCAAGCATCAAACAACCTCAAAGTGTATCTTAAAAACGTTGGGTTAAATACCTTTTTTCAAAGTGACGCACATACGTGGGGAATTCTCACATCTCATATCCAGCATCCAGCTAAATAACTTCTTCAAAGTTGGCAACAAATACAACTAGGCTCAATAAAATTTTCAAAGTGACATACAACTGTGTGGCAAACTCCTCCAAACAACTACCATCATCATAACTACCGCAAATTGGCTCCCAAACATGGAACCATCAACATAACACCTGCAAATTGACACCTCAACGTGGAGCTGGCTATTACTACCGCAAATTGGCGCATTAGGTGGTGCTAACTAATGCTGCCGCAAATGGACACTTCAAAGTGGAGGCTATTAACTACTGCAGAGTTGCTGTGAATTCTGGGACACAAAAGATTAAAACCCTGGGGTTGCCGAGCTACTGAGTCCTACTTATAGTTTATCTAATACCAACTATTATTTAGCTTTCTTCTTCACCTAGCTTGCTAATTTCCCTCAGCCATTTGGCTCTTATTTTACACAAAAAATTTCCTATTTCCTTATATTTTTTCTAGATTTTACATTCATAAGCCCTTTCTCTTGAATTTCTGTTGGTAAATTTGACCACTCCTTTTTACCTGTCTTCTCTCAGAGCATCTAAGTTTCCTCACATTCTAAAATTATGTGGCAATTATTATCCTCAAGTTACATGAAGGACATTTCTCTAAATCGCTCTCTATTCTTAGACCTTTCAATTTTATCAGCCCTGTTCTATCCCATGCAAAGCCTTCTATTACTGCTTTGTAACATTTATAACATAATTTTCCCCACTCCAAACCCTTTTACTTCTCTGTATGTTCCCAATGAACTTTTCAAATTGAAACTTACAAGTATTCTTTGTCTTTCAATATCTTCAGTCTTAACCTGATTTCTTTCCAGAAACCATTCATAACAATTCCCTTGCTCTCCACATATCCTTAAAACCAATTTTCACCATAGTTTCCTATACCTTACTAAGCCAAATATGTAACACACAGTAAAGCAAATAAATCAGAAACAAATTACTGAGGAGTTAACTGTACACATAATCTTACTTTACTTACTAAATTTTAACCTAGAATATGTTTCTCAGACCAATCATCTGAATCATCAGCGAACACAATACAGGCAGTTCAGAAAATGTGCATCTCATCCAGGAGCTTTTCCTAACTTTCAAAAGATATTCAATAATTTCAACATACTTTGGCATCTCATTGCAATTACAGCTTCAGAAATCCTGTAGGATCACAGATAACAAACATGCATCATCAGAGCAAAAATCAGGGATCCACCAGATACATTGTTCTAACTGCAATAAATCACATACTGGAAAAACAAAGAGAAACTTAGTGACCCACTTCAAAGAACACAGGAAGAACATGAAACACAGACTTTGTCCCAAAAATGGGCTGCAATTTGTGGATTTCTATCACCATGACATCAAACAGAAAATTAAATTACTGTAAGCTGCCCAAAAGCCGAAAGAATTGGACATGGAAAAAATATATATTAACAAACATAAACCACACTTGATGAACTCAAACTTCTGATGATAACAAGTTCATCAAAACACCATCAGAGACCTCCAACTACAATATGGATTTTTCTGGAAGTCCCTGGCAGTCAACAAGTAGCTGACATGTGGATGATTGGTATGGGAAATATTTTCTCATTTAAAATTCAGTAAATAAAGCAAGGATGGATGTACAGTTGACTCCTCAGAATTTGTTTCTGAATAAGTTTGTTCAGTGTACCATTTAGTGAGCTCCAATACATCATTTACTTCAACTTAATGTAAATCAATTATTTTACTTACTTCCATCTTTCTTTCCATTGTCTTCTAGATTATCTAGCTGCTTGAATTCCGATATCAGATTATCGAAGAATGCCAAGGTGTTTTCTTGTGGCTTTTTTGTGATATCTGGGATAACCTTCAGATCTGAGTAGTCAATGCGGAACTTTGCAAGCAAGCTTGCCATACTGAAAATAAACAAAAAGCAAACTCGTGCTAAAAATATTGGAATTAACAATAATGCAGTTGCTCTACACCATCAAGAATGGATAGAATGCGCAAACAATAAAATAAGTACATGGGGAGTAGCCTGTATGAGTGTCAAGTGAACACTTGCAAGATGGAAAATGGGCATCTCTTTACAAGTACAGAGTCTTTGTTAAGACATGTCACTGAATTAACAGGGGATTTGCTTGCCCTTGCTGTTTCTAAATGGTTCTGTTCCCCTTCCACTTTCCCTCTTCTCCATGTGCTAATTAGTTGACACAAACACTGTACAGTACAGAGGTTAGGAATGCACGTATTTCAGTGTCATAGTGTGTTATAATGCCAAAAAGTTTGTACACTTTACCACAACAAATCTTCATGTACACTTCCTATGCAAATTGAATTGAGTTTTATTTATGGGCACTCTTTAACTGCTGTGATCCTTAGCATCCCATTCTATATTGGGAGTGAAAGACCGGTAATTTTGCTCATAGGCCTCTATCAGGCTTGAGGTTCTTTTATGTGCCATAAATCTACGACACAAGACCACCGGCTTTATTTCCTTTCCGAAGAAAGCCATGCTAAGGAGTTTTACACCCAGAAAAACCCATCACCCTCTGCCAGATTTGAACCGTGACCTCGGGAACAATTCCTATGTGACAACAAACTCTTGAGTGTGAGATGCGATTTATAGACAGATTCCCTGTTGTTAATGCACCTCACAGGGAAACAGTTTGTAATCTTGTGATAAATTGCCATGTTCTTAAAGAGGAAAAACTTGACAACACCAGAGAAAAGTAAGGACAAAGTCCAAAGAAATCTCTGAGAAAGATTGCACAGAAATTAGTAATTTCACAAACATTGGTTTGGAATGCCACTTAACTTTTAAAATTAAAACCCTATAAGACAACTGTAGTTCAGGAATTGCAACCACGCTATATGAGTAGAGTTAATTTCTAGAATTGGGTGCGGATAATGTTAATCATCACTCTATTGACCCATATTTTATTTTTACTTTCTCTACTACGTATAGTAAGTAGGGGAAGTATTGTATTCCACCCAAAAATTCGATACCGAGATTTCACCAGAAATACATGTTTTGAGACCCCCTGAATCCAAAAAAAGCATTTTTGGAAACATGTCCGTGTATGTGTCTGTGAACAGCATAACTCAGAAATGAACAGTCAGATAAACACCAAACTTGGTATTTAGGTTCAGTATCTTCCAGAGATGAGAAACGAAGGTTTTCAAGTAAATCCCCCCACCCCAGATTACCCTTTACATGGAACATTTTTCGACAATTTTAATTTTCTCAAAAACGACTAACGATTTTGATTAAAATATCATATGTTTAAGATATTTTCACGACAAATGAAATGTATATCTCAAATTTTCTGGGAATGTCTCCAAAAGTATTCTTCATTGTGAATGACTTTTGCATAACTGGTAAACCATAAGAGATAGACAAACTTTTACTGCACAAAAAATGTAAATCGCGTTAAAATACACAATTTATGTCATATACATTTTTTTTGTTGAGTGAACCATTTTCGAGATATTGCTTGTTATTCCCTTAAATTTTCCAATACTTATACTTTTTCTCA
The DNA here is from genome assembly GCA_030765065.1 of Deroplatys truncata. Classification (NCBI taxonomy): domain Eukaryota; kingdom Metazoa; phylum Arthropoda; class Insecta; order Mantodea; family Mantidae; genus Deroplatys; species Deroplatys truncata. The sequence continues at coordinate 53,439,484 of CM060975.1, read as the reverse complement.
AATGGGAATTCGTTATTCATTTTTTGTGTCCTGGACATGCAAAGAGAATGGAATGCGCCACATAGCAACCAACTCTTAAAAATTTGACTATCACTTAAAGCCTACCATATTCCCCTTGCACCTAAAGAAAATTAGCAATAAGATTAACATCTTGATTAACATGAAGCATATGGAGAATAAGCGTTTGTAAAAATAGTTTTACAAGAGTAGACAAAGTCATGTGAGTGTAACACATCAGATTTTTTCAACAAGACTCTGCCACAGCCAATATTGTGATGAGAACAATTGAAAGCATTTGGAATACCAAAAGAAATATAAAAACAAGAGCAAAAGAACACCAGTTAAATAAAGCAAAAACAGGAAGACAAATCATCAGTAGCTTGGCACTTTTGGAGAGACAAACACATCATAAGCAGAAACTCAAAAATATTAAAATAACATCTCAAGAAAAGCAGAACTTACAATTTGGGAAAACATTTATATTTGGAAAAACAGAAACTGCATTTATAATTTTGAAATCCCGCCAGGAGACTTACTTTTGAGGAATTTCTTCCAACCACTACCAGAGATCAAGCTAACAAGTAAGACGAAGGATGCAGGCAGTCGACAAGGAACCGAGGATGGGAGCAATTAGCCCTGAAACATGTATTCGTTATAAAAACAAGAAACTGATGTAGTGTTACTATCGACTCAATAATTACTAATTATAGACACATCACCAAAGCAATTTTATTGTAAATTAAATTGGAAGTGTCTTTGAGGACAGAATTATTAGTAGATATTTTTGGCCTGCCTGATTCCCCTAACCTAACCCCCTGTGACTTTTATCTCTGGGGTAAATTAAAACAAAGTATACAAGACAAACCCATACACCCTGAGGAATTAAAACAAAATATGTGCCAGGAAATTTACAGCATTTTGCAACATGAACTATGGTGAGTGATGGATAGTTTCTTAAAGAGGTGCCAAAAATCTATGGACAATGACCGTGGCCAGCTCCTTTCATAACGTCGGTAAATAAAGCCTTTAAACATAGTTAAGGGCATTGTTGTATGATTGTATCAGTCAGTGTATGCTAGCCACAGATGGCAATTTTCAGCACCATTGCAAACCAAAAAACACTGTGCAGTTGGTTCATAGTTCATTGGTTCTTCCATTATTTATAGGGGACCTTAAACAAAATCCATCAGGAAATCAAATTGCATATGTTGAAAGCAATATAAGAAGAGAAATTGCTGAAATTTCAGAAGGAGGTTTAATAAGTGTTATGTCAATCTTCTTAAAACATGTGAGAGATGTGTGATGGCACAAGATCATCATTTCCAACATCATCTATGACAAAGGTACATGATTATTATAGTTATAACTTGCATGATAAATCTGTGCTCTTGAATTTTAAGGAGCTATGGCTATCCAACTGCCAGCAAACAGTGTGCTTCTCAGTGTCAAGTAAATCCCTGTTAGGCCAGCTATGCATCCAAAAGAGGACCCTGCATATAGAGAGTATATTGGTTTATTCAAGAGTGCTAAATGAGGAGGGTTTAGCAATGCCAAATGTTTGGACTGTCGTAGTGCTGGCTATACTACTAATAATGGAAGTAGAGAATGAAATCCAGGACAGTAATAAAGGATATAATTATGATGCTCAGATCAATTTCAGAAGACATCAGCGACATGTCTTATTAGAGAAAAGAGTATTTTGAGATGTTACAGAAGCTATATGTAATATTTGTGACAAAATAGAAAGGGAAGGGCAAGAAAGGAAAACAATGTGGCCAAGCAGACAAAAAAAGTTACAAAGGAATTAAGCCTAATGTGTGGAAACAAAGACAAAAATGTACAATTTTAATAGAATGCCTGAAGTCAAAGAATGGAGAGATAAAGAGTGGCATAAAAATTGGAATAACTTAGAGACAGAAATTTTGCTTTTAAAATTGTTTGGAAATGTTAGCAAAGAGTTTCTTAAATGATGGAAGGTAAGAGAGGAAAGGGCGAAGAAAGTAATTAAGGCAAAGAAGAATTAAGGGAAAATCATAATTGAAGTAAATAGTACAAAATATGAGGGTAATCCAGAAAGTCCCAGATGTTTTGAAATAAACAATTAACAAAATGCAAATATCAACGTTTATTATCTACATTTGAAAGGTACGCTCTTAAGCTATTTTTCTACATAATCACCATTCAAATTGAGGCATTTATCATACCATGGCATAAGTTTTTCAACACCCTCTCTGTAGAAATCTGCCGCCTGCGAGTTCAACCACTGGTTTACACTGGCATGCAGTTCAGCGTCAGTATCAAAGCATCAATTTGATGCATCAAACTCCGTGAAATTTGGGGAAAATGTTCCGAAAGTTCTGTAATCGTGAAACAACTATTTTCACGAATTTTTACATTGATTTGCAATGACAGTTCATCAGTCATAAGGCTGAGCATACCACTGCGATCCTCGTCGTGAACATTGGTATGGCCATTTTTAAAATCAATGCACCATTGCCTGACTCGGCTTTCACTCATTATTCCCTGCCCGTAAACATCACAAAGTTGACGATAAATTTCAATTGGTTTGCTCTTTTTAGCCAACAAAAACCTAATCACAGACCGCACTTCACAAGTGGTGGGACTTTTTATTGCAGCACACATTTTAACAACTTGCAGAGAGCACAGTAAAGAAGGCACAGTCCTCGCACTACTACAGCTGGATGCATACTGAATGTAAGAACATTCTGACACCAAGATGGCGGCTCTAGCCCTACACATCGCCACGATAGGCCAAAACGTCTGGGACTTTCTGGACTGCCCTCATAAGTAGAATAAAAGGTAGAAGGATAAATTTACTCAAATAAGGAAAATGATAGGATCCATTACACACAAACAACCAGGATGTTAAGTGACAACATCATCAAGCAACTCCACATATAGAGCACAGATTTGAAAAGTTTAATATCTGAAGAAATAAATAAACTATTCATTCAGTCAAAATAAGTACTTACTTTCTCTGTTCAAACTCCAGCTCATCTTTCTTGTTGGCAAGAGCAAACACTCGAAGTTTACTTGCCGCCCAATTTCGTCTTGTGCTAATGATATATGGTAGAAGAAGAGTTAAACCTAAAAAAAAAATTAAAATATTATTTTTTGACCTACATTTTTAAAAGTAAATAGAATTAAATATAAATAAAGAAAATGCTGGTTGACATTCACAGATAACTAAAACTTTAGCATGCTTAAAATAAAAACAATGCATACCTTTAAATTCTTTACACCCTCCCCCCACCATTTACTAAGCTAAATATCATATTTCATACTTCAGTCAGACACTGTTTAATCATGCCAGGTATATTAAACAAAATCCCTCCACCCCGAACTACCTTTAAAGCTGATTCACAACAACCCGAGAATGGTAACTAAAACAGAAATGAGAACAGGAAGCAGTGCAGGAAGTATAGAAGATTTTGATTCACTATAGCCTGGCAACAATAACAGGAGTGCATATCCATGATCATATCAAACATAAAATGGAAAGTCAGTTTTGCGCACAGATTTCATTTGTTTTTAACAAACAAATATTTTTTCACCTGCTTCCAATTCAGCCAACATATTCCAGGTTGGCCAACGTAAAAATCTGACAAAATAAATATTATCTATATGTAGATCCACTACTGTTTCTGATTCTTCTGGTTGTACCAAGCTTTCATTGTTTTATTAATGAGGTATAAAGTTGTTTGTTGTTCTTTGTTAATTTCTACTGGTTTTTACTGTTCTTTGCAGATTCTGAAACAATAGCCAGTTTTGTGTATATATAAACAAATTACAGATTCCCTAGAAGAAGCAGCTCTCAGTGGATCTGTAGGTGTCATGATCTGAGGTTGGGATACACATATGCTAGAATTTCTTCCAGTTTCATTTTTCCAGCTTGCGACTAGAGAGAGCTCTATCAGCTATTTCATGTCACGCTACCTAGAATAATATCTACACATTGAAGAGACTAATATGCACAATATTGATGTAATATGCCACACCCAGGAACAACAAGAAAGTTAAAACTTGGCCAAGTCTTTTTTCCCCATATCTGGGACCCAGGAAAGCCTCCTATAATTGTGAATGCTCACACTGCAATTCATGTACTTTAACTTTGTTGTTCTCATTCCGGTTACATCCTCAGTTACTATGAACCAGCCTTTATATGGGAATTCTTTATTTTTCATTTTCTCAAAAATAGCTCTAATGCTTTTGATTACATGATATATTCAAGATATTAATGTAACATATTAAATGTGAATAACCTATGAAGTCCCCTTCATTCTTATTGAAATTTATGTAACTAGGAAACCATGAAAAGTAAGCAAAATCTTACTTTAAAAAATCTTATGTGTTACACTCACATGACTTTCTCTACTCTTGTACAAACTATTTTTACAAACGCTTATTCTCCATCTATTTCATATTAATCGAGATAAACATTTGCAGAAACGATCTTTTGACATGCAAAGAGAATTACATTTTACAAGGCGTACTATGTTTCCTTTTTTTGTAATTGCAAGGTCAAATAGAAATACAGTAGCTTTTAAGCATCGACATATCTCTTAATAACTGGATGCCACAGATTAATACTCTTTGCATATCCAAGACAAAAAAATGAATAACAAATTCCCATTTTAGAAAATAAGTATTGAAAAATTTAAGGGAATAACAAGCAATATCTCGAAAATGGTTCACTCAACAAAAAAATGTATATGACATAAATTGTGTATTTTAACGCGATTTATATTTTTTGTGTAGTAAAATTTTGTCTATCTCTTATGGTTTACCAGTTATGCAAAAGTCGTTCACAATGAAGAATACTTTTGGAGACATTCCCAGAAAATTCAAGATATACATTTTATTTGTCATGAAAGTATCTTAAATATATGATATTTTAATCAAAATCAAAGAGCCATTTTTGAGAAAATTAAAATTTTCGAAAAATGTTCCATATAAAGGGTAATCTGGGTTGGGGGTATTTTCTTGAAAACCTTCATGTCGCATCTCTGCAAGATACTGAAGCTAAATACCAAGTTTGGTGTTTATCCGACTGTTCGTTTCTGAGTTATACTGTTCACAGACACACAGATACACACACGGACATGTTTCCAAAAATGCTTTTTTTGGATTCAAGGGGTCTCAAAACATATATTTCTGGTGAAATCTCAGTATCGAATTTTTGGGTAGAATACAATACTTCCCCTACTTACTATATGTAGTAGAGAAAGTAAAAAAGCAGTACACATTAAAATATATATTTCGCATCAAATAAGTTTTTATTGCAGTATGAAACATTTACGACATATTTACAGTTCTTTATTTGAATTTTCCAGTATTTTAAGCAATATACACTGCAAATGCCATATATATACACACATTTGCTTCTCCTGAGCAAATGCAAAATATAATATTAAGGCAGGCATACATAAAATAGTTGACCTGTGTACCTGCCACAAAATGTGTAGTAAAACAATTCTTGCCAGCACATGCCATGACTGACAGGAAGTAATTAGCTTTTGTATTAATAATTGGTAGAATATATACGAAAATAAATTACAGTGGGTAGAGAAAGTTGCATGATATAAATTCATCAGATGCTTTTGTTCTCAAAAGCTCATTATGAATTTATTCTTAATGCTTATAATTAAACATCTGAATGATGTTTCTGCATGTGTGTGCAACAGCATTTATTGTTTAGTTTCAAAACATTTCTAGGTAAAAATGAATCGTGAATAACACTACAGGGATAGAATTGATTTTTATATGAATACTATAATATGTCAGGTACAGTAGAGCCTTGATTATTTGTCACTCAGTTAACCATTCGGCTCATTAACCAGCATCATCCTTTTTTTACTTTCTCTACTATGTAGTAACTAGGGGAAGGATTGTATTCCACCCAAAAATTTGATACTGAGATTTCACCAGAAATACATGTTTTGAGACCCCCTGAATCCAAAAATAGCATTTTTGGAAACATGTCCGTATGTGTGTGTCTGTGAACAGTATAACTCAGAAACGAACAATCGGATAAACACCAAACTTGGTATTTAGGTTCAGTATCTTCCAGAGATGCGACACGAAGGTTTTCAAGAAAATTCCCCCAACATGGAACATTTTTCAAAAATTTTAATTTTCCCAAAAATGGCTCTACGATTTTGATTAAAATATTATATGTTTAAGATATTTTCATGAAAAATGAAATGTGTATCTCGAATTTTCTGGGAATGTCTCCAAACGTATTCTTCATTGTGAACAACTTTTGCATAACTGGTAAACCATAAGAAATAGACAAAATTTTACTACACAAAAAATGTAGATCGCGTTAAAATACACAATTTATGTCATATACATTTTTTTTGTTGAGTGAACTATTTTCGAGATATTGCTTGTTATTCCCTTAAATTTTCCAATACTTGTACTTTTTCTCAAATTCATTATTCATTTTCTTTTGTCCTGGTAATGCAAAGAGAATGGAATATTCCACATAGCAACTAGCTCTTAAAATATTTGACTTTCGCTTAAAGCCTATCAATTCCCCTTGCATCTACAAGAAAATTAGCAATTAGATTAGCATGAAGCATATGGAGAATAAGCGTTTGTAAAAATAGTTTGTACAGGAGTGGAGAAAGTCATGTGAGTCAGATTTTTTCCTCTCTCTTCTCTTTTTGTTTTAACATTCCGCTACAATTCCCTGCACGTGGCAAAAATTAACTTGTATTGGAACAAAAGTCCAGGTTACATCACATCCCATGCAAGCACAGCAACAATCACTACATTTCAATGGGGAATTGAAACCAATTTGGGTTCGCATACCATGCTGAATAAGATCCACATTTCCATGTTATATTCACAAAGTATTGAGATCGATTAATACACATATTGGACTTACTTTGAATTGATTGTTCTTCCGCACTAGCCATGTGTGTAGGACAAGGTTGGAAAGGTAGAATCAGATGGCTGAAAAATTCAATGCCATAGCCGGAATTTGAACCATAGATCTCCCGGTTTCCGTCTCTAACTACTGAGCTGCCATAGCAACATGCCAGTAGGATTTAAATGTGAGTCAGTTGGAGAATTTAATGTCCTACCAGCATGTTGCCATGGTAGCTCAGTGGTTAGAGCAACCAGATGGGAACCAGGAGATCTATTGTTCAAATTCCGGCTATAGCATTCAATTTTTCAGTCATCTGATTCTACCTTTCCAACCTTGGACTTATTTGGCAAAGAGTGAACCTGTGATACAGTAATTTGTATCACAAATTATTTAAATGTAAATAATGATTGTAATATGAATATGTATTTTTATGTGACATTGATTTCAGAGGTTTATTAATTGTAATTATTATTGGTAAATAATAATATACGGCTTTACTGAAACTGTCAATAATAACGCAATAATGCAGCAATGGGGTGAGTTGTTTATCATTACTGGGAACAAGGAAGTTACGTAATGTTTCGCGCCTTTTCGGTAGAAGCTTCTAGAACATTTCCTAAAGTAATATGTATTCGTGGTTTTCATTGGATATTAAAATAGACGCTAATGTTGGCGCGTTTTATTAGCCAATAGCAGTTCATTTATAATCTTTAGGCATGTCGAGGAGTGGGAGTATATAAGCCAGGTTCGAGGTAGCTCGTCTCCCAGTTCAACAGAATTCTCAATACTCTACACGTCGGTCTCTCAGTTCATCGTCAGTCAGTCCTTCATTTCGTCAAGTTACGCGCAGCAGAATTACGAGAATTATTATAAAGTATTATACAGTTAAATATACACAAAGTCGAAGTACGTGAGTTAAAAGTGAGAAGTTATTACAAACAGTTTCAGTTTGGCGAGTATCCAGGTCAATATGTAAAAGTGTTTGTGAACGTGTTCGGCAATAAAAGCTATAAAACTAATTTCTTCATTAAGTATAATTTCTGGATAAAAGATTCCTTTCCGATTCACACCCTGCAAGAGATACATTCTCGACCCAAATAGCTAGCCGGAGAACATTTAAAGTGCATTATTTCAAAACTGATGCAAATTGCTACGCCAGATGGAGCTACAAAACAAACGAATGAAGTCGCAAGATGGCAACGCATGATGTAAACAACATTACGTAAAGCAATTTCTCTTGCAAATTGGTTCCCAAACGTGGAGCTACAATTAATGTTAAATAAATACAACATTAATACCGTTGCATATTGGCGCCCAACGTGGGGCATAGTGACCAGGAAAGGAACACGATGACCAGGAAAGAATCAACATAACCAGGAAGAAATGAATGGAGCAGTGAAATGATCTACAAGACGCAGATTGGACATCGTAATTCCGAGATTACGAGGCAACTGGGAAATTCAAACTACAGGACAAGAAGACTACGCAGTTTCATCGAAGCGACATACAAACCTAGGAGAATGGGGCAGAACGCTGGACATCAAAGCTACATCAACAGACAGCATCACAAAGGTCAGGTGATTGTAATTTTTTTTTAGAAAACAAAAACAATGGCTACTAGTAATACAGAAGAAATAATTATGGAGGAAGATAATGTAACAGTTAGCTGTAATTCAATACAGGTTGAAGAAAATAGCCCAGATTTTTTAGGATTTGAAGATGAAAATGTTAGTGTAGAAAGTGAGAATAGAATAGCAGGAAATGTTAATCTTGATACTAGTATGATTATGGAAATGCTGAAAAATTTGAATGAGAATATGAAAAAGACTAATGAAAATATGGAAGATATGCAAAAGAGTCATAGGGAATTAAGGGAAGATCTTAGTAAGAAAATAGATCAAAACAGGGAAGATATGCAAAAGAATAATGAGAAATTAGAAAAGAAAATAGATCAAAATAGGGAAGATCTTAGTAAGAGTATTACAGATCAATTTAGGGAAGATATGCAGAAGAGTTATAGGGAATTAAGGGAAGATATTGGTAGGAGCTTAGAACAACAACTAACTCAGAGGAATGAGATATTAGAGCAAAAAGTAGATCAAAGCAGTGAAGAAATGGAAAAGAAAGTTATGAAGCTAGATAGTAGTATGCCAAAAATGAGAGATGAAAATGAGGAAGTAATAGCAAGTGAGATAGGAGAAATTTCAAAGAAAATGTTAGACATGAGCAGAGAAAGAGATAACAAAGAAAGTGAAGTTAATACTAAAAGTGAGGTTAATGTAGAATGTACAGAGTTAGGAAGTCAAATGAGTAGTATTTCAAGTGAGCTAAGAGAGATAAAAGAGGTTATGAATGTAGATGTAAATAAGGCGCAAGTTAATTTCAGAGGGGAAATATCAGAAATACAGAATGAGTCAGTAATGCAAAGAAATAAATTGTACCAAGATATTCAAATTGAAAACTCCAGTCCAGTACAGTTTAGTACAGATTTGTCAGAGTATTCTCAGATTAAAAAGATAGCAGAAGAATTGAAAATGAAAGTTGTTAAAAGATGTGTAGTTCAAGAAACTTTAGATTGTTTTCAAATGTTATCATGTGATGAAATTTCAAATGAATACAAGAAGTTATTCATGAACAAAAATTTGAAGGTTAGGATACGGCTACGAGTAATGTTTAGCCACACACAATTTGATCCAGGAGGGTAAATAGCAATGAGATGTAAAGTAAATGCTGGATAGTTGAAGATGACTTGCAGAGAAATGTATTGGAACGTAAGAGGGTTAACTAAATGAATATGTCATGAGAAAACAGAAATTTAATAAAATAAAATAAAAAAAAAAAAAGTGAGAAATAAATATTTAGAAAAAAAAAAAAATAACAATTTTTAGTAACTGTAACAGTATTTGAAAAGAAGAAGGTAATAATTGAAACTTAATATGATATTAAAGTAAAAGTACGTAAATACAATTCCAAGAACATTGTTAAAATAAAGTACAAAATAACAAAAATGGGTAAAAATAATTAAAAACAAATACTTATATAGCAAACAGAACATGTGAAACATTGCCTAGATTTAAGAGATGTAAATATTTGTGTAGAGGGTGAATATTTTGGTAAATATGTGCAATAATTACAAAATTCTTGAATGCCTAAATTTTGTTTACAATATAAAAAAGTAAACCATTTTTTTGAAACAGTCATTAAATAATTTAGGGTAAAGTATTTGCTATAAAAAAAATTTGTGATGTCAGATTAATATCTAAATTAATTAAATCAGAGCCAGTAAGTAGTGGCGAGATATAAAAAAAAAAAAATAAATAAAATAAATATGTCGTGTGTTAAATGCGTGTGAAGTGTTAAGTGAAAGTGATAGCGTGTGTTCCAAGATTTAGGAGACTAAAAACACAATTATAAAATTTCCAAACAAGTTATAAATATTTATAATTATGTTTCTAGTGGGGCATATGATACGGTAATTTGTATCACAAATTATTTAAATGTAAATAATGATTGTAATATGAATATGTATTTTTATGTGACATTGATTTCAGAGGTTTATTAATTGTAATTATTATTGGTAAATAATAATATACGGCTTTACTGAAACTGTCAATAATAACGCAATAATGCAGCAATGGGGTGAGTTGTTTATCATTACCGGGAACAAGGAAGTTACGTAATGTTTCGCGCCTTTTCGGTAGAAGCTTCTAGAACATTTCCTAAAGTAATATGTATTCGTGGTTTTCATTGGATATTAAAATAGACGCTAATGTTGGCGCGTTTTATTAGCCAATAGCAGTTCATTTATAATCTTTAGGCATGTCGAGGAGTGGGAGTATATAAGCCAGGTTCGAGGTAGCTCGTCTCCCAGTTCAACAGAATTCTCAATACTCTACACGTCGGTCTCTCAGTTCATCGTCAGTCAGTCCTTCATTTCGTCAAGTTACGCGCAGCAGAATTACGAGAATTATTATAAAGTATTATACAGTTAAATATACACAAAGTCGAAGTACGTGAGTTAAAAGTGAGAAGTTATTACAAACAGTTTCAGTTTGGCGAGTATCCAGGTCAATATGTAAAAGTGTTTGTGAACGTGTTCGGCAATAAAAGTTATAAAACTAATTTCTTCATTAAGTATAATTTCTGGATAAAAGATTCCTTTCCGATTCACACCCTGCAAGAGATACATTCTCGACCCAAATAGCTAGCCGGAGAACATTTAAAGTGAATTATTTCAAAACTGATGCAAATTGCTACGCCAGATGGAGCTACAAAACAAACGAATGACGTCACAAGATGGCAACGCATGATGTAAACAACATTACGTAAAGCAATTTCTCTTGCAAATTGGTTCCCAAACGTGGAGCTACAATTAATGTTAAATAAATACAACATTAATACCGTTGCACCTGTTAAACATAAATATCAGTTTGCTGTTCTGTATGTTAAGTGAAGGTTTTAAGATTAGTGTACAATGGTTTTTATAAAGAATACGTGACATTAATATGAAAATGGTAAAAGTAGCTGTGCTGTGTGTATTATTGCACCACTTTCTGACGGGTTTATTGTTCCTTCATGAAAAGTTGTAGCATGAACAATGGGCACAAGAGAAAATGTTTCTTGCAAAAATCACAGAACCAAAACCTGTATTTCATAACACTGCTTCAGAAGAAAAGGGCAAAACATAGGTCTGTATATTGGATTAAAGAAAGAAACAAAGATTGTTAGGCTCATATAGTTTGCTTTCATTTTAAGGAGGAAGATTGGCTAGAAAATTTCTGGATGAGCCATGCCACCTTTAAATTCATATTCCAGCAGCTTAAACCATATTTATAGCACAGCAATAGGTTTTGGGGAGTTTCAATGACCGTAGAAAAGAGAAAAGATGCGCAATCAAGTATTACCAAATCTAAGATTCAGTTCGATCTGAATCTGCTTTTCCATGCAGTAATCAATATGGAATAAGTTCGAAATCAATTTCAATTCCCCATAGAAACATGGGAAATGTTAAGCATTGCATACAGAATGAACCTTTATGTACTCTAGTCAAGAGGTTGTTGTGATACCTTCAATTGTGTATTACTTAAGTTTTAGTTTCAAATCACAAGAGTGGCCATGCAATCACACAATGGTAGTGTCATAAAGTACCTACTGTTCTCGCCTGGCGATGTACCTACAAAGTTGAATTAAAAACAAATGCGAGTGAATAAGCGTGCACACTTATATTCATTTTACGGAACGAAAGTCTGTTATCTCTTATTGCGCAGCCCTGCCCCTCTGGACAACAATCATCTTTATTGCAATTTTCCTAAACATACAAGGAGTGTAACACACGACTTGGGTGTTTATTGAGCTAATTGCTTATTAAACCTACTGTTTATATTAAACAAGTTGGATTATCCGTAAGTTTTTGTTAAATGTCAACCCTTCTCCTGCCATTATAATAGATAATTGACGTTCTATTGCATATACATGAATTTATGATGGTAGAGAAAATTGTGTGAATGTACCATATAATCTATATTCATAAAAGGAAGAATGTGACTTGAATTATTAATATAACTTTGGTGAAAGAGAGATCTTCTCTCTTTCTGTCTGACATGGCAACTTACATTACAATGCCACTTAAACAACATGCGACTTGTGAAAATTGCTGGAGGGGTATGTTTCCATGGCAAACTCATCTATGCTGTTGCTCTATACAGTAAAGTGCCACCACCCTCCTTTCCCTTTACCTACAAGCTGAGCTTTTGAGGATCGGCACCTTGCCGCATTACACTACGCTGTACTATGTGGTTCCCTATTGCTTACTAGCATTCATACATATTCTCTTTATTGCTGTCATTTACTGTTTGTTGTTGAGTGGTTTTGGCCAGAAAGTCAGTTTTTCATGCTGGGACTTGCTCTTTCCATGTTTTGTTTGGGAGGGGGGGGAAAAGAAGAAAAAAATACCAGGCTGCCATAAAGAAATAAATGCTACAACTTTCAAGGGATGGTTTCATAACTGTTTACTTAACACATTGACCCGAATTTCATCACAGTTTTGGATATTGCCCCTTATTCTGGGCAAGTCACAGTAGTAGTTGTCAAGTAGTACCTTATTTTATTTACACATGTGTATGTGTAGCTGCTTAGATGGTCTCTCAAATTTTAACTAGGTGGCGATGAATTTTCTCCAGTAATCCACACTGTAGAGCCATCCAGTGGCAGGAGTGGCAGACATCAAATGCATTATAAACAAAAGGTTTCGTATTTTCAATATGCAATATAGGAAAATATTAGAAATAAAATTAACTTCTTTAAGTGCTTGCTCAGTGCATAAAGAACTACTTGTTCTAATGTATTAAACGCTAAAGCTATGCAGGTGGTTCACTATTTAGTGTGCTGCTAAATATCTGACAGATGCTGTAATTCTATATGGCTATGCGACTCTCCCACTTCACTTCGAGTGCACGTTGTTTAAATGGCACTGTTTAACATAAATACAAAGCAATTGAATTGTGAACATTTCTAGAATCCTTTTAAGCTTCATCTCAAAACTTTCCTCATACTCCTGGACCTACCTCCATCATCATAAAGCCACCAAACATCAATGGTGGCCTTCTTCTGTTTCCTCTGGAACTGTGTGAGGTTATTAAGAACATCCTTAGGAAGTGTGCTTCCTCCAGGACCCCTAAAACAAACATAACAAATTTTATTGTCATTAACTGCTATTTGTATTACAAATTAACCTGAGCTTTCATTACAATTTAATGTTAACTTTAAGGCACTGCTTCCATGAAATTTGGCAAAATAAATGATGAAAATGTATAAAAATGTTTTACTGTGCATATACCTTATAATTTCATGCTACACTGTTGTCTTAAAATGGCCTTACATAATTTATTTAGTAGAATTGAACTACAATTTTCCCCATTTTGAGATTGTCCAAAAGACAAAGCTTACCACTGCAACTAAAAAATATTTACAATATAAATATTGTGGACATATATTGTAGAATTTAAATATTGTAAATAAACAAACAACAATACAGTGTTAAAATTTCTAAGTTCAGCAATTTTTACTTTTCAAAATGCTTTGCGTACCACAGTTTTTAATTTGTATGCTTAAAATTGTAGGAGTACTTTAGATAGCTTTAAAAATTGCTGTGCAGTTAGTATAACATATTCAATAGATCACTTTGAATTAAATAGTTTCTGTAATTCTTGTTGGTAAAAGTGAAAAAAAATGGAACACTTCTTTTGTAATACATTAATTGAAGTGAATCAATGCACAATAATTTCTTTATATTGGTTTTATGAGTCTAAAATAACATTTTAGGACATATAAATAATTTTGTGTGAATAGAACTTTACTTTTGCACTTAAAGTATATACATATATCAAAAAATATCTGATGTGTTACACTCACATGACTTTCTCTACTCTTGTACAACCTATTTTTACAAACGCCTATTCTCCATATGCTTCATGTTAATCGAGATATCGAGATGTCAATCTTATTGGTAATCTTCTTGTAGATAGAAGGGGAATATGATAGGTTTTAAGCGATAGTCAAATATTTTAACGCTGGTTGCTATGTGGCGCATTCCATTCTCTTTGCATGTCCAGGACATAAAAAAAATGAATAAGGAATTTGAGAATAAGTATAAGTATTGGAAAATTTAAGGGAATAACAAGCAATATCTCGAAAACGGTTCACTCAACAAAAAAAATGTATATGACATAAATTGTGTATTTTAACACGATCTACATTTTTTGTGTAGTAACATTTTGTCTATCTCTTATGCTTTACCAGTTATGCAAAAGTCGTTCACAGTGAAGAATACTTTTGGAGACATTCCCAGAAAATTCGAGATATACATTTCATTTCTCATGACAATATCTTAAACATATGATATTTTAATCAAAATCGTTAGAGCTATTTTTGAGAAAATTAAAATTTTCGAAAAATGTTCCATGTAAAGGGTAGTCTGTGGTGGGGGGATTTTCTTGAAAACCTTCGTGTCGCATCTCTGGAAGATACTGAACCTAAATACCAAGTTTGGTGTTTACCTGACTGTTCGTTTTTGAGTTATGCTGTTCACAGACACACACATGGACATGTTTCCAAAAATGCTTTTTTTGGATTCAGCGGGTCTCAAAACATGTATTTCTGGTGAAATATCGGTATCGAATTTTTGGGTGGAATGCAATACTTCCCCATACTTACTATACGTAGTAGAGAAAGTAATAAATTGACACTGCTCATTAAAACATATGTCCATTTATTTATGTTCTGAATATGATAAAAATTACAAGCTAATCAACAGAAAATTAAGGAATGTAAGGAGTTTTGACCATTACACACACAGTATCTTTATCAGAGCCTTATATTTTATTTAGGGGGAAATAATAACAGTTTCAAGTAAGCAAATTAAAAAACTGTGAACAAGACATTTAGTTCAACAGTTTCAATTGTGCATCCATGTCAACCACCTAATTGTTTTATGTTGACACTCCTCATTCATAATAAAATATATTAGTTACTAATGCGTTGCTCTGAATCAGCGTGGAAGAATGACTGGGATTACTAGACGTCCAGAAAATTCTGGACATGTCCTCTATTTTAACCCTCTGTCTGGCATTCAGGAGGAACTTCTGAATTTTGTTAAATGTCTTACACTTTTTATAAACTGACAATTTGTTACTTTTCAATGCATCAGCTACTCAGAAATACAAAATCAACAAAATTTACCATGGCAACATGGCTGTTAGCATAGATCAGGACAGCTTGGGAGTAACATGTCAATAAAATGCCTAAAAAAAAAAGTACAAATAGTTTTCAATCCATTAAAATTTGTCTTGCAATTTATCACGGGCAATGCCAGTGCACGTACCAAGAAAGCAGCATTCTTAGTTTTGATATACAGCTGTGAACGTGGAGTACTCAACAGTGTGACATGTGATTTTGCCGCAAGTATGAAAAGGTAAATGTGTATGAGTGAGTTGGTATGCATGGTTTATTTGCAAGAGAATAAGGGAATGCAGAAATTAACTTCCTCTCCTTGGTGACTCACAGCAGGGCCAGAGGAGAGACATTTCGAAGAACGGCAGAAGAGAACAGACTTTATTTAAAGGTGAGTCGGAATTGTTACACTAACATCACTTAAGTTTACTCACTTAACATGTTTCGGCAAACGGTTGTTCCCATCCTCAGAAGCTAATCCGACTGGTCCATGTTGTTGGTGTTTCCGTTTTTTGGACTGGATACTGTAGTGGCATCTTGTGGTGGAGAAATGTACTTCCAGAGAGGATTTGGTGGTGGCAAATCAAAATTCATTAGATGTGTGTTGTGTTTTAGAATGGTGATCTTCTCCCATGCATCTAATTCGGCTGCAAATTTGGCTGGTTTGACTAATGTAATATTGGGTTTGATGTTGTGATTAGTGATCCAAAAATGGTATGAAACTGCAGATTTGTCCATTTGTTTGTATTTGATACATCTCATGTGCTCCTTTAGCCTAGTTTCTAGGTTTCTTTTTTTCTTACCTATGTATACTTTATTGCAATCTGAACAATTGATTTTATAGATTCCAGCTTTTTTGTCTTGTGGGATGGGGTCTTTTAACTTGTTACAAAGTAATTTCTCTATGTTAAATTTGTTCTGTGGAGCTAGGCTGATGTTGTGTTTCATGAAAATCTTCTTAAATTTGTGAAATGTTCCTGGGTGGTATGTGAATTTCTTGAACTTTAGCTCTTTATCTTGCTGGCTGAGATTTGTTGTGTTTCTGATGTGCATCTGTCGTTTGAATTTTGCAATTTTTTTGTCAATAGTTGTTTTGTTGTGCCCATTATGTATTGCTGGTCTGCTATATGCTGGTATTCTAACTGGTATTCTTGTTTATTTAAGGGGGTATATACCAGTCTATGTGTTAGACTGTTTAGTACTGCATGTTTGTGTGTGGTTGGATTGAAACTCTTATTTTTTATGTAATTAGTAGTGTGTGTTGGCTTCCTGTATATGCCAAAGGTTAGGTTCTTTTGTTCTCTGATGATTTTTAGGTCTAAAAATGGTAGCATGCCTTCTTTTTCTATTTCTATGGTGAATTTTATTGATTGGTTCTGTAGGTTTAGTAAGGCTAAGGAGTCTTGTATGAACCTATTAGGGACAACAGCGAAGATGTCGTCAACATATCTGTGCCAAACTTTAAACATGTATGGAAAGGAAGTTGTTATGTGTGTTTCTAAGTAGCTCATAAATAAATCTGCCAGGAAAGGTGAAAGTGGGTTGCCCATGGTTAGACCTGTTGGTTGTTGATAGAACTTCTTATTGAAACTAAAACAATTTTGTGTAATGCATAAATTGGTAAGTTGTATGAGGTCTTCTATTCCTTCTTCAAGCAAGTTAGTCTGTTGTAGCCATTTCTTTAATTGACGCAGGAGTTGATCTGTAGGGACACTTGGAAATAGTGCAGTGACATCAAAGGAAACTAATCTGTCTTCTGGTTCGAGTTCCAGGGATTTTATCTTCTGTATTAAATCTTCTGAATTCATTATGTTTTTGCTATTGAATTTTGGTAGTGAAGAGAATCTCTGTACTAACCATTTTGCCAGTTTGTAGGTAGGAGAATCAATATTGCTGATGATTGGTCTCATCTTATTACCCGGTTTGTGTATTTTAGGTAGAGCATACATTCTTGGTAAAGTGGGGTGGTCTGGTTTTAATCTAGATTTATCAGTGTCTGTTATAGTTTTGCTTTCCTGGATGGTTTGATTGAAGGCTTTTAAATGTAATTTTAATGGGTCTTCTTGAATTTGTATGTAATTTTCTTGTTGCAGCATATTTTCTACTCTGGCAATATAATCATCTTTTTGAAGTACAACTAGTTTATTTCCTTTGTCAGCTTCCAGAACAGACTTGTCTGTTTGTCACAACTGAGACATGACACAGCAACCGACTTGACTTGTCAACAGGCATAACATGGCGCATGGACATTGACAGTTGAGAGTTGAGACAGAGAGAGTATTGATAACTTGTGGAGGCAAGGGTACTGGCCATTATCACCATCATCATTTCTTTCTTTCACTTTTTACTTTCTCTGCCACATACATGGCAGGTACAGAAGGTATTGCATTAAAATTTGATACCAAGATTTCACCGAAAATACATGTTCTGAGACCCCCTGAATAAAAAAAAAACTTTTAGAAAAATGTCTTTGCACACGTGTGTGTGTGTGTGTGTGTGTGTTCGTGTGCGCGCGCACGTGTGTTCGTGCGTACGTGTGAACAATATAGCTCAAAAACAAAAAGTCGGATAAATACAAACTCAGTATTTAAGTTTAATGCCTTCCAAAGATGTGGTACAAAAATTTTCAAGAAAATTTGTTGAAATTTTTGATTTTCTAAAAACTGACTTAACGATTTTGATTAAAATACCATATATTAAAGATACTTACTTGAAAAATAAAATGTATATCTTGAATTTTCTGGGAAAAGCCTATGACGTTCTCTTCATCCAGAAGAAATTTGGTATAATCTTATTTAACTGATAAACATTAAACAATAGACAAAAACATATTTCACAGAAAACATAGAGTACTTGAAAACACAATTTATTTTAAATAACTTTTATGTGGCATCAGCCATTTCTGAGATATCTTTATTAATTGCTTGAATTGTTCAACACTTAGACATTCTTTTAAATTCCTGTCGATTTTCAATTGTTCGTGATGTCATAGAAAAAGTATGAACTTTTAAAAGCCAGTATATAGTGTCCAGTTCTAAAACATTTTACTATTGCTATTCCTTTTGTATCTATAAAAATATGTGTAAAGCAGCTATTTCCAGAAAGATTTATCCCAATTAAAATGAAGCAGATGGGAAAATAAGCTTTGGTAAGAATAATTTGTATACCTACTAATAAGCGATAGCAGGTAGAGAAAGTCATGTGAATGTAACACAGATTTTTTAAAATGTTTTGTAAATGTTTGATATTTCGAACATTTCTCTGGTATTTTCTCTGTAATCTTTGTAATGAGTATGTATGTATGGCTGTGATCAGGAGCAAAGGTTGAAGTAAGTATCTGTAGAGGTTATTTTCTTGATAATGTAAAAATCATGCTTCGATACTTACAGGTAATAATGTCGCTCAGAAGGATTATGTAAGTGTGAATTAGGTTACATACACTTGTGGAAATTGTAATGCGAGTGTCTTTGAATGCCAGTTTCAACACAACTGTACTGCACTTCAAAGTCATTGTATTTCAGTATTTTGGTGCATAGTGCAAAACTTTATATATCTTAAAATTGTGATCAAAGCCTTCAATTTTTAATATTTTCTTGTATTCAAATTAGTAGTTCATTGTATTCAATTTTTCAAGCTCAATTATCGCTCCACAAATGTTATTGTTACTGTTTTACAAATTGTTGTTTAATCATATATATATATATATATATATATATATATATATATATATATATATATATATATATGTATATATATTGTAGTGGACCAGGTTGAGTGCCGAGGATTACATCATATGAGGTAACCAAGCATAATGTGTCGAAATGAGGTTATCTCAACACGACCACGCTAAGGAACGCTGAGTCAGCTCTTCTGTATGTATTTATACTACGAGGGTCTGACTCGAGGGGGATCAATGGTCAGTGATCAATTGTTGAATCAGTCGTCGAGACCCTTGTCTGAATCATTGTGGGAATCGCCGTAGTAATCAGTTGAAGGGAGAGTTGTAACATCGACGACCTCAGGTCCACTCACCATAAACGAGTCGCCAACGCAACACCAGTCGAACAGGTAAGGATGTATCTCCTCTAAGATCAGCTTGCTTGTCGGGCTTCACCCCAATCTGAGTGGCCAATGTACTCACGTTAAAGTAATAATATAATTTATTGGGTCAATGCATCCCCTGTGCATTATTTAAATACACCCTGGCCTACCTACCACCCCAGTACCAAAGCATCCCCCCTACCTCTGAGCTATCACCCCACCCCTAGTGTAACCACCTACTGTGGGGTAACCACCCCCGTAGGGGTGTTACAATATTAAAGCTGAGCTTAAATTAAACATGTCTCGTCACTTCATTCTTATTTGACTGCTTTTTGAGAAAGCAAAGTGATCCATTCCTTTGTTAATTGTTAACTTAAAGAAAACTATTCATGCAGCTGTTATGTATGGAGAGTTTATGTTGGATATAGCAGTTTTAGCAATGTGTTTGGATTATGAATTATTTGTGCATGTGGCAGCTTCCAATAAAAATCTATTTTCTTAATGTTATCCCTTCTTCCCCTGTATTTTTCCTGTTTGTCATTTTGAATGAAAGACCAGCATACCCTATGCCAAAGACTTGAAAGAAATAGCGAGATAATAATCTTACCTGTAAAGATCAGCTTTAGACTCCCTCTTCTTTTTCTCCTTACGACTAGTGGAAGCACTGTTTTTATTGTCTTCTGGGTCTGTAATTGTAACTGCAGTTACATCTGTTTCTTCTGCGCTTGGACTTACGTTGACCCTGTTCTTACTCAGATTGGGTGTAGCAGGTGCTGACAGATCACTTGTACTACTTGCTGCAAATCATAATCATTACTGTCAACTTTTTGTTTTCATTTAAAACCTTCCTTTGAAAATAATAGAACTATATCTGTGTGATAGCATGTCAAATAAGTTTTCAAACTTTAAGCAGTTTCAAACTTGGTGAATAATTTTCCTGTCATGTACTATGCATTCAAGTTCTAACATCCTCTAATTTATTTCTCATATTTTTATACTTTACAATATTAAATTCTACCCAAATTGTATGATATATTTTTCAGGTTATTTAGGAGAGCTTCAGAGATTCTTTGATAAGCTTTATGCCCAACGATTCACTGTCAAAATGATCTTTTGTCTTATAAAGAACCATTTCACCAAATGAGTGATGAGCTATATCTTGAAACAAATAGACTTTGATATTTAAGAGAAGAAATGGTGAAATTTTCTGAATTTTGGTGAAAAACTGGAAGAAATAAAAAGTATCCATAAACTCTTTACATTATAGTAAACATCCACAAGATTTTGATTGCTAGAAATCATGTTATGATGATTTTAAATCTAGTTTTAGATCTGTAACCTTGACAATTAAAATGTTATTAATAATAGGAGAATACTGTAGGAAAATTAGAAGACATTTTATACACTCTTAACAGATACAGGCATAAACATGTATTTGAGCTATATTTTAGTTCTTAAGATAATCTTCTGCCTCTTAAAACAGGCATGAAAATCTCTGTGTCTGTCTGTCTGTCTGTCTCTGTCAAAAGTGTGCTAGGCAGAGGAAATACTGTATTACACTGAGATTTCAGCAGAGGTCCACTAAACCCCAAAAGAGCATTTTTAGAAAAAACTCTCCGTATGCATGAACAGCATAACTCAAACTTAGTTTTTAAGCCTAGCACCTTCCCCCCACTCGAAACTATCCTTTACATGGAAGAATTTTCATTATTTTCTCAAAAATAGCTGTAATGATTTTGTGCAATTCTGCATAAATAGAAAACCACAAGAGACATACAAAAAGTTACTCCGGAAAAATGTAGAGCTCATTGTAATAGATAATTTCTGTCAAATAATTTTCTTATAATGAAAAGCTTTGTTACATTTTCTCAAATTTAGATGCGTCAGATGGAAGTTACTTGAAAATCTCTTCTCTCTTCTTTTCCTACACAAGAGCTTGCTACTATGACAATGGATAAGTAATTTATTCCTCCATGACTAAGACTTCTGAAATTATTTCTCCCTGCTTCTGATAAACATCAAAATTGTTATATGTATGTAACTAAGTACTTTAAATAATTTCTATGAAAAAAGCATTATGAATAACATAACATGGATATGAGGATCATTTTTAGTGAATGCTGTAAAATATTGTGATGAAGCTGCGTTCCCATTTTGTGGATAATGGACATATCCTTCAGTTCTAGCCAGTACACAATTGGTTGGAGAGAGATAGAAGAGGAGTGTCTTCTAGCTCAGGAAGTATGTGAAAGGCTAATAGAGAATGGCAAAACTTCAAGACCTTCCCTTCCCTCGGCAGCAAAGTCATTCACAAGAAATAAAAGAAGATACCAGATCTTGAATGCACCACATAACAAGGTGATAGAGGCAAGCATTAACACTTTGCGTGCAAAACTCATATGCACATCCACTAATTGCAAGCATACTTTGTTTTTGTTGATTTTTTTGGTGAAAGTGTTGTTGAAATAATATTTAATATTCAAATAACATACTGTGAGTGCATAACTTTTAAGCCAAACAAAGCACTGTATAATTATTTCAGTTTTAAAGCCTAACTTATCCGCTTTCTTTTATTTATTCTATCTTTCCAAGAAGTGAGCACTACCAAAGGCTTAAAAATGCAATTAATATAAATGAAAGTTTTGACTTTCACAGCTCACAGTATATGTTGACATATACCAATGAAAGAACTATTTGAAAAAAGTTTGGCTTTCTTGAAGTATTGAGGGTGTAATTGAAATAAAGTTCCACCTTTGCAGTGGTGACGGAAGTTTTAATTATAATAAATCTCAATAGTAGCATAATAAGAGCTACACAATTTATCTTGAGAGAATTTGGAGCTTGAGTTGTATTTATTTTGACTATTTCATGTATAAAATTTAATAAATACAGAAAATACACTTAAGTCACTCAAGACTTTAAGACTTTCCTTCTATTATTCTTATGGTTTTGAACAGTGAACAAAATAAGTTTCTTCATTATTTTTAAGAGGCCTGTAGTTGCATAAATAAGCTGCACTCAGAATGTGGGGGGCTCAAACTGTGCTGAGTTGTGAGATGATAAACTTGTTCCATTAGGTGAGGAGAAGGTAAAAACAAACCGAGGACAATTGCTGAGTGTGAAATGATCAATACTGCTCTACTACTCAACCTTGTTTCACTAGATTTGTTGTGGAACCTTATTTCAATTACACCCTATAGATTAATATCACAGCTACTCGTAAAGCTTGAAACCACTCAGATGTTTCTTACTTGCCAAGGTATTACAAAATTAGTTTTAATAACAAAGCACTAACTAAAATCAACAGGTGTTAAATGCATTAAGTTTTTCATGTGCTCTAAACTTAAACTCTGCCAATCTTTATAGCAATAGAAAATGTTGAATGGGAAAAGAAACAAGCCATCTTTATTAATGCTAATTGGTCATAATATATGACAGTGACACAGTTTAGAAGGATGGAGGTTTTAGATTTGGCGAGATTTTCAAAATTCCCACTTAAGATTTGTCAAAATAATATTGGGTTTAAGAATTTATCCAATCCACCTCTTAACTGGGTCACTGTGCGACATCAAGGTTGCTACAGAGTGAAATATTTTGAATCCTGTTTGTTGCTATATAATGAGAGACACATGACTCTAGAGATTAAAAGCAAGAGTAATGAATGTGATAAATAAGTTGGTAATAACCTAATTGGGTTTACAGGTAATATAATGTCTTTATTGCCATGAACTTATGTTCCTTTACCAGTCTACAGGATTTGGGATTTCAGGATTACACACATCAAATCATATAGTGTCTTTGAAAAGAAAGTTTAAAGGTTATGCAACTTCATGCTAGCATTTGTAAAAGTTGCTAACATTTTTAATTTTTCCACAAAATTACTGTAACACCTCTACAGCGCTTTGATTCAAACTACAATGGTGGTGCCAAAGTTGATATTACTGCAATCAAGTAATCATTGGTCAATGGTTCTTACAATGACCAACCAAGATGTATCTTTCTAATGTCAGGCAGTCCATTGGCAGTAGAGCAATTAATGACAGTTTTACTTAGTAACCACTCAAATACAACAAACTCCCCCCACTACTAAGCATTGCAAGTTGGAATTTTTAACTTTGTGCAAGATTACCAACCTCTTTTATAATCACTGCTGTGCATTAAGGTAATTACGTCTTAAGGATTACTGAAATTAAATGTACAGGATGCCACAAAGTCCCATTACCGCTTTATAAATGTTAATGTAAGTTGTTTTTTGTTAGATGTTTCAGATTGTGTGAACTAAACAATGGCTGATACGTCCAATTACAGTATTGAAGAATGTGTTATTGCAAGTTGTACGAGAGAAATCAAACTGGGAAGACAATTACAGAAGTTTGTGCTGACTTTCAGGCATAGTTTCAATGAGATCCTCCTCTGAAACAAACACTTAAGCAGAAGGAATTTTATAGAATTTTGTATAACTGGTAAGCGTAAGTGATAGACGAAAATGCACTACACAAAAAACACACAATCTATTTCAAATAACTTTTTTTGTGTCATCAGCCATTCCCGAGACAACCGTTATTAATGCTCCAATTTGTTCAATACTTTGTTATTTTTTTAAAGTCCTATCAGTTTTCAGTCATTTCTTGCAATTGCATGGAAACAGTATGGAATTTTAAGGCCAGCATATAGCATTCAGTTCTTAAACATTTGACTATCGCTGTTCCCTCTGTATCTATAACAAAATCTTAATGTGGCTATTTCTGCAAAGGTTTATCCTGATTAAAATGAAGTGGTTAGAAAAATAAGCTTTTGTTAGAATAATTTGTATAGTGACTAATAAACAACAGAGGGTAGAGAAAGACTTGTGAATATAACACATCATAATCTTTTTCCCCCTTCAATGCATATTAATACATGGTATTATAGGTCTTAAGACTGAAATTTTGACAAAAATTAAAAAGTTATCTAATACTAGATTTTTACATGCAAATCAACTTTAGACCAATTGCCATTATAAGTTTTTTGTTCTGCCATTCTAAAGCTGGTGTACATTGCGTTATTCTCATACCTACATTATTTTTCAAAATTCAAATAATTCCTTGTACATCAACTGTGGTCTGATTATTATAAAAAATACTTATGCTTGATCTTCATAAAACTAGTTATTATGTCTTTCTCAATGCTACTTGTTTGGAAAAAATAAAACTTAATTATAGGAAATTTGTTTAAAAACAAATGCAAAAAAATTAATGAAAATTAGTATCTAGATAAATAAATGCACGGTCTAAAAACTAATAACTGGGCATTTCTAATTTCTTAAGCTTAAAAAATATGAAGAAAAGCATTTATTCCCGTGCTTCAATTTTTGTAATTCAAGAAGTATTCAAAATGTTACTGATATTTTATATAAAATGTTTACAAAATATTTAATATCTTGGAAAGTATTTATCCACTTAAACTGAAACGTTTGCACATCATTTATCTCTATAAAAAACAAGCATCAAAAAAAAGAAAATGTTTCTTGCAGGGTTATCAACATTTTATTAAATGCCAGCTCCCCATTTTGAGAGGGTTGCCATTGTTTTATATTGGACAGGATCTGTAATGGTTTCTTCTGTAGCAACCTTTAACGCACTTCTTAAAATTACAGCACAAAGAAAATGCATTAACCTGCAGCATGTTGTAGCTATGCAGTAGCTGGAAAGAGGTCATCTATCAGAATCTAAAGAAAGGAGCATAAAGCCACCTCACGCTCATGCAATGAAATTTATCATTGTAGACAATGCCCCTGCTGGGGTTTATTCACTAGCACAATATTAAGTAACAATACAATAGTATAGCATTAGCTAATTAGCCTTATTAAGTTAGCTTAAGCATAACGAGAGATCAATGAATGAATATTTTGTCAACATTATCAAGACAAAAAACTAGAAGCAGAGTATTAGTTATCAAACAATAAGTTCATAATAATGCACAAATTTTACACATATCAAAAAAGTTCTACAGTACATTTAAGGATCAATTCAAGTAAGATTAAAATATCTCATTGGATTGATTTGCTGGTTGCTTCTAGCTTTTGCTGTGTTGCTAATATAAACTGCTTATACAAGGTGCACGGGAATAACTATTTCAATTTCCAACACTTATCTGTAATTATTAATAATGGAGCAACACAGCAGCAATACATATATATATTTCAAAGTTTTGTTTTATACATTAAAAGTGTTTGAGTGAGACCTTTTGATCACATAGGATACATCTACCAAAGCATCTGTGATGTAGCCTTTAGCTCTTGCAGGCCAAAGGAGATATATAAACTCTATCTTTTACATACCTTATAGGCAAAATTAATAGATAAAGGCTTCCACGGCTATTGTCAATAATAACTTGACTATCTTCTGGTGAAGGCTGCGTCACTTTAATAAAATTTTTGACTTTTCACCCTTCATGTTGAGAGCTTCTTCTGGGCACTGCTGAAGGGCGAAACATCGGCAATTTTATTAAACGTGATGTGATCTTCACCAGAAGACCATCAAGTTAAAATTAATAGATTGTTAGATCATGCAAGTATCAAGGTTACTGGTTTCGGAACAGCTTTTCATGCATAGAGCCAAGGACAGCAGTGAGAGGCCTGGAAAGTCAGGCCATCACCAGCGGCATAAAACAGCTAGTAATTTTAATTTTAACATGAAAATTGTTATTATTATGTGCCAGACTGGATGAATTACTTCATTTCCTCTCCTTACAACCTTGAGGATCACTTGTTATGTAGTTTTAGTCTTGAGAGCAAGTTTGCACATCCAGAAACAGTCAAGAGAGGAAAGCAACAGGAGGTATATGTTGCTCTTAATTCATATTCCTTTCACTTTGCTCTCATTGAGCTGTCCCTTTCACTTCTATCAATTCTTTCTGTGGACCATCAATCCATAAAATTTAGATGTATTGTGGCTAATTATTATGACTCCAAAACCTGAGAATGTGTATAGTAAAGTTCTGAAATATTTAAAGTATATTACACTTTCATTAGATGTGTTGGGTTCACAAGATTTTTAAAATGGTACATTGCTTGAATCACAACATTCCACACCATTATTTGTCATGGCAATAATGGAGAAGAACAAATATTTCATCCAGTTGGCCATGATCAAGCAACAGAAACTATTTCATCAGTAGGGTTGGTAGTACTGTTGGTTGTCACTGATCACCGAATGAAACATTACGTGAAATATAAGCTTCGTATAAATAGCATTATTTTAATGAATGTCAAAGAATATTACTGCAACAAATGAAAACTTTTTGTGAACAATTGTATTATGAACCATATTTGAAAAAAATTCAATGTCACAGCCAGAATCAAGCCAAATGTCTTTGGCATTCCGTGCAGATTCTTTTTTAAGTACCATGGCAAGATGCCATTATATTTAACCTTCTCTTCTGATTCAAGTATCTAGGTAATTCTTCAAGGCAATCTAAAATATTTGAGATATCACAAACAAGACAAGCAATGTTACAATACTTTTTAATAATTGGGCTTAACTATGGTTAATTTAGGTTTGATAATGAAATTTTTCTTTCACACTAGAATGCGGTTAACTTTAAAGCTTGTTAATTAAAAGTACTTGCACATTGGAAATAACCTTTAGGTAGACATCTCAAATATTTGAGATGCCTTGAGGGTTTACCATGATATCTAAATCAGATGAAGAGGCAGTATTCCGCCTCCTACAGCCACAGACAACAGTTCTAACATGTGCTAAGATAGCAGTTAGCTTACTAAGCTCAAAGATAACAGCTGCATACCACAGAAAGTGACAAACATGTAGCTTACATAATTTATAATTTTAATATGATATACAATACAAGTTTATGAAACAAGACTTAAAGAGATATTATCTATCAATTGCCATTTATTGTATTGCTCTACTATTAATAGTTACATAGATTAAGTATTGTGAAATTGGAGCAATCATTCTGAAACACCCCAAATGTATAGCAAAGCAATAGTGCCAGTGCAAGCTGGAGTCCAGGCAACTGTGAATGACTGCATAAACACAAATATTAATGATGCATCACCTGCTTCTTCCATACATGAAACAAGGATTATTTCATATTACATGTTCACAACTAATCTAATTTGAAGGCCATGTGCTAACAAGCACCTGTGGAGTGCACTACACTGATGTACACATTACATAGATTAGCCATTTTAGATTGTAAAATAGAGACAAGAAGTTTCAAATCACACTAATGTTTTAAATTAAAAGATTAAGAATTCTTTATCTAAGATGGTGATTTTGGGTATATTAAGGACAATGAATATTTTAAGAATGTGTTTATGTTTCCTTTGCCTATATTTTTCTTGCTGAATTCCTTTTATAGGTTTCTACTACAGCATGGGTCAAAGCAGTCGAAGCTTGAGACAATCACAAAAAGTAATACATATATAACTTTTTTTTTTTGTATAAGTACCTCTGTCCATTTGTAGCTGTTCTTATACAACTCTTGCTTCTGTCTTGTTTAACATCTTTTAACTGAATAGAACACATCAGACATTATGAATGAAATGAACACACAGGTACCTAAAGCCACCATATTGTCTTCATTTGATAAAACTTTGTAAAGGGTGCCCAGGCATCCCTAGATGCACACTCTGAGATGTTACAAGAAAGGTGCCTATAGTAATAAATATATATTGTAGTCAAATTGTAGACAATTAGGTATATATTTGGCACATTTTAGGTGAATAAAACTTACATCTCTCCAGCAGCCAATTGAACCACAATTTACTATGTGACAAACAGGTATACTAACCACAGACACGATGGGCTTACCAATTCCTAGTAGCATTCTATAAACAGATTATAATACCATGTAGTAGCCCAACCTTTGTATCATGGTTTTATTCCACTTCTAATGTTAATAAAATTAATGTATTTGTCAAGTTGCAACCAATTCTTTTGGAATGTGTTACAAAAGCACCTACAACGGATTTCAATAATGAAGTGAGTAGTACCTTTAAGAGTGTCTCCGATATCTGAGCATGTGCAGTGTTCTACAACAAAGACTTGTAAATTTCAAGAGGCCTATTATGTTTTTCTTAATATACATATACGAGGGCTGTCCCAGAAGTGCCTGATCTAACAAAGAAAACACAAAAATTTTGGGAAAAAACATCTTTATTTCTCTACTATAGTGAGAACTGTCGAGTTCTGCAAAATAGCCATCAGCTGCAGACTCCAACTCTTCATTGTTGGCAAATCTTTTACCACCAAGCCATTTCTTCAACTTTGGAAACAGAAAATAATTATAGGGGACTAAATCTGACGAACAGAGTGCATGAGGAAGCAATTCGAACTTTAACTCATTGATTTTGGCCATGGCAATAATGGATGTATGAACTGGTGCATTGTCTTGATGAAACAAAATTTTTTTTTTCGCTAAATGCAGCCAATTTTGCTCGATTTCATCATTTAAATGCTGCAATAAGTTTGCACAATAGTTGTCATTGATTGATTTCCTTTTTGAAGATAATCAATGAAAATTATCCCACATGCATCCCAAAAAAACTGACACCATGACCTTGCCTGCAGATGGAACTGTCTTCACCTTTTTGGAGCCGATTCTCCCCTTTCAATCCACTGTTTTGACTGTTCCTTTGTCTCAGGTGTGAAGTGATGGACCCATGCTTCATCCATTGTTATGAATCGATGCAAAATTTGACTTTATTGCAGTGAAACATCGCCAAACACTCGACTGAAACAACCTCACAGTGCTGCTTTTGTTCCATTGTGAGAAAACGCGGCACCCATCTTGCGCACAGCTTTCTCATGTCTAAATTTTCAGTCAGTATGAGATGTACAGCACTTTTTGAAATGCCTACAATGTCTGCTAGCTCGCACACTTTCAGTCAACATTCATCCAATACTATTCTGTGGATTTTCTTCACAATTTCCGGCATGGTCACCTGATTTGGTCGACCACTGCGATGTTCATCTTGACAGCTCGTATGGCCTCGCTTAAACTCTGTCACCCATATTTTACTGTTGTAAACGAAGGAGCAGACTCCCTCAGAGTAGAATCTATCTCAGCTTTAATATTAGTTGGACTAAGACCTTTCAAATGAAAGTATTGTATCACATAACAATGACCAGTTTTATCCATGTTTACAAATTCGCTGAGAGGGTTCACGATTGATGGCTGCCAAACAATTGCTAAACAATCTAGCATTGTCAAACTTCAAACTTAAGCTTTATAAGGTTGGTACTTTCTGTAACAGTCATTTGTTTCAAACAACAACCACTATCTATATGTTAAGTCAGGTACTTCTGGGACTGCCCTCGTGTTTTTGCATATATGCACATTCTGATCAAGCTGTATTCCCTTGTGATATCAGTGGTTGCTTAGTAAATAAATGGAAAAACCTTTATAAAAACTGTAATTCATACATGAGACATTGCTATTTAATGGGAAGAACTGGTATGCACCATAGTGGTACCAGGTAAAATCCTACGTATTATGCTATGGTACACCATCTGAATCCATGCTTAGCCAAGTTTTCTACTTTGTTTTCCTCTCTGTCCATATGACAAATACAACATTTCCAGCTTAGATAGTTTTTGCATGCATTTCATTCATTCCTTCTCTGATATGAGCTTTCCAGTTAGAAGATACTTAACTTTAAAAAATGTGGAATTTCATTCACCTGACTGGTCCAAGAGTTACTGACCATGCAGCAACAATAAAGGTGGGGAGTAGTTGGTTTTTATACATGAGGGACAACAAATGTGTGAACTAAAAGTAGAGAATAAAAAGAAAAAGATGATGATTCAGTAAATCTAAATGCATAATAAGGACACATAGCACAGAATGTGATAGTATTACCCACATAGACTGAAAGGGAAAAAATATCGAGGGTAAACTTTTGTGCATTAAACATGCAGAAAAAGTAAACCTAACCTGGAGATTTAACTCTTAACAACCACATTTGTAAGGCTATCCTGAATTCTCACATTAGCTCACCAGGACCATATTTGAGTTCAAATCAGTGATAAAACTGTTAAAGAAATTCATTTTTAAATTTAGAAGTTGTCCTGATATAGCTGTAAAATCATAACAATAAGAAGGCATGAGCCATCACGTTTTTGTGCACAGCACTTCCTAGCCTACTGCCTGATGTTTACACCCAGGTCTGAATAACCAGCTGAAGGCCAGCTTGCCATCCTTCCTTCTCAGCAAGCTCAAGAGAGGCAGTGGGCGAGTTTCTGGCAGGGAAAGAAGAGCACCAAATGAGGTAATTGGTTTTAAAGATTAATGTATCCAATTTGTCCATAGAACATGATCAGAGAGCTAGTGCAGCAGTTCATAGACACACATAGGCCTGTATTTCAACATCCATCATATGTGTATGACGATCTATAAACCCTAAGTTAGGTTTACTTTCATTGTTGGATAAGGGTTATACTTATCCTTGGTTGTTGAATTCTTTATTGGCAAATAATTCATTGATGCACTGTGCGGAGGCACACAAAAGATGGCCAAGGTGAATGAAAGCCCACAGTTCATGAAAACATGTACAAGAGGAGATAATTCAGCTCTTATGGTAGTACATGCACATTTTTTCAATATATAGAATGAGATATTTGAAACCACCACCTTAAAATATCTCTATACTATTTCTAATATCAATGAGCTGTTTTTACTAGACCAAAGGGCACCTAATGACTAAAAGGTCCAACCTACAGAGAATTAATAGTAAGAAGAGTATTTTGAGCATAAGATTGCATATTTTTAAATGGAACAAAGACCATAATTTTAGCTGAAATAAAAATTAATAAAATAAGAACAATAATATAATTTATTCTATATTTATGGTGTAAATTGTTAGGAAGGAATTTACTACTGAACTTTTATCCATTAAAACTCAGTGTACAGTATAATTTGTGTGCAGAAATTCAAAACTGTGATGTATTTGAGTTACATTTTATTTCATATTGAAATTTGTAACATTAAAAACTTCACTAAAAGGAAGTTTTATCTGGACATGTTTTGAGGCAAGCAATGTTTAGTGACGGTTTTAGTGTTACAAATTCCAACTCGGAAACAAAGTTTAAGGAACAGTATTTTAGCAATTAAATGAATATCTTCAGCTGTTTTTTAACAAATTAATAACAATACATGACGACTAGTGCGCTCTTTCTTTTTTTTTTCAAAATAACTATTTTTATATATATAGCCAACTTCAAATAACATGGCCATTTCAGCAGCTATGACTTTAGAATTTTGTGTTGCACCATTCAAACATTTGTGAGCCTGACACTCTTTCTTCACAAGAGATTACAGTAACCTTAAATAATAATTGTTTTAAAAGAAAGACAATTGGAAAAACAGCTGAATAGCATTATTTAATTCCCAAAACACTGTTCACTTTTAAGTGATAAAAAGTTAACCCCTTAATGCCTAGTGTCACAAATTTGCATTGCATCAGATTCATTTATTTATGGAAGCATACTGATATACAATTTTGTACAAACAAGAACAAATCTAAATTGTGAACCACAGAAGGTCTCTGTTACAAAGAAAATTGAGGGACAGACTTCCTGGAAGTAACAGCACAGAACTAGAAATGAAATTATGGTGTATGGGATCCAACAAAAACCTGTAGCCTAAACATACAGAGTGAGTCATTCACATTCTGTAAATTAAGTAAGATAAAACTTTAAGAGAACAAACAGTTAAACAAGAAGGTTAATATTATTACACTAATATATCTAATTCCACCAAAAGGTATGCAACTTCTAACTTCTGATATAGCAAACTTCCCAATATTAAGCTCATGGATCTGGGTTTTGATTTTTTCCTTCAAGCAAAACTTAATTCAGACATTAACAGGTTAAGGAGCAATTAGCTCTTTGCTACTTGCACTAGAAATATGTAACAAAGCCATTATTGTTCTTATTTTATTGTTCAACTTTTACAATGCTTACACCTACTTTTCCTGTTAAAAATATGTAAGTAACTTTGTGTTCAAAATACTCTTTTTCGTGAATAATATTAACTTTCTATCAGAAAAATGCTTTAGTCCTAAAGAAAACCACTTGTCTCTGTCAGTAAAGGTATATGAGATGTTTAAGGTGGTAGCATTAGTACTTCATTCTGGAGATAAAAGAAGCATTATTAAAAGAAACTGAAAAGAAACTGAGGAATGTGTTAAGACATAAGTGTGTTCTTTATTTCAAATGTTCTTTCCTTATTTGGTTAAACAATGGGGGAGTCATCAATTTCTATGCACTTTTATTTAAACTTTAGCAGAAACCTATATATAACTCTATTAAAATTTCATAATAATAGCAAACCAGCTTGCTGGAAAGCTTATGTCCAGAATTAAGATGGTTTATTATGTAACTGAATTCTAAAGTGCATTACCTTACTATACTAGTGATGCTTAGTGCTGAGAAGGGGTCCTCTTACACAATTGCATTTATTCAAGTTAGGTTATGTTTAGTTGTGAGGTTAATTTTAGATATAGGCATTTCATGTGTACAAAATTAAGTCCATTTTATAACCAGTATTATTTTACTCTAACATGCCTGAGTATAGAGTTAGGCCCTGGATTGAGTGACAGTTGCCACACTCACCACTAGGTTTGTTCTCAAGCTCACCACAAATGGTGCACATGCTTAACATTTGAGTTCTGGTAGTTACATGGGACTGAACTTTGCTGCTTATTAAGAGTAAAATTGTGTTTGTGACAAGTAATTCAGTATGATTAAGTATACTTAACAGCAGCAAATTTTTGCTTTCTCTACTACTTACCTATAGTAAGGAGAGGAAATATTGCATTTCACTCAAACATTCAATATTGAGATTTCACTGGAAACACATTATTTGAGGCTACCTGAATCCAAAGAAAGAAATTTTAGAAAAAGGCCTGTATGTGTATGTTTCAGTGAACAGCATAACACTAAAACAAAAAAAGATTAAATGCCACAGTTGGTATTTATGTTCAGCATCTTCAAAGGATGCGACATGATTTTCAAAAAAATCTCCAACCCCAAAATACCCTTCACATGGAAAATTTTTCAAAAGCTTTTAATTTCTCAAAAATGGCTGTGATAATTTTTATTAAAATAGATACAACAGATTTAAGATATTTATATGACAAATAAAATGTATACCTTGAATTTTCTGTGAATTGTCTACAAAGATCTCCTTATTTTGAATCACTTTAGTACAATCGGTAAACCATAAGAGATAAGTAAACAAAAATTTTACTGCGCAAGAAATTTAGATGTGCTTAAAGGACACTATGTCAAATAAACATTTTTGAGGCATTTACCATTTCCAAGATATATTTTGTTTTGTTTTTTTCTTCTATCAAGTGGTAAGCCACTATTCATTTTTTCTCATGATCATGCAAGAGCAGGGAATTTCAAAGGCATCACAGAGTGATCTACTTTTTAAAAATCTGACTATCGCTTTAGCCTACTGTATTCCTTTTATGCCTACAATGAAATAAGTAAATGTGTAATGAAAGTTTATCTCAGGTAACTAGAAGTGGACAGAAGAATAACTTTTGTAAGAAAGTCATGTGAATGCAACACATCAGATATTTCTATATGTGAAGTACCTTTTCTGCAAGAAAGCATCCGACAAAGTTCAACCATAATTTTTTTAGCAAGACAGCTTACGCTCCCTTATAAATAAGGTCAAGCATAGTGTGCTTTTTTTTTTAAACAAAAACCAAGTTCAATTACACCTTTTGTAGTTATGCAAATTTCAGTACAGTAACCATGACTTGATGGCTGTTTATATATAATGAGTGGGTGCGGCCAACTGTCGCCCAGTCTAAGGCTGTTACACATTCAGTTTAGTCTGACTTTAGGATCTCTCTGGTTGGAAGGTATACCATATATTAAAAAAATGGCAAGTTTACATAAAAATTAGAAGATGCCATAAAATATTATTATTATTATTATTATAATATTTATCAATTTACTGACAGAAATTGCAGTAATCTCCTGATGTTACTACGTCATGAATATGCTCAACTATCAAAATGCTTGCAATAAAGTACTACTTGACAATTATATACACCTTTAATGCTTTGATGTTACATGAAAAAGACCCCTGCTTAAATTATTGTTCTTCCTATTAACAATGACAGTTTAAGCTCAATTTTTGAAGATTTAGAAGCTTGTAACAGTGATGTGTCATAATTTAAAATAGAGAGTTGAGGGTTGTTACACTACATCACTATGATATTCATAGTGATGTAGTGTGACAACCCTCAACTCTCTATTTTAAAAAAATGACAGTTTACTTTGAAATGTTTTTCAATAATCTTAGCCAGTGAATTTAAGAAAAGAAAGAAAAACATAAAAGAAATAAGGGGGGGGAAACATGCACACTGGTCCAACATCTCTCTATTTTATGCACTGCAAGAGAAGTGCTATATTGTGACTTTTAAATAAATGATCTCTTTATACACATTTGAAAAACAATCTGCTCAAGTGCTTTTAACGAAAAACATCTGTTATCTAGAAAAAAAATAATAAACTACTACAAGCTGAAATTTTTAGTGGATGCTTTTACCTAGGTGGGTAAGAAAAAAGTAGGGCAATGGATTAACAATCTGGTGTACATGAAAATATTCTTCACAGCAATTCAACAAAATGTCACTTTCTGGTTTGTAGGTCATGGTCTAGAAATTGACATAACATTGCCTAATGCTGCACCATCACTCCATAGTCTGTCTGTTGACACTGCTGATTCTCACAAGTAAGACTTTCAACAATGTATGTTATCTTTATACATAGATAAGACCACCCTTATTGGCTGGCTGGCTGGCTGGCTGGCTGGCTGGCTGCCAATACCTTTGCAGCTAAGAAAGTTACTTCATTATAGATCTGACCCCATTTCATTACTGTTTTCACTGACACAGATAGCTGAGATCATTAATGCATGGACTTGTGAATGCAAGGTCTGCGGTTCAAATCCTGCCAGGACATCCACCCTGAATGAGGTTTCTTCCTGGTTTTCTTCAGTCCTCATAATGGCAAATGCCAGTAGGAAGGTACCCTAAACTTAGGCCTGGAACGTTTCCTTACCAAATTTTCTTACCCAATTATCATTTCATTTCATGTGTGGCCAGAGTCATTGCCTGTGGAGCCGTATGCAGCATGAATAGACATTACACTAATTTTTTTTAAAAAAAAAAAGAAGCTTTAGTTTTAGTTCCCTATAGTAGCCATACTCACCGGTGCCACCCAAAGGGAAAGGGATAATATGTGTCTGGGGGACCATGGGGGCTATAAAATTAAATGCCAGAAAGTTGAATTTATCAGTTTACAGTGATATATTTTTCTGTGGCAGTTTCTCCTACCCACATACCACTACTTTCCCATTAATAAAAATCATGCGAGGCTTTCTCACTTATGGAGGAGAGGGCAGCCTTGGACTTAATGACGAATAGGGGTTACCAACCACTGATTTGTCTGGGAGACCCATGGTTTATGTGTGGGGCCCCTGGTACCTACAGTTTGTGGAAATCTGCTATCTCCTCTTATCATTAAAATTATTACGTTCTCTACCACATACCTAGCACAAAGAGAAGGATTTCATTCCGCCCAAAAATTTGATACCAACATTTCACCAGAAATACATTTTGAGGCACCCTGAATAAAAAAAAACAGCATTTTTAGAAAAAGAGTGAGAGAGAAAGAGTGTGTGCATGTGTATGAGAGAGAGAGAGAGAGAGAGAGAGAGAGAGCGCGGCATAACTCAAAAACGAAAATTCGGATAAACACCAAACTTGGTATTTAAGTTCAATATCTTCCGAAGATGGGACAAGAAGATTTTCAAGAAAATTCCCCCACCCCAAACTACCCTTTACATGGAACATTTTTAAAAATTTTTGTTTTTCTGAAAAGTATCTCTAACAATTTTAATCAAAATACCATATAGTAAAGTTATTTACATGACAAATAAAATGTATATCTTGAATTTTCTGGGAATGGACTTCAAAGTCCTCTTTATTTGGAAGGAATTTTGTGTAATCTTGTATAAATGGTAAGCATTAAGCAATAGAGAAAAACATACTACACGAGATATACACATCTTTCTAAAACACACAATTTATTTCAAATAACGTTTTTTGTGGCATCAGTCATTTCCGAATCATCCATATTAATGGCTCAAATTGTTCAATACATAGCCATTCTTTTATTCCTGTTGATTTTCGGCTGTTTTTAGCGATGTCATGGAAAGAGTATGGAAATTTAGGAATTTTATAGCATCCAGTTCTTAAACATTTGACTTCGCTGTTCTCTTCGTATCCTAACGAAATGGTAATGTAGCTATTTCTGCAAAGTTTTTGTTTGGATAAAAATAAGTAGATAGAAAAATAAACTTTCTTAGGAATAATTTGTTTATCCCTAATAAACGATAGAGGTTAGACAAAGTCATGTGAATGCAACACATCAGATATTTTTGGATGTTTAAGAAATGGCTTCCCAATAGAACCTAGTCTATTGTGGCCAGTACTGATGAGTACCTAGCTTCTTCAAATTTTATGCATTTTAATTCTAGTGCATAATGATGCACTTTGCAGCAGTGATACAGACCTGGCCTCAGTTGTGGTGTGACCAGGTGCTGGTAAGTGGTAAACACCTTCAACAGAGAGAAGGTCTTGTCTCTGTGTTTTGCTGATATGAGACAATGTTTCAGTATACTTGAAAAACTCGCTTAATGATAACACCAATGTGGCCTACTTTTCATAAACAGCTATGAAACTAGACTATGATTGCTTCTTGCTTCTAAAATGATGTGTACCATTAAAAATATCTAATGCTCTTCCTACTGTTCTTAAGGAAAACATTGACAATCTCAATGCTATTAAAACAGCTGTTACAGTACCTTTGCTCCAAGTCATTTTATTCTGTAGAAGATTATCCTGATAATAACATTTATTTACCTCTGTTAAAAAGTATTTTGCTGCTTTTAATGACAAATCATCTGACATATGATGCTTACCTTATAATTAACTAGCTATTAAATGTATACCTATATGAATATTTTATGTTGTAGATATTGAAAATTAAATTGACAAACAATGCTCTGCATTGCAAATTAATTACAAAATAATGATGAGAGACACAGGCTAAAAATCTCAGTGGTAATTTTAAATATGAGGCCTTTAGAATAGCAGAGGCATATGAGCCAAAGTATGCTATTTTTGTTACTTCCTCTACTACATATAGTAAGTAGGGGAAGTATTGTATTCCACCCAAAAATTCGATACCGAGATTTCACCGGAAATACATGTTTTGAGATCCCCTGAATCCAAAAAAAGCATTTTTGGAAACCTGTCCATGTGTGTGTCTGTGAAAAGCATAACTCAGAAACGAACAGTCGCATAAACACCAAACTTGGTATTTAGGTTCAGTATCTTCCAGAGATACGACACGAAGGTTTTCAAGAAAATCCCCCCACCCCAGATTACCCATTACATGGAACATTTTTCGAAAATTTTAATTTTCTCAAAAATGGCTCTAACGATTTTGATTAAAATATCATATGTTTAAGATATTTTCATGACAAATGAAATGTATATCTCAAATTTTCTGAGAATGTCTCCAAAAGTATTCCTTATTGTGAACGACTTTTGCATAACTGGTAAACCATAAGAGATAGACAAAATTTTACTACACAAAAAATGTAGATCGCATTAAAATACACAATTTATATCATATACTTTTTTTTGTTGAGTGAACCATTTTCGAGATATTCCTTGTTATTCCCTTAAATCATGTCTGCCTGTTCACGAAATGAATATCCAGCCATGGTGGAACGAAACACGTGCAGTTAACTCACTACATGTACACAATTGAAACGTTAGGACAGACTAATGACAAATGTGTCAATGCCTTCTATGAATGCATAGAGAAATGAAGTTTTGAGGTTGGACCGCGAAGGCCATTGAACTCACACTTTCATTGTGACAGGAATAACGCGAAAACCAAGGATTATGGTACATATGTTCATATGAACTTTTTTCCTTCTGTGTGAGGAACCCATACCCGAAGTTTGTAAAAGTATTTCTGAAACACCAGTATAATGCTTAGTAAAACTTTAATCACGTTTTTCTCAAAACTAGCTTTTGGCGCAAACACCTTTGCTATTCTAAGCACCTCATATGTAGGATTATGTAAGCTCTGTAACTGCAGGTAAATACATATTTGTACATTTTGTTTCTTTAAATGTACATATTGCTCATTTCTTTCTGTCATTTTACCTTTAATTATTTGAATAAGTACTATATCTATATTTAATGTTTATACTTCTTCTTCTTTAATGGATTGCCCTCCTCGTTGGGCTTATAAGCTAATGCCTTGGGTCAGTAGCCTGTCGAGGAGCAAGCAAACTCTGGATCATAGCATATCCAGAATGGGTGATCAGCCCAATGCCTGGTATGGCGGTGAAGAAGAAAATGAAATGTAGTGATGAAAAGGATGATAGGAAAATTTGCAGATCAAATTATCCAACCAGCATTCATCTAGTGACTGAGAAAAACTGTGAAAGAAATCTTCAGGCACACTGGTCAGCCCCGAGAGTTTAAACCGAGGACTTCCTGAATGTGGTCCATCCTGCTCGGTTAATGCATAACCAAATTGTATCTTTCCCTGACATGTTCTGTTCCGGGGTCTCTATGTCCACTCACAAAATGCAATCCAATCCAAATCTATGGCATTGCAACACACTCATACTGGCTGGAAGGATTGCTCACAATTTTAATCTACTCCCCTGGATGAAACAATACTCAAGAGTTTCATTAACTGCAAGCTTTAAGAACTAGGACACCCTAACCCTGCACATTACTAAGATATATGTTGGTTATTTTCATGCACACTATATTGTCAATACACATCTGTTGCCACTACTAGTTTTAACACCACATATTAAAACATGTCTGGCATCTGAGTGATGGATTTGTTTGGTTTTTATGATGCATTGTACCATATGAAAGCTCTTTTAGGGATGCCTAGATGGAAGAGCGCTGCTAAGTGAGGAAAAGTGCATTTTATAAAAGGATTAAAACCACACAATCAGTGTTTTCTGAAATACCTAAGAAGCTTCCATAATATGCTGAAATATAAGGCAAACTAAGTGTTTAAAAAGAAGTGCTGATAACAAATATTTATATGTTTATTTAAATACTTTACCAATAAAATTTGCACGTGATAGCTTACAGCTGGAATGAATGGCTATAGAAAAGAAGGAAATAAAAAGTTATTGTTTGCTTTTAAAAATAAAAGTATTTTCATCTAATAAAAGTCTGTTTTTATGCTGTATTAGCAGTTATTTGCCAGAATAACATTTATATATGCTGTGCATAGAAATTAAAATTTTTCTTTTGAATGTTCGTTTTTATGTAACTTGGCATTGCAAACAGAAATGTTTGAAGAAAGTGGAAGAGTAGCTATGCAAGGAGAATGCATGTTATAGTTAATTTACTACATGAATTTTATTGACAAGTTTTCATTCCGTGCCTTCCTTCTATTGTCAGCTTTTGGTTAAATTATTTGCTTTGGACAGACTGCACAGGTTAGTTTTAGTACTATGCAAAATTTGTTCTGGTTATCATTTGTACAGGCCTTGGCAATTGATAGGATATTAAACAGTGGCGAAATACAATGTGGAGATAGTATTTTTGCCTCATACTCTGGAAGGACTAAGCTTGAAACTAGATTCTTTAAGTTACCTGGATAAAGATTTTTCTGCGGTTTTCCCTTACCCTAAGACAAGCAATGAGTAACTGTAAGCGTTTAAGGATTCTGGACATCATTTCACCCATTCACCACCCATTACATGTGAGTTAAAGCACATTAAAAAAAAAGAAAGAAAGAAAAGAGAGGAAAAAAAGGCTCTATGGCCACGAGTTTTGTTCCTTAAAGAAAATTGTCCTAAATATATTATTTAATACAATAATTATTTCATAAGTCATGTCAAATGTCTTTAAACTTCCAATAAAGCCGCAACAATGGAAATCCATTATATATGTGTCAAGACCGTTGCAAAACTTTCTTAATTTTAGCACAAAATTGATTCAGAGTACAAGAGCTAATTGCGAAAGGCAAACAAAAGATACATGAGCAGATATCATTGCTCTATTACGCAGCACCAAAGAACAAAATAGTATATTACACTACACAATTTGGAAGCGACTTTACAACATTTTAGAAAATGTTGAGCAAAGCAATTAAAAATTTTCACAAACTTATGTAGTGATATTACAGAATCATTGTGTTGTGTGGCACTTGGCAAAGCAGTTCAGTGTCATGAACTAGTTTGTTCAAGAATCACCCATCTCCAAAGCTGTGACATCACAGCTAAGTTTAAGGGGTTCAAGGGGCCTGCCGTGCAAGACCAATGTTGTCTTGCATAGTCTAGGGGTACCATGCTAGCCCCTAGTTCCCGAGGTTGCAAGTTCAAGCCCGGCAGAGGGTGATGGATTTTTTCAGGTGTAAAAATCCTTAGCATGGCTTTCTTCAGAAGGGAAGTAAAATTGGTGGCTCCATGTTGTAGATATACGGCATGTAAAAGAACTTCAAGCCTGATAAAGAGGCCTATGAGCAAAATTTCCAGTCTTTCACGCCCATTATAGAATGGCATGCTAAGAACCATTGTAGTTTAAAGAGCATCCATAAATAAAACTCAATTTAGTTTTACAAGACCAAGTTTTATAATGCCTACAAGTCAGTAACGCATGCCTTCTAACATACAGGATGAACCAGGCAATGCATAAGTGATTTATTTTGAAAATTACAGCATTAACATTTTTGAGACACAAGCATTTATAACTAAAGCCCATGTGAACTTTCACTTAAGCATGATTTCATCAATCAGCCATAGCCGGAAGTGGTATGAGGAGCACATCACTTTAAAACTTCAAATGGGAGAGGAGATCAAATAGGTTTTGCATAGAAAACCTCTCTTAATTCATACTCTGGAAAGGTAGAATCAGACAACTGAAAAATTCAATGTCATAGCTGGGATTTGAACCACGAATCTTCCAGTTTCCATCTGGCTGCTCTGAGCTACCATGGCAACATGCCAGTATGACATTAATTCCCCAAGTGACTCGCATTTTTTTCCAGTAAACCACAAGACTATCTCAAATTATTTTTGAGAGGACAAGCCCCAATGGGTCGTAAGTACTTTAAGTCCCAGGTTTCATAGCTTCATAACTATTAGGTCAGTCAATGGAAATTAATTGTTCTTCACACAAGCCATGTGTAGCACAAGGTTTGTGTGGAAGAACAGTTTATTTCCAATTCATTCTACTTCAAGTAGAAAAGTATGTTTATTTTTGTTGCAGCTAAGCTGCAGTTGTCCAGTTGCTTGCACATGAGCAGCAACATGAGGAAAACCATGGATGATGAAACATTTAAACAGGTATACTATGCTTTTATTTACTCATACATAAAATATGGAATGTGAGAAAATATTACAACAGAAGTGGAAAAGGTTTTAAATTACAAAAAAAAAAAACAATTAGAATAATAGGTAATGTTAATAATAGACACACATGTAAATCAATGTTTAAACAATATGGTATATTGACTGTTCCTTGTATATACATTTATGAGATGATAAAACATGTTTTAGAGGAAAATGAGCCAAAAAATGCTGGTATACACATGTATAACCTAAGAAACAATGATGACTATTTCAGAACAGCAATTAGAGGCACATTAAATAGACGTGTAAAAATTATGGGAAAAGAACTTTATAATAAGCTACCTGAAAAAATAAAATTGATAAAAATGCTGACCAAACTATGAAAAAAATAAAAAGGCAACTATTAGTAAATGCATTTTATAGGAATTTAAGTGTGTGCTGGTAATTAAGAATTGTAAATAAATTGTAATTGTAAATAATTAGTGTACTTGATGAAACCATAACATGTAGATGTTATCATGGATGAAATAAATTGAACTTGAACACACAAGCACACTGAAGGTATCTTTCAGCGCACACGCACTCAGAAGCCCGCCATCCACCCAATACCATCAGCATATCAAAACCTTCCTGATTTGTGAAAACCGTAAGTGTTTGTAGCAGAAGTAAGGCATTTGTGACCACTGCTAACTTTTATACTTACTGCATTAGCCACAAAAATAAAGAGAATACTGCATTGTGCAAGGCCATCCAACATTAATTTTAACTTTTTTTTTGTAACATTTCTCAATATAAATAGCACTGCTAACTGCATATTTAAGGTTCAGGTTCATCGTCTTTTGTATGATTTTCTCCTTGAAAGAGTATGAATTAATAAAATTGTTTCCTAAGAAACGTGTTCTGTTTTTAAGAGCTCTATCTAATGGTACCCTATTCACCCCCACTCCCATTTGAAATTTTAAAGTGATGTGCCACTGATTTATGGCTGATTGATGAAATAAAGGTAAAGTGAAAGTTTGTATGTGCTTTAGTTAAAAACAATTTTTCTCGAAAATGTTAATGCTATATTTTTCCAAATAAATTACTGTTACGAGTGGTCTGGTTCATTCTGTATATAATGGACTTGGCATGCTGTCACATATTTGGAAGGTATAATGCAACTGACATGACTTGTGAAATAACATCTTATGTGAGTTGAAATTGGATTAATTTGCCAGTAGAACATTATTTAAACATGATGGCATAGCTGTTTTCTATTTTAGCAATACATACGTAATGAAGGTATAGCAAATGTAATACTGAAGAGAATGCAACTTGAGTGTGCAACAGAGATATTGCAAAATGCAGTTAAAAGCTCTCTAATAACACTACAATGAAGTTCAAGAATGATGATATGGAAATAATAGTTTGTGTGTTGAAGACCTCTGCATTGAAATTTAGCTACGCTTAGTCCCACAAAAACATAGCAATAGGTCACAAAGAAAGGAAACAGATACATATTACAGTCTTCCTCAGAGCTACAGAATCCACTTTCAACAAAAGCGTGCGATCAATATTTCTTGTGTTTGCTCATGTTAGAAACAACAAAGAAAACAAGATTTAGGATAGTGCCAACTCAAAACGGAAATATGTCTTGAACTTACCCCTAGTTATCTGACGAATTCCTACACTCAGATATTTGTATAACTCTGCAGATATTTGGACAAATAAAAAGGAAAACATAATCAGAATGAATTGTGTTTTACATAATATATATTAACTAGTTTACTGCATTTAAAAAATGACTTTTCTTAAACTCTGCA
The DNA here is from genome assembly GCA_030765065.1 of Deroplatys truncata. Taxonomy (NCBI): domain Eukaryota; kingdom Metazoa; phylum Arthropoda; class Insecta; order Mantodea; family Mantidae; genus Deroplatys; species Deroplatys truncata. The sequence goes on along the minus strand of CM060975.1, from coordinate 53,395,573 downwards.
GATATAATTTTGGAGTAACAATACAATACTATATGAAAACAACAACTTATATGAATCATTTATTTTTGGTGTAAAATTTAACTTTGATGCTGTCTCCAAATAATTCTCATGGTACCTTTCCACACTATTAATATCTCATTGCTTTCTTAGTTCACAATGTCACAAGATTATCTCCTGATGCTTTGGGTGACATGATTTCTTCCGCTGATTTGTTTCAGAGCTTTGTATCACTAATTATTAAACCTATTTTATCTACTGCCCATCAAAACATTCACTGTACAAATTGTGTTGTGCAAATAACACAACAAAAATCTTTACATTGTCAACCAACTACAGTATAACCTCATTAATATGCCCCTGCTTATGACTATCAAACTCATTACAGTTTTGATGATTGATAACTGGAAATTTCATTTATTTCAGAGGTTTTTACCCTTTTGCAATGCTTCCAAATACTGCCTGCAGTGTCTTCTTTGCTTTCTCTACCAATGAAGTATTGTATTCCATACAACAATTTGTTAGAGGTTTCACATAAATACATGTTTTGAGATTCCCTAAATCCAAAAAGAGCTGTTTTGGATGAATACCAAACTTAGTATTTATGTCCAGCATCTTCCAAAGATGCAATACAGAAATTTTCAAGAAAATCCCCCTGCCTCAAAATTACAATTTACATGAAACCTCCCTCTCTCCCCCTTAAAACCAGCTCTAGCAATTTTGATTAAAATACCACATGTTTAAGATATTTGCAAGAGTAATAAAATTTATATCTTGAATATTTTGCAAATAGCCTGTGAAGTCCCTTCATTGTAAACACATTTTCTATAATTTTGTATCATGGTAAACCATAAGCTTTAGAGAAAAACTTACCATATGAAAAATATAGATATAGTTATAATAACACAATTTACGTCAAAGTGTTTTGTAGCATTAACCATTTCCGAGATATTCATTGTTATATATTTCAGTTTCCAAATACTTCTTTTATAGTTCTGAGGCACTGTTCTTTTGCTTCTGAGGCTGTATAAGAACAGTTTGTAGAACAGATATGTAAAAAAACCATAGTAGGTAAAGAAAGCTACATAAATATAACATGTCGTTTTTTTTTATTATGAATCGGAAATGAGTAAAAGTTCTATATGTATTGTCAAAACACTATTGTTTTAAAATTATTATAAATAAATATGTGCCTGTGGCCGATAGCTATACGCCTTCTGTTGTAAGAAACACACTTGTATCAGCAGTACCGAGAAACAGCTCCCCACACTGACCGCAGTGAATGCTCTCATTGAGAATGAAGCTCTCAACTTATGGAGAGAAAATAGATCCATCTTTTCTTAATGTTACTGCTTGTAAAATGAGCTAATTGATACGTTTAATTATAACATTACAATACACTGTATTTTTACAGTTGTTTGGAAATAGAAATATGTTCGTTCACAAGAAATAAGCAGTTACTGTGACAGGAGAAAAACAAACGGAATGTTAGTGAGGAATATGGCAGCAAGCTTGCAGCTGGTGTAAGTTAGGTAGTGACAAAAATGGGCGTTCGTGGTTATAAAAAGCACCCTAAAGGTAAACCATTAAATAGTGGTGAGAAACAGATTGTTTTAAATATGTTTCATAAGTTAAAGGAGCATAATCCAGATATTCTAGTGAGCGAATTGGTTAAAATAACAGCAAAGTACACCAGCATGTCAGAAGCTAATGTTGTCCCATGTTCGCAAATAACTTCAAGAAACTGGTGGTGTTTAAACACCTTGCAAAAAGAGGAAGAGATCTAAAGCAGTTTTTGTACTAGTAGATGACTTTGTTAAGTGTACTATTCATTCTAAAGTGCATAACTTTTCAAAACTGAGCCACCAGCAATAAATAAAATATTAAGCGCTGTCAACAGTGACCCTGATTTACCAAATTTTAAGCATACAAGCTTCCATATATTGCTATTAGAAATGGGGTTTTTGTTTGTGAAATGAAATAATGTTAATATCATTATAGATAGGAATGATATTGCGCTTCGAAGGCATAAGTACTTGAGAAACATTTGCCGCTACAGGAGGGGAAATTTATATATTTCTCAACATTCGTTTTAATAGAAAAGGTTGACTTGCCGAAACAAAACCTACTGGTAAACTACTCTTGTGCATGCAAGCTGTTTTGAATGTAATTTGGCGTACCTAACATGGGCAAAGGTGACACTGTCATCTGTCACATATGCTTGTGCAAAAGGGCATGGAGTAATACAAAAAGTGTGTTTCTTACAATAGATCCAGTATAGAAAACAATTTCTGATCGCTTCATTCCCCCATTTCTCACACACTGCAGTATTTGCCTTTTTATGCATTTAACTGCAACTCGCTGACAGGTGTATTAATTGGGTTATACTGTTTCTGGGAAAATTATTTGTTGTGTGCGCTCCACAAGCATAAAAATGTGACTAGATCCAGAAGTGTTGAAGCAAATACACAATTAACTGCAAAACCTGATGAAGTTTTAGGAAAAAAAAATAAGCTTAAGTAATTCACATGCTAGTAAAGCTACATAAACTTACATTGACACAATGTGGATACAAAAAATATTTTCCTGTCTGAGAGCAAAGAGTTCTAATCTGGTAAATCACTGTACAGAAAATACAGGGTTGTTAATACTACTAGCAGCCAGTAGAATATTGCTACTTCCGAGTGCAACAATAATGTCTCCCCTGGCAGTACCAGTGGCGATTACCATGGCAGTTGGGGTCAGTTGGAGCGCATAATTCTCAAGGAACTGGCCATGTTATACACACTTCTCTGTTTACATGGTGTATTAGCTTGTGTGTTACCTAGCATTATTATTGTTCTTTGTTAATTATGCTGCCATTCAGTGTCGAACAATGAGTGTTTATGTACAATAATTACATGATAACTGATTCTTGCAGAGAAGTGATACACCACTTTGCAAGAGAATACCCTACTAATCATGTTCAAAATAGAGAAACGGATTACAAGGCACTGGCTTTTACCAAAGTGAAGTTAGATACAATAGGAGAACATTTTATACCTCACGATTCGATGTCTCTCACTTGCATAACTACCACGCTCTGCCAGCCACTAGTTGTATTAACAACCCTGTATTATGTTTAAAAGCATTTATAATCTTATGCATTTACAACAAAAATCTGATGATTCATGTTAAGCTTTTGAGCAGGATAGAGTATTCTTGATGCCAGCATCACCATGTGTAAGCTGACCCTCCAACTTTTCCTTAATCCACCGTTGTTTACAATTCATAGGCACAGTGCTAACATGTGATGGAACATGAATATAAAGGAGTAACTGGGCTGCAGAAGAAATGCTGATACATTATATTATCAATGACTTTCTTTAACATTTTTAAGGTAAATTCTTAAAGCACACATGAAAATGTGAATTCTATAACATGTTCACTTAATTACTTAATGTGAATCGATCTTAAACTATCCATGTAATTTTAGTCTACAACAACAATAATAATACTACCCAAAAATAGTGAAACTCCAGGTTATATGGTATTCCATGGCTTTCTTTATTACCCATGGATGATGTCATTGTTAAAACTGACACATCCTGGCAGATACATTTCATACTGTAATAACAAAAAATGTATCAATCTTATTTTATTTTAAAGGATCACATCTGTTTGAATCTAAGATTGCTGCTTCTTCCACAGCTGTGGTTTTCTTTGGATGTTCTGTTTTCGGTCTTATTTTAACTCCTTCTTCCCCTTGATCTTTAAACATCTAATCCAATGTTTTACAACTTTCATAACTTTCTGAACATATTTACTATATTTATTACAGGAATGCTCCCACATTCCAATAATACACCCACGTGTCACTTCTGATGTATAAGGCACAGCATTTTCCAAATGTTAAGAGTTTATTTATAGGTTATTGAAGACATACACAAACAAGCTGACATATAACAATAACAACAGGCTTTATACGCAAGGCCTTCTGTGTATCATATGTCATTTGTTTCCTGAGTGAAGCCCTTGTAACACTATAATATTTCAAATTGATACTGACTTCAACTCGACATTTCTACTTAATGAGATAGTATACTTGACTGCACTTAGACATGTTGCTGCATCTAGTATTTTCTCTTATCTAATGCTGGCAGTACCTTCTGGTGTCCAAACCAGTCCCTTGATTAACCAGTTTCTTATTGCTCTGAAGTAAAGTTAAGTTATGAACAAAGGCAGGGGAGAAATAATGAAGACTTTAAATGAATGGTAAAATATGCCACTTTGTAAAGGCTGTGCTTATACTAATGATTGTCATTTTATGAAGTGAACATTGTCAACAAACCAAAAGTATTTGCAAATGAAAAAGACAATAATTACATTCTTAACTATTACTCAATATGTGTCATATTATTATTCATAGAAAATGTGTAGCACTGGAAGTAACCAAAACCTACATGGTCAAGCCAAAATTTGGTTAAAAGTTAATTATCAAGTTATGCATTATCATCAAACTTTCACATTTTCATTCTGTTGTAATTCAAAGAAATTAGAAAAATCTGTCTGTATACTTTGTTGAATTTTTATTTTGATTCTAAGACAGTTTAGAAAATGAAGTTTAAAGATTTTAACCCTACCCCCCCGCAAACCAATTTCCTCTCATCTATAAAACAATTGTTTTTATATATATATATATATATATATATATATATATATATAGCTTAATTTTGCATACAATTTTATTTGGAATTTAGGCTTGCCTTTAGGAATAATTTTGTGACCTTTACATTCTTGCATGAGACAGCATTTGTCCTGTTAATTTTTTTTCTCCCCCTTTTTAAGTTTGGTGGTCTATTTAACACAATGCTTTCAATAACCAATAATACTATGTTGCTATTGTTACCATCTGTTTTACAAAGTTTGCCATCTGGATTTAACTTAACTCTGGAAGGTTGCCAGATGTAAAGTCTGGTTCACAATAGCCTGAGAATGGGAAGCAATGCAACATACAAGATTGTGGATCACAACAGCCCAGTAACGAGAACGAGACTGCATATCGATCATATTAATCACAAAGTGGAAGGTTGATTTTGTACATTGAGATTTCATTTGTTTTTAACTAACCAATGATAGTTTTTCATCTGCTTCCAATTCAGCCAACATAATGCAGGTTAGGCAATGTCAAAATTCAATAGAGTAAACATTATCTAAATGAAGATGCATTACATTTCTGATTTCTCTAGTTGTACCAAGCTTTCATTGCTTTATTTAATGCCATACATTAAATTTGTTTATTGTTATTTGTTAATTTCTACTGGTTTTTGCTCTTCTTGTAGCGTTTGCTTTTGTTTTTGAGGCATTAGCCAGTTTTGAGTTGCATATAAACAAACTACAGGTGACCCTTTCAGTAGAAGAGCCAACACAGTGTATTAATCTGTGCATATATGCTACTAATTTCTTTGAATTTCATGTTTCCAGCTTGAGAAACTAGAGAGTACTAATGGCTGGTTCATATATTGCCACCTAGAATAACCCTCTACAGTGAAGATTCTAATGATGTAATATGCCATGCCCAGGAATGAGAACGTTAAATCTTGGCCAAGTCCTCTTTTCCATTCCTTGGGCCCAGGAAGGCTTCTCGTCAATTATAAATGCCCCATTAGAATACGTGTATTTCAACTTTGTCATTCTCGGTTGTTGTGAACCAGCCTTAAATGTCACTCCTGCTACTTCTGCTATCCAAATGTTAGCTGTTGTGAATTACGTTTTTGTGGAAATGGTTGCAACAAAAAAAAGTGCTTATGATGGTTTAGAGAGCAGTTCCAATGAAGATTGGGGTAAGAAGAGAAGCATGAAATCAGGAAGTACTCAAAGATCAGAATGCTTTGGCATTGCAAAAGTAATCACACATTTATAAGAAATAATGAAATGTTCACCTGCAAATAAACAGCAGTCTGTGAGTGAAACTAAAGTGTAGTATACTATACTATTGCCTTCAAAACTTTCATTATTACAAAACTAAAGTGTTTTAATAATATCCTAGGTATTTTGTTTCATCCATTTTGACACAGTTTTCTGTATTTACTCCAGACACACTTCAGCCTATAGACTTTTTATGCTACCTGTATTAGTTCATTATGCCTGTATCTTCTATCAAGGTATACAGTCTCATGACAAATATTGATTCCAAATCTTCAGGTGCTTTCTCAAAAGTACCAAGAGCTAAGGCTCATAGGAGCATATAATGTGGTGGACTGTTTCACTTCCTTTCTTACATAATCTGCAATCTTAGTTTTCCTGAAGCAGTCCCATCATATTAAGATGGTTTTTTTTTCCCCCCATGATCTTGTGAAACAATCAGTGTTTGTTCTCAGATGAAATCTGTTGCATTTAAGCAAGTTTTCAACTCTTTATTGCATGGTTTTTCTAATAAACAGTTTACCATGCATATTTCTTGAATTTTAAGACATATTTCATAATGTTCTATCTTGGACTGTTCTTGATAGCCTCTCTTACCAAATACTGTTGTGTTCCTAGAGCCGACTCTGGTCCAATAAACTGGGAAGCTGCCCCTTGTCATATTAGTTCATCAGTTTTTCCATTTCCCTCAATGCCACAATGACCTGGCACCCAGATGAACTGAATTTCATCTTGTGTGCATATTTAGGCAATTTAAGACTAATAATGGTGTTATCTCATGGCTACTCAGAACCTTAAGTGTGGCCTGGCCGTTGAGAAACTAAAGGCCTGTTTACCAATGTAGCCTCTACTTATATTTTCATGTACACATTAAATAATAGTATGAATTTCTGTTTTAAAAACAGCAGCATATTCACCCAAAGAGAAAGATTTTTCACTTTTATCCAGATCCTAGGCATAGCTTTTACTGTGTCCATTCACAACAACTTCTTGTAGAATCAGCAACTACAGTGATATCACATCTTGACTACAGCTCCTGACATATCAACAAGGCCTATATATCTCTTAGAAAGTATGTGCTCTTGTGCCTGCAATACTGAATACAAGATGTACCTATGGCAAACATTACAGCAATTCATGATATCATTCACATTATCATGTGGTGCTCTTCTTTCTGTTCCCCTCTAGACTGTAGATACATTTCAAAGGGATGCTCTCCTGAGTGAAGAACAGTAGCCTGCTAAAATTTTAATTTGTCTTTTTCATGTAATGGGTCTTTCAACAAGATTGTCCTATCTTTAACATGTGATAGCTGCCATTGTTATTGAGTTACAGCAGTAATTTTTTTCATGTGGTTACAGCTGTTATAGACAAATAGTCATGAAATGTTACAGCATTCAGCAACGCATAGAAATTGTGAAAATTTATTATCAAAATGGATCATCTGTTCGCCAAACCTTCCGTGATTTGCGCGAACTTTACGGTGTGCATAATCATCCCTGCAAGAGAACGATTAAATCTGAAAGAAGTGGTTCTGTCAGCGATCAAAGAATGCCTGTACATAATCGATGTAAGTGCTCCAACAAAAACATAGACGCTGTTTATGAGAGTGTATGCGAGAATGGAAACAAATCAATTGCTCGTCGAGCGCAAGAATTGGGGCTTTCGCTGACCACAACTTGGCGAATTCTGCATCTGGACTTGAAGTTTCACGCTTACAAAATTGTGCTAACTCTCAAGAACTAAAGTGCCACGACCATAGGTTGTGCCGTGTATTCGCTGACTGGGCTATGGAGCAATTGGAAGCTGACCCAGATTTTTGTCGAAACATCATCTTCAGCGACAAAGCCCACTTTTGGGTGTTCACAAAAAAACTTGCCGCTATTGGCGCAATCACAAACCAATGGAGATTCAAGAATGACCACTACATCCCCAAAAGGTTACTGTGTGGTGTGGAATTTGGTATGGTGGAATCATTGGTCCATATTTTTTTCCAAGATGAAGATGGAGAAGCTCTGTCAATGGAGTAAGATACCGGGCTCTTATAAGGGACTATTTTTGGCCTCAATTGGATGGTATGGATCTCAGAAACATCTGGTTCCAGCAAGATGGTGCCACAGTCATACTGCTCTCGAAACAATCAATCTTTTGAAGGAGCAGTTCAGAGGTTTCATCATTTCCCGTGGTGGTGATGTTAACTGGCACCCAAGGTCATGTGATTTAATGCCGTTGGATTACTTCTTGTGGGGTTATGTTAAATCTCCAGTTTATGTCAACAAGCAAGAAACAGTAAATGATCTTATGAATAACATGCGTGATGTTATTCGTAAAGTTGGAACTAATTTACGTTCTTCTGTCATTGAAAATTGGGTCAACCGTATATGCGCAACCCAACGAAGTTGTGGTGGTCACTTAACTGATGTTCTCTTCCACACGTAATGACATTAATTATGTTCCAAAAGAAATAAAGCTCTATCATTTATAGAACATGTTTTATTTAAGTTCAAAGATAGGACACTCTTGTTGAAAGACCCTATTACTATAAAATATTTTGGCATACTCTTATTAAAAATGTAAAATTAGATCCGTGTAAATAAAGAATTCCTATATTTAAAACGACAGAATTATGACTAAGTTTCACACGGTGTTGTGTCCCTCAAACTCCTGAAATGCACCCCCTCCCTTTTTTGGTAATCTATCCCTCACTCTTCACCTATAGAGGTGATCACCCTATAAATGAATAATACCTGTGAGACAAATAGCTTTAAATATTTGGTTATTTGTTGCACTTTGAGCAAAACAAGTGTATCTTGACATAGTGCCTTGGTTTTACTTATACATTATATTTCACATTGCAGTAAAACTATATTACCTCCAAAGAACTTCGGCTGGAAACTTAAGGCAGGTAAGTTCACTTTTACTTGAATCAGAATAAAACACAAATAATTCCACAGTTTTGCAATATACATGGAAAACAGTTGTTCCAATAATGAACTATTGCAAGTGGTGGATTTTTCCATTTATCAAATTTCTGCATAATGGAAGATTTCTTGAACAAATCCAAACTAAAGCTCAGGACATGTTTATTTGATGATTATACAGCTATTAATAAAATAAAGACATTTTAGTAATGAACATAACGGCATATCATTTTGTCCTCCTGAAACATACAATTTTCATATTTAAGACTAGCTATGAACAACTTCTTGTAACCAAAAATGCATAATTATCTGAAAAGCACCTTTGTCACAGTTCGAGAGAGAATGACGTACATACCTTGAGACATCTGAGAGAATGACTGGTTGCGAGGAAGAGATTCCTGAGAGTTTTGCCTTGTGCGAACTTGGCCCTTATCTCCTCCTCCTGGGGCTGCTGTGATTCCATTCATCAGCTCATCTTCATCAGCGATGACCTTGGAATAATCCAGTCCTTCCTGAACCCTCAGTATGGCCACAGCCATGTACATATCCAAAGCCTTACTGTCAACAGCACAAATATCAGAATGTTAGCGCACAAGTTTCTGATTACAGAACATGATTATTGAATTATCTCCAACTAAGTTGCTCAGAAAGTTACCATTAAGGTTAAGATGTAGAAATTAATAATTTCTGTATTATACTCGGCGCCAATGAAGAAGGTGATTGACAGTTACTAACCACTTAGTGGAAAGCTTTAAATGAATGGGAGGGGATGAATATGCCACAGCAGTAATTATAGCAACCATTATAAGGACCAATTACAACGAAGACGTTTCCATAGCAACGATAGATGCAAATGCCTTGTTGAGATATCATAACACGTGATTGGCATGACGTGCCGGGCAAGCGACCGTCGCAGTATACCTGAACTGCAGTCTTATCTTCTGCTGTCGCTGCAGTTATAAACAGTGTCCTCCTTTTAGTCCCAGCTTGCTTATGTTTTTGTATCAGTTTAGAGATTGCCTGCGTACTGAAAAGTTCTTTTCCATTGTCCTATTTGTATGGTATTTGGCTTGTGTTGCGTTTGAGTCTGTGTATTTGTGCATGCGTGTGTTGTGTGAGTATTTATAATTGTGTTAACACGTTTAATGGATATTTAATAATGTCCAAAAATAGTGACAAGGATAGAATAAAACTGTATTTGGTAAAGGTATCCCAATTAAAGGACAGGCGTGGGAAACAATGTGCTCTGTGAGGGAATATTTCGAAGAGGAGAAAATAATTCAGTGGCTTGTTTGCCGGAATATACTGATGAAGGAGGGAATGAAAAAAAGTGAGCTACTGGAACTTGTGAAAGCAAACACGGTTTCCAAGTTATGTAGTCGATGGCATTGCTGCACAGCATGGTCACAAAATAGTTAGCCTTCCCCCTTATTATTGTCATTTTAGCTCGATTGAATTAATTCGGGCCAACATAAAGTGTTATGTTGGGCGAAACAATAAAGGTTTCACTGTGTCACCAGTAATCAAGCTTACAGCAAAGGCACTAACAGCAGTAAAACCTGAAAACTGAAAAAAAAAAAAGCAGTGACTCATACAAAGGGCGTAATAAGTGCAGCTTGGGAAAATGAAGGAGTTTTGGAAGAAAATATAGAACAGCTTGTCATTTCCGTGGGGAATTCTAGCAGCTCTTCAGATGATGATGATGATGATGATGATGATGATGATGACGACGACGGTGGCAGTGGCAGCATTGTCTATCAAACGAGCAGCAGCAACAACAGCAGCGATGCAAGCAATTTGGAAATCTGGCATTTTTTCCATTAGAATAAGCATCAATATTTCACAGGTAAGTCTCTTCTGTTAACGCAGATTTTTACACCGATATATTCTTGCATGTTCTATCCTCTGCACGTAGATTCATTATTTTACAATTGTCTTCGTATATGAATATAAATAATACCCGCTCTACAATACAGGCGCAACCCAATCGCCTTCCACACAGTTCTAGCACACTCTCCACGTGGTTGCGATGAGCGGCAACATCGCCTCTCTCTCTCCCCGAAATGTCAATCACCTTCTTGATTGGCACCGAGTATAATACCAGGTATTTAGTAGTTTTTAGAATTTTGGGATAACAATTTAAATGTAAGGCCATCATTCTTAGAAAGAGAACTTCTCAAATCTCCCCATTATGTCTTGTCTTGTTCGATATTGATTTCTGTCATTGCTCCCAATACACTTCAGCCTTGGGTTTACCCCAATATAGGTACTAACTAGGTACTAACAGATTCAGATTTAGTCACCATTTGTAATGGTTTTATAAGGTTTTGTCAAGCAAAGCAAAGTATGTATTCACATTAAAAGGTAAGATTATGTTAATAAGACAGCTTGTTTTAATAATTTCATTTATATGGCTCCTTTAACTACTCAGGTCATATCAGCAGCTTTCCTTCAGAAACAATTCCTTCATGCTGATCACTCAATGACAGTGGCTTTTTTCCATAACATTAGGTTTGGGACTTTTATAACTTTGAAACACATTGACATTTACACTTCCAGAATCTGTGAGGAGGTTGTTCTAATTAAAGAAAAATTCATATGTCCCAGTCAGTAATAAAATCTCATACAGGGGCGGCAGCATTCATAGCATATTTATAGAAACTTTTATTTGTTCCTTTATTGGTACAGTAATAGTTATAGGATTGCCATTTATGATTTAATATTTAAATGTGGCTCCTTTCCCAAAGGAGCTCACACATGGTTTTTCATGACCCTCAATGTCATTCTCCTCCTTTCTCCCTTCAATTTTGTGTGTTGGGGGGTTGGATTATACAGCAACACAGTGCTAGTAAAAGTTCCTTGGAGGATTGGCAAACCAAAGAGCAAAATGGGAATGGGTTAAACTTTGTGTATCCTCCGTGGTAATGCTGTGATAAACTGTTCTCATGAAGGGGAATCTGTACCTTATTTCATATGCAACTTGGAGATTATAGGGATGAAAATTGAAATCCTCATACACTATTCTTCTGAATGCATGGTCTGAAATATGCAAAGCTACAGAATGGCGCCAAGCTGATATCTTCAGGCTCTGCAAGTTGCAGCACAAACATTATCAACCACATTTGGTACTACGTATAGTAAGTAGGGGAAGTATTGTATTCCACCCAAAAATTTGATAATGAGATTTCACCGGAAATATATGTTTTGAGACCCCTGAATCCAAAAAAAAAGCATTTTTGGAAACGTACGTGTGTGTGTGTGTGTGTGTGTGTGTGTGTGTGTGTGTGTGTGTGTGTGTGTGTGTGTGCGTGCGTGCGTGCGTGCGTGTGTCTGTGAACAGCATAACTCAGAAACAAACAGTCCGATAAACACCAAACTTGGTATTTAGGTTCAGTATCTTCCAGAGATGCGACACGCAGGTTTTCAAGAAAATCCCCCCACCCCAGATTACCCTTTACATGCAACATTTTTCGAAAATTTTAATTTTCTCACAAATGGCTTTAACGATTTTGATTAAAATATCATATGTTTAAGATATTTTCATGACAAATGAAATGTATATCTCGAATTTTCTGGGAATGTCTCCAAAAGTATTCTTCATTATGAACGACTTTTGCATAACTGGTAAACCATAAGAGAGAGACAAAATTTTAGTACACAAAAAATGTAGATCGCGTTAAAATACACAATTTGTCATATACATTTTTCTTTGTTTAGTGAACCATTTTTGAGATATTGCTTGTTATTCCCTTAAATTTTCCAATACTTATACTTTTTCTCAAATAGGAATTAGTTATTCATTTTTTTTTGTCCTGGTAATGCAAAGAGAATGGAATATTCCAGCAACCAGCTCTTAAAACATTTGACTATCACTTAAAGCCTACCCATTCCCCTTGCATCTACAAGAAAATTAGCAATAAGATTAACATCTCGGTTAACATGAAGCATATGGAGAATAAGCGTTTGTACAAGAGTAGAGAAAGTCATGTGAGTGTAACACGTCAGATTTTTTCATTTGTTCCTAGCTTACAAATATAGGCAGATGCAAGTGATCTAAAGGATCTGGTAATGGTGTGTCCATCGTGCACTTTTTCAAAGCATCCCAAATTGAAGAGTTGCCACGATAGGTGTTGTTTACTAACCACACCAGCGTTATTCTTGAAATAAATTTCAACAGCAAAAGCATGATGCTAGTCCAACTCTCCATGTTGACCACACAAACAAAATGGCAGTTCATTAACAATACAATGCCATGTCATACATTTTTTGTTGGTGTACAATGTCCATGTACTACACGAATCAAAATAAGTTATGAATGCTGCCACACCCTAATAACATTTTTGACTCCACTACTGCTTCATATAGACTTCCCTACCATTTCGGTGACAATTTTGAAGCTTTATTTAAACATATTCTGACAGCTTTCTTAGCTATTTACCTTTCATTTGTATGCATCTAGACTGTACCTACCCTTTCTTGCTCCTTAAAAGCCTTGTACCCAAATAATCATTCCTCTACTACCTCTTTTCTTAATGTTTATCCTTTTTACTTTCTCTACTACGTATAGTAAGTAGGGGAAGTATTGCATTCCACCCAAAAATTCGATACCGAGATTTCACCGGAAATACATGTTTTGAGATCTCCTGAATCCAAAAAAAGCATTTTTGGAAACATGTCCGTGTGTGTGTCTGTGTGTCTGTGTGTGTGTGTGTCTGTGTGTGTGTCTGTGAACAGCATAACTCAAAAACGAACAGTCGGATAAACACCAAACTTGGTATTTAGGTTCAGTATCTTCCAGAGATGCGACACGAAGGTTTTCAAGAAAATCCCCCCACCCCAGACTACCCTTTACATGGAAGATTTTTCGAAAATTGTAATTTTCTCAAAAATGGCTCTAACGATTTTGATTAAAATATCATATGTTTAAGATAATGTCATGAGAAATGAAATGTATATCTCGAATTTTCTGGGAATGTCTCCAAAAGTATTCTTCATTGTGAACGACTTTTGCATAACTGGTAAACCATAAGAGATAGACAAAATTTTACTACACACAAAATGTAGATCTCGTTAAAATACACAACTTATGTCATATACATTTCTTTTGTTGAGTGAACCGTTTTCGAGATATTGCTTGTTATTCCCTTAAATTTTCCAATACTTATACTTTTTCTCAAATTCGCTATTCATTTTTTTATGTCCTGGACTTGCAAAGAGAATGGAATGCGCCACGTAGCAACCAGCGTTAAAATATTTGACCATCGCTTAAAAGCTACCATATTCCCCTTGCATCTACAAGAAAATTAGCAATAAGATTGACATCTCGATATCTCGATTAATATAAAGCATATGGAGAATAGGCGTTTGTAAAAATAGATTGTATAAGAGTAGAGAAAGTCATGTGAGTGTAACACATCAGATTTTTTGAATGCTATTTATCTTTGACCTTTTGCAATTTAACCTTCAAACCAACTCTGCACAAAATAATAACGGTTCATCGAGAAGTTGCTCCACACCTCCCGTGTAACCAAGATTCCCCTAGAGTCGGGAATTCTGGTGGCAGCATTGGCTGGCACGAGCGTATGGCGAAAATGTTTCGCTGATTAAGAAAACTGCTAGGTTCACTATATTCATGCATGAAAGGTAATGTAGAAAAATGATATGCAATTAACCTGTTTAAAGAAGATGTTGAAAATGTTTACCATTTCCTTGAAGAGACAAATTCACGCGTTTTAATTTATTTTCGAACACTGTAATTAATGTCTCCTTTGTTACAGATGTTATGTCCCATGGATTTATGTGATGTATGAGCAGTGGCGTTATCTTGTTGAAAAAATGCACCATTCACTTCATCTTCATTTAGCTGTGAAATAAATGGAAAAAGAATATCCAGCAATAAACATCTGAATTAATTGAGTTATGGAAAAAAATTGGCCCAATAATTCGTGAGCGAGACATCGCACACCATACACCAATTTTCTCTAAATGCAAAGGGGTTTACTGAATTGCATTAGGATTTTCAGTAGACCATACTCGTGTATTTTGTGAATTTATGCATCCTGATAAGTGGAACCAAGCTTCATCAGTAAAAAAATATCCTATCTAACACATCAATTCCATGGTGCAAAATAAACCTCTGAAACCATTCACAATACTGAACTCTTTTTCCGTGATCTGTGGGTTTTAATTTGTGGACGACTGATACCTTATATGGATACAAACCTAGTTCTTTTTTTGACTGCTTTGTATGCAAAACCTTAAGAAATATGACATTGTTGGGCCAATTTGTTTATTCATTTCTGTGGACTTTTAAGCATTCTATCCGATATATCCGATAGTTTTTCTTCTGTTAGCACACTGGGTCTTCCACTTCTAACAGGATCATGCACGGAACCTGACTCCCGAAATTTATTAGTTAAATCACGCACAGTATCTCGGTGCGGTAGTTTTGAGTTAGGGAACCTGACAACGAAATTTTGTTTCACTTTCTCAGTATAATTTCCACGTTCATTAAAACGTTTTCCACCAGAAACACACATTCCTCTGTAGAATACATTGATTTCGCTTCAGGCACACGTCAGAACTCACAGCATAGTATACCATACTAACTAGTACAATAAACAACTCATGCGCTGATAACGCCGATAATCATAACATTGATACGGTAATTTGTATCACAAATTACTTAAATGTAAATAAGGATTGTAATATGAATATGTATTTTTATGTGACATTGATTTCAGAGGTTTATTAATTGTAATTAATATTGGTAAATAATAATATATGGCTTTACTGAAACTGTCAACAATAACGCAATAATGCAGCGATGGGGTGAGTTGTTTATCATTACCGGGAACCAGGAAGTTACGTAATGTTTCGCGCGTTTTTTCCGTTGAGAAGCTTCTAGAACATTTCCTAAAGCAATATGTATTCGTGGTTTTCATTGGATAGTAAAATAGACGCTAATGTTGGCGCGTTTTATTAGCCAATGGCAGTTCATTTATAATCTTTAGGCGTATCTTGAGGCAAGCGTATAAATAAGCCAGGCTCGAGGTAGCTTGCCGGTCAGTTCATCAAAATTTCGTGTACACTACACATCGTCAGCCAGTCCTTCATTTCGTAAAGTTACGCGCAGCAGAATTACGAGAATTATTATAAAGTATTATACAGTTAAAAAAATACACAAAGTTGAAGTACTCGAGTTAAAAGTGATAAGTAAGAAGTTATTACAAACAGTTTCAGTTTGGCGAGTATCTATCTCAATATGTAAAAAGTGTTAGTGAACGTGTTCGACAATAAAAGTTATAAAACCAATTTCTTCATCAGTATCATTTCTGGATAAAAGATTCCTTTCTGATTCACACCCTGCAAGAGATACAAGTTCTACCAAGATAAGATGATAGCTAGCCGGAGGACAATATACAAAACTTTAAATTCTTTCAGAAACTAATTGATACAAATTGCTACGCCAGAGGGAGCTACGAACCAGACAAAGGAGTGACGTCACAAGATGGCAACACATGAAGCACACAACCTTAATACCGCATCAAATTGGCTTCCAAACGTGGTGCTATAATAATGTTAAACACATTGTAACATTTAATACTGTTACAACATCCCGTTGGAATCGAATGCGATAAACCTAGGGATGCCAACCTTTTATCGAGCGGTGGCCAGCAGCAAGGTGCGGAGGAAGTTCTTGATGACCCGTTAGAATTTCATTAATGGCATACTATAACCTTATCATGCTTCTTTTATACTGTTGATGAAAGGCATTCCTGCTTACTCCATCTTCCCAATAAGTATAGAAATGTTTAATACTTTTCATAATTATTACTTTACTTAATTACATGTTTAAACTGCATTGCTGTTCCTATCTCTGAAATACCTACTGAATTTCAAACTATATAAGAGACTGTTTGAGCAACTACAATTATAAAAAACATTTAGATCCAAATGAACTCTGAACATAGCAATACAATGTCATTGTGTTATAAGTTGGAAACTACATAATGCATTTGAATGAAAAACAAATGCTACTTACTGCATTACTTCAAAATACATAGCAAGTTCCTCTCTATCACATTCTCGCCAATCACCCTTGTATCCCATCATGAGGATGTTTGGCTTAAGCTTGCCTACTCCTGATGCCTGAATTAGTGCCTTGGAGCCATCTTCGAAGTTCATTCCATCCACATGTGTATAAAAGGCTTTGATCTTGTGAGAACGCAGCCAATTTTGGGCTTTATATGTCAATATGTTCCTTACACGCTGAGTGAGGGGGTCCTAAGAGGAAACACATGTTAGTATCAATTGTACAGTGCTCAATACTTATCACAATGATAGAAAAGTAAGTATTTAGTTGAGATGATAAAATACGGGGAACCAGAGAGCTCTGCTTAAGTTCAGAATACACATGCATTAAAACCACTATGAGGGCGGATTGATAAGCCAGTGACTTTTTAAACAAAATCATTTTTTTCCAAAACATCAATTTTATTTCTCAACATACTCTCCTTTCAATTCAATACACACTGTCCAACGTTTCTCCAATTTTTTCAACCCTTCCAAAAAATATGATTTTTCGAAGTCTGCAAAATATGAGATTGTTTCTGTCATGGTATGTTCACTGGACTTGAATTTCTTCCCATCGAGCCAATTTTTCAGGTTTGTAAAGAGGAAGAAGTTGCTTGGAGCCAAATCTGGAGAATATAGTGGGTGAGGTAGCAGTTCATAGACCAATTCCACAAATTTTGTGATGGCAATGGCTGACTTGTATGCAGGGGCCTTATCCTGGTGAAATAGAATCATTTTCTTCATCAAATGTGGTCATTTCTTTAACAATTCCTTGTAAAACTGATCCAGTATGTCTATCACCCCTTGTGAATCCCAAAAGACAGCTGCCATGATTTTTCTGTCGACGGAATAGTTTTCACTTTCTTTGGAGCAGGTTTGCCGAAGGAAATCCACTGCTTTGATTGTTGTTTGGTTTCAGGTTGATAGTAATGGTTCTATGTTTCATCAACCGTAAAATAATGCTGCAAAACTCATTTAGGTTGCACTGGAACATGTTCAAACATCCCTGTGAAATGGTCTGACAATTCTGCTTGTTCTCAACTGTGAGCAGTGGCGGCACTCATCTTGCTAAGAGCTTTCTCATAAAAAAGAATTGTGCAGAATGTCATGCACCCGTTCACTCAAGAAGTTTATGGATTTTCACTCGGCGGTCTTCCAACACAATATCGTGAGCTTTGTTCGCCATTTCTTCTGTTGTGACCTCAACCAGCCATCCTGTGTGCACGACATCTCTTGTGCTCGAATGGCCACATTGAAATTCTGTGAACCACTTGCGAACCATGTCATGTGATCGAGTAGAGTCCCCATAATACTTGTTCAGCTTTTCTTCCGTTTCCTTCACTGTCTTACCACGCAAAAGATGGTGCTTTATCAGAACACGAAATTCACTTTTCTCCATTTTTTACAAAGCAACACACATCTGCTTATTTTAGACACTCTTAACAATGTTCTAAGAAACAAATGACGAATTTCTGCAATTATACCTAGAATAGATATAAGACTTGAGTGCAAACAAGAAACCAGTGATTAGAACGCTATCTCTCGTTAAAGTCTTGGACTTATCAATCTGCCCTCGTATATAACTATTTATGTATCAAGTCTGCTAAAGCTTTTGCATACAATAGTTTTTAGTAAAAGTTCTGTAAATGTATTAAACAAAATAAATGTAATATAAGTACTGTGTAAATATAAAAGGCATAGTCAGTCTTTTGTTGATATATTCTCACAGCCACCTGAATCCTATGCCTCATAGAAAGGATTGACAATAACAATACGAGATGTGGATGTAGATGGCAGTGCTTGTTCTGAGCGCTCATTTCTAAACAAGCTTGTGACTGAAAATATGGTTGAAAATTCTGAGGAAATTTCAATCCGAGACAGAAATACTGAATCGGAGCAAAATCTCAGCTGCAATATGAGAATATATTGCATTTAAAGACTGTGGTAAGGATCAAGTATTTTGCTTAAAACCCTGTTAAAAGTTGGTATGATTGCCATCTGGATTTTGTTTATTACCCTGCTTAAGTACTATTTTTCAGCAATGTTAACAATCTGACAAGCAGTTGTTTTGGTGAGTGTGTACTAAAAACAGTATTTCAGAGGACTCTTGCCAGCAAAATCTACTGGGTGTTCAAATATATCTTAGTCAGCAAGTTTTCCTTGGCCATATAATGAGACGGTAATTTGTATCACAAATTACGTTAATATAAATAATTATTTTATTATGAATATGTATTTTTATGTAACATTGATTTCAGAGGTTTAATAATTGTAATTATTAATGGTAAATAATAATTTTCGGCTCTACTGAAACTGTTAACAATAACATAATACTTTAGCAAGGGAGTGAGTTGTTTATCGTTACCGGGAACCAGGAAGTTACGTCATGTTTCGCGCCTTTTCAGTAAAAAAGCTTCCAGAACATTCTATAAAAGTAATATGTATTAGTGGTTTTCATTGGATAGTAAAATAGACGCTAATGTTGGCGCGTTTTATTAGCCAATGGTAATTCATTTATAATCTTTAGGTGTATCTTGGGGTATGCCTATAAATAGTGTAGATTCAAAGCGAGCGTCCCCCAGTTTGGCAAGATTCTCGACACATTACACATCGTCTCCAGTTCAGCAAGATTCTCGAAGCATTCACATCGTTCTCCAGTTCGGCAAGATTCTCAAAACATTACACATCGTCCCCAGTGTTCAACAAGATTCTCAACACATAACACGTCAGCTCCCAGTTCAACAAGATTCTCATGTCGGTCTCTAAATTCATAAAGTTACGCGCAGCAGAAGTACGAGAAATCTTATAAAGGATTATACAGTTAAATACAAAAATTGAAGTACGTGAGTTAAAAGTGAGAAGTTATTATAAACAGTTTCAGTATGGCGATCATCTAGATAAATCTGTGAAAGTGTTAGTGCACGTGTTCGACAATAAAACATTATAAAACACATTTCATCACTAGTAATTTTTTTGATAAAAGATTCCTTTTCCGCTTCACACCCTGCAAGAATTAAATGCCTACCTAAATAGCTAGCCGGAAGATAATATACATAACCTTAAAACTAATTCATATAGATTGCTACGCCAGATGGATTTAACAAGCGAGCAACGAATGACGTCACACAAGATGGCTATATACGCATGAGGTAAACAACATTACGTGAGAAACATTATCCACCACGTGGTGCTCTGAAGCATATATACAAATTTGTTGCTATCGCAATAAAGATTCCATGGTTCCTCAGAAGGTCTGTTATAATTGACATGGTAACAGAGTCATTAAGGCACTGACTCATGAATGGGAGGGCTGCAGTTCAAATTCTGCCAGGACTGTCCTCCCTGAATGCAGGTTTTTTCAGGCTTCCCTCAGTCCTCATAACTGACCAATGCTGGGGAGGTACCCTAAACTTATGCCTTATGAAGTAAGAGCAAGTATTAAACATCACCATCAATTATTATTATTATTATTATTATTATTATTATTATTATTATTATTATTATTATTATTATTATTATTATTATTATTATTATTATTATTATTATTATTATTATTATTATTATTATTATTATTATTATTATTATTATTATTATTTTTATTATTATTATTATTATTATTATTATTATTATTATTATTATTTAAAAAGATCCTGCTATAGTTGCTATTGAATTCTGTTTAAATGGCATGTCACTTTTTTTACTGAAACAAATCATTTAGTAGAGTTTGAAACATTTATTTATTTATTTATTAAAGAAAACTCTTTCAGTGCAACTCAAGTAGATACAAGTATCAAACATTTTTTATTCTTGGGTTTATACGAAAGATCAAGTATTTGAAAGATGTTGCAAGAATTTGCAGCAGTTCATTCTGTAAACAATAACTAGCATCACTCCAGGCTACTGAAGGCTGAGAATGATATTTATTAAGTCACAGTTTGCAAACAGTAAATAATTTACATTATGCATTTATCTAGCAATCATAGCAGAGACGCTTAATCTTATTGCTTTTATTTCTTATCTGTTTGTGATCGAAATTCTCTCTTGTTTTACTTTCTCTACTACGTGTAGTAAGTAGGAGAAGTATTGTATTCCACCCAAAAATTCGATACTGAGATTTTACCGGAAATATATGTTTTGAGACCCCCTGAATCCAAAAAAAGCCTTTTTCGAAACATGTCCATGTGTGTCTGTGAACAGCATAACTCAGAAACGAACAGTCGGATAAACACCAAACTTGGTATTTAGGTTCAGTATCTTCCAGAGATGCGACATGGAGGTTTTCAAGAAAATCCCCCCACACCAGATTACCCTTTACATGGAACATTTTTCGAACATTTTAATTTTCTCAAAAATGGCTCTAACAATTTTGATTAAAATATCATATGTTTAGGATATTTTAATGACAAATGAAATGTATAATTCGAATTTTCTGGGAATGTCTCCAAAAGTATTCTTCATTGTGAACAACTTTTGCATAATTGGTAAACCATAAGAGATAGACAAAAATTTACTACACAAAAAATGTAGATCGCGTTAAAATACACAATTTATGTCATATACATTTTTTTTTTTTTTTTTTTTTTTTTTTTTTGAGTGGACCATTTTCGAAATATTGCTTGTTATTCCCTTAA
This sequence comes from Deroplatys truncata, assembly GCA_030765065.1. NCBI lineage: Eukaryota > Metazoa > Arthropoda > Insecta > Mantodea > Mantidae > Deroplatys > Deroplatys truncata. The sequence continues at coordinate 53,374,044 of CM060975.1, read as the reverse complement.
ATTTTCCAAAACTTTTTCTCAAATGGGAATTCGTTATTCATTTTTTTTTTTTATGTCCTGGACATACAAAGAGAATGGAATGCGCCGCATAGCAACCAGCTCTTAAAAGATTTGATTTATCACTTAAATACTACCATATTCCCCTTGCATTTACAAGAAAATTAGCAATAAGATTAACATCTTGATTAACATAAAGTAGATGGAGAATAATCGTTTGTAAAAATAGTTTGTACAAGAGTAGAGAAAGTCATTTGAGTTTAACACATCAGATTTTTTAGATTCTTTAGTTCTTGCTTAATTGTTATATTTTCATTTCTTTTATTTTTTATTTATGCTATGCTAATACATGTAAATGTGACTAGTCATTCAGCCCAAGTTCTTAGACAATCATATTCAATATACACAATATAATTTCTATATACAATTTATAATGGCTTCTTAAAAATTAAAAGTACTAAAACCTACCATATGGTTATGTTTGTGCTACCTTTCTTTTAACAGACTAATTCCACTTATTTTTCTCACTTTGCTTAAGAACTGTCCTATGTTTTTACTATCATTTCTGAAGATTTCAATCCAAGCAATTTTTCTATCTAATTTAGATCATTTCTGACATATTAGCTTCTTTTTTCACTGATCAATCACTTTACACTCATATAATGTGTGTTCAATACCTTCATTCCCTCCGCAAAAAGGGCACTGAATCTGTGGGACACCCTTTCTTAATCCTTTTAATCTCCATGTATCTGCTCTTACCCGTGACACCCTCCCTTTGTTTATTATTTGCTTTATCAATGCCCTTTCCTAAGTGTTGTTCACTGAAATATAAAATGTCAGAGATTGTTTTTCAGTTATCAAACTGAAGAGTTTCTGAATTTCTATATCCTCAAATCTGGTTCTTTCCAAAAAAAATTATTTTATTACGTTCCATATTTTATAATGATAGGCAGACTACTCCACCTAAGAGGGTGGTCTGAAAAGTTTCCAACCTAATAAAGATACAAGACACTTTCTCAGAAATTTTTTTTGTTTGTTTTTCAACATAGTCTCCTTGTAACTCTACACACTTCTCCCAGCGATGCTCCCATCTCTGTAACCCGTCCAAATAGTACTCGGCGCTTTTCTCTGCAAAATAATTGTTCACGAAGGTGATTGCCTCTTCATTTGACGAAAATCTCTGTCCTCCGAGCGCAATTTTCAGATGAGGGAACAAAAAGAAGTCGCTTGGGGCTAGATCTGGTGAGTAAGGTGGATGGTCAAGCAGTTCAAACCATAATTCGTGGATTATCACCATTGCAGCTGCTGAGGTGTGAGACGGTGCATTGTCTTAGTGAAACAGGATTTTCTTTTTCTGCAAATGTGACCATTTTTCCGCAAGTTCTGCCTTCAGCTTGTCAAGTAATGATGCGTAGTATGCTCCTGTAATGGTTTTTCCTTTTTGAAGATAATTGATTAAAATAACTCCATGACTATTCCAAAAAACAGTCGCCATCACTTTCGAACGAAAAAACAGTTTTTGCTTTTTCTGGAGCTGATTCCCCCTTTGCAGTCCACTGTTTGGATTGTATTTTTGTTTCGGGCATATAATGGTGTATCCAAGTTTCATCTACAGTAATTAATCGGCGCCAAAACTCTGATTTATTGCACCTAAACTGCGCCAACAGAGCATTGGAAATGTTCATTCGAACATGTTTTTGGCCAAACGTGAGCAAACGCAGCACCCAATGCGCGGACAGCTTCCTCTTGTGTAAATCTTGATTTAATATGTGACAAACACGTTCTTTTGACATGTTCATAGCCTCTGCTATCTCTCTCACTTTAATTCGGCACCATTTGGTGAACTTTGGCAATGTTTTCGTCGGTAGTTGCAATTTTTGGACGTCCCGAATGTTCGTCTCCCAAGCTCTTACGGGCACGTTTAAATTCAGCTGCCCAAAATTTCACTGTAGTAAATGATAGTGCAGAGTCCCCATACACAGAGTCCAACTCATCTTTGAATTGCGTAGGCGTATTGCCTTTCAAAAACAAATACTTAATGACAGCTCGATACTCGATTTTGTCCATTTTCATAAAAACACTCACATCACCTCACTCAAACGACTGTTACATAACAACTGAGCATCCAAAATGGCTGAAACTTTGGGGAGTAACTGTCAGCAGATGAACAACGAAAATCACTAGCTTTTATTTACGAGTGCTGCCATCTTCATGTTGAGGTCGGAAACTTTTCAGACCACCCTCGTAAATTAGCTTTTTTTTCCATGATGACAGAGAAACTTTAGAACTACAACAGTGGTCCCATCCTATTCTACATTATTCCTGGTTAATATATCACTGTTTTCATTAGAAATTATCAAGCAAAATTGCTCTAAGCCCACAATTAGGGTTTAGATCCCCAAAATGCTAGAACACCCAGTAGATAAAAATAAACAAAGTAAAAACACAATTCAAAACAGCATTAACAGAAAGCAAATGCTGTTAAGTTGTGTTGCTTTATTAGTGACAATTTACCTCCATATATCATAATCAACAATTTAAACTATTAGTATTTTATGCTTTGGAAATACAAAAATGATTACCTTCATCTATGCTATTTTTCTAAAATTACAGAAAAAAAAACATAAGAATCACCATAGAAAAAAATGTTTGTGCTAGCCATTTCATTATCATAAGTTTTTGTTTCAAAACCTATACAAGTTGAGTAAATATTCTATATATGAATTTAACGAACTATGTAATAAGAAACTGAATTAAAAATCACATCTCAGTGAACAAAGAGCAGAAAGGATGTGTTCCGCTACCCAACGAATACCTACAACTGCAACAATGTACAGCATACAGGTTTGTTCAGGCCGCCAAGTATATAAGTGTTAATAATTATATTTATTTATAAACAAAGAATAATTACCCTAATAATGTGTCCACAAATAAGAAGAGATAAATTTTTTGTGAGAAGATATGCAAAATCTATAAGAGGTGGACGGGATGCTGGCATGGCAGACAGAACAAGAATCTGAGGCCTGTAATTCTTTACATGGTCTTCCACATTATTTAGCTGTAGGACGGATATTAAGGCATTCTTGTAGGTCTGAGCTTGGGTACTGGAGCCCCAGTTCACATCTGTAGAACAATGAAAAAGTAATATGTTAACAAGTTTATTACATTATGATATATGTTAACTTCATGAAGCACATGCATTGATATGAATTAATCAGTCTTTTTTATTTTTAACTAGCTGCTTAGCCAACAATGCACAAGCTGCTTTGTAAACCTCCTATGCCAATTTAACTAATTTCATGCAATTATCTTAAGTAATCTAACAAGAAGTTGTATTAGATTTGGTTTGACTATTTCAGCAAATAATACAAGAGCAGAAGGTCAAAATAAATCTAAAAACTAACTACTTATGGAATACATTAAATAACCTTTGTTGTATTTTTGTCCTGCAAGGCCCTCTAAGATTTACCAGATAGGTAGCATACCTTTACTGTTAAATGTCTTGGTACTATACAAAATGAAATCCTATTTTTACTTTCTCTACTACGTATAGTAAGTAGGGGAAGTATTGTATCCAACCCAAAAATTTGATACCGAGATTTCAGCGGAAATACGTGTTTTGAGATCCCCTGAATCCAAAAAAAGCATTTTTGGAAACATGTCTGTGTGTGTGTGTCTGTCTGTGAACAGCATAACTCAGAAACGAACAGTCGGATAAACACCAAACTTGGTAATTAGGTTCAGTATCTTCCAGAGATGCGACAGGAAGGTTTTCAAGAAAATCCCTGCACCCCAGATTACCCTTTACATGAAAAATTTTTTGAAAATTTTAATTTTCTCAAAAATGGCTAACGATTTTGATTAAAATATCATATGTTTAAGATATTTTCATGACAAATGAAATGTATATCTCGAATTTTCTGGGAATGTCCCCAAAAGTATTCTTCATTGTGAACAACTTTTGCATAACTGGTAAACCTAAGAGATAGACAAAATTTTACTACACAAAAAATGTAGATCACATTAAAATAAACAATTTTCGCCATATACATTTTTTTTGTTGAGTGAACCATTTTCGAGATATTGCTTATTATTCCCTTAAATTTTCTAATACTTATACTTTTTCTCAAATTCATTATTAATTTTTTTTATGTCCTGGACATACAAAGAGAATGGAATGCGCCACATAACAACCAGCGCTTAAAACATTTGACTATCTCTTAAAACCTACCAATTCCCCTTGCATCTACAAGAAAATTAGCAATAAGATTAACATGAAGCATATGGAGAATAAGCATTTGTAAAAAGTTTGTACAAGAGTAGAGAAAGTCATGCGAGTGTAACACATCAGATTTTTAACAGTTGTATGGCAATAAACAACTAAGGATATAGGTATAATACAATCCTTAAGTAATTAGTTTTTAGATTTATTTTTAGCTTCTGTTCTTGTATTATTTGCCAAAATAATGAGAATGCAGCCTAACTGAACATAATTTAATGGGAAACTTTACAACATAGAGTTATTAAAATTAAAAGTTGAGGGAATTGCTTTCTTGTTGCAAACAACAATCTGTTCCTACGGATGGAAGTAGAAGATGTTAATGTACATTCTCTTGTAGGCTCTGGGGATTCCACAATTTGTTGATTATTCTCAAAAGATGCTGTTCATTAATTTGTTACTGTATCGATAGTTTGATCAAAGAAGTTATATGTGAAGATATGTTACATCGTGATTTTTAATACTGAAACTGGCAACTAAATTTGTGTTGGCAACACTGACCAAAAGCCTTAAATTATCAGCAGGAAGCTGTAAAGTATCAGGAAGCCATTGATTATCAGGACCATTAGCTAAATACTCGTTAAAATTACCTAATATACATTGGTAATTAACTAAAGTGCAAAGGAAATACAGCAAAACCTTCTTACTGTCATATTGTACAGTTGTAAGCACGTCCGAAGGTCTTTTGTTTTGCATTATCTTCTGTTTTCTTATTTGTTAAATCATGACCATCTATGTATATTACTTGGAATGAAATATAAGTGACTTTTGTCTTGCTTTTACCTGATGCATTCCACGGCATTCTCAATGAAAAAGTCACAGCCATATTGATAAGTATGTTATTTTATGATTCCTCATAATATCTCTAAGCCTTGTAAATACTTTTTACTACCATAGTTATTTAGGAATTTAAATTAGAAGCCAGCTTTTAGCCTATGTCTGTTAGAAATAATGGTGTTTTTTCAATGGTGAAAGAGTTATTACAATCATTTAAACAATATATACATATGTATAATGTTTCTCTCTTTGTAATATTTGTATACATTTTACATTTATCCATATTATTTACAAAACACAGGATGTAATAAACGTTTATGACATTTTTTGGATGATAGAGGAGACATAAACAAACATCTCTTTTATGTGGCACAACTTTGGCAGATGCAGCTTTTTTCCGCGATGATCTTAAAATGGTGAGTCACTTGAATTGCATAGTGTTACATACATTTGTTTGCAGCATTTGAGGGATGACAGAGGAGGCAGATGCGAACATTTGTTTTATCATATTATGTGACAAAGGCTTCTCATACTTCTCATTAAAAGTTTTGTATTCATAAGTTGTTACTTGAATGCATATGAGATGTTGGTCAAAATGCCTACCATTTAATTGAGTGCATAGTTGATTTCTTCATACAAACAGCCAATAGTGTCAATGTTGAATATCACTTTCCATGGAAACTGCATGTCAAGGGTATACTTTAAATTTATTCTACCCATTCTTTAATATAATGCAATGCCATGCCATGTCACCAATACTTTACCAAATCATCAGAAAATGACACACTTCAAGTGCAGCATATTAGACAGACACAAAATTTGGTGGCAGGAGGAGCTGTTTATCACGAAATCCAATGACTGACTTGCCCCGCCTTGCAGCGTTGTACAGTTGGGATGTTGTGAAATCATGTTGTATATTATTTATGCCCACAAAATTCACTTGCGCTCCAGGAAATAGAATAACCTGTTCATGAAGATCAGTTTATTTTGAAGCTTGCAGTCTAAAAACCAACTTCCTACATTAACTGGTTGCAGAGATATGGATGTGCATTGAACTTCTCTTTTAACAAGGGATTCTGCTAAGAAGCTTTTAAAGTTCTCTGTCCAAATCCCTTCGTGCCTCTTCTGTTTGTTGTATCAGCATGTGATTTAAAACAGATACCAGAACCAGCAAGAGGCAAGTGGTAGGGAAAGAAAAAGTCTCCAAGTTGCTGATGTTATAGCTTCAGTAGAGATTTTTACTCTGGAGCTAGTAGTGGTAATTTCAATTCCCATAGTTCAATTATAGTGATTGGGTTGCATTATTTTATTGGTGTTTAGTCAAAATTTCACTTAAAGAACAAATTAAAAGTAGTGTAAGTCAACCAATAACAGAAACAGGAAGTGTTGCATCACCACGGCAGAATATAATTTACAATGTGTATTCATTCTTCATTTTACTTGGTCTGCGCAAGATTTGTATTATGTTATTAAGGTATGTCTTTCAGATTACTTTACTTGTTAACTGTAGCAATCTATACCAAGTCTGCTTGCTTAAGTACTACAGTAATACCCTATAAATTGTTTTCATTTCGTCTTATTACTGCATATAACTTTGCTCCACCTTTAAATTTTGTGTCTGCCATAATTAACTAATACATTGCACAAATCCAGGTTATAATTTTGTTATTTTTCATAAGCTTGTTATTGGTATTTCAGAAAATGCCATCCAGATACAGAAATATATTGATATAAGGTTTTGATTTCTATGTAATTTATCAGAAAATCAACATATACATTAATTTTAATTTATTAACTTCCTTTCATAATTTCATATGCAAATACCTTCTTCAGTTATAAATACAGTTATAAACCAACTTCATTGTTCAACTTGTTTTACTTCATCCTTTATGGAAGCATGAATGTATTCATGTATGTGAGCTCATTTGAATGAAATGAAAAAGAAAGAAATATTTTTGTATGATATACCTGGTTTTCTATAAGCCACTATCAGGTACAGTGCTAGCACACACGCCAGAGTAATTAATGCAGTCCACCAGCTGATGAGGAACATAACAAACACACAAAGTATAGCACCAGCCAAACTGAGCCACATGTTGTAAAACTGCAAAAGAAAACACAGTATCAATGTTTTGTATTTTACATGATTAATTGTGTAAGCAATTAGGAGTTTAAAGGGGCAAAATATTTTTTAAGTTTCCAGCTTTGTCCTACACACAACTAGAACTGATTAACTAGAAATGCAGAGATCAAAACCATTCACATCTTTTAAGGCAACTACACATCTTCTAACTTGTCAAGATAACCAGTTGTTGATCGTGACTGCATCCCCCTGACAGTGGGCCTGATTTGTCATCAAGGGTTATGCTCTTGGCAGGTCAACTTGACTCTGACTCAAAAACCTGAAGCTCAGTAACAGCAATCAGCTTAATCCAGGGCAATACAATGCAATGCAAAAGAAATGGGAAACATGGGCAAAAAGTTGTTTACTACAAAGGAAAAGATATAATCATTCCTTTCAAATCTTGCACTTTTTTAAAATATCTACAACAATGTGTTGTAGGCCTCATCTTTACTCTCCCTGTATGAATACTGTTGATGTGTCATGTTCTAGAAACATCTTTATCACATTTGTAGCAATACAGAAGTTCAATTCTTTACTTTCCTTGTCAACTTGAGATGCCATTGTAGCAACAAATATTACACTGACGTTGCATTAGAATGACCAAAGCTATGTTTGTTGCCCTCTTGGTTCAACTGTGCTAACACACAATATTGTGACACTACAGCTATGGCCCTGGGTTATTGGGAGCGATCAGAGTAAACAAGATAACCACCTCTTGCCAGCATAAACACCGGGCACGCTATTGGGAGACAACTAGAGCTTTCTGGAAACTTCTTCTCCCCCTCAGAAAGTGAGTCGAAATAGTTCCAGAACCTTCTGTGGAATACTCCACTGCCTATATAAGTGAGCATTCTCTCACAGTCCAGTCAGTGCGAGACGAGTTGAGAGTTGCATCAGTCAGCAAGCGAGTTGGTGACGACTATAATTCACAATAAAATTGCTTTGGTGGACTTTGTGACAGTGATGTGTATATAATTAGTAATTATTGAGTCGATTGTAACACTACATCACTTACTTGTTTTTATCATGAATAGTAGTGTTACAATCGACTCAATAATTACTAATTGGTAACTTGTTGTGACGTATAGCAAGTGCTACTGCAGAGTGATGGGATGTGGGGGTCTTGTGTTCCACTGAGTGAAGTGAACCATCCAGCATAGTCGTCCTCCATGGACTAGTGGTACCGTGCTAGCCTCTAGTTCCCAAGGTCGCGGGTTCAAACCCGACTGAGGGTGATGGATTTTTTCGGGTGTAAAAATCCTTAGCATGGCTTCCTTTGGAAGGGAAGTAAAGCCGGTGGTCCCGTGTTGTAGATTTACTGCACGTAAAAGAACCTCAAGCCTGATAAAGAGGCCTCTGAGCAAAATTATCAGTCTTTCACGCCCAATATGGAATGGGACGCTAAGAACCATAGTAGTCAAAGAACATCCATAAAATAAAAAACTCAATTTCAATTTCAATTTCAGCATGAAGAGGCTATGTCACCAAGGAAGTGAAGTGATGGAGAATTGAACTAGTTCACCTTAGTGTAATGACATTAGTGAAGTGAACTCCCAGTGAAGGTGAACTACATAAAAAGAAAACAGTGACGATAAAAATGAAACAGTGACAGTGAGAAGCGACACTGGAAAAGCTGGACAAAGTCACAATATGCTGAATGAAAGGGAATCTGGTTCTGCCTTTCCAGCCAATCCAACCATCCCAACTGTCAGTTTGGTTGTACAACAAACTTACAAACCAGTCATTTCTGATTAGTCAAGACATTACACTGCAGCATGCTACTCATGATAGCAAAGGCATGGAGAAACCAGATAACACATAGGTAGAGCAGGGGCAGTATTAGTGGTGGGTAGTGCAATGAGCACATGTTTCAAGGATACAGTCTTGCTTCAAAAGGGCAACAACTCTGATGGAAGTTTCTTTCTGTTTGGTAAAAGTTGTTTCTCTTGATGGATTATGGGATATTACCAAAATGTTTAATGTACTTCAAGGAAATTCAGTATATGGAAAACTGCAAACTGCCAACTCTATGTTGAAGTAACTACCATTCTTGGAACACATATCATAACATAAACAATGATATAAAACTGTTAAAAACCATGAGGAATGTCAAGGAGTTGGATGTATGGGAGAAAATGTTCAACAAGAAGCATGAAGATCAAGTTATGAATTTTTATATCCCTATAGATGTGGATAAATATGTGAATTTCTTCAAGCCTTCATCACCAGGGGAACTACATTCATTCATTCATTCATTCATTCATTCATTCATTCATTCATTCATTCATTCATTTATTTTCATCCTTTTACATATGTTTAAAGAACACGTCAGTATAATCTATTTACATTATATACAAAGTTTTACATTATTTTTCCATATTTGAACTCCTCTATACTGTAAAATGCTTTTCAATTAAATATGTTTTTATGGCTTTCACCGTTTTTATTGTTTGATTTATATTCTTTACTTCATTTGGTAGTTTATTGAACAATTCACTTCCTATGGTTTCTGTTGAACGATTATTCAAGGTCCCCCTTAGGGTCGTTCTGAAATAATCCATATTATTTCTTAATCCATAGGAATGTATATTACAATTTTTGTCATGTCTTTTATGTACAATAACTTTTATGCTTTCATAAATATATATGCATGGAGCAGTTAATATTTTTAGGCTCTTAAACAAACTTCTGCATGTTTCTTTATTTCTCATCCTACCAATTATTCTGATAGCTTTTTTCTGCAATTTTAGCACTTTTTCCATTTCTCTATAAGTAATATTCCCCCACAGCGTAATACCATAACTAATATGCAAATATATTAATGCATAGTAAACCTGTATCATCGTTTTGCTATCCATTGTCTTACTAATCTGTCTCATTACATATATACCTTTATTTATTTTTTTGGTAATATGGTCTACATGTGCTTTCCAGTTTAAATTTTTGTCAATTATCATTCCAAGGAAGTTTGTACTATTTATTTGATCTATATTTACACCATCTATTGTTAGATTTACATTTTTGAGGTTTTGATTCGTTAATTCGAAATGTATGCATGCTGTCTTTTTTACATTTATTACCATATCTAGACTAGAACAATATTCTTTTATGAATTTTAGAATTGAGTTTGCCCTATTTTCTACATCTTGTATTTTCTGTCCCCTAATTATAACCGTCATGTCATCCGCATATCCAATTGCTATTTCTCCCTTAGATTCTATTAATTCATATATTTCATTAATGTATATTAAGAACAAAAAGGGTCCTAATTTTGAGCCTTGCGGAACTCCCTGTTGAACCTTTTTAAAGTCTGATTTTATCTTTTCTCTCACACCTTTAGCATTTAAATTACTTATTTTCACACACTGTGTTCTGTTTTCTAAATATGTTAGTACCCAATCTAGAGCCAGGCCGCGAATTCCACATTTTTCTAATTTGTATATCAATGTTTTTATATTCATACAATCGAAGGCTTTCGATAAATCTATAAAAATAGCCATCACAGATTCATGTTTATTTATTGCTTTTATTATAACATTGTTTGCCTTTTGTATGGCGTCTATTGTAGACTTATGTTTTTGAAAACCATATTGCCATTTTGATATAATTTTTAGTTTCTTTACATAATTTTGTAATTGTTTTAAATATAATCCTTCCATTAATTTTGAGAAGGCTGAGCACAAGGTGATTGGTCTATAGCTTTCTGCCTCTTTCTTATTCCCTTTTGGTTTAAGTATTGGTTTAACAACTACTTGTTTTAGTGTATCAGGAAAGACTCCTTGCATTAATGATGCATTTGTAATGTGTGTTACAATGTCAACAATTTCGTTTTTAATCTGTTTTAGTAATTCATTTGAGATTCCATCCAGTCCACTTGATTTCTTAGATTTTAGCTTTTTTATCTCGCTTAGTACGCTTTCTTCTGTCACTTCCGAGACTACCATAGTGTTTAATTGACCTGCTCTTTTTGATAAATAATTATTTTTATTTGTCACACTTTTATTTAAATTTAATCGTGCGGCTACATTTACATAGTGCTCATTGAATATTTCCCCGATTTTTCTTGGATCTTTTATGTCATTGTCATTACTTAGTATCACTATGTTTTCTGCATTTTTATTTTTTCCTTCCTTTTGGATTTTATTTACGATGCCCCATATTGTTTTTGTTTTATTGTCGGCTTTCTGTATGAGTTCTCTGTTATATTTCATTTTTGCATTTTCTACTACGTTTTTAAAAATATTGTTATAATTTTTTATATACTCCACGGATCGGTCATTCATATTTGGGTGCTTTATTGAGTTCAGAAATTTGACTCTTTTCCACGAGATCTCTATCCCCTTTGTCATCCACTTCATAGATGTGTCCCCTTTATTATTTTTTATTTTGATTTTTTTTACAGGTATATAACTATTCATTCCCTTTTCTAATATTTTGATAAAGCTATTATACTTTTCGTTTACAGTCTCTACTATATATACCTCTTTCCAGCTTTGTTGTTGCAGAAAGCCTTGTAGTTTTTTTACATTTTCATAATTTATTTGCCTTTTGTATTCAAATATGTTTGGAATAACAACTTTACTTATATTTACGTTTATAACCTGTCCAAGGTGGTCCCCTATTCCTGCTTTTACCACAGTTGATTTCCATTTGGTTTTCTCTAAGTTTATAAAAATGTTGTCTATACAAGTTCTTGATTGCTTTGTGACTCTAGTTGGCTCTTCTACCCCTATTTTTAAGTTATGCCTGTCTAGTATTTCTATTAACGCGCGTTTAGCTGTATTTTCCCTTAATAAATTGATATTTAAATCTCCCATTACAATTTTTATCTTGCTTTCCCCTACTGAATACAGCAGCTTTTCTATCTTTTCAAAAAATATTTTTAAGTCTCCAGATGGAGCTCTATACACTCCAATAAGTATAATAGTTTTTGTCTTTAAATTGATCTCCGCTGCTGCAAATTCGCATGCCATTTCTACCGTGAATTCACTACAATCTATTTCCCTAAAACTCAGTTGATTTTCTATATATATAGCTACCCCACCACTAGCATGTTCCTGCCTGCAGTAGTGTGTTCCTAGCGTAAAACCCTGATAATCATTAGCTACTATTTCTTCCTTTTTTAGACCATGTTCTGTAAATATCATTATATTCGGTTCTAGTTCCTTTATATTTAATTCTATTAGTGCGCTTTTATTACTTATAGACTGAACATTTTGATGAAAGAAGCTTAATACCCTTGCTGCCCTGCCCCTTTCCACTAATTTTTCACCTGCGTGGGCTGACTCAGATTTATTTCTTATTTTTTGTAGCTCCATTTTATCACCCTCTGAGTTTATTTTTAGTTGCTCTGCTCCATGCACATATTGATAGATAGTTTTGCCATTTTTACTTTTACAACCTACACCTAATTTACTTTTTACTATATCAGACTTTTGATTACATTTATCAATTTTGTTGTCACCGTCTGTACTTAAATCCAGTTTCCCTGCACCATGCACAAATTGACTACCTTATTTATCATTTTACTCATCTCATACGAACCTTTTCTGTTTAAATGCAATCCATCCCTTCCCAGACAACTTTCATCTATAAAGCTATTTGACTCTATGTAATGATGCGTTATAGCTTACGTAATATGTTTTTACGTAATTTTTATGTTGAGCCCCACGTTGTGGAACCAATTATGATGCGGTTTTAATGTTACAATGTGTTTAACATTAATATAGCCCCACGTTGGGCGCCAATTTGCAAGAGAACAAATTGTATTTATTGTAACATTATTGTAGCTCCGCGTTTGGAAGCCAATATGCAACGGTTGCTGCTTTACGTAATGTTGTTTACATCACGTGTGTTGAAGCCTTCTTGTGACGTCCTTCTTTGTTTGGTTCGTAGCTCCCTCTGACGTTAGCAATTTGTATTAATTATTTTCTGAAAGAATTTAAGGTTATGTATATTGTTCTCCGGCTAGCTATCATATTATCTTAGTAGAACAAGTATCTCTTGCAGGGTGTGAAGCGGAAAGGAATCTTTTGTCTAGAAATGATATTGACGACGAAGAAATTGGTTTTATAATCTTTATTGCAGAACACTTTCACGAACACTTTCACATATTTATTTGGATACTCGCCATACTGAAACTGTTTGTAATAACTTCTTATCACTTTTAACTTGCATACTTCAACTTTGTGTATTTAACTGTATAATACTTTATAAGATTTCTCGTACTTCTGCTGCGCGTAACTTGACGAAATGAAGGACTGACTGACGATACGTACTGTACTGAGAATTCCGTTGAACTGGGGGACACTCTACCTCGAACCTACACTATTTATAGGCTTGCCTCAAGATACGCCTAAAGATTATAAATGAACTGCTATTGGCTAATAAAACGCGCCAACATTAGCGTCTATTTTAACATCCAATGAAAACCACTAATACATATCTCTTTTAAGGAACATTCTGGAAGCTTTTACCGAAAAGGCGCGAAACATTACGTAACTTCCTGGTTCTCGGTAACGATAAACAACTCACCCCCTTGCTGCATTATTGCGTTATTGTTGACAGTTTCAGTAAAGCCGTATATTATTATTTACCAATAATAATTATAATTAATAAACCTCTGAAATCAATGTCACATAAAAATACATATTCATATTATTATCATTAATTACATCTGAGTAATTTGTGATACAAATTACCGTATCATATGCCCCACTAGAAACATAATTATAAATATTTATAACTTGTTTAGAAATTTTAAAATTGTGTTTTTAGTCTCCTAAATCTTGGAACACACGCTATCACTTTCACTTAACACTTCACACGTATTTAACACACGACATGTTTTTCCCCTATCTCGCCACTACTTACTGGCTCTGGTTTAATTAATTTAGATATTAATCTGACATCACAAAATTTTTTTTTTTTTTTTTTATAGCAAATACTTTACCCTAAATTATTTAATCACTGTTTCAAAATTGTTTACTCTCTTACATTGTTGACAAAAATTTATACATTTAAGATTTTTTTGTAATTATTACACATATTTACCAAAATATTCACCCTCTACACAAATATTTACATCTCTTAAATCTAGGCACTGTTTCACATGTTCTATTTACTGCATAAATATTTTTTTTTTTTTTTTAATTATATTTACCAATTTTTGTGATTTTGTACTTTATCTTAACAATACTCTTGTAATAGTATTTATGTACTTTACTTTAATATAACATCAGGCTTTATTTCACATGTTTAGTTACTAATAAAATGTTATTTTCCTCTCAAACAGTTAGTCATGACCACAATTTATTTCTCCATTAACATGACGTACATTTTTATTTAACCCTCTTACGTTCCAATACATTGCTCTGCATTTCGCCTTTAACTATCCATCATTTACTATTTCTCATCTTTATCTTTTATTTCACCATGATCTTCATGGTTGTATGGTTTAAGCATCTCAATATGGAACTTTCCTATGCTTTTTCGAGTTGTTGGATTACATAACTCATATGTGTTAGTTCCATACACTTCAACAACTTCATATGGTCCATGGTATTTGAGAAACATTCGCCAATAAAGTTTATTTTCTTTATCCGATAATTTCTTGGTTTTAACCAAAACTAAATCTCCTATTTTGATCCTCCATTCCTTTCTCTTCTTTTCTTCATGTTTAATTTTTCTTTTTATGGCCTTTTTCTTCATTCTCTCGAATGCTTTTCGGAACATCTCTTCTTCTGTTGGTGGTATCGAATGCGCATCTGGAATGGCTTCTGGAATTTTTTTACACATTGTATTGATCTTCTTTCCCAACTTAAGTTCACATGGTTTGTATCCTGTCACATTGTTTATGGTTTCATTTAAGAGGTTCTGAACAAAGTTCACGTATCCATACCATTGGGTGTGTTTTCGATGACATAACACCCTTAAATAATTTGAAATTTCCTTAATTTCCCTCTCCACTGGGTTGGAGTTCGGTCTGTATCTTGACGAAAAATATTGTTTAATGCCATTTTCTTTCAGTCCATCCATAAATTTTTTTCCTGTGAAATACGAAGCATTGTCGCTCAATACAGATTGAATAGGTCCTTCTTCTATCACATATGACTTAAGTAGTCTATTCAAACATGCTAAACCTGTAGGTTTTCTCAAAGGGTAAATTCTTACATATTTGCTGAATATATCATAACAGACAAATATATATTTATTTCCAAATTGACTTGGAGGCATCGGACCATGAATATCAATACTAATTACACATCTCGGCTTGTCCCTTATAACCGAATTAGTTTCAAATGCATATGCTGCATTTATTTGCTTTGCCTTCTGACACAGGTTGCAGCATGATATAAATTTCCGAACTTTCTGACGCAATTTGGATATGTATAAATTCTCTAAAATCATAGAAGTTGTTCGGTCCGTCCCTGAGTGTGCTAACCCTTCATGAAAATTCTTAATTAGTTCCTTTTCCATGCTTTTCGGAACCATTATCTTCCAACTAGGCATTTCTTTTCCATGCTTCTTGTATAATGTCCCATCTCGAATTGCTATAATTTCTTTCTTTGCCTCCTCAATCAATGGTGCATTTTCTTTAAGTTCAAATAATTTGGCATCCTCATTTTGAATTTCCCCCATATTTTTCAATTTTCTAATCATTTCTTTGCTTAAAGGAATTTCAATTGTCAATATTTTGACTTCATTTCTAGGCCTGTCAATATTTTCGGGAATTTGTGGGTTGTAGTTCAATCTTGACAGCAAATCACTGAAGGTATTATTTTTGCCAGGAATGTGGATAATCTCAATATCGAATGCAGATATTGCATGAATGTATCTAGCAAGTTTTCCACTACATAATCTACACCGTTGTATGAAAGTTAAGCTGATGTGGTCTGAATATACTTTCACCTTTTGCTGATAAATATAGGTTTTAAAACGAATTAATGAGAAATATAGTGCTCCAATTTCTAACTGAGTCACTGAAGAATTTCGCTCAATATTTGTAAGTCCTCTAGAAGCTGTACTAATGACGTGAAAGTCATTGTTGATGTCTCGCTGTCCTAAAATTCCGGCGTATCCTTGCATTGATGCGTCGACATAAATTTCATATTCCAAATCTTCTCTGGGCCTCTCGAGTAATATGGACTTAGCAAAGAGTTCCTTTACTCTCTCAAAACATTTTTGATGATCCTCTGTCCATTTCCACTTATTGTTCTTTCGGAGAAGCTGACGCAGTGGTTCTATTTCAGCCGAATATCTTGGTACGAACTTACTCTGAAAGTTCAATACCCCTAAGAGACGTCTAATTTGTTTTACGTTCCTGGGTGACGGAATTCTCATTATTGCTTCTATTCTTTTCTGATCAGGTCTTATACCTCGTTCATCCACTACATAACCCAGAAAATTTATTTCCTTGACACAAAATTTTGATTTTAGTATGTTCACAGTCATACCATGTTGTTGTAGTTTATTTAACACATAATGGACATTATTCATGTGTTCTTCAAATGTTTGACTAATGATTAGGAAATCGTCAATATACTTTATTAAAAAGTCATCTGCAGAATTTCCAAAGATACTGTGAATGGCTCTCAAAAATCCACTTCCTGAGTTTTTTAAACCAAAAGGATTTACACAAAAGCGATACTGGATCCCTGAGTACTGAAATGAAGTGTAATCACGCACTTGTGGATCTAATTCCACTTGCCAATATGATGCAGTGAGGTCAATGGATGTCAAAAATCTCCCTCGTGAAATTTTCGTAATTAGTTGTTCAATTCCCTCACTTTGAAAATGATCTGGTTTCATATACTTGTTGACATATCTACCGTCTAAAGTTAATCTCAAACTACCATCTCGTTTAATACTCCAGCAGATTGAATTTATGTATTGAGAATTACTTTGCTCAATAATCCCATTTTCTAACATGCTATTTATTAATTGTCTAGCTTTGTCTCGAAGACTTATAGGTAAATTGTCATACTTGTGCCTATATGGTGGTACGTCTTCTACTTGAAATGTATGCTGATATACATTACATCTGCCTGGGATATTACTAAATACTGAACTATTGTTCATCAAAACATCATGAAGGATTTGTTTTTGCATTATCGTAAGATTATAAGCTTCTTCACACTTGTGTATTATTTCCTCATTTCTCTTCTCTTTCCTGCTGTTGTCTGTCTTGCTCACATGGTCGTCTTTTGTTTGGATTACACATTTCTCTACTTCTTCTGGCATTTCTGCTAGCTGTTGAAAATATGGCGTGGTATTCCCTTCATATTCTGTGACTACCTGCTTTATCGGACTATTTCTATCAGTTTCTGTTATTTGCACAAAAAACTCTTGGTCACAAATATTTTTCTCATCCTTTGTCATCTCGATTACAGAAACTTTTTCTTTTATAAATGGTACCCTTATTTCTCTATCTTCTTTTGTTATTTTTAACTCTTCATGTTTAAAATCTATACATGCTTCATATTCATGTAGGAAGTCACATCCTATAATTATGTCACAAATCAGATGGTTTACAATTAGAAACATAACCTCAAAATTCTCTCCGCCAATAAGTATGCTAAGTAGAGCTTGTGTTTTTATGACCTGTGTAGTTCTTCCAATTGCAACACGACAAACTAAATTACTAGTGGGAAGAGCCATAATCTTGTTACCTTCATTAATCAAATTTATGTAAAATTTCTGTGAGCAAATTGAAGCTGATGAACCAGAATCTATAGTTGCAATGATTTCTTTCTTCGCAATTTCCATCCTAACATGAGGTGACTCAAAATTTTCTCCCTTATCTTTTGTTGCTGTAATCTTATTACAGGGTGTATGTGTAGGTGTATGATTTGTATTGGTAATGGATACTGAATTATTAAAGACGTCCTGAGAACCTACTGCACAGGAGTCTGTTAACAGTTTTCCTGGTTATTTCCATGTTCACGTACGGGACTGCCATTCCTAACAGGCGCTAAATCTATCTCAGTGTCGCTACCATTGTTTTGAGCTCCCCTTCCTCGAGTTCGAAATCCTCGATTTCTGACATTTTGTCCCCTTGGCACGTAATTTTCTTGCCGTTCCTCAGATCTTTCTCGGTTATTATTTTCCCTCCAGTGAGTGAAATTTCCCCTCTGTCTAATGTACCTCCTTCCATAGTTTTGCCCTCTTTCAGGCAATCTTTCTGTCCTGACATAATTTATTTGTTCCTGCCGGCCTGGTCTCCTATCTATCCTTGATCTTTCAAATTGTGGAACATATGATTGATACCGTTGTCTGGTATTAATTTCATGATGTCTGTCTTGTCCTCTTATTTGTTGATAACTACCTTGGTAATTTCTTCTATCTCGTACATCTAAAAATCTATGTTCCCACTCCCGAGACATATCTTCTTCCTGTTGTTCCAAAGCTGTTATTAATTCTGTCATCTCATAGATGTTCCGTGGTTTTGCAATTAATAAGTAATTTTGTATCCTTATAGGATAATGCCTTGCGAGCAAACTCACAAAATCTTCCTCACTGATTGGAGGTGACAAGTTTCTAACCTGACTTGCATGTTTTAGTAAGTAATCAGTCATCGATATTCCCTCTCGTGGATTAAATTGACCATGACTAAGCATTGCTCGTATTCTTTGCTGTACCGTAACATTCCAAAATCTGTTCATGAATAATCTCTTAAAGGATTCATATGAAATTTCACCCCCTGATACCATTTGTAACCAATCTAAGGTTTTCTGGTCCAAACATCTTTTGACAACTATCATTTTCAATGCTTCAGGTATCTTTTTAATTTGAAAATACTCTGATAATTCTGCAATGAACTGTACTGGACTGGAGTTTTCATTAAATTTTGGAAGTGGAAAATCACTTAAGATATGATTGTAATTTTGCAAATTCCCTATTCCCATATTTAAATTTTCTAGTGTAACTTGTGCACTCTGAGTTTCAGCATTAGCTATAGATGAAGCTGCCGCATCACTCACATTATTTGTCATACCTGAGGAACTACCTCTATCATTATTTTGTACATCTGACACATGTACATCACATATATTTGCCCTTGAATTCAATTCTAATCTATTTACAGTACCCTGCAGATTTTCTATTGTCTGTTCCAATTTTTTATTATTCTCATTTTGAACAGTTTGGTGTTTGTTAATTTCAGAAGTTAGCTTTTGATTCAAATCTTTAGACAAATCTTTAACTTCATCAGACAATTTATTTCTCTGTTTTTCTGACTCCTTCTGAATTTCAGATATTTCCCCTCTGAAATTAACTTGCACCTGTATTAAATCTGCATTTGTAGCCTCCATCATTTCTTTTAACTCACTTGAAATGCTACTCATTCGGCTACCTAGCTCTGTACATTTTACATTAACATGCTCTATTTTATTATTAACCTCATTTTTTTGGTTAGATATTTCCCTGCTCATGTCTAACATTTTCTGTGAAACTTCACCTATTTCATTTGCTATCATTTCTTGATTTTCATTTTTCATTCTAATCATACTACTATCTAGCTCCATGAATTTCTTTTCCATTTCTTCCCTGTTTTGTTCTAAGCTTTTACCAATATCTTCCCTCAATTCCCTATGACTCTTTTGCATATCTTCCCTGTTTTGATCTATTTTCTTTTCTAATTTCTCATTATTCATTTCCATGTTCTGAGTTAGCTTTTGTTCTAATTTTTCATTATTCTGAGTTAGTTTTTGTTCTAAACTCCTATCAATATCTTCCCTTAATTCCCTATTATTCTTTTGCATATCCTCCCTTAATTTCTCATTACTCTGAGTTAATTTTTCTAATTTCTCATTATTATTTTGCATATCTTCCCTGTTTTGATCTATTTTCTTACTAAGATCTTCCCTCATATTTCTCAGCATTTCCATAATCATAATAGTATCAAGATTAACATTTCCTGCTATTCTATTCTGACTTTCTGCACTAAGATTTTCATCTTCAAATCCTAAAAAGTCTGGGCTTCTTTCTGTAACCTGTATTGAATTACAGCTAACTGTTACACTATCCCCTTCCATAATTATTTCTTCTGTATTATTGGTAGCCATTGTTTTTTTAATCCTACCACTCCTCATTAACATTTATTTACCCTTTTTTTTTTTTTCTAAAAAAATTAAGATACTCTAACCTTACTAATGCTGTCCGTTGCTGTTACTTTGATGTCCAGCGTTCTGCCCCATTCTCCTAGATTTGTATGTCGCTTCTGCGTTGTGTTGTGATGAATCTACGTCGTCTTGTAGTTGAATTCCTTGTTGCCTTTCAATCTCGGAATTACGATGTCCAATCATCCATGTAGTCTGTCGTTCCTTTTGTTTCTGGAATCTGCGTCTTGTAGATCATTTCACCGCTGCATTCCTGGTTACTCTGCTTCATTCCTGGTCATCGTTTTCCTTTCCTGGTCACTTCGCCTTCCTTTCCTGGTTACTTCGCCCCACGTTGGGCGCCAATATGATGCGTTATAGCTTATGTAATATGTTTTTACGTAATTTTTATGTTGAGCCCCACGTTGTGGAACCAATTATGATGCGGTTTTAATGTTACAATGTGTTTAACATTAATATAGCCCCACGTTGGGCGCCAATTTGCAAGAGAACAAATTGTATTTATTGTAACATTATTGTAGCTCCGCGTTTGGAAGCCAATATGCAACGGTTGCTGCTTTACGTAATGTTGTTTACATCACGTGTGTTGAAGCCTTCTTGTGACGTCCTTCTTTGTTTGGTTCGTAGCTCCCTCTGACGTTAGCAATTTGTATTAATTATTTTCTGAAAGAATTTAAGGTTATGTATATTGTTCTCCGGCTAGCTATCATATTATCTTAGTAGAACAAGTATCTCTTGCAGGGTGTGAAGCGGAAAGGAATCTTTTGTCTAGAAATGATATTGACGACGAAGAAATTGGTTTTATAATCTTTATTGCAGAACACTTTCATGAACACTTTCACATATTTATTTGGATACTCGCCATACTGAAACTGTTTGTAATAACTTCTTATCACTTTTAACTTGCATACTTCAACTTTGTGTATTTAACTGTATAATACTTTATAAGATTTCTCGTACTTCTGCTGCGCGTAACTTGACGAAATGAAGGACTGACTGACGATACGTACTGTACTGAGAATTCCGTTGAACTGGGGGACACTCTACCTCGAACCTACACTATTTATAGGCTTGCCTCAAGATACGCCTAAAGATTATAAATGAACTGCTATTGGCTAATAAAACGCGCCAACATTAGCGTCTATTTTAACATCCAATGAAAACCACTAATACATATTTCTTTTAAGGAATTTTCTGGAAGCTTTTACCGAAAAGGCGCGAAACATTACGTAACTTCCTGGTTCTCGGTAACGATAAACAACTCACCCCCTTGCTGCATTATTGCGTTATTGTTGACAGTTTCAGTAAAGCCGTATATTATTATTTACCAATAATAATTATAATTAATAAACCTCTGAAATCAATGTCACATAAAAATACATATTCATATTATTATCATTAATTACATCTGAGTAATTTGTGATACAAATTACCGTATCAGTAAATAGCTTTAGTGGCTTTGCATGCCCATTTGATTTCAGTATTTATAGCCTTTATGTAGTTTTTGCTGTAATCTCTTCTTATGACTATACTACTTACTACAACTTTTGCACCATATAACACCGTTTGGTACAAACAATCGAGTTTTACACTTCGGCCATTACCTCATTTGGACTTATTCCTTTTTTTATATCGTTCGTACCTACATGCAATAACACCACTTTAACTTTACCCTTTTCACTATCACTATCACTTTTTATAATGTTGGGCATATATTCAGCCTTTACACCTCTGAAAACTTTCACATTTGCGTCTTTTCTGTTTAGATTTATATTTTTTAAGATGGAATCCCCGTATATCACAACACACTTTTCTTCTTCGTTCGCCTTCCTTCCCTCACTGTTTTGTTCTTCTTTCTTCGGTTTCTTCATTTTTGCATTTGTCCACTTACATTTGTTGTTTCTTTCCTCTGGATTTGCGTCTGCTTGCATCTCTTCTTCATTTAACACCTGGAACCTATTTGCGGTGTTAATGTTTTTGGTTCAAGCCATGAGGTACCCAAACGTATGAACCAGTTCAAAGCAGCTGATGATGTAGGTTAAAACCTATGATGCCATGCTCCTGCATGCAGTATTTTATATATATGGTAGGTGAAACCTTATAAGTCCATCATTATTTCCAAACTTCACATTTAAGTGCAGCATTTTTTAAGGATGCAACATGAAAATTTTCTGCAATTGCCCCAAACTAACCTCTACATGGAGTGTTGTTTCTCCCACTCCTCGAAAAATGGCTGTAACAACTTTGATTACTGTATCAAAGAGATGTTTGAGATCATAAAGAATAAAAAGAATATCTTGAATTTCCTGTGATAAATCTGTGGCCTGTCTGTTCTGATTGACTTTTGCATAATTTTGTTGAACTACAAAACCATAAGAGATAAGACAAAAAGCTACAACAGGAAATAGGTTTAAATACAGCAGAATCTCATTAGTACGTTTTTGCAGGGGCCTAAGGATTTGGACATCATAGGCGGGAAAACGTTCAATGAAAATGCAAAATCTGCAATTTAAGAACATAGTTATGTAATAAAATCTAATAAATAGTACGTCTACAAGGGTAATTGAAATCGATTTTGAGTACAATTTTATACTGAATACGATCTGTGTTTCCGTGTTAAATTGAATATGTGTTCAAATGGATTTGGATACACAAGGCCCAAGAATAAATAATTCAAGCTTTTATGTTGGTCAACTTGGATTTTTGAGGTTATGAACGTTTTTGAAAAATAAATTGCGAATTATGGAAGCGACAATAGTGGCTTTGCTGTGTGTTTTATTACACATGTGATAACAATTTCCGCCAAAAAAGAAAACAATATTATGAGCGTGCATTGTGTTACGAGTACAACAGACGATAGTATCTTTGGCGTATTCAATACGATTTGAATACGGTAGGTGTTTCCATGCAACAAATTTCGTTCCGATCCTCTTCTGATCCTATTTTCCAAGAGGAAAGTTTTGTTTTAGCATTTTCAATCAATTTAAGTTTGTTAACAATTGTGTTTAAGGTTGACCGAGGAATGTTTAACTTCCGCACTATATCCACATGTTTCATATTTGGATTGTGATCTATTTCAAGGATTTTCAGTTTTACACTGTTGGCTATTTACTACACTTTATTTTTTAATTGCAAATGAAAAGTTAAAATACAATCTACATATGTTTGGTCAATACTCAACAGTAGAAACTGTCATTGCCAAGGTAAAGCATTCTCTATCCCCGCCCACACAAATCGTGTCACACAAATATTTACATACATACATGCATGCATGTGATTGGCTGCTGGTATCCACCCCGTGACAAAGGATTGACTAAAGTAGCAAATGAGGGCGTCAAACTTTGAACGTGTTAAGCACCTACTTCCACTGGACTGACCAAGGATTGGCCAAAACAGAGAATGAGGACGTCAAACTTCAAACGTAGTAAGCGGGATCGGGAAAACGCACTAAGCAAACGTTATTTATTACATTTGGCGATTTGGTACCGGGACTTTTATAATTCAACGTAATACACGGGAAAACGTGTTAATGAGGAACGTACTAACGAGATTCCATTGTATATAAATAAAATATTTTACATGTTTTATAATTTTATATCTGACCTAAGAATTGTAAATACAGAATAAAAATGTTTTCTTGAAGTTAAATAAATAATGCTCACTTACCCTGAATTTTGGCCTCCAGCCAATCGGCTTTGCTAAAGATGCATGGAATGTACTGAAGTTAATCAGGGCATAGGCCGCAAGAAAGAAGTTGGAAATAAGTGGTGCAATGGCATTCAACTCTCCTGTAACATATTTTACAGATTAGTAACAATGTCACAATGAAAGCCCATTAATATAAACAGTACTCTTTAGAACAAGCTGCAAGCACAGCAATCCTTCAATTATGATGTTATTGGTAAAATTAGTATTATTTTAGTACTTCTACTACAATTCTTAGACCAAGAGAAGCTCCAAGAAACATAAAACACAATTCATCACAATAGTCATCTTTGCATCACCTCTAGCAATAACCATGAAGCATTAATATTATTAATATAGCAAATGAATGAATGACTGTATGAATTTGCAGCAACCTTCTGTACTTGTAGCACACTTAAGCCAATGCATCGGTGAAATTTGAACCCTCCCCCTCAAAAGAAAGGAAAGGACCAAAGTTTAAATTGATTGATTAATTAATTAATACTTGAAAACAGTGCTAGAAAATAATGAATCAACATTATAAATTGGGAAAGTTTATATACATATGCTTTAACTTTGCTATCATCTTCAACTGACTAATGTTTCAATTTATGATTTTGAAATTTTATAATTTTTTTTAAAATTATTAGCTTATACCTATGACCTGTAATATTATTTTCTCAACATCATACATTTTAAAGCTCCAAATTAAAGCTGGTTCACAATAGCCTGAGAATGACAGCCAAAATGGAAACAAAAATGGGAAGTAATGGAGCATACAAGATTTTGCTTCACAATAGCCTGTAACGAGAACATGATTGTATATTGATGATCATATTGATCACAAAGTGGAAAGTCAAATCACGCACTGGGATTTCATTAGTTTTTAACTGACCAATGATATTTTTTTCACCTGCTTCCAATTCAGCCAACATAATGTGGGTTAGCCAACATCAAAATTCGATAGAGTAAACATTATCTAAATGCAGATCCGTTACATTTCCGATTCTTCTAGTCATACCAAGCTTTCATGCCTTTATTTAATGCAACATTAAAGCTTTTTGCTATTCTTAGGGTGGCATGCACCAACCTGGAGTAAGCTCTACTTTCGCAGTATACTACTATTCAAGTCAACACTCGGTGACTTCCATGCGAGAGTAAACTACTTCCGAAGAATTTTACTCCTTTCAGATACTCCCAGATTAAATTACCGTAGAAGTAAATGTCGGAGAGCACCATCGTGTAGTATATTACTACGGAATTAAATAGAGCACAAATATAGGTTAGAATTTACTCTTGCGACCTGGATGGAGTAACTAACCTGTCGATTGAACTAGAATACCGTATCGTATTTTGGAGGAAGATATTTTTGACACATTCATGGATTATTTAGATAACACTTATGATCTCGATGAAGAAAACAGCAATTACTTGGGTTACATTGATGATCTCGATGGAAAAAAAAAACAACAGAAATGCGATAGTGCTATGCGAGAACCATATGATACTTATACAGAGAGAGAGAGAGAGAGAGAGAGAGAAAGAGAGAGAAAGAGAGAGAAAGAGAGAAAGAGAGAGAGAAAGAGAGAGAGAAAGAGAGAGAAAGTTCAATGAACATTTTGGTATTAGGAAAGAATCTTATACACGCCTTTTGAACCTGCTTGGAGAACTTTTCAACAAAACTCAGACGCAAATTCAGCTCCATAATCCAAATTGTAATTATTGTTATGCGCCCTATAAGTGTTTCGTACTGGAATATTTCAGAAGCTTGAGCCGGCATTACGATGAATTTAATGTAATGTGACAGTCTTACACTGTATTAAATGGAGATATTTAAAATTGACTTAACGTGATGTAACTTCAAAGTTTGGCATCAAACTTTTCCCTCCCGTTACATCAAGTTTGATTTCACATGGTAATTAGAACCAATCGGTACTAGCTGGGTACTAGCTCGAAGTAATAAAAGAACTATGGATTAAGAGTCATTCCCATTACATTAAGTGCATGGCAATTATGCCTTTAGTTTACCAGCATTTTCATATCACGTTAAGTAAAGTTCATCGTAATCCCGATATTACAGGCGATCTTATAAATAAACGTTCACCACATGTCTGCTGGCCGTGTATTTCACGGCGTTGTTATAGCGCTTTTGAGGTTAAGAGCAAGGTACCTACACATATAAGTATACATGAGTGTTAAGAAAATAAAAGGCAATTCTTCTTCACTTTCACAGATTTCCCACACATTGTGTGTGGAATTGACTGCACGCATGTTACTATTTTGTACCCATCCATGAATATGGTGAACTTTTCCAAAATCAGAAAGGGTATTCTCTATCAACACGCAAGTGATCTGCGGTGCAAAATGAAGATTAGAAACATTGTTTCCAGAATTTTAAGCTGCTCTTCAGTACATTTCCTGTCACTAGAATTATTAAACTCGTCAATCACGACTTTCCAGCATCTTTATAACACGTTTTTGCTTTTTGCATTACTTGGGTTTTCATTGAAAACGTTAATAAAAGAAACTTCCTGTGAATCAGGAACCTAAGCTTATATATATAAACCTAACCTAACCTCCCATAAATCATAAATGTAAAAAACTATTAAACCTAAACTAAAAAGTAATTAAGAACGCACGTTGAGAGTGTTGGCGGTATCTCACTGGCTTTGAAGACCAATGTAATGCAGGTTATTGCACATTTTTTACACTCATATTGTTTAAATGGATTTTCATTATTTCTACCAACAAACATCTATCTCTTTCGCTGACGTTTCTCCCCTTTTCCTAAGGCACATAACCTTATGCATGATTGCATCAAGTAAATCGTGCAAACAAAACAATACTTCCGTAGTTGTAACTAAAAGAGTAAATTGTAATTGAGCTCTCCAATGTTACTTTCGGGGTTAATTGCTCCCGTAGTAACCTACTTCCGTAGTGGGGACTTCTTTAGTAAACATTACTTCCGAAGCAATTTACTCCAACATGGTGCACGCCACCCTAAATTTCTAACAGTTTTTGCTGTTTTTTTTGTAGTTTTTGTTATTGTTTTCGAGGCAATAGCCAGTGACATATAAACGAACTACAGATGACCCTTTTGCTAAATGAACCAACACTCAATGGATCTGCAGAAGTCAGGATCTAAGGTTATGACACACACATGCTAGAATTTCTTCCAGTTTCCTGTTTCCAGCTTGCGACTAGAGAGAGTGCTAGCAGCTGTTTATATCGCAGCCATCTAGAATAATCTCTACAGTGAAGAATCTAATATGTACAATATGGATCTAATATGTCAAGCCTGGGAAGGAAAACGAAAAAGTTAAAACTTGGCCAAGTCTTCTTTCCCATTCCTGGGGCCTGGTAAAGCTTCCCGTCAATTGTGAACCTTCACATTACAATATATGTATATATATATTTCAACTTTGTCGTTCACGTTTTCGTAACTGTTATTGGTTGTGAACCAGCCTTTAGAGGTAGCAGTTCCATTTTCAAGAAAATACTAGGATCCACTTGCAAGAATATCTGAAGATGATGCTCTCCTACTTTCTTCTTCTCCTTCCAATATACATGTGAGAATTCAAAATATATTGTTTGCCACACATGTATTACATCTATATATTTATTATAATTATTGCTCACTTAACTGCTGTTGAAATAATTCACATTCATCATCAACATAGTAACTGCTTGTGCATTACAAGGGCTCAAAGGTATAATTAAATTTGACTGGCTGGAAGATTCCTAGTGGGCATTTCCCTCACATGGAACTTGGAAAGAGGGATGATTCCAAGGTTTTGCATAATATGCATACTGTAATTGTTGTTATTTAATGTACTTCTATGATCAGAGCATTGCTTTCAAAATCAGTTATAAAAATACTCCAATAATCATATTAGTGCAAAATTGGAACTCATAACTCAACCTATGGTTATTTTTTGGAATTGGTCCACTAACGGTTGCATTAATTCTTTCCTACCTCTACTCCAAATGGTCATTTAGACGAAGTGCAATGTTCAACTTCAAGTCCATTTTTCTCAACTCTTTTGTTTTCCCCAGCACTTTTTACCTTTAAAATGTTACATATCCCTTAGTTTTTTGTTTGCATAATTGAAATTTTCAGGAGCACTTCAAATATTAAGGAATTAAAACCTGTTATCAATGATTACATAGTTCATTTGGAATTAAATATTTTCCATAACTCATATTTGTAAAATTTAGATATTAAATAACATACATACACAAGAATTTTGTTCTGGTACATTCATTAAAATTAATTAATGCCTGCATGACAGTTTCTTTATATTGGACAAAAATGCTACAAACATCCAAACTACAGGGACAGAAAAGGTACCAGAGGCTTGGTGTAGAAGGGATTTTAAGTTAAAAATAAACATTTAAAACAGATAAAACTGGCTATATGGTGCAAGTAACATTTACTATTAGGGTATTAAACTTGTTTAGTTACCAGTACAACAATTTGTATCTAAAAACTGTTTCACATGCTTATGAAAACTTGTTCATATTCCCTTTAGTTTTGCATACACTAAATCTTTCAAGCTAAACAAAAGAAAATTGTGGATTATTAATTTTTTTCACAGATGCATTGCCTTAACATGGAATTTAGGCTTTTGTGAACAATCCATTCCCAAGAAAGCATTGTCTGGAAAATGGAGCAATACTATACACTAGGCCATTCCAGCTGCTCATGTGTGTTCTACTGAAGTACAGTGCATAATTTCAAGTAGGAAAACTGTAAGGCTCCCAGTGACGTATTTCTGTAAATAACTGTAGTTATCAATGCAGATCTTCTACAAATTTAAAACAAGTGCTACAAAGTTAAAATATTATTATGTATTCCCTCACACAAAAGGATCCAATTCTTAATTTTAATGAGAAAATGATAGGTTACAATGAGAGAGGAGCTTCAGATTCAATAGCTGTACCTATTAAAATGAAACTGATGGAAATGAAGAATGTCAGTACGTATCCTCGGACTGGTTCATTATTCTTGCCATATCCCCTGGCAAACCAAGTTATGTAGGGGTATAACTTATCTTTACAGAGTGCTTGAAATACTTTAGGGGCCGACACCAAACTTGCCAGGGCAGAAGACAGAGTGGCTGCAAAACAACCTGCATAAATCAGAGGCCCAAATGCTGACACCAACTCCATGACCTGCAACAACATTTTGTTATTTTAATTTAACACAGTGAGTGCCAATATACATACATATTTGTTAAATTTGCAAGTCTTCTTCTTCTATGAGGGTCACTCTGAAAGTTGTTAGCAGCAATTAAATGGAAGTGATAGCAACATAATTGCCTTCATTTGAAAGAGGGATATTTTAAAGCTATAATCACACTTTACAATGCAATAATGTGGCAGGTGTTTTTACAAGAATGTGGTTAAAAATATACTCATTGTCGTACAGACAGTGTGGCAGTATTTTATATCACAACAATGTAAATGCCAGAGTGATTGTAGTGTAAATAAGCATTATTGTATGACATTGATTTGAGATGTTTGTTAATTATAAGCATTGTTAGGAAATAAGTTTACACCGCCTCACTGAAACTGACAATAGGAGCGGATAACAATGAGCGAGGGGGTGAGTTGTTTATTAATTAGAAGAGACAAGCAAATGACGTCACATTAGCGCGCTTTTCTTAGAAATGGAGGGAATATCTTCCCTAGAGCATATGTGTTCGTAATTTTGATTGGATATAAAACTAGACACTAATGTTGGCGCGTTTTATTAACCAATTGTAGCTCGGTTATAATCTTTAGGCATATCGGGTGAGGGAGTATAAATTATGAAGCCAAGAGACGGCTAACGCTCTGTCCAACAGAATCATACAAAGGTTATACGTCGCTCAGTTCATCAGAATCATTCGCGGGTTACACGTCGCACAGTTTAAAAGAATCTCTCGCGTCGTAAAGTTAGTTATAAATGTGAAATACACGAATTAATAATGTGCAGCAAATAAGTGATTATAGTAACATAAAAAATATAACAGTTTCAATCGGGCGTGTATCAAGAATAATTATGTGAAATGAATAAAGTGTGATGGCAATAAAAGTGTAAAAACAAATTCTTTTATCAGCATTATCTTTCAGTAATAAATCCTTTCCGTTTACACACCCTGTTTAAGAGATATGCTCGACTGAGAAATAATAGCTAGCCGGAGGACAAAGAACCCAAAACTCAAAGTAGTAAAACAATAACAGGCGCTCAGCAAATAAGATAACACGAAAGATACCGCGACAACAGGCAAATGTAATGGAGCTGTCATCACGTGATTTTCGTGCTATGATTCATTATGATTTCAAAAAGGAGGTAATGGCAGAGCAGTGTCACCAATCTTTGGTGGATGTTTTTCAGGATTGCAGCATCCAGAGCCACAATTGGAAACTGGTTTCAGGAGTTCCAAAGAGGTTGGGAATCACTGGAAGACAAGGCTCGTACAGGTTATCTTCACACAGCAGTGATACCAGAAACAATTGCAACTGCGCAGAAGTAATTAACAGAAGATCCCCACACCACCTATGGTAACATTCACTGGATCAATGGTAGTGAATGCCATCTTAAATGAAGATCTTCAAGTCACCAATCACTGTTCTTGTTGGGTAAGACATTTGTTAACAGAGGACCAGAAAGTAGCTTGTGTGGAATGGTGCTATTTTATGCTGAAAAATTCAATAATGGGAAAGCAAGGACACCTACATTGTCACAGGAGATTAATTATAGATATACCACTATGATCCTGAAATAAAGCGGCAGTTGGAAATATGGTACTTTCCAGATGATGACCTACCAACAAAAGAGCAAAGGTGCAAAAGTGCAGGAAAGAAGATGGTGGCTTCCTTCTTCTCAAAACTGATCATTTAGCATTGGTCACCCTGGCTACCAAAAAAAAAAGTTACTGCAGAGTGGCATGTGAATATGTGTGCCATTAGACATTGCAGCATGGAAAACCAAAAATAGCACAATTAGAGAGATGGGCAGCTTGGCAACTAAGGGGAAGATAATGGAAAGAGCTTTGAAATATTGGTTCAGAACTTTAAATCTAGGAAAAAGTAATGTGTTAAGACAATATATAGAATACCAAGAGAATAGCTTAATGAATGATGGATGGGTAAGTAATTTACGGAACATTTTGAAGAAAAATGGGTTAGGAGACATGTGGAGAAGGTGAGAAAATAACGTGAAAATTTTTTGGAAAAAGGCGAGGAAAAGAGTGGAAGTAATATAAATATAAATAATGTTCAGTAGGATTGCCGAAAAGAGCTCATTAGTTTGTTATAGGCCAATGAAAAATACATGGGGTAGGGAAAAATATATAGACATAGTAAATAAAGAAGTGAGAGAATCTATTGCATGGGTAAGAACCGGAGCATGGAAGCTAAGAGGGTTAAGACAGGGTATTCCTCAGAACCAATGTCCGATGTGTGGTGGTAATGAAGACATTGAACACATAGTATTTAAGTGTCAAGGAACAGAAAATTTGAGAAAAGAATTTTTTAATAAGAAGTGGTTGAAGGGGGATAGAAATACGCTTATAATCGAAATGATGTGCAAGGGCGCTAGAAGCATTGGACAGTTTTTGTGTAAAGTAAAAAATAAATGGCTTTGGACAGTGGATAGAGAAAAGTAAGAGGTAGTGTATCTTACTTTGAATGGAAAACTATAGTGAATGTGTGATGGTTAAGTAATCAATAAGTGAAAAATGAAAACAAGTGGAAATGGGACATAAAAAACTGAAAAAACAAGATAATTTATTGACGAGAAATTGTAAAATGTAAATAATCTGTAGTGATTGTCTACAGAATGCGTTGACGGGAAATTGTAAAATGTAAATAAACTGTAGTGATTGTCTACTGAATGAGTGGCCAGGGTCAAAGTGCAGTAGACAATCAAATTGTAAAACTCTTAGCACAATAAATGATTATATATATATAGTTATATAAAAAATCCAAGATCGAACGCTGTTCATCTGCTGGTTTACCTGGCAATGCTTCTGCACAAACTCAATTTCTTGACAATCAAAACCCCCATCTCTCATCATGAAGAGGCCATTGGAGCTTACATGGAGGTTGTGAATGACCTCCCAAAAGAAGCTTGGTCAGATGTATTTTCAAAATGGTTTAAATAGTTGTAGAAGTGTATGTGTCATAATGGAGAATATTTTGAAAAGTTACAACTTAACTGAAAAATATTTGTGGCTGCTGCTAAAAACTTTTGGAGTGACCCTTGCACTTACTGGGCCTGTTTCCACATCAAGAGATTGAATTTCTCTGCATCTTAATAATGGTCAGACATTTCTTATTCCTTTAGGTTGATAATGAAGAGTATGCAATATAATCTGTTGGCTAGCATTCTTTCAGTGTGATTAAGCCAATTAAGTTTTGGATTCTTTCTGTCAGGTTGTTTTATTTCTTTACTCTGCTTCTTATCTAACAACCTGTAACCTGTTACTGAACATAGGAACTCCAATTTGTATGCCTGAGGGGTAATTTTAATTGTATATTAGGAATATCCATATGATTATTATTACTATTAATATATACAATACTTCAATAAGCACCTGTTCTTCCCAACCAAGATAATACAGCTTCTAACTTCAATCTTACATCACTAAATGGCTAAAAAGGCTTTAGAGGACCTGGATATTACAATATAAAGAGTCATATAGTTTAAGCTTATTCGAAACAAGCATGCAAAAAGCCCATAATTATGTTAACTGAGTATGCATAACCCACATTGATAGGTTCTATTTTAAATGAAAACATCTTTGGAAAGCATTTTTATAACATCTTTTGCCTATTGCATTTTGTGTTGCTATCATGCACATTGGTTTCTAATGGGAAGGCAAGTACAGCACTGTAGAATAGTATCCAGCAGGCAGTAGCTTACTGACAAAAACATTTTAATTCCATAACATTTAATACTTTCCGTACTTGTATATTTTAACTGAACAGAAAGCTACAACCTTGGCAACCACAAGCCTGCTAAGTTTTTACACAGAGTTCTCCACAGTCTACTTTAACTTTTGTTCTATTTAATTAGGTGTAACAAAATATTTTATGATCACCTGGAAACTATTATGCAATCCCCATTTGCAAGGAGTTACTGTACAGTTGGTGAAAGTTCCATTGTAAAAGTCTTGAACACTCCCCGTTGCATTCCTCTCCATTACAGCTCCTGACATAAATGCCATTAGCAGGTAAGAGATTGTAGTCAGTAAAATTGACAACAATGTGCCTTTTGGTATAGCTGTCTGAGGATCCTGTAAAGCAAAGCAACAGCTTCATCTGAGAGATTAATCACATCACATTCCAAAAGATGTGTAAAAAGGTTACATCTACACTGAATCTGTAACTGAATGCTAAATTATCTTTCATAATCTTTTATTAGTGAATGAATTTCCCAAAATAATAAACTAGGAAACACCCACTTTGTTCCATTTTAAATTAAACAATACTTCAGTCAGTTAAGTAATAAAATATTTAAAAGATACCGTATTCTGAAAATATGAGCCAGGGAATCATTAAGAAGAAAATAAACAGATGTATCAAATGATGAAGAAAGATATCCAATTTTGATGGAAGAACTAGAGCTAGCAGTTAGGGAAATTAATAGAAAAAATAAAATTTAAATTGAATTTTATTTATGGACACTCTTTAACTACTATGGTCCTTAGCGTTCCACTCTATATTGGGCGTGAAAGACCGGTAATTTTGCTCAGAGGCCTCTTAATCAGGCTTAAGGTTCTTTTACATGCCGTAAATCTATGACACAGTACCACTGGCTTTACTTCCCTTCCGAAGGAAGCCATGCTAAAGAAAAGCAACAGTGGAATACTCACTGAACTAGTTAAATGTATGGGTGATACATTATGCAGTGATATATGAAAATAGTGAATGGGCTGTGGACTTCATGGAGGCAATAATACAATATGTCAGTAAAAGTTGAGCTTAATTTTGATAAGTATGCAAAGTTTTAAAGTTGCTGAAGGTATACATTATGCTTGTATTCAAATAAAATGAAATCATATTTTTAAATAAAAGGAGTAACTGACCATTAAATCTCCAGAAATGTTTGCTCCAGCAAGAATCCCAGTTGCTGCTGGAAAGAATATGGAGAACACAGAAAAAAAATTGTGTTCCACTCCCTCACTATACTGGTAGTCAGAATAGAAGTTCTCAGAAATCAGTCGGGCTGTAAACAAACCAAAGGAAGTTCCAGTTAGGTTAATAGTATTTATAGGAACTCTCAGTAGCAGTTAAACAGCATGAAGCATTATATTTAAAACATCAAAGCCATTATGAGCATGTAACAGCAAGAGAAATACTACTGGTTTTAAAATACATTTAATCCTACTGTTGCCAAATTAGGGTTCTCAGTTATTTGGAAAATTCCAGACATATACAGTATTTTGACCTTCTTTGTAGCATCTGGGAAGAATTTCTGAAATTTTATTAATGTCCTACATTTTTTATAAATTCACAATTCATTACTTTTAAAGTGGCTCAGGAACTCGGAAGAACATGGAATTAGCTGAACTTTACCATAGCAACATAGCTGCTATTAAAGATCACATATACCTAGGTAGTCTTTGATATTGTAAATGACATGCAACAGTGCAATGCCTGATAGTTGTTAAGTTATAACACGTCCATCAAAATGCCTGAAAGAAAGTGTAACAACATAGTTCAATCCTTCAAAGTTTATCTTGCAGTAATGTGCAAGTTTTATTTTAGTAAAAGTTAATTTATATTTTTCTCCATTAACCCCTTTAAATGCTTGCGCTACATCAGCACATCACCCAATATAAGTTTAAATCATTGTTGCTGTTTTAAATTTACAAGTGTTTATGAAAATACAATTTATTTTCTCTATGTTTGAATGGGACAAAAACCATACAAAAAATATAACTGTACACTATATTCTGTAAGGAACTGTATATACTATGTTACTATACAATAAGTTACTATTGCATTTATAACTTTACTTGATTTTGATTTACATCTTACTTAAATACTGGTGTTTCATTTAACACACAAGAGAGAAACTAGTAGCTTGCTTCACTTATAGAGTATGTCTCAGAAACTAGATATAAATAAAATATCAGTCGATTCTGTCTCATCACCAGCAATGATTGAGTAAATGCTTACATGTTATATCATTCGTCCTTGGTTCAGAATGACTTATGCTCATACAACCTTCTTCAATCATAAAAGTGTTTCCTGGCATCAAAAATGAAGTAATAAATAACTTGTGGGCATGGCCAATCACAACAGGCCCCACAAATAAATAATTAAATAAATAACTATTCTGTGTATGCTGCACTCCGCCTCAAATTCAGTCGTGACTTTTCTTCATCTCAAGTCAATGCCATAATATAGACGGACCCCTTATTAAATGGAAATCTGTCTTAAACAGAAATATTTCATGGTCCCATGAATTTTGCTGTGAAAAACATGCTAAATTCCCCTTTATAAATGGAAACTGTCTTACGCAGACAACAGAAATCAAAGTATGCCTTTTAACGGAAACTTTTCAGTTCCAGAATGCGGAGTTTAAAAAACTTTCAGGCACCCTGTAAAAGTCTGCGTTGTCTGCTCTAAGTACGTGATGTTTAAGTTGAAACATGACCATTTTGCTGCTACCTGACCAATCTAGGAGGGGGGTATGCTAATAACGGTCCGAATTGTATTGAGAAAACTGTCACATTCATCCTTCACTGCATAGTTAAGTTAACAATAAGCATGGCTGATTGTCTTTTATTGTTGTCTCTTCCCTTTCCATTTCCTGCTCTAATAATTTGTCAGGCAGCATATAATACAGCTCTTAACAGTACACTTCTAAACTTACATAGGTGATGATTTAGTTCAGCAGTAGTCACCATGGCTTTGAAAACAAGAGTTGTGCTAGATCTTAACACCAGAGTGAAACTTATTTATGCTAGTGAACGTGATAAAGGCAAAACTCATGTTTAAGAGATTCTAAAGAAGAAAACAAATTCCGAAGTGGTGGGAAAATTGTGCTAATGGTGAAATAGACAGAACTTAAGAAAACTAAAAACCAGGACATTAATGAAGTAGTGTGGGAGTGGTTCGTTAGTGTTAGGGCAAAAAATCACCGCATATCGGGGTCTATGTTACAGGAATATGCTAAAAAGGTAACTGAAAAACTGGAAAAGACTTAGTTTAAAGCATCTAATGGATGGTTGGAGAGTTTCCGCAAAAGACATCAGATAATTTTTAACAAACTTTGTGGTGAATCGAATGACGTTAATATTGAAACCATCGCTGATTGGATTGCTAAACTACCCTCAATAATCTAAGGACGCAAGCTGATACGGTAATTTGTATCACAAATTACTTAAATGTAATTAATGATTGTAATATGAATATGTATTTTTATGTGACATTGATTTCAGAGGTTTATTAACTGTAATTATTATTGGTAAAGAATAATATACGGCTTTACTGAAACTGTCAATAATAACGCAATAATGCAGCGAGGGGGTGAGTTGTTTATCATTACCGGGAACAAGGAAGTTACGTAATGTTTCGCGCGGTTTCGGTAGAAGCTTCTAGAACATTTCCTAAAGCATATGTATTCGTGGTTTTCATTGGATATTAAAATAGACGCTAATGTTGGCGCGTTTTATTAGCCAATAGCAGTTCATTTATAATCTTTAGGTGTATCTTGATGCAGGCCTATAAATAGCGTAGGTTCGAGGTAGCTTGTCCCCAGTTCAACAGAATTCTCAATACTCTACACGTCGGTCTCTCAGTTCATCGTCAGTCAGTCCTTCATTTCATCAAGTTACGTGCAGCAGAATTACGAGAATTATTATACAGTTAAAAAATACACAAAGTTGAAGTACTCGAGTTAAAAGTGATAAGTAAGAAGTTATTGCAAACAGTTTCAGTTTGGCGAGTATCCAGATTAATATGTAAAAAGTGTTAGTGAACGTGTTCGACAATAAAAGTTATAAAACCAATTTCTTCATCAGTATCATTTCTGGATAAAAGATTCCTTTCCGATTCACACCCTGCAAGAGATACATTCTCGACCTAAATAGCTAGCCGGAGAACATTTAAAGTGAATTATTTCAAAACTGATGCAAATTGCTACGACAGAGGGAGCTACGAACCAAACAAAGAATGACGTCACAAAATGGCAACACATGAAGTCACACAACCTTAATACCGCATCAAATTGGCTTCCAAACGTGGTGCTATAATAATGTTAAACACAATTAACAATTAATACCGCATCAAAGCCTGAAAACATTGCAAATGGCGACGATACGGGCTATTCTTCCCCGCGTTACTGAATAAATCATGTGTTTAAAAGGTGAGAATAGGTGTATGTTTATGGCTTAATTTTGTTTATAGCCTAGGCCTACCTTCGTTAAATGGAAACCTATCTTTAACGGCAATGTTTGAGAGCCCCGTTCAATTCCACTGAAGACAGGTTTTACTGTATTATACTATTCCTGATTGCAATAGTAATTTTTATTTTATTTAGAAGAAAAAAAATCTAAATATGCAGAAGATATGTGTAGTAAGAGACTAGCCTGAAATTACTTTAAATATGTTGTTGTTTCAACACTCCCATTTGGTCAATGACCTTTGGGGAAACCTTGTTCCGCCAAGCGATGGCTGGACCTATGTATTAACCAGGCACCCAGCAGGTATAGTGTTTATTACAACCAAAGGCAGGATGATGAATAGGATGGCAATGGAATGACAGAACCTACAACTTTTACCATGGACACTGAATATCCTTGGGGATATTTCACAGTCACAGGTAAAGACTTGGATAGAGTCAGGAATCAGAACACAGATCCTCGGCACAAGAGGAGCCATGAACGAAACCACTGAGCTACCCTGATATCCATTATTTTAAATATTGCTGTGGCTATTCTTTATTTAAATTATTATCTCAGGTGGAATGACTTGAAACTATGGTACCTATCTACATATTAATAAACACAAATTATTAATTAACACTGCACTATTTAAATATTTTCTTGTAGAACGTACATACATGTATAACTAGAGCTCAAGGGAATGGAACATTTTTAAGTCCCTGAATCCAAATATTAAAAATCTGATGTGTTTACATTCACATAACTTTCTCTATCCCCTATCGATTATTAGTGGGTAGACAAATTATTCTCACAAAAGTTTATTTTTTACTTCATTTAAATATAAA
This sequence comes from Deroplatys truncata, assembly GCA_030765065.1. Classification (NCBI taxonomy): domain Eukaryota; kingdom Metazoa; phylum Arthropoda; class Insecta; order Mantodea; family Mantidae; genus Deroplatys; species Deroplatys truncata. The sequence goes on along the minus strand of CM060975.1, from coordinate 53,335,831 downwards.
CCCTTTGCAGAAATAGCCATATTACACATTTTGTTAGGGCACAAGGGAGCAGAATTACTCAAATGTTTAAGAACTGTATGCTATATGCTAGCCTTAAAATTCCATGCAATCAGGAGAAACGATCAAACAATCAACTGCGAAGGATCTACGATCAATCAATCAACTGCGAAGGATCTACCAGGACAAGAGCCAAAGTCCAAGTCCCCCTCCTATGCTCAGGGTTAGCGAGTGGCTCTCCAACCGGGTTTTCCCATGAGGCCAGTACCTGGTTTCTTAAAAAGGCTCCCCTGCTTATGCGGGGATGGAACTAGAAACATCTATAAACACGGGATCGGGTCTGCCTACGCAGAGACCAAACCCTCGCATGACCCAGGATTGCTCGTGGGCCCTTTCCATTAGGAGCGATACCTATTTTAAAACCCGCCCCCCTATCTGGTCGCGTTTTGGCTAGGTCTCGTCCTGCCCACCCTTCCAAACAGGGTCGGAAGTGGATACGCCACTTACGCACATCAGGCCAGTAGGGCGAACCCTACTGGGGGAGTCTACCGAACAACCTCGGTGGGGCCGACAGTTTCTAGCAACCGTCTACCAGCTATCCCTCATGGCTGGTGCCGGAGAATCTCGAGCGTCTCACAACCCCGTCTGGGTGGATAAACCACCAAGCGTACCCAATCTCCCATGGGTGTCAGGAACCTATGCTCCGCCGAATCCAACCCAATCCAAACAACTCCCTTTCAGGAGGGGCTCAAATGTTCGGCCTGGCGTACTTCAGTGACATCAGAAGTACCATGAGTGGTAAGGGTCCGCAGCGCCCGCACCACAGCAGCTGAAGGGATCAGAACCCCCCCCCCTCTTACAGGGGGAAGTAGAAACAACTGAAAATCGACGGAACTTAAAAAGAATGAAAAGTATTGAAAAAATTTAACCATTAATAATGGATATCTCAAAAATGGCTGGTGCCACATAAAAGTTATTTGAAATATGATGTTTTAAAGAGATTTAAATTTTTTCATTAATATGTTTTCGTCTATCCTTAATGTTTACTAGTTATACAGGATTATACAAAATTCCTTTTGAATAAAGAGGATTTCACAAGCTATTCCTAGAAAATTCAACATACACATTTTATTTGTTCATGTAAATAAAACATGTATTTCTGGTGAAATCTCAGAATTAAATTTTTGGGTGGAATGCAATACCTTCTCTACCTACTATATAGAGAATGTAAAAAATGGAAGCAGTAATATCTGTGAAGTCATTTTCATTTTAGAAATATGAATGAGTATGCTGAAGAAGTATGAAGTATGCTGTTGATGGATACGAATGTCTGAAAACGCTCCACGATTTTAACAATGATGTAAGTGAGGTTTAAGTGTGTTTATATATATAACTCACTCATCCCTGAATTTAATTAGTACATTTTAAATTTCTTACTTCTTACTATACAGACACTTACCTTGATAATTATTTTATGAATCCAAATCTGTGATACTATTAATTACAATAGATGTTAAAAGATTACTTTATTCATGAACACATGATTCCCAAGCTCCTGTATATATCTTCTCTCTCCTGTGTTCCAACACTAAGTTGGCATGGCTTCCTATTCTAGTGCATGCCAACAATACTTGTTACAATGTTTCTAACTAACAGTTCACTAGGTACATTCCAGATTTTCTCTCATAATAGCTCTGATGGTCATTAAAGATTCAATTTTTTGTAATGACTAGTTATAATATTATTGAGTAATTAATTGACTATTATTCAATATGACTAGAGGGCAGATTCATATGCACTAAAAATCATGAATATAAACATGTATAAATTAATAATACTGAAATAATTATGTACATCTAATTATCTTTATGCTGTACTATATACAGGATGATGTATGAAGAACTGACACATTTCTTTCTTTAATTATTCCGTTCGAAATTCACTCAATGCCCCAATTTCAGCACCAAATTAAGCAGATTGTTCTGGAGTTTCGATTGCCTGTCACTAGATGAGCACAAGTTCATGTTTTATTGTCGGAAACTGTTTTTGAGATTTTGTTCTACTCAACATGAAAATGTAGTACACATTAAATGAACGGCTCTACCTTGTAAAACAATACTGGATTACGAATTCCAATACAACTACTCAAAGGGCATACCAGAGAGAATTTGGTGTTTGGAATCCTCCCCAAAGAAACACAATACTGGGACTGGAAAACAAATTGGAAACAACTGGATCTCTGGTGAGTGAAAAAGGCAAAACTCGTCCATCTAGGCTTGCCATGGTTGTTGTTGACATAAGAGCACGACTGGATCAGTCACCCAAAATATCATTAAGACCTTTGTCGCAGGAGACAGGGTACAGCTACTCAATGGGTCAGAGAGGTGTGAAAAGTGGAGGTCTAAAGCTGTATAGGATTATGGTTGTCCATCAGTTACAGGAACCAGATAAGGATAGACGACTGAATTATTGTTGTTAGTTTCAGGAGTTCATTGTGCAAAATCCTGCCATATTGTCCATCACATGGTTCACAGATGAAACATGGTTACATTTATCTGGCTATGTGAACTCAAATAACTCACGCTATTGGTCCAGCGAAAATCCATATGTTATTCATGAAGCACCTATGCGCCCAGTTAAAATCAGAGTTTGGTGCGCAATTCTGCACAGAGAATACTGGGACCAATTTTTGTTTAAAACAATATGAACACTGCAGAGTATCGACAGATTTTCATGTAGTTTGCTGAGCAACTAGACGATGTAGAGCTGAGTCGAGGATATTTTCAGCAGGACGGCGCTACATGCCATACATCAAATGAAACCATGGCACTAATTGCAAGTTTGTTTGACGACCGGATAATTTCCAAGAACCTGTGGCCACCGAGTTCTCCGCATTTGACATCAACGGACTTCTTTCTATGGGGTTACTTAAAAGACAGGGTTTATGCCACACGTCCGCAGACATTGGATGATCTGAAGCACAACATTACACAGGAGATTCAAGCTATTGACAACAGAGTCCTGCGAGTGGGCCAGTAACATGGAACGACGTGTTGAGTTGTGCCTTATGCAGGATGGAGGATATTTTCAACATTTGCTATACAGGTAAATAATCTCCCAAAATTCCTCTGCATTTCAGGTATAAGTAGCTGTCACTAGCATAACTCGTTTTGAAACAATTAAAGAAATAAATGTGTCAGTTCTTCATAAATCACCCTGTACAATACCTTAGGTATTTTTAAAATTAATTTGGTTATACAAACAAACAAACAAGAAATGTTTACCTTTGCATAAATCAGATATGTGAACCAACATTATAAGAACATGCAGAAAGTTTAGGTCCATAAATAAAGCATAAAATTGCATAAAATATTAAACCTGAGGTGAGTGTACCTTAGGAATGACATTTCACATTTATTCCATTAAATTTATAATCCTAAATACAATAAGTTTGAACAAATCTTAGAAACTCAGCTCCAGTCTCGTGCAGAACTTGCCTGAAACCATTCACAATTGTGAAAGTGTTAACAAGTTGTCGTAGTGATTCTTTTTTATTCCATATAATATTCAGTTAGGTAAATGCATAATTTTGGGGTCATACAGCTCAAGGTGGTAGTAAACCAACAAACAATACTTTAAGCAGTTCTTCTCTTTCATTTGCAAAGGTTTTAACACCACTTAATGTAAGTAAACTGTAAATGGCGCGAACAAACTACATGCACAACTTTTAGGGACTACTAACTGTCCTGACCTTCCTTGCATACGTACTGTCATATCCCAAAAAGCCTTTGGCCTTTGCTTCATCGCTCTGTGGTCCAATAAAAGTCCCGATGATGAAGTCTACGATTGCAACCAACAGAATCACCAGCAATCCCATTTGTGCCTGGATGAAAACAAAACAAACAATAAGCAACGTCATTATGCATTTGTTGATAGTGGTATAACAGTAGTGGTTTTGCAATGCTTCAGTGAAAATGACAAACATTTCAATTGTTCATGATGTGAAAGTGCCTTCTGCTCTTTTTAATACATGTAACAAAATAAAAATGTCTTTTTAATGTTTAATCTTGATGAACTAACCAATGTTACTGTGTATAATGCGACACCCTGAAACCAAAATTGCATTTTTAAAATTTCTATTTCTATTTGTATATATTTCCTTCTCTTTTAAGATTAGCCGAACCAGTTAATATGAAACTTGTAACATATCTCCTATTTAAGAGAATGGTGTATATGGCAGATTAATTAGTACCTCAAAAGAGGGGATTACAAAGTCAAAAACTCCAAATGTGTTGCTCGTTTTCAGTTTTATAAAAATATTACAATTAAGTATTTATAACCGCAAATGTTTTGCCTAATTTTGTTTTTAGAAAAATTTATATCATGGATATATAAATACTTATTCCATTGTTCAATATTACTAGGATACATAAACCATTTCTTTGATAGCTCCTGTAGTTTTCCTGTTGTGATGAAAAATAGCGAGTTCCAAAAGCCTGAGCACATATATTATTAAGCATCAAAACCTAAATAACTCAGCATGTGAAGGGAATCTGGAGTAATTATGTTTACCTATATGCTACAGAAAATAATACAATGGTTCAGTTAATGTTGTATTCTAAGAATCATTTATCCAAAATATTGATTTTCTGGACACTATCAATACCTAATAAATCTGGATACTTCATACAACATCTGTTCTGTGAATGAGGTCCATAAGGACTTAGTGATAGGTTGCTTACCTTTGATTCCCACTCCATTCCAACCACTACAATACATAGCAGCAACATGATGGTAATGGAACCCATGATACGCATATCATTGACACCGCCATCCAAAATCTGCACCTCAAACGACCTGAGGAGGTCGCTCATGGATTCACAAAAACCCACCACATACATAGCACAAGCTACTGCATTAGCCAGGGAAAAGATAAGTCCTATTGAGCCACCAAACTCAGGACCCAGGGAACGTGATATCATGTAGTATGTCCCACCTATAAAAACAAATGCCAAATGTACTATTTTACAGCTGCATACTTAAAACTATTCCTACATCATACCTGAGATGCTTTGTGTGCAGTTTAACTGATTCTGCTTTAAAAAAGCTTTTATTTGGTTGAAGTAAGATCTATATAAAAAACGATAAACAATTGTTTCATATGCTTTATCCAATCAACACCGCAATATTCAGAGGTGTAGGCTTCACCTGTTTACATCCTGAGAATGCTTGTACTATATAGTCAGCCATGATATGTGCGCTTGGAGTAGGGTGCCACTGTTTTTGTTGAAAATGCATGTCATCAAGTCTAGGGATCAGAGGGGAATGAGAGGCAAGGCAATACAGAAATGTACAGTTAAACAATGAAAACAGTACTACTTTGCGCGCCTTCTAGTAAATGCAACTTTACCTGATTGTCCTTCCAATGCCCCACCCCCTTGTTCTGTAATTGTTTGGTTCCTCTTCTCACTGAACACACTCATATCATGGCCAACTAGTGCTAGTTGTTCCCCAATCAGAGGGGAGTAAGAGGCAAGGCAATGGAATGTACAATTGCACAATATAAACAGTACTACGATTGCATGTCTCCTAGTAAATGCAACTCAGAAATTTAAATGTTCCCTTTACCAGAATGTCCTTTCTATGACCCATCCACTTGTTCTGTAACTGTTTAGTTCTTCTTCCCACTGAATGCATTCATATCATGGTCGACTATTACATGTTGTTCAGCTGATAGTGTACATTGTATATTTTACTTCAACTAACTGAACCCGTTCTTTTTTTTTATTTACACAAGGTAAGCCCAAGAGCAGAACGGTTTGTTCTGCTTGACTGCTTTTAGCAACTTAAGTGCAACATAACTGTAATTTTGAGACATATAACATCTATAGCCAGTAGTAGCAAACTTATCATGCAGCTCTCAATGGCTTTAACCCTGACCTAGTGTTAAAAAATAGCAAAATTCAAGACACAAAAGGCCCTAAAATGTACCATCTTCTCCATCATACAGAATGCATAACAATACAAGAAGTTCACCTTTCATCCTTGGCTAGATAATAAATTCCAAAAAACGTTCAAATAACATAATACTCCTGACACCCCAGAACAGAAATGTCAAATAAAATATGCTTTAATCTACATTAGAAGAAAAAATCCCAAATTAATGAAAATTAGAATTTACTTTGAGGCAGTATTTTTAACATTTAAATGGTTTTAGTCAAATTATATAATATGTAACTTCATTAACAGCCTTGAAGCAATATGTGTATGTAATAATTTGTAAAATGTATGTAACAGTCATTGCATATGCTTATATTATTGTAAACATGTTCAATAATGTTATGTGAATGCATTACGTAATTTAATAATGTAGGAGCTGTGAGAATAAGTTAAACGTTGCTAACAATGAGGTAACCTTGAGCCAATAATGAGTTTGAGAGTTTAAATGTTCTTTGTGATTCTTGGAAGCAATAATGTAAATTTTGTGACAGTTTATATAATAGCCAATCAACAACCAGAAAAAGCTTTAGTTAAATCAGGTATTCTATTGGATTAGGAATAGCCAATCAGAGACTTGAAATACAGAAATTTACAAGTTTAGACGGTTGAAATCTATTCAGTTGCCTGCAGAGTGTGCTCATAACTGGATGCATTGCTTGTGTGTTCTTGAGAGATTTAATTCGTGTGAGACGAAAATAGTATACGTGTTAAAAAATGCAAGTATTAAATAAAAGAATCTCACAGCTCTCGATCTCAGTGAAGTGGTATTTAATTTGTGTTAAGGATTAATAAAAAGGAGTGAATTAAAACTTAAATCTGTGTAAGCCTACATTCTTAGTCGCCTCACAACCCTGCCAAGATATCCATGTCTCTAAAATAAATATTGACGCAGCCGAGGCAAACATAAATATTTAATATTTAAAGAAACAGTTAAATTACAAAATTAATATTTTTTTAAACTTGGGGCAAAGGCCACCTGAAAGTATATTTGGGGCGAAGGCTACCGGAAACTGTTTACTATATGTGAATTGCAACGAATTTCAAGTTCGGCTCTCCAACAGTTGAAATATAATACAACTCCTACTTCAAATCGGCTTTTCATATGTAGCAGCAACAACGTAAAGACAACTAACTACTTCAAATTGACGCCCAGCGTGGTACAAATAACGTAACAAACCACCTACTTCAAATTGGCGCCCAGCGTGGGGCAAATAATGTAACAAACCACCTACTTCAAATTGGCGTCCATATGTGGAGTTAAATAAATAAACAACTCCAACGTAAAGACAATATCTTCTTCAACTTAATACATATATTTTGTGTATCACAGCCACATATGTAGATAAAATTAAAATAAATATAGAAAGCACACAAAGAGCACTTCAGATGCATCAAATAGTTTCAGAGAGACAAATCAGCAATAGACAACCATTTCTCTACTGAACACTACAATATCAATTGAAACTACAAAACAAAGTAACAATCCTTTACAACTTGAGAAAATACCTGTATTATAAAATACAAAGAATATACTGGAATAATGAACTTTGAGTTCTGCTGATGAAATGTATAGAGAGATTGATAAAGATGCCACCAAGAAGCTCGCCTACACCTTTACCATAGCTGAAGAGAGAAATAATTGCTCCTGAATTTAGTTTTTAAAATCAAAATAAGTAAATGTTACAGTGTACCAATCTAATCATAACTATTAACGTACATTTGCTTTGTATGTACATTAAATCTACTTGAAGTAAGAATAAATTAGTTCAATACATTTCTTACCTCCTTTTATGACGCCATTTGTACTGATAGCTGACATGGACAGTGCGGTGATTGTTGTCACAACACTGGTTGCTGAAATTAGTATCATTCCTTGCACTGCAACAATATAAACATAGCTGTGTAAAAATCAGAATTTATGTATAACATATATTACAGTCAAAGTAGAAAATTGGTTATTGTGAGCAGTTACCGGTAAATGTGAATATTGCACAAATAGACAAGTAAATGTTCATGATTACCATTTACCTTTGGTAAATACTGGTTTACATGTTTTCCCAATAGGTGTAATTTGGCAGGTAGTGACATAGTACTTGTGCATTATAGGCCATCACAAGCGCTATCATTCATCATAGAAGGCAGTAAGTAAACAAATATTTTGTTTCTTAACAATGCTGTCAATTGCCAGGATCATATCAGCATTGCCAGTGTGCCAGAACTTCATCCTTGTACAGGAGTTCTTTTACATGCCAGTAAATCTACTGACGTAGGGCTGTTGCTTTTAAGCACACTTAAAAACCACCAATTTGGGCCAGGTTTGAACTCATTACCTTGAGATCAGAAGGACAGCGCTTAACCAACTGAGCCACCCAGACAAACATACAAAAAGAGGATTTTTGTCGAATTATTGGGCATTAGATAAGAGAGATCAAACTCTATAAATACCCCAAACTTTTAATTCATTAAATACCAATAAAATTACTAAATCTTGTCTATTCATCGAACAACAATAAGCTCGTGTACTACATCTCCCCCTCAAGAAAGTATTCATCTGAACTTTAAAAAATTCTTCTTCTTTCTTCTTCGTTCACTTTCCCTGCTGGCGTTAAGCGTCGGGTTCCTTCAGCCACTTTCTGTATTCAATCCCATCCTACGCCAACCTGTATATTCCTCTCAGTGTCGTCCCATGTCCAACTGCCACTCTTTCCATATATTGTCTCCATTCCATCCTAGGTCTTCCCATGCTTCTCTTCCCCTCCGCTCTAAGTGCCCCAGCCATCTTAGTTGGTTTCTTTCCATTGTCTTCAGTATACATTCCTGTTTTTTTTCTCTTATTTTCACATTTCTAACTTGATCCCTCTTTGTATATCCGACTACTCTCCTTAGGTATTTCATCTCTGTTGCTGATAATCTACTTGCATGTCTAGCCAATACTGTCCAGCTTTCACTCCCATATAATAGAACTGACTGGTATATCACCTTATATATTCTCATTTTAGTGGTTTGACTTACTTCTCTTTTACCAATTATAGTGTTATTAATTTGATAATATATATTTATTGCCTTCCTGATTCTATTGTTTATTTCTTGATCTATTATTCCATTTTTAGTTAGAATCACCCCTAAATATTCAATACTAGTCACATTTTCTAATTTTTCACTTTTCCAGAAAATTTGCATTTCTGTCTCAGTTTCCTCTTTACCAATTATCATTTCTTTACTCTTTTTTGCATTTAGATTCATACCTTTCTCTTCCAATGTACTAGCCTATTCTGTTATTGATTGTTGCAGGTTCTCCTGGTTTTCCGCCATTAAGACTATGTCAGAGCTTGCCGGTCTCATTTTCCAGTAACCTACTCTCATTTTGTTTGTTCTTCTCTTACAATGTTAATTATTTGATTCATAAAGATATTAAACAACAGAGGGCTCAAACTATCCCCCTGTTTAACTTCACTTCTCATTTCGAATTCCTCCGAAAGTCTACCTGATATTCTAACTGTCCCTATTACTTTTCCATATAAACTCTTTATTACTTTAATCATTTTCTCTTTAACTTTTAGTTCCCTTAGGAGTTTAAAAGATTCTACCAGCCAAATTAGAGAGGGAAAAATCTAAATTTTTTGGGGTATGAAGATCAAATGGTAGTACAGTGTGTGTTTTGGCGGTTTTTCAGATCATTAATTTTATCAATTTTATCAATTTTCTAATATACCAAAACTGCAACTTCTTTTTATACAATGTTTTCAAAATTATCTTTCATGCATTGGGTAGAGAATCCTTTAGTGCATACATCCACACATTTTCATTGACATGTGATTTAAATTGTTGGAGAAATAAATTCTTGAAGTCATAAAAAGTGAGCCAAAAATGAGGGATTAAGGAAAAACATTGAAAATTCTCCACTACGGCATTTTACACCTTTGTCAAATAAAATCCTATTTTCACTGCAAAATCAAATAATACACAAAAAAAATTCCTCTACTCAACACATGTAAGAAAATTTTGGAAACACCACGTACAAAACAGTTACAATTTTGGTACATTTTTTAAAAAATTTATAAAATTGATAAAATGAACAATATGAAAAATTGCCAAAACATGTAAACTGTATTACCATTTGATCTTTATGAAATAAAATAAAAAAAAAAAAAAAACAGATTTTTCCCTCCATTAATTTGGCTGATGGAATTTTTACTTTCTCTTCTACATAGAGTAAGTAGGGGAAGCATTGTATTCCACCCAAAAATTTGATACCAAGGTTTCACCGGAAATACATGTTTTGAGACCCCCTGAATCCAAAAAAAAAAGCATTTTTGGAAACATATCCATGTGTGTGTGTCTGTGAACAGCATAACTCAGAAACGAACAGTCGGATAAACACGAAACTTGGTATTTAGGTTCAGTATCTTCCAGAGATGCGACACGAAGATTTTAAAGAAAATCCCCCCACCCCAGATTACCCTTTACATGGAACATTTTTCGAAAAGTTTTAATTTTTACAAAAATGGCTCTAACGATTTTGATTAAAATATCGTATATTTAAAATACTTTCATGACAAATAAAATGTGTATCTTGAATTTTCTGGGAATGTCTCCAAAAGCATTCTTCATTGTGAACGACTTTTGCATAACTGGTAAACCTTAAAAGATAGACACAATTTAGTACACAAAAATGTAGATCGTGTTAAAATACACAATTTATGTCATATACATTCTTTTTTTTGAGTGAACCATTTTCGAGATATTGCTCGTTATTCTCTTACATTTTCCAATACTTATACTTTTTCTCAAATGGAAATTCCAATACTCCACATAGCAACCAGCTCTTAAAATATTTGACTATCGCTTAAAGCCTACCAATTCCCCTTGCATCTACAAGAAAATTAGCAATAAGATTAACATGAAGCATATGGAGAATAAGAGTTTGTAAAAATAGTTTGTACAAGAGTAGAAAAAGTCATGTGAGTGTAACACATCAGATTTTTTAAAGTGCAGACGAATACTTTCTCGGGGGGTATATAAAAGGCTGTGACTGCTGCCAATAGAATCAAAGTAATTCCAATTGCTACAAATTGCATCAGGTGATTCACTTGGGTGCGAGGCTATAGATATACTCTGTTTAAATAGATGTTGTGAAAATTTATTAAGACACTAAGAATAAAGAAACATAAGAGAAAAAGATTTGGGAAAATGGGACACACTCTTCAAGTAATTAACATAATAGTTAATACATGAAACAAATTAATGCAGATTATTTCTGTTTAGAAATACTAAATCAATTGGTATAATTGATATATATGTACCTAATAAGCATCAGACTACTTTCATGGATGAACTGATCACTGCCTGCTGTATGCTAGACACCACTTTTATTATAATCTGGTACACAAATATGATGTCTCCACTGAGCACATTTGGAACTAAGGATTCCCCCATGCGCTCCAGCATCACGAGAAACCTTTTTTCCCTATTGCAAATGCTTGTTAAACTGATTCGAACCTGTCTGCCAACATTTAGCAGTAAATATGCACAGTTAGCAATAATTGCTAAATATTTATGGTAAAGAAGGGGAAATATAAAATAATTTCCTTCTCCAGTCTACGTTTACTGTTCGTAATTATCAGTAAATGTGAACACTTAGTGCATTTCCCACTTTACCATAACAATAAGACCCTCAACATTGAAGGAATAAGCGAGATATGGTGGTAACCCTGATACCATGCATTTGTGTGCTACAGTGGTGCACTGGTTGGAATAAATTTGGAAAAAAAAAATAGTAGAAAGAGAAAACAAACAAATAAAAATAGGTATTAATTCATACATTCACAGAATATGTTGAAAATGTCCCCAACAATGATTTACGCATTTGCTTTTATTGTTAAATTGATTAAAGCTTCTTTTGTTATGTTAGTGTAAGTTATATCACTGCCAAAGTCAGTTCTCTATCATTTTCAGATTATCTTTTTACACTGTTGACTTTGCAGCACCCCAAAAAAGTAATCAGGTCTACCACTTCTTGCAGTGTCAATCATGAAATTTATTTATTAAATCATTAGCTTGCAGTAGAAAATGGAAGTGAAAAGAACAATAATATCCATCATTATGCTAGAAATAGTACAGTTTATTTTAGAAGAGGCTTTAGTAAAAAAAATAACCGAAATAGAATGTAAATGTTCCAAAGTTAAATTTTGAACAAATGATATTAATGACCCAAATTTAAAACAAAATTATAACTGCTCCTTAATAACATATGTTTATGTGATTTAAATGACTTACATAATTCTTCAATGTTATTTGAATGTTTAATTTTTTATTTCTTTTCTTATTTTTTTAACTTAATTTTAACCAGAAATTTGTTTAAAAATTATTATTATTATTATTATTATTATTATTATTATTATTATTATTATTATTATTATTATTATTAAAGTATCTCCAAATAAAACGTAACTAATATCATTGTTTTTTTCACTCAAATGAAGAAACATTCACAATAAATTATTTTCTTCAAAAAATGTTGCTTTCAAGATGATCAGCTGGAACGTTATTGGAAAAGAAAAAACAACTTTATTGTATTCATTAAGAAAAAATCTGTTGAATAATATGCAACAAATCTACAACATTGTAATGTTTCTCTCCCGATTTTGGTAACCTAAAGACTGACATTTAATTTTAATTATAGAAAAAAACCTTAATAAAGACTAAGATGTTATTAATCTTACACTAAAAAGATAAGAAATATGATACCATTCTTACTGTATACCCAGGACATTTTATATATACCAAAGTATATGGACAGGCGCAAACAAGCATATAGTGTTGCAACAAAGTTAAATTATAAATAGTCGGAAAATAGCTCTAAAATCAGAACTTCTTATATTGTTAAATGTAAGCCTATGTCATCATACTGCATAACATTTAGTGCACATATTAGCTTTACCTTCTGTTCTGTTTCAACTTGATTAATATTCTTCAATATGTATTTGGAATTCACTGTATACTGTACACTGCCAGTTACTAGTAAGGATAGAGCATCAGATTAAATTATACCCATTCGGTTCATGACCTCGTTATCAAATATTCAATGCAGAGTGCAGATTCAGTATGAAGGTATGCAAATCCATTAGGGCCTTCAATAGATGAACTAGATGTTGAGTAGGATTGCTGGGTCATTCTACTAATCAGAAGGTCAAGTATATCTGCTTCTACAAAGTAGTCAAGTTTAAATGGTGAGCTAATATGTTATTAGCAGGAGAATCCTAAAAACAGGGATGTTAAACAGTCTTTACATTTTGGAATAAACATAAAAATGTATCCAAAAAAGATACTACAGGTTCATTCAGGGATCAATCCGATGCCATACATATAAATTCTGGTTCATACATCATTTACGCTCTCTACAGAAGTTCTAAGTTATTGTAATAAATCAATTTAAAGCCAAATATTTCTGTGCTCATAAACTGAATAATGTGAATGAAAAAATGAAAACGAGATGACTATTAGCACTATTCATGAACTTTCAAAGCTCACTTCTATGTAAAATAATCATTTTATTCTAAAGAAAAATATAGTTATAGTTATTTTCACTTATTCCAAAAACCAATGTTAAAGGTCTTAAACAATCTGCATTATCTCTGTTAAACCAAACAAAATAGAGCCTCAGTACAGCTTGAATATATGCAATGCTTAAGTTTAATAATGGAAATTATGCGATAACTTACAGATACCGGCTTGGGCAACGACCCATGAGAGCCGAAGGAAGAGCATAACACCCCATATGTTCAGCAGATTTCGAACTAGCACCCCTTTGATCCATCCAAACTTCACCACTCCTTCTTGATCCACTGGTATAACTGCAGGCGGACTTGTTGGCTGAAACAAAAGAATGCATAAACTGAACATGTGCTTCAATCCATTCTTCCTCAAAGAAGTAAAAGTTAGTAAGTTTGGAATGTATTGCATAAGATGTTTAATAAGAACATATATAAGAACATATATTAGTTTTTGAGCTATTCTTTGAAGGGCAACTTCCTCCCCCTGCTCAAACAGACATAACATTTAAAAAAATCTGATGTGTTACACTCGCATGACTTTCTCTACTCTTGTACAAACTGTTTTTACAAACGCTTATTCTCCATATGCTTCATGTTAATCGAGATGTTAATCTTATTGCTAATTTTCTTATAGATGCAAGGGGAATTGCTAGGCTTTAAGCAATAGTCAAATCTTTTAAGAAGTGGCTGCTATGTGGAGTATTCCATTCTCTTTGCATTACCAGGACAAAAAAGAATACGAATTTGAGAAAAAGTATAAGTATTGGAAAATTTAAGGAATAACAAGCAATATCCCGAAAAAGGTTCACCCAACAAAAAAAAAAATGTATATGACATAAATTGTGTACTTTAATATGCTCTACATTTTTTGTGCAGTAAAATTTTGTCTATCTCTTATGTTTTATCAGTTATGCAAAAGTCATTCACAATGAAGAATACTTTTGGAGACATTCCCAGAAAATTCGAGATATACATTTCATTTGTCATGAAAACATCTTAAACATGATATTTTAATCAAAATCGTTAGAACCATTTTTGAGAAAATTAAAATTATCGAAAAATGTTCCATGTAAAGGGTAATCTGGGGTGGTGGGATTTTCTTGAAAACCTTCGTGTCGCATCTCTGGAAGATGCTGAAACTAAATACCAAGTTTGGTGTTTATCCGACTGTTCGTTTCCGAGTTATACTGTTCACACACACACACACACACACACACACACACACACACACACACGCACGCACGCGCGCACACACACACACACACATGTTTGCAAAAATGCTTATTTTGGATTCAGGGGGTCTCAAAACATATATTTCCGTGAAATCTCGGTATCGAATTAATTTTTTAAAACCCTGAAAGCAGATATAATATACTTTTCAATGGGCATTAAAAAAGGGGAACCTGCATATATTTTATTTTAAAAAGTCTGTGTTACATTCACATGACTTTCTCCACCCTCTATTGTTTATTAGTAAACTATTCTTATGAAAGCTTGCTTTACTATCTACTTCATTTTAATCCAAATAAATCTTTGCAGAAATAGCTACATTACACATTTCGTTATAGATATAAACGGAATAGAGAGATATTCAAATGTTTAATTGGACACTATATTCTGGCTTTAACATTTTAAAACTCTTAAAAGAATTACAAATCAAACCACTAATAATGGATATCTCAGAAAAATCACACTTATGCCACGATAACAGTTATTTGACATAAATTCTGTACTTTAAAGACATCTGAATTTTTTCGGAGTGCCTTTTCGTCTATTGCTTAATGTTTAGCAGTTATACAAGATGATATAAAGCACCTTCCAAGTGAAGAGACCTCAAGGTCTATTCTCAGTAAACTCAAGACATGCACTTTATTTCATATGTAAATACCTTAAATATACGGTATTTTAATTAAAATCATTAGATGCTTGATTTTAGAAAATCAAACATCTTGAAAAATATTCCATGTAAAAGGTAGTTTGGGATTGAGCGATTTTTCTTGAAAATGTTTGGTATTTATCCGACTTTTCGTTTTTCACACACACACACACACACACGCGCGCGCGAGCATGGACCTTGTTCTAAAGTGGCCTTTTTTGAAATCAGGGGGTCTCAAAACATACATGTATTTCCGGTGAAATCTCTATATTGAATTCTTGGGTGGAATGCAATACCTTCTCTGCCTACTATGTACGTGATAAGGAAAGTAAAAAGAAATTAGAATTGCCACATCCACACAACTTTCTCTACCCATTAGTATTCACATATCCTTATATGGTGTAGTGTTCTATAACAAGTGATTCTTTTATCCATGTTATGTAATTCAAAATAAAAGTCCGCCTCTAAGTGATTCAAATTAAGCAACTACAAGCAACAACTCCACTTGTTCAAAACTCGGTTGGGTTAGGGTTGCAAGGTTAATTGACTGAGGAGATATAACCGCAAATTTAAACAGTTTTGGCCCAAATTTATATTTATACGGTTTTCAAGAAATTTGTCGCGTAAAAGGAACGTAAGAGTAGAGAAGTCAGAACATCTGTGAGACAGCTCCGGTAACTCAACGCGCCAAGCACAAACTGAACGCTGAAAACGGCTTTAAATATAATTTTGGGGCAAACTGTTTCAATTTCTGAGAAACAAACGAAATCTCAGTTTCAAGCGAATGGAAGTTACTTACTGGATACATAAAACACATCGTAAGCACTTGTAACGAGCTCAGCAAAGGAAAATAAATGGTAGGATTCAACGCTTTACAGTATAGCTAGTCATAGGCTCTTAGTCCAAAGAAGTGAACATCGCCTTTGTTCCTACATTATACCCATTGGCGCCAAGACCGAGCTCGGCGTTAGAACTTCATATTTACAGTTCTGTATCTATTAGTGCTAGCTGATTTTCACTCAGCATTTACATGATTATATTTGCTGCTACGCCTTTTCTTTTTCCTTACTTTTATCGCGTACCTGTAATACCTGCAGAAAGCAATTCCAACGAAAACAATATATATCGAAATTTTACCGAAAATACGCGTTTTGAGTTCCCTGAACCCCCAAAAAGGTGGTTTTAAGAAAAGGTTCGTTGTTTTACGTGTAAGCGTTATTGCTTTTACGTGTTTTACCTATCTTTGTGTTCTCACTCCTCATAAAAAACTAAACAACATTTGTATAAAGTACCTTGCAGTTATTCTTACACCAACGCAAATAACAACAGAAATTCTGAATGGCCGTGTACGATGAGAGTAATGAATTGTTGGACCATCCATGAAAGGTCATTTGAGGGTCAAGTTACGTATCGTAATTGTGAACCAACATTGTTTATTTTGTTTCCTTATTCCTAAACAACATAAACAGCTTTTTATAAACCTTTCTAATGAGAAAACGCATACAAAATGTAGGTTCCCATTTTAAAAAACTTAAATTGATCCTAAAATGACCATTACAACTCCTCCAAATAAAACACGACTAATGACATTTACTTCCCCCCATAATATCAAGCTACTTTTATTAAAGACATTTCTTTCTACAACGCTTAGTTTCAGAGATATTGTACAGTCTCAACTTAAATGGTCCACCCTGTGTGTGTGTGTGTGTGTGTGTGTGTGTGTGTGTGTGTGTGTGTGTGTGTGTGTGTGTGTGTGTAAAACGTCCCAGGCCTACGTTTAGGGTACCTGCCTGGCATTATGAGGACTGAAGAAAAACCCCTCAGTCAGGGAGGACGGTACTAAAAGGATCTGAAAGGCAGACCTCTCGTTCACGAGTCCGTGCCTTAACAACGGTTTCCAGTATCGAATTGGGACCTCTGGATTTAGAGGCTAGTATGTTAACCAACTGCACAGGTATTCTAGGTCTTTGGAATGGACATATCCTTAGCGTTTCTTAGAGACGCAGCACTAATTATTGCTTTAGAAGAAAAATGTGCCAAGAAAGGAAATTGCTGGTAATCCTGTTAGCAAAGGGAAATTGCCTGGCCATGGCTTTTCTCAAAGCAACCATAGAGTGCCACTTTAGAGACAGCATATCCTATTAGCGTTCCTTCTAAAAACAATCCCTGGGATAACAGTAAGAAAAAGGCATGTCCCTGGGGCCCGCCAAACGCTTGATTAGAATCCTCTCTAACTAATGCATAGAACGTGTTAGCAGCGAAACCTACATAATGTAATATTCTGATATGTTTGAATACAGCGAAAGCGCTACATCATTCCTTTTGTAATGATGCCGAGAATGAAATTTTGGGATATCTATATTAATATAATAAAGAGAGAAACTTTACGTGCGTAGGATAATCTCAAAAACCACTCAACCTATTCTTTTTTGTTCCATTTATATGTCCCTTTAACATTTAAGGTCATATCGGTGGCTTTGCCTTTGAAACAACTGCTCACTGGCACTTATGTTCAGTCGTTTTGGTATAGTGTTAAATCTTTGGGTTTGTTAACTTCCGGTTTTCTATTTAAATATTAATTTCACAAACACATTTACGCTCTCACACATACCTTCAGACTCTAGGGAAGATAGTGAATAATCCTGGCTAAAGAAACGTTCCCATCCTCCAGCTGGGAATCGAACCCGGGGCCTCTGGATGTGGAATCAATATATTTTGCTAATTCTTTCACAATTGAAAAGCCCGAATCTTTCTGACGAACATAGGGCTATAATACACGATCTAATTTCATTCCATAAATAAAGATTAAAAGGGATTTACACACCCTTCTTTAGGGTCTTTTAACAAGAGTGTCCTATCTTTGAACTTAAATAAAACACGTTCTATAAATAATAAAGGTTTATTTCTGTTTTTTATTTTGGAACATAATTAGTGTCATTACGTGTGGAAGAGAACATCAGTTAAGTGACCGCCGCGACTTCGTTGGGTGCGCGTATACGGTTGACCCAATTTTCAATGACAGAAGAACGTAAATTAGGTTCAACTTCACGAATAACACGCGTGATGTTATTCATAAGATCATTTACTGTTTCTGGCTTGTTGACATAAACTCGAGATTTAACATAACCCCACAAGAAGTAATCCACCGGCGTTAAATCACATGACCTCGGGGGCCAGTTAACATCACCACCACGGGAAATGATGAAACCTCTGAACTTCTCCTTCAAAAGAGCGATTGTTTCGAAAGCAGCACGACATGTGGCACCATCTTGCTGGAACCAGATGTTTCTAAGATCTATACCATCCAATTGAGGCCAAAATAGTCCCTTATAAGAGTCCGGTATCTTTCTCCATTGACAGAGCTTCTCCATCTTCATCTTGGTAAAAATATGGACCAATGATTCCACCATACCAAAATCCACACCACACGGTTACCTTTTGGTGATGAAGTGGTCGTTCTTGAATCTGCATTGGATTGTGATTGCTCCAATAGTGGCAAGTTTGTTTGTTAACACAACCATCCATCCAGAAGTGGGCTTCGTCGCTGAAGATGATTTTTCTACAAAAATCCGGGTCAGCTTCCAATTGCTCCATAGTCCAGTCAGCGAATACACGGCGCAACCTATCGTCGTTGGAGTTTAGTTCTTGAGTTAAAACCATTTTGTAAGCATGAAACTTCAAGTCCAGATGCAGAATTCGCCAAGTTGTCGTCGGCGAAAACCCCAATTCTTGCGCTCGACGAGCAATTGATTTGTTTCCGTTCTCACGTACACTCTCACGAACGGCGCCTATGTTTTCGTTGGAGCGCTTACGTCGATTACGTACAGGCGTTCTTTGATCGCTGACAGAACCACTTCTTTCAAAATTATCGATCAAACGCCGAATCGTTCTCTCGCAGGGACGATTATGCACACCGCAAACTTCACGTAATACACGGAAGGTTTGGCGAACAGATGATGCATTTTGATAATAAATTTTCATAATTTCTATGCGTTGCTGAATGCTGTAACGTTCCATGGCTATTTGTCAATAACAACTGTAACTACATGAAAAAAATTACTGCTGTAACTCAATAACAACGGCAGCTATCACATGTTAAAGATAGGACACTCACGTTGAAAGACCTTTTACTTGAATACGAACGCATTTGAGCTATAAAAGAACATGCTTGCAAAGAAGGTTTTAACTTTCAATTGAGAATGCCATGGAGTATAAAATATTTGTTGTTACTTCACGGAGTATGCAGTAAAATAAGAAAATGCCACGGATTTATATGTAGGTTGTCGCAATTAAGACACAGAATAATAAAACGAGAATCCAATTTGTTTATAACGATACGATACGCATGCGATACCAAAGCCAACATACTTTAAAACCCCTCATGTAAGAAATTGTAGCTTTATTTCCTTTGTACTTATGTATAGTGTAATGAACTTCGCTAGCAGGGCATGCTAAATAATTGTATAAAGAGAGGAAACTGCTAACATTAGAAATCAATGAACCGATATTTTTATATTAGCAACTTGGAAGATAGTTTTTCTGGAAGGTCGCAGACTATATTTATACTTTGGTCAGAGTTATTTGAGACAGTGGAAAGAGGAAAGTGGAAAACAGGTTGCCTGTGCCCAGCTCTTTCGTGTGACGGTACTTTGCGATAGCCACCGTACCGTCCACACAACGTCCTTATTTTCCCCTTCCACTGTCTCAAAAGACTAACCAAAGTATCTATTTTCCAAAGGGGTTAACTTGGTGGTCTGGGAGTGCAGAATCTGCATATTCACCAGCTTCACCTCTATTTCGCTGTATACGTTAAGGGTTTCTGTATTATGTGAGAACTGCGGATCTTTTATGTTATTTTGTTATTTAAACTTTACCTACTGTAATAATTATTTAACAAGTTACTCGACCATTCCGATCAACGATTGTAAGCCAAAGGATACTTATAGAACTTGGAAGACTGTCGGGGGGAGGTTAAGGAATTGAGACGTTCTGCCATTTCACGTCCTTATGCGTGAATATCAAGGAATTTTACATCCGTTATTAGGAATACTCGGATCTGCACGAAATTGCAATTATAAGGGGTAAATTCACCATAAAAAGCTTCTGGATCGCTGTACAATGATTTCATAAAGAACCGGGGGGGCAGGTAAATGAAATGAATTTATTTATTCCAGTTTTAAAAGCTACTCGTGCAACGTGGGGCAGCCAGTTAGTTATTTATATAATAGGAATAATATCTCCGAAGAATCAATTTGAGGATTCTGAGGATGAGGAAATTGGAAAATTATTCAGGTTAACGAAAATGCACTATGACTTTATTTTCTATCTCATTTAAGAAACAGTATTGGCAAGTGTGTTGTGTTATTAAAAAATCTGATGTGTTACACTCACATGACTTTCCCTACTCTTGTACAAACTATTTTTACAAACACTTATTCGCCGTATGCTTCATGTTAATCGAGATATCGAGATGTTAATTTTATTCCTAATTTTCTTGTAGATGCAAGGGGAATTGCTAGGCTTTAAGCGATAGTCAAATGTTTTAAGAGCTGGTTGCTGAGGTATTCCATTCTCTTTACATTACCAGGACAATAACAAAAAATCTGATGTGTTACACTCACATGACTTTCTCTACTCTTGTACAATCTATTTTTACAAACGCCTATTCTCCATATGCTTCATGTTAATCGAGATATCGAGATGTAAATCTTATTGGTAATTTTCTTGTAGATGCAAGGGGAATATGGTAGCTTTTAAGCGATAGTCAAATATTTTAACGCTGGTTGCTATGTGGCGCATTCCATTCTCTTTGCATGTCCAGGACATAAAAAAATGAATAACGAATTTGAGAAAAAGTATAAGTATTGGAAAATTTAAGGAAATAACAAGCAATATCTCGAAAACGGTTCACTCAACAAAAGAAATGTATATGTCATAAGTTGTGTATTCTAACGCGATCTACATTTTTTGTGTAGTAACATTTTGTCTATATCTTATGGTTTACCAGTTATGCAAAAGTCTTTCACAATGAAGAATACTTTTGGAGACATTCCCAGATAATTCGAGATATACATTTCATTTCTCATGACATTATCTTAAACATATGATATTTTCATCAAAATCGTTAGAGCCATTTTTGAGAAAATTATAATTTTCGAAAAATGTTCCATGTAAAGGGTAGTCTGGAGTGGGGGGATTTTCGTGAAAACCTTCGTGTCGCATCTCTGTAAGATACTGAACCTAAATACCAAGTTTGGTGTTTATCCGACTGTTCGTTTTGGAGTTATGCTGTTCACAGACACACACACACAGACACACACACAGACACACACACACAGACACATACACGGACATGTTTCCAAAAAAGCTTTTTTTGGATTCAGGAGGTCTCAAAACATGTATTTCCGGTGAAATCTCGGTATCGAATTTTTGGGTGGAATGCAATACTTCCCCTACTTACTATACGTAGTAGAGAACGTAAAAATGAATAATGAATTCCCATTTGAGAAAAAGTAAAGTATTGGAAAATTTAAGAGAATAACAAGCAATATCCCGAAAATGGTTCACTCAACAAAAACAATGTATATGACATAAATTGTGTATTTTAACGCGATCTACATTTTATGTGTAGTAAAATTTTGTCTATATCTTATGGTTTACCAGTTATGCAAAAGTCGTTCACAATGAAGAATACTTTTGGAGACATTCCCAGAAAATTCGAGATATACATTTCATTTGTCATAGCAATATCTTAAACATATTATATTTTAATCAAAATCGTTAGAGCCATTTTTGAGAAAATTAAAATTTTCGAAAAATGTTCCATGTAAAGGGTACTCTGGGGTGGGGGGATTTTCTTGAAAACCTTCGTGTCGCATCTTTGGAAGATACTGAACCTAAATACCAAGTTAGGTGTTTATCCGACTGTTCGTTTCTGAGTTATGTTGTTCACAGACACACACACACGGACATGTTTCCAAAAATCCTTTTTACTTTCTCTATTACGTATAGTAAGTAGGGGAAGTATTGCATTCCACCCAAAAATTCGATACCGAGATTTCGCCGGAAATACACGTTTTGAGACCTCCTGAATCCAAAAAAAGCATTTTTAGAAACATGTCCGTGTGTGTGTCTGTGTGTGTGTCTGTGTGTGTGTGTGTGTGTCTGTGAACAGCATAACTCAAAAACGAACAATCGGATAAGCACCAAACTTGGTATTTAGGTTCAATATCTTCCAGAGATGCGACACGAAGGTTTTCAAGAAAATCCCCCCACCCCAGACTACCCTTTACATGGAAGATTTTTTGAAAATTTTAATTTTCTCAAAAATGGCTCTAACGATTTTGATTAAAATATCATATGTGTAAGATATTTTTATGACAAATAAAATGTATATCTTGAATTTCCTGGGAATGTCTCCAAAAGTATTCTTCATTGTGAACGACTTTTGCATAACTGGTAAACCATAAGAGATAGACAAAATTTTACTACACAAAAAATGTAGATCTCGTTAAAATACACAACTTATGTCATATACATTTCTTTTGTTGAGTGAACCGTTTTCGAGATATTGCTTGTTATTTCCTTAAATTTTACAATACTTATACTTTTTCTCAAATGCGTTATTCATTTTTTTATGTCCTGGACATACAAAGAGAATGGAATGCGGCACATAGCAACCAGCGTTAAAATATTTGACTATCGCTTAAAAGCTACCATATTTCCCTTGCATCTACAAGAAAATTACCAATAAGATTGACATCTCGATATCATGAAGAATATGGAGAATAGGCGTTTGTAAAATTAGATTGTACAAGAGTAGAGAAAGTCATGTGAGTGTAACACATCAGATTTTTTTGGATTCAGTGCACCTCAAATCACATATTTCCGGTGAAATCTCGGTATCGAATTTTTGAGTGGAATACAATACTTCCCCTACTTAGTATACGTAGTAGAGAAAGTAAAAAACAACAACAGACACTCAGGAAGAGGTTGTGATGTAAGAAATTATTATGGAGCAATGGCTGATTTTAAAAACTGATTGGAATGAAGAAACTATGAATGTTCGTATGCAATAAAACTGTATGCATTGCTCTTTATTTTCATAACTATTCTATAAATCAGTTATACCTACAAAAGTGCAACACAACACGAAGATTTTCAAGAAACTCCTCCCACCCCAAACTACCCTTTATATGGAACATTTTTCAAAACTTTTTATTTTCTTAGAAAGGTATGAACCTCTTCATTCTGAAAAACTGGTAATCCTTAAGAGCAGACAACACCTTACTATACAAAAATGTAGATCTCGTCACAGTGATACTAGTTTGAATTTTTAAATACACTTTTTGCTAGTGGCAAGCCGCTATTTCCCCCCCCCCCCCCGTGGCCATACAAAGAGGATGGAATTTCAAAACTGTCACTAGCAACACTGGTTTTAAATAGCTGATGTGTTACATTCACATGATTTTCTCTACTCTAGTACAAACTATTTTTACAAACTCTTATTCCCCATCTATTTCATATTAATCGAGATAAACATTTGCAGAAACGATCTTTTGACAAGCAAAGAGAATTACATTTTACACATAGCAACCAGTTCTAAAAATATTTGACTATCGCTTTGACTATGTTCCCCTTGTTTTGTATTTGCAAGGGCAATATAAGCACATACATATCTCTTAATAGCCGGTTGCTATGTGCAGCACCATTCTCTTTGCCACAGATTAATACTCTTTGCGTAACCAAGACAAAAAAAATGAATAACGAATTCCCATTTGAGAATAAGTATAAGTATTGGAAAATTTAAGGGAATAACAAGCAATATCTCGAAAATGGTTCACTCGACAAAAAAAAATGTATATGACATAAATTGTGTATTTTAACGCGATCTACATTTTTTGTGTAGTAAAATTTGGTCTATCTCTTATGGTTTACCAGTTATGCAAAAGTCGTTCACAATGAAGAATACTTTTGGAGACATTCCCAGAAGATTCAAGATATACATTTTATTTGTCATGAAAATATCTTAAACATATGATATTTTAATCAAAATCGTTAGCCATTTTTGAGAAAATTAAAAATTTCGAAAAATGTTCCATGTAAACGGTAATCTGGGGTGGGGGGATTTTCTTGAAAACTTTCGTGTCGCATCTCTGGAAGATACTGAACCTAAATACCAAGTTTGGTGTTTATCCGACTGTTCATTTCTGAGTTATGTTGTTCACAGACAGACAGACACAGACACACACACACACACATACACACGGACATGTTTCCAAAAATGCTGTTTTTGGATTCAAGGGGTCTCAAAACATATATTTCCGGTGAAATCTCGGTATCGAATTTTTGGGTGGAATACAATACTTCCCCTACTTACTATACGTAGTAGAGAAAGTAAAAATCTGACTATCGCTTTATCTCCTGTATCCTCACACCTAATACGAAATGTCTAAATGTTTAACGAAAGTTTATCTGGTTAACAAGAAGGAGATAGAAGAACGAGCTTTTTTGCAAGAATAGTTTATAGAAGAATAAGAATCGTGATCAATATTGGCAGTAGCTGTTTAAATGCACATTTTGTTGAAGGTACGAGCATACAAGAGGCTGTTGATGATATTCAGTTGTTTTGTGTAGCCTGCCTTTATATTAAACAACGTTATGTTTCAACAACAGTTTCTATTTGACGTGTAATTGAGCATGCAGTCAGATGTTCCAACAAACTTCTGGTCGCGCCAGCATTAGTACTATCAAATGGCTCGCACCGTCTCTGATGACGGCAACCGATGCCACTTCAACGCATCAGCATTAGATGGTATAAAACGAGCCCATTACCTACTGTTCACTAGAACAAACACATGATATTTGCCTGAATTCAGGAGAAATAAAAGAGTGGTAGCGTAGCATTCCAAAGGTATTGCTTAAAATATTGGAAACTGAGAAAACAACGCTGGGTATGCTGGACATGGTTAATAATACAAATGTTTGATATTTTAAACAGATTTGCATCTTTCCTGTAATAAGTTTTTCTCCCATGCTTTCCCTATATAAAAATCTGATGTGATACATTCACTGACTTTCTCTATCCTCTATCGTTTCTTACTAAAGCTTATTTTTCTATCTACTACATTTTAATACAAATAAACCTTTGTAGAAATAGCTGCATTACACAATTCGTTTTAGATACAAAGAGAACAGCGAGAGTCAAATGTTTAACAACTGGACGCTGTATGTTGGCCTTAAAATTCCAAACTGTTTCCATGCAATCGCGAGAAACAAATGAAAATTGATGGGACTTTAAAAGAATGACAAATACTGAACAATTCAAACCTTTAATAACGAATTTTCAGAAGCGGCTATGCCACGAAAAAACTTATTTTAAGTAAATGTGGGTTTTACAGAGATTTTGGAGAGGGTAAAGAGTTAAAGAGAGTTTTAATTTTTTGTGAAACACGTTTTCGTGTATCACTTAACGTTTACCAGTTATATAAGATAATACAATATTCCTTCCGAATGAGGAGGACATTACAGACTAATCCCAGAAATTCAGGATATATATTTTAATTGTCATAGAAATATCTTTAATATACGGTATTTTAATGAAAATCGTTACGGCCATTTTTAAAAAACCAAAATGTTCCATGTGAAGGGTAGTTTAGGGTGGGAGAACTTTCTTGAAAATCTTTGTGTCGCACCTTTGGAAGATGCTGAGCTTAAATACTTCGTTTGGTGTTGATCCGACTATTCGCTTTTGAGTTATACTGTTCGCATACAGACACGCGGAACGTTTTCTAAAAAAAAAAAAAAAATTGGATTCGGGGGTCTCAAAACATTTCCGGTGAAATCTCGGTATCGAATTTTTTGGGTGGAACCTTCTCTACCTACTGTGTACGTGGCAGAGAAAGCAAAAATTATCTACGAACGAATATGATTTCACAGGTTATTCACAGAATGTTCAAGTTATTACACATTTGTCACCCAAATGTCTGAGACTTTAATTCAAATCCTAAGAGACACTTTTGAGAAAATGAAAACATTTTCCATACGGTACCTTAATTCCTCTATCTACTGTAAGTAAGCGGTGGAGAAGATAAAGACATGTTGCTTTAATGCATCCTTAAATGCTGATATCATTCAGGTCGAAAGGAAAGTTCCGGCGTTCTTTACAGCACTGGTAGCTGGATGTACAGAGTGATTTATGAAGAACTGACAAAACGAGTTATGCTAGTGACAACTTATTATACCTGAAATGCAGAGGAATTTTGGGAGATTATTTACCTCTATAGCAAATGTTGAAAATGTCCTCCATCCTGCATAAGACACAACTCAACATGTCGTTCTATTTTATTGGCCACTCGTTGGAGGACTCTGTTGTCAATAGCTTGAATCTCCTGTGTAATGTTGTGCTTCAGATCGTCCAATGTCTGGGGACGTGTGGCATAAACCCTGTCTTTTAAGTAATCCCAAAGAAAGAAGTCCGGCGATGTCAAATTCGGAGATCTCGGTGCCCACAGGTTCTTGGAAATTATCCGGTCGTCAAAGAAACTTGCAATTAGTGCCATGGATTCATTTGATGTATGGCATGTAGCGCCGTCCTGCTGAAAATATTTTTCACTCAGCTCTACATCGTCTAGTTGTCCAGCAAACTCCATGAAAATCCGTCGGTACTCTGCAGTGATCACATTGTTTTAAAAAAATCTGATGTGTTACACTCACATGACTTTCTCTACTCTTGTACAAACTATTTTTACAAACGCTTATTCTCCATATGCTTCATGTTAATCGAGATATCTAGATTTCAATCTTATTGGTAATTTTCTTGTAGATGCAAGGGGAATATGGTAGGTTTTAAGCGATAGTCAAATATTTTAACGCTGGTTGCTATGTGGCGCATTCCATTCTCTTTGTATGTCCAGGACATAAAAAAAATGAATAACGAATTTGAGAAAAAGTATAAGTATTGGAAAATTTAAGGGAATAACAAGCAATATCTCGAAAACGGTTCACTCGACAAAAAAAGGTATATGACATAAATTGTGTATTTTAACGCGATCTAAATTTTTTGTGTAATAAAATTTTGTCTATCCCTTATGGTTTACCAGTTATGCAAAAGTCGTTCACAATGAAGAATACTTTTGGAGACATTCCCAGAAAATTCGAGATATACATTTCATTTCTCATGACAATATCTTAAACATATGATATTTTAATCAAAATCGTTAGAGCCATTTTTGAGAAAATTAAACTTTTCGAAAAATATTCCATGTAAACGGTAATCTGGGGTGGGGGGATTATCTTGAAAACCTTCGTGTCGCATCTCTGGAAGATACTGAACCTAAATACCAAGTTTGGTGTTTATCCGACTTTCGTTTCTGAGTTATGCTGTTCACAGACAGACAGACACACACACACACACACACACACACACACACGGACATGTTTCCAAAAATGCTTTTTTTGGATTCAGGGGGACTCAAAACATGTATTTCCGGCGAAATCTCGGTATCGAATTTTTGGGTGGAATACAATACTTCCCCTACTTACTATACGTAGTAGAGAAAGTAAAAATTGGTTCCATTATTCTCTGTGCGGATATTACACACCAAATTCTGATTTCAACCTGGTGCATAGGTGCTTCATGAATAACATATGGCTTTTAGCTGGGCCAATAGCGCGAGTTATTTGAGTTCACATAGCCCGATAAATGTAACCATGCTGCATTTGTGAACCATGTGATGGACAATATGGCAGGATTTTGCACAATGAACGCCTGAAACCAACGACAATAATTCAGCCATCTATCCGTATCTGGTTCTTGTAACTGATGGACAACCGTAATCCTATACGACTTTAGACCTGCACTTTTCACAAGCTCTCTGACACATTGAGTAGCTGTACCCTGTCTCCTGCGACAAACGTCTTAATGATTTTTTGGGTGATGATCCAGTCGTGCTCTTATGCCAATAACAAGCGTGGCAAGCCTAGATGAACGAGTTTTGCCTTTTTCACTCACCAGAGATCCAGTTGTTTCCAATTTGTTTACCAGTCCCAGTATTGTGTTTCTTTGGGGAGGATTCCGAACACCAAATTCTCTCTGATATGCCCTTTGAGTAGCTGTAATTGAATTCGTAACCCAGTATTGTTTTACAAGGAAGAGTCGTCGTTCATTTAATGTGTACTCCATTTTCACGTTGACTAGAACAAAATCTCAAAAAGAGTTGCCGGCAATAAAACTAACAATTACGAACAAAACATGAACATCTGCGCATCTAGTGACAGGCAATCGAAACTCCAGAATATTCTGCTGAATTTGGCGCTAAAATTGGGGCATTGAGTGAATTTCGAACAGAAAAATTAAAGAAAGAAATGTGTCAGTTCTTCATAAATCACCCTGTAGAAAGTAATCCGTGGCTTCTACTTTTTACCCGTTAAACGATGAACAAATGATGTAGCTTTAAACACGCTCTTTTCTTTTAAATCGCTGCTATTACATCGTTAAAGCGAGTCTTGTTAGCACTTTACACAAGTATAATAATAGGTCGATAAGTTCTTCGGTCATGCGGAGCTATTTTCGCGTGCTACTTGGCTATAATGCAAAGCATATTTGAGAATTACGATACTTCCGTTAGGTACTACCCAATGTTAACCATGGACTTGAATCACAACGGCCGCCCTAAAAGAACCTGGACATACACATTTCTTGACAGGTTGAAGTTCTGAAACTAGATTTTCAAATACTTGCATCGTATAACATGATGAATACATTCAGCGACTCCATTTCTAGCAGCCAAATTAACGGAGAAAAAACTCTTTATTTTTAATATGCAGAAAGAACAAACACTATTATCGTTGACGTATTCTGGCGTTTTCGTGTGTGTTGTTTATAAAGTTATATGCAGTTAGAAGAGTAAATTTTTGTATATGTTTCAAGGTCTACAAGGGAGCAGCCAAAATTGTTTCAGAAAGATGGTGCCAAGTGATAGAATATTCATGGCAGCTGTATGTCAGCTTTTCGAGAATCAAGTCACTTCGAAAAATAGTGACGTGGTCTTGAAGGTCTCCAGAATTCATAGAGAAATTAATCCCATTCCGGTTGAAATATCAGAAAAATTGTTTGACGACATGCATCGTTAGCGGGCAGATTGTCGTCACAAAAATAGAAGTCCACTCGCGGGACACAACTTTCAAGGAATAAAATGTTTTCCTGTGTTGCATAAAATGACACACTATTGGCATTAATCTCATATATTTGTTAATTTATATAAATAACATAGTTAAGGTTTACTATACATGTTTAAATTGGTTTCATCTTCTTTACCTTTTTATCCCAAGGATATCTGAATTTAAACTCCATTAAGGGAAAGTGATATGAAACATGCAGATAGAATGCTGAAATTTGGTACTGATGTTCATGACATCGATGCAAACACTCCAACCAATTTATTCCAATTATACCCGTACGTTTATTAAATGTGTATGTTTAATTGTTAGTCATACTATAAAGTATCTAATGCAACAAATGGCATCATTTTAATCTAAAAAATCTGATGTGTTACACTCACATGACTTTCTCTACTCTTGTACAAACTATTTTTACAAACTCTTATTCTCCATATGCTTCATGTTTATCGAGATGTTAATCTTATTGCTAATGTTCTTGTAGATGCAAGGGAAATTGGTAGGTTTTAAGCGATAGTCAAATATTTTAAGACCTGGTTATGTGGAGTGCATTACCAGGACAAAAAAAAAACCATGAATAACGAATTTGAGAAAAAGTACAAGTATTGGAAAATTTAAGGGAATAACAAGCAATATCGAAAATGGTTCACTCAACAAAAAAAAAATGTATGACATAAATTGTGTATTTTAACGCGTTCTACATTTTTTGTGTAGTAAACTTTAGTCTATCTCTTATGGTTTACCAGTTATGCAAAAGTCGTTCACAATGAAGAATACTTTTGGTGAGATTCCCAGAAAACTCAAGATATACATTTTATTTGTCATGAAAGTATCTTAAACATATGATATTCTAATCAAAATCGTTAGAGCCATTTTTGAGAGAATTAAAATTTTTGAAAAATGTTTTATGTAAAAGGTAATCTGGGGTGGGGAGATTTTCTTGAAAACCTTCGTGTCGCATCTCTGGAAGATACTGAACCTAAATACCAAGTTTGGTGTTTATCCGACTGTTCGTTTCTGAGTTATGCTGTTCACAGACACACACACGGACATGCTTCCAAAAATGTAGTAGAGAAAGTAAAAAGTATCTGCATAATTGCACAGCTCGAGCATAACTATGAATGGACACTTCAGTTTTTCCTCAGCAATAGTTTAAAAATGTCCTTTTACAAAAATGAAAAGATTGTCATTTATAAAGTGAATATGATAGTTTTTTACAATTAAAATATGAAAGAAATAGGTTACTTGTACCTCTTAACCACAAAAATGTTATAAATGTAGTTCCGTATTTGAGGATGATGATGGATGGATGGATGGATGGATGGATGAATATTGAAGTACATAAGATGTCAAAAGTTTAAAAGAAAATCAAAGTAAATTATACTCCTAAAGATGGGTGTTAATTAGCTGATCGAGGCACTAAACTTTGAGAATGTTAATCTCACTTCATTGTATTAATTTTTGACAAAACACCAAAATAAATTCTGATCAAAATGACAATCTATTCGTTTCAGGTTCTTCTTAATAAGCTGAACATTTGAGGTTGGAGACAAAGGAATGTTTTCTCGCGCCGTAATCTAATCGAAGCAGAGATGGTGACAAAACAAATGAACATAGGAGAAAACATTTCACTAATATTATGAAACATGCCATTGTTCAATCGAGCAAAAGCTCGTTGATTGGCCGAAAGGTCCTCTCGTATAGTTATCATCTGTATTATGCGTTAGGCGCAAGATTTCTTACAGACTTTGTGAATCATGCTAATTTAGTAACTACAACGCCTAGCTCATAGAGATGTAAGTACCAAGGAAGGACGTCAGCAGTACCTATATGCTGCATGAGGTGGTGTAATTAACTTAGAGGAAGCACATTAAGGGGAGATGATAAAAAGCAGCCGACTCCTCATTCTCCAAGACAATTTCGTGACGTCACTGTAGCCTGATGACTGGAATCTTTAACTCTTCCTCCTTTTAACCTTATGGTCAGCAGGTCAATGAGTCGAGGGTCACATGACAGCCACACATGGATCGATCTTACTCAATTACCCCCACCCCTAGCTCCAAAACGTTTAAAAGGCCCTCTTGGAAACAAAGATACAGGATTTCTTGGTGCTTTCTTCTTTTTACTTGTTTGCATGTGGTTAGGGAGAAAACTATCAACATCAGGCAGAAGCTCGACTGCGTTTTGTACTTGTAACAAAGTCTTACAATATTAAAAAAATTCTCCCGAAAGTGCACTCCCCCCCCCTTTCCTATCACTTACCTGTAGTAGGAAGTATTATGCTTCATCTAAAAATATGATGTAGAAATTTACTTGGGACCTCAGGTTTTGAGGTTCCCTGATCAAAAAGTAAGCACGACCGTGTCTACATAACTCAAAAACTAAATGTCGGATAAATACCAAATTTGGCATTTAAGTTCAGCATTTTCCAAGCACGAAGATTTTCAAGAACCTTCCACTCGTAACTGCAATTTAGAAACTAATACGTTAATTTTACATTATCAAAAATGGCTCTAACGATTTTTATTAAAGTGTATGTTAAAGACATTTGCACGACTCACAAAACGTATACCTTAAATGTTCTTTGGATAACCTGTGAAGTCTTCATTGTGAATGAATTTTGTATAATAATTCGTAAACCATAAGAGATAGAATTAAATTAAATTGAGTTTTATTTATGGACGCTCTTTAACTGCTATGGTCCTTAGCGTCCCATTCTATATTGGGCGTGAAAGATCGGCCTCTTTATCAGGATTGAGGTTCTTTTACGTGCCGTAAATCTATGACACGGGACCACCGGCTTTACTTCCCTTCCGAAGGAAGCCATGCCAAGGATTTTTACGCCCGAAAAAAATCCATCGCCCTCCGCCGGGTTTGAACCCGCGACCTTGGGAACTAGAGGCTAGCACGGTACCACTAGTCCACGGAGGACGAAAGCTTATATGCCAAACATGTAAATCTGGTTAAAGTGGCACACGGTTTGTCAATTTTTTTCCAGTATTAACTATTTCCAAGATATTGTAGTGTTAAACGCTATTCTTATTACATACGGCACCACAGGTGGTGGACACTGATGATGCATGAAATGAAATGCTTTTTGGGCAAGGAATTTTGGAAAAAAAAACGTTGCAGACCTAAGCTTAAGGTACCGCGGCTGCATTTGCCACTTATGAAGACTGGGGAAAATCTGGAAAAAATATCCTATCAGGGAGGACAGTCTCGGCGGGATTTGAACCGCGGATCTCCCGAATGTGAGCTTCACACGGAGCCATCTCGCTCGATTAAACATTCCTTGCTCTGATTTTGAATTTTCCAACACTTACACTTTTTAAGTGCTTGGTCACCATTCTTTTGTTTCTGGTGTTATCATGCAAAGAGTATAGAAATACAAAGCCAGCATATAGGGACCCGCGATATTTGACTATAACGAAATATGCAATGAAACCATTTCTGCAACAAACATTTATCTTGGTTAACATAAAGCAGATAGAATAAGATTTTGTAAGAATATGCAGTTTGCAGAAGAATATGTAGTGAAAGTCATGCGAATGTAACATTTCAGACTCTTTAAACAGTTTTCTACTGTTTTTCTGGGGTAGAACAAAGCACCATTTCGCCAAAAATGACACATTATCTGGCCCCATAATAAAAGAAAGTATTTCTAGAAAAAGCTCTGGGTGCACATGTGAGAGAGCGGCATAACTAAAAAGCTAGGAGTCGGATGAATACCAAACTTCATATTCAGGCTGGTACCGTCATCTTTCCAGGATGTGAAGCTGAATCATAAAATTCTTACAACCCTTTAACAACTCTACACTGGAAATTGTTCGATGCCTGTATGGTTTCAAATTAGGCAGTAAGGGCTTGTGTACATCCAGCATGCGAAACCACACAATCAGGTCTGATTTTGTTAGTAATCAGATCTTGCAAAGAAGACGAATCTAACGTTTTAAACGTTTTACGACGCACCATAATAAACTTCAACAACAGTTTTCTCTACTCAGATGTTGTGGCTTCGATTCCCGACTAGAGCGAATAGATTTTTCTTTAACTAGAATAATTTCTTACCCCCACAGAATCTTAAAAATCCTTAGCATGGCTTCCTTCAGAAGGGAAGTAAAGCCGGTAGCCCAAGTCGTAGATTTACGGCACGTAAAAGAACCTCAAGCCTGATCAAGAGGCTTCTGAGCAAAATTAACTGTCTTTCACGCCCAATATAAAATGGGACGCTAAGGACCACAGTAGTTAAAGAGAGTCCATAAATAAAAAAACTCTCCTCCTCAGAATCTGAAGTGTAAATATGTGCTTCGTGTTAAAATGCTTAAAGCCTACATGAGTTAATAACTCCATCAGTTGTTTCTCAAGTCAAAGCGCTTGGTATGACCATAGAAGTTAAAGGAGCAGTTTGTAGCAACTGCCAATAATTGTGAACAGGAAAATGCATGAGAATAAGCTTCCTAGATTCCTAGTCGAATCGAAGCAGATTTTTATAGGAATACTAATCTGATGCATTACACTCACATGACTTTCTCTACCCACTATCGCTTATTAGTGGGCCTACAAATTATTCTTATCAAAGCTTATTTTCCTATCTACTTAATTTTAATCAAGATAAATATTTCCAGAAATAGCTACATTACACATTTCGTTATAGATACAAAAGGAACAGCGATAGTCAAAGGTTTAAGAACTGGACGCTATATGCTGGCCTTAAAATTCCATACTATTTCCATGATATCACGAACAATTGAAAATCGATAGGACTTTAAGCAACTATCTCTCTCTATATATGGCATTTTAATCAAAATCGTTAGCCACTTTTTAGAAAATCAAGAATTTCGAACATGAAACTCTTGAACCTAAATACCAACTTTGGTATTTATCCGACTTTTAGTTTTTGAGTTATGTTGTTCACAAACATAGACACACACACACGGATCTTGTTCTAAAAATGTTTTTTTTGGACTCAGGGGCCTCAAAACATGTATTTCCGATGAAGTCTCGACATAGAATTTTTGGGTGGAATGCAATACGTCCCTTACTTACTATACGTAGTAGAGAAAGTGAATGTAGGAGGGAAAAAACTACTGGTTACTAGTTTTTTAGTACGATGCTTTAAAACTATCGATTACGTTCGATTCTGATTGGCGAATAAGGCATCAATGAGAACACACATTGGCTGAAAGTCGCTCGCGTGTAATTATTAGTGAAATCTCGACGAAATGAGATTGTCGCACCTGATTCGCAAATGTTTCTGATTTGTAAGCTAAAGAAACGAAGAAAACTTTTAAAGAATATAGAAGACCGTGCTACCTTATGATACTGGTATGCAAGAAACTCAATTAAATATATAAAATACCTATTTTATTTTCATTTTATTAATATTGTTTATTAAACGTTTCATTTGGTAAAGTAGCCTTAGGAAACACCACGAGTGAGTTCGATAATAGATAACATATCACATATGAACAGGCATAAGCATTTTGTAAGTATTAAAGCCAGGACGAAAGGAGCAAAGTTGAACTTTCATTAGATTTTACGCAGTGACGTCGCAGGTCACAAACCACCCACATACCTTGTACAGTCTGTTGGTGTTTGCAGACAGCACTCACCGGACCGTGTTTATCTGCTTAACTCATGACCGCTGTTGTTTACATTCTTTCAGTTTACATATGATTTGAGCGTAGGAAACTTAAAGCCAACTGCATAAGAATTCCTATGCCTGCTTATGAAAATAGTTTGAGCCTTTTTTTAACAAAATAACGTAAAGCATTGTTGGAGTGGTAGGAATTTTATGATAATTTTCGATTCTATCTTTGAAAGCTGATGGACTTAAATGTGAAGTGTTGTATCTATTCGACTATTCACTTTTGAATAATGCTGTTCACATTCATAAATGTGTATTCTCGTGAATACAGATATCGAACTTTTGAATGGAATGCAACACTTCCTTTGCCGCGGTAAAGAAACAAATCAAAATCGATCTAACAAGTTGCTGAAACGCTGCTAGCTACACCCCAGTGCGTGCGAAGTTGATAATTTGCGGAAGGTTCAAGCATATAATCAGGACCAAGAATGAGGCAGGTTTGAGGCTCCGTTCCGGCAGAGCTTCTTCACTGGTTCTATCCTGTTTTATCCAGCCCTATCCAGACTACTTCTGGTAAATGCCCTCTGCTGCAATGCTTGACCATGGATCTGCAATTTACTCAACCAAAACTAATCACTTCGTGGAACAAAGGGGACACAGACCAACCACGCAAGCCCCTTCCATCATACTGCTTGAGAAATTAACTACATGATCCATTAACTAGACTCTCATTCGTGTGGACACATTAAAACTTCAATTCGGCACACATTCGGCTTGCTAATTACTGACCTCCTTCAAAGCAATTTGTATTCTTTGTGCTCTTACAAGTATTTCGACACTCCTTTGCTAAAACCTACGCCATGGGAAATGTGGAAGTATCAGCTATTGTTCTGTTCCCGTCATATACAATCATTTGGCTCACTGTTTATGTTTTCAAAGCCAGGAAAATAATTCTTTACAACGCATGTCCAAAAATGGCAGGAAACAGGAAACTAAGCAAATCTCTATATTTCCCATAGCATGTAAGTTACGAGGGCAGTCCCAGAAGTACTCGACCTGAAGTATAGGTAGCGGTTGTTGTTTCAAACAAATGACTGTGGTAGAAAGTACCACCCTTATAAAGCTTAAGTTGAAGTTTGACGATGCTACGTTGTTTAGCAATTGTTTGGCAGCCATCAATAGTGAACTCTCTCTACGAATTTGTGAACATGGATAAAACTGGTCATCGTTATGTGATACAATACTTTCATTTGAAAGGTCTTAGTCCAACTAATATTAAAGCTGAGCTAGATTCTACTCTGGGGGAGTCTGCTCCTTTATAAAAGTAAAATATTGGGTGGCAGAGTTTAAGAGGCCGTACGAGTTGCCAAGACGAACATAGCAGTGGTCGACCAACTGAGGTGACCACGCCAGAAATTGTGAAGAAAATCCACAAAATGGTATTGGATGACCGTCGACTGACAGTGGAGCGAGCTAGCAGGCATCGTAGGCATTTAAAAAAGTGCGGTACATTGCATACTAACTGAAAATTTAGACATGAGAAAGCTGTGCACAAGATGGGTGCCGCGTTTACTCACAATGGAACAAAAGCAGCGTCGTGAGAATGTTTCAGTCGAGTGTTTGGCAATGTTTCGCTACAATAAAGCCGAGTTTTTGCTTCGATTCATAACCATGAATGAAACTTGGGTCCATCACTTCACACCTGAGACGAAGGAACAGTCAAAACAGTGGATTGAAAGAAGAGAATCAGCTCCAAAGAAGGCAAAGACAGTTCTATCTGCAGGCAAGGTCATAGCATCAGTTTTTTGGGATGTGCGTGGGATAATTTTCATTGATTATCTTCAAAAAGGAAAAGCAATCAATGGTGAGTATTATGGAACTTATTGCAGCATTTGAATGATGAAATCAAGCAAAAACGGCCACATTTAGCGAAAAACAAAGTTTTGTTTCATCAAGACAATGCACCAATTCACACATCCATTATCGCCATGGCCAAAATCAATGAGCACCCTATTCGCCAGATTTAGCCCCCTCTGATTATTTTATGTTTCCAAAGTTCAAGAAATGGCTTGGTGGTAAAAGATTTGCAAACAATAAAGAGGTGGAGTCTGCAGTTGATGGCTATTTTTGCAGAACTCGGCGGTTCTCACTATGGTATCGAAGCGGTTTAACATCACTGGGAAAAGTGTATCGAGGTAAAAGGAGACTATGTAGAGAAATTAACTTTTTTTTACCAAAATTTTTGTTTTCTTTGTTAGGTGGGGTACTTCTGGGACAGTCCTCGTACATATACTCAATTGACAATGCATTTCGTTTCCTGTAACATTTTCACTTGCCTAATGTTGGCAGAACCTCCTATTATTTGCTGTTCACACAGACATAGGCTATTTCCACATGAGAAGTGAAACTCGAGAAGTAACGAAACCCTCAATCTGAATGGCTGGAAGGCGCTGCCCCGTAAACACTGAAGGTACTCCACGTGCTATCTTTCGAACTGAGCATGGTCAGCAAGTAGCGCTACATGACCTGCTGATCAGTTTGGTGTATTCCTGAATTTTAACTTCGCAAACTGCAACCCAATGATGTTGTTATAAAAGGTTTTTATTATCCCATTAAGAAGCTGTTCTTTTATTTCTCATGAGTAAAACCAAGTAAAGTCAAGACTAGCATATATACACCAGCCTTTTAAAAAGCTGTCAACACAGCAGATGAAATAGATAATACACTCTACTGCGAAATTCTATAACGAGATTTCATTGGAAATACACGTTTTGAGGTACTGGCTTCATATAAAGCTTTTTAGAGAAACGTTTTGTGTGTGTATGTGTGTACAGTATAACTAGCAGTGGTATGGGTTTAAGGGCGCACAACATCTACAGCTTTTAGCGTCCAAACACTGTGTAAACATTACCAAACATTCGTTGTTTTATCTTGTTAACTTTGAGACTCTTATTGGCGTCATAATGTTGTGCTGATTGTAGATGAATTGTCATTAATTTGAATATATATACGACTTGGCAAGTGTACTCAGGGTTATCCCAGCGTTTTCCTGAAATATTTATAATGGGCGAATTGGTTGTTAATCGATAGCACACACGCACACACCACAACTGGGTATAGCAACAAATCTTTCTCACGCGCAGCCGGGTGCTTTACGGAGGGAGCTATGGAACCATTCATTAATAAACATTAAGAATAAAACTATATCCTAGATAAAAATTCTAGTTCTGGAATAAAAATTAAAAGCACTGACAGCATGTGTACCTAAAAAATCTGATGTGTTACACTCACATGACTTTCTCTACTCTTGTACAAACTATTTATACAAACGCTTATTCTCCATCTACTTCATGTTAATCGAAATAAACATTTGCAGAAACGATCTTATTGCTAATTTTCTTGTAGATGTAAGGGGAATATATATTTACAAGGGCAATATAGAAATACAGTAGCCTTTAAGCACATACATATCTCTTAATAGCTGGTTGCTAGGTGCAGCACCATTCTCTTTGCCACAGATTATAACTCTTTGCATATCCAAGACAAAAAATGAATAACGAATTCCCATTTGAGAAAATAAGTATTGAAAAATTTAAGGGAATAACAAGTAATATCTCGAAAATGGTTCACTCAACAACAAAAAATGTATATGACATAAATTGCGTATTTTAACGCGATCTACATTTTTTGTGTTGTAAAATTTTGTCTATCTCTTATGGTTTACCAGTTATGCAAAAGTAGTTCACAATGGAGAATACTTTTGGAGACATTCCCAGGAAATTCAAGATATACATTTTATTTGTCATAAAAATATCTTAAACATATGATATTTTAATCAAAATCGTTAGCCATTTTTGAGAAAATTAAAATTTTCGAAAAATTTTCCATGTAAAGGGTACTCTGGGGTGGGGGGATTTTCTTGAAAACCTTCGTGTCGCATCCTTGGAAATTCCTAACAATTTGTATTAAAATACTAAACGTACAGAACTCTGTATGACAAAACGTATGGGTTGAATTTTCTGCGAATAGTCTGTGAAGTTCTTTTTATTTTGAATTACTTTTGTATAAATTTGTATAATTGGTAAACCATTAGAGATATAGATAAAAAATTACCTACTTCACGTAAAAATTTAAACAAAAATCAATGTCATAGTTTTGTGGCGTTAACCATTTCCGAGATATTCGCAGGATATTGGTTTAAATTTTCGTTATTTTGTACATTTTTAAGTGTGATGTCGTGCAAAGCCAGCACACTTAGCTATCGCCTCAGTCTACTGTATCCACATGTAAATGTAGCACATCAGATTTTTTCTAGCCTCCACCTTTATCATTTGCAGTTTTAATTTTGGAACGTATCAAGCGGTTATTAATGACTTAAAGGTTCATCTGTACAGCTAGTGAAGACATTTGAGCAACAAGGTATTATATTACTGCCGTCGGCACCCTGGACTAATGAGCACAATTAACGACGGTAGGCGGTTATGTGGCGAAACGTTAATTGCCTCACGTCCATCCAGAAGGGCAATCAGCCAGAGCAACAGTGGCTTCAAGGAGATCTGGAGTTACTCGAGAGGGCCATTTTATTAACCTCACAAATCACATTTATATCCGCTCTACCGAAAGCGATGGGTACGTTGCTCCAGATGCAGTCTCGAAATATCCACTGCTGCACCATCTCTTAGCATGAATGGATAAAAACATCTTTGAAGTTCCAAGCATTTCAAAACCTACGTAGGCAAGGAAATGACCGAATCTACAAGCGCAGCTTTCTTGGACTTGCAACTGATCACAGAGTGAACTGGAAATATCACACTGATTTATATCTTACACAAATTGAGCTCTGTAGTTGTACAATCAGATCTTTAACATACACATAAGATCCTAAAACAGCAAGTATAGGTATTATTTATTTTTTACTTTCTCTACTACGTATAGTAAGTAGGGGAAGTATTGTATCCCACCCAAAATTCAATACCGAGATTTCACCGGAAATATATGTTTTGAGATCCCCTGAATAAAAAAAAAAGCATTTTTGGAAACATGTCCGTGTGTGTGTCGGTGAACAGCATAACTTAGAAACAAACAGTCGGATAAACACCAAACTTGGTATTTAGGTTCAGTATCTTCCAGCGATGCGACACGAAGGTTTTCAAGAAAATCCCCCCACCCCAGATTACCCTTTACATGGAACATTTTCCGAGAATTTTCTCAAAAATGGCTCTAACGATTTTGATTAAAATATCATATGTTTAAGATATTTTCATGACAAATGCAATTTATATCTCGAATTTTCTGGGAATGTCTCCAAAAGTATTCTTCAGTGTGAACGACTTTTGCATAAATGGTAAACGATAAGAGACAAAATTTTACTACACAAAAAATGTAGATCGCGTTAAAATACACAATTTATGTCATATACATTTTTTTTGTTGAGTGAACCATTTTCGAGATATTGCTTGTTATTGCCTTAAATTTTCCAATGCTTATACTTTTTTCAAATTCGTTATTCATTTTTTTTGTCCTGGTAATGCAAAGAGAATGGAATACTCCACATAGCAACCACCTCTTAAAATATTTTACTATCGCTTAAAGCCTATCAATTCCCCTTGCATCTACAAGAAAATTAGCAATAAGATTAATATCTCGATGTCACGATTAACATGAAGCATATGGAGAATAAGCGTTTGTAAAAATAGTTTATACAAGAGTAGAGAAAGTCATGTGAGTGTAACACATCAGACTTTTTCATTCAGTACTGACTTATGGAATGACGTTCTGGAGAAATTCAGGACCTGTTAAAAAAAATCTTAAGTAGTTATTATGCCGTGAGCACTATTAGCCCAGGGGTTTGTTAAGTCGTTCGAACGCATAATCTATACTAATAGTGTAAAGAGAGAAAATGTGTGTATGGGGGGGGGGTTACACACACAAATTCTCTCATTGTATATAAAGAATGGAAGGGAACTAATATGTACTTCAAGTATTACAAACAAAAAAGCATAATAGCATCTTGTTCTGCGATCAGCCGTTTTCGAAAACAAAAGATGTTTTTCCAAACTAGATGGTTTATTCCACGATAATGTATGAAGATAACACTTCTGTTACTTGTACGATGGGTAGAGTAACCCATTTCTAACAGTTTCGGTAGTAACAGGAATTAATAATTTTCCGAAATGCGTTTTGCAGACGCAATGTGGTCGGATACATAGGCAAAATTGCTAGGTCAAGGTAGGTCTGTGAAAACCGTCATACCTTACATACCTTAAC
Organism: Deroplatys truncata; assembly: GCA_030765065.1. Lineage (NCBI taxonomy): Eukaryota > Metazoa > Arthropoda > Insecta > Mantodea > Mantidae > Deroplatys > Deroplatys truncata. The sequence continues at coordinate 53,294,373 of CM060975.1, read as the reverse complement.
TGGAAGGTGGGGGGACTAGCGGTTTTGTTTTCCACACGACCCTTAATAAAAAAAAAGGATCAAAGGGTGGTTTAATGTTTTGATGAAATGACGAGTGCAACTTGGTAGCTATTGCCCTACACTAGCAGTATGGAAGTAATGCCTTCATCGTTCAATAAGCGTTTCGCGGTCGCTGACTGAAAAGCACGCCAGATTTATGTCAGTTCCATTAGAACTCGAGTCATTATTCGAGTAATGTCGTACCACGGATTGAAACTCACAAGTTCAGTGATAAAAGAACCCGAGGTGTATTTAGTGATTAATCACACGTAAATCCAGGGAGCATGCAGCCAGCACACGAAGGAGGGCGAACATGAGATACCGTCGCCGCATAAGCAATTTTAAATCTTGCAAATGAACAATCCAGCAGCAGTAGTCGGGGAAAAGTTCGCGTATCCCACTGGTTTGTTCTCAGGACAGTTGTTGCGACCATATCATATCCAGCGGGTACAGTGCCTCACAGCAGTCAATTTGGCACCTAGGCTGGCTTTCATTAATTGGTTCCTAGAACAAGATGCAGATATGCTACAATTAATTATAGCAACAGACTATATGTAAAGCTAACTTTACATAAAACGGCAGTTTCAATTTTCATACCACCCTACATGGGAGGAAAAAAAACCTCACAGCATTAGGAGCATAATTTTCAACAGCGATTTGCTGTGAACGTACGTGCAGGAATACATGAAACCTTTATCCATCTTCATGAACAACGCGCTAGCGAAAGTGAAACCTGTTTACGCACGGACCTACTTTTGGTTTTGAAAGGGAGAGTGCCACCCCCGCTCCCAGCTACCGTTTGGCCACCGCGCGCTGCAATGTTGCTAACGTGTGCGTTTTATGTTCTCATAAAACCTAAAATATCTCCGCAGAAAATGATCAGAGAAAAAATAAAAATATACAAAATATGTTCCAAATAATGAGATCTGAAACTTGTTTAAATTAATGGAATGACTTCTCTTACACACGGTATAAATCAACCTAACATTTGGGCACAGCTGTGTGTGTTTATACTTTCTCTACTACGTATAGTAAGTAGGGGAAGTATTGTATTCCACCAAAACATTCGATACCAAGACTTCGCCGGAAATACATATTTTGAGACTCCCTGAATCCAAAAAAAGCATTTTTGGAAACATGTCCGTGTGTGTGTCTGTGAACAGCATAACTCAGAAACGAACAGTCGGATAAACACCAAACTTGGTATTTAGGTTCAGTATCTTCCAGAAATGCGACACGAAGGTCTTCAAGAAAATCCCCCCACCCCAGATTACCCTTTACATGGAACATTTTCCGAAAATTTTAATTTCTCAAAAATAGCTCTAAAAATTTTGATTAAAATATCGTATGTTTAAGATATTTTCATGACAAACAAAATGTATATCTTGAATTTTCTGGGAATGTCTGACGCAGTAATTTGTATCACAAATTATGTAAATGTCAAGAGTGATTATAGTGTGAATATGCATTGTTGTGTGACATTGATTTGAGATGTTTGTTGATTGTAAGCATTGTTGAGAAGTGGGTTTATACGGCCTTACTGAAACTGACAATAATAGCTTGCAATAATGTAGCGAGGGTGTGAGCAGTTTATCATTATTAGAGACGAGCAAATGACGTAATATTGGCGCGTTTTTCTTAGGAATTTGCGGGAACATTTTTCCCTAGAGCATATGTTTTCGTAATTTTCATTGGATATAAAAATAGACGCTAATGTTGGCGCGTTTTATTAACCAATAGCAGCTCGGTTATAATCTTTAGGTATATCGGGGTGTGGGAGTATAAAAAGGGCTAAGTCAGAGGTAGATCCCTCCAGTCCATCGGAAACATTTGTACATTACACGTCGGCTCCAGTCCATCGGAAACATTTGTACATTACACGTCGTCTCCAGTCCATCGGAAACATTTGTGCATTACACGTCGCTGAGTTCAACGAAAGCAGTCATGGTGAATACAGAGCATAGTTTATCGATTCGCAGGTTACGCGTAGCAAAGTTATGAAAAATCTCAAGTGTCGTAAAGTTAATTACACAAAAAGTTGAAGTACGTGAATTAATAATGTGCAGTAAATAAGTTATTATAACAGTTTCAGTTTGGCGAGTGTCACGATTAATAGGTGAAAGTGAATAATGTGTTAAGACAATAAAAAGTGTAAAACAAATTCTTTCATCAGTGTTATCTTTGGATAAAAAAACTCCTTTCCGTTTACACACCTGTATAAGATAAGTGCTTGACCGAGAGATCATAGCTAGCCGGAGGACAGTGAACCCAAAATTAAAACAATAACAGGCGCCCAGTAAAAGATAACACGAAGTGACCGCGATAAGTTGTGTTTTATACGTGCGGCAAATAAACAGTAGCATTCTTTCAAACAAACACTAATATCGTCACAAATTGGCTACCACAACGTGGCGCTAATAAACAAATACCGCCGCATGTCTCCAAAAGTATTCTTCCTTGTGAACGACTTTTGCATAACTGGTAAACCATAAGAGATAGACAAAATTTTACTACACAAAAAATGTAGATCGCGTTAAAATACACAATTTATGTCATATACATTTGTTTTGTTGCATTTACATTTACATTTGCTTGTTATTCCCTTAAATTTTTCAATACTTATTTTCTCAAATGGGAATTCGTTATTCATTTTTTTGTCTTGGATATGCAAAGAGTATTAATCTGTGGCAAAGGGAATGGTGCTGCACCTAGCAACCAGCTATTAAGAGATATGTATATGCTTAAAGGTTACTGTATTTCTATTTTGCCTTTGTAAATATATATTCCCCTTGCATCTACAAGAAATTTAGCAATAAGATAGAGTCTGCAAATGTTTATCTCAATTAACATGAAGCATATGGAGAATAAGCGTTTGTAAAAATACTTTGTACAAGAGTAGAGAAAGTCATGTGAGTATAACACATCAGATTTTTTATTATTGTTTCATTTATTGAACAGTTTAACTTGTATGGTCAAATCGAGAGTTTTTGCTTGAGAAGCAATTGGTGTTATTACTTGTTGGACTGCAGGTTTTGTTAAGACTCTCCAGACTCTGCGGAGAACAAGGTCGCGAGCTCAAACCCGGTTCAGACCGATGATTAAGTGTGTTTAAAAGCGACAGCCCCATGTTAGTAGATTTACTAGTTATGTAAAACAACTCCTGTGGGACGCAATTCCAGCACACAGCCAGCGCTGATATGATCCTGGCAATTCACTGCGTCGTTAACAAACAAAATAATAGTTTTTCATCTCTTTTCTGCGGAGGATAGGGAATGACTCTGGTTAAAGAAAACTGCCACGCCCCAGCCGGCAATCGAACCCGAAACCTCTGAGTTGAGAAGCCAGAACGTTGGCCACTCAGCCACAGATGGAGGTTGCGTTTTATAACCAAGCTCATATAACTTAATTTGAGATTATTTCTACTAAAAATTATATCGTGAGTAAAGTAATGCGAATAGAAGAATATATCATTTTTATATGCATACTGTAATAATGTGAAATTGTAATGTGAAGTAAGTTTGTTGCTTCACGAATGGAAAGCCAATTTGAAGTAGGTTGTATTGAAGGAGTTGTATTGTAGTTTGACTGTTGGGGAGCCGAACTTGAAGTAGTTGCAACCGCACGTATGGTAAAAAGTTTTCGCTAGCCTTCGCCCCAAGTTTAAGAATATTAACTTTGTATTTTTACTGTTTCTTTAAATATTATATATTTATGTTTGTCTCGGCTGCGTCAATCTTAATTTGTAGAGACATGAATATCTTAACAAGGCGTGGTGCGGCTGAAGAATGTAGGCTTACACTGATTATAATTTTTACTTCACTGCATTTATTAATCCTTGACGCGGTTTAAATAACACTTCACTGATATAGAGAGCTGTGAGATTATTTATTAATTACTTGCACTTTTTAACACGTAAACTATTTTTGTCTCACAGTGAATACGTATTAAACTCTGAATTTGTACAATTTGCCCTATTTCAGTTTCTCATTGGCTTTTCCTACTCCAACATTATACTTTTATTTAACTAGCTTTTTTCTGGTTTTTGATTGGCTATTTTATAAACTGTCTCAAAAATTACATTATTGTTACTCCAAGAATTACCAGTAGCATTATTAAACTTTCAAATTCATTATTGCCTCAAGGTTACCTCATTGTTAGCAACTTTTAACCTATTATTCTCACAGCTCTTACATTATTAAATTACGTAATACATTCACATAACATTATTGAATATGTACATAATAATATAAACATTAATACAATGACTGTTACATACATTTTATATATTATAATATACACATCTTGCTTTAGGCGGGCTGTTATTATATTTTATATTATATAATTTGACTGAAATCATTTAAGTGTTAAAAATACTGCCTCAAATGGCAGAGAAAGTCGTGTGAATGTGACATCAGATTTTTACTCTCTCTACCACTTGTCCGTAGTATTAACAATTGCATTCATCCAAAAATTCCATATGGAGATTTCACCGTAAATGGATGTTTTGAAGTCCCCTGAATCCGAAAAAGAAGCTTTTTAGAAAAAGGTCCGTGGTTGAGAGAGAGAGAAAGAAAGAACAGCATAGATCAAAAACGAAATTTCGGATAAATGCCACATTTTATATTCATGTTACATACCAAACTTGGTATTCAAGCTCAGCATTTTCAGCACTGTGATATGAAGAGTTTCAATAATCTACCCTTTACATAGAAAAGTTTTCATTATTTTGTTATTTTACTTTCCCAAATAGCTCTAACAAAATAGCATTCTTTTACGATATTGTAATAACAAATAAACTTAATGATAAGATTATGTCTTGAAATCATAATAAAGGGTTAAATTCCCTTATTAACTTCTTTACTTTATTAAACCCTTAAAGTAAAAATTTTAAACCTAAATAAAAAAATAAAAAATTTAAAGATAAAGGTAAAAAACATTTTCATGCTAAATATATTACACATCTTGAATTTCCTGAAAATAACTTGTGAAGCACTCTTTATTCTGAATGAATTGTGTATGCTTTTGCTTAACTGGTAAACTATAAGAGATAGACGAAAAGCATAAATGCACGGCAAAATAAAACTCTTTCAAATATACAATTTATGTCAAATAACTTTCATTGCTATATATTTCAGTTTACCTAGGTTCAACTGTCATATGGCATCTATAAATCGTCTCCAGCGATTCTTCTTTCTACCCGCATGGGTTCATTAGTGTGTGTGTGTGTGTGTGTGGGGGGGGGCTAACGATACGTGACAGCTGCCCCCCCATTTATATACCACCTTTAACATCTAAGGTCATATCGGCGGCTTTGCCTTTGGAACAATCGCTCCTTGGTAATGATGTTCACTCGTTTGTTTATTGTGCATCTTTAATCTAAACATTAAATTCACTCCCACTCATACTTCCAGACTCTAGGGAGGACGGGGAATAACCCTGGCTAAAGAAAGGTTCCCATACTCCAGCCGGGAATCGAAGCAGCACTTCTGGATTTAGAAGCTGGCATGTTAACCACCAGACCACAGAGGCAGTCAGTTGTGTTTTGTTTTCCGTAATATGGATTTAATCACATCTATATTGCTTGATTTGATATTATTCCTAAGGAAAGATTTATCGTAATATAACGTGAATAGAAGAATCGCTTTTTATGTAGATACTGTAATATATAAAGATACATCGAAGTTAGAATGGAAAGAGAAGGTGGCTCCAGTGTTTTTATGTAGTTTTCCCATCACTAAGGATATAGTACTTCAACGGGCCGCTCCGTACTGAAACTGTATTTCTACATTTCAACCAATTTAGCTGAATTTATCACAATTGTTCCACATAATTATATTGATTTTAATGCACTAAGTACCTAAATAATTTTTAAAAAATTAAAATCGGGCCATATGAAATATTTGATGAATATTTGAAAAGCTTAAACTTTTAAATATTATTGCTGGAATGCAACCTTTACAGTCAAAGCTTAAATTTTGTGTAGTACTGAAATTTTTCCTGCGAAAAAATAATAAATATGTAATACATTTAGGCGTCTAAAATTTGGTATCAAGAAAAGACCCTTTAGATCTCTCTATAAATCTTGAAGAAAGTATACTGAAAGTTTGAAAGAAAGTTAATAAAAAAATCACGTAATTTGGAGCGTTTTAAATTGCAAAAATCAAAGAAAACAAGATTACGAGAAAAAAAAAAAATTAACACGCCATTTGCACACATCTAAACGTGTAATTTGAAGTCGCGTTTGGGCATTTAAATGGTCGAAAGACAAACAGCGATTGATTGTACTATGTTTAACGATTTTAAAAGGTGCTTTTTTGTTAACCACATTTTGTTGAAAATTCAGTATTCTTACCCTTCATGAGCGGATCAAGATTTCAGAGAGGTATGAACACCTCCAATCACTTTGCATTACCATCACATCTGAATTGTGAAAGGTGGCACTTGTCGGCGCTAATTACTACCCAGTAGTGACAGCAAAGGCGCAATCAGATTGGACACCGTAAATCATTTGGCGCTTGTTAGGCACTGAAATGAACCAACAGAAACTTGTTTGCCAATGGTTGTCACAACTCTTTTGCCGTTCTTATCGCGTGCTGTCAATGGTGAACACCACAGTTTCCAACATCTTTGCTTCCTCGAACTACAAGCTTCTTCTTCTTTAACTGATTACCCTCCTCTTTGTAGGATTTGCAAGCCAATGACATGGGTAGGAGCAAGAAAACTCTGGACTCTTTCTTCTTCTTCTTCTTCTTCTTCTTCTTCTTCTTCTTCTTCTTCTTCTTCTTCTTCTTCTTCTTCTTCTTCTTCCTCCTCCTCCAGAGAGTGTGTCCAGATAGTTTCGGAATGTTCTGTGGAGAATTCCATTGGAGATATAAGCGAGCGTTCTCGCGAGAAAGTCAGTTAGCGAGTGCATTTTTGGTGCGGTCCTACAAGTGATTTTGTGGCGACACCTGTGATGTGCAGGGAGTGCTGCTGCCGGAGATGCTGGAGTCTTGTGTTCGATTCTCCAGCGAGTGAACCGTCCAGAAAAATTGGCTACGTCGGGCATATTGCACTACGTCAAGAAGGAAATTGAAGTGACAGTGTGAACTAAGTGAAGTCCCAGGGAATTTGAACTAGATAAAAACAGTTGAAAAACTGGACAAACTCACACTATGTAATGGTTTTGAAATTCCATGCCTTTTGCATGACCACGAGAAAAAAACAAACGAATAACGACTTCCCAGTTGAGAAAATTATAACTATTTGAAAATTCAAACCAATAACAAAAAATATTTCGGAAAATGTTAACCCAGAAAAATGCACATCTGAGCTTTGACGAGATCTACCATTCGTGTGTAGTAAGTTTATCTTACGGTTTACCACTTATGCAAAAGCCATTTAGAATGAAGGCTTCATAAGCTATTCCCAAAAAGTTCGAGATAAGCACTTCATTTGTCATGCAAATATCTTAAACACATGGTATTTTGATAAAAAATTATTAAGAGACAGTTTTGAGAAAATCAAAACAAACGAAATGATTTATATACAAAGGGTAGTTTATTAGGAGGAGGAATTATGTTGAAAATCCTTGTGTCGCATCCTTAGACGAAGCTGAACTTAAATACCAAGTTTGGTATGTAACCGACTTTTCATTTTTGAGTTATGCTGTTCTTAGACACAGGTGGACCCTTTTCTAATGAGAATGCTTTTTCGGATTCAGGAAGTTCTCAAAACGTGTATTTCCGGTGAAATTTAATTATCGAATTTTTGGGCGGAGTGAATACTTCCTCTAGTTACTATAGGTAACCGAGCGGGATGGCTCAGGCCGTTACTTCTGTGGGTTCGATTCCTGTGGCCGACGTTCCTCATCCATGGGTTGTTTCGGGGGTTTCCTCGGATCCCAAGCTAATTCTGGAAAGGATCATTACATCTCCCGAATTTCCAGTCCCTCCATTTCATCTCCATTCTCATTTCACTTCAGCCTTTGCCTTTTCTCTTTAAGGGTTGCAAGTGTCGGCGGGAGGTCTCGGCGTGTGCATGGCAGGGGAAAAGGATGCTCTAAGGAAACTTTCGTCCTCCGGACTACGAGCGGTCTCCGGGCTCCGGAACCTCCAGGGGATGTGTAAGCCTAAGAAGAGGGGGGAGTTAAAATCTGTGAATGATAAGGACCCGCTTGTGCCTACTGGTCCGGACGCCCTGTCTCCTCTCACCCCCTCTCCCGGGAACGCTCCGTCAGGGGCATAGGCACGAAAGATCTGCCTAGGTCGAGGTGCTAAGTCCACCTCCGTACCTAGACCTATCCTGTCCTACGACAGGTAAGCAGAAGAGAAAGTAAAACTATTGGGGAAGTGTGGCAATTTTAAAACTGTTTATTATTGTTTGGGCTTGTGCGGTGATTTCGTAACACCAATAGGCGTGTGCTTCATATACATCGGAGATAGTTAATTTTGCTGGACAGATCATACCACCATAAATCTAACTTGGTTTGGTGTTGTAAAAACGTGATGATCAATCTGCCATCGATACTCTAGTGGCTAAGCAAAACCACGGTGAATTACGTAGATTTACGGCACGTAAAAGAACCTCAAGCCTGATAAAGAGGCCTCTGAGCAAAACTAACGGTCTTTCACGCCCAATATACAATGGTACGCTAAGGACCACAGCAGTTAAAGAGTGTCCATAAATAAAACTCAATTTTTTGGCTAAAGAAGGCACTCCACGTGGATGTCTCAAAAATATTTGTTTGTTTCATACTATCTGGAACTTCATGTTTTTCTGCCTCCAAACCAGTACGTCAAGTTGAGCTTTTCCGCTCAGTTCTTTCCGTACTCCAATACCAACATACTAAAACCTTGGCCCTGCAGTGAGCATATGAAACATATGACTGCGCTCATGTTCAACATAATATGCAGTACAATGTTTAATCAATATATAAAGTAGTTCATATTATAAAACAAAAAACATTGTACGTAACTGCAGGATATCCCGGGCCGTAAACATCTTATCCGTCCTGAAAAAAACAAAACTCACTTTCCTATACAGTTGCATAAATAACTATTTTCGAACAATAAGAAAGGTTTCTACTTGTAACATTTGATGTTTACACTTGCAGGGCTTACTCTACCCATGACAGATTCACGTATACCTGTTCATTATGTATTGTGATATTCATCTAAAAAGTGATTCCTGTATACACTTTGTGTTATTCATTATATAGTTTTACCTAGGAATGATATAAAACTGAGCAATACGTGCTGACTTACATACGGCATGAAAAAAATTCTAATGTTTAACCAGATATGGAGGATATCTTGTAATGGAAAATAAAAAGCAGAACAGTAACTTTCAGGCATGTCCTTCAGATGACGTACTGGGTAAGCGTAGACATACGACACGAATAATTCTGAATTGTTAATCGAGATAAAGCTTTGCAGAAACAGTTTCATTACACATTCCATGGCAGAGGTACAAGGGGGATAGGTACAGAGCCTGAGGCGATAGTCAAATCTTTAAGAAGTGAGTCGCTGTATGCAGGCTTTGAAATTAAATATTTTTTGTACAATCGCGAAAAAAATGGCTACTTAACACTTCAAAAGAGTGATTGGAATTTTCAAAGCAATAACAATGAATATCCAAGAAATGGTCGATTGCCACAATATATATATTGAAGATCTGCATTTTATTTGTCATGCAAATGTCTTAAGTAAATTTCTGAAGCCATTTTTGAGAAAATAAAAAATAACGAAAGCGTGTCCATGTAAAAGGTAGGTAATTTAGGGTGTGGGGATTTTCTTAAAAATATATGCATCCTTAGAAGATGCTTAAATTAAATAGCACGTTTGGTATTTATTAGACATTTCTTTTACTTTCTCTACTACGTATAGTAAGTAAGGGAAGTATTGCATTCCACCTAAAAATTCGAAACCGAGATTTCACAGGAAATACATGTTTTGAGGTACACTGAAGGCATATAAAGCATTTTTGCAAACGTGTCCATGTGTGTGAACAGCATAACTCAGAAACGAACAGTCGGATAAACACCAAAATTGGTATTTAGGTTCAGTATCTTCCAGAGATGCGACACGAAGGTTTTCAAGAAAATCTCCCACACCAGATTACTCTTTACATGGACGACTTTTCGAAAATTTTAATTTTCTCAAAAATGGCCCTAACGATTTTGAATAAAATACCATAAGTTTACGACATTTTTATGTCAAATGAATTGTATATATCGAATTTTCTGGGAATGTCTCCAAAAGTATTCTTCATTGTGAACGAGTTTTGCATAACTGGTAAACCATAAGAGATAGACAAAATTTTACTACACAAAAATGTAATTGGTGTTAAAATGCACAATTTATGTCATATACATTTTTTTTTGAGTGAACCATTTTCGAGATATTGCTTGTTATTCCCTTAAATTTTCCAATACTTATACTTTTTCTCAAATTCGTTATTCACTTTTTTTGTCCTGGTAATGCAAAGAGAATGGAATACTCCACATAGCAACCAGCTCTTAAAATATTTGACTATCGCTTAAAGCCTACCAATTCCCCGTGCATGTACAAGAAAATTAGCAATAAGATTAACATCTCGATTAACATGAAGCATATGAAGAATAAGCGTTTGTAAAAATAGTTTGTACAAGAGTGGAGAAAGTCATGTGAGTGTAACACATCAGATTTTTTTTATTGTATTGCTCACACAGAACTCTCACGCGTGCGCGCGGGTGTGCCTTTTTCTAACCAATATTTGGATGGAATACAAAACCTCCTTTTACGTGATGTACGTATGCGGTAGAGAAAGTAAAAATAACAAATACAAAACGAGAGAGAAAATCTGGAGTAGTTGTACGGTTGAAATACGCCCGTCACGGAAACAGCTAAATCCCCAGAAAATTACGTTTGCGTAATCTTCACCGGTGCGAATCTTGCGTTCCTAATAAACGTGAAATGCCACGTCTAGGGAGCACACGCCTTGACACAGCTGTGTGGCAAAGCTGCATACTTTCTACTGAGATACAAGGTGTTCATGCAAAACTTTAGTTTTCCATATAGTTCCTCTTAAACATGATGAATAGGTACTATTTCACTAGAGCGATTTATATAGACAGGATACGATAGGACTAGTTAACGGAGGGAATACCTAGCACCTCGACCCCCTATGGATCTTTCGTGCACACACTCCCGGGAGGAACGGATGAGATTACGAAACAGCAGGAGGCGTGTGGGTTGCAGGGATGCCAGGGCAAGTCGATAGGGTCGCTCGGGGACTGAAAAAATGGAGTCTTTATTTATGGACGCTCTTTAACTGCTACCGTGCTTAGCGTCCCATGCTATATTGGAGGCGAACCAGGCTTAAGGTTCTTTTACGTGCCGTAAATCTACCACCCCTAGATCACAGAGAATGACTTGGAGACGTCCCTCTAGTAGGCTCTACAAGCTTCCCTCTAGCAGGGCCAAGAAGAAGTTTCCAAATCGCAAGCCTCTGCGCCATCTGCCCAACACCGACCGAACCACAGCCCCGGAGTCAATCTGAAACACGAAAGGTAAATGAAATGAGAGGAAATAGGGGAGAGAGGAAATCTGTGGTAGAATACACCACTCCAGCATTCGCCTTGTGTCAAGCAGAAAAAACCGCAAAACACCCATACTCAAAGTGACCACAGGGAATCGAACCCGGGACGTCCCGAATGCGAGCCTCACACGTTACCGCGGAGCCATTTTGCTCATTGATTTATATAGAACGAACACATTTCTTTCTCTCCTTGTTGATTTGAAAGCGAATGATGCTGGCCACAACTTACTTTACCTCAAATGTAGAGTGACTGCGAGATTATTAACTTGTATAGATAGTGTTGCAAATGTCCTTCCTCCCGCATAATATATATCACTAAAAATGTTATTCGATGCTGCTGGCCGATAGTTGGATGACTGTGTTGTCAATCCCAGTAATTCCCAGTGTAATAATGCTGCTTTTTACTTTCTCTACTACGTATAGTAAGTAGGGGAAGTATTGTATTCCACCCAAAAATTCGATACCAAGATTTCACCGGAAATATATGTTTTGAGACCCCCTGAATCCAAGAAAAAGCATTTTTGGAAACATGCCCGTGTGTGTGTCTGTGTGTGTCTGTCTGTGAACTGCATAACTCAGAAACGAACAGTCGGATAAACACCAAACTTGGTTTTTAGGTTCAGTATCTTCCGGAAATGCGACACGAAGGTTTTCAAGAAAATCCCCCCACCCAGATTACCCTTTACATGGAACATTTTTCGGAAATTTTAATTTTCTCAAAAATGGCTCTAACGATTTTGATTAAAATATCATATGTTTAAGATATTTTCATGACAAATAAAATTTATATCTTGAATTTTCTGGGAATGTCTGCAAAAGTATTCTTCATTGTGAACGACTTTTGCATAACTGGTAAACCATAAGAGATAGACAAAATTTTACTACACAAAAAATGTAGATCGCATTAAAATACACAATTTATGTCATATACATTTTTGTTGTTGAGTGAACCATTTTCGAGATATTGCCTGTTATTCCCTTAAATTTTTCAATACTTATTTTCTAAATGGGAATTCGTTATTCTTTTTTTTTTTTTTGTCTTGGATATGCAAAGAGTATTAATCTGTGGCAAAGGGAATGGTGCTGCACCTAGCAACCAGCTATTAAGAGATATGTATGTGCTTAAAGGCTACTGTTTTTCTATATTGCCCTTGTAAATATATATTCCCCTTACATGTACAAGAAAATTAGCAATAAGACAGAGTCTGCAAATGTTTGTTTCGATTAACATGAAGTAGATGGAGAATAAGCGTTTGTAAAAATAGTTTGTACAAGAGTAGAGAAAGTCGTGTGAGTGTAACACATCAGATTTTTTTGTCTTGGATATGCAAAGAGTATTAATCTGTGGTAAAGGGAATAGTGCTGCACCTAGCAACCAGCTATTAAGAGATATGTATATGCTTAAAGGCTACTGTATTTCCAAATTGCCCTTGTAAATATATATTCCCCTTACATCTACAAGAAAATTAGTAATAAGATAGACTCTGCAAATGTTTATCTCGATTAGCAAAGTATATGGAGATTAAGCGTTTGTAAAAATAGTTTGTACAAGAGTAGAGAGTCATGTGAGTGTAACACATCAGATTTTTTTAAATTGTATTTAGCGCCAGTTCTTACCACATACGGCACCATAGGCAGTGGACATTGATAATACACGAAATGACTATTGGGAAGGAAACGTTCCAGGCCTAAATTTAGTGTACGCCCACGACATTTACTAGTTATGAGGACTGAGGAAAACCTGAAAAAAAAAAGCTCAGAGAGCGGTCCTGGCAGGATTTGAGCCGCGGACCTCCCATTCAGGAGCCCGGACCTTAACGACCTCGGTTATCCGTGTCGACGTGTGCCCAATGTCGTGCTTCAGATCGTCCAATGTCTGGGTGGCATAAACTCTGTCTTTAATCCTATAAGAAGAAGTCCGGTGTTGTCAAATCAGGAGATCTCGGTAGCCACAGGTTCTTGGAGAGCATCCGGTCGTCAAAGAAACTTTCAATTAGCATCATGGATTGCCTTGATGTACAGAATGTAGCGCCATCTCGTTGAAAATACTCATGATCCAGCTCTACATCGTCCATTTGCTCCACAAACTCCATGAAAATCCGTCGGTACTCTGCAGTGTTCACAGTTTGATAAAAAAATCTGGTGCGTTACATTATACCTGGCGCCAATCAAGAAGGTGATTGACATTTCGCGGAGCGAGAGAGGGGACGTTGCCGCTCATTGCGACCACGAGGAGAGCGTGTCGAAGGAGACTGGGTTGCGCCTGCTTTGTAGAGCGGATACTATTTATATTCGTATACGAAGACAATTGTAAAATAACGAATCTACGTGCAGAGGATAGATCATGCAAGGATATATCAGTGTAAAGATCTGCATTAACAGAAGAAACATGCCTGTGAAATATTGATGCTTATTCTAATGGAAAAATGCCACTGATTTCCGAATCGCTTGCATCGCTGTTGTTGTTGCTGCTGCTCTCTTGATAGACTTATTCGGTTCCCGAGTGCGCCCAGTTTTTCGTTTGGCTAAGCTATCTTTGTCACTATTTTTGGACATTGTTAAATATCCATTAAACACAATTATAAATGCTCACACAACACACACACGCACAACTACACGAAATCAAATACACGTAACACAAGGCAAATACCATACAAAAAGGACGACGCCAAAGAACTTTTCAGTACGTAGCCAATCTCTAAACTGATATAAACACACAAGCAAGCTAGGGCTAAAAGGAGGAATTGTTTATAACTGCAGCGACATTAGAAGATAAGACTTCAGTTCATATTACTGAACGGTCGCTCGCCCGGCACGTCATGCCAATCACGTGTTGCGATATAGCAACAACGCATTTGCGTCTATCGTTGCTATAGAAACGTCTTCGTTCTAATTGGTCCTTCTAATGGTTGCTATGACGACCGCTGTGACGTATTCATCCCCTCTCATTCATTTAAAGCTTTCCGCCACGTGGTTAGTAACTGTCAATCACCTTCTTGATTGGCGCCAAGTTTTTACAGTAGCTATAACATTATTCTTAGTAAAGTTTATTTTTCTATCTACTACATTTTAACCTAAATAAAACTTTGCAGAAATAGTTGCATCATACATTTCGTTATAGATACAAACAGAATAACGACAGTCAAATGTTTAAGAACTGGACGCTATACGCTGGCCTTACTGTTTCCATGCAACCGCAAGAAACAACTGAATGTCGACAGGACTTCAAAAGAATGACAACGTACTGAACAAATCGAACCATTAATAACGGATATCTCGAAAATAGCTGATGCCACAAAAATGTTATTTGAGATACATTGTGTGATTTAAAGGGCCTACATTTTTTTGTAGTGCTTGTTCCTACCATTTAACGTTTACCAGTTATACAAGAGGAAAATTCAAGATATACATTTTATTTGTCATAAATATCTTTAATATATGGTATTTTAATAAAAGTCGTGTGAGCCATTTTTGAGGAAATCAAACATTTCGGAAAATGTTTCATGTAAAGGGTAGTTGCGGGTGGGGGAATGTTCTTGAAAATCTTCGTGTTGCGTCTTTGGAAGACGCTAAACAAGTTTGGTGTCTTCCACGCACACGCGCGCGCCCGCACACACACACACACAGACATTTTTCTAAAAATGCTTTTTTATTCAAGGGTCCTCAAAACATGCATTTCCGGCGAAATCTCTGTATCAAATTTTTGGGTGCAATGCAATACCTTTTCTACCTATGTACATGCGTGGTAGAGAAAGTTTAAACAAAACCTGCTATTCCTCTTCAAATCGATATGTCAAAAGTCGGTAGTAACTATGCAGAAAAATAAAAGGTTACTGCTTATTTTTGTCTATCTCAACTTTATCTCTTGAATTATGGTTCTTGCAGATGAGAGTCCAGCAAGACTCATTTTCTGATTACCCTTTTTAATATCTTGCTACAAAACTACCTAACAAAGTACCTGGAATTTGAAGCACTACGCAGCTTGTTTTATATACACACCGCGCAGTGAGTTGGGTAGCCTATTTGGGTAGTTATAAACATTCCAATTCCTGATCTGCAGGCAACTTGAACGCGTTGATTGTACCACAGGGCGACCTACACTAAAGGTGAAACCTAGATAACGCGCACTAAAAGGACTGAACTCAAGAAAGGGGATCAGATCGTCTCGTGGGGGATAGCCGTGGAAAAAGAACAAAAAATATGTGTTACACTCACATGACTTTCTCTACTCTTGTACAAACTATTTCTACAAACGCTTATTCTCCATCTACTTCATGTTAATCAAGATAAATATTTTCAGACTCTATCTTATTGCTAATTTTCTTGTAGATGTAAGGGGAATATATATTTACAAGGGCAATATAGAAATACAGTAGCCTTTAAGCATATACATATCTCTTAATAGCTGGTTGCTAGGTGCAGCACCATTCTCTTTGCCACAGATTAATACTCTTAGCATATCCAAGACAAAAAAAATGAATAACGAATTCCCATTTGAGAAAATAAGTATTGAAAAATTTAAGGGAATAACAAGCAATATCTCGAAAATGGTTCACTCAACAACAAAAAAAAATGTATGACATAAATTGTGTATTTTAACGCGATCTACATTTTTTGTGTAGTAAAATTTTGTCTATCTCTTATGGTTTACCAGTTATGCAAAAGTCGTTCACAATGAAGAATACTTTTGGAGACATTCCCAGGAAATTCAAGATATACATTTTATTTGTCATGAAAGTATCTTAAATATATGATATTTTAATCAAAATCGCTAGAGCCATTTTTGAGAAAATTAAAATTTTCGAAAAATGTTCCATGTAAAGGGTAATCGTGGTGGGGGAATTTTCTTAAAAACCTTCATGTCGCATCTTTGGAAGATACTGAACCTAAACACCAACTTTGGTGTTTATCGGACTGCTCGTTTCTGAGTTATGCTGTTCGTACACAGACACACACACGGACATGTTTCCAAAAATTTCCGGTGAAATCTCGGTATCGTATTTTTGGGTGGAATACAATACTTCCCCTGCTTACTATACGTAGCAGAGAACGTAAAAAATAAACGATCATTTGAGGAGTCACGCAATGCACGTGGCAAGAATTTGCAACACGGAAATCAGGTCGACTGTCGGCCGACGAAAGAAAGAGAGCCACAGAGTGTAAAAATGTAAATCTTTTTTTTGCCATGCTTGATGCAACAGCCAAACAAGAACTCGCAGACACAAAGGGGCTTGCATTAGATCATCAGTTTTATCAAAGTTCCTGCTAGTATAGGCAAACCAACTTACTGCATTGTATACAAGTGCATCGAGCGGTGAGGATAAATGAATATTCTTTCCTCTCGTGAGATTCGAATCCCTTCATTTAATGCTTTGGGTAGTCGTTAAGTGCTCATACTTGAGCTAGTTAGCAGCACCTGCTGCATCGAAAACGAAGAAGCTTATAGCTTAGCGGTCGGTTCTCTTTTTTCTCATTTCCCTTTTACTCTCTACCCTTCCTAATGTAGGTAGATGAAATGTTTCGTTCCACCCAAAGTTTGACATCGAGGTTTCGCTTTTGATGACATCACCTGATACCAATAGACACACTTTACATTTAAAGGTCCAAATACTTGAGGAGCGTGAAGTGTGCCTGTATCTGTGTACAATGTAACTCAAAAAAAAGTTGTATAAATACTAAATTTCACATTTATGTTAAAAATCTTTTAAGGATGGCAGACGAAGATTTTTAAGAAATTATCCTCTCCCAATAAATGGAAATATTTCGTTAACTTTTATTTCTCAAACATGGCTAATGATGTGGATTTAATAGGCATATGTTTGAGTTATCTAAATGGTGATAAATCGACCTAGTTAAGACAGATTTTATATGAAATTTGTTGTCGCTACCGATTTTTGAATATCTCACTTTTTCTTCTTTTGGGGGGAATATTAAGTACCGCATTTAAGTTCTCCTGTCATATCAGCGGCCTGCTAGCCTTATGTTCTTCGCTTACGTTTCTTAATGTCTTTCATTTTTAAAATTTAAGTTTATATCTCAATCCTTTATATTAATTCATTCCAATATTCATATTTCATACTCTGCGGATGGTAGGGAATGACTCAGGAAAATTATTTCGCTGTTCGATTTGTCTACACTGGGTTAATATCCATACAATATGAATAATTGATGAAAATGAAATAATCTTTCGTAGAGAGATTTATTAAAAGCCAAATCCTCAAAATCTATTAACAAAATATTTATTCACCCTGATTGAGATTTTAAGCAGTAATGTTTGATGGCCGTTACTTTGTTTGTCTTGAGATTACGCAAAACATGCCTTTTAAACACTTGACTGATGTATTAGCCTACAAAATGTATATCAGCGCAGTTTTGACCTAAATTACTAAATCATTTCCGGCGAATATCATGGTTAACAGGAAGCAGATAGACAATTAAGCCTTGATGAGAATAACAACTTGAAGAACACTGGTGTGAAAATGTGCGGTAACAACGGTACACTAGGATTTTTCATATGTAAACATTACAGTAGTTTTATTTATTAAGGACAGTTTCATTACACAAATTTTTATTTGGCCCATTTGGTCGAGACAAATACCACCACCACCACCACCACCACCACCACCACCACCACCACCACCACCACTACTACTACTAAGTGAAACATTCCCGGAGCTTGTGCGCGGGGAATTTTACCTTAGGATTTTAAGGCTCAACCAAATTGGCAAATAAAAGTTTCTGTGGAAGAGCCCAAAAAATTAACAGCTCCATTAATGTTTTTGAAGATATAATTTTTGTTACATTATAATAAATTAGCACATTATATAGACAGTCCTTTATATTACAGAATTATACACAAGATTGGAAAGGTAGAATCAGATGACTGAAAAATTCAATGCCATAGCCGGGATTTGAACCACCCGGTCTCCGTCCGGGTGCTCTAACCACTGAGCTACCATGACAACATGTCCTTACTTAAAGTGCTTACAAAGAATGTAAGTCGCCATTGGGTATGACATCTCAATACAATTTGAGATATCCTTGTGGTTTACCGGGAAAAATACGTGTCAGCTGGAGAATTTAGTGTCGTGCCGGCATGTTGCCATGGTAGCTCAGTGGTTAGAGCAACCGGGCGGAGACCGGGAGATCCGTGGTTCAAATCCCGGCTATGGCATTGAATTTTTCAGTCATCTGATTCTACCTTTCCAACCCTGTCCAACACACGGCTTGTGTGAAAGAACAATTAATTCCATATACACAAGATTTTCCTTCAAACGTCTTAGAATCTTAAAATTCTAGCGTCATACATAAGAAACATGTATACAATACACTACTATTAGTGCTGCGGCCACATGGTTCGACATACCCTCTTGTCATAACCTGTAATGCTTGTAATGTTAACGCATGCAGTGACGAAGAGGTTTAAATGAGCCATGTTGCTCTATTTATCTGTATTTACATTTTAAACTTATTAAATGACCCAGCGGGATGGCTCAGGCGGTAACGTCTGTAGCCCACATTCTGGAGGTCCCAGGTTCAAACCTACGGGGCCAACCAATCTGATCGAAGATTTTTCGCGGTTTTTCTGGATCGCTAGGCGAATGTTGGGTTGGATAATCTCGACGTACGCGGGTAGGGACCAAACGCATCCCCCCCGAGAGAGCGTTGCTTCTGTTGTGCATCTGCGGCCAACATTGGCCCTAAGCCGCAAAGCGTAGCCGAGGGATATTTGTTTAAGTAGAGGAGTGGAGCAGTGGCGACGACAAGCCCTAGCCGTAGGTATGAGCGACTAAATCGAATGATCCATATTCTTACCTTTGCGACAATCTTATCACATTTGTTTTTCTTACGTTGGCAACAACTCCGGACAAAATGTCCGCCATAGCCACTGTATAAGGACTGTTTCAGCTCCTACGCCCATACCGTATAGTATCTGATAATTTGATCCGCGAATGTTCCTATCATTTCTTTCATCACCACATTTCATTTCCTCCTTCTTCACCGCCTTATCAGACATTCGGATGATCACCCATCCAGATTATGCTATGATACACAGTTTTCTTGCACCTCGACAGGCTACTAACACAAGGCATTGGCTTGTTAAGTCCTTGGGGTGTAAGTCATACAAAGAGGAGGATAATCCGTTAAAGAAGAAGAAATATATTAAATGAGAAATGGACACGGATCCTTGAATTCAATAACAGACCGGAAGGTAAATTTAATATTACAGCTTGCATTAAGTAATGCATTGAGTGGTTTCCAAATTTCAAAACCACTCGTACGTCTATTAACACTGATAGTGAAAAAATCTGATGTGTTACACTCACATGACTTTCTCTACTC
Organism: Deroplatys truncata; assembly: GCA_030765065.1. Classification (NCBI taxonomy): domain Eukaryota; kingdom Metazoa; phylum Arthropoda; class Insecta; order Mantodea; family Mantidae; genus Deroplatys; species Deroplatys truncata. The sequence goes on along the minus strand of CM060975.1, from coordinate 53,274,432 downwards.
TTGTACAAACTATTTTTACAAACGCTTATTCTCCATCTACTTCATGTTAATTGAGATAAACATTTGCACACTCTATCTTATTGCTAATTTTCTTGTACATGTAAGGGGAATATATATTTACAAGGGCAATTTGGAAATACAGTAGCCTTTAAGCACATACATATCTCTTAATAGCTGGTTGCTAGGTGCAGCACCATTCCCTTTCCCACAGATTAATACTCGTGGCATATCCAAGACAAAAAAATTAATAACGAATTCCCATTTGAGAAAATAAGTATTGAAAAATTTAAGGGAATAACAAGCAATATCTCGAAAATCGTTCACTCAACAAAAAAAATGTATATGACATAAATTGTGCATTTTAATGCGATCTACATTTTTTGTGTAGAAAAATTTTGTCTATCTCTTATGGTTTACCAGTTATGCAAAAGTCGTTCACAATGAAGAATACTTTTGGAACATTCCCGGAAAATTCAAGATATACATTTTATTTGTCATAAAAATATTTTAAACATATGATATTTTAATCAAAATCGTTAGAGCCATTTTTGAGAAAATGAAAATGTTCTAAAAATCCTCCATGTAAAGGGTAATCTGGGGTGGGGGGATTTTCTTGAAAATCTTCGTGTCGCATCTCTGGAAGATACTGAACCTAAATACCAATTTTGGTGTTTATCCGACTGTTCGTTTCTGAGTTATGCTGTTCACAGACAGACACACAGACACACACACGGAAATGTTTCCAAAAATGCTTTTTTTGGATTCAAGGGGTCTCAAAACATATTTCTGGCGATATCTCGGTATCGAATTTTTGGGTGGAATACAATACTTCCCCTTCTTACTATACGTAGTAGAAACAGTAAAAACAATGTGTATAAAATGTCAGAGAAGAAAGGCAGTGCCAAAAGAAGCATTTTGAGGACACGAACCACAGGTCGCATAAGGTCTTTTACTGTGCTATATGCGTCAAAATCAAATCAAGAGTCTCCGATTGTGAAACCTGTGTATTTGTGGCGCGTCGGAAGTAAACAAACCGCACGCTTGTACAGTAAGCGGACGTAATGGTTAGTTTCTTATTGTGTACCAGTACACATTACTTGAGACAGTACGAACAGTTTGTGTAAAACGTCGTGACACTCCTTATGCGCAATAGAGGGGAAATGAGAAGTGACGAGAGTGGTGAGGGCGCAAGGTACTAGAAGTTATATCAGAACTCGAAGGCAGTCACATGTCAAGGCATTGTAAACAACTGTGTAAGCTTACAATACCACACTCACAGCAGGTGGTACACTGAACCCCATCACACTTATTACGTAAGTGGAGTGGTCGATGCTATTGCGCATCTATGCTTCAGCAGACGTTTTACACAAATTGTACAGGTCGATTTTTTTCGTCGTGAAAAGGCAGGAACGCAGAGGAGAATGTAGTCTAAGGGCAGTATTCCCCTTGCATGGAACACTCATTCGGAACCGTGGTGATGTCACCTTATCTCACATTGCGTTCGCGCCTGCTGTTCTGTTACAACTGAACGAACAAGCCTACCAGAAGATAGTTGTCCAACTACTGTGTATACAAATAAACACGTCACGACGAAAAAATCGTACTGTACACACTTGTTGCGCGAGTTACATTTCATTTTGACTGAAGATGAAGATGTTTCATAAAGACAGATTTCAATTATGTTCATGCAGCGCTCCTGCTATTACAGTAAAACTTGACCCCATGCTCCTAACCTTAATTTGCTTAATTTGGTACTGCCTTTCTACTCTACAATTTTCTGTACATTCTTTCTGCACCCTGTAAGGATTTTAAGAGTTAATGCAACAGAAGGAAATGAATACATATCTAAACTCAAAAATAAAAAAAGCTAAAATGCTACGACCATTTTGCAAAAGGAGCAAGGTACTTTCATACAATTGCCCCTTGGGATATTGCGATGTTTTTCAGCGAATCATGGCACTTGATTGGTTGAGACTCAATACATTCTCACACCTGGGGGTCTAATTAGATGACACAGCAATATGAGTAATAGTCCATCTAAACCTACGTTGCATGGTTTAAGAAAATCCTTTATCAAAAATATTTGTTCCCTATTTACATTAAGAAAAATGCCCAAACTTTGTAGATCAATAACTCTGGTTATATTCCCAAACTCCTTCACATTTAAATGACTTTCAGGGTAATTTAAATATTCAGTGACAGGGAATTTACAACTAAATTCCTCTTTTCTGCTGCATTTTTCTTTCAGCATTTTTCGTCACTACAGATGCTCTGCACGAAGGGATTTTTCATGCAATCTATTTTAAACTTCACCTGATAGGTGAACAATGCTTCGTTTCATACTTCAAAATTTTTATATTTTTTGTTTAAACGTTAAATGGAATATTTTGTATTATATATATATATATATACACACACACACACACTTCGTTGTGAAAGCTATGTGGAATACGTAAAAATAGTTTTGGGGAAGGGAACTTTAACAATAAACCCTTATGTTTAAACATTTAAATTGTTCAGAATTTCTGTTTTAGTGATGGCTTTTATAAAAGAATGTTTTTTTTTTAAATTAATATTTTGAAAAGTTTCGATTGCATTGAAGTTTGAGCACCTTTTATTTGTATATCACAAAAAGCTATTTCCTTCAATTTAGAAAGTAATAATAAATGCTGGCCTTGCTCTCTTTAGAGGGCTGGGGTTACTAGCTTTACATGTGGCACGTAAGCACACATCAATGCAGGTTTACTTTGGCTCCACTCTGTGCTCCCAAGTGTGACTTTTAAGCTTATGCAGGTGCGAGGCATCATCTGAGTTATGTACCTACCTAACGCCTGCTGAGAAGAGGAAAAAGGTAACCACAAGAGCTATTTTAGTTTCCTGACTATGGAGCTCTGACGGATCCAAGCTTCAGCTTTCCGGAAATTATGTGCATAAACATGTGGCCACACTTCCAGATATATCGCTATTAGACCCATTAATAACAAGATTCTAAATACACACAGCACTGAATTACAGTTGCGTTCTCTTTATGGAGGAAATAACGTGATAACGATGAACTGATAATATGCCAATCTTAAAAGAAGCTCTCCATGTTAACTATCCTTAATTTTGTAGCGATTTCTATCAAATTGCCACTCTGCATTTGCAGCAGCTTTTGAGTTGTGTGTACACTGTGGTAGGTATTTCATGATCCCTCAAGGTGGGTTGCAGAAAATTATGGAACAACTTCCAAGGTTATGGAAGCACGGTTCAATAAACTTGTGTATGAGCACCTGTTGATTATTGCCGCATTTATTACGTTAACATCGGCGTCTCAAATACTGCTTGCTTATCCCTTCACACCAAAACTTACGGATTTCCGTGGACTCTGGCCATGTGTTGTTCTATTGTCAGTCTTAGGAAATGGACTGGACTTTTAAGAAGGACGAGGGAAGGGGAGATCTGGAGCTCCTCTAGATGTTCTTCGAAAACCCGCAATTTTCCAAGGAAAATCTCCAGATTTTAGTACATAGATAATACTTGTATCATCACTGGAACTTCGAAAACAAGACTCTTCCAGCCCCACTGCGGATTGTTGCAGTTTTGTTCACCTAAAGTATATATGCAATCATCGTTGCTTTAGATTTTGCGAAGAAAGCTGATTTTCTACAACATTTTCCACGAAAAGCATAACACAGACTATGGACATGTGAGGAAGTTTATTTCTGCCCCACGTTCTGGAAGCCAAATTTGAAGTAGGAGTTGCATTATTTTTCAACTGTTGGGGAGCCGAACAGTTGAAGTAGTTGCAATCTCACGCATGTTAAACAGTTTCCGGTAGCCTTCGCCCCAAACGTATTTTCAGGTGGCCTTTGCCCCAAGTTTAAAAAAATATATATTAACTTTGTTATTAAACTGCTTCTCTAAACATTTATGTTTGCCTCGGCTGCGTCAGTATTATTGTTAGAGACACGTTTCTCTTAGGCAGGGCGTGGTGCGACAAGAATGTAGGCTTACACAGATTTTTCAAGTTTTAATTCACTCCTTTTTATTAATCCTTGACACAAATTAAATAGCACTGCACTGATATAGAGAGCTGTGAGATTCTTTTATGTAATACTTGCACTTTTTTAACGCGTATACTTATTTTTCGTCTCACATGAATATGTATTATATTTCTCTAGAGGACGCATCACGTATCCGGCCGCAATCACGGTTTGCAGGCAACTGAATAGATTTCAAACAGCAATCGAGAACAGGTGGCCCAGGTTCACCTGAGTGGAATGTGATCGCCACAGTACCTAGCAACTTGTAAATCTCGTATTTCAAGTCTTTGATTGGCTAATCCTACTCCAATAGAATACCTTCATTTAACTAAAGCCTTTTGTTGATTCGCTATTTTTAAACTGTCTCAAAATTTACATTATTGCCGCTCTAATAATGACTAATAGTATTTAAACTCCCAAACTCATTATTGCCTCAAGGTTACCCCATTGTTAGCAACTTTGAACCTATTATTCTCACAGTTTCTACACTATTAAATTACGTAATGCATTCACATAACATAATTGAACATGTTTACAATAATATAAGCATATGCAATGACTGTTACATACATTTTACAAATTGTTACATACACATGTTGCTTCAAGGCGGGCTGTTACTGAATTTACATATTATATAATTAGACTGAAATTATTTAAGTGTTAAAAATACTGCCTCACATGATGGATGTATGCGAAGGCGATGCGTGGTATCATTGCTTCCAACGCAGCTATTTAGTTGTTTAATGACTATCATCAATGTAGAAGATGCACTGAGGAAAACATTTAACCAGTTTGAAACTCTTAGTAACTGTAATTCCAGTTTGCAGCATTTTCCACTAGTTTTCATTGAATCAGCAAAGAACGAAAAAGCTCTACAAGACAGGACTGTACGTAAACTATATTAATAGCTGGAATGTTGGCATATCAGGATGAATGAAAGTTTCAATTAACCAAATGTTTGATCTTTGGGACATAACGTCAACGTTTCTATTCCCAACACAAATAAAAAAATCCAAAATACTGCTGTTTTAGAGGTTTGCACGTTAAGAGATGGAATCAATTGTATACATACATTTCAACATTTTTTACGTCATCCGGGGTAGCGCAGTGGTTTCGTTTCCAGCTCTAGGGTGGCGATTTTAAGTCGGCCCTACCCACGCCTTCGCCTTTTGCTCATGTGAAGCAACCCCAAGGCCCAACGTGGTTCGGAGTCCACGGTAAAAGCTGTAGGCCCTCTCCTTCCACCGCCATCACCACCACCCTGCCATTGAGATGCAACGGATTGCGCCCGCAGGTTGCCTTCACCTCAGAAATAGAACGTCATCGTTTGATGGAATGAGGTATTCCCAAAAGGACATAGGCCATATGGGAAGCGTTAGAAACGACATTTATAACCTCATTGTTTCTAAGTAATCATTACGAATAAGCACGCCACAAAGCAACAATTATGCGCGAGGATTGCATGAACGCAGTCGGTTATAAAAGCTCTTGCTGGTAGTTTATGTCCCGGACACACTATGTATTTGAAAGCAAGCGATTACTTGTATCAATATTTGTACGCAATAAACTACGTTTATGCCCTTGTAAACATGATGTAAGGAAATTGAATGTCGCGATTTTATGGACGATTCCATAAGTTGGTCTGAGTGCTCTGTTGTGTGCTCAGATAGCGGCGAAGTTTTAATACTTCTTGGAAAGCATTTCTTTCTTCCTGTGTTAGCACATGACAGCTTGCTCATAAGAAACCTTAAGTTTGTAAACATACGACAAAGATGTTCGAACGATTTACGGCTTGGCTTCGGGCCCACCAAACTCAATCTGCAGTGATGAATTGTAGGCATCCTCTGGAGCAGGGATGCGGGTTTCAGACTTACTTGTCTCTTGAATATGAAGCAGAAGAGCAATGAGGTCTCCTTTGCATTTAAATCTTCCAAACTGTTTGATATTTAGTTGATTAGTTTTACCTATTCAAATGCTTCTTTGTGCCTTTATCATTGTAACACCATTACAATAATATAAAATGTGAACCTCATTTTATTTATAGTACCGAATTGAATGGCTATCTTAACGGCATAGGTCACGATTTCTTATTTTGACAGTAATAACAAAGATAGCTCAATCTTTTTCTAATAAAAGAACTTCATCACAGGCTATTTACAAAAGCTTAAAGTTTTTCATTTAATTTGCCATGCCAATATCTCAATCATCTTAATCAAGTTAGTAGAAACCATTTTGAAAACATTAAAAGTAACGAAAATGTTTCTATGCCAAGTAAAGGGTTTTCTGAAAAGGGTTCGTCTGCTAACCTTAAACGGTTTCCAACTCAAGTGTGATTTTCGCCTTTGAGTACACACACACTCTCTCTCCATTCACAGTGTCGCGGTATCGTTCGCGTTATCTTATTTGCTGGCGCCTGTTATTGTTTTACTATTTTGAATTTTGGGTTCTTTGTCCTCCGGCTAGCTATTATTACTCAGTCGAGCAAATCTCTTGAACAGGGTGTGTAAACGGAAAGGAGTTGTCACTAAACGATAACACTGATAAAAGAATTTGCTTTTACACTTTTATTTCCGTCACACTTTATTCATTTCACATATTTACTCTTGATACACGCCTGACTGAAACTATTATATTTTCGAATGTAACTATAATCACTTATTTGCCGCACATTATTAATTCGAGTATTTCACATTTTTGTAACTAACTTTACGACGCGAGAGATTCTGTAGAATTACGTAACATGTACTTCGTGAATGATTCTGTTGAACTGTGCAATACTTGTCTCTGGCTTTAGAATTTATACTCCCTCACCCCGATATGCCTAAACATTATAATCGAGCTGCTATTGCTTAATAAAGAGCGCCAACATTAGCGTCTATTTTTTATCCAATCAAAATTACGAACACATATGCTCTAGGGAAGATATTCCTTCCATTTCTAAAGAAAAGCGCGCTACTCTGACGTCATTTGTTTGTCTCTTATAATTGATAAACAACTCACCCCCTCGCTCATTGTTACCCGCTCCTATTGTCAGTTTCAGTGAGGCCGTGTAAACTTATTTCCTAACAATGCTTTTAATTAACAAACATCTCAAATCATTGTCATACAATAATGTTAATTTACACTACAATCACTCTGGCATTCACAGTGTTGTGATATAAAATACTGCCTCAACAGGCATTTCTAAAAATGTATTTTGAAAGAATTTAGAGAACCGCAAAAAATAAATTTCTGGAAAATCTCTGTCTTCTATAGGTAAGAGGAAAACTTCAAACACAAATCCATGCAATTAGCCCAAAGTGTACGGTTATTAAGTGGACTAGCCTGAAATTCGTATATTTGTTTTCAGTCAGCTCAAAGTCTGTATGTTCTCCAAAACCATCGTTTATTTTCATCTCTCTTCTACAAACTATTCTTACAAAAGCGTATTTCTCTACGCATTTCGTGTTAATCCCGATAAACATTTGCCGAAATAGTTTAATTTTAGGTACATTTCGTTGTAGGTACAAAGGAGATACAGGAGGCTGAAGCCATAGTCAAAAGTTTAAAAAGCGGGTAGCTCAACGCTAGCTTTGAAATTCCATACTCTTTGAAATGACATCGCGAGAAACAGCTCAATGCTGAGAGCGTTTCAAAAAATGACAAAAGTATTGGGAAATTCAAACTAATAACAACGAATATCTTGAAAATGATTGATGCAAGAAAAGATTATGTTAAATAAGTAAATTCTGTGTTTTAAAGATATCTATGTATTTTGTAAAGTCTCTCTCTCTCTCTACAAAATTCTTTCCGAAAAAAAGGATTTCGCAAACTGTTTACAGGAAACTCAAGATAAACATTTTATTAAGCATGTAAATTTAACGAACATAATAAAATTGGTTGAGCCATTTTTGAGAAAATAAAAAACGAATGTTTTTCCCATATAAAGAATAGTTTGGAGTAGGAGGAATTTCTAACAAATCATCTTCTTGTCCTTAGAAGATGAACTTAAATACCAAGTGTTTCTTGACGGGCACACGCGAACTTTCTTCTAAAAATGTACCCTCCCCTTTTTTACTTTCTCTATCATGCACATAGCAGGTATTGCATTCCACCCAAAAATTCATACCGAGATTTCACCGGAAATATAGTTTTGAGTCCGATGAATAAAAAAGAAAGCCTTTTTATAAAAAGGTGTATATGTGTATGTGTGTGCACGCGCGCCTTTGAACAGCATAACTCAAAAACGAAAAGTCCAATACATACCACATTGGTATTTGGGTTCAGTACCTCCCAAAGATGCGACACAGATATTTTCAAGAAAATCTATCTCCTAACTACGTTGACATGGAATATTTTTCGAAAACTTTTATTTTCTTTTAAACTGCCTGTAACAGTTTTGATTAAAATCTTATATATTAAAGATATTTACAGGCAAATAAAATATATATCTTGAATTTTCCGGGAACAGCCTATGAAGTCCTCTTTAATCCGAAGGAACTTTGTATAATCTTGTATAACTAGTATACGTTAAGCCATAGACAAAAACGTACCATACAAAAATGTAGATCTTTTTAAAACATACAATTTACTTAGAATAAGTTCTTCTGTGGCATAAGCCGTTTCTGATATACCCATTAGTAAAGGTTCGAATTGCTCAATACCTTTAGTCATTCTTTTACAGTCTCATCGATTTTCAGTTATTTCTTGGGATTCCTTGGAAACAGTATGGAATTTAAGGCCGGCACATAGCGCCCGGTTCTTAAAACATTTAACTACCGATTCTCTTTGTATCTATAACGAAATGTGTAATGTAGCTATTTTTGTAAAGGTTTATTTGGATTAAAATGCAGTAGATAGAATAGTATGTAAGTAAGAATAGTAAAGTTAGTAAGGGTAGTGTGTATACCCACCAATAAAGATAGAGGGTACAGAAGGTCATGTGAATGTATCACAGCAGATCTTTTTCTCTTTTCTTTCTTTATTTCTTTTTCAGTGGACCTTAAAAATATATTTCTGGGTATCGAATTTTTTGATGAAATACAAATATACTACCTATGTATACCTACTATAGTCAGGCACTAAGAAAGCAAAAATAACATTTCAATGCTTAGAACTTAAGTTTTTGCGTGGAGCGCATTAAATCCGCTGAGTTGCCGCACTATCGCTTTCAGACAATATTTAATTACAATTTTAGCTAGGAAGCTATTAAAAGGTAAAGGCACAGCGGGAGTTTTATTATCTATCTTATATAACCATGTGTAACGATAGAACGGCAGCCACTGGTATCTATGACTGGAAATACGAAGTGTTTGGAGTTGGCCAAGATGTTTGACATCAATTCCCATGCAAATTCAACAGTTATTTACTAAAGCAGATTCTAGTAAAGGAAGACTAAATTACAGGATAGCTTTCCGAGATAAATAACAACTTGACACAATACATCTTGTTTCCTGTTCTTCAAGAGGAAATAAGCAATTTATTGTACGAACAAAAGAAGACGGATTAAACCAATTACTGAAATGACGCATCCCTTCCTGCATTGAAAATAGTGTATGCTTCACTTTTCAGCAAATTTAGACCTTGCTATAAGCATGAAAATTATATTCCAACATCATCACTAGAGGTATAAGAAGAAAGTGTTTTATTTCAAAATTCTGTGTTACATTCACATGACTTTCTCCACCCTTTGTAGCTTATTTATATATCAAATTATTCTTACAAAACCTGGTTTGTATATTTATGTTAATCGAGATAAACGTTTACAGAAGTGGTCACATTACAAGAAGTTATGTGACAAGAAGGACACAGGAGGCCAAAGCGATAGAAGTGATACATACTCATTACGTATACGCTGCATTTGAAATTCCATATCTTTTTTATTTAGCAGAACTGAACTACTACTTTCCCATTTAGGTATTGCCTTCTTTACATATGAGAAACAAAAGAATGGTGACTTCAGCTCTTCCACAGAACTTTCAAAACATACATCGTATTAGTCATACAAATATGATGTTAAACACATGTGATTTTAATGTTAATTACTCTCCCACACACGCTGTGTGTAGGCTGAAGTTGGAAAGGTAGAATCAGGTTGAAAAATTTAATGTCATAGCCGGGATTTGAACCATCAATCTTCGGCTCTCCGTGCCGTTGATCTAACCAACTGAGCTACCATGGCAACATGCCGGCGCTACATCAAATTTCCAAATTGACTCATTTTATTCCGGTAAACCACAAGACTCTTTCAAATTCATTTTTTGAGTTTGAGATAACTTCTGGTAGAGGTTAAATAAAATGATCGGTTAGTAGAAAGCGGTGACCGGCGATTACATCCCGCGGTCAGTTTTATACGTCAGTTGCGTATCTGAAAGATTTGAATTGTTGGTCCCAGTATTTTCAATTCCTGGCACAAACAACATTTCCCTTTCCATTTTGCAGACTACGACTGTCTGTAACATTTTTAATTTAAACCCCATAAATGGATGAAATTTTGTTAGATTACATTGAGTTATGCATAAAAATCTAAGAACTGAACAGGAGTTAACAAAAAAACAATAACGAAGAATTTGTATGGTTGAAACAGTAAGTAGGTTAAAAATGTTAGTTAAAAATAAAGGCTTCCCCTTCTCACTTGTCATCGACTCCAGGCTTGTGCACAACTGAGAATGAGAATTATTACGTATGTCCAGTTTGACCATTATGCTGTACATGACTTAGCAGGAAGTGTTCTAAACAGTGTTTTGTTGTGTCTCGTCGCAGAACGCGTTCTATAGTGTTTGGCTGTGTCTTATCGAAGAACCTAAAACCTACCCAACCTACCTACACTATATTCACTCTTAGATTGATCCGCGGCAAAACAAACCCACGTGGTCAGTGCACCGTGTCGCAACACGGTAGCAATGCGCCCAGGAAAGTAGTCCCATGCTAATCTCTGAATTTTAGAATGAATTTATCCTTAAATAGTATAATATTCTATACAAATACTTAAGGTTTTATTTAACGCTGATTTATACCGTGAAACAGAGCTACAAGTCCCATGACGCAATTCGTATGAGTCACCTGACATCCGGGTAGGCGCAGAATATTGTTTACAGCCAGAAACGAGCAGTTGTGTATAGTATCATGGAGGACGGAGAATTCGCTCTTGTGTTTTCGTCGAATTACGTAAAGCATTAGCCGCGCAAACCATTGACTAGTGGTGAAAAAACAATAGTGTTGAATCTTTATTATAAGTTTTGTGAGAAATATCCAACACTTTCCGCGAAACAAATGGCGAAATTAACTTCTGAGTTCACCGGTGTTTCGAGTACAAGTATAAACAGTGCTTGTGCAGAAAAATCTGAAACGAGAAAAGTGGTTACACCCGGAAAAAAGAAGAAAAAGAAAGCAAATAAAATACGCTATGTAATAATGTCGTGATCTTGAGAAGAATGCAATTCGCGTAACACTGCACAATTTCTTTTATAAACTGAGCCTACAACAGTTCATAAAGTGCCGCTTCCAGAGAGCGAATAAATTAGGTTATCGCATACCTGTTAATTCTGAAATAAACGAGGAAAAATAAAGTAACTATTATTATATGTGCAAACATTAGTTTTGTTACAACTATCATTCTTATCATCTTTAACCCTAAACAGAATATGCTAGTCACCGCACATGGTCTGAAAGTGTAACAGTATTTCTAGTGCGATTGGCGGAAGGATACATTATAACGGTGCACTGGTCACCTGGGGTTTGTTTGACGCGGATCAACCTAAGAGTGAATACAGTTTAAGCGGGTAGCTGTGGACGCAACTGACGTACTGATTTTGTCGCGGTATCTTTCGTGTTATCTTATTTGCTGAGCGCCTGTTATTGTATTACTAGTTTGAATTTTGGGTTCTTTGTCCTCCGGCTAGCTATTATTACAAGTCGAGCAAATCTCTAAAACAGGGTGTGTAAACGGAAAGGAGTTGTTATTAAAAGATAACACTGATAAAAGAATTATTTTTACACTTTTATTGCCGTCACAATTAATTAATTTCACATAATTACTCTTAATACACGTCCGACTGAAACTGTTATATTTTCGAATGTAACTATAATCACTTATTTGCCGCACATTATTAATTCGCGTATTTCACATTTTTGTAACTAACTTTACGACGCGAGAGATTCTGTAGAACTGCGCGACGTGTAACCCGTGAATGATTCTGTTGAACTGTGTGACGTGTAACCCGCGAATGATTCTGTTGGACTGAGCGTTACCCGTCTCTGGCTTCATAATTTATACTCCCTCACCCCGATATGCCTAAACATTATAATCGAGCTGCTATTGGTTAATAAAACGCGCCAACATTAGCGTCTATTTTTATATCCAATCAAAATTACGAACACATATGCTCTAGGGAAAATATTCCCTCCATTTCTAAAGAAAATCGCGCTAATGTGACGTCATTTGCTTGTCTCTTATAATTGATAAACAACTCACCCCCTCGCTCATTGTTACCCGCTCCTATTGTCAGCTTCAGTGAGGACGTGTAAACTTATTTCCTAACAATGCTTATAATTAACAAACATCTCAAATCATGGTCATACAATAATGCAAATTTACACTACAATCACTCTGGCATTCGCAGTGTTGTGATATAAAATACTGCGTCAATTTTAAAAACCCCAGACGCAGCTCACAAACTGATTTTTCGTAAGCATGTTTACGTGGACGCAGCTGACAGCCCCTAAAAAGTTGTAGGACTATTTTGGAACTGTATTACTAGACGTACGGTTATTTTCTTTTCTGCCTCTAGTTATGTTGGTAAACGGCTACAAGTAACGGTCATCAATTAGGATTCCTCGCCACCGCTGCTCTATCTCTTTTACAAGGAAGAACTACTTGTTACCATGTATCCGAGTAGATCATAACGGCGGATCATGATCGCAACCAAGTACCGCGCCTTGAAAAGTAAACTTGAGACTGGAAAGTAATTATTTTAACAGTCTCGTCGTCGTCGTCGTCGTCGTCGTCATCTAGTCAGGGATCAGGCATCCATGTCTGTTCCGGCCTCAAAAGATTTCTACGACTATCTTATTTTGGGAAGCCCTATACTTCTTTTACCTGTCGCTGTATAATATATGACTTGTCTGGCTATGTTGCTTTCAGGTCGTCTCTCTAAGTGACTTTTCCATTTTATTCTATAATCAGCTACCCTTTCATTTACTGAGAAAACACCCAGCTCCGTTCTGATGCCCGGCTATTTCTTTGAGGCTTGTGATTTTCACATGGGAGGGATAACAGCCCACCGCACAGCTTCCTCTCTGGAGGACCTGGTTTGAATTTGGGGTACCTTCCCCTAGACAGGTTGTCTTCACCTAGTTAACGCGTTCTGTCTGTCCGCCACGTAACTCTGGGAGGGGCCCTAACCAGGCCAATGGGACCTGGGGACTCTCATATGGGCAAGGGAGCGTCCACACCCTGGGATAAGCTAACTTTAATAGTGTCCTACCCTGTTACCCTTATTAATCAACAGGAAAACATTTCCTTCTGCATAAATCACATTTTGCGTACTTATCGATCAGCTACACATATGAAATAACTCCATAGAGTTTTCATGCGTTTACTCAGTTTAGGGTTCCGACCAGTAACTGGTAGATAAGCTACCTGGAATTTTAAGTATTTAACTGCATGCTGCAAAGGAAATACAGCATTATGGTCTACCCTGCATAACAAGAACTAAGGAGAAACTATACAATTAGCGTGGGGAGGGGGGAAGGTAACAACTTGTACATTTAACGTCATAAGAGAACAAGAGTAGTCGCATATATTTGTACAACACAAATCACATAGTTACCTTCCTGTTTACAGATGATATTGTAGAACAGTAGTGCCATGCTATATTGAGGAGCAGTACAATACTACTACATGGTGTTTCAGTCAGCGATAGCTCTTCTTCGTACACACAACGAAACTAATTGCCGAGTAACTAGTTCCCTTTTGTCCTCGATACTTTTTCAGCAATTATAGTGCTAGAACCGCTTTACAGTAACAGTTATTTAGCCTTTGGCCGCAGCTACTCCAGAAGGATACCTGAATTTTGCTAAGAACAAGCGCTCTTCGCTTTTGTAAATCACGAGTAAATACAAGATTTAGATTTTATATGTTTATATTAATACTAGCCAGCTTACCCGATGCAGCACAGGTGGCTTTTATTAAATTACTTCGTTTACCTCGGCCATATTGTATATGTAATGCTAGTGCAATGATCTAGAAAATGTTTAGAATGAATCCTCAGTTTACCCGTTAAAACCGTAATTTTTATAAGTCCCGTGATAACCTAACAACGGACAAAACTCCCCTGATATTCACGAAAATGGGCATGATATTATAATGAAAGTTGTATTTCTGATTGTCCTTACTTCGCGCCCCCCCTACCGACTCCACCAATTTCCGGAAATGTTGCATAGCCTGTAAGAAAGTATTTTTAGGAGAGAAAAATATCGAAATAGTGAGGGAATGTAAATAAATCACACTAGATTAAACTCTCAATGTTTGTACCTTCTCTTTGGTACCGTAGCTATTAAATAAAAAAAACTGCACAGTTTTCACACAATACAGAAACCCCTGACATAAATATTCTACGAAAAAGGGGTGCAACTGGTGAACATGAAAATGGCCCAATCCGAAACCAATATTAACATTTTGGAAGTAGAAACGTCTACTACTACCGAGAAAAATGTTTCTCATTTGTTAATTATTAGTGTGGGTTAGGTAGTTTGTGATGTTACGCCATAGCAATTTTCTCCCTTTTATATCAATATTCAGCACACGCTGGTAATGAATTTGGTTGCAAGATGCAAAGGAAACACAGCAAAAGGAATATTACCAGGTTTTAGCATCCAGTAACTTCACTAAATATTTCTGTATAAAATAACATTTAATAATGCTAATCCTGCATACACCTGCAGTATGAATAAAATAACAATTAAAGAAATAGGTATCGCATACAATTACCGTACCGTTATAAGCAATATCTGATTGTCTTTTGTTTTGCTCTATCTTCTGTTCTCTTCTGATGATCATGTTTGTACATTAGTTACTTGGAATGAAATATCCGTTACTCTTGTCATATTTGTACACGCATATCCTGTGCAGTAACAACAATTTTCTACTCCATAGAGTAAAAGCGAAAGCCTTATTCGTAATCTTTAATGACTTCAACGTGTTTAGGCTAGTAAGGTATACAGGACTAATAAGCTTAGGAATTAAAATTAGAAGTTGTCTTATAGACAATGTCCTTTGGGAAGAATAGTGCCTTTCAATGGAGAAAGAAATTGTTATAAGAATCGGGTCAGTAGCTTCTAAGTAGTGATGGGACGATACCAGTATTTCTCGATACTCGATACTTTATAAAAATTGTAAAGCCGATAGCTTGTTCTCTGAATCATGTTATTAGCAGTCTTCTGTGTATAAACGTCAATTTTGCATTGTATGCTAATTCCGAAATTGTTCTTGTTTGACATTTTCCAAATGGCAGAAACTTTTTTATCTTGATAATGTCACACGTCATTATTGAGCAGGGGTTAAGCAAGGGTAGTAGTAGTAGTAGTAGTAGTAGTAGTAGTAGTAGTAGTAATAATAATAATAATAATAATAATAATAATAATAATTTCTTTACTTTCCTTTTTATACTACATAATGCACAAAACTATATTTTGTGCTGAAAACTTCCATTTAAATGATTTACCTATACAAATACTAGCAATTCTTCTTTATTCTACAATCTTTAAAATATAAACTAATACATATTTACATGAAACTCAAAATAATGCGCGTGTTACAACATTCTACCACTGTTCACAACTATCATATAAAACACGTGTTTTTTTCCTTCCGGTAATAAGTAATTAACCATGTAATTCTCGGAAACATAGTACGAGGGCAGTCCCAGAAGTACCCGATCTGACGTATATATAGCGGTTGTTGTTTCAAACAAATGACTATGTTAGAAAGTACCACCCTTATAAAGCTTAAGTTTGAAGTTTGGCGATGCTACGTTGTTTAGTAATTGTTTGGCAACCATTAATACTGAACTCTCTCAGCGAATTTGTAAACATGGATAAAACTGGTTATCGTTATGTGATACAATATCTTCATTTGAACAACACGAACAACTTCGTTTACAACAGTAAAATATTGGGTGGCAGAGTTTAAGCGAGGCCGTATGAGCTGCCAAGATGAGCATCGCAGTGGTCGACCAAATGAGGTGACCACGCCAGAAATTGTGAAGAAAATTCCCAAAATGGTTTTGGATGACCGTCGAATGAAAGTGCGCGAGCTAGCAGACATCGTAGACATTTCAAAAAGTGCTGTACATCGCACACTGACTGAACATTTAGACATGAGAAAGCTGTGGGCAAGATGGGTGCCGCGTTTACTCACAGTGGAACAAAAGCAGCGTCGTGAGGATGTTTCAGTCGAGTGTTTGGCGATGTTTCGCTGCAATAAAGTCGAGTTTTTGTGTGGATTCATAACCATGGATGAAACATGGGTGCATCACTTCACACCTGAGACGAAGGAACAGTCAAAACAGTGGCTGAAAGAGGAGAATCGGTTCCAAAGAAGGCGAAGACAGTTCCATCTGCAGGCAAGGTCATGGCGTCAGCTTTTTTGGGATGCGCGTGGGATAATTTTCACTGATTATCATCAAAAAGGAAAAGTAGTCAATGACGAGTATTATGCAAACTTATTGCAGCTTTTGAATGATGAAATCAAGCAAAAACAGCGGCATTTAGCGAAAAAGGCAGTTCTGTTTCATCAAGACAATGCACCAGTTCACGCATCCATTATCGCCATGGCCAAAACCAATGAGTTAAAGTTCAAATTGCTTCCTCATGCACCCTATTCGCCAGACAGCCCTTTCTGATTTTCTGTTTACAAAGTTGAAGAAATGGCTTGAATGAAGAGGTGGAGTTTGCAGTTGATGGCTATTTTGCAGAACTCGACCGATCTCACTATAAACAGGGTATCAAAGCTATTGAACATCGCTGGGGAAAGTGTATCGAGCTGAAAGGTGGCTATCTAAAGAAATAAAGATGTTTCTTCCCAAAATTTTTGTGTTTTCTTTGTTAGGTCGGGTACTTCTGGGACAGCCCTCGTAAGTTTGTGGGTTAAGCCTCTCTACTACCACCCTCATACATTAACACATACATGTTTAATACAAAGGTTTGACTTGCGTAAACCCAAACTAACAGATGGAAGGAAAGAACAGATATTTCCATTCACTGTATTATCTCACGGCTTCTTTCTCCTGAATTCACAGATTTTGGTAACCGGAGTAGGTAAATGTAATACTGAGAGTGTCACCAAGGCAGGCTATTTAGTGCGTCAGCTAAATGGGCTTCATTCACAACTCAGTTAACGCTGCACGTTACACCAGTACCTCTACTCCTTCCCCGTTGTTTTCATTTAGACACAAGAGTCTATGCAATGTTGCATTCACTCACAGGAAGCGCCGTCAAGGTCTATCAAGAACTATTGCCCTGCAACTCTTTGGGGACATTGACGCAGTATTTTATATCACAACACTGAATGCCAGAGTGATTGTAGTGTAAATAAGCATTATTGTATGACAATGATTTGAGATGTTTGTTAATTATAAGCATTATTAGGAAATAAGTTTACACGACCTCACTGAAACTGACAATAGGAGCGGATAACAATGAAACGAGGGGATGAGTTGTTTATTAATTAGAAGAGGCAAGCAAATGACGTCAGAGCAGCGCGCGCTTTTCTGTAGAAATGGAGGGAATATCTTCCCTAGAGCATATGTTTCGTAATTTTTATTGGATATAAATATAGACGCTAATGTTGGCGCGTTTTATTAACCAATAGCAGCTCGGTTATAATGTTTAGGCATATCGGGGTGTGGGAGTGTAAATTCCGTGACGGAGATGGGTAACGCACAGTTTGGCAGAATAATTCATAAGGCAAACGTCGTTCAGTCCAATAGAATCATACAAAGGTTATACGTCGCACAGTTTAAGAGAATCGTTCACGCGTTATACGTCGCGCAATTCTACAAAATCTCTCGCGTTGTAAAGTTAGTTATAAATGTGAAATACGCGAATTAATAATGTGCAGCAAATAAGTGATTATAGTGATATTAGAAAATATAACAGTTTCAGTCTGGCGTGTATCAAGAGTCAATATGTGAAATTAAAAGTGACGGCAATAAAAGTGTAAAAACAAATTCTTTTATCAGTGTTATCTTTCAGTAACAAATCCTTTCCGTTTACACACCCTGTTCAAGAGATATGCTCGACTGAGTAGTAATAATAGCTAGCCGGAGGACAAATGACCCAAAATACAAACTATTAATACAATAACAGGCGCTCAGCAATAGATAACACGAAGTTACCGCGACAAATTGGCTCCCATACATTGTGTAGATAAACATGAAGCATTTTCCAACTACAAATATAATCTACTTCAACATGTGCGGCGCAACAACGAAGTCTCGACTCCGTTCATTCCTTATCTAGCATAAAGTTACACGCAACAACCTTCAATAATGCAAAACTTAGAAATTTTAAAGTATCGAGGTCCCATCATTACTTCTGAGATTGACATTTATTCAGATACAAACATAATGTTTCTCTTTTTGTAACATAATGGCATACGGATTAACAAGCTTGAGTACTACGGACTTAGTTGATCGAATTTCATCCACTTTTACACAACGAGAAGAAAAAAAGGGGCAGGGACAAACACACAAAGAATGCGAGGATATTTGCAGGGACAACAGCTGTCCATCTTCCGGTCATAATAGGCCTACCCCAAGGTTCTGCGACAGAGGGACTTTCACAAAATTTCAATTAAAAATTTTGCTTACAAACAAGTACAGCTTTCCTGTCACGCAAGTGTCTTCTCCCCATGTGGAATGGCTTCTTCTCAGAATCCGTTTGTACTGTCGTTATGTCATAAGTCTCGAAGGTACATTCCCCTCTATGTGCATTTTTCTTTCCTTCAAGGGAACGTAGCATCAATACTCAGAAGGCAAGTTTATACCGGGTAAGTCAAACAACACTATGCATATTACCAGACGTGGCGAGAAGAAGAGCGCTATTCCCCTAAATCGGAAGTGTTCCTACCCCTTCCGTAAGGTTCCCATATGTATCCAACCAACAGCAGTTTTCACCAGTCTTTATCACGTGTATCAAACACGTGTTTCTTGAAACAAATCCCAAGAAACAAACGTGAACCAATGAGCGATGTTATACCTACTCGTGGTGAAGCAAATAAGAGATGGCTATCGTGATGTAAAATATTATTGCATCGACCTTGTAGAGGGAGGGGTGGGTGAGAAATTCGCAACAGCCACAGTACTGTTTGCCAACGGAAAGAAAGTCCCTGACAGGAATGTGCTAACCTTATCTGGTTGGAAAAAGTGCGACAAGGACAGTGAATGTGTGACAGAGAACGCATGCTACGCAAGGAGTAAATCTATTCAACTGAGCTGTCGTGTGTGTCATAAATAAGGGTAACATAAGCAAGTAGGCAGGGTTCGGACCGTGTCTAATCAGCAATTTCCCCTCTGCCCTTCATTTCCCGGGGACTTTCTTTGCTGTGGAAGACAGTATTTATCTCATACATTTAATAATTAGTTTGGTCCGTAAGTATTGAAATACTAACATGATAACAATAAAGTACATTCTATAATAAGACTATAATAGCGAGTAAGTTCCACGCTAAAATTTCAGAACTTTGAGTTTTAACAAAAAGATCTTACCGTATTAACTGTGCGTAATTAAATGCTGATCGAATGGCAGGACTGTGAGCGTGTTTGCAAGTATTGCAACACATGCCAGCTCTGTTGAGTCCACACCGTATTTATTGATTTTTTGCAGGTAACGTGAAAGCAACACAATTAACTCAATTTATTAGAATATTAAAATTACAATAAACAGAATTTATTTTATTTTAAATACACATACTTCATTGTTTATCTGGGGAATGGATCCCAGTGGACTGCTGCTTTGAAGGTGAAGGTATGGGTGGCGCCTAAATCGAGTAAGATCATAATGAGTCGCTGAAGTATTATGAATGCCATAACAGTTCAGTTATGTCACCTGTAATCAGCGTATTACAGTGTGATGGACCAAAAATTATATGATATAATTTATAATACGTTACAAATGGTGGGTTCTAGTGGGGTGTCAAGGAATTTTGAAGTTTTATCGTTTATTAATGGCTTATTGAAAAGTGTTAGATAACAAAAGTTTGTAAGCATATTTCTGACGAATTTGTTATTTTCAAAATTTCGATAGGATAAGTATTTAAGAAGTTATGGCAATATCTCGTTAGTGTTATCACCCAGTTCCAATCGCATTGCAATCACAGGGAAGAGGCACAAGTTTATGTGCTGTTAAACCTTTGACCTGTGTTTTAATTTTTATAAACGCCCCAGAAAAAAACACATTTTTCTTGCTAGTTTTTCAAAACATCACTTATACGTTGCACCCCATAAGAGCGATAGAGGAAATGTAGATCGAGGAAAAGGTGAAAAGTGAGGCAGTGTTTTTAACACTTAAATGATTTCAGTTTAATTATATAATATATAAATTCAATAACAGCCCGCCTTAAAGCAATACATGTATAAATAAAAATATAAAAAGTGTATGTAAGTCATTGTATTAATGTTTACATTATTATGTACATGTTTAATAATGTTATGTGAATGTATTACGTAATTTAATAATGTAGGAGCTGTGAGAACATAGGTCAAAAGTTGCTAATGAGGTAACCTTGAGGCAATAATGAATTAGAACGTTTAATAATACTACTACTAGTAATTCTTGGAGCAACAATAATGTAATTTTGAGACAGTTTTTAAATAGCCAATCAACAACCAGAAAAACCTGAAAGTTAAATAAAAGTATTCTATTGAATTAGGAATAGCCAATCAGAGACTTGAAATAGATGAAATTTGCAAATTCAGGCGGTAGAAATCAGTTCAGTTGCTAGTAGACAGCGTTCCTAACTGCACGCGAGACGCGTCCTCGAGAAGTTTTATACGTATTCAGTGTGAGACGAAAATATTATAAAGTTTACGTGTTGCAAGTAATTAATAAATAATCTCACAGCTCTCTATATCAGTGAAGTGTTATTTAATCGTGTGAAGGATTAATAAATGGAGTGAAATAAAAAATTATAATTTGTGTAAGTCTACATTCTTCAGCCGCACCACCCCTTGTTAAGAGAAACATGTTTCTACAAATTAATACCGACGCAGCCGAGGCAAACATAAATATATAATATTTAAAGAAAACATTAAAATATAAAGTTCATTCTTAAAAATTGGGGCGAAGGCCACCGGAAACTTTGTGCCGTACGTGGTTGTAACCTTCTTCAAAAGACTCTCCGCATTAAAACAGTAACGTGATTGTAACTGTGGGTTTGTGTTAGTTAATAATAAGTTTACATTTGAATTTCTTGCAATTATGTACACAATATAAAGCAAAAGAACTGTACTATCGGTTTAAAAAACATGCAAAGACAAACGCCATTGTATACCAAAGGCTTTTTGTTTTCCCTGCACCACGAGGTTCTCTTACTCGGATAGATAGACCAACCACGCCAAATGGAGTTCTGCACGATTCTGATGCAAACAGTTTACAAGAAATACTAGTTAAAATTACCACTCCTGGAGTTTCAACTATTACATGGGTGAAAGGCGAAGCGCTCTTTCATAAGGGCACTAGGGAATATCAGCAAGGAAAGTACATGCTTTTAAGGGCGTTCACTACTACAGCGTGGCTTTGTCCATTCGTCCGTACGCACGAAACTGGCGAACCGCTGCATGTACGCAGAAGAAATGTAGTACATATAAGAATTTGAATGTTATTTGAAATAAATTGTATTTTAAAGATATCTGAATTTTTTTGGTGTAATGGATGTTTGCCTATCTCTTATATTTCACCAGTTATATACAAAAGTACATGAAATTAATTCCCAGACTTCACCAGTAGACTTCACAGGCTACTCGGATAAATTCAAGATATAAGCTTTATTAGTCATGTAAACATTTTAAACTAATGATATTTTAATCAAAAAAACAATTTTTTTCCTCCATTTTATTTTACGTCGCTTCAACTCCTTGGTCATATCGCGACGGATCTGTTGGTGGATAACTCTTAGAACGATATGTGATGGACAGTTAGCCTTCTAGGTCTCATCCCTGTAACCGCCTGCTCCGTCATAGAGACCCTAGCGCACAGCTAATAATCTTCTGCTTCGTGTCATGCAGACGGCATTAGGGTGCCGTCCAGTACAACCGCCGCCCCCATATAAAGGTGGACAGTTAGCCTTCTAGGTCTCATCCCTGTAACCACCTGCTTCATGCCGTGCAGATGGCATTAGGGTGCCGTCCAGTCTATCCGCCGCCCCCACACAGAAAGGCGGACAGTTAGTCTTCTAGGTCTCATCCCTGGAAATACCGTCTTGCTTCGTCACGTGCCCACGGAGACCGCCAGCGCATGGCAGTCGGATGTTCTGCTTCGTGCCGTGCAGATGGCGTTAGGGTGCAGTCCAGTCTAACTGCTCACATTGTCTGCGGATAGATGGCATAGCTTTCGCTATTACCACTTATTTTTTATGTTACTATTGTTTTAGACGTAAAGTGGAACTTTGGGTCGTGGTATTAAATATCCAATCCGGTGTTTACCTTGGCGACTGAGGAAAACCACGATCGGCCCACGGGATTTGAACCCGGGACCTCCCGAATGCGGGCCACAGACTTTACCGCCTGAGTCATCCCGCTCGGTTAATCAAAATTGTCAGAGCCATTTTTGAGGGGGGAAAAACCAAAAAGCATTTTCCATGTAAACGGTATATTGGGGTGGAGGTATTTTCTTGCAAATCTTCGTGTCGCATCCTGAGAAGATGTTGAGCTTAAATATGAAGATTGATATTTATCCGTATTTTCGATTTTGACTTACGCTGCTCACAGATACAAACACACTCTTTATTTGTTTTTTATTCAGGAGACCCGAAAACATGTATTGCGGTGAAATCTCGATGAATTTTTTAATGCCCTACTACCTACTACATAACTGAGTGCTATAGAAAGTACGATGCGTTTCTCTGAAGGGCTTCAACACACCCGCAGTTTCTCAGAATTAGGCGTTAAGAAATTTGCAGAACCTGCCAGAACAGGCTTGAGGCGCCGCGCAGTTTCTCGCTGACGAACATTGGCACACAATTATCCGACCTAGATCGGCTGTAAAACAATGCCTCGTAAACATCTATGATGTTATTCCGTGTCAAGGCATTCAATATCTGTAGCTTTCAAATACTCATATGGCATGCTAATGTGTTTTTGTATATTGATGTTACGTACATTCATTACATTCTAACATTTCATCCATTAAGTTTCTTTAAAAAGTGGAACCTACTTCTCCGGAATGGCTTACTAATAGGATTTAAATTTCAATGGAGTCGCAGTATATTTAAGCATGCAGATACAATTAGTTCATTTTAACTTTTTCGCAATCCAACTTAAGGCGGCAGCATTGTTTTTCTCCTCTCCAGTAGACTAATGCTAGAGTGAAGTGTACTATCACGATTAACATTTTCCCCCCTCCACTTTCTTTCCTTTCATCTTTCAGGGTTGCAAGGCCAGGAGCGGTGGACGTTGGTGTTCAGGACGGTGAACATGCTTTGTAGACCTATCTGAAACGCTAGGGACCCCGCTGCGCTGTGCCCGTCGTCATCAGATTTGACTGCCCTTCATACTCCCTCGCCTCAACCTTTCCTCCCGAATGGTTTGCTTGCGCGATACGCCGTAGTGCTGAAATTCTTCTTTCCTAACCTATATCTGTTCATCCATCGGTCCATCCATCTTTACCCGGAATATTGTTCATTTTTAGTTTCTCTACTATGTAGAGTAAGTAGGGGAAGTATTGTATTCCACCCAAAAATTCGATACCGAGATTTCACCGGAAATACATGTTTTGAGACCCCCTGAATCCAAAATAAAAAGCATTTTTGAAAACATGTCCGTGTGTGTGTCTGTGAACAGCATAACTCAGAAACGAACAGTCGGATAAACAACAAACCTGGTATTTAGGTTCAGTATCTTCCACAGATGCGACACGAAGTTTTTCAAGAAAATCCCCCCACCCCAGATTACCCTTTACATGGAACATTTTTCGAAAATTTTAATTTTCTCAAAAACGGCTGTAACGATTTTGATTAAAATATCACATGTTTAAGATATTTTCATGACAAATGAAATGTATATCTCGAATTTTCTGGGAATGTCTCCAAAAGTATTCTTCATTGTAAAACTACTTTTGCATAACTGGTAAACCATAAGAGATAGACAAAATTTTACTACACAAAAAATGTAGATCGCGTTAAAATACACAATTTATGTCATATACAATTTTTTTTGAGTGAACCATTTTCGAGATATTGCTTGTTATTTCCTTACATTTTCCAATACGTATACTTTTTCTCAAATGGGAATTCGTTATTCATTTTTTTTATGTTCTGGTAATGCAAAGAGAATGGAATACTCCACATAGCAACCAGCTCTTAAAATATTTGACTATCGCTTAAAGCCTACCATATTGCCCTTACACCTACAAGAAAATTAGCAATAAGATTAACATGAAGCATATGGAGAATAAGCGTTTGTAATATCAGATTTTTTTATCTTGTGGAATTTCAAAGTCAGCATATTTTAAAGATATGAATATCGCTTCCGCCTCCTGTACCTACGAGATGTGCATGTATGTATCTCAATTACGTAAAATAGGTTTTGTAAGAACAGTTTGTACAAGAAATAAAGAAATAAACGACAGTTAAATCACACTTTCATAAGTTAATGTTTATACGTACTTCAAAAGAAATCACACTAAACAAACATCGCAGCTTCCTAATGAAGAAGCACTGTATCAAAAACAAAAGTCGTTTTAACGAACTGTCAGAAGCCTGTGAGAACTGCCGGAAATCCTCCGGCTATTCACCACATTTAACTTGACATCATTGTTTTTATGTCTCTTTCATCGAGAACGAACCAGAGGCAGCTGTTCTCCGTGTTCGTGACGTAACGCGAAGAGGCGCGAGCAAATGTAATGAATTACTTTTCACAATGGCAGAGGCAACTGCATGGAATAATCACTTGAAAAAATAGCACTGAAAAGAAATTGCCAAGAGAGTAAAACGAACAATTCAATTTCAAAATGCTCAAACATTTTTATTTAAAAGTGATTTTTATTTTGAACAAGGATTCATTAAATCTGAAAACATTACAAAAACTTATTTTTCTGTCCACTTTACAGTAATTGAAATAAATTGTGGAAAATTGGTGTCATTACATATTTCATTGTAGCTACAAGAGAGATGCAGTCCACCGTGGTGTGGGGATAGCGTGTTTACCTCATATTCAGGAGGTCCCGAATTCTAACCTCAGTTAGGGTGAGTCACCTGGATAAGGTTTTTTTTCGGGTTTTTTCCTTATCTTGAAATGATGAATGTCGGGTAACTCTAAACTCTATGGACCCCCGGCTCATTGAAGCATTATTTCACCCATTTTATTCATTCATCTCCGACATGATCTACGCAGCTAAATGACATTAAACTATTAAAAAGGGGGGCTACAGGAGACTGAAGAGATGGTCAGATCCATAAAAAGTGGGCCAGTATTCCAGTTTAGAAATTCCATACTATTTGTACATCACGAGAAACAAACGAATTATGATTTGGCACCTTAAAAATGTACCAAGTATTTGACAATTCTAAATAATAAGAACGAATATTTCGGAAATAATTCATTCCATAAAAATATTTTATTTTAATTACGCATTTTAACCAGCCTTAAATTTTTCTGAGTTCGGCACCAAAATGCATTCAGAATGAAGAGTAGTCTACAAGCTGTTCAACTAAAACTCGAGATAACACGTTTTATTTCTCATGCAGAATATCTTAAGCATATGTCGTTTTAAACAAAATCACTATATTTTTCAGAAAATTAAAAATAATCAAAGTGTTCCCCGTAAAGGAAAATTCGTCATTTTCTTGAAAATTTTTGGCGCATCCATGGAAGACCCTAAACGTAAATACTAAAATTAAAATTGAGTTTTTATTTATGGACGCTCTTTAACTGCTGTGGTCCTTAGCGTCCCATTCTATATTGGGCGTTAAAGACTGGTAATTTTGCTCAGAGGCGTCTTTATCAGGCACGGGACCACCGGCTTTACTTCCCTTACGAAGGAAGCCATGCTAAGGATTTTTACGCCCGGAAAAATCCATCAACCCGCGACCTCGTGAACTAGAGGCTAGCATGGTAACCACTACACCACGGAGGACAACCACGTAAATACCAGTTTAATATTTATCCGACATTTCGTTTTGGAGTTGTGCTGTTCAGATAGCTGATTTATTCTTATGGGTATTTAATTGCTGTTGTGAACAAGTACACATACATAGAAAGTGAACAACTTTTCTTTTTGTGTTTGTGAGCGTCCTTGTGTGCGAACACTTGCACAGCGCTACCTCCCACAGTTGCCAC
This sequence comes from Deroplatys truncata, assembly GCA_030765065.1. NCBI lineage: Eukaryota > Metazoa > Arthropoda > Insecta > Mantodea > Mantidae > Deroplatys > Deroplatys truncata. Next base: position 53,247,875 of record CM060975.1, on the reverse strand, counting down.
CACATTATCTTGCAGGAGAACAAATGAACGTCGTCTACATCGTCAAAACAAGTCTTTATATCGATGTTAATAATGGCGTTTCCTGCACGTACAATACTGCTGAAAGACAATGCAGCTATATATACAACTGCGTCTTAAACTTGCTTCTGAATTACGGTGGAGCATTCAAGTTAAAATACAACTTGGCTTTAAACGTAACATTCCAAACAGCTGCAAACATTAATTATGAGATTGTTTTTGTTTGTTTTAATCTGCCTACATAAAAACACGCAGGTAAAAATCTGTGATACCCCTATGTGTATGGGGGTAGGTGTCTGGCCTAACATATAGGTCTAGGCTATACGTTATAGGTTGTTCAACCGCGACCTACAGAGATCTATTGTGCCCACCGCCCGCCAGGAGGGAGGGATGAAGTGAAGGAACCACACAGGCTACAGAGACGCGCGGAAGTCCCTAACATTTCGCAGACCCATGTGTTACCGCCGAAGTCGCCGAGAGAGGCCGGTGAACGAATCACTAGTCGAGCAGCCCTCTGGTGTCCACGGGATGTAATCTTTCCAGTGAGCGTGCATCCGCGCCATCTGTCCAGCACCGCCTTACAAAACGAGACCTAGAAGCACACCTGAAAGTTGAAGGAAACGGAATGAAACGGAAATGACGGAGAGGAAATCGTGGCAAAGAAGAAACCATCGAAGATTCGCCGTCGTCCCCGGGGAAACCACGAAAAACCCATGGGTCAGAGTGAGTGGTCGCCGGGGATCGAACCCGTGGACCTCTCGAATGCGAGTCACAGACTTTCCCGCTCGGTGTCTGACCCCAAGTCCTAATGAGTTACCTGGATAAGGTTTTTTTTTCTCGAGGTTTTCCCTTATCCTGAGAAGGCGATGTCGGGTGACTAAGCTCTATGGGCATTTGAGCATCGTTTCAAAATTTCGTTTTCACCGTCGGATAAGGTTTACCCGGTTAAATGACGTTAATTAATTATCTAAAGCAAGAAATATGGCTTCCTGATGGTGTCTGACGGCCGAGGCCTCCCAAAAACGAAACCTTCCCAAACACAGTTTCTGTTTAGAATTTCATAAACTTTTAACAGATCAAAAAGTAATCAAAATTGCTATAAAAGAGCAGTGTAACATCTTGCAACCTCTTAATCACTATATGAACAGAAGTATTTATAAACGTTTACCCTGGGGTGTGGAAGAAAAGGAGTACTTCAAGCTTTCCAAATATGCATTCACTGACTGGTAGACGACATCATTAGAGCTAGAACAATGAGGCATCCATTGAGCGAGTAATCAGCATAACTACCACTCTACCTAGTACACGTGACGTCATATTGTATACACAGACACAGGGCTGCACAGTTGACAGCCAGTAGTAGTTCGCTTGCGTTACTGGTATGGTAGAGTTTCTCTCTGGAAGCTCTGTGTTCATGTTCTGTTCTACCCCGACGCTTCTGTTTATAGTTCCAGGATACCTGTGGCGCACCGTTTCCCTCGCCACACTGCCGATATAAAGTCGCTGCGTGCATGTACTATAAGCCAAAAGGATATCTGTCCCAGCTCTAATCATACAGCTGAAGTTCTTTGTTTTTCGCTGGCTGTGTAGAAATTTCATACAAACAAATATGCACGTGTAAAATAAATTAAGTTCTCACTTCTGAATATATACACAGTGTGTTCGAAAACTACCCTTACAAGCTTTTAGGACTTTTAGAGGGGACTGAGTAGATCATGTTTTGAGTAGGGACCCGTGTCCGGAAACTTCTGTGCTACAATTTCAAGTCGGTTTGCCTGGTATGCAACCGGCTAGTCGCGGCGAGGACTGTTTGCGTCAGACGATCAGCTGATGTCAATTCGCCTCTACCCTGGTTCGAGCCCCATTCACGTGTCGTCTAGTCTCCGAGCAACATGGCGGAATACACGTTCGCAGAATACACAGACATGGTCCTTCTCAAGGCAATGGAAAAGCTGCTCGTCACTTTTATCAAGATTCTTAACCACAACGTCCAACTCTATCGCATACCCTTTTCACCACAATTACCCAACAGCTTCATCGTCAGCAGGAGAGACTGTGGTGCCCCAAAGAAACCCGTACTCCCAATTCCGAAAACGCCGTTCTGCATCACGTTGATGAGAACTCATCAAAGAGTACGTGAGAAATTGCGCGTGCAATCGATGTTGCCCATAGCACCACCTGGGATGTTCTGCATGAGCAACAACTACACCCATATCACCTCTAAAGGGTATATTCAGTACTGTCAGTCAATTTTGTACCACATGTTGCCTTCTGTACGTGGTTTCTGCTCCGCTGCAACAACGAGCCCCTGTTTTCATGGCGCATTCTCATCACAGATGAATGTCAATTCACTAGGGATGGCGTTCTCAATTCCCGAAACACCCTTGTCTGGGCAGACGAAAACCCTCCTACCACGCATGTCCAGGATTCCAACACAGATTTGGCATGAATGTGTGGGCAGGTATTCTGGATGGTCATGTGATTGTGCCAAACGCTCTTCCACACAAGTTACTCTCATCTACGTGATCTTCCTAAAAGAGGTATTGGGCGTGTTGGTGGAGGATGTGCCATTGAACGTCCGTCAAGACACAAGGTTTCAGCACGACGGCGCACCCTCTCACTTTTAGCTTGGTGTTCGGGAACATCTGAGCCGATGATTTTCACAAATATGGATAGGCTGAGGTGATCCAATCGCGTGACCTCCACGATATCACCGGATTTGACACCATTGGGCTTTTTCCTGTGGGGCCGCATGAGATGTTTGATCTATGAGACCCCTGTAGAGTTGAGAGGAAGATCTGATGCCACGAATTACGGCCGCTGCACAGCAGATTGGAAGGACTCCAGGTGCGATGACTTTACCAGAACATTCGTAGGTACAATATGTGCAACAAAGTCTGTGGTCGCCACATCGAACCAGAATTGCAGAGCGGATCAGAGTGCCAACCAGCCTGTGACGAAGACAAAAACAGATTTTTCAGTTTAAGCGCAAACAAAGGTGGTTTGTGAAGCAAGATTAAATTTGTTATTTGTTCCTAACATCATTTCTTAACTTATTGTAGTGGATCAGAATGGTAAGCTTCCTGTGAAGAAGACAAAAACAAATTACTAAGTTTAACTGTAAACATAAGTATTTGTGAAAGTTAATTAAGTTTCCTGTTTGTTTCTTTAGTTTTATTTAATTAGTTGAACTGTAAGAAAAGTGATGCACTGAGTCAAGACTAACTAAAGTGCTTAAGCAAACGTGATCGTGTTTCCGGACATGAGTCCCTATTCAAAACATAGTCTACTAAGCCCCCTCTACAAGTCCTAGTTTGTAAGGATAATCTTCGAAACCCTGTATGTATGTATGTATATATATATATACACACAATAATACCAATAGGTACGTTATTATCAGGCCTCGGTTCGGGGTTCCCAGATGTATGAAGTTCGGTGCACACGAACCACTGTGTTGTTTAGTTCGAGTGGGATGGCAGGTAACGCGTGCAGGTAGCCCTTGCCTCAACGTGTAAACATCTAGTCACAGTAGGGCACAAAATAAACGTCACATTTTCCTGTGCGTATCGAGTAGTAAACTAATTGCCTAACATAACAGTTTTGCATGTTTGTACCTGCTTTAACATTCTGAAATAGCCATTTTCCACGACAGAAAAAGTGCAAACAATATACATATCAAAAAATAGATTTCTTCACAACTTCACTGCACCATATACATAAATATTTAAAATAAATAAATACATAAAGTAATAACCCAAATAATTCAAATGAATACAATACACTTCTTTACATGTCATTGCAGCGAATTACAAAGTACATTCGCAATGTATCAAATGAAAAACATCTCCTATTTTCACCTAAAATGAGTTTATAGCTAGAAAAACTTCGTTCTTCGTTACATGACGTGATAGGTGCATAATGAAAGAATGGGATATCACACGAATAAACTTTTGTGGATTTGTATTCATTGTTTGAATAAATAAAACGTCCTTAATGGCACACATATCTGCAAAGCCAAAAGGGCATTTTTTCATTTGGCGTTCATACTTGCAATAACAATTACGAACCCATATATTTTTCTAGAAACTTTAAAATATTTATTTTCGATCTCGTTGAAATGGATGTTGGTATGTACCAACATGTAACACAAATCTCGATAAAATTCTTTCTGGTTTTCTATTTTGATTGTGATGTTGAAGACCTCTGTAGATTGTTGAATTTAACATTTTTCGTGTGTATTTTGCTGTTGCAGTGTTTCTGAAAGAATCGAGATATGTCTGTCAAGATGTAATTTTTGCAGCGTTTGCAATATGCAGTGTTGTTTCCTTTGATGAAGAAATGTTCCTTTCCAAACTTCTCTATAAGTGCATCCTGAAGGGAACGCTTGGTACTCGTATTCTTCGACATGTTTCAAAGTACTGTGGAGTATAAATAAGAGCAATTAACACTAACAAAATATCAACGAGTATGTAAACACCATGAAACTATAGTTCTTTACTCAATGGATCTCGAGTAGGTAAGGGGACTGCATTAACCAGGGCCAAGCAGCAATATGAATGTCCACAGTGACCTTCGCTTCGCAACTGCCTGTAGGTTGGAAGTGCTACCCCACCCACCGGGCTAGGACATCAACTCAACCCCGTTCGCTCCCAATTTCAGTCTGCTAATTCCGTGACCCAAAACCGAGGCCTGGTTATTATTTGAACAACATTTATGATTATATGTTTAATACATGTCTTAAAACATTATTTTTCTTTAAACTCATATAAAAACACGAGGGTGTTTTCGGAATAACGCATAGTTACTTAGCTGCCATACTGTTTCCAGTCTATTTACCTATATACTCTTCAAAATAACCCACTTAGAGTTTAATGGCTGTTTCCCTGTGTTAGGTATTCAATGCCATTTAATCACGGTGGACTTTGCTGACTTTTAGGTAACACTCATCTGGAACCATTCCTGGCCATGTAGGCTTGGTGAGGGATGTTTCTCAATTGCAGTCGTTCAACTTGTTCGCAATCTTACATTATCGTAGAGAAGCAGAGACCTTTCCCTTCTGAAAGTCTGCTAAAACTCTACGTACAGATGATATGAATATATCTCATTCAGTATTTCCTCTGCGCAAGTAATCCAGTAAGCTAAAAGTCGATAGAAACAAGTTGTCTTTTTCCAAAACAGTGACACCAATGACCTCTGCAAAGAAGTCAACAGATTACCTCGGTCCTTTGAGGCGCTAATTGTCTTCCACACCAATGGGCGTATGACCACTGTAATTTAAATTTCAATGAAAAATCTCTGAACTAGAACACTTAGCAAGACCTGGCTGGTTTTTGCTGTTCTTTACTACACACCGTAGAAAAAGAAGTTTTTAAGGAACTGAGCTAAACCTGCAGTGACTTGTTCAGATGACGTACTATGGGTAACAACCATGCATATCCAAGGAAACGGGAGTGCTGGCGCCTTGTATTGTTTCTGAGATCACCTTCGTAGCAATCAATCTGTCGTTTTACTGTAAACTTCGCTTCTGCCATTCTTCGCTGTCCTTTTTGTCTCTGTATATTGGACATTTACCTTTATATTGTGGTGAATGCCTCTGCTGTTTACCCCGCTTTTGGTAGGGCGTTTTTTCTGCGCCGGCTGGCGTGTAAGTGAAGCTTATCGAACTGTCCAGAACTCCTATCGGGATGCGGGTAGATCTCCAGAATTCCCTCTCTTCTGGCTTCGTGTGAACCTTCTAAGAGACGCCGCTCGAATATATAAGAAAGGTTGACTACTGATTCTGCGTTCGATTCAGTTCTGTTCTCTAAATTTCTGTTAATACTAACTCACCTTTTGCTATCCCTGTATGCTTGTATCCAGTTATACATTTTGATATTCAAAACCAACTTTATGCTTGTGTATTATTACTGACATTGTTATTAGCATGTATGTTGGGGCTGTGCCACAGTAAATAAACAACATTTTTTTTCGAAAAACCTCAAATTTCATTCTCCATAAGATGCTACAAACTGGGAATACGTTAGCACACCACACATTGGGTTACTATTGCTCTTCATCAACTGCCAAATATCATAAAACGAGACGCGTTGCACTTTTCTCTAATTGAACCTACTAATCACCTCACTGCTGTAAATCTTAGGATCGTGGAAATTAAGGACCTTGAATCCACGCTTTTCAGTTACTCAGCTAAAATAAGCTACTGTAGGTGATGAGGGCAATTTATAGCAAATTACACACCGCTTACAGCCTGTCATTTGTTTGCAAGCAGGTGATTATACATTTGTTTGCAAGCAGGTGATTATACCACTGCTTCCTTGGCACATAATGCATGAGATATTAAAGTAATCCAATTTTACAATTTCTATGGAACAAACTCATACAAGGCCAGTTCTGTCTAACAATTTAAAACTGCTTTCCTTTGAAATAACTCTTAAATATACAGTCATGCATTTAGCTCCTCATAAACACACACTTATTCAACTACTGTAGATAAATTGCTGTTGCATAACAATCATACGACTTTGTCGACAGGTATTTTCACAGCTGTTATAATCATTTACGCAGCAACTTATGACTTTTTACTCCCTGCTAATGGCAGGAAATAGTCCCGGCAAATATTTTCACTCTGGTAATACTACTACAGTATACATTTTGTAGGCTGAGACAACACTCAACTATTTACACCGCTGGCGATTATTATATAGCTTGAGGCAGTATTTTTAACACTTAAATAATTTCAGTCAAATTATATAATATGTAAATTCAATAACAGCCCGTCTTGAAGCAATATGTGTATGTAATAATTTGTAAAATGTATGTAACAGTCATTGCATATGCTTATATTATTGTAAACATGTTCAATAACGTTATGTGAATGCATTACATAATTTAATAATGTAGGAGCTGTGAGAACTAGGTCAAAAGTTGCTAGCAAAGAGGTAACCATGAGGTAACCTTGAATCAATAATGAGTTTGAGAGTTTAAATGTTACTTGTAATTCTTGGAAGCAATAATGTAATTTTGAGACAGTTTAAAAATAGCCAATCAACTACCAGAAAAAGTTTTAGTTAAATGCAGGTATTCTATTGGAGTAGGATTAGCCAATCAGAGACTTGAAATACAGAAATTTACAAGTTTAGACGGTTGAAATCAATTCAGTTGCCTGCAGACAGTGCTCATAACTGGATGCGTTGCTTGTATGTCCTCGAGAAGTATAATACGTATTCGTGTGAGAAAAAAATAGTTAACGTATTAAAAAAGTGCAAGTATTTAATAAAAACATCTCACAGCTCTCTCTCTCTATCAGTGAAGTGTTAATTAAGTCGTATCAAGCATTAATAAAACGAGTGAAGTAAAATTAAAATCTCTGTAAGCCTACATTCTTAGTCTACCACAACCCTGCTAAGAGAAACGTGTCTCTAACAAATACTGACGCAGCCGAGGCAAACATAAATATAATATTTAAAGAAACAGTTAAATTACAAAGTTAATATTTTTTTTAAACTTGGGGCAAAGACCACCTGAAAGTACATTTGGGGCGAATTCTACCGGAAACTGTTTACCATACGTGCGGTTGCAACTACTACAAGTTCGGCTCCCCAACAGTTGAAATATAATACAACTCCTTCAATAAAAACCATCTTTCTCAAGCTACTCTTTATACTGTGTACTCCTTGAATGTGCGGTAGTATAGTTGCATCGGTTGCACCACGTTATGGGCGCCAAACTTAAAGCAGTTGCTGCCCCACGTATGGGAACCAAACTTAATGGAGATTATGGGACCACGTATGGTACCAATTTGCGGGAGATATGCTTCTAGGAGTGTTCGCCCCAGGCTTTGGGTACAAACTTTCCGGTGGCCTTCGCCCCACGTTTAGGAACCAACTTTTGCGGCGGTGTCGTGTGTTTATTTTATTTGTAATAATTATTTTTAATGTTTATTTTTATTTATTTGTGCCTCGGCTTGGTCAGTAGTATTTTGTAGAGCAAGTATCTCTTAATAGGGCTGGTACGGCTAAAGAATAAAGTTTACACAAATTATAATTTTATTTTTATTTTTTTATTAATTCTTCGCACGGTTAAACAACACTTCACTGATGTACCCTACTATAGAGCTGTGAGATTATTGTTAATTACACTTTTAACACGTAAACTTTATATATTATCCTCACCGCATGAATTATCATGTCTCATATACAATCACTGATCCCGTACCGAACGAACTGACTGGGTACGCTATCTTCTAGCGTCGACCGTTTGAATTTGTACATTTCTCTATTTCTAATTTCTTTATTTTACTTTCGCTTGCTTTTCTATTTGTTGATTGGCTAAGCCTACCCCAATAGAATACTTTATTTTTACCCTGGCTTTTCTTTCCAAATCCACGTGACCATTTATAAACTGTTTTAAATATTACATTAATATTGTTCCAAGAACTATTAATAGCCTGTTTTAACCTTTTAATTTATTGCTGTCTCAAGGTTACCTTATTGTTAGCAACCTTCGGCTTCTACTTTGTAATTCTGTTTGCTACAAAAAGGAACTTGATTCCATTCTCACAGCTCCTACATTGTTAAACAACCAAATACATTCATATAACATTTTATACATATACATAATAAAATAAAGATAATACCATGACTGTAATATGCATTTCATATATTATACACATATTGCTTTAAGGCGTGCTGTTATTTTTTATATTATATAATAAGACTGATATCATTTAAGCGATAAAAATACTGCCTCAAATGACCTCATTAAAAATAGAAAACATTACTTAGCCCACCTCCGTGGTGGAGCGGTAGCGTGTGCGCCTCAAATTCAAGAGGTTCTGAGTTCGAATTTCGGTTACAGTGAGTCCGCTGATTAGTTTATCCGGAGTCTTCCTATATCCCTAGATGACAAATGTCGGGTAATGCCAAGCTCTATGGACTCCGGGATCTGAGCATCATTTTGCCGTCCGGTAAATGTACACTAAAGTAAGAGTCGGTTGTACAAACTCGAAATATATCATGAAATAGCCTGGATTGAATTGTAAAGTGGGAGGGATTCGGCACCGATCCAGTGAATCAGGATACTATCTATGCCCCCGAGAGGAAAGGATGAGGTGAGGGAGACAGCAGGAGTGACGGCACAGCAATGACAGGGTCCCTACGGTTTCCAGGTATAAACGCCCCGGCAAATCGGAGACCCCGCCCCACACTGGATCCTTATACCACGGCAACCAGCCGAAGGCTGAGGGACGGAGGAAGTTCACAGAGAGCGACCTATTTCCCAGTCACGCTGCACCGAAACCCCATCGCCGACACTTCCAACCCTGAAACAGGCCAAACAGGATGAAGGATGAATGAAATGATTAATGGAACGAAATGGAGGGTCAGAAATTCGGGGATTAAAGAAGCAACTGGCATTAGTCTGACGATCCGGGAAAACCCCGAAAAAATCCATGTCAGAACGGGCGGTCGCGGGGATCAATCCCGGGACCTCCCGAATGAGCCACTCCGCTTGGTCGGAATGTCCTAACTAGAATATAAATGAGGCGACACTTGTATTCCTTAGATAGCTTTTCCACTGTTAGCAAATTTAAAAGTAGTGTTGGCTATATTTGCTAGTCATTCATGGCCAGCTTGATATGTAATCACGGTTGTACCTAAACTCTCATCATTTCTTATTTGAACTGTTTGCTATATTGTTATTTACTTAATAACTATTTTGTGTTTTGTCGATAATAACTTGCCTCACGCTTTACTTCACTACGCATCGTACTACTGGATACCTGCATTTTTTTGGGTTATTTAATTTCGCTGTTTCTATAAAACTGTGTATTGTGCTGACAATACTCTAGATAAGTTATTCTGTTTTAAATGTTATGTTTATACGAGGGCTGATCAACAAAGACTGAGACTGATTTTTTTTCACAGATGTTTATTACTCCAAGTAAACGTTTACATGATATTTTTCAAAGTAGTCCCCTCCTACTTCAATGCACTTTTTATAGCGTCTCTGCCAGTCCTTGAACACGTGCTGCAGACCATTCTTTGTCAGGTCCTTGAGAATCGCCTCACTTTCCTTGAGCACTGCTTCAGAGTTCTCAAATCGAATACCCCTAAGCTTTGCCTTTAGTGATGGGAATAAAAAAAACGTCACAGGGTGCAAGATCGGGGCTATAAGGTGGAAGTGGTGCACAGATAATGTTGAATCGAGCCAGAAACTGCATGACTTGATTTGCGACGTGAGGCCGTGCATTGTCATGATGAGGTCGCCACCCAGTCCGAGAAAACTCTGGTCGTTTCTTTGCAATGTGCTTCCTCAGTGTAGTCAATACTGACGTGTAGTATGCTGCTGTAACAGTAGTGTGAGGGGGAACTGCATGCTGGTTAATCATTCCATTACAGTCAAAAAATGTGATACCATCACTTTCCCTGCAGATGGAACAACTTTTGCCTTTTTTGGTGTTGGAGAACCTGGCGATTTCCACACTGTGCTGGCTTGTTTTCCTTCAGGATTATAGCATGCAGCCATGACTCATCACCGGTGATAATCGATTTAAAAAATGCATCACTTCCATTGTCTGGTATGCGAAATGCACGTAGGGTCTACAAAAATAGAGCATTACTACCAACCTACCAATACGAGAGTGCTGCCGCCTACCAACTTTATACATAAAAACCCGCTCTTTTCAAATATTTATGTTACAGATTCGAAACTATCACGGAAGCTACAGGAAAAAATCAGTCTCAGGCTTTGTTGATCAGCCCTCGTACATCCCCTGTCATATGTTCTAAATAACCATCAAATCATCACAGCGCGGTATTCTTTCTCAACTTGAATCTCATTGTTTTCATTTAACGGATCGCCTGTACGACGTATTCTCTTAATCTTTCTGGTTCTCAAAAGCATATTTTGACGAAATTCATCGTATATAGCGGACAATATAGTGTCCAGTACCCAAAACAGCCACTTTCTTTTTATACTCGCAATAACAGTTATGGCCACATGAAAGCATGGAATAAATTATGCCATAGTTATACCCTTGAAAGGCTCTATTCCGGCATCGTAAAGCACAATTTAGGGTCCAACTACGGAATAACTTCTAACAGCGGTTTATTCCGAGCTCGGACAACCGGCCCTATATAAATATAAAGACTGACTTAGATACAATTTTTCAATACACTGGCCTTTTGTTGTTAAAACGTTGACAAAAATGTTTCGCCCGTATCATTACAATCTTGCGAAACGAAACATTCAGTAAGCACAAAAACATTGGTCTTATAACGATTTTGATAGCCTATACTAAATTAAAAATAATACTACTTTTCCTGCTTAAAAAAACTGTTATTTAAACATTTTTGGATCAACATGCTTTCAGCATAAATACCTGGAAAGTTTAAAAGCAAACAGACTGCTTCACAATTTCACAATCTTGGACTGTACCACCTTTTAGAGAAAGATATATAAATGTTAAAGGATAAATATACGAACATAGAAATTATAATAATGGACATTTTAACATAAGAATAGGGGAAAGAGACAAGCAGAGAAAGTAACTAATTATTAGAGAAAATAATGTGAGTAAAATATGGAAGAGTATAAAATAATGTATCTAAAGAAATAGAGATTAGGAGAAAAGAAAGTTCATGGTATGGAATGAATAGGAATAAATGGATATGGATGGTTAAAAGAAGAAAGTAATGTAAATACAAATAAATATAAGAACTATTAATTGTATTAAAATGTAATATAAATCCGAGAAGACATCTAATATGTAATAACTTAATGCTCAATAGATTAATATATTATTATTATTATTATTATTATTATTATTATTATTATGACCAAAGGAGGGGAGATGACTATAAAATGGCCAGGGCCAGAAGCAGTCACTCCCAATATGATTGTTAATTATTTTGGCACTCAATAAATATTACATTACATTACAAAAGCAAACATACGTACATAACAGTTCAAGAAAAAAAACTTCGATCCCATAATTTTTTTTAATTGCTTACCATTACTTTAACTTCTTGGTCATATCGCGGCGGTTGCGTGCGTTCTTTGGTTCACCCGAGTCAGTGTGCCAAACAGCGTCAGTTGCATAGTCGTCTTCCTGTACCCAACTATTTTATTTATATTTATTTACGCTCTGCAGGTGGAACTTTGTGTCGTGGTATTGGATATCCAAACAGGTATTTACCTGGCAATTGAGGTAAACCACGTCAAAAATAAATAAAAAAATTAAAAATATAAAAATAAAAGTTAAACTGGTACAGTTTTATGAGGCCTTACTTTTAACAGAGGATCTGTGTGGAAGCATCACCACAGTAAAGCTCTATAGGGTTCAAGATTGTAATACGAGAAGGAATATTTTGGCGCTCTACACGGAGTACTGAAAAACTAGTATTTATACATTACGTACTTAGAACGTCCTTCATATGGCCTGATGATGGAATTCCTGAGTCGCCTGTTCCTTGCACAAAGAGGGAAAAAAAACTATTGGTACTAACAGATGTGCAGACTTTTTGCAGGGAAGCGTGACTGCTATGACCTCTGAACTCTACAGCATTGCACGTAGTTAAATTACGTCCACACGTATACTTAGTGTCAGCGTGCAGGCGATTCATGTTTTATGCATTCAGGCAACTCTAAAAGTTGTTTTCATAGCTATTCGACAAATTAAGCATACTAAACTCATTTTATATAGTTCCTGTTAATTATAGTAAATACAGAGATGTGTCGGATTAGATAAAGGAGCATATCGTTTGATTTATTAAAGTACCAATTAAAAAAAAAGTTACATAATAGCTCCACTATTCCTAGTCCATAATTCCTGGCGCTACTCGCGGCAATTGCGCAGCGATACTTTTAATCTACTCTTTAAATTAAAACACAGGATGTATGGGAACACAAGGAGGAAACACAAACAGCCTCTCTTAATAAATTCCATTGCGATTGGTGTAAACCAAAGACGAATGTAAAATGACAGCAACTCAATTTTGTAGAGGGAGGGGTGGGTGAGAAATGGGTATCCGTGGGCAGCCGCAATACTTATGCAAAACATTCTTCTGAAGCAGACTTGGAAAAAGTCTAAAATTAGCTTAGAGACAACATATTACAAACCGAAAATGTTTCCTTAGTATCCTCTCAGTTTTTTCCCCCTGTTTTTTCACAATTTGCAACAGAAGTTTCCGCACAATCTTAACTTTCAGGGTGCATTACCTCTACCAAGCCACAATTTGACCTTTAAACTTCACAAATCTGAGTGAAATAAAACCATTTTAATTATGTACAAGGTAGGATACTGTGCAAGAAATTCAACTGGAAGTAAAAAAGCTAGCTTAGGGACAATTTAACAGACACTGAAAATATGTTTACTTGGCATCCTTTCATTTTTACTTTCTCTACTACGTATAGTAAGTAGGGGAAGTGTTGTATTGCACCGGAAATATATGTTTTGAGACCCCCTGAACCCAAAAAAAGCATTTTTGGAAACATGTGTGTCTGTGAACAGCATAACTCAGAAACGAACAATCGGATAAACACCAAACTTGGTATTTAGGTTCAGTATCTTCCAGAGATGCGACACGAAGGTTTTCAGGAAAATCCCCCCACCCCAATTACCCATTACATGGAACATTTTTCGAAAATTTTAAATTTCTCAAAAATGGCTCTAACATTTTGAATAAAATACCATAAGTTTAAGACATTTTTATGGCAAATAAATTATATATCACGAATTTTCTGGGAATGTCTCTAAAACTATTCTTCATTGCGAACGACTTTTGTATAACTGGTAAACCGTAAGAGATAGACAAAATTTTACTACACAAAAAATGTAGATCGCATTAAAATACACAATTTATGTCATATACATTTTTTTTATTGAGTGAACCATTTTCAAGATATTGCTTGTTATTCCCTTAAATTTTCCAATACTTATACGTTTTCTTAAATGGAATTCGTTATTCATTTTTTTATGTCCTGGACATGCAAAGAGAATGGAATGCGCCCCATAGCAACCAGCTCTTAAAATATTTGAATATCGTTTAAAGCCTACCAATTCCCCTTGCATCTACAAGAAAATTAGCAATAAGATTGACATAGATATCTCGATTAACATGAAGTATATGGAGAATAAGCGTTTGTAAAAATAGTTTGTACAAGAGTAGAGAAAGTCATGTGAGTGTAACACATCAGAATGTATTTATTTATGTATTTACTTATTTCGATACGTTGTCTTAGCAATTTCAAAGGAATAATCTATACCCCTTCCGATCCGTATGTCATCTGATGGAACCTGTTTGAAAGTTGGCAATTCTTTTCGCATTTTCTTCACATAAACTGCTCTTCACTACCACTTATGATCTAAACAGCTGAATGCTGTAATTAGACAAGCATAAACTGGCTGATATTTCAGTTCCGAACACACTATTCAAGGCAAGCGAGGTTATGTTGACGAGGTACGCGGGTACAAATTCCCTCTCAGTGGTGGGTTGACTGACAAATACGCGAATTAAGGTACGTCTGAAATAGTTGTGAAAAAGAATAATTTTATAATTAAAAATGCAATACAAATAATGGTAAATTATTTTATATACAAATCGTTAAAGAAGCAAACAAAGCCACAACATTAATCACCGTACCTGTGTATTAGAAACACCATACATTACAATGTGAACCTTATTCTTTCATTTGTTTAGTGGTCATACAAAACGTGCCTTATACTCAAAACTATTTTAAAAACAATTACACTACAAATAATCAAGAAGTTATATTCTTGTGGATTCCGTCCCACTGTGGAATATAAGGAAATGAGAAAGCAGATAGGGAAGCCAAAAAAGCAACTTTGCTACCCCCAATGGAAGAATTGCTAGTGCCCTAAAGAGATGCTCAAAGTTATTACTTTCTCTACTACGTATAGTAAGTAGGGGAAGTATTGTATTCCACCCAAAATTTCGATACCGAGATTTCACCGGAAATACATGTTTTGAGACCTCCTGAATCCAAAAAAAGCATTTTTGGAAACATGTCCGTGTGTCTGTGTGTGTGTCTGTGAACAGCATAACTCAGAAACGAACAGTCGGATAAACACCAAACTTGGTATTTGGGTTCAGTATCTTCCAAGGATGCGACACGACGGTTTTCAAGAAATTCCTCCCACCCCAGAGTACCCTTTACATGGAAGATTTTTCGAAAATTTTAATTTTCTCAAAAATGGCTCTAACGATTTTGATTAAAATATCATATGTTTAATATATTTTTATGACAAATAAAATGTATATCTTGAATTTCCTGGGAATGTCTCCAAAAGTATTCTTTATTGTGAACGACTTTTGCATAACTGGTAAACCATAAGAGATAGACAAAATTTTACTACACAAAACATGTAGATCGCGTTAAAATACACAATTTATGTCATATACATTTTTTTAGTTGAGTGAACCATTTTCGAGATATTGCTTGTTATTTCCTTAAATTTTCCAATACTTATACTTTTTCTCAAATTCGTTATTCAATTTTTTATGTCCTGGATATGCAAACAGAATAGAATGCGCCACATAGCAACCAGCGCTTAAAAGATTTGACTATCGCTTATAACCTACCATGTTCCCCTTGCATCTACAAGAAAATTAGCAATAAGATTGACATCTCGATATCTCGATTAACATGAAGCATACGGAGAATAAACGTTTGTAAAAATAGTTCGTACAAGAGTAGAGAAAGTCATGTGAGTGTAGCACATCAGATTTTTTTTTAGTAGACCAACTGCCAAATGGAAGCAAGTCTGAGCATTAAAACATCAAGCAAACTCCATATAGCTAGGAAAGGCTCCACAAAACCCTGCACATTGCAGACTCTAAAAAGAAAAGATCAACTGATTATATCACGTTTACAAATAAGCCATTCGCGCCTAACCCATTCCTTCTTACTCACCAAAGAAAATGCTTCTCACAGCGAGACCTGCAACTGTCGTATCACCGTCGAGCACCTCATCACTAAATGCATAAGTTATACCATGGAGAGAAGAAGACATAACATCCCTGAAGATATATTTTTAGCTTTAAACAACCCCACTCATTTCAAAAACATTTTTTTTTCTTGAAAGACTGTATAACAAGATTTAAATATAACACATTAAATAAAAATGTATAATAGGTTATACTGTTCCGTGTTCAAGACTTAATAATGTAAAATGTGTTTATACAATGTATTACAATTATTGTATCATTTAATCAATGTAAAGTATACAATGTATTATTATGGCACTCGTATGTATGGAAATAAGTCGCGATATGACCTGGTAGTCAAAGCGATTATAAATAAAGAAAAATAACCACAATTACTTTGTTCGAATCTGTTTCAACCAGAATAAAATCCCAGTGGTTATGATTTCGTTTTCAAACTGAAAAATCTGATGTGTTACACTCACATGACTTTCTGTACTCTTGTACAAACTATTTTTACAAACGCTTATTCTCCATATGCTTCATGTTAATCGAGATGTTAATCTTATTGCTAATTTTCTTGTAGATGCAAGGGGAATTGCTAGGTTTTAAGCGATAGTCAAATATTTTAAGAGCTTGTTGCTATGTGGAGCATTCCATTCTCTTTGCATGTCCAGGACATAAAAAAAATGAATAACGAATTTGAGAAAAATGGTTTACCAGTTATGCAAAAGTCGTTTTCACAATGAAGAATACTTTTGGAGACATTCCCAGAAAATTCGAGATATACATTTCATTTGCATGAAAATATCTTAAACATATGATATTTTAATCAAAATCGTTAAGTCATTTTTGAGAAAATTAAAATTTTCGAAAAATTTTCCATGTAAAGGGTAATCTGGGGTTGGGGGATTTTCTTGTAAACCTTCGTGTCGCATCTCTGGAAGATACTGAACCTAAATACGAAGTTTGGTGTTTATCCGACTGTTCGTTTCTGATTTATGCTGTTCACAGATACACACACAGACACACACACACACACACACGGACATGTTTCCAAAAATGCTTTTTTTGGATTCAGGGGGTCTCTTTAACATATATTTCCGGTGAAATCTCGGTATCGAATTTTTGGGTAGAATACAATGCTTCCCCTACTTACTATAGGTAGTAGAGAAAGTAAAAATTAATTCCTACACTTTCCGTTAAAATAAAAGCCATATTTTAGGGATTACGATACTGATTCAGTTGGCCGTGCAACAAAATACCAATGCTACTCCGTCCTTCCCAAATGAGCAGTTTTAGTAACTTCGCTCTGCACCACGAAGCAACGAGTTCATAGCCCTTGAACGAAGACTACACTTTTAATTTGAAATAATTTCTAGCCAAAAATGTGAATAACGAAACGTGGATAGCTTGCCTTGTGTATGAACAATCTAGAACTTATCGGATACATGAGAGTTGTAATGGGTAGAGAAAGACGTGTGAGTATACGGCAAGGGTTTTTTATCTGCAAGATCATTTCCACGAGGCTTCATCCCACACTCTGAAGATCGCAGCTCCAGGGGAATTTTAGACGAAGTCACAAACATGAGAAAGTGCATATTTATACAGCGTTTCGCCGAAATGCGTGATGTAACGATGACTGCCAGCGGCGCTGAGGATTAGCTAAACCTCGCTGTTTATCGGAACTCCACAAGGCTAAAGTGAAAATTAAAAATGCTATTATACATATGATTTATGCGCTTCAGCGTCAGTCAAGTTTCACCTGAAACTATTCCTGTCACGAACAGCGCAGTTACCGTTATGTGTTCAAATTTGCAAAAAAATTATGGCAGCGACTCGGCGATATCTGGCTCCTTGAGCCTTAACTATTGCTTATATTTTCTTAACCTAATGTTTACGTTGCATTAATATGTTTATCGTAAAAACTATTTTATAATAATGTTTAGACCACAGAAAGTATTTAAGAGATGAGGGATGTTTATGTCCTTTTAAAGAGCAGATCAACTCCTCCATAGAAACGTTATGTAATCTGAAGGCTAAAAATGTTTCAACTGCGACAGGGAAAGGTGAAAGAAAGCGCATGTGTAAACAAAGTAGTCAGTAATTGTGAACAACTCAGTATAGCAGAGATACACATACAGTATATCAGGCACTGGTTCTCCTGTATATTGGCCTTGACCCAACTATAGGGTACTTAAATTATATTCGAACCCACTCGCGGCCTCTCTCTACTGCGCAAGACAGCCGGCAGTCGCCGGAGAAATTACGCCAGCAGAGGCGGATTAAAATCCTTACCTTATAATAGATGCTGGAAATGTTTACCTTCTGCTCTCAAACAGGCAGCATATCTCGTGTAAATATTCTCGCTCACTCTCCGAAGCTCAGCAGCAGGAATTCTTGTGATTTCTTGCAAAACGTTTTCTCTAAGTTCCTGTAGTGTGCCAGGATTGGAACAATAGACTTTGCCTTTTAAAGAACCCCATAAATAAACATCACAACTCGTTAGGTCAGGAGAACGAGGGGGCCACAAATCAACACCAATTATTCTGTAATTAAACACCTCACTTATTGCATGTAATGATTCGCCAGTCGTATGTGCTATTGCAGAATCTTGCTGGAGCCAACCATACGATTTCTCTTCTGTCGAGCGATTGCAAAATGGCCTCAGAATTAACCTCTGATATCGCTCTGCATTTATTGTTTCATCAAACAATATGGGCCCTATTATTCTTCTAACACTCATCGCACAACACACTGCAATTTTCTGATCATAATGAGGCGTTTCATCACAAGAATTCCTGCTGCTGAGCTTCGGAGAGTGAGCGAGAATATTTACACGAGATATGTTTGAGAGCAGAAGTTCAACATTTCCAGCATCTATTATAAGGTAAGGATTTCGGTCCGCCTCTGCCGGCGTAATTTCCCCGCGACTGCCGTCTGTCTCGCGCAGTAGAGATTAATGATTCTGTTAGACATTACTTCTCGTCTTGAATTATTAACCCTCGCTTTTGGATTACTATTCATGCAGAATGTCCACGAACTGACTTTAACATCGTATTCCACCGAAAAATTGGAGATAATTTTATTTTTATCTTCTGATTGGAATACTTCGCATGTTTAAGACTCAGAAATTTATCATTCAGAAGGTGCGAATGTTATTACGCTCGCAGCTTGTCGCTATTCGTCTTAGTCCATTTCTGAGCTTGTAATGATTAGAGACTTGAAGGAGAGAAGAGGGACTAGTCCACGTTAAGCTATTAGCGGGACCTTGGTATAATAACTGGCCCGACAATTCAATGGTATTCGCACATTCCGATCGAGTAATCTTTTCCGGTTACAACTTTATTCCTCAGAAGATGATCTCTACAGACGTTTTCTCCAATTTATCCATGCAATATGATGTGGAAAGTTAATGGACGAATTCTCGGATATAGATAAAATCGGAATAAAACACACACATACAAAAGTTCAACCATAAAAAGTTACAACGGATAAATAGTGCAGGAAAGGACATTTGTTAAGATTAAACTGAGAGGTCAGAACGCTGACCACTCCACCTCAGAGGCACTATCCTTTCTTTGTTTCACTGCAAGAAAAGTTCAGCACTTAGGAAACACTCCAAGAATTACGCCCTAGTGCTATGCATCCCCCTAAACATAAACTTTGAGGCGATCCAGGCCAATGCAAAGACCTCTGCTGGAGCTTTACTTTGGAGTGAAGAGAGAGAACCAGCTAGGAGCCATGCTTTCTCATTCCCACACGTAGTCTTCAAGGTTGAAACATGCCCAAAATATAAATGTAATGAAGTATTCATAATATAAAATTCTGATGCCTCACATTCACAGGACTTACTCTGTCCAATATAACTTCACATATCTCTTATATATCTATTAATAGTACTCATGTGAAAAATTATTAGTTTATTCACGTTACGTTACTGTTGACACATTTACACCAGAAATAATAAAAAATGACGCAATATAGGCTTGCTGTATGCACAGCATGCTTAAGAAAACATCATTGCATATAGTACGCCGAGTTGTTTTTCTTCTGAGTGAACCTATGCGGGGAAAAAAAATCTGATGTGTTACACTCACATGACTTTCTCTACTCTTGTACAATCTCTTATTCTCCATCTATTTCATATTAATCGAGATAAGCATTTGCAGAGACGATCTTTTGGCATGCAAAGAGAATTACATTTTACACATAACGACCAGTTCTAAAAATATTTGACTATCGCTTAAGGCGTACTATCTTCCCCTTGTTTTGTATTTGCAAGGGCAATATAGAAATACAGTAGCCTTTAAGCATAGACATATCTCTTAATAACTGGTTGCTAGGTGCAGCACCATTCTCTTTGCCACAGATTAATACTCTTTGCATATCCAAGACAAAAAAATTAATAACGAATTCCCATTTGAGAAAGTAAGTATTGAAAAATTTAAGGGAATAACAAGCAATATCTCGAAAATTGTTCACTCAACAACAAAATGTATATGGCATAAAATGTGTATTTTAACGCGATCTACATTTTTTGTGTAGTAAAATTTTGTCTATCTCTTATGGTTTACCAGTTATGCCAAAGTCGTTCATAATGAAGAATACTTTTGGAGACATTCCCAGAAAATTCAAGATATACATTTTATTTGTCATGACAATATCTTAAACATATGATATTTTAATCAAAATCGCTAGAGCCAATTTTGAGAAAATTAAAATTTTTGAAAAATGTTCCATGTAAAGGGTAATCTGGGGTGGGGGGATTTTCTTGAAAACCTTCGTGTCGCATCTCTGGAAGATACTGAACCTAAATACAAAGTTTGGTATTTATGCGACTGTTCGTTTCTGAGTTATGCTGTTCACAGACACACAGACACACACACACACACACACACACACACACACACACACTGACATGTTTCCAAAAATGCTTTCTTTTGGATTCAAGGGGTCTCAAAACATGTATTTCCGGTGAAATCTCGGTATCGAATTTTTGGGTGGAATACAATACTTCCCGTACTTACTATACGTAGTAGAGAAAGTAAAAAGAATCGCATAAGATGGCAAGTGTCAGTTTAATTTAAGCTTTTACGTAATAAATTTTGTCTTTGTGTACGGTTAACCACTGTGGGGTGGGATAATTTTCTTGAAAATCTTCGCCTCCATACTTAAACACTCAGGTATGAAATGTGGTATTTATTAGACCTTTTGTTTTTTGAGCTACGTAAACAAACACTCGCGCGCACCAGCCCTTTTTCTTTTTTTAATGCGTTCAGGGAAAACATGCATTTTCGGATGAAATATTGATATCGAAGTTTTGTCTACTACTCGTATAGGCTTGTAGTAGAGAAAGTAAAACCATTTTTCAAAAAATCTTATGGTTACATTCACATTACTTTCTCTGCCCTCTAACGTTTAATAGTGGGCATACAAACTATTTTTACAAAGCTTATTTCTCTACTTCTTTCAATCAGATAAACATTTGCAAAAAGAGCTACATTACACATTTCGTTATAGATACAAAGGGAACAGCGATAGTCAAATGTTTAACAACTGGACGCTATACGCTGGCCTTAAAACTCCATAATCTTTCCCTGACAGCGTGAGGAACAATTGAATACCGACAGGACTTTAATAGAATGACGTATTGCACAATTAGATCCATTAATAAAGGATGTTTCGGAAATGGCTTATGCCACAAAAAAGCTATTTTAAATCAATTGTGTTTTAAACAGATCTAGATTTTTTTGTGAATTAAGTTTTCGTCTATCGCTTAACGTTTACCGTTTATACAAAATTATGCAAAATTCCTTCCGAATGAAAAGGACTTCACAAGTTGTTTCCGAAAAATAAAGATTTTAATTACGTTTGTTGTAAATATATAAATATGTAGTATTTTAATCAAAATGGTTGAGCGATTTTTGAGAAAATAGAAAATTTCGAAAAATCTTCCATGTAAAGGGTAGTTTGGGGCGAGGAGATGTTTCTAGAAAATACTCGTGTTAACGCATATTTGGAAGGTAATGACTTAAATACCAAGTTTGGTACTTATAAAAAATTTCGATTTTGGGTTTGCTGTTTCTCATACACACACGCGGTCCTTTTCCTAAACCTTTTTTTGAATCACGGGACCTCAGAACGTGTACTTCGGGTGAAATCTAGGTATCGAGTTTTTGGGGAATGCAATACCTCCTCTACTTACAAGGTAACGTGGTCGAGAAAGTAATTAAAGCTACTTGACATCTTTATGCGAGAGACACTGGAATACTCTTATCAAAACTATGAGAAATGGAGTACAAATGGAAGACAATAGCATAAGTGTAACTGTAAAAAATCTGACGTGTTACACTCACATGACTTTCTCTACTCTTGTACTATTTTTACAAACGCTTATTCTCCATATGCTTCATGTTAATCGAGATGTTAATCTTATTGCTAATTTTCTTGTAGATGCAAGGGGAATTGGTAGGCTTTAAGCGATAGTCAAATATTTTAAGAGCTGGTTGCTATGTGCAGTATTCCATTCTCTTTGTATGTCCAGGACATAAAAAAATGAATAACGAATTTCAGAAAAAGTATTGGAAAATTTAAGGGAATAACAAGCAATATCTCGAAAATGGTTCACTCAACAAAAAAAATGTATATGACATAAATTGTGTATTTTAACGCGATCTACATTGTTTGTGTAGTAAAATTTTGTCTATCTCTTATGGTTTACCAGTTATGCAAAAGTCGGTCACAATGAAGAATACTTTTGGAGACTTCCCAGAAAATTCGAGATATACATTTCATTTGTCATGAAAATATCTTAAACATATGATATTTTAATTAAAATCGTTAGAGCCATTTTTGAGAAAATTAAAATTTTCGAAAAATGTTCCATGTAAAGGGTAATCCGGGGTGGGGGGATTTTCTTGAAAACCTTCGTGTCGCATCTCTGGAAGATACTGAACCTAAATACCAAGTTTGGTGTTTATCCGACTGTTCGTTTCTGAGTTATGCTGTTCACAGGCAGACAAGAGACACACACACACACACACACACACACACACACACACACACAGAGAGAGAGAGAGAGAGAGAGAGAGAGACACGGACATGTTTCCAAATATGCTTTTTTTTTGGATTCAGGGGGTCTCAAATCATATATTTCCGGTGAAATCTCAGTATCGAATTTTTGGAAAAGTATTGGAAAATTCAAGGGAATAACAAGCAAGACCTCAAAAATGGTTCACTCAACAAAACAAAATGTATATGACATAAATTGTGTATTTTAACGCGATCTACATTTTTTGAGTAGTAAAATTTTGTCTATCTCTTATGGTTTACCAGTTATGCAAAAGTCGTTCATAATGAAGAATACTTTTGGAGACTTCCCAGAAAATTCGAGATATACATTTCATTTGTCATGAAAATATCTTAAACTTATGGTATTTAATTCAAAATGTTAGAGCCATTTTTGAGAAATTTAAAATTTTCGAAAAATGTTCCATGTAAAGGGTAATTGGGGTGTGGGATTTACTTGAAAACCTTCATGTCGCATCTCTGGAAGATACTGAACCTAAATACCAAGTTTGGTGTTTATCCGACTGTTCGTTTCTGAGTTATGCTGTTCACAGACAGACACACAAACACACACACACGGACATATTTCCAAAAATGGTATTTTTTTGGATTCAGGGGGTCTCAAAACATGTATTTCCGGTGCAATCTCGGTATCGAATTTTTGGGTGGAATACAATACTTCCCCTACTTACTATAGGTAGTAGAGAAAGTAAAAAGGAGATAGCGAAGCTTTTGACGCACTACAACAAACGTTAACACGTTTTGATCATCAGTTACAAGTTTTGTGAGCGGCACCCGCCTTAAGGAAGTCTTACAAAACACCGCCTTATACGGCTGAAAATCTGATCGACCGGTCATTCTTGCCAGATTAGGATACCTTCTCTCTTCAACAGCGGTCTGAATGTGTAACAGCCTTTTGCAACTATCGACCCGATAACGTTCTGATGTTACACTTTCCTCCGGCCTCCTTGGCAACGTGACTGAAATCCTCAAGCAACGCTGTAAAGATATGGAAGCACGGCGAACTTTCAAGACGAAGCCTTGTCAGCGATTTAGAGCACAGAATTTGTTTGCAAAGACAAGATACTTCGCGAAAAGATTTGAAGTGTCCGAAATTCACTATCCTCTCAGTGCCGTAGTTTTCCCATCCTTTGATCGCTTGGTTCCCTGAAATTAATAAATCTCCCCCAAACGTAAAAAATATTGATGGCCATTTTGTCTGAATGTTAGGCTAGACAAAACAATACTGCAGTTGAAGTCGAGTTTTATGTACGGACGCTCTTTAACTGCTATAGTCCTTAGCGTCCCATTCTATATCGGGCGTGAAAAACCGGAAATGTTGCTAAGAGGCCTCTTTATCAGGCTTGAGGTTCTTTTACGTGCCGTAAATCTACGACACGGGACCATCGGCTTTACTTCCCTTCCGAAAGAAGCCATGTTAAGGGTTTTTACGCCAGAAAAAAGTCCATCGCCCTCCGTCGGGTTTGAACCCGCGACCTTGGGAACTAGAGGTTAGCATGGTAACCACTACACCACGGAGAACGACATACTGCTGTGATTACCCATATGGTGGTGAAGGGATATTACATACGTCCAAAATATTCTAAAGTCATCCAAAGTCGATATTACTAAACATAAAGAGAGACAATTTGTATGTATGTCGGTACCAATGCCAAAATATGTTAATAATCCCTCCCTCGTGGTGTAAGATAGTTTTACTTTATTTCCTTTGTACTTGTTTGTGATAACGTTCGTTAGCAGGACGTGCTAAATAAATGTATAAAGAAAGAAAAAAATCTGATGTGTTACACTCACATGACTTTCTCTACTCTTGTACAAACTATTTTTACAAACGCTTATTCTCCATATGCTTCATGTTAATCGAGATAAACATTTGCAGAGTCTATCTTATTGCTAATTTTCTTGTAGATGTAAGGGGAATATATATTTACAAGTCAATATAGAATAAGAGTAGCCTTTAAGCACATACATATCTCTTAATAGCTGGTTGCTAGGTGCAGCACCATTCCCTTTGCCACAGATTAATACTCTTTGCATATCCAAGACAAAAAAATGAATAACGAATTCCCATTTGAGAAAATAAGTATTGAAAAATTTAAGGGAATAACAAGTAATATCTCGAAAATGGTTCACTCAACAAAAAAAATGTATATGACATAAATTGTGTATTTTAACGCGATCTACATTTTTTGTGCAGTAAAATTTTGTCTATCTCTTATGGTTTACCAGTTATGCAAAAGTCGTTCACAATGAAGAATACTTTTGAAGACATTCCCAGGAAATTCAAGATATACATTGTATTTGTCATAAAAATATCTTAAACATATGATATTTTAATCAAAATCGTTACAGCCATTTTTGAGAAAATTAAGACAGTCTGCTATCACCGAGAAAAATAATCTTAGTTGTTAATTATAAAATATAGACACACACATTTCTAACGTTAGCCGTTTTTTACTTTCTCTACTACGTATAGTAAGTAGGGGAAGTATTGTATTCCACCCAAAATTTCGATACCGAGATTTCACCGGAAATACATGTTTTGAGACCCCTTGAATCCAAAAAAAAGCATTTTTGGAAACATGTCCGTGTGTGTGTCTGTGTGTGTGTCTGTGAACAGCATAACTCAGAAACGAACAGTCGGATAAACACCAAACTTGGAAAAATCTTCCATGTAAAGGGTACTCTGGGGTGGGGGATTTTCTTGAAAACCTTCGTGTCGCATCCCTGGAAGATACTAAACCTAAATACCAAGTTTGGTGTTTATCCGACTGTTCTTTTCTGAGTTATGCTGTTCACAGACACACACACAGACACACACACGGACATGTTTCCAAAAATGCTTTTTTTGGATTCAAGGGGTCTCAAAACATGTATTTCCGGTGAAATCTCGGTATCGAAATTTTGGGTGGAATACAATACTTCCCCTACTTACTATACGTAGTAGAGAAAGTAAAAAACGGCTAACGTTAGAAATGTGTGTATCTATATTTTATAATTAACAACTAAGATTATTTTTCTCGGTGATAGCAGACTGTCTTTTCCAAAGCGGTTACCTTGGTGGCCTGGGAGGGGAATGCTCGTATTCACCACCTCGCCTCTATTTCATTGTATATGTATAAGGGTTTGTGTATTATGTATATAGCTTTTTTTATTAAATAACTCCTGGACCAAAGAGAAATTATCTAAACAAATTACTCGACCATTCCGACCATCTCCAAAGGGATTTTCAAGGTATACATTTTATTTGCAAAGCAAATATCTTAAACATAGTGTGGTATTTTAATCGAAACCGTTGAGCCATTTTTTGAGAAAAAAAATAACGAAAACGTTTCCATGTAAAGGATGGTTTTGAGTGGAGGGGATTTTCTTGAAAATCTTCGTGTGGCATACTTGGAGGGTGCTGAACTTAAAATGCCAAGTTTTGTATTTAACCGACTTTCGTTTTTGAAAATGGGGTCCTTCAGAGCACCTCAAAACGTGTACTTCCAGTAAAATCTCCATATAGAACTTTTGGGTGGAGTACAACAGCTACTTACTATAGGTAGTAGGAGTAGGACTAGGTCTAGGTACGGTGGGAGACTTAGCATCTCCACCTACAAGATATTTTGTGCCTAAGCCCCTGACAGAGCGCCCCCGAGAGGGAGGGGTGAGGTGAGAAATAGGTGCAACCAGCTTCCCCTCTCCCCCGCAGGCTTGCACACCCCACTGAGAGGCCCGAGGCTCGGAGATCGCCCCCATTCCGGAGGACTAAGTGTTACAGAGAGCATCCTTTTCCCCTGCCAATGCAATGCCGAGACTCCCGCCGACACTTTCAACTCTGATACAGACCAAGCAGATGAAAGCTGAATTGAAATGAGAATGTGGGTGAAATGGAGGCACAGGAAATTCGAGGGGTGTAATCAACCTTCCCAGCATTCGCCTTGCGACCCGGAGAAACCCCCGACAAAACCAATGGGCCAGGAAGTCGGCCGTGAGAATCAAACCCTAGACCTCCGGAATGCGGACCACAGACGTTACCACCTGAGCTGTCCCTCTCGGTTACTATAGGCGAGTAGTACAGAAAGTAAAAATGCCCCCTGCCTTTTGTTTTATATTTCCAGTGGTGATTCTTATTCCAAAATCAAACAGAACTTTTGAAATTAAAAGTACTTTTTATAAAGTACAAGTACTCTGTACTTGCAGGGGTTCATGAGTTGTTTCATGCGTACAAAGAGATAGACAGGTAGATGAACGAGGTAAAGCGGACGCAGCTATAAAGGAAAGAAACATGTCGAAGCAAGATCTCAAGTAGCTTGAGCACTAAGCCGGCAGTACCCACAGCACGTATGTCTAATGGCTTGCCTATAACCTAGGGGTAAAACTCGTTTGAAGCGAATAGGTATGACGATGACATTCGGAAGACACATGCAATTTGTTTCTACAGCAGTAATCCGAAATCAATACCAGGTGTTCGTGGTTTGCTTTCCAGGTTACCGCTCACTCAACTGTTGTCCAAGTTAGTGAGTGGTGCTTCATTGCAGGTTGTTGTAGGATGGCTTTGAAATTCCACGTTGCTTGGATGAAAACACCAGGAAAAACGAATACCACTTGAAAAAATCTGATATGTTACACTCACATGACTTTCTCTACTCTTGTATAAACTATTTTTACAAACGCTTATTTTCCATATGCTTCATGTTAATCGAGATATCAATCTTATTGCTATTTTTCTTGTAGATGCAAGGGAAATTGCTAGGTTTTAAGCGATAGTCAAATATTTTAGGAGCTGGTTGCTATGTAGAGTATTCCATTCTCTTTGTATTACCAGGACAAAAAACAAATGAATGACGAATTTGAGAAAAACTAAGTATTGGAAAATTTAAGGGAATAACAAGCAATATTTCAAAAATGGTTCACTCAACAAAAAAATGTATATGACATAAATTGTGTATTTTAACGCGAACTACATTTTTTGTGTTGTAAAATTTTGTCTATCTCTTATGGTTTACCAGTTATGCTAAAGTCGTTCACAATCAAGAAGACGTTTGGAGACATTCCCAGAAAATTCGAGGTATACATTTTATTTGTCATGAAAATATCTTAAGCATATGATATTTAATCAAAATCGTTAGCCATTTTTTAAAAAATTAAAATTTTCGAAAAATGTTCATGTAAAGGGTAGTTTGGGGTGGAGGGATTTTCTTGAATAACCTTCGTGTCGCATCTCTGGAAGATACTGAACCTAAATACCAACTTTGGTGTTCATCCGACTGCTCGTTTCTGAGTTATGCTGTTCACAGACACACACATACGCGGACATGTTTCCAAAAATACGTAAAGTAAACAGTATAGGTAGTTTTTAGACAGCATGGCCTAAAATTAGATATTGTGACCAACTTTGGTTTCAAGTACAATCACATGGCAATTACACTTTGTATTTGCACCTGTTTAATAACTCGATTTGATTTGACTTAATTAGGTTTTACTTTTTACGTCTTTTTACATGATTAAATTCTCATGGCGCTCGCATTATCTATTCACAATACAAATCGTCATACTTCAACTCATTGCAGAGTTAACCTATAGGTTATATTGACAGCCTTGTGCTTTCTCTGATCTAAAACGTTATTCTTTTATCTAGTATAATCTGCATAAACATTAAACGGCGGAAATTATGAATTCAGAAGAAACTGAATTGGAAGTGAAATTAAAGAAGCAGCAAAAAGAATAACTCTAGAAGTACTTACCCAAAAAATCCAGAAAGCAATGTGATATAGCATTTAATCGCTTCATTGTCTGGTGTAAGGGAAAACACGTTGAAAACAATTTCACTAAAAATGACTGCTAGCGAATCATCAAAGCATCTTGACATCTCGCTTTTTTAACGTCATTTCTCTTGTATCAAGAAACGCGCTCTAAACATGATCTCCGTTAGTTTCAGAAATAAATTTATTATTATTACTATTCTTCTTCTTCTTCTTCTTCTTCTTCTTCTTCTTCTTATTATTATTATTATTATTATTATTATTATTATTATTATTATTTTACAAGTTCCAGCGCTGTCTAAAAAATAGTATATTCACACTGTTAAAAGTAGTTTTATTTTGTTCGTAGAATACCCTACGGCCTTCGTTTCGTAAACATTCCTACTCCTACTCCTACCCCTAGCATCATAATATACCATTAAAACTCAAACCAATATCAAAGAATATTTCGGAAATGGTTAATACAGGAAACAAAATTAGTTGATATTTAAATTCCGTGTTTTAACAAGATCTACATTGTTTTGTGTAGTAAGATTTTGTGTATCTCATACGGTTTACCAATTATACAAAAGTCATTCAGAAAGAAGAGGACTTCAGAGGCAATTTACAGAAAATTCAGATATGCATTTCATTACGTCTGCAAATGTCTTAAACGTTTTAATCACAATCGACAGTAGAGGCATTTTCAAAAAAAAATAACAAATAAGCAAAATTTTTCCACAAAGATTAATTTGGGTGGGAAGATGTTGCAAACTTGGAGGATGCTGAAATTAAATACCAAGTCTGGTACTTATCCAACTTTTCAAATTTGAGTTACACTGCTCAACACACGTGCATTTTTCTAAAAATGCCTTTATGGGTTCAAAGAACTCAAAACATCTACTTCCGGCTAGATATCGATATCGAATTTT
Source organism: Deroplatys truncata (assembly GCA_030765065.1). Lineage (NCBI taxonomy): Eukaryota > Metazoa > Arthropoda > Insecta > Mantodea > Mantidae > Deroplatys > Deroplatys truncata. The sequence continues at coordinate 53,218,163 of CM060975.1, read as the reverse complement.
TGGGTGGAGTAGAATACTTCCTCGACCCACTATAGGCATGATGTACCTAGACATATCTGGAAACAGGGGACTGGGTCTGACAACTCAGACCACGCCCTCGCAACCCAGGAGTCAAACTCGCGAGTGTTTTCCCATTAGGACAGTGCCTATTTTATATACCGCCCCCCCCTTGCGCGGCCATGACTGGGTCAGGACACCATCCTCCCCTCATCCCCTGCCGCCCAAGGACGTTAGTGGATACACACTTACTCGTGTCAGCCCAATAGGGAAAACCCTATCAGGAAGACTACCGAACAACCTCGGTGGGGCCGATAGTACATCTAGCTACCGTCTACCAACTCCCACTCAGGGTTGGTGCCGGAGAACACCTGGGTGTCTCACAAACTCGCCTGGGCGGATAAACAGCCAGGCGTACCCAATCTCCCATGGGTATCGGGAACCACTGCCCCACCGAGTCCAACCCAATCCTTACAACTCCCTATTGGGAGAGGCTCGAATGTTCGGCCCGGCGTACTTATAAAGAAAATAAACACGGGTTTATCCAGCGGGTAGGTTCAGGTGGTAACGTCTGTGGCCTGCACGGATTTAAATCCAGAGGCCCGGCCAATCTGACTTTTTTTTTTCGTGATTTCCCTCAGTCGCCAAGGTAAATACCGAATTGAATATTTAGTACCATGACCCGAGGTTCCACCTTAAGTCTGAAAATAATAATAATAATAATAATAATAATAATAATAATAATAATAATAATAATAATAATAATAATAATAATAATAATGAAAAATATATGGCAATAGCGAATGTTCTGCCATCTATCCACAGATAAAGAAAGCAGGTAAACTGGACGGCACCCTAATGCCATCTTTCAGACACATAAAGAAGCAGAGATTCAGTGCCGTAACACTAAGGTCTTCTCTGTGGACACGTGCCGAAGCTGCCATGTGCCCATCAGTTATAGCAGAGGCACAGTTGCCTAGCACTAAGACCTCTGAAGACACATAACGAAGCAAGATGGTATGGTACAGGGATGGGACCTAGAAAGCTAACTGTCCGTTACACACCGAGCCACAAGGTATCTCCTAAAAAATTCATCGCGTTATGACCACATAGATAAAGCGACTTAAAATAAGTACATAAACCGGTTCACCGCTCTCCTAGTTCGCATTATGGAAATTGTTTAACAAGTATATCAGCGCATAAAATTCTTTCACGTGGGTGAGCCAATATCAACAGATCAACGGCGCCTGAGAACCATTGACGGAGAACGAGTACGTGATACTTGGCAAAATTAGTTTCGCGACTTTACACAACAGATGAAGCAATTTCTGGACGAGTTGCACAAACACGGCCTGGTCTCTCAATCGCAGAAATAGTATTAAACTGAAAGCACGTTCAACAGGAAGCCAGATTTAGCCTGTGGAAGGATAAACTTAATAAATGCACATGAAAACCAGCAAGAACTTTTTGTCATGTAAAACAATAGTTAGGTTTCTCTCAAACTTCATACATTACACAACGTTAAGAGAAGAGATTTAGTTAAATGAACGAAAGTAATACTAAAAACAGTTCAGTTGCAATAGGTGCTGAAGATTTGGTATACCACCAAGTGCATAAGAGCACCCAATATTCATGCTAAGAGGTATGCTTGAATGGCTTGAAACTGTCAAAACATTAAAACATTGGTTTTTGTTTATTAATCACAACCCTATGCATGGGAAGGATTGGGTAAATTGGATTAGTTTTACTTCGTTCTTTTAGGGAGGAGACTTTCAGCACTGCGGCCAATGTTAGACCTATTGCGCCTACTGATTCTCCGGAGCAAAGGGATCAGGCCAGAGAGTACGAAGGGTGGTCGGATCTGATAGCGGCAGGCGCATCGCGGCGGGGTCCTTAACGTTTCCAGACTGAACATCACCAGTTCGGCACAAAGACACATACCAGGGAATAAACATTTCTCTCTTCAAATCCCATTAAGCCACATACTGCCGTCCACCGCACTTAACCCTGCTACCCTGAAAGATGAAAATTAATGAAGTGAGAGGAAACCGGGGACAGAAAAATTCGAGTTGATATAAAATCCACTCCAGTATTCGCATATCGATCTGGGAAAACCATGTAAAAATCCCAATATCAAGGGGACTGTTTTAATGGGAATCGAACCTCCTTAATGCGAGCCTCAGACGCTACAAGCTGATCTCGGTTTTCCCCTTCTTCCTTCAGAATTCCTTATTCGGTTTAAATGGGATGGAGGTTATTTAGAGGATTCAACTACTAGAAATAAGGGAAAGACTTTTGAAGGGGCATCAGAAAACGACTTCAGTATATGAATCGACAGAATTTATGGGCAGTAATAAAAGAAAAATTATTTGAGTGTAGCGGGAAATGGTCGTTGGGCGACGTTTGTAGCGGGTAACGGTGCTGTGTGCTATTTGTAGCGCGAAATCGTCGAACCTTGGGTCGTTGTTGCCTGTTGCGGTGTTCTTCCTCGGCTATTGGTGCTCGTCGGTTGTTGCGTATGCCATTCCTAACTATATGTAATTATTAATTCTCAGGTTCTAGTGAGCGAGGCAAGTTAAAAAATACACTGCAAGTTTCCCTTAACCAGTGAAGTTTATTCACAATTGAAATAATTATGGGCGGCTAGCTTTTCCCATTATTATAATCCCACCATTTTAAGTTAGTCAGGAGCCTAGCTCTCTGCACACGCATTCCCACCCCTTTGCACACACGTGCATCTGTAGCACCTCGTGCCGACGACAATTCTAGATGAGAGATAGTGGGCTCTGAGGCCTTGCCTGACCTTATATACGGGAGCCTAGTGACGCTCACCTCTGCATTTAAAAATGTAACGACGTTTCCTATTGGTCCTCAGACCGCGTCACCCTAACATGTATGAGAATGTGTGGCTTCAGATCTGTGCGCTTAAGCGCCATCTTGTAGCGTTGTGGAGCCAGTTCCACATCTCCGTCTCTTTCTTTTCTCTATCTGTCTCTTTCTATTTCTCCGTACCGTTACCGGTTCCCTGCCTGTTGGCTTGGTGAAAGGTACGCTCCCGTTTCTTACAATCAGCTCTGTGCAAATGTTACATGTTGAATATTTTAACATGTTAGTGAATTAAATTATTACTGTACGATTCTTATATGTATGGTTCCCCTTTCGTATGTACAATTCCTCTATATATGTATAATAAATCCCCTTTCCACAGTATTGAAGAAGTTAAGATGTATCTTACCTCGTGCTTGCGGCGGTTCGGGGAGGAGTATGGAGATGAACCAACAGTTTTCAGAAAATATTTAACAGAGAATACGTCATCTGTTTGGAAGAGAAAAGGCCGTAAACATTCTAATATTCTAAATATTAGAATATTTAGAATATGCTATATTCTAAATATAGCAAACATTCGAGAGAAGAGTCAATTCGAGATGTTTGTAGGATTGGAAATGTCATAGCAATAAATAAAATGCCTGACAATAAGCAATACATCTAAAAGCAAAAATCAAAGCTACTGGACAGTTCACATGAATACGTGAACAGATTACCGAGTGTATCTAAGGCTATTGTATTGGTTGAAATTGTGACTGATCAACAAAGGAGAGCTACTGTAAAACAGTCAATAATATTCATATTTTACTCAATGTAAGCTCGCACAGGACTCACTGAATCATCTCCTCACTGCTTTGGGATGACTCACCGTCCGAATTGAGAACCAGTTACAATTCTTTTAATTAATAAAGAATATGCCGTTATCTTATTAAAGAGCTAGCAGAACCCGCAGCTCCGTTCCTATTATACTCCTGAGATTCTTTTCTCTCACTCCATCCCTCTTACTCTGATTGTCTCTCCCTCTTCCAATTCCTTCTCTACTCACACTCTTTCCCCGCGTTTCTCCTTGTCTCTGTAAAACGTACGTATCATGCAGTGTTTTGAAACCGCAATAAATATTTTCAGGTGTGCTAATAAAAGTTAAAACGCAAATAAAATGTTTAATAGCACCCAAACTTGTGTTAGTTGCTTATGCTTATTAAGGCTGGCTCACTGTAAACCGGGAACGTGAACCAGAACGAGAACGGAAAGCAAAGAGACTTAAGCTTGATTCACACTGCGCTGGAGAATGCCTTGAGAGTAACTTGGCAAGCCGTTTATGCGCATTAATTAGGATGTTATTTATTTGTAACTGACCCATGACATATTTTGCACCTGCTTGCAATTTAGGCAACGTAATACAAGGTTTCAAAATTCGCTGAAATAAACATTTTCTAAAAGTTAACGTCATTAGCATTTCTGATTTCTCTTACCAGGAACGGAAATGTACAATATTGGCCGTTCCGTTCTCAAACTTCGGTAAGCTTCTCGTTAATTCTGGATGTTATACAGAGTGAGCCAAAAGACTCAAACCGCCTGCGCGGTATTTTTCCTGTCCGCGTCCTCGGCGCTCGTTGCCGTCTGCGGCTATCATAGAAAGGCGCGGATGAAACCATACAACATTTTTTTTAAACTACTTTTAAAGGCTTTACTTACCAACTTTGAGAAAGGAGATGCTGAAACTGGTCACCGTCGTTGTCCATACATTTTTGGCACCTCTTTAGGAAACCATCCATCACTCGCCGTAGTTCACATTGAGAAATTTCCTGGCGGATATTTTGTTTTAATTCTTCCAGGGCGAGTGGGTTTGTCTTGTACACTTTATGTTTTAAGTTACCCCGAAGGAGTATTTTATGAACAATGTTACCGGCTGCGCGGTGTTTTTCCACTGGACGCGTGGAAATATGGTAAAAACATGATAACGTACTGCTGCTACAAACAAAGTCACGCTGTTGTGATTTTGCTGTGCAGAGTGAAGTGCAGTTTTGAGTTGACGGTGATGTGATGTAGTTCAGTTATTACGAGTTATTTATTATTTTGTCCTGTACTTAGTCACAAAGTATTTATGGCTCAACTTATGTTTTCTACTGCACAGCGTGTATTTATTTATGATTCGTATGTGTTAACTCGGTCAGCTCGCCAAGTGAAAGTACGATTTGCAGAAAGATTTCCAGGTGTAAAAGTTCCAGGCCGTACAACAATCCATGAACTTTACAGTAAATTTCAGGCCACAGGAAGTGTTCAAGCTAAGAAATCTGAAAGATGGCGTTCGGTTCTTACCGAAGAAACACACAACATCGGTCATCCTTTGGGAAATTCCCCCCCAAAATTCCATGATGGATAGTTTCCAAAAGAGATGCCCAAAATGTATGGACAATGACGGTGGCCAGTTCAGCATTTCCTTTTATAAAGTTGGTAAGTAAAGCCTTAAAAGTGGGTTTAAAAATGTATGGTTTCATCCGCGCCTTTATATGATAGCAGCAGACGGCAACGAGCGTTGAGGACGAGGCCAGGAAAAACAGCGCGCAGGCGGTTCGGAGTCTTTTGGCTCAATATGTATTATATATGTATTTTAATTTCGTCGTTTCCGTTCCGGTTCCCGTTCTTGGTTATTGTGATCCAACTTTTATGTGATCGAAATACTATTGCTCTTCAAGGAAGTACCCAAATAATAATAAACGATAGGTTTAACGTTTCATTAGTGTTCTATCGAAATTTTGTTGATAATAAAATTTGTCAGAATACCCATATACCTTTGTAACGCGGTATTTTTCAAAATAAGGTTAAAATCTGCATTTTAACCGGGATGCATGAACACGATGATTGTTGTGAACAAGCAGCTTTGAAATGCTGACAAGGGGTGAAAGCAAACGGTAATTATGAAGGATTCGTGAGAAGAGCCTGAAGGATCAAATCGGAGCAAGATATCACATCTTACACAACCAAGGGAGAGTTAACTTATTTGACACTCACGCCCTTGCGAGCTTGTAGTCCCATAATAACATATTACAGCTCCAGGCGCCGTCGTAAAGTGGCACTTACCCAACTCTTGCTGCACTCTTATGTTATTAGTAGGGCAACAATTTATGTAAAAAAACTGGAAGTACTTGCAAAATTAACTGCCGATATGCATAACTACCACTCACGTTGCATTTACATACAAGGAGCATTTAAATGTTTGTTATCGTTCAAATCGAGAAGAAAAATATCCTGTGTTACAATTCATTTTACCTTCTTTGTCTAATATCGTTTACTTTTATATAGCTTTCTTACGAAAGCTTATTTTTGTACCTACTTTACGCTTATCGAGAAAAAACCTTAACACACATAAACTCATTACACATTTCGTTTAGGTACAAAGGGAATATAAGTAACCGAATCGATAGTCAGGCGTTTAAAAGGGAATCGCTATATGCTGGACTTGAAATTCCATACTCTCAATTGAAATTGAGCTTTATTTATGTGGTCCTTAGCGTTCCATTCTATATTGGGCGTGAAAGACCGGTAATTTTGCTCAGAAACCTCTTTAACAGGCTTGAGGTTCTTTTACGTGTCGCAAATCTACGACACAGGAGCATCGGCTTTACTTCTCTTCCGAAGGAAGCCAGACAAAGGATTTTTACGCCCGAAAAAATCCATCGGCCCCACCGAGTTTGAACCCGCGACCTCGGGAACTACAGGCTAGCATGGTAACCACTACACTACGGAGGACGACTTCCATACTCTCCATGTGGCATTGCGAGAAACATCTAAAAGTATTAAAAAATTCAAATCAATAAGATGATATCTTGTAAATGTCTGATGCCATTGAAAACGGTCGTTTCTAATGATCGCCATGTGGTCTATGACCTTCGGGAATATCTAATTCCACCAAGCGATGATTGGACCTATTTCTGAGATTTCCGATGATGATGAGGATAGCGGTGGAATGAGAAGACCTACAGCTTTTACCGTGGACTCGAACCACGTTAGGCTTTAGGAATGCTTCACATGAGAAATTAGAGGTGAAGTCATGAAATAGGGCAGAGTTAAAATCGCCAGCCCAGAGGCGGGAATTGTCGCAGTTTTCAATGGCTAGTGTTATGTTATTTGTTGAGCGCCTCTTGCTTTATTATTTTAAATTTGGGTTCTTTGTCCTCCGGCTAGCTATTACAACTCAGTCGAGCAAGTGTCTCTATGCAGGGCGTGTAAACGGAAAGGAGTTGTTGCTAAAAAATAACACTGATAAAATAATTTGTTTCTACACTTTTATTGCCGTCACACTTGATTAATAATTCACATATTTAATATTTATACACGCCTGACTGAAACTGTGATATTTCCTAATGTAACTACAGTCGTTATAGTTGCCGCGCACAAATTACTTCTCGTACTTCACATTTTGTAACTAACACTGCGACGTGTACCTCGCGAGAGATTCTTCAGGAGTACGTGACGTGCACCTCATGAGATTCTTCGCAACTGCGCGATACTTGCTTATGGCTCGAGAATATATACTCTTTCACCCGGAATTGCCTAAACATTATAATAGAACTGCTTTTGGTTACCCACTTTAGCGTCTGTTTTGGTCAGCCAATCACTACTACTAACATATATGCTCTAGGGAAGATATTCCCTCCATTTCTAAAAAAAAGGCACGCTACCCTAGCGTCATTTGTTTGTCTCTTCTTAGTGATAAACAACTCACCCCCTCGGTTTATTGTTACCCACTTCCATTGTCAGTTTCAGTTTCCTAACAATACTTATGGCTAACAAACATCTAAAATCCTGTACATACAATAATATTAATTTACACTACAATCACTCTGGCATTCACAGCATGTTATGATATAAAATACTGCCTCAGAATCGAACGCCGGACTCTCAGTAACAAAGCCGGGAAGAAACCACTGCGCTACCCCGGCGCACCCATTTAGAAAGTTTTATGTAATAAATTGTGTGTTTTAAGGGGATCTATATATTTTGTGTAATACTATGTTTTGTCTATCTCTTAACGTTTACCAATTATACAGAATATACCTATCTACAAAATTCCTTCCGAATGAAGAGGACATCACAGGCTATTCATACAAACTCAAATTATAAATTTAACATTAGAACCATTTTTGAGAAAATCAAAGCTATCCAAATTTTTTCCATGTAAAGAGTAGTTTGGGGTGGGAGGGGGTTTTTCTGGAAAATCTTCGTGTCGCATCTTTAGAAGATCCTAAACTTAAATACACACTTTGGTATTTATTCGACCTTTCTTGTTTGAGTTATACTGTTCATAGATACAATCACGAATCTCTTTCTAAAATTTTTTCAGGGGGCTCAAAATACGTATTTTCGGTGAAATCGAATTCTTGGGAACAAAAAGTTGTGAGAACAGAGGTATAAAGTTAAACCTTAACTTTTAAGGTGTGCGTACTGTTTGCTTTACGTCTATAAATATAGAAGAATTTTAAAACAACAATAATAATATAATCATGAAGACGGAGACACAAATGTTGTAGTTTCTCATGTTATTTCATCAAATTTCACTGATGTATTGCCTCTTAAAGGCCCGGGTTCAATCCCAGGGACCTGCATGTGGGATTTGTGGTGGACGAAGCGGCGTCTGGGCGGGTTTTCTCCGGGTTCTCCGGTTTCCCCCGCCATTCATTCCACCAACTGCTCCATCATCACCTTTCCTTTCATCCATTTCACCAACATTTCGTTTCATCTACTTCCTTCATCCCATACCAGGCATCGGGCTGATCACCCATCCTGGATGCTCTGTCTGATCCATGAGTGTCTGCTCCTCGACGGGCCTCTGACCCCAGGCACCCGCTTGTAAGTCCTACATAAGTGGTGTAAGTCCTACATAAGAGGAGGGTAAACAGATAATGAATGAATGAATATTGCCTCTTAAAGATGATTACGATTGTCGCACAGACTGGCAGAATTCTTTGAGGTCAGATGTTTGTAGTAACTTAACACAAATGCCAGTGCACAAATTTTCGTGCCAGAGGTTGGCAGCACAACATTCCTGAGACGCTGTGCAGCGTTTTGCAAACAACATCAAATGAGATATAATTGAACAAAACACTTCTTTGAAAGCCGAGAGAAGAGTCTTTTGTACCAGCAGAAAAACAATAACCGGTTTCCATGCACTCGCTACCTGACAGACAAACTCGTGTGTTCCTTATGAATGGGGCAGGCAACAGTGTTATAACCCACGTTATACGCTGACTTTCGCTACGTCTCCATGCGTTGGCGGAATGAGGAATTTGCAAACGGTTTACGCGTCTTCATTCAACAGTTATGGGAACCGTGTAAAAACCTGTAACGCTAGTCATTAAAACAAGGAATGAGTCATCCCAGAGGTCCAAGAACCTACCCAAATGAGAAACACTTCTGAGAAGAATGCCCGTGATACAAGATGTTTAGTATTACTGATATTGGAGTCCCCTCTCTTCAGTTCGCCTCGGATATACCACAAAACTGACTAATACATCAACTCAATTCGTCTGTGGACAGCTTAACTATTAAAAATAAGTATGTGTTACATTCACAAGACTTACTCTACTCGCTCTTATAAAACTATTCTTACAACAATTTATTCTTCTATCTACTTCTTGTTCATACAGTAAGGATGGGTAGAAAATAACGTAACTGTTACCTTAATGAAACGGTTACCAAAGTAACTAGTTACCCGATAACAACTGCTAAGGTAAGGAACAAAAAGTAACTAGTTACCAATAACGGATACCAAAGTAACGAAGACAGTTATCGCGTTAACGGTTACTGAAGAAATAGACTGTTACCGAGCCTGAATGCCATATTCATTGCATGTGTGCGGTATTGGTATATTGCTTATTGGAAACTAGTTACCTCAATATTCGTATACAACTCGAGTCATCCTCGCACGGAGTTGGAAGTACATATTTGTTTATAACAGCGTGTTACTTATCGCTTCGAATATACAGAGAGAGCCAAAAGACTACGAACCGGCTGCGCGGTGTTTTTCCTGTCCGCGTCCTCGGCGCTCGTTGCCGTCTGCCGCTATCATAGAAAGGCGCGGATGAAACTATACAACATTTTTTAAACCTACTTTTAAAGGCTTTACTTAACACTTTATGAAAGTGCGTTTGAGGGCAGAATTATTAGTAGAGATTTGTGGCCTCCTCGGTCCCCCGACTTAACCCCCTGCGATTTCTATCTCCGGGGCAACTTAAAACAAAGTGTACGAAACAAACCCACACCCCCTGGAAGAATTAAAACAAAATATCCGCCAGGAAACTGCCAGCATTTCTCAACGTGAACTACGACGAGTGATGGATAGTTTCCTAAAGAGGTGCCAAAAGTGTATGAACAACGACGACGGCCAGTTTCAGTATCTCCTTTGGTAAAGTTGGTAAGTAAAGCCTTTAAAAATGTTTTATGGTTTCATCTGCGCCTTTCTATGATAGCGGCAGACGGCAACGAGCGCCCAGGACGCGGACAGGAAAAACACCGCGCAGCCGGTTCGTAGTTTTTTGGCTCACCCTGTAGTTCGCAGCCCACAGATGACAGGTCAGTGAGCACTCCGGCAGCAAAGCGGCATGCATTGCATTAAGATGATTATTCACATACGATTATAGGTGCACGAGTTTTTTATACATCGCGGGTAAATGGGTATGAATATACAATTAATGCTGTTTAGTAGTAACATAAGCGCGGGCCGCTAAGCTCAAACGACATCGTTCATATTGAAACGTAGTTACATCTAACTGTTAATGTAATGTAACTGCGAACGTGATAAACAAGTAACTTTATCGTTACTAGTAACCGTTAACATGCTGTAACTGCGACAGTTATAACTGTTACTCGAAAAAAAGCTGCTTGTCACATCCCTATCACACAAGTAAACTTTCATTACATATTTCGTTGTAGGTATAAGCTGGATACAGTAGACTAAACACATATTCAGATTTTTAAAAAGCTGATCGTATGCGATGTAAATTCCATGTCCTTTGTGTGACCATGAGAGAAAAAATAACCAATAGCGACATACTGTTTGAAAAAAAGATTAGTATTTCAAGCCAATAACAAAAAGTTAGAAATCATTAACACCACACAAATTATTTCAAATAAACTGTATGCTTTAACGAGATCTACACGTTTTGTATAGCAAGACTGTTTATTACTGTTTACGGTTTATCAGTTATAAAAGCCATTCAGAATAAAGAAAACTTCACAGGCTGTTCGCAAAAAATTGAAAATATGTTTATTTGTCAGGCAAATATCTTAAACATGGAGCATTTGAATCAGAATCACTAGTCATTTTTGAGAAAATAAAAAATATCGAAAAACTTTCATGGATTTTGGAGCGGGGGATTTTCCTTGGAAGATGTTGAAGTTAATTACCAAGTTTGGTATTTAACAGACTTTCGTTTTTACTTTCTCTACTACGTATAGTAAGTAGGGGAAGTATTGCATTCCACCCAAAAATTCGATACCGAGATTTCACCGGAAATACATATTTGATATTTAGGTTTAGTACCTTCTGAAGATGCAACACGAAGATTTTCAAGAAAATGCGCTCACCCCAAAACTACACTTTACATGGGACATTTTTGGAAAAATTTTTATTTTCCCAAAAATGGCTAACGATTTTAATTAAAATACCATATATTAATGATATTTACATGATAAATAAAGCGTATATCTTGAATTTTCTGGGAATAGCATTTGAAGTCCTCTTCATTCTGAACGAATTTTATATAAGCCTGTATAACTAGTAAACGTTGAGCGATAGAAGAAAACGCACTACGAAGAAATGTAGATTGAAGTGGTATTACTTATAATGTTTGTGTATGTGTGCTTACTCCACGTGGTGAAGCCATTTTGTGACGTGATTCTTTGTTAGGTTTGTAGCTCCATCTGGTGTTAGCAATTTGCGGTAGTATTAGTGTTTGTTTGAAAGAATGCTACTGTTATTTTATTTCATTTTGGTTTACTGTCCTCCGGCTAGCTATGATCTTTATGGTCGAGCACATCTCTTTATACAGGTTGTGTAAACGGAAAGGAGTCTTTTATCCAAAGATAACACTGATGAAAGAATTTCTTTTACGCTTTTATTGTCAAACACTTTCACTATCACATTTACACATTGATCTAGACACTCACCAAACTGAAACTGTTATAATAACTTCATTACTGATCATTCATAATTCGCGTACTTCAACTTTTTGTATAATTAACTTTACAACACTTTAGATTTTTCATAACTCTGCTACGCGTAACTTGTGAATCGATAGCCGACGTGTACTTTACAAATATTTTCGGTGACCTGACGGGGTCTATCTCTAACCTAGCCCTTTTTATACTCCTACACCCCGATATGCCTAAAGATTATAACTGAGTTGCTATTGGCTAATAAAACGCGCCAACATTGGCGTCTATTTTTATATCCAATGAAAATTATGAATACATATGCTTTAGGAAAAGATGTTCCAGCAAATTCTAAGAAAAATGCGCCAACATTACGTAACTTCCTCGTCTCTAATAATGATAAACAGCTCACCCCCTCGCTGCATTATTGCACGGTATTATTGTCAGTTTCAGTAAGGCAGTATAAACCCACTTCTCAACAATAATTACAATCAACAAACATCTCAAATCAATGTCACATAAAAATGCATATTCATACTATAATCATTCTTTACATTTAAATAATTTATGATACAAATTACTGCATCAAGATTTCTTAAAAACACAATTTATTTCAAATAAGTTTTTTTTGTGGCATAAGCCATTTCTGAGATATCCGTTATTAATGGCTCGAATTGTTCATTACTTGTTTCTGGCGGTTGCTTGGATACGGTATGGAATTTTAAGGCCAGCCTATAGCGTCGAGTTCTTGAACATTTGACTATCGCTGTTACCATTGTATCCATAACGAAATGTGTAATGTAGCTATTTCTGCAACGACTTATTTGAATTAAAACGTAGTAGACAGGAAAATAAGCTTTAGTAAGAACGATTTGCATACCCACGTATAAGCAATATAAGATAGAGAAACTCTTGTAAATGTAACGCATCAGACTTTTTAGTTATGCCGTTCACAGACACACGGACTTTTTTCTTTCTCCCTCCTTGTTTTCTTTCCATTCGGGGAGCCTGTTTTCTTTCCTGTGAAATCTCGACATCGAATTTTTGTGTGGAAAGCAATATTTTCTCTATTTAGGTACATATATGGTAAGGAAAGTAATTGTTTTAATTCGACATCCTCAAAATATGCATTTCGGTGGAAATCTTAATATTGATTTTTGGAGTGAAATACAACACTTCCTCTGTCCACCATAGGTAGGTAGAAAGTAGTAAACAACATGCCATTTACAGAGGACCTTGAGATAATATGACTTTTAGTGTAAACATGATGCTGACGAAGGGGGGAAATGGATAACGACTGTTACATAAAGATTTCCTTATACAGAGTGATTTATGAAGAAGTGACACATCTCTTTCTTTAATTATTCTGTTCGAAATTAACTCAATGTCCCAATTTTAGCACCAAATTAACCGGAATGTTCTGGAGTTTCGATTGCCTGTAACTAGATACGCAGATGTTCATGTTTTATTCGTAATTGTTAGTTTTATTGTCGGCAACTATTTTTGGGATTTTGTTCTAGTCAACGTAAAAATGGAGCACACATTAAATGAACGACTCTTCCTTGTAAAGCAATACTGGATTACGAATTCAATTACAGCTACTCAAAGGGCATATCAGAGAGAATTTGGTGTTCGGAATCCTCCCCAAAGAAACACAATACTGGGACTGGTAAACAAATTGGTGATTGAAAAAGGTAAAACTCGTTCATCTAGGCTTCCCACGGTTGTTGACGTAAGTACATGACTGTATCAGTCACCCAAAAAATCATTAAGACGTCGCAGGAGACAGGGTACGGTTACTCAATGTGTCAGAGAGCTGTGAAAAGTGCAGTGGATTACGGTTGTCCATCAGTTACAGGAACCAGATAAGAATAGACGACTGAATTATTGTCGTTGGTTTCAGGAGTTCATTGTGCAAAATCCTGCCATATTGTCCATTACATGGTTCACAGATAAAGCATGATTTCATTTATTCGGCAATCCAGCAATGTTATTCATGAAGCACCGATGCACCCGGTTAAGATCGGAGTACCGATGGATTTTCATGGAGTTTGGTGAGCAACTAGACGATGTAGAGCTGAGTCATATATTTTCAGCAGAACAGCGCTACATGGTATGTAGTCCTCCGTGGTGTAGTGGTTACACTGCTAGCCTCTAGTTCTCGAGGTCGCGTGTTCAAACCCGGCGGAGGGGGATGGATTTTTTTTCGGGTGTAAAAATCCTTAGCATGGCTTCCTTCGGAAGGGAAGTAAAGCCGGTGGTCCCGTGTCGTAGATTTACGGCACGTAAAAGAGCCTCAAGCCTGATAAAGAGGTTCTGAGCAAAATTATCGGTCTTTCACGTCCAATATAGAATGGGACGCTAAGGACCATAGTAGTTAAAGATCGTCCATAAATAAAACTCAATTTATTTTTGCTACATGCTATACAACAAATGAATCCATGACACTAATTGCAAGTTTCTTTGACGACCGGATAATATCCAAGAACCTGTGGCCACCGAGATTCTCGGATTTGACATCGCCGGACTTCTTTCTATGGGGTTACTTAAAACACAGGGTTTATGCCACACGTCCCCAGACATTGGACGATCTGAAGCACAACATTACACAGGAGATTCAAGCTATTGACAACAGACTCCTCCAACGAGTGGCCAGTAACATAGAACGACGTGTTGAGTTGTGTCTTATGCAGGATGGAGGACATTTTCAACATTTGCTACAAAGGTAAATAATCTCCCAAAATTCCTCTGCATTTCAGGTATAATAAGTTGTCGCTAGCATAACTCGTTTTGAAACAATTAAAGAAATAAATGTGTCAATTCTTCATAAATCATCTTGTATTTTGATGGTATAGCACAACTGTTTTCTTAGGCCCCTGTATACTGCACGTGATCTAATGTTTGGGATGAATTAATACACCGCGTAAACCGGCCTTCCAATTAAACCTACACCCGGTAACCTTGTTTTATATTATTTACTACTGTCTGTTCGTCCTTCTCCGTGGAAACTTCCGTTTCCTTTCAACATAACTACGTGCAGCTTACCCGTATATTACGCAGTCTACTTCTGAAATTTATGCCGCTGTTTGATTTCAGGTCGTCCTTATCGCTGGAACAACTTCAAGCGTTCACTTAAAATTGCACTGGGGTACCTCAACTGTTGTGCAACGGTTGTTGCACGTCCGTGAGCGCAGTCATCCATGCCAGGTCGTACAAAAGAATTTGTTAGATGCATTACTAGATAAAATATGATACATTCACATGACTTTCTCTACCCTCTGTGGTTTATTAGTGGGTATACAAACTAGTCTTACTACAGTTTATTTTTCTATCTACTACATTTTAATCCAAATAGATTTTGCAAAAATAGCTACATTACACATATCGTTATAGATAAAAGGGAACAGCGATAGTCAAATGTTAAGAACTGGACTCTATATGCTGGCCTTAAAATTCCATATTCTTTCCATGCAATCGCGAGAAACAGCTGAATGTTGACTTTAAAAGAATGGCTAAGTGTTGAACAATTCGAACCATTAATAACGGATATCTCCTCGGAAATGACTAATGCAACAAAAAAGGTTATTTGAAATAATTGTGTGTTTTAAAGAGATCTACATTTCTTGTGTAGTACCGTTTCATCTATCGCTTAACGTTTGCCGGTTATAGAAGGTTATTCAAAATTCCTTCCGAATGAAGAGGACTTCACAGGCAATTTCCAGAAAATTCAAGATATACATTTTATTTGTTATGCAAATATATTTAATGTGGCGCTTCAATCAAAATCGTTACACCCATTTTTTATAAAATAAAAAATTTCGAAAAATGTTCCATGTAAAGGGTAGTTTGGGGTAGAGGGATTTTCTTGAAAAATCGTGTTGCGTTCTTGGAAGATATGAACTTAAATACCAAATTTGGTTTTTATCCGACTTTCCGTTTTTTGTGCTATGCTGTTCACTGACACACACACACACACAAAGGACATGTTTCAAAAAATGTTTTATTTCGATTCAGAGGGCCTCAAAACCTGTATTTCCGGTGAAATATCGATATCGAATTTTTTGATGGAATGCTATACCTTCTCTACGTACTTATGTACGTGGTAGAGAAAGTAAAAAGGCATGTCACGATTTTCTTCACCTATTTCGCTTCATTCTTCTATACTCTACTCAAAACATTATTTAGGTATTTACTTTATGTCAGCAACGGTGAATAACATCTAAGTAGAAATAATTTCACATGGGTAACACGCGATTGCCTCTGTGGTGGAGAAGTTAGCGTTCTGGCTACTCAACCCAGAGGGTCCAGATTCAATTTCCGGCATGCCCAGGGTGTGGTTTATTCATCGGGATGTGTTTGCGTGTGTTATCGGTTTTTAATAACCAATTCGCCCATTAAGCAGATTTCAGGACTGCCGCTGGGCATATCCCTGAGCACATGTGCTAGTCACGTAATTTACCATCAGTACAACACCAAGAGGTGCCGCAAACAAAAATAATTGAAACGTGTGTAATATGTAGGAGATTGAGACTTTCTCCTCGGTGTGGTGGTCAGTGTTCTACCACTACTTAATGAAACATGTAATGTAAACATACTTCTTTCTTTCCGCGATCAAAGGTTTCCAACATACTCCAAATTTTTCAAATGTTACACTAACCTACAAAAAAAACATTGAAGGTTGTTAATTCATAGAATGCATAGATAGTGTGATCAACAAGTTAAACCAACCAAGCACGTTTGCTCACGCCGTAACGTCTGTGACCCGCATTCAGGAGCTGCCGGGTTCAAATCCCGTGGGCCGACCAATCTGTATTTTTTTCCTTTCTTTTCTCATGGTTTCCCTCAATCGCCAAGGTAAATACTGGATTGGATCATTGATATGAGGACCCAAAGTTCCACCATATGTCTAAAAAAATTAGTAAAACTAAAATATGTGGTAATAGCGAATACTCTATCATCTACCTACATATAATGAAAGCAGGTAGACTGCCATATCTCTGGCACTTGGAGAGGCAGAGATACAGTTGGCTAGCACTAAGGTCTGTAGACAAGTGTAGAGGCTGCCATCTGCCTGTCACAGAAGTAGAGGTACAGTTACTTAGCACTAGGGTATCTGTGGACACGTGTCGAAGCTGCCATCTGCCTGTCACAGAAGCAGAGGTACAGTTACTTAGCACTAGGGTATGCGTAGACACGTGTCGAAGCTGCCATCTGCCTGTCACAGAAGCAGAGATACAGTTACCTAACACTAGGGTTTCTGTGGACACGTGTCGAAGCTGCCATCTGCGTGTCACAGAAGCAGAGGTACAGTTACTTAGCACTAGGGTATGCGTAGACACGTGTCGAAGCTCTCATCTGCCTATCACAGAAGCAGAGGTAAGTTACCTAACACTAGGGTCTCTGTGGACACGTGTCGAAGCTGACATCTGCCTGTCACAGGAGCAGAGATACGGTTACCTAGCACTAGGGTCTCTGTGGACACGTGTAGAGGCTGTCATCTGCCTGTCACAGAAGCAGAGATACAGTTACCTAGCACTAGGGTCTCTGTGGACACGTGTAGAGGCTGTCATCTGCCTGTCACAGAAGCAGAGATACAGTTACCTAGCACTAGGGTCTCTGTGGACACGTGTAGAGGCTGTCATCTGCCTGTCACAGAAGCAGAGATACAGTTACCTAGCACTAGGGTCTCTGTGGACACGTGTAGAGGCTGTCATCTGCCTGTCACAGAAGCAGAGATACAGTTACCTAGCACTAGGGTCTCTGTGGACACGTGTAGAGGCTGTCATCTGCCTGTCACAGAAGCAGAGATACAGTTACCTAACACTAGGGTCTCTGTGGATACGTGTAGAGGCTGCCAGCTGCCTGTCACAGAGGCAGAGATACAATTGCCTATCACTAGGGTTCTGTGGACACGTGTCGAAGCTGCTATCTGCCTGTGACAGAAGCAGAGATACAGTTACCTAACACTAGGGTATCCGTAGACACGTGTCGAAGTTGCCATCTGCCTGTCACAGAAGCAGAGATGCAGTTACCTAACACTTGGGTCTCTGTGGACACGTGTCGAAGCTCTCATCTGCCTATCACAGAAGCAGAGGTAAGTTACCTAACACTAGGGTCTCTGTGGACACGTGTCGAAGCTGACATCTGCCTGTCACAGGAGCAGAGATACGGTTACCTAGCACTAGGGTCTCTGTGGACACGTGTAGAGGCTGTCATCTGCCTGTCACAGAAGCAGAGATACAGTTACCTAGCACTAGGGTCTCTGTGGACACGTGTAGAGGCTGTCATCTGCCTGTCACAGAAGCAGAGATACAGTTACCTAGCACTAGGGTCTCTGTGGACACGTGTAGAGGCTGTCATCTGCCTGTCACAGAAGCAGAGATACAGTTACCTAGCACTAGGGTCTCTGTGGACACGTGTAGAGGCTGTCATCTGCCTGTCAGAGAAGCAGAGATACAGTTACCTAACACTAGGGTCTCTGTGGATACGTGTAGAGGCTGCCAGCTGCCTGTCACAGAGGCAGAGATACAATTGCCTATCACTAGGGTTCTGTGGACACGTGTCGAAGCTGCTATCTACCTGTGACAGAAGCAGAGATACAGTTACCTAGCACTAGGGTATCCGTAGACACGTGTCGAAGTTGCCATCTGCCTGTCACAGAAGCAGAGATGCAGTTACCTAACACTAGGGTCTCTGTGGATACGTGTAGAGGCTGCCAGCTGCCTGTCACAGAAGCAGAGATAGTTACAGTTACCTAACACTAAGGTCTCTGTGGACACGTGTCGAAGCTCTCATCTGCCTATCACAGAAGCAGAGGTAAGTTACCTAACACTAGGGTCTCTGTGGACACGTGTCGAAGCTGACATCTGCCTGTCACAGAAGCAGAGATACAGTTACCTAACACTAGGGTCTCTGTGGATACGTGTAGAGGCTGCTAGCTGCCTGTCACAGAGGCAGAGATACAATTGCCTATCACTAACATCTCTGTGGACACCTGACAAAGCTGACATCTGCCTGTCACAGGAGCAGAGATACGGTTACCTAGCACTAGGGTTTCTGTGGACACGTGTCGAAGCTGCTATCTGCCTGTCACAGAAGCAGAGATACGGTTACCTAGCACTAGGGTTTCTGTGGACACGTGTCGAAGCTGCCATCCGTCTGTCACAGAAACAGAGGTACAGCTGCCTAGCACTAAGGTCTCTATGGATACGTGACGAAGCAAGAGGATACGGTACAGGGATAAGACCTAGAAGGCTAACTGTCCGTCACACACCGAGCTCCTAACAAACCCGTCGCGACATGACCACGTAGTAAAAGCGATGTAAAATAATACTCTGGATCATACCATATCTAGGATGGGTGATCAGGCCAATGTCTGGTATGGAGGTGAAGAAGGAAATGAAATGCAGTTATGAAAGGGATGACAGGCAAATTCGCGGATCAAATAATCCAACCCAGCATTCGCCTAGCGCGAGACGAAAACTGCGAAAAACCTTTGGGCAGATTGGTCGGTCCCGGGGGTTTCAACGCGGAACCTCTGGAATTCGGGCCACAGACGTTATCGCCTGAGCCATACCCAACTATAGATCTCGTTAAACCACACTATTTATGATAATTCTTTTAGTGGCATTAACCATTTCTGAGATATTCGTTGCTCTTGATTTGAATTTACCAATACCGCATCACACAGTTTTTAAAGTATTAAGTCAATTTTTTCTTGTGATGTTATACAAAGAGCATAAAATTTCAAAGCAGTATATAGCCCCCACTTTTTAAATATTTGACTATCTTTTCAGCCTCTTATACCTACAACGAAACAATTTCTACAAACTTTTATTTCGATTTCCACGAGTAGATAGAAAATTAATATTGTTTCTGTATAAGAGTGAGATAGAAAGCTATGTGAATGTATGACATCAGATTTTAATAAAAGTAAGGTGCAAGATCAACAGTTGATAGGGATAGATGTCAAGCATCCCTTACGAGAACAACTTCTGACCTTTGAGCTTTGATTACTTGCATCCAGGCCTCTAGCTTAATAAGAAAACCTGGAAAATTGGAAATAATGGAGAAAGGCCGGCGCATGGCAGCGTGCGATGGACGGGCAGTGGTATCACGTGATCTCGGATAGTTCAAGGCCTTCTTCCTAGTTTCTGCAGACTGCCCCGAAACCTGTACGTTTACTGCAACACGCCAAAGAGTCACGTGTCAGTGTCCGCACTGCGCCGCATTTAGCCGCGTTCGACAACACCTTTATATCTTCTGGTATGAACGCCTTAATTATCTTCCAAAGATTGCGCACCTTTAACTGTGCAGAAGAGTGAACTTCTAAATTAAATTTCTTCAAAGGAAAACACCTTTATCGGTGCTGAAGATAGAGCTGGAATGTGTTTACAGGCGAAAACTTATCCACAGTTCAAGATTAAAGGGCTAATCAAAATGAAAATTAACCATAAACTTGACAACGTAAAATCCTGCGATATTATTATATAATGTATCCATTCTGGAAGTTTTCACTCTTGGTAAAGTCAAAGAATAGATACGTAGGCATATTGAAACCAAAAACTTCGGAAAATGCCTTGAAAAGACATTACGCACAACTTTCATACGCATTTGTTTATTTTCACAGCTATTCCACAATTGATTCATATAAAACTTATTATTTCTATACACTGCTTATTAGTCACAATAAGGCATAGGGATTCTTAAGCATTTGGCTTCAAATTACCACACGCAAACAATAATATATCAATACAAACAACGAAACAAACGCGACCAAGGGTCGCTGACGGCCGGGTAATCATAGTCTAGTGAGTGCTGTCTGCAAACGCCAACAGACTGTACGAGGGATGGGGTGGTTTGTTATCTGCGACTCGTTACTTTAAGTCCAATAACTGTTCAACTTTATTTTCTTTCGTCTTGGCTTTAAGGCTGGTTCACAACCAACGAGAACGGTAACCAGAACGAGAAGGTTGAAATACATGTATTAAAATGGGAATGTTCACAACCGACGGGAAGCCTTCCCCGGCCCCGGGAACGGGAAAGAAGAGTTGCCCAACTTTTAACTTTCTCGTTCTCGTTCCCGGGCACGGCATATTAGATCCCTATTGTGCATATTAGACTCTTCACTCTAGAGGTTATTCTAAGCGGCCGTGACATAAAACAGCCACTAATGCTCTCTACAGTCGCAAGTTGGAAACATGAAACTGGAAGGAATTAGTAGTAAATGTACTTCCTAACCTCATCCCGACACCCGCAAATCTAATCAGCGTTGGTTCCTCTGGTGAAGGGAACATTTGTAGTTTATTTATATGCAACTCAAAACTGGCTATTACCTAAAAAACAATGGCAAAATCTACAAAGAACAGCTAAAACCGGTGAAAATGAAAAAATAACAATAAACAATTTTAATGTATGCCTTAAATAAAGCAATGAAAGTTTGGCATAAGTAGAGGGATCGGAAATGTAATGAATATGCACTTAGATAATGTTTATTCTATCGAATTTTGACGTTGGCTTGGCTAAATTGGAAGTAGGTGAAAAAATGTCATTGGTCAGTTAAAAACAAATGAAATCCCAATGTGCAAAATCGACTTTCACTTTGTGATCGATATGCATTCCCGTTCTCGTTACCGGGCTGTTGTGAATCAAAATTTCTTGCTTCCCGTTCTCGTTACCGGGCTGTTGTGAATCAAAATTTCTTGCTTCCCGTTCTCGTTTCCGTTCTGGTTACCGTTACCGGGTGGTTGTGAACCAGCCTTAAAAGTTCAGAAATTCCTATATCCGCCCCCCCAAAAAACAGTTGTAATTAAGTAACATCATATATACATTTTGCATGATGAGACAGCTCTCAACTGTTCAGAAAGCAGGTCGATATATGCTAGCCATGATATTACAAATGACCCCATGAGAAAAAAAAGTAGATCTACTTAAGGCCCACACTGTGCTGCTTAATATTGAAAAAAACTTAAATGGACAAGGAAGATTTCGTAAATGGCTAACGCAACAGGCAAAAGTTTGATATAAACTGTATAATTTAATGCGCTATGTTTGTTTATAGTAACTTTGAATCTTAACTTTTATGGTTCCCCAGCTAAGCAAACTTCAACTATTTTAGAAAATTCAATGTATATTTTATTCGACAACTTAATGTCGCAATTTTATAATGTTCCAATAATATTTTAACACAAATTATTCATTAAAGCTATTTTTGATATAGAAAAACATCGAACAAATAAACACTATACACACAAACACTCGCCCATTGCGAGACTCGAACCCGCGACCCTCAGCTTGGCGGAGCGCCGGAGCTATACACTCCAGCGACCATGGCTACGAGGGCCGGCACCTATTTGGTGTGAGGGAAATTTTCTGCGACCTACATTCTTAAAATGTGCCTTATTTAAATTGGAAATTTGACGAGTCCAACCACTGCTTTTAATCTTCATATCTCACACCACCCCCCATACACATACGTTGGCCTTGATTGACAAAATCTGGGAGACAAAACAAGATGGCGTTATCCATCTTGCCCGCCGATGGCTTATTGTGCAGTATCTATCACAGCTGTTCAGCCAACCTGAGTCCCTCAACTAAATGCTTATTTCTAGGCGTCTATTCCTATTTTTAGATGGTTGCCCCTCAGATTCTTGTTTACATCTTTTCTTTGCCTGCAGAGAACCTCTACAATCCGGGACTTAAATGAGTTTCTGGTTTACACAAAATCTGTCAGTCGTCCCTGGTGTTCTACATTGCATACGCTTCCAAAACGAAACTAAACTGGCATGATGCGAATTCGCGACTTTAGGCATGAAGAGGTTAATCCAATGATATGTACTCGTTGTTGAGGAGATAGAAATATCTCTGATGACACGCAGGTGTACGTGAGTATTTGCTACCAACCAAAAACCACTTGGAACTAATACTTAGTTTGCCCCGTTCTCGTTGAGGCTGTATTTTTAACACTTAAATAATTTCAGTCTAATTATATAATATACGTATAAAATTCAATCACACCCCGCCTTAAAGCAATACGTAACAATATATAAAAAGTGTATATTACAGTCATTGTATATATTTATATTATTGTATACATGTAATAATGTTATCTGAATGTATTACGTAATTTAATTATGTAGGAGCTGTGAGAATAATAGGTTAAAAGTTGCTAACAATGAGGTAACCTTGAGGCAATAATGAGTAAGAAAGTGTAATAATGCTACTAGTTATTCTTGGAGCAACAATAATGTGATTTTTGTGACAGTTTATAAAATAGCCAATCAACAACCAGGCAAAAAGCTTAAGTTAAATAAAAGTATTCTATTGGAATAGGAATAACCAATCAGAGACTTGAAATACAGAAATTTACAAATTTAAGCGGTTGAAATCAAGTCAGTTGCTTGTAGACAGCGCTCTAACTGGACGCGTTGGTTGTAGACAGTGTTTCTAACCGGACGCGAGATGCGTCCTCGAGAAATTTAATACGTGTTAAAAAAGTGCAAGTATTTAATAAAAGAATCTTACAGCTCTCTATATCAGTGAAGTGTTATTTAAATCGTGTCAAGCATTAATAAATGGAGCGAAGAAAAACTTAAAATCTATGTAAGCTTACATTCTTAAGTCGCACCATCTCCCTGCTAAGACACTCGGGTCTATAAAAAATATAAATACTGACGCAGCCGAGGCAAACATATGTATATATATATAATATTTAAAGAAACAGTCAAATTACAAAGTTAATAATTTTAAATTTTTGGGACGAAGGCTACCGGGTACCATACGTGCGGTTGCAACTACTTCAAGTTCGGCTGAACTACAATACAGCTCCTACAACAAAATAACTTCTTCATCGTTAATCCAAGAGTACGCCAGGCAGGCAACTGCTTCTACAAATATGAGAGCTGTATTCAGTTCTGTAGAGAATATTGAATAACTGTCGCCAGGTTAACTGAATTTAAACATCTTGGAATGCACAGTTAGAACACAAACGCCAGAAATGTCAGATGTAAAAAACGTGACTTCAGGCGACCCCTAGGGTTCAAGCCTCCTCTCACTACTTTGTCTTTTATGAGCCATCTGCTTTGTCATAAAATGAAAGGCTGTTTAAGTATTATAGAGAACTTCACTATTACCCGATCAAGATTTAACATACTAAACTACATATTTGGGTAAATTCTAATTCACAAAGAGAAAATATCCTCCAGGCAACATTTTGATGTATAGATATTTGCCTTTCGGTTGGACAAATATAACATTAAATATGACTATTTAATCATATTAAAAACCACAGGGGAGAGAATCGGAGACGAGCGGCAGAATTCACCAAGGGATGAGAAATTCTTTCCTACATCCCAATGCCCAGAGTCGTTGAAGCAAATAAAAGTACGTCCAATCTGGCGCGATGGGTGGGGGACCTCTGGGGTGCGTACGAGGAAAATAATGGAAAGATCTTCGAATCCTTTCGTGCAGTAACGCGGACCCTAGATAATGCTAACGATGCGAAACAATCTTTTGTTGCAAAGATGTTGAAAATGATGCCCCTCTGCGTTGTATAAGTCTGGCAACTGTTGAACACTTTATTGAACACTCGATGAATTTCTGCAGCCGAAATATTAGAAAACGCATGTTGATATGTGTTCTAATTCGCTAAACGTATGGATATTATTGTTGCATAAGCATAATAAACCCATGGATTTAGATTTGGAGAATGAGTCAAAACACGTAATAATACGCAGCCATGATTTTTCTCGAGATATCTTTCCACGAGAGTCCCTATCTCGTCCAATTTTTACTCAGTTGGAACTGTTGGCTGTGTTTGCTTTTGTCTAACACGGACCCGGTATAATTATTCTTTTCTGTTTTTTTAAACAATGTTAATTTTTTTTGTTTTTTTGTTTTTACTTTCTCTACTACCTATAGTAAGTAGGGAAAGTATTGTATTCCACCCAAAAATTCGATACTGAGATTTCACCGAAAATATATGTTTTGAGACCCCCTGAATAACAAATCTGATGTGTTACACTCACATGACTTTCTCTACTCTTGTACAATCTAATTTTACAAACGCCTATTCTCCATATGCTTCAAGTTAATCGAGATATCGAGATGTCAATCTTATTGGTAATTTTCTTGTAGATGCAAGGGGAATATGGTAGCTTTTAAGCGATAGTCAAATATTTTAACGTTGGTTGCTATGTGGCGCATTCCATTCTCTTTGCATGTCCAGGACATAAAAAAAATGAGTAACGCATTTGAGAAAAAGTATAAGTATTGAAAAATTTCAGGGAATAACAAGCAATATCTCGAAAATGGTTCACTCAACAAAACAAATGTATATGACATAAATTGTGTATTTTAACGCGATCTACATTTTTTGTGTAGTAAAATTTTGTCTATCTCTTATGGTTTACCAGTTATGCAAAAGTCGTTCACAATGAAGAATACTTTTGGAGACATTCCCAGAAAATTCGAGATATACATTTCATTTCTCATGACATTATCTTAAACATTTGATATTTTCATCAAAATCGTTAGAGCCATTTTTGAGAAAATTAAAATTTTCGAAAAATCTTCCATGTAAAGGGTAGTCTGAGGTGCGGGGATTTTCTTGAAAACCTTCGTGTCGCATCTCTGGAAGATACTGAACCTAAATACCAAGTTTGGTGCTTATCCGACTGTTCGTTTTTGAGTTATGCTCAAATTCGTTATTCATTTTTTTTGTCCTGGTAATGCAAAGAGAATGGAATACTCCACATAGCAACCAGCTCTTAAAATATTTGACTATCGCTTAAAGCCTACCAATTCCCCTTGCATGTACAAGAAAATTAGCAATAAGGTTAACATCTCGATATCTCGATTAACATGAAACATATGGAGAATAAGCGTTTATAAAAATAGTTTGTACAAGGGTAGCGAAAGTCATGTGAGTGTAACACATCAGAATTTTTTCTAACAATCTATAAATTGTGAATGTGATAGGGACGGTGACACCAGGGAATTTCTGTATGCAGTCAAGCTGACAAACCTGTGACTCCATTCGAGAATAAAAACACTGTTCTGTAGTACAGTCAAATGTCGTTATGACGAATTCCTGGGGACCTTAAAATTCACTTCGTTGTAATGAAATTTCGTTAAATGGAGTATTTCATATATTTATCTAAAAGGGCCAAAACTACAACTTTTGAATCTGATATATGCTGTATCTATTTTTTACATGCTATGATGATGGATAGTTTCCTAAAGAGGTGCCAAAATTATATGGACAACGACGGTGGCCAGTTTCAGCATTTCCTTTCATAAAGTTGGAGAGTAAGCCTTTAAAAGTAGTTTTAAAAATGTTGTATGGTTTCATCCGCGCCTTTCTATGATAGCGGCAGACGGTAGCGAGCGCCGAGGATGCGGACAGGAAATACCTACACCGCGCATCCGGTTCGTAGTTTTTCGGGTCACCCTGTACATTGCGCCCACTTTAGCATTCCTTATGGGTCACCAATTTGGTCAGCCAGTCACTGCTAAGGTCACATATGCTCTATGGAAGATATTCTCTCCATTTCTACAATAAACAAGCTACCCTGTGACCTAGATTTCGGCTTTCTCTACATTGGTGACAAACAACTCATCCCCGTCTATTGTCCAGTGTTTCGTTGAGATGTTAACTTTGTCTTTCAGTGTAATTCTTATTTTCCAATAAGTTCTTACATTAACAAAAGTCGTCTAAAACTATACTTACGAGGGCGGATTGATAAGTCAATGACTTTTTAAAGAAAATAACAATTTTTTTTCCAAAAAAATCAATTTTATTTCTCAATAGTCTCCCTTCAATTCAATACAATACACGTTGTGCAACGTTTTTCCAATTTTTTAACCCTTCCAAAAAAAAATATGAGTTTTCGAAGTCTGCAAAATATGAGGTTGCTTCTGCCATGATGTGTTCACTGGACGTGAATTTCTTCCCAGCGAGCCAATGTTTCAGGTTTGCGAAGAGGAAATCGCTCGGAATCAAATCTGGAGAATATGGTGGGTGAGGTAGCAGTTCATAGCCCAGTTCCACAAATTTTGCGATGGCAATGGCTGACTAGTGTGCGGGTGCATTATCTTGGTGAAAGAGATGCTTTTTCTTCACCAAATTGGGTCGTTTTTTTAACAATTCCTTGTGAAACTGATCCAGCATTGCGGCATAATATGAACCTGTGTTCTTTTTACCCTTTTCCAGGTAGTGCATGTCTATCACCCCTTGTGAATCCCTAAAGACAGTTTCCATGATTTTTCCTGCCGACGGAATGTTTTTCGCTTTTTTGAAGCAGGTTCGCCGAAGAAAATCCACAGCTTTGATTGTTGCTTGGTTTCAGGTTGATAGTAATGGATCCAAGTTTCATCAACAGTGATATAACGCCGCAAGAACACATTTGGATGTTCAAACATCCCTGTGAAATGGTCACACGATTCCGCTTATTCTACTGTGAGCAGTCGCGGCACCCATCCTGCTGACAGCTTTCTCATATCCAAAACTTCGTGCCGAATGTTATACACCCGTTCACTCGAGATGTTTAAGATCTTGGCTATCTCACGGATTTTCACTTGGCGGTCTTCCAACACAATATCGTGAACTTTGTTCACCATTTCTTCTGCTGTGACCTCAACCGGCCGTCCTGTGCGCTCGGCATCTCTTGTGCTCGAATGGCCACCTCGAAATTCTGTGAACCATGCCATGTGATGGAGCAGAGTCCCCATAATACTTGTTCAGCTTTTCTTCCACTTCCTTCAGCGTCTTACTACGCAAAAATAGTGCTTTATCAAAACACGAAATTCACTTTTCTCCATTTTCTACGAAGCAACACACATCTGCTCATTTTAGACGCTTTCAACAATGTTCTAAGATACAAATGACGAATTTCTACGATTATGCCCAGAATAGATGTAAGACTTGGGTGCAAACAAGAAATCTGCGATTAGAACGCCATCTCTCGTCAAAGTCATTGACTTATCAATCCGCCCTCGTATATACAATATTACACAAAAGTTGGTTACATAATTATTTTGTAATTTGCACTATCCTAACTCTAGGGTTCACAGCATAATGTTATATAAAATACTATCTCAATTTGCCATATATACCAGGTGTTTCAGAAATACTTTTACAAATTTCGGGTATGGGTTCCTCACACCAAAAGAAGGAAAACAGTTCATATGAACATGTCCCATAATCCTTGGTTTTCGCGTTATTCCTGTCACAATGAAAGTGTGAGTTCAACGGCCTTCGGGGTCCAACCTCAAAACTTCATTTCTCTATGCATTCATAGAAGGCGTTGACCCATTGTACTACATACGGTAGATGGCGAAGTGTTGCCATGGAGACTTGTTTACGTTTGTCATTTGTCATTAGTCTGTCTTCAACGTTTCAATTGTGTACATGTAGTGAGTTAAATGCACGTGTTTCGTTCCACCATGGCTGGATATTCATTTCGTGAACAGGCAGACATGATTTTTATGTATGGTCGCGAATGGTAATGGACGCGAGGCTGCATGGCTCTATCAGATGGAGTTTCCAGACCGAAGACAACCGAGTCATCAAACCTTTGTCACTGTTTATCGTCGCTTTGCTGAGACAGGAACCGTTGCACCACGGCATATTGATCGAGGAAGACCAAGAGTTGTTCGTACGCCGGAACGCTAAGAACAGATGTTAAAGTGTGTCGAAGACGATCCAGGTATCAGTACAAGACAATTGGCTGTGGCATCTGGTACATCACACGTGACAGCATGGAGGGTACTTCACGAGCAGCTCCTGTATCCATATCGTATTCAACGTGTGCAGGGCCTTTCGCCTGCCGATTATCTACCACGGGATAATCGTTGTCTGTCTCGTCAGTTTTGTTTATAGACGAGCCAACGTTTGGGAGAGATGGGGTTACTAATTTCCACAACGTACACGTATGGGCAGATCGTAATCCTCATGCTGTCTTCAGGCTAGACATCAGCAACAGTTTAGCCTGAATGTGTGGGTTGGCATTGTAGGCGACTGTCTGGTAGGTCCATACGTTTTACCAGCACGTCTTACTGGTGCTGTCTACAGGGACTTTATCCAGGACACTCTTCCCGACTTACTTCACGAAGATGTGCCCCTGCCAATAAGAAAAAAACATGTGGGTTATGCATGATGGGACTCCGGCACATTTTAGTCGCATTGTTCGAGATGCACTGACTGGTATCTACCATAACCGATGGATAGGCAGATGAGGACCAGTTCCATGGCCTGCACGTTCTCCGGACCTCAATCCTGTCGATTTTTACCCCTGGGGGCATCTTAAATCATTGGTTTATGGAGCAGCCATCTCGGATGCAGAAACGCTTCATCGACGTGTCATAGAAGGCTGCGAAACCATTCGACACCATCCCGGAGTTTTTGACAAGGTGCGACATTCCATGATTCGACGATACAGG
This sequence comes from Deroplatys truncata, assembly GCA_030765065.1. Taxonomy (NCBI): domain Eukaryota; kingdom Metazoa; phylum Arthropoda; class Insecta; order Mantodea; family Mantidae; genus Deroplatys; species Deroplatys truncata. Next base: position 53,188,748 of record CM060975.1, on the reverse strand, counting down.
CATGCATAGAAGCAACAGGACATTTCGAGCATTTATTAAGAGTTTTGTGTGTTATAAGTGTACCACTGTGTTGACACCTCCAACCGAGAAAAAAGGATTATGGGACAAATGTTCATATGAACTTTTTTCCTTCTCGTGGTGTAAGGAACCCATACCCGAAGTTTGTAATGGTATTTCTGAAACATCCTGTATATATCTTAAGCATGTGGTAAGATTTTAACCAAAGCCAGCTTAACTCAAAGAGCTTGAGAAAATAAAAAATGAAACATTTTCCACGTAAAGGGTAGTTTGGAGAGAAGGCATTAAAAATGTTTGGTTTCTCATTCTTTGAAAATATTGAAGCTTAAGTCTTGCATTTATCCTAGTTTTTGTCTCCGAGTTACATTGTTCAGAGATAGACAGAAACACGCACACAGGTTCAAGCCTTTATTTTATTTAGAGGCCTTAAGACGTGTATCTTGGTATCGAGTTTATGGATGCAATGCAATACTTCCTCTACTTGCTATAGGAAATGGTAGAGGAAGCAAAAGGGACACAGATTATTCAACGGTCAGACAGATATAGACAGATTTCGCCACTAGGGGAACGAAATCAAATCGCAGACGACTATGATTGTTCTCTGATGGACATATCCGTAGTGCGCCGTGTAAGGGTCAAACAAATGAATTTGTCATCGTGTTTAACAAATCTCCCATCTCTCCCAACGTCTGCAACAAGTGACGAGAACTGACCCTGTCCGTATTATGAATTATTCAGAGGTACGTATCTATTTCTGTCACCGCACTTGGAAGCAAACGCAGACAATGTAATTATCCAAATGAAGCAGACGCCGCGCATTCATCACAGTCTTTTGATGATGACGGCGGGATTTCTTACTCTTTCATCCGTATTTCATTACTTGCCTTCTGAATTTGTTCTATACATCAAAAAGCTTGTTTCTACTGCTTTGCCAAGAAATCACAGAATTAAGCAAAGTTTGTTCTCTGGAGCTACCTTCCAATGGATTATTTGCTAATGTAAATGTTATTTTATTTATTTACGTTGTTTGCCCCACGTTGGGCGCCAATTTGTAGTACTTTGTATTTAAGGAGTTGTATTATATTTCAACTGTTGGGGAGTCGAACACTTGAAGTAGTTGCAACCGCACGTATAGTAAACAGTTTCCGGTACTCTTTGCCCCAAATTTGAAAAAAAATATTAACTTTGTAATTAAACTGTTTCTTTAAATATTTATGTTTGCCTCGGCTGCGTCAGTATTATTTTAGAGACATGGGTATCTTGTTGGCAGGGCGTGATGCGACAAGAATGTAGCCTTACACAGGCTATAATTTTACTTCACTCCTTTTATTAATGCTTGATACGATTTAAATAACACTTCAGTGATATATATATATATATATAGAGAGAGAGAGAGAGAGAGAGCTGTGATATGTTTTTATTAAATACTTGCACTTTTTAATGTGTAAACTATTTTCGTCTCACACGAAAACGTATTAAATTTCTCGAGGACACTCTGGTCTGGTTAGTAACGCTGTCTGCAACCAACTGAATTGATTTTAACCGTCTAAACTTGTAAATTTCTGTATTTCAAGTCTCTGATTGGCTATTCCTACTCCAATAGAATACCTTCATTTAACTAAAGCTTTTTCTGTTGTTGATTGGCTATTTTATAAACTGTCACTAAAATTACATTATTGCTTCCAAGAATCACAAGTAGTATTGTTAAATTCTCAAACTCATTGTTAGAAACGTTTAACTTATTAGTCTCACGTAATACATTCACATAACATTATTAAACATGTTTACAACAATATAAACATATACAATGATATTACATACATTTTACAAATTATTACATACACATACTGCTTCAAGGCGGGCTGTTATTGAATTTACATATATAATTTGACTGAAATTATTTTAGTGTTAATAATACTGCCTCACTAATTCGTTTGTAAGCATTATCAGTCAGGGATATTCACTGGAAATATTCTGCGGTGCAATGTCTATAAAATTATAGCGAATTTATAGGAAGTAAGGGTATCTTGCTACGTTAGCTCAACGCTATGAGCATCTGCACGGAGACCCAAAGATCCGTAGTTCGATTCCTACCCGTGGCATAGAATTTTTACTTTCTATAGTACCTACTGTAGGTACTCCATTACACCCAAAAATTCCATGTCGAGATTTCACCGAAAATACATGTTTTGAGGTCTCGTGAATGTAAAAATACAGTTACAAAAAAAGGTTCGTGTACCTGTGTCTGTAGGCAAAACGGAAAGTCGGATAAATACCAAACTTCGGCATCTTCCAAGGATGAAATACGAAGATTTTCAAGAAAATCCGCACATCTCAAACTACGCTTTACATGGAAATGTTTTCGTTATTTCTTTTTTTCTCGTGTATGTTTAAGGTGTTCATATGACTAATAAAATCTCCGTATTCATGAATTTTCTGGGAATAGCCTCTGAAGCCCTCTTCATTTGGGATGACTTTTGTATACTTTTTATAACTGGTAAACAAAGAGATATACAACAACTTACTATTCAAAAAATATACATTTCTTTAAAATACACAACATTTTGTGCCATCAGCCATTTCCGAGATATTTCCTATTGATTTGAGTGTTTCTATACTTTGGAGTGTTGTCGCTATTCAGTTGTTTCTTACAATGTCGTAGAAAGGGTATGGCATTTCAAAGCCAGCATATAGCAACCCGCTTTTTAAAGATTTGAATACCGCTTCAGTCTCCTGTTACCCTCTGGTAACCTACAATAAAATCTGAAACGAAACATTTGCAAACGTTTATCTCGATTAACTTGAAGTAGATAGAAAAGTAAATCTTTTGTGTAAAATAGTTAGTAGAAATGGTGAGGAAAGTCTTGCGAATGTAACACATCAGATTTGTTTAAAATTTAAACACTAATAAATGGATATAAAAGGTCGCAAAGTGTTTGTAACGATCTGCATACGGAAGATACGAGCCACTTTTAGGGAGCGGTGAGGGATACCATAGTTGTGTGAAGGGAGTGCGTGAACAGCGGGTTTATTTTGAATGACGCGACCGCCGGCGCGGTGTCTGACTCGTAGAAAGAATGGCTTCGCTATGCGGTAGCCTTGCTCAGCATCTACGGATGATAACGCCATTTGCAGTTCAGTTTAACGTCGTTTGGCATGGTGTATGGAGAGAATAACGTTATGTGAAGCTCTGTGTAATTACAATAATGTACACTACAGAACAGCATGTATTTATTGTGTTAAGTTTTGCTTGAACGCAGTCACATGTGGATTGTCAGTTTGAATTTATATATAAATTCCCTGGTATAACCTTTCCTAGTAAAGTGATAATTTATAGGTTCTTAGACTGGATCCGTGTTAGACAAAACTAAACAGTTCTAACAGACTAAAACTTAAGACGAGATTGGGGCTGCCATGTAAAGGAGCCCAAGAAAATCGCTACCTTGCATTAAAAGTTTTTGATGATAGTGACTGGCTACTCTGCTTGCTCTCTAGAACTAAGTTCGTGTGATTACAGCAAACCCCTATAAGCTCAACGATTTAGAAGACAGGATTTAGCCTTCGCTTTGATACAGTAATTATCGACGGGAGTATACAATAACAGTAAGTTAGAGAAATAATTACAATAAATTATTTCCGTATATTAATAATGTATAATGTAATAAGCTTGAGTTAAAATGTTTGTCCAGAAAGACGGAGGTAATTGACGATTCATGTTAACCAAAGTCATTAGCGACATCCGAAGTAGAGAACGCATTACCTTAAAGGATCTGGGAATCCAGTTAGGTTATAAACTCGGTACGTTTGTAGGATTACGTTGGCAGAATTCTGGGAAAGAAAACCGCACTTAATATTCTGAGGTTTTAGCCAAGTCCCCTGGTAGCAAAGTAACAAACACACATGTAGGGCTTAAGCATTGGCTGCGCATGAAAAATAACGTTGGTGGGGAATAATGAAGTAGGTGAAACTAAAGGTAATAAAGGCGTGCAATTTTATATCAGCGAGTCTCTCTCCCCCCTCTCTCTCTCTCTCTCTCTCTCTCTCTCTCTCTCTCTCTCTCTGGTACCGCACTAGTACTTGCATTCGGTCGTGCACACAGTTGTGCATTCTCTCTCCGTAGATTTACGGCACGTAAAAGAACCTGAAGGCTGATAAGAGGCCTCTGAGGTCTTTCACGCCCAATATAGAATGGGACGCTAAGAACCAAAGTAGTTAAAGAGCGTCCATAAATACAACTCAATTTAATTTCTTGGTACCGTTACCGTTAAGTACTGCTCGTGTGATATTTTAAGCGCTAGTGACGCGCTTGTATGAGTAAGATTTCGCGGCTATTGTGAGAGGTATCGCCGGTAAGCATTTTAGAGACTCGCGGCAAGTCACGCTACTAGTTTCTTTTATTGCGGAAACAGTTATTTCTAATCCCAAAATTGATCCTGTAAAAGTTATCAGGTACAATAATTCATTTATTACAATTTCGAGTGCTACTACTCAGAGCAAGTCTTATTTCTCCGCCTCAAACGGCCAGCAACTCAAATATCAGTTCACAATAAATTTATCAGTCAATTTAAACTGATGCTGCCCTTCACAATGCATCCTCGCATACCCTGAGAAGATCTCATATCCAAAACACTCGAGCAGCTGGCGCACGAGACAACACAACGAGCTACGAGGCACGGCAGCAGAATCAACAACGAAGCAGCTAATGTAAACGGTTTCAAAAGCGACGACAATCGTTTCTGTATTAGCTTCCCAATGTTTCGGAAATTCTTCGAGTGTTCAATAAGGTACTCAACATTGTCAGGCTCTGCAGAGGCAGAGACATATTCGTACACCTTTTGTAACGAAAGGTAAGCCGTAACATATTCATATCTTATATATCCCGCATAGAACATCTAAGATCATATCGGCTCCCACCGCCTCTCCTTTAGAACAATTGCTCATCAGCAACGCTGATCACTCGCTTACAGTGGTGTTAATCTTTGGGTTGGTATTGTAGGTGTATGTGCGTGTATTATCACGCCAGACACATTATTGTGTCGTTGGCGACAGTATTGTTGGGGTAATTCTTTCGGCTTTGTGTTAGAAATTCGTCTGGCGTGGCCACTTGCCACCTTCTAGCTGGCGATCCTGGTCAGAGGAGGAGAGAGTGGGGGAAGTGAGCGTTAAGGTACTCGTCCACGAGGCAACTTAAATGGCTTGCAACTTCGAACTGCGCAACAAAAGTGGAGTTGCATCGTGTAAACTGCCAAGCAAGTAGGAAAATTCAGCGCAACGTCTAAGTGGCGTGCAACTTAGGAAGTTGATTCGTGTACGCAGCGAAAAAAAGAAGGTTGCGCCATCTGAAAGTGGCTTGAACAGTTTAGAAAACGTTTGTGGCGTATTCCGTGCAACTTTGTTATGCCCTCTGCTGTAGTAGTACGTAAATAGCTGTTTGAGAGGTAGGTACAAGGATTATAATTTGTGTTACACTAAATACAGAATTAAGACAGATACGTGCATTTTATTTCCTTAACAATACGAACAATTTATTGTAGTACGGTGACAATTTATTTCTTCATAGCTAATAATGTAAATTGACGAGGGAAATGACAAAAAAGTTTATTGAACTGATTGAGACCACAGATTGCTTGTGGAGAGTAGACACTGTGGATTACAGAAATAAACAAAAGCGACAAAATGCGTTACATGATATAGAAGTAGAGTTCTACATGTCAGCAGAGGAAATTAAAATAAAAATCCACAGGTTGAGAACCCAGTTCACCAACGAAAGGAACAAAATGAAGGCAGGGAAATCTGGAAGTGGTGCATAACACAAGTATAAAACAAAATGGGAATTTTACGATGCACTGCAGTTTATGTTTTACCACACCAGCACCAATAATGATGCAGTAGATGAATAGATTCTTTGGTAAGTACCAACACACTCACTTTAAATGTAGCGATATTGCCTTGGACCCTCTCCTTCACGGCAAAAAATAATTCTTGAATTCCTAACGTTTTTTGCTGCAGAATGAGCATTCATACTTACAGTTCTTTGCAACGCCACAAAGTCTTAGTTCTTGTTGTGCCAAATATAAGAAATAAATACATCTTTGACTGATAGCTGCTGCCTAAAAAACAAATCACATTGACTATATAGATGACAGCCGAACGTGTTATATATTAAACTCGGTAATGTTAAGCCGAATTACCTGTGGCTAGAAATCACAATGTCAACACAAGACGTTCTGTTGCTGATATTGACCTTCTCATTATTGTATCTTGCTTTTGTATTACAGGTGATATTCTTCTAAGCAGATAATTAAAATCAACCGCTGACATGCGTAGGAAATTCTAAATTTTGATCTCCGTCGTAGAGCTCTTACAGCAAGTTGTTTACAACCCCACAATATTCGTGACTTAAAATCCACTCTTACCCAACACTTTCTGGCCGTCCTTTTACGTTTTTCTCTACGTCGACGAAATAAAATAAGAGACAGACATGCTACGGATAAAACTTCATTATCAGACGAATATTCGCCATACCAAGCACACAGCTGACTAGAAAGTTGTATGCAGAAAAATTACCGCCACAAATATAGCATCGTGTAAACGCTCGGTGCAACATTTCTGTGGACATGCCACTTTTATAGTGGCGCAACTCGAAATCGGCAACTTTGCAAGCTGTGTGTTAACAGAACGTGCCACATTTGTGGCCCGCAAGAAAAGTGGCATGCCATAAAACTCGCATCGTGGACGAGTGCCTTTAGTTTTGTGTGTTGAGCGTCACTTTTGGACTAATGTTGGGTCTGAAAGGTTGTATGTGAAATCGTATGAATGTAGCCTCGTGTGTGCAGCATCTCTCCTCAATTTCTTCCTTTTTATCTTTTGTGTGTGATGTAGGGGCACCGTGCTTATACTGAATAAACCACAGGTATGTGATTAATGTGAAATTCTGTGTATTTTGCTATAACTATCCCACGCCCGCTCTGGAATGTGTTGTTTAAGATTCTGGTCCTCTTGCCTGCCTCTGCAGCTATGACTCCCAATGTGCATGCTGGGATAACTAAAATTTAATACTTTTAGCTGGAAACCTTTTGGCCTCACCCCAGGATGTAGCAGTATTACTTTAGGTCATTACATAAAATAACTTACACATTTACACTCTCATTCATACTTCCAGACACTATGATGGATAGAGAATAATCCTGGCTGATTCCCTCCGGGAATCGAACCCGTGACCCCTGGATTTGCAGATCACAGATACAATCAATACAATCATAGCGTTTCGCATCAAAGGCATTAACCGGGGGAGCAGCGGCAGGCCGGTAATACACATTCGGATTCGTATAGCAGTGCAGTGGGAGCGGCGGACTGCCAGTCGCGTCTTATAAGATAAGCCTGGTATTTGGCTGTGCCGTTTTTGTCTCCTTTCATAGCGTACGCTGAAACACACAGCGTATGAGTGTTGCTAACTTAAGATGCTTTTTCTGTACTTCGGAAGTCACACTTTCGTCCCCACAACCGTTATTAGAATACTGCATTCCACTGAGCGATGACTTCACTAACATCGAGACTTTGGGCAGAAGTTGTTAAAGACCAAGCAAGGTTGTTACTCTGTCCATTACTACTATCCTAGTTGTCTATTCACCCGAGGATTCCGTTGCTACTGTTTATTTTGACAGCTTGTACACGCGACGTCGTTTCAATGGCACTGCTTACTATTTATACTCGTTAACTGTACTTTGTACTGCAGCTCGGTGTTTACAAACATTGTTAACATGTCCATTCACGTCCAGAGTGGAAAGTTACGTTAGCAGAGGGCAAACGTCAACAGCACAGACACAGGCTAGGCTGCGTGTACACACGACCACGTGTGCAAAACACCCGATTTACAATATCAGAGTTCTAGCTTTCCTTAAATTTCTCTTGCGCCTACCTATGGTAGATATGAAAAATACCTACTTAACTGTATGCTACTCAAACACTTCTTTGTTCAACAGTTCAACGGAATTAAAGCCTTTTAGCTCTCTGAATCCCAGCCAGACGTTTTGATAAAAACTTTCGTAAGCATGTGAACAGCATAAATAAATAAAATAAAATTTAAAAAAAAAAGATGTGTTACACTCACGTGACTTTATCTACTTGTGCAAACTATTTTCACAAACACGTATTCTCCATCTACTTCATGTTAATCCAGATGAAAATTTGCAGAAATTATCTTATTGCTAATTTTCTTGTAGGTACTTTATGCGATAGTCAAATCTTTTAAGAGCAGGTTCTATTCTCTTTGTATGTCCAGGACATAAAAAAACGCACGAATTCCCATTTGAGAAGAAGTATAAGTATTGAAAAATTCAACCAAATAACAAGGAATATCTCGGAAATGGCTCACTCGAAAAAAAAAGTCTATGACAAATTGTGTGTTTTACAGATCTACATTTTTTGTGTAGTAAAATTTTGTCTATCTCCTAGTTTACCAGTTATGCAAAATTCATTCAGAATGAAGATGACCTTTGGGGACATGCCCAGAAAATTCAAAATATACATTTCATTTGCCATGAAAGTACCTTAAACATACGATATTTTAATCAAAATCGTTATAGCCATTTTTTAGAAATCAAAAATTTGAAAAATTTTCCATGTAAAGGGTGGTCTGGAGTGGGGGGATTTTCTTGAAAATCTTCGTATCGCATCTTTGAAAGATACCGAACCTAATGCTGTTCACACACACACACACACGGACCTCTTTCTAAAAAGGCTTTTTTTTATCCGGAGGGCCTCAAAACATGTATTTCCGGTGAAATATTGATATCGAAATTTTGGGTGGAATGCAATACCTCCCCTACCTACTACACGTAGCAGAGAAAGCCACAAAAGAAAGAAGAAAAGAATATTTAACTTCGTATTTAAGGACATCTAAATTTCTTAAAAAAAAACAAACAACGGAGAGAGAGAGAGAGAGAGAGAGAGAGAGAAAGAGAGAGGGGGATGTCCTTCTGAATATGTTAATACCGAAACGTGAGATTGCAATTGATAAGCGAGCGCTGCGCAAATAATGATGGCATTATGCAGTTCTTGTTTTCTTACATTTTCACCACTTTAAAGTGTTGCTCATGTGCAAGTTTTGTTAAATTCCTTTCAAATTTGTGGTATACGTTCTTTGTGTGTGTGTGTGTGTGTGTGTGTGTGTGTGTGTGTGTGCGCGCGCGCGCGCGCGCCCGCGTGTGAAGAGATCTAAACAGCTTTTAGTTGGTACAAGCAAGCAAAGTTTTGGACTTAGGATTTTAAAGCAAATTTAAAAATGTTGCATCATTTTTTTCCCTGGAGAAGTTTTAATGTTACACAAAATTTAATCTCCGAATGTAAAGGATTATATTCGATTAATAATATGTACAAGTTTAAAATTTTCTTACTTCGGGAATTTCACATGGGGATTTTCAGCCACTTTTTTATATCTACCTATTGTATTATTCATGATCAGGCATAGGAATTCATAAGCAGTTGGCTTCAAGCTATCTACACTCAAACGATTATCACTACAAGAAATGCAAAATAACAGAGGTCAAATCTCACTGACAGGCAGGTAAAAACCGGTCGAGTGCTCTCTACAAACATCAAAGACTGTACGAGGGTAGGGAGACGGTTTGTTACTTGGGATATCCTACCTATAGTCCAGTAACAGTTCAACCTTATTTTCTTCCCATGCCCGATCATGATAGTTACAGCCCAGAAATACAAATTATGCAGTATGTACTTTATTAACTGTTTATCCATAATTTAATTTTTGATACTACGCCATGCAAAAAGTACATGGTTGCATAGATACCACATCACAGTTCAACCTTGGAAACCTTAAAAGATGTAACAAGAAATATTCTGGAAAGGATGATGCTACGAGTAAAGTCTTTTAACACGAACTTTATGTTTTAACCAACTCCATATTTTTAGGCAATATGTATTTTGCCTATATATTTCGTTTGCAATAAGTATTTGACTATCTCTTACGTTTCTAAGTTATATAAAACAATCAGAATGAAGAGGACTTCAAGGGCTGTTCACAAAATTTCAAGATGCACCTACAGTTTATTCATCATATAAATAGCTCATACATACCTACATTATTTTAATCAAAGTGGTTAGCACCATCTTTGAGAAAGTAGGAATAATCAAATTTTTTCCATAAGGGTTCTTTGGGATGGAGGCATTTACCTTAAAATCTGCGCCTAAAATCCATAAACGGTGTCTGACTCGAGTAAGGAATGTAGCATTTCTAAGTTTTGTTTCCGAGTTGTGTTACACACGTTCGTCTTTGTGCGGTGCAGAGGACGTCAAAACGTGTACTTCATGTAAAATATCTATATCCATCTTCTGGGTAGAATACAATACAACCTTTATCGAGGTAGAGAAACTAAACACTGGTGATGGGACGATATCACTATTTCTCGATACTCATATCGATACTGATTTTTGATACCGATACTAGAGTCATTATAAAAAAATCTGATGTGTTACACTCACATGACTTTCTCTACTCTTGTACAAACTATTTTTACAAACGCTTATTCTCTATATGCTTCATGTTAATGGAGATATCGAGATGTTGATCTTATTGCTAATTTTCTTGTAGATTTCTTGTAGATTGGTAGGCTTTAAGCGTTTAAGAGCTGGTTGCTATGTCGAGTATTCCATTCTCTTTGTATTACCAGGACAAAAAAAAATGAATAACGAATTCCCATTGTATTGTATTGGAAAATTTAAGGAAATAACAAGCAATATCTCGAAAATGGTTCACTCAACAAACAAAAAATGTATATGACATAAATTGTGTATTTTAACGCGATCAACATTTTTTGTGTAGTAAAATTTTGTCTATCTCTTATGGTTTACCAGTTATGCAAAAGTCGTTCACAATGAAGAATACTTTTGGAGACATTCCCAGAAAATTCGAGATATACATTTTATTTGTCATAAAAGTATCTTAAATATATGATATTTTAATCAAAATCGTTAGAGCCATCTCTGAGAAAATTAAAATTTTCCAAAAATGTTCCATGTAAAGGGTAATCGGGGGTGGGGGAATTTTCTTGAAAACCTTCGTATCGCATATCTGGAAGATACTGAACCTACATAACAAGTTTGGTGTTTATCCAACTGTTCGATTCTGAGTTATGCTGTTCACAGACACACACAAACACAGACATGTTTCCAAGAATGTTTTTTTTTTATTCAGGAGGTCTCAAAACATGTATTTCCGGTGAAATCTCGGTATCGAATTTTTGGGTGGAATACAATACTTCCCCTACTTACTGTACGTAGTAGAGAAAGTAATACTAACCGGAATTTTGGTTTCTTGAATGTTATCCCAATGAAAATGGAATTAACCTATCATTCCTACACTACTGACTTTCAGTGAACAGTATGAATAACTTTTCTGAGAAAGATTAGGTATATGCGGATACACCTATTAACAGTTATCGTGATTACACACCTTGCCAGTTTGAGAGATATTGCTTTCTGTTTGCCCAAAGATTTAGTCGATAAGTAGACACTTCCTGGAAACTAAAAAGCTAAAGCAAACATAAATGCAAGAATCGTTGCGCAACGCCAAGAAGTTGCATTATGTAAATCAGTACCGGATCTTCAAAGAGAACTGAAAAACAAGACCTGCCAAACAACTGGGGGATTTCAGGAGCGAGATTGTTCCAAGAAGCCGAAGAATAGAAAAGGTATTTTAATACATGAACTGCATGACAGCATGGAATTAATGAAATAAAGCAATAAATTTTAACAGCCTGAGCATAGCTTATCTTCATATCTCTCCTACGCATGTTTCCAAGGTGTTTGCATTTCTTAAGCAGAATGAAACCATTCATATCCATTCCTAGAGACGAAACTTCAGAGAAGAGAATTACGTTTTCAGGTAACGGGGAAGGCCCAGTTCTCTTTTATTTTGGCGAACTTTCCGTTACTCGTACATGGGCGTTCTGAAAACTTATTAATACGGATTACTAGACTTACAGAAGTACCAGGCTTTAACACACTAAGTTTAGGACACAAGAAAGTTATGTGCTTTAGATTTTTGGAACTACACTCTTTCCCTCGGCAACAGAATTTATCAAACAGCTGGTTTCTGTAACTTTTCAATAGTAATGAAAAAAAAATCTGATGTGTTACACCCACATGACTTTCCCTACTCTTATACAAACTATTTTTACAAAAGATTATTCTCCATATGTTTCATGTTAATCGAGATATCGACATGTTAATCTTATTGCTAATTTTCTTGTAGATGCAAGGGAAATATGGTAGGCTTTAAGCGACAGTCAAATCTTTTAAGAGCTGGTTGCTATTGGAGTATTCCATTCTCTTTGCATGACCAGGGCATAAAAAATTGAATAACGAATTCCCATTTGAAAAAAAAAAGCATTGGAAAATTTAAGGGAATAACAAGCAATATCTCGAAAATGGCTCACTCAACTCAAAAATGTATATGACATAAATTGTGTATTTTAACGGGATCTACATTTTTTCTGTAGTAAAATTTTGTCTATCTCATGGTTTACCAGTTATGCAAAAGTCGTTCACAATGAAGAATACTTTTGGAGACATTCCCAGAAAATTCGAGATATGCATTTCATTTGTCATGAAAACACCTTAAACAGATAATATTTTAATCAAAATCGTTAGAGCCATTTTTGAGAAAACTAAAATTTTCGAAATATGTTCCATGTAAAGGGTAATCTAGGGTGGGGGGATTTTCTTGAAAACCTTTGTGTCGCATCTCTGGAAGATACTGAACCTATATGCCAAGTTTGGTGTTTATCCGACTGTTCGTTTCTGAGTTATCTGTTTACAGACACACACATGGGCATGTTTCCAAAAATGCTTTTTTTTGGATTCAGGGGCCCTCAAAACATATATTTCCGGTGTAATCTCGGTATCGAATTTTTGGGTGGAATACAATACTTCCCCTATTTACTATACGCAGTAGAGAAAGTAAAAAATGTAAACATTACATTGTAGTTAAGCTGTGTTCACAACAGCCTTGATTTCTGGTGTTTAGTAGGCATTTTAGGAATTAACCTAAAATTATTACATTTTTAGTAGGCTCTTTATGTAAGTTAATCTTAAATGTTTATAGATTGCAAACAAATTATATCCATGAATATCCGCTTAGCATTTGTTAACATTATCTAACACCTTCACTTACTTACTCGTCATTTAAATAATCCAATACAACCGATATAATGTACGAAATTAAATTAAATTTTATTTATGGACGCTCTTTAACTGCTGTGGTGCTTAGCGTCCCATTCTATATTGGGGTGAAAGACCGAAAAATTTTCTCGGAGACCTTTTTTCAGGTTTGAGGTTATTTTACGTGCAATAAATCTACGACACGGGAATACCAGCTTCACTTCCCTTCCGAAGGAAGCCATGCTAAGGACTTTTACGCCCAAAAAAAAATCCATCGCCCTCCGCCGGGTTTGAACCCGCGACCTTGGGAATTAGAGGCTAGCATGGTAACCACTACACCACGGAGATGTATAATGTACCGAGCAGATGGCTTCAGGCGGCAACGTCTGTGGCCCGCATGTGAGAGGTCCCGAGCTCGAATCCCGGTGACCGTACACTCCGACCTAAGGGTTTTTCGTGGTTTTCCCCTGATCACCTAGACGAATGCCGTGGTGATGTATTCTACCACAATTTCTCCTTTCCTCCATTTCCTCTCTTTCATGCTTCAGGTGTGTCTTCGGGTCCTGCGGTGTTGGCGATGTCCGGCAGATGGCGTAGTTGCTTGCGCATTGGAAATATTTCTCCCCGTGAACGCCAGGGCGCGTTGTTTCCCGTTAGGATAGCTTCATCGCCCTCTCTGGGATTCTTCGCCTCTACTGATGCCTGTCTGTCTGCGGACCTCAGACCTCCTATGGCTCCTTCAACTCATCCCTGCCTTCCGGAGGTTGTAGCCAGAATAGATCAAGCAGGTTATAATGGCGAGGTGTCTTCCTCCGATAAACATATCTTACATCCTACTGATATGTTTATTTAGACTGTGCAATTTGCGTTTTGCAAGCCTAGCTATTGAGTAGGACTTGGCCGTTATATTGTGGATAGGGTGCTTTGTAAATCTATGAGATTCCTAAAGGCATTTTAGTTTTTTCGGAGGGGAGGTTCATTTGTATATACTCCTTTAGCTCCTATGGTTATATTGGGACTTTGACTTGAGAAACTACTGATGTTGTTGATGTTTTTACTCGCTGAACTTTAAGTTTCTTACCTCAAGTTTTATTACCTTTTACACTTAAACACTCGCATTCACTACCACACACATACTTCCAGATGGAATAATTCTGGTTAAAGAAATATTCTCCCTCCAGCCGGAAATCGAACCCGACACCACTTTCCCCTTGCGCGTAGCGTTGCCATAAATCACGCGTGAAGCAACCTTTTCTCTCTTCTAATCACTCACTAGAGTGACGAACACAGGACCCCTTTTTTCACGATCGCTCATTTGAGTGTCGGAACACAGGACTCGTACTTTCTCTTCCAGTAAAATGTCGAGGACTTCACAAGGTATTCGCAGAAAATTCGATATATACATTTTATTTGTCATGCAAATAGCTTACACATACAGTATTTCAATCAAAATTCTTAGGGCCATTTTTGAAGAAATGAAAAATATTAATGAAATTTCCATGTAAAGAGAACTTTGGGACCGGAAAGGGGGGTCTCGAAAAGTATATTTTCGATTTGGAATTTTTGCGTGGAATACTACTTCCTCTACCTACCGGACTGGGGAAAAATTGGACAAAGTCACAATATATATGGATGCATATAAACGTACCTACAGTACGGTTCAAGAACATTTCCGGAGGAATATGAATGTGCATATTTATATTTCACACAATTAGTGCGATTACAGAGGTATGGTTTAATTATTCTGTAATACGTATCTGAAGCATTATTTTTAATTTTCTGTAGGTTGCCATCATGCCACAGTTTGTCAAAAACCTTGTCTGTGTTCAAGAAAAACCCTCAGCAGACCGATTGTTCTTCGTAGGTATAGCTTCATTAATTCGATGTAACTGTTATGGACAGGAATGATGGGATCTAATCCAAACTGTAAAGCTGAAGTCAAATCTTCAACGTCGTCTCCTAGAGGAGACAGAAACAGGTGCTCACTTTTTTTTTTAGAGAAGACGAAAGAAAGGCTTATAGTTTGTTGGATCCCTTGCGTATCATTAGTACAAGGGTCATTTGAAAGGTTCTCTGAATGATACACAAAATGCCTCAGAATTATTAAACTGATCTTATTTTATAACATAGTCACCCTTGACATCAATGCACTTGGTTCAGCGATGCCCCCATGGTCTTTACCTCGTCACGGAAGTGAGATTCCTCCAGGCCTGAAAATACACCCCCACTGAGGTTTAAGTTCTTAATCGCAGGAAAGTTTCTTACCACCCAGTTTAGAGAAAAGGTGGATGTCCGATGGAGTTAAGTGAGGGGAATAAAATGGGTGCGGCAGCAAATCATACTTCACTTCCTTGATTTTTGCCATTGCAACAAGTGCGAGGGTATACTGGTGGAAGATTACTTTTTCTCTGCCACAACTGGCCTTTTCTCGCGTATTTTGGTCTTCAATTAGTCCAAAATATTAGCATAATATGCCCCGATTATAGACTTTCACGGGGGTAGATAGCCAAATAGCAGCACACCCTTGGCATTTCAGAAAATATTCTTGTCTTTCCGGGCGATTTTACACACTTTGCCTTCCTTGGTGGTGGACAGTCCTAGTGTTTTCATTGCTTAGACTGCCGTTTGTTTCAGATGTAAAGTACTCGTGCTTCACCCACTTTTTATCATTGTTAGAAAT
Source organism: Deroplatys truncata (assembly GCA_030765065.1). Taxonomy (NCBI): domain Eukaryota; kingdom Metazoa; phylum Arthropoda; class Insecta; order Mantodea; family Mantidae; genus Deroplatys; species Deroplatys truncata. The sequence continues at coordinate 53,172,871 of CM060975.1, read as the reverse complement.
CGAACCACAAATGGGTAAAACAACGAGCCAAACGTTGCTCACAGATTTTCAATCTTGATTCCCATTTGATCTGGAATCAGCAGCCACGGTATCAATCCTACAGAGGCAGGTTTTCATTTCCAACTCTTGTCTCAAGGTGTGAAACACACGCTCCCCTGAAATATCCAGAGTTTCGGCAATTCCAGACGCCTTCATTCGACAATCCTCAGAGACATGCCATGTACTTTATTGATGATTTCTGTTGTCGTTGCTGATTTCGGTCTTCAGCTGCGTGCGTCAACTCCCAAGCTTTCACGGCCACGTTTAAACTCCGTGGTCCATTTAGAAATGGTAAAAGACGATCGTGCAGAGTCTCCTAAAGCATTTATCCTATCGATATGAATTTCTGTTGCATTCATACCTTTCGCTACGAAGTATTTAATCGCACGATGTTCGATGCCTACTGTCATTTTTGAACAATCTCCGTTATTGCACTGATGTTTCCAAGAAAGATGGCTGCCTTTGAGAGCAAAACTGCTTCGGAAATGCTGCTGGTCATTCCGAGAACTTTTCAAGTGACACTCGTATAATGTCGAGCTTCCATTTTGAGGGAAATATGTTAAACCTTAAATAGGAAGAAAATGTTGGTAACATATCCTTGAAATATCATAGTAGAAAACAAAAATGTGAAAGAATTTCTCATGTGTTACATTCACATGACTTTCTCTACCTTCTATCGTTTATTAGCGGGTATACAAATTACACTTACATAAGTTTATTTTCCTATCTACTTCATTTTAATCGAGATAAACCTTTCCGGAAATAGCTGCTTTAAACATTTCGTTATACATACAAAGAGAATAGCAATAGTCAAATGTTTTAGACTGGACGCTATATGCCGGGCTTAAAATTCCATACCCTTTCCATGACATCGCGAGAAACAACTGAAAATCGACAGGGCTTGAACAATTCGAACCATTACTAACGGATATTTCGAAAATAGTTGGACAAAAAACGTTATTTGAAATAAAGTGTGTGTTTTTGTGTAGTACGTTTTTTACAGTTATACAAGATAATACAAAATTCCTTCCGAATGAAGAGGCTATTTCCATAAAATTCAAGATATACGTTTTATTTGTCACGTAAATATTTTAATATAGCTATGGTATTTTAACCAAAATCGTTACAGCCATTTTTTAGAAAATCAAAATTTTCGAAAAATGTTTACATGTATTTTGGAGTGGGGTGATTTTCCTGAAAATCTTCGTGTCGCATCTTTGGAAGGAACTAAACTTAAATACAAACTTTGGTATTTATCCGACATTTCGTTTTTGAGTTATGCTGTTCACAGGCACACGCACGCGGACGTTTTTCTTAAAGTGCTCTTTTATTAGATTCAGGGGTACTTGTATTTCCGGTGAAATCTCGGTATTGAATTTTTGGATGGAATGCAGTCCTTCTCTACCTACTAGGTACGTGTTAAAATTAAATTACAAAATGATTTCTATGATTTCTAGCGAAATATTGCTTTAAATAAGCAGAATTTCCATCATCTTCTTGGACATATAATGCATCGCACCTCTGTAATCCCGTCAGGTTTAAATTAGTAACGCAAACTTTTCGGATTAGTGTTGGATTACGCTAGGAGGCTATTAAACACAAATAAGCAAAACTCAGCGCTAATTTAGTGAACCACCAAAGGAAAAGATGACTCTTTTATCTATTAACGACTTCAATGTACAAAACACAAAGAGTAGAACCTATTCTATGGCACGTGTTTCCATCAGAATGTAGTGGATGGTTATTATCGACTTGACGTGACACTTCCAGAACCCCACATTAATAATTTACATGGCCTACCTTGTTAAACGGGCTCACTTCATTTTCCAATATTATTCAACGTTCACTCACCTGGAAAAAAAACAGAAGTTACATGTTAGCAAAGCTGTTAACGGGTTATGGAAATACAACTAAAGCAAGAATTGTTTAGTTTAAATTAATTAGAGACTATCAGAACAAAAGATTTTCATTTATATTACACACGGATGATACCTCGATACTCTCGATAGTCGGTGATGTCGAAGTAGGACTAATACTTTGAGATAAACCTTCGATATTTTTTCGATACTTTTACATTTTCAAGATTTGCATTATTGAAAGTTGTTGCGTTTAACTTTATGCTAGATAAGGAATGAAAGGATTCGAGACTTCATGTTATTGTCTCGGACGCGACTCCAAAGAGTTGCTGTACTATAGTTCTTGATAGACCTTGACTGCGATGAATGCAACATTCCACAGACTCTTTTGTCTAAATGAAAACATGCAAAACAATGGGGGCAGAAGTAAAGGTACTGATGTGAAACGCAGCGTTAACTGAGTCGTGAATGAAAATCTGTGAATCCAGCAGAAACAAATCAGAACTTATGACGTGAGGTAATACAGTGTATGGAAATACTTGTTTTTTTCAAGAATGCCCATGCTCTTAAACATTTTTGATTGCTTTTATATTTCCACATTTCATATAATACTTCCTTGATTTGTTTTTCAAATTTTTAATTGTGCCTAATATGTCTTTGTATTAAACATGTAGGTACATACGAATGTATGATGTGTAGCAGCTTTAATTCCACAAATGTACAATGATTCCGAGTGTTATATGGCTAATATCTTATTCCCCGATGAAAAATTATATGTGGCATTATCAAGATAAAAAAAATTGCTGCCAATTGGAGAATGTCAACCAGCAACATTTTCGGAATTAGCATACAATACAAAATTGGTTGCATGCGTTTATACACAGAAAGCTACTAATAACAACTCAGTTTTTTATAAACTGAGTATCGAGAATCGAAAGATGGTGGTATCGTCCCATCACAACATGCTCAAAATCCAATTATGACTTTAATATACACATTTCCGTCATGATGACATAATTTTCAGTTTTAAAAGCTCCGTGTGTAGAAATCACAACTTTCTCCGCCAATACTTCATTAATTTTCAAAGTTATTTTACAAATTATACCTATATAATAACCACACAAAGCTTTTTTTTCTATTCATTTCTTGTTGATCGTGAGAAATATTTGCCAGAAACGGTTTCAGTGTGTTATTAGCCCACCTTCATGATGTGGAAGTAGCGTGTCTGCCTCGCATCCAAGAGGTCCTGAGTTCGAATTTCTGTGAGACCTGGATAAGGTTTTTAGCCGGAGGTTTCCCTTATCCTCAGAAGACTAACCTCGGGTAACTATAAGCTCTATGGTCTCCGGACTTATTTGAGTACTTCATCCATTCGCCGTCTTATAAAGGACGTTAGGGACTCAAGTCTCCCTGACTGACCTTTTCCAAGTTTTCCTCAGTCCTCATAACTAGCATATGCAGGGGATGTAGGATGTAATTACCGGAGGGGGACACCTCGTCACTGCGACCCACTGGATCTATTGTGGCTACACTCCCCGGGAGGCAGGGATGAAATGAAGGAGCCGCAGGGGGTCACAGATCCATAGGCAGACGGGATCACAGAGACGCACTGGAAGTCCCTATCATTTCCAGTACTAAACACCCGCTCTCAGGTGAAGGGTCCCGTGAGAGGACGACGAAGCGACCCTTGTAGGCAGGCCAACGCGCCCTGAAGAAATCTTACCAAAGAGCAGCGAGCATGCCATCTGCCCATCACCAGACGCACTACGGAACCCAGAGACAGTGCCGGAAAGATGAAATCACATGAAATGAGGGAAAAGAGAAACCGTGGTAGAGTACACCACCACGACATTCGCCTAAGCGATTAGAGAAAACCACGAAAAACTCCATGGTCAGAATGGGCGGCCACCGGGAATCGAACTCGGGACTGTCCGAATGCGGGCCAAAGACGTTGCCACCCGAGCCAACCCGCTCGGTTGCACCGGAGGTACTCTAAAATTAGACTTGGAATGTTTCCTTTCCAAATTTCCTTTCCCAATCATTTCATTTATCTCCAGCGTCAATTCCTGTGGTACCGTATGTAATAACCGCGGGAATTATTTAAAAAAATCTGATGTGTTACATTCACATAACTTTCTCTACTCTTGTACAATCTAATTTTACAAACGCCTATTCTCCATATGCTTCATGTTAATCGAGATATCGAGATGTCAATCTTATTGGTAATTTTCTTGTAGATGCAAGGGAAATATGGTAGCTTTTAAGCGATAGTCAAATATTTTAACGCTGGTTGCTATGTGGCGCATTCCATTCTCTTTGCATGTCCAGGACATAAAAAAATGAATAACGCATTTGAGAAAAAGTATAAATATTGGAAAATTTAAGGAAATAACAAGCAATATCTCGAAAACGGTTCACTCTACAAAAGAAATGTATATGACATAAGTTGTGTATTTTAACGCGATCTACATTCTTTGTGTAGTAAAATTTTGTCTATCTCTTATGGTTTACCAGTTATGCAAAAGTCGTTCACAATGAATACTTTTGGAGACATTCCCAGAAAATTCAAGATATACATATTATTTGTCATAAAAATATCTTAAACATATGATATTTTAATCAAAATCATTACAGCCATTTTTGAAAAAATTACAATTTTTGAAAAATCTTCCATGTAAAGGGTAGTCTGGGGTGGGAGGATTTTCTTGAAAACCTTCGTGTCGCATCTCTAGAAGATACTGAACCTAAATACCAAGTTTGGTGCTTATCCGACTGTTCGTTTTTGAGTTATGCTGTTCACAGACACACACACACACGGACATGTTTCCAAAAATGCTTTTTTTGGATTCAGAGGTCTCAAAACATGTATTTCCGGTGAAATCTCGGTATCGAATTTTTGGGTGGAATGCAATACTTCCCCTACTTACTATACGTAGTAGAGAAAGTAAAAATGGGTACTGAAATAGCAATTTCTAAAAATTTCAAACACTTTTGTTGAACCTTTGATCAGAGAGTTGTTCAACATAATTTTAACACAAAATTACTTTTCGTAGTCCTATGTCGCTAATTTTTTAGGAAATTATTTTAAAAAATCTGATGTGTTACACTCACATGACTTTCTCTACTCTTGTACAAACTATTTTTACAAACACTTATTCTCCATATGCTTCGTGTTAATCGAGATGTTAATCTTATTGCTAATTTTCTTGCAGATGCAAGGGGAATTGCTAGGCTTTAAGCGATAGTCAAATATTTTAAGAGCTGGTTGCTATGTGGAGCATTCCATTCTCTTTACTGTCCAGGACATAAAAAAATGAATAACGAATTTCCATTTGAGAAAAAGTATTGGAAACTTTAAGGGAATAACAAGCAATATCTCGAAAATGGTTCACTCAATAAAAGAAATGTATATGACATAAATTGTGTATTTTAACGCCATCTACAATTTTAGTGTAGTAAAATTTTGTCTATTTCTTATGGTTTGCCAGTTATGCAAAAGTCTTTCACAATGAATACTTTTCGAGACATTCCCAGAAAATTCAAGATATACATTTTGTCATGAAAGTATCTTAAACATATGATATTTTAATCAAAATCGTTACAGCCATTTTGAGAAAATTAAAATTTTCGAAAAATGTACCATGTAAAGGGTAATTTGGGGTGAGGGGATTTTCTTGAAAACCTTTGTGTCGCATCTCTGGAGATACTGAACCTAAATACCAAGTTTGGTGTTTATCCGATTGTTCGTTTCGGGTTATGCTGTTCACAGACACACACACGGACATGTTTCCAAAAATGTCTTTTTTGGATTCAGGGGGCCTCAAAACATGTATTTGCGGTGAAATCTCGGTATCGAATTTTTGGGTGGAATACAATACTTCCCCTACTTACTATACGTGGTAGAGAAAGTAAAAAAAACTGGAAATCGAGTTATCTCTGAAAAGCCCCACGTGATGAAAATTTGAAAATTAAGATGTATTCTAATCCTCAAATATACTTCGTCACAGTAAAAGATAAAAATTCGTTTAATATTAAAATTTTCCCTGAAAAAAAGGAAAATATTTAACACTTTTAACTTTTCAAAAATCTAGCATGCATTAAAACCCTAACTCCAACATCCACGCGTCCAAACGAAAGCTATATCTATGTGCAAGAATTGGACATTAGCTTCGAGTAAGCTTGAAGCTCAACATAGAATTGTTCGGTTAATTTTTACTTTCTCTACTACGTATAGTAAGTAGGGGAAGTATTGCATTCCACCTAAAAATTCGATACCGAGATTTCACCGGAAATACATGTTTTGAGACCCCCTGAATCCAAAAAAATACCATTTTTGGAAATATGTCCGTGTGTGTGTGTGTGTGTGTGTGTGTGTGTGTGTGTGTCTGTGAACAGCATAACTCCAAAACGAGCAGTCAGATAAACACCAAACTTGGTATTTAGGTTCAGTATCTTCCAGAGATGCGACACGAAGGTTTTCAAGAAAATCCCCCCACCCCAGATTACTCTTTACATGGAACATTTTTCAAAAATTTTAATTTTCTCAGAAATGGCTCTAACGATTTTGATGAAAATATCATATGTTTAAGATAATGTCATGAGAAATGAAATGTATATCTCGAATTTTCTGGGAATGTCTCCAAAAGTATTCTTCATTGTGAACGACTTTTGCATAACTGGTAAACCATAAGAGACAAAATTTTACTACACAAAAAATGTAGATCGCGTTAAAATTCACAACTTATGTCATATACATTTCTTTTGTTGAGTGAACCGTTTTCGAGATATTGCTTGTTATTTCCTTAAATTTTCCAATACTTATACTTTTCTCAAATTCGTTATTCATTTTTTTATGTCCTGGACATGCAAAGAGAATGGAATGCGCCACATAGCACCACCTCTTAAAATATTTGACTATCGCTTAAGGTCTACCAATTCCCCTTGCATCTACAAGAAAATTAGCAATAAGATTGACATTTCGATATCTCGATTAACATGAAGCATATGGAGAATAGGCGTTTGTAAAAATAGTTTTTACAAGAGTAGAGAAAGTCATGTGAGTGTAACACATCAGATTTTTCTGGTAAGCGCCCGTTTTTGGCTTGATGCGAGACGAAGAACTAGTGTGTATGTGGCATCTCATCAGTTGATTGATCCGGGCCTGCAGTTAAACCATTCTTTTTCTAACATGCAAGCAGTGATTGGCAGGCCATGAAGCAAGATACCGGTTTCAAATCCTCTGCCAAGTACAGCTGTCGTCACCAGATGCATTAAATCTGAACTCACTCTTAGGAATCCCGGGAGCAGAAGATGCCTGACATCAACCTTTACATCATAATATTTGCAAACTGCGCTGTTTGTGGAGTGACAAACAAGTGGTAATAACTTATCAGAGGATACAACCTGCCATAAGCAAGCAAGTTAATGGAATTACCTGATTTATGAACCAATGAAGCATATACACAAACTTTTAAAAATGTGATGTATTACATTCGCGTGACTATTCGCAATAAACGTTTGCAGAAATACTGCCATTGCACATTTGGGTGCAAGTACAAGAGGGGTTCAGGTGGCTGAAGCGATACTAAAATCTTTAAAAAGCGGGTCATTATACGCTGTCTGGAATTCCTCTCTTTGCATGATCATGATAATACAATTTAATTGATGCCTAGCAAACTAGTATCAAGTATTTGAAAAGTCAATCCAAAAACAACGAAAATCTATCAAATGTTTAATGCCTAAAAACAATTGTTTCGCATAAATTGTGTATTTTAACTTTCATATAGTAAGCTTCTATCTCTTACGGTTTACCGGTGATACAAATATGTACAAAATTCAGTCAGAATGAAGAGAACTGCTAGCACAGGCTATTCCCAAAAAGTGCAAGATTTTTACTTACCCTTGATTGTAAGGCAAATATCTTATATATGTGGTATTTTAATGAAAATCGTTATAGCCATCTTTGTATAAATAAAAAATCTGATGTGTTACACTCACATGACTTTCTCTACTCTTGCACAAACTATTTTTACAAACGCTTATTCTGCATATGCTTCATGTTAATCGATATATCGAGATGTTAATCTTATTGCTAATTTTCTTGTAAAAAAAGTAAAAAGTGTAGTGTTTGGAGTGCTAAAACCATACTTAGTTTAAGAATTTAAGCTTTTTGCATTAATCTGAGGTGAAGTGCCAATAAAATTAAAATGTACCTGTTGAAATAGTTTTATAATAAATATTATGACTTCATCCTCTCTCTAGTCACTATTTGTTACTTTCTCTACTACTAATAGTAAGTAGTGGAAGTATTGTATTCCACCCAAAAATTTGATACCGAAATTTCACCGGAAATACATGTTTTGAGACCCCCTGAATCCAAAAAAAGCATTTTTTGGAAACATGTCCGTTTGTGTGTCTGTGTGTCTGCATGTGTGTGTGTGTGTGTGTGTGTGTCTATCTGTGAACAGCATAACTCAGAAACGAACAGTCGGAAAAACACCAAACATGGTATTTAGGTTCAGTATCTTCCAGAGATGCGACACGAAGGTTTTCAAGAAAATCCCCCCACCCCAGATTACCCTTTACATGGAACATTTTTCGAAAATTTTAATTTTCTCAAAAACGGCTCTAACGATTTTGATTAAAATATCATACGTTTAAGGTATTTTCATGACAAATGAAATGTATATCTCGAATTTTCTGGGAATGTCTCCTAAAGTATTCTTCATTGTGGACGACTTTTGCATAACTGGTAAACCATAAGAGATAAACAAAATTTTACTACAAAAATGTAGTTCGCATTAAAATACACAATTTATGTAATATGCATTTTTTTTGTTGAGTGAACCATTTTCGAGATATTGCTTCTTATTCCCTTAAATTTTACAAAACTTATACTTTTTCGCAAATTCGTTATTCTTTTTTTTATGTCCTGGACATGCAAAGAGAATGGAATGCGCCACATAGCAACCAGCGCTTAAAAGATTTGACTATCGCTTATAACTTACCATATTCCCCTTGCATCTACAAGAAAATTACCAATAAGATTGACATCTCGATATCTCGATTAACATGAAGCATATGGACAATAAGCTTTTATAAAAATAGTTTGTACAAGAGTAGAGAAAGTCATGTGAGTGTAACACATCAGATTTTTTTATGTCCTGGACATGCAAAGAGAATGGAATACTCCACATAGCAACCATCTCTTAAAACATTTGACTATCGCTTATAACCTACCATATTCCCCTTGCACCTACAAGAAAATTAGCAATAAGATTGACATCTCGATTAACATGAAGCATATGAAGAATAAGCGTTTGTAAAAATAGTTTGTACAAGAGTAGAGAAAGTCCTGTGAGTGTAACACATCAGATTTTTTTTCTTGCGCGTAGCATTTCATTTCGCAGGCGTGAAACTCAGCTTATCTCCTTCGCTAACGTATCGAACTCAGAACACTCTTCTCGTGTATGCAATTGTTATTGACCGTACGCTGCAAAAACTCGCTGAGGAAATACAGAACTGAATCGAATTGTACGTCACAATTAGGTACTCACTGTAGGTACAACAGTCGTCACAAAGCCACTCGTAGAACAGCATCTTTTGCCGTACACACACAATATTTGACTCACTTGCTGGCTCACTCGCGAGAACGCTCGCTTATATAGCCATGGAATCTTCTAGAATGTTTTAGGAGCGCTGAGAAGGGAAGCTTACAGAAGATTCTGGTTACATATCGACAGCGCTTCTGGTGTTTACTGAGGAAAGTGCTACTGCGTCTATTTATCTCTATATCTCTGACTGTCCGGTCAGAAGTCGCCAAACTCAAGCTTCAGCCATAGCCACTGCGTCACAATGTCTCCGAGAGACGTCTTTAGAAGCTTCACAAGAAACCAGAAAGGAAGGCAAATCTGGGGCTTTCTATTTGGATCCCGACAGGAAGTTTGATAAGCTAAGCGCTCTCTCCAACCAATCACACGCCAGTCGACGCTGAAACCATGCCTTTCCCAAGGCGGAGCAAGCAGCCATTGGAGCACACCACAATATGAAACTGTGTTCCAGAACAAAAACGAAAACAAACGAAATGTATACTTGACAAAAGTTATAAAACTGAGCAGAATGGTTCAGGTGGTATATCTATGGCCCTAATTCGGCAGGTGCCGGGTTCAAATCCCGTGAGTCAACCAATCTAAATGGTTTCCCTTAGTCGCCAAGGTAAATACCGGATTGGATATTTAATACTACGACCTAAAGTTCCACCTTAAAGCCTAAAACAATAGCAAAAATGAAAATAAATGTTAATGAAAGGAAGTATAGGTACTGGACCGCACCCTACTGCCCACCTGGCTGGCACGTGTAGAAGCAGAGATACAGTTGCCTAGCAGTAAACACGTGGCGAAGCAAGATGGTATGGCACAGGGATGAGACCTATTTTAAAAGGCTAATTGTCCGCCACACACCGATGCACGAGGTATCTCCTAGATATGAGCATGTAAAAAGACAAAATAGAGGGAAAAGGTAATAAAACAATATTATAATCATTGCACTAGTCTTTCATTAGTAATAATTACAGAGATTTTCTTGATAAACTTTAGCCAAAATGTGCTCATATCCTTAAAGCGAACAATGAAATTGTAAAGGTATTTAGAACATTATTTGCAGCATATTAACAATTTCCTTTAAAAACAATGTGGGGTCCTTAAGGGTACCAAATGCATAACAATGGGTGGTATTAATAAAAGCGAGCCGTGACTCATGAGCCATGGCTTGTAGGAAAACCGAGTCATCGGTAGCAGCGAGTCGGGAGTCACAGATTTGGTATTAATAAAAACTTCCCCTCCGTGCTGAGCCTTGGCTCTATGATTGCGAGTCTCTGACTCGTGTTTCCTCTCTTCCTGATTGCAAATGCATTATTGTCGAGTGGCAGTATATCCATCAGAAATGACTGAAGAAAGCAATCAGTTTGTATCTTCTTTTGTGAACTTAACCACCAAAAGAGATAATGAGCAAATCTCAGCTGCCTGCGGAAAAGGCTTCTGCTATGAACGAAGTGCAGCGAAAACTACAAGAGAATCTGAATCTTCGCCTAACAGAAGACCAGACAGCGAAGAAAATAAGAAATATGAAAAGTCGCCTAAAAGTGAAGACTGATCTGCGACGGATAGGCAACAAGCCCATAGCCCTGAAAAACTGGAAAAACAATTTTTAGACCTTATTCAAGGGGAATCAAATCCATCTATAGTTTCGTTAAGAGGTAAGAATAGTAAGGACGACTTTCGATTATTCTCCAGTTTATTGATGCTGCTAGCAAAGCTCTGTTTTATGAAATAATTCAAGATTACAAAACTTTTTGCTGTTTTTGAGAGGTTGCAATAACGTAAAATAACGCTACCATTCAAATTTAGCAGCTTGTAGTGCTGCAGTGGTTGCTGGAAATTTGATCCAGTTTCTCGATTTTTGTTTAATGCCAGAAGAAACTTTCCAAGATATATTTAAACTGTACCTTGTGAAACGCCCAAGTCCTCTGGAATCCGGGGTCCCGAATGCAGCGTAGAAATATTCTCATTTTTCCATCTCTAGTACATAAGGGCCTTTCCTCCTGTTTCCACAGTTTCCGGAAGGAAATGCCGGGTGAGCCACCTCACGTTCTTTCTCAAACCCATTAAGTTGATTATAATTGTAGTCTTCAGAATCCCGGAGCATTTTATAGTATTTTTCTGTTCTCAGGTTGACGTTCACTTGCAACTGAGCCATCGTCTTCAAGTTTGAGACAGCTACTGAGGTGGCTTAAGAAATTGTAAGCCATGGCTCTTAAAGTGAAGCCAGTTCCGTTTTATTAATACCACGACTAGAGTCGTGACTCGCTAGGAGGAGGGGTTGAGTCGTTGATAAGTCGGAGTTCACGCTAAGCTTGAGTTGTTGCGTTTTATTAATACGGAAGCGAGCCATGGTTCAGAAATTGCGAGTTTTAAGTCATGGCTCGCTTTTATTAATACCAGCCAATGCTACCTTTTTAGCGTGCTCAGCTAGGAGTTAAAAATGTTTCGCCAAATCCTACAATGGCATTCTAATACAAGGGTGTTTCTAAAAAGATGCTCCCAACATCCCAAGTCTTAAACAACCAGCGTTTTGCTGTAATCGCTTCGAAATATCTTCATCTTTTCCACGAGGAAGTGTCACCACCACTTAGCTGCCATTTTAAAGTAATGCCACCAGCAGTTCCAAAATAGTATGCGGAGATAGCAGTGGTTTTTTAGTTGGTGGGAATCCACCTCGCCAGGTTGGCGTCTTCCTAAGATTTGTCCACTGCCGGAAAAAAAAAAACTGCTGCTGCTGCCGCCGCTATATTACATTTGCAATTCCACTGCCGTCTTGCTGACAACGTCATAATCAAACACATCTGTCGTCAGCAGTTTCTGCCACATCAGGGGGATGGTGTACACCGGGCCTCATTCAGCATTCCATTGACAGAGTTGACGATTAACACGTGTAATATGTGCAAGAAATGTGCACATGGAGGAGTAGAAGAGCCTCCGGAAGCTATGCGTCATAATCCCTATATGGCAAACGCAATTCTCCCGGCCACCCAGCTCGACTGACGAAAGCATATCGGGAATGTCAACAATAAGGCAGAATCCATGCTAAGTCCTTTTCCAAACGGCCAGAAAATAACGGTACAATACACGCCCAAATTGCTCGTGGATGAGCACCGTTCATCATGGTCGTCCAATATTTAACATTAAGCCATGAAATCATCAACTCTTTGTTTTGTAATATCAAACATACCTCTCCTCCCTCAAGATCATACATTTATATTATTAACACACTATAACATATTCATTATAGTGTATACAGCCAATAAACGAAATAAAGAAAACATCTGCAATAACCGACTTACATAAAGGACTATTCCTTCTTGATTCAATACATTCTGAATTGTTTTAGGGTAGATCACCATCTGCTTGGAATGTTGCCCATTTAGAATAGTTTGGTCTAAAAGAATTATAACTCCAGGCTGTTGATATTGTTAATTATCAACTATTTTGGTTTTCCACTGATCACAAGACCTTAATATAATCGAGAATTATTCTTGTATAAACCAATTCATGATCAGTTATGACCAGGATGACAGATACGCTTTATCAGAGAAAATAAAACAAAATCTGATGTGTTACACTTACATGACTTTTTCTACTCTTGTACAAACTATTTTTACAAACGCCTATTCTCCATATACTTCATGTTAATTGAGATGTTAATCTTATTGCTAATTTTCTTATAGATACAAGGGGAATTGCTAGGCTTTAAGCGACAGTAAAATATTTTAAGAGCTGGTTGCTATGTGGAGTATTCCATTGTCTTTGTATTACCATGACCAACAAAAATGAATTTCCATTTAAGAAAAAGTACAAGTATTGGAAAATTTAGGGGAATAACAGCCAATATCTCGAAAATGGTTTACTCAACAACAAAAATGCATATGACATAAATTGTGTATTTTAATGCGATCTACATGTTTTGTGTAGTAAAAGTTTGTATATCTCTTATGGTTTACCAGTTATGCAAAAGTCGTTCACAATGAAGAATACTTTTGGAGACATTCCCAGAAAATTCAAGATATACGTTTTATTTGTCATGAAAATATCTTAAACATATGATATTTTAATCAAAATCGTTAGAGCCATTTTTGAATAAATTAAAATTTTCGAAAAATGTTCCATGTAAAGGGTAATCTGCGGTGGGGGATTTTCTTGAAAACTTTCGTGTCGCATCTCTGGAAGATACTGAACCTAAATACCAAGTTTGGTGTTTATCCGACTGTTCGTTTCTCAGTTATGCTGTTCACAGACACACACACACACACACACACACACACACACACACACACACACACAGACACACGGACATGTTTTAAAAAATGCTTTTTTTTGGATTCAGGGGGCCTCAAAACATGTATTTCCGGTGAAATCTCGGTATCGAATTTTTGGGTGGAATACAATACTTCCCCTACTTACTATACGTAGTGGAGAAAGTAAAAATACACATGACTTTCTCTGCTCTTGTACAAACTATTTTTACAAACGCTTATTCCCTATATGCTTCAAGTTAATCGAGATGTTAATCTTATTGCTAATTTTCTTGTAGATGCAAGGGGAATTGGTAGGCTTTAAGCGATAGTGAAATATTTTAAGAGCTGGTTGCTATGTGGAGTATTCCATTCTCTTTGTATTACCATGGCAAAAAAAAAATGAATAACGAATTCCCATTTGAGAAAAAGTATAAGTATTGGAAAATTTAGGGGAATAACAAGTAATATCTCGAAAATGGTTCACTCAACAACAAAAATGTATATGACATAAATTGTGTATTTTTTGTCTATCTCTTATGGTTTACCAGTTATGCAAAAGTCGTTCACATTGAAGAATACTTTTGGAGACATTCCCAGAAAATTCGAGATATACATTTTATTTCTCATGAAAATATCTTAAGCAAATGATATTTTAATCAAAATCGTTAGATCCATTTTTGAGGAAATTAAAATTTTCGAATAATGTTCCATGTAAAGGGTAATCTGGGGTGGGGGGATTTTCTTGAAAACCTTCGTGTCGCATCTCTGGAAGATACTGAACCTAAATACCAAGTTTGGTGTTTATCCGACTGTTCCTTTCTGAGTTATGCTGTTCACAGACACACACACACACACACACACACACACACACACACACACACGGACATGTTTCCAAAAATGCAACAACATACAAACTTATCCAGAATGAAGATGACCTCACAGACTATTCACAGAAAATGTAATATGCTATGTATTTGTTATCAAATATCTCTAACATAACATTTTTAAGAAAACAAAAAGCATTTTTTATATAAAGGGTAGTTTGTGTGGGAGTATTTTCTTGAAAATCTTTGTGTCGCATTCTTGGAAGATGCCGAATTTAAATACCACCTTTGGCACTTATCCACTAACGCTGCTCAGACATGCAGACACAGACATTTTTGATTTGGGGGATTCAAAATGGGCATACAACACTTTCTTTGCTTACTTTAAGTAAGCGGTAGAGAAAGAAACAGGATTACGATGAAGGGATGACGATTAATGTGGCCTTTTTGGAATGGCAGGTACTTGCTCAAATTGTCATCTTATCCTGAAATATTCGCAGGAATTCATCATCGTTGATTTCTCATTTCGAATGCACTCCGTCTTCGACAAAATGGCTGTTGATGAAGTGGAGCGCTTACCCAGTTGCTCCGATTTTACGGAGCTAGGTTGGGCTGCACGGCAGGCGCAGCACGTGTTCAGTTGTTTCTCCCATCTCCAGCAACAGCGCTGAAAACACCAGGTCATACGTTTTGTGGCGACTAGAAATCGTAGTTGTGACTTCATGTGGGTAGCTGAAGAGAAAAGCTGCATTTCTCCTTCGGCTGACGAAACATCCGCCTACAAATGTGAAGGTCCCGCTACATTCTGTTTGCAGGTTATGAAGCTTCCAATCCACATCTGTTTTTCTGTACGTCACGCAAACATATGTATTTTTTGTCGGAGATCCCATAAGTTCTAACGAAGTTTGGTTCACCACCTATGTCCACTGAAAGATACAACTAAATTCTTCCTTCTGCTCTGTTTCTCCGATTGACAAATGTAGCTTGAGGGACGTTAAACTAACGCTTCTTCGTAACATCAACTTTGACGATTCCTAACATAAGTTTGTGAAGGTTGACAACCGAAATGTTTGCAATGTCTCTTTTCATTGGCTGCGGTTAAGCCTTCGTATAACAAAAGAGAAGCGTAGCGCAATGCTTTTGTTACGTCAGGCTACCACGTGTTCTTATTCACAGTCCAAGAAAGATGCCAGTGTATAACGCATCATTTTACATTGTCGCCTAGAAGAACGCCTTAATTAGGCCTTCCTCTCTTTCTCTCTCTCTCTCTCTCTCTCTCTCTCTCTCTCTCTCTCTCTCTCTCTCTCTCTCTCTCTCAGCATTCTCAGTTGAGTGTATCAAATTTAAAACTGTTGTGAACACAACCTGCCCACCGTGCTATAACATTCGTAGTGTGAACTTCAACATAAACTGGCTGGGTGGTCAGAGAAAGGTATGTCGTCCTCCGTGGTGTAGTAGTTACCATGTTAGTCTCTAGTTCCCGAGGTCGCGAGTTCAAACCCCGCGTAAAAATACTTAGCATGGCTTCTTTCGGAAGAGAAGTAAAGCCGGTGGTCCCGTGTCGTAGATTTACGGCACGTAAAAGAACCTCAAGCCTGATAAAGAGGCCTCTGAGCAAAATTACCGGTCTTTCACGCCCAATATAGAATGGGGCGCTAAGGACCACAGCAGTTAAAGAGCGTCCATAATAAAACTCAATTGAAATTTACGAAAAGGTATGGCTTTGTGCACTGGTTCAGGTAATGAAAGCGATCGTACGTAAGTACAGTCGATACAATGATGCCCAAAACGCTAAAGAAATCACTGTACGTAAAATTTCGAATGCTGTGGTCATGTCCTGCACACCGCGGATTTTGAAACTTTGCTGCAGTGATCATTTTGGAATGACACGGTGGTGAAACATCTGAGGATTAATATATCGGTAGACGTGACGGATTCTGTTGGTAGGTTATATCTGGTCTTATCAAGTTTACTCCTATATGTTGAGCACTATTGTCCATTCCAAACCAGAGTTCACTCTGATGTAAACAGAAGCACGTGCTTCGGCTTGTCACGAACCCAAGAATATACTCTTACGCCAACGTAAGTAGTTCCATAATTCATGTATTGCATTATGAAATATTAGAGCAGGAAAGATATAGAACTGCACATTTTATTGCGGTTATCATAAGAACTCATCTTAAAGGTAATGGATATATACTAGCTGCTAAGAGATTACAAAATAAGATTTTCGCCTGCTATTGCGCTAACGCAGAGAGCATCTTGCTTGTTAATACCAACCAAATGCACGACTGTCACTCTCTTACATACACAAGAAATGCAGCAATGAATTCCCAGAGGTGCTATCTGAGTACCGAATAAACACTTTGCGTAACACAGGAAATATGATAAGCGAAGTCATTCATAATACGGTAACACACATATGCTCAGCTCAGGTCAAATCTTGTGATTTAGTCAGTTGGTGTTTGAGCTCACATGGCAGAGGAAGGTGCGTGTAGTGCGAATAAACTATTCAAACACAGAAGCAGGAAACAGTTAAAAAGTGGCTAAAACAAACAATACTTCATATATTCAACTCACTATTACAAAAATACCCGACACTTGCATTATTGCACATTACGAAACTAATATCGGATTTTACAGGCGTTTCAGTAAGAAGTGTAATGAAAGCGAGAAGAGGATAAAATGTGGTAACTTGTTTTGTGTGCGACAGTGCTGTGGAAATGTGGATAAGCTTGTCATTATTTTGGAGAGTAGTTCTGATTCCGATACGGCAGCTGAGTCATCTTCGGAGGATTTGGATTTGGGTGTTGCAGTTTTGCCCGAGAATTGTGATTAACGTAAGTAAAATGTTCATTGCCGCATACTTATAAAATCGATTGTTACCTCGGGTTGCATTATGAACTATGATTCTCACGCAGGGCGCCTTTTTATAGATTAAATAGTGTTCAACAAGCACGTGGGAGGGGAACAAGCAGACATTATGGGCGGGGATTGCGAACTACTTTCGCGCGGATAATACAAAGAGTTTGTTTTCAGTGAAAGGCACTCTGGTTTGGAATGGACAGTACCTATTTTTATAACCTATATCGACGCAAACTTTCCGAAATCCATTTCGTACAAATATTATTTCTAAGCAAATTTACAAGTTCTGGGACCATAGGTATACTCTATATACTAGATGAACAGCATTATACATTCTGAAATATCCGATATTCACTTAGTGGAATGAAATTACCTGATGTTTCACACGTTTAAAGTACCTTCATAACCTTAAACAAAGAGTTGAGAAACCGTCATTGATTTGAAGGGAGATAAAACCGTCACCAGCATGACGATCCTCAAACGCTTTGACGGCGGTAGGTGTAACCGAGCATTAGTGCCAGTGCAAAAATAGTTTACAAAACCACAATGAACGCAGCATGTCATTGCTCTATTTTTGCTGACAAAGGTAACTCTTATGGTCCCAATAAAACGCGCATTTTATGGATGACGGCGTACAGAATTAATAACACATACGACAGAACTGGGATGTTCCTTTCAGAAAAAAGAAGCAAGGAAATCCAGCGTGAAAGGAATTTTACTGAGTCCGTATTAAACCGCGCTATACGCCTCACTTCATTCCCTGATGCACCATTGAATATTGAGGTTCACGTCTCAAAATATTGTTAAATTCCGCATATTCGACTGCAATTTATGGGTAGTTCAAGTTATTAAAACATTGCCATCGCCATCTACATCAAGCATTGTGTCATAAGGTCTGTTTCGTCTTCAACAAAGACTGTTGCGACCATCATTGTCATTCACCTAAATCTCTTAATCCCTAGCTAATAATTGCTTATTTAAAACAAATATATATACATATATAAAGATAATATGTATTATGCTCTAATATACTGTTACTGTAACTTAGTCCGCATTCTTTTAATGATAGTCATTTTTACTTTCTCTACTACGCAAAGCATTTTTGGAAACATGTTCGTGTGTTCGTGTGTGTGTGTGTATGTGTGTGTGTGTGTGTCTGTGAACAGCATAACTCTGAAACAAACAGTCGGATAAACACCAAACTTGGTATTTAGGTTCAGTATCTTTCAGAGATGCGACACGAAGGTTTTCAAGAAAATCCCCCACCCCAGATTACCCTTTACATGGAGCATTTTTCGAAAATTTTAATTTTCTCAAAAATAGCTATAGCGATTTTGATTAAAATATCATATCTTTAAGATACTTTCATGACAAATAAAATGTATATCTCGAATTTTCTGGGAATGTCTCCAAAAGTATTCTTCATTGTGAACGACTTTTGCATAACTGATAAACCATAAGAGATAGACAAAATTTTACTACACAAAAAATGTAGATCGCGTTAAAATACACAATTTATGTCATATACTTTTTTTTGTTGAGTGAACCATTTTCGAGATATTGCCTGTTATTCCCTTAAATTTTCCAATACTTATACTTTTTCTCAAATTCGTTATTTATTACTTTCTCTACTACGTAAGTAAGTAGGGGAAGTATTGTATTCCACCCAAAATTTCGATACCGAGATTTCACCGGAAATACATGTTTTGAGACTCACTGAATCCAAAAAAAAGCATTTTTGGAAACATGTCCGTGTGTGTGTCTGTCTGTGTGTCTGTGAACAGCATAACTCAAAAACGAAGAGTCGGATAAACACCAAACTTGGTATTTAGGTTCAGCATCTTTCAGAGATGCGACACGAAGGTTTTCAAGAAAATCCCCCCACCCCAGAGTACCCTTTACATGGAACATGTTTCGAAAATTTTAATTTTCTCAAAAACGGCTCTAACGATTTTGATTAAAATATCATATGTTTAAGATATTGTCATGACAAATAAAATGTATATCTCGAATTTTCTGGGAATGTCTCCAAAAGTATTCTTCATTATGAACGACTTTTGCATAACTGGTAAACCATAAGATATAGACAAAATTTTACTACATGAAACATGTAGATCGCGTTAAAATACACAATTTATGTCATATACATTTCTTTTGTTGAGTGAACCGTTTTCGAGATATTGCTTGTTATTCCCTTAAATTTTCCAATACTTATACTTTTTCTCAAATTCGTTATTCATTTTTTTTATGTCCTGGACATGCAAAGAGAATGGAATGCGCCAAATAGCAACCAGCGTTAAAATATTTGACTATCGCTTAAAAGCTACCATATTCCCCTTGCATCTACAAGAAAATTATCAATAAGATGGACATCTCGTTATCTCCATTAACATGAAGCATATGGAGAATAAGCGTTTGTAAAAATAGTTTGTACAAGAGTAGAGAAAGTCATGTGAGTGTAACACATCAGATTTTTTTTTATGTCCTGCACATACAAAGAGAATGGAATGCTCCACATAGCAACCAGCTATTAAAATATTTGACTATCGCTTAAAGCCTGCCAATTCCCCTTGCATCTACAAGAAAATTAGCAACAATATTAACATCTCGATTAACATGAAGCATATGGAGAATAAGCGTTTGTAAAAATAGTTTGTACAAGAGTAGAGAAAGTCATGTGAGTGTAACACATCAGATTTTTACTTTTTCTACTAGCTATTTCCAAAAATTCTGTATCAGGTTTTCACGGGAAACAGATTCTAAATCCACTGAAATCGCAAGGAACAGCATAACTCAAAAACGAAAATCGGAAAATTAACAAACTTCATTCAATCAGAAGCTGTTTAAGCATTCGGAGTTTGCTCCCGCGCCCCAAACTATCCTTTCCAAGGAAAATTGTTCCCTTATTTTTCATTTTCCAAACAACACCTCCAACGATTTGAATTAAAGCGCTCTTGTTTAGATAATTGCATAATTAACAACATGTATATCCTTAATCTTCTGTGAATAGCACGCGAAGTCGTTTTCATTCTGGACGAACTTTATATAATTTGGTATAACTGGGAGATCATCATGGATAGATAAAAACCTTCTGCGTAAAAAATATAGTCTTTGAAATATGCAATTTATATCAAATAACTGTTTTGTAGCCTTAGGCATTTTCAAAATATTAATTGTTACATCTTTAGGTTTTCCAAGGTTAAAATGTCATGCAACATCTACGGAGCCACGATCGTGTGTGTGCGTGATTCGCTTGCACTGCAATGACCTCGGTATCTTCCGTTAGGTCACTACTCTGTGTTCACTCTTAGGTTGATCCGCGTCAAAACAAACCCCAGGTGACCAGTGCACCGCTATAATGTATCCTTCCGCCATTCGCACTAGAAATACTGTCACACTTTCAGACCATGTGACGAGTACAAGCGGCACGTAGTGCAAAGAAGAACAGAGACCTTATTTCGACAACTGAAACGGTGACTAGTATATTATGTTAAGGGTTAAAGGTGATAAGATTGATTGTTGCAACAAAATAAACGTTTGCACATATAATAGTTAATTCTAAAATAAATGAGCGAAAAATAAAGTAACAGGTATGGGATAACCTAATTTATTCGCTCTCTGGAAGTGGCACTTTATTAACTGTTGGCGGCTCATTTTATAAAAGAAATTGTGCACTGTTACGCGAATTGCATTCTTCTTAAAACCATTACATTCTTGCATCGCGTATTTCATATGCTTCCTTTTTTTTCCGGGTGTAATCACTTTTCTCGTTTTAGATTTTTCTGTACAAGCACTGTTTATACTTGTACTCGAAACACCAGTGAACTCAGAAGTTAATTTCGCCATTTCTTTCGCGGAAAGTGTTGGATATTTCTCACATAAGTTATAATAAAGATTCAATACTATTGTTTTTTCACCACTAGTCAATGGTTTGCGCGGCTAATGGTTTCGTAATTCGACGAAAACACAAGAGCAAATTCACCGTCCTCCATGATACTAAACACAACTGCTGGTTTCTGGCTGTAAACAATATTCTGCGCCTACCCGGATGTCAGGTGACTCATACGAATTGCGTCATGGGACTTGTAGCTCTGTTTTACGGTATAAATCAGCGTTAAATAAAACCTTAGGTATTTGTATAGAATATTATACTATTTAAGGATAAATTCATTCTAAAATTCAGAGATTAGCATGGGACTACTTTCCTGGGCGCATTGCTACCGTGTTGCAACACGGTGCACTGATGATGTGGGTTTGTTTTGGCGCGGATCAACCTAAGAGTGAATATAGTTTAGCGGTGAATGACCTGTTCAGGGGTACACTTTATCGAATGTGAATGTCAACGGTCAGCTTCTGTATTGTTCGTACTGTAAAGACTGGAGTTTGTTCATTGTGCATCTCAAAAGTGAACTATTATTTAAACATCTGTGTTGTATGTGAATTACTTTAGAGTATTTTTTTATTGTTGCTGTTCCTGTCTTGTTATTAGTCCACTGAAATGCCCACCGAAAAATTCATGCTTGAACAAAGAATTTTTATGTACAATTACACATAAAAACCGAAGCATGTAGACAGGTGTGTAGACGATTTCAGGAGACATTTTCTGGTATTCGACTTCCATATGGAGACACTGTCAGATGTCTGGTTGATAAGTTAAGGAAAACGGGATCGCTAAACGTTAAACCCAAGAAGCGAAAAATACATATTCTAACGGAGGAAAAAAACTGACAAAATTGATGCTTCATTCGAACGCTCTCAAAGAAGCCTCCAAGACGTCTTGCATAGCAAGTGGGTGTTTCGAAAAACTCTGCTCATAGAGCTGGTAAACTTTTAAAACTGAAACCCTGCAGAGTGACTATGAATTACAACTTCGCGATGTCGAGCAATGCCTCAATGCAGATGGATAGCACTATCAACACCACTTATAATAAGGTTAGTACTCATTATAGTACATGCTACTTACTCAAGAGCATGTAACGCGGGATGGAAAACGCCCCGCTGTAGTAACCGCGCGCGGAGCACGCATACATGCGATCCGGGCGGGACCATAAAAGGACCGCTCTGTATAAAGAATCTTATAAATTATTTTTTCCCGCATGGGTTCACTAGTAACAAAATCCGAAATAATATATAGGAACAGCTGCATTTTCTTTCATGTATCGTATATCAGCCATATTGCTTAATTTAAGACAGTTTCTCGTCCTAAATTTATCGCAAGTTACACAAGGTGAATAGAAAAAATAACTTTTTATAATATATAAGGGATTATGTAAAGTTTTAATGCTTAGAAAAAATATTGTGTGACACTTAATACTTCCAGTCCTGTTGGCCTACTTACTAAATGTTCATTAAAATGCACGAGGGGCATTATTTGAGGAAATATTGACTTGTAAGCATTCGATAATCGTATATCACAGTGAAATAAATATAATTATTATCTGAGCATGAAGGGTTCTGAGGAAATATTCATACAAGAAATGTCCTTTCTGTACGACATGCGCAGCATAAAAGAGTTCTTTTAGGTTTTTTTTGCTGCATTTACATTAATAAAAAACAGTGAAATGTTAATGTTTTAATAACCTGAAACAATGGAAACTGAATATTTTTCCAGGTTAATTTATCATTTGACACTTTGTAAGTCATAAATAAAGAAATATGCCTAAAACTATTAGATTATTTCACGTTGGTAAGCTCTAATTTCATCAAATCGAGAGATACCTGAATCCCTGACCTCACCCAATGCACAACCAGAGCGTGTGCAACGCAACATAAGTTTAAAAACCTCCCAGACTGTCGTTAAGATCCGTTAGCTTTGTTTTTTAGGGGGTTCAGTGCACTGCAGCGTGCAACAGCTCCCTACGTGTTTTCATGCAAGACGGAGCTACCGCACATCATTCTTTCACACAGTAAGAGGCGTTGTCTGATGTTCTCACACCACAATTAACTGCAGACGTGTGACCTACCTACATTAATTACAGGAGATGGCACTATTTATCTTCCTTATTTTAATGAGTGGCGTTAGGGTGGATTTTATAATTACGGTTTATTAAGCTGAACTTAATGCGCGTTCTATTTTATATTTAGAATGACAAAATTTGTGTCATCTAAAAGAAGATATGAGAATATGCGACACTTATTCCTCTCCCATGAGCTCTTTTTCTTCGACTGATTAACCTCTTCTTTAGGACTTACAAGCCAATGCCTTGGGTCAGCAGTCTGTCGAGGAGCAAGCAAACTCTGGATCATAGCATATCCAGGATGGGTGATCAGCCCAATGCCTAGTATGGCGGTGAAGAAGAAGGAAATGATACTCAGTGATGAAAGGGATGATAGGAAAATTCGCGGATGGAGTCATCCAACACAGCATACGCCTATTGATGGAGGAAAACCGCGCATGAGCTCATGTAACAAAAATCTGATGTGTTACATGACTTTCTCTACCCACTATTTTATAAACATTTATTTTCCCTACTACGTATATTAAGCTGCACTCCACCCAAAAATTCGATACACAGATTTTACCAGAAATACATCTTATGAGGCGCCCAGAATCCAAATGAAGCATTTTGGAAACACCCGTGTGTCGCGATAAATACCAAGCTTAGTATTTGAGTTTAGCATCTTCCAAGGATGCGACACGAAGACTTACAGGAAAATCCCTTCACCCCAACTATCCTTTACACGCAAAAGTTTTCGAAAACTTTGATTTTCTAAGAAACAGCTGCAATGATTTTGATTAAAATACCAGATAAGAAAGATATTTACATGACAAATAAGATCTATATCTTGAATTTTCTGGAAATAGCCTGTGAAGTCCTCTTCATTTGGAAGGAATTTTGTATAACCTTGTATAACTTGTAAGCGATAGACGAAAACGCACCACACACAAAAAAAAATGTAGATCTCTTTAAAACACAATTTGCTTAAAATAAGTTTTTTTGTGGCATAAACCGTTTCTGAGATATCCATTATTAAAGGTTCGAATTGTTCAATACTGGTCATTCTCACAAAGTCCCATCGATTTTCAGTTGTTTCTCGCGATTGCATGGAAACAGTATGCAATTTTAAGGCCAGCATATAGCGTTCAGTTGTTAAACATTTGACTGTCGGTGTTCTCTTTGTATCTATAACTAAATGTGTTATGTAGCTATTTCTGCAAAGGTTTGTTCGGATTAAATGTAGTAGATAGAAAAATATGCTTAGTAAGAATAGTTTGTATACCCACTAATAAAGACAAAGGGTAGAGAAAGTCATATGAATGTATCATATCAGAATTTTTTATATCTATTTCAAATTGATCCAGATAAACGTTTGAATAAGTAGTTTAATTACACTTCTCGTTGTAGGTATAAAGAGAATCTTTAAGAGCTGATCACTACATACTGGCCTTGAAAATCCATTCTCTTGCCACCACATCGCGAGGAACAACTGAATAGCGACAGCACTTTAAAAATAACGAAGTATTAAAAAATTAAAATCAATAATAACTGATATCTGGAAAAATTGTGTGTTTTAAGGAGATTTAAATTTTTTGTGTACTACGTTCCTGTCTATCTCTTAACGTTTACTAGTTATACAAAATTCCGTTCGAATGAAGAGGACTTCACAGGTTATTCCCAGAAAATTCATGATATACACTTTGTCATGTAAATATCTTTTATTTATGGTATTTAACCAAAATCATTTGCACGTAAAGGTAGTTTGGGACCGGGGGGGATTTTCTTGAAAATCTTCGTGTTCCAACTTTGAACACACTAACATAAACACCAAGTTAAGCATTTATCGAACATCTGGTTTTTGAGTTATGCTGTTCACACATACATGCACCATTTTCTAAAAATAATTTTTTGCATTCAGGGGCCATAAAACGCGTCTCAATATTGTATTTTTAGTGAAATGCAATTACCTTCTTTACCTACTATGTAGGTGGTAGGGAATGTCTTGTGGTACAAATGAATGGTGAATTTTGAACATTCAGAAATGCAGAAAACAGAAAGCTATAAAAACAGCTGACTATTTGAGCTCGTGCATAGGCACATTTACATTGTCGCACGACGCCAAATTTACACCCCGCTGATATGTAACAGATTCGGAAACTAGAATTCCATGCTTAATTATAGGCAAACAATGAAGAATTCTAGGGCCTGAAGAAAGTGAACAGCAATTTATGGTATGTTATTAAACCAATATTTTAATACTGGGTGAATCATTTAAGCCCTTTGCCAAGGGTGATAATTTTCACGAAACTTTAAATATACTTTGATCTCGCGTGGTATTCAATATTTTATCAGGTATACTAAAACGCAAATCACGAGTAATTATTTTAATTAAATAGGTAGATTTATCGTTGCTGGATGGGAATGTGGTGGCTCCAATGCAGGTTGTCTTGGAGATAATGGAACCCAGCGGTAACATCTGTGTCCTGCAATCGGGAGGCTGACCTTTCTGACCCATGGGCTTTTTCGGGGTTTGCCCGGGACGCTAGGCGAATGCTGCGAAGGTTCATTACATCCCCCGAATTTTCTGTCCCTCCATTTCACCTCACCTTTCGTCTGCTTCAGGGTTCAAGTGTCGGCGGGAGTCTCGGCGTTGCATGACAGGGAAAAGGATGCTCTATGTAACGCTTCGTCACCAAAATGGGGGCGGTCTCCAAATCCCGAACCCCCAAGGGAAGTTTAATATCGCAGGGGGGACCGGGGAGCCGGTTGCACCAGCGTCAATCTGTAAAGTGTAGGAACCCTGGCCTCTGCCTTATCGTGCCTCCTGGTCCGACCGCCCCCTCTTTTCTTACCTCACCCCTCCCTCTCGGGGAGGTCGAAGTGCTAAGTTCCACTCCGCAATTGGTCCTAGTCCTGGGTATAATGGGTATAAATAAACTGAAACTGACGTCAGATAGTATAAAAGTATATTGAAATGTGTACATAAAAGGGAAATATTTATTCGTGAAAACGTTCTAATGGATGCTTAAGAGTGCAAGGAAAGTCTGTTAAAATTAGTATTGCTAAAGTGCAGGTTCAGAAATTAAATAAAAAGATTGTAGCAATGGATTAAAACCAATATTTAGATTGCTAGGAACGAGGAAACAAACGACAGTTTATATGGCGGTACCGGATAATATAACATAAGTCTGCTGAATCCGGTTTTTTTTAAAATACTTTTCTTGTATTATTAAGCTTCAAGCTTACTCACGGAATGCACGTTATATTATGTGAGGAGCAGCCGGTTTATACCCTGCCTCTTTACAATCGCACGCACCCCTCCGCTAACCGACAGGTGACTACGTCCTTGCACACGAATGGGTGGCAACCGTCTCGCATTCCGTTCTTACCACCCTAGAGAACCAACACTTCAGAACTGGAATATAACTTCTACTGCTAACTACAAGAGCTGCTCACATTATTTATCTCATCCCCATTTTTTGGGCTTATGTAATAGGCCTATTAGAAACCAGGGATGCATCAAATAAGCGGATTTTAAATCGTGGGCGCAACCTAGTACCTAATTTTAGGGAGGTGAAGTAACTCAAATCCAAACAATGAAATGAATTACCTATTAAATAAGCTTAAACGTCATTCTTTTGAGGCAAACATGTTCAAAAGTTTTATTAATAACAATAATAATTTAAGGGTATCCATAGTTGCCTAACATTTTCAAAAACTTCAAAAAAATACTTTGAATCTTTAACTTTAGTTACGCCATATAATTTTTGCTCTCAGTGCCCTTTAAAGCTTCAGCACGTGACCATTTAAATGCCCAAGACCACATGGTCTAATAGCCTTCCTTACTTCCAATGTCTTTTACTAGACTTTGATTTGTCTTATCCTTTTACGCATTATAATGTTCCACATGATGTTTGTAACCAATCTTGTTAACATTTTCAGCACAAACTCAGAAAACTTTAATTTAAGTTTAAAGAGTCAGCATACAATAATGAAATTAACACTTCTGATGTGAGAAGGGCAGGTATATTAATACACTATGTGATCAAAAGTATCCGAACACCCCACAAACATACGTTTTTCATCTTAGGTTATTGTGCTGCCACCTACTGCCTGGTACTCATTATCCGTGACCTCAGTAGTCATTAGACATCGTAAAACAGCAGAATGGGACGCTCTGTGGAACTCACGGACTTCGAACATGGTCAGGTGATTGGGTGGCACTCGTGTCATAAGTCTGTACGCGAGATTTCCGCAGTCCTAAACATCCCTAGGTCCACTGTTTCTGATGTGATAGTGAAGTGGAAACGTGAAGGGACATGTACAGCACAGAAGCGTACAGGCCGACCTCGTCTGTTGACAAACAGAGACCGCCGACATTTGAAGAGGGTCGTAAAGAGTAATAGGCAGACATCTATCCAGACCATTATACAGGAATTCCAAACTTCATCAGGATCCACTCCAAATACTATGACAGTTAAGCGTGAGGTGAGAAACCTTGGATTCCATGGTCGAGCGGCTGCTCATAAGCCACACATCACGCAGGAAAATGCCAAACGACGCCTCGCTTGGTGTAAGGAGCGTCAACATTACACGATTGAACAGTGGTAAAACGTTGTGTGGAGTGACGAATCACGGTACACAATGTGGCGATCCGATGGCAGGGTGTGGGTATGGCGAATGGCCAGTGAACGTCATCTGCCAGCGTGTGTAGTGCCAACAGTGAAATTCGGAGGTGGTGATGTTATGGTGTGGTCGTGTTTTTCCTGGAGGGGGCTTGCATCCTTTGTGTTGCGTGGCACGATCACAGCGCAGACCTGCATTGATATTTTAAGCACCTTCTTGCTTCCCACTGTTGAAGAGCAATTCGGGGATGGCGATTGCATCTTTCAACACGATCGAGCACCTGTTCATACTGCACGGGCTCTGGCGGAGTGGTTACACGGCAACAACATTCCTGTAATGGACTGGCCTGTACAGAGTCCTGACTTGAATCCTATAGAACACCTTTGGGATGTTTTGGAACGCCGACTTTGTGCCAAGCCTCACCGACCTACATCGATACCTCTCCTCAGTTCCGCACTCCGTGAAGAATGGGCTGCCATTCACCAAGAAACCTTCCAGCACCGGATTGAAAGTATGCTTGCGAGAGTGAACGCTGTCATCAAGGCTAAGAGTGGACCAACGCCATTACCGATGGAGGGCGCCACGAACTTTTACGTCATTTTCAGCCAGGTGTCCGGATACTTTTGATCACGTAGTGTATATAGGGAGTTGAGAATGGGCAACAATGAATAATAGCAGCAGCATCAGTAGTAGTAGTAGTAGTAGTAGTAGTAGTAGTAGTAGTAGTAGTAGTAGTAGTAGTAGTAGTAGTAGTAGTAGTAGTAGTAGTAGTAGTAGTAGTAGTACCGCCGTTTTATCTCCGGCTCTGACATTTAGAGCGACCGAGAGAGGCAGTGTTGCCAATTCTTACCCCTACTCTGAACACGTGTGTATACCTGTGCCATCTCTTTGTAAAATGCTGAGGCAGTAATAATTTATAAAAAATGTAAGTAACAGTCATTGCAAATGCTTATATTATTATAAACATGTTCAATAATGTTATGTGAATGTATTACGTAGTTTAATAATGTAAGAGCTGTGAGAATAATAAGTTTAAAGTAGGTAACAATGAGGTAACCTTGAGGCAATAATGAGTTTGAGATTTTGAATGCTACTAGTCATGATTAGAGCAACGATAATGTAAATTTTGTGACAATTTAAAAATAGCCAATCAACAGCCAGAAAAAGCTTTAGTAAAATGCAGGTATTCTATTGGACTAGGATTAGCCAATCAGAGACTTGAAATACAGAAGTTTACGGGTTTGGACGGTTGAAATATGTTCAGTTGCCTGCAGACCGTGGTAGTAACCGGATGGAAGATGTGTTCTCTAGAGAAATATTACGTATTCGTGAGAAACGAGAAATAAGTATACGCGTCAACAAAGTGCAAGTATTAAAATAAAGAATCTCACAGCTCTTGATATCAGTGTAGTGCTATTTAATTTGTGTAAGGATTAATAAAAAGGAGTGAATTAAAACTTAAAATCTGTGTAAGCCCACATTCTTGTCGCACCACGCCCTGATTAAGAGAAACGTGTCTCTAAAGTAATACTGACGCAGCCGAGGCAAAAACACACATAAATAATATCTATAGAAGCAGCTTAATAACAAAGGTAATATAATATTTTTAAACTTGGAGTGCAACAACAACAATACATCTTCAAATCGGCTTTTCATACGTAGCAGCATATTACGTAACAAACAATCTTCTTAAAATTGATGTCCATACATGGAGCTGAATAAATAAAAAACTCCAAAAACAATTATACTTCAAATTGGCGCCATACGTGGGGCAGAAAAACAAACACTTTCTCAACTACGTAAACAAATCTACTTACTTCAATGCAAACGATGAAATAGTTGCCTATGTTAGAGTATTTAAAGTATGGAGATAGCATTTACAGGAAACTTAAACAAGGGTAACGCAGTAAATAGCATGCGAACAGAAAACAAACTTCACCTGGACTAAAGCAAACAGCTACTGACGACACGTACTTCACTTACAATAAAATCGGCAACACAGCCCAAACTGCAGTCTATGCACCGGAGAGGGAGCCTGCAATGGTCCTAGCAGACAACTTCCACCCTTTGCTGTGCGAGTCAACTCAGCACTGCAAACCTTGCCGGATCTTTTATTCTTTTCTTTCGTGTTGTGGTTTATGTTCAACAAAGCTCTAAGCAACAACAGTAGACTATATTTATTACAGACTTAAAAGAAATAAAATTACAGTCCCCATTTATCTGTTGAAGCGAATCAGAATACGTTCCTTTAGCATGAAAATGCACAGCGCTGGTATTGCTAAAGGAGGCCATTCTAATATATACCTGTCTCTTTCTTTACCCTCATGAAACGTCAGGGCCGAAGATACAGCGACGTAAGTATAGTAGTAGTAAGCCAAAGCAGTTTTTCCTACCTCAAATTGAAGTTCAGATAGTAACATGTGCAAGTCTGGGCGCGCTTCAACAATGTGCATCGTCAGCAACGCGTTAACCTGCATAAATGTTTATCAGGTGTTGCTCTGCCATACGCTAAGATGGATCTCAAGCGAGAGCATTTCCGTGCTATGATTGTCTATGACTTTAACGTTGGTTTAGGGGAGAGAGAATGCCTTGAAAGACTGCATTGTGCATTTGGGGATTTCTGTCCTTCGCAATCCACCATTTATCGATGTTATGCAGAGGTTAGAAGAGGAAGGGATTACCTCGAAGATGAAGATCGAGCAGGACGGCCGGCTAAAAGGATGAGAATGTGATGAAAGCAGAGCGCATGTTGCAGGAAGATCATCGTTGCACATATGGTCAGATTCAAGAAGCCCTAAATATTGGATCGGCAGCAGTGAAAACAATCCTGAAAGAAAAACTTGACGTCAGGAAGCTCTGCAGTCGTTAGATCCCCCACCAGCTCACAAATGAACAAACAACCACGTGTGCAATGGTGCCAGGAAATGATTGAAAACTTCAATGGAGGAAGATCGAAAAACATATTTAGGATTGTAACAGGTGATGAAAGCTTCACCAGTATGATCCAGAAACTAAACCACAGTCATCTGTCTGGGTCTTCCCAGGAGCAGACCCGCAACAAAAGTGAAGCGAACGAGAAGTGTTGGCAAGAAGATGATCTGTTCCTTGAAGCCGGTTATCGAGACCCAGGAGATAATAATAATAATAATAATAATAATAATAATATACCATCGAACATAACGACAAAAATGTGCTGAATTCATATTAGGAATGGGTTTTGTTGGAAAGACAGAAAAACAAGTTTTGTTTTCCTCGAAGCAGATGTATCTACCTGCTATGGGCGACAACAAGTCTACCGGAAGTTTCACTTTTGTACTCTGGCTCGGACGCGTAGTTTATAACGGTTTCAAAGCTTAGCAGGGTCAGAAAGTATACGCGTCTTATCTACGATCTAAGAATATTCGTGGGAAGATTTTAAAACTCAAAATAAGTTGTAAGAAGCAGACGTGAATGTTGTCAAGTGGGGGTAGCCAATAATAAAATCATGGAACAAAAATGATAGCCAATCAAAAGATCGCGTATACATCACATGATACGTTTGAACTTAAAACGGAACGAAACATAAGAAAGGTGGGGGAAAATTCTAAGTTTGGCGAAAGGCGTGAAAAAGGAAAAGAAACGCCGAGACACATTCCGGTACAAACTAACCACGAGGACGGTTGACCAAACAAAATAAGAAGAAAATAATCAGAAAGTTTATAGTGTAAAAATGAAGTTGCGAAATCTAGGCAATTCGATGGCTAGTCGGAGGAACACATGAGTAGCGACGACAAAAATAACAGTGGTTTCGACGACGAAGGTGTCGGGTTGACCAGATAGGAATCTACGTAACAAAATAAAGAAATAACTCAAACTTTGCCGGCAGTATTATTAATATCATCAAGGCAGTGTCACCACCCCTGAAAACCAGAACCTCAGCTCTTCCAAAACAAATCCCAAATCCCTGCCATCCAACCATCGAACCCGGGACTCTGAGTCCACTGAAGCAACTGCCGGGAACAACACAGATGTGTCAGAGGTCAGCGTCATCCTTCTCAGCAAGTAGCCACATTGTGACGATTCCACTTGAGGGACAAGAGACTATTATTGCCAGATGTACACCACAAAATGTCCGGACTGAGAAAAAAGCGTCCTAAGACTGGTCTGCGTGAAATTTTGTTGCACCATGACAATGTCACTGTCCACACTGTATAAGAAACAACCCAATTTCTGCAGGAGTCAGTCAGATATTTGTCCCATGCTCCCTAAAGTCCAGATCTGGCCCCATGCGACTTTTTTCTATTCCCCAAAATGAAAGAACAAATTTGATATCAACGATTTGAGTCACCTGAAGCCACAGCAACTTCTTACGAAGAATGTATTTGTTCTCTCTCCAAAGAAGAATGGCGTTCAGCTTTGAAAAATGGTTTGAAAGCATGAGAGGGTGTATATACAATGGAGAATATTTTGAAAAGATGCAATGATCAGATATAAATTTTTAATATTTTGTTGCGTCCATTCTCAAAACTTTTGGAGTGACCCCCATATAAGCGTGACATACTATGATAGCTGTTTTTGTCAAATGTCCCTTTAATGTGCGCTCACCACACCCAAAAGGGATTACTTATGCTGCAGGGCACTTCTAGGATGACTGCAGCACTATAAGTTTTCACTTGTCATTTCCTCACTACTATATAAAATGCTCCGTGCATAATAATGTTTCTTATAATAAGCTGAAATGTTATATATAATCTTACTATAGTAGATGTTCTTAGAATTCCTCTGGATTTAGTTGTATCTACTGTAACTGCATTACTTTATGTTAAAATAATAATAATGTTTAAAATGTTGGTGAAAAATGAGCATGCTCAACATTAATTTGGTCAGTCGGTAGAGCACCTGCCTGCTGTGCGAGGTTCCCGGGTTCAATTTCCGGCTGGGGATGGTCATTTTTCTCTAGGCAAGGTTATTCCCTATCCTCCCCAGAGTCTGGAAGTATGAATGAAAGTGTGTAATCTAATGTATAATACCCAAAGAAAAACCAGAAATCCAATGACAACTGCACCCGAGTCAACACCTTTGTCGATAGACAATATTCCAAAGGAAACGGCTGCAGTTAAAGATGGAACGATACTTTTAAAAAAAAAATCTGATGTGTTACACTCACATGACTTTCTCTACTCTTGTACAATCTAATTTTACAAACGCCTATTCTCCATATGCTTCATGTTAATCGAGATATCGAGATGTCAATCTTATTGGTAATTTTCTTGTAGATGCAAGGGAAATATCGTAGCTTTTAAGCGATAGTCAAATATTTTAACGCTGGTTGCTATGTGGCGCATTCCATTCTCTTTGCATGTCCAGGACATAAAAAAAATGAATAACGAATTTGAGAAAAAGTATAAGTATTGGAAAATTTAAGGAAATAACAAGCAATATCTCGAAAACGGTTCACTCAACAAAAGAAATGTATATGACATAAGTTGTGTATTTTAACGCGATCTACATTTTTTGTGTAGTAAAATTTTGTCTATCTCTTATGGTTTACCAGTTATGCAAAAGTCGTTCACAATGAAGAATACTTTTGGAGACATTCCCAGAAAATTCGAGATATACATTTCATTTCTCATGACATTATCTTAAACATATGATATTTTCATCAAAATCGTTAGAGCCATTTTTGAGAAAATTAAAATTTTCGAAAAATCTTCCATGTAAAGGGTAGTCTGGGGTGGGGGGATTTTCTTGAAAACCTTCGTGTCGCATCTCTGGAAGATACGGAACCTAAATACCTAGTTTGGTGCTTATCCGACTGTTCGTTTTTGAGTTATGCTGTTCACAGACACACAGACACACACACAGACACACACACGGACATGTTTCCAAAAATGCTTTTTGTGGATTCAGGAGGTCTCAAAACATGTATTTCCTGTGAAATCTCGGTATCGAATTTTTGGGTGGAATGCAATACTTCCCCTACTTACTATACGTAGTAGAGAAAGTAATAATGTGTTTTCCTTCCCACATTTTTTCAACAAAATCAAAACCAGAGTAATTTAAATGAACATGTGCTTCAACAATATATTGATAAAACACTAACGAAGTAAAACTAAAATTGCATCGCAAGGATCAATTTAATCTGAGCAAATAAAAAAGGAGATTTAAAATTAAACTAAAGCTTAATGAGAAGGTTACCTACTTCCACATATGTACATCCATAGTAAAAATTTCAATAAGTTTGCAGAAATGGTTTAAAGGTTTCAAAACTCAGTTATCGGTCCCCTTAAGTTTCTAGGTGTATTTAAAAGAATAATTGCTCTGAAGCAACACGTTTCCTGATTTACGAACCATCCTGTAAGTCATGGACTAGAAACATAAATCAAAGTTTGAGATAACTCGCACGTCGTGGAAAATTTCCAGTTTGTTTATGCAGTGGTGCGAAATGAACTGCGGGAAGATTAAACAAACATGTGACAATAGCAGAAGAGTGCACCCAGGTCAAGGCTGAGCCCCCAGCAGAAGCCCACGAAAATTCCCCGGCTAAGCACTTAAGCCCTCTGTCGATGTCGAGTCTTTACATAACCGCTCAACTATTTCGGTAAGCTGAAAGAAACACGGCTCAGTCACGATTATTCAAACCTAGCTCTTGTTTTTGATCCGGGGTATACAAAGAATGAACCGAGCTAGTTGGCTCCAAGGTAAGGTGTGAGGTTCGTATTCGGGAGGTGCCGGTTTCAATTCCCGTCGACCACACACTCTGACCGGTTTTTCGTGGTTTTCCCAGGTCGGTAGGCGAGTGCTGGGATGGTATCTCTTCTACCACAATTTCCTTTGTCTCACTCGCGTTTCACTCCGTTTCCTTCCCAAGTTTCAGGTTTCACGGTGTGAGACAGAAGGCGCACATGTTTGCTATACAAGAAAAATGCAATGATGGGATGAACTGGGCTCAAGGAATAAGGAGAATTTTACAGGAAATAGGAATGTGTAACTTATGGGAGGAGAGAGAGAGAGAGGGGTTAATTAAAGGTTTCTGGAAAGAAGTGAGGAACAGAGTAGAAGATATAGAGAAACAAGAATTATTTCAAAGTCTGGAAGGAAAGAAAAGTTTGGAACTATATAGACAATTAAAGGTGGACTGAGGAAGGGAGAAGTATGTGGATGTAGGTAATAGCTTAGTGAGAGAAGGGTGGGCCTGGTCTAGATTAAGTGCACATAGGCTAAGGGGAGATAGGAAGGGAGTGAATTTGGATAGATATCCTCTTTGTGGAGAGACAGATAATGACTTACATTATATAATTGAATGTGAAGAAACTAAGTTGTGGAGAGATCAGTTTTTACCTAAAGAATGGGAGAATGTTAACAAAGAAGTATTAAAAGTTAGGATAATGAAAATACAAAAAGAATGAGAATATATGGGGAATGTAAGAGAAAAATGGTTTAGAAAAATAAAGCAATATGAATTTGTTATGACCTACCATGCATAAATAACCACAGTGTTAAAATCCATGATGGATCAGAGAAAGAACGAGTTCTCATTTTAGAAACAGTATAAGTATTGGAAAATTCAAACAAATAACAAGGAATATATCGGAAATGGTTCACTAGACAAAAAAATATGTGACATAAATTGTGTGTTTTAACCAGATCTGCATTTTTTGTGTAGAAAAATTTTGTTTATCTCTTACGGTTTACCAGTTATGCAAAATAATTCAGAATGAAGAGCACTTTTGTGGACATTCCCAGAAAATTCAAGATAAGCATTTCATTTGCTATGAAAATATCTTAAACATATAACACTTTAATCAAAATCCTTAGAGCCATTTTGAAAAAATCAAAATTTTGGAATTATGTTCCATGTAAAAGGGCAGTCGGGGTGTGGAGGTTTTCTTGAAAGTCTTCGTGTCGCATCCTTAGAAGATACTAAACTCAAATACCAAGTTTGGTATTTATCTGACTTTTCGTTTCTGAGTTATGCTGTTCACAAACTGACAAACACACACACGGACATGTTTCCGAAAATGCTTTATTTGGATTCAGGGGGTCTCAAAACATGTATCTCCGGTGAAATCTCGGTATCGAATCTTTGGATGGAATGCAATACTTCCCCTACCTCCTATACGCATTAGGGAAAGCAAAAACTTAACTCCTACACTCTTTCGAGTAGAAAGGTACATTTTAGCTCATCTTTCAGGGAAAGCTTTGTTTTACAAACTGGTATCCTTTCTAAATAAGGCAGCTTCCGTATGTCCAAGCAATGTGGGGTTTTTATTTGTAAAGATATGCGAGTCCCCCCTCCCCATTTTTACTTTTAGCGATTATTTTCTGAGAAGGACGTTTTCTGAATATAAATAGTCAGTTTTTCTTCTATTGAAGCCAGCTAAATGAAATTTGAGGTGATGAAAACCTCAAATCAATGCTATTAATCTACTTCTGTATTAACAAGTTGGTCAGTTAAGTTTTAAAAAAATCTTAAGTTTTAAAAAAACGCTTATTCTCCATCTACTTCATGTTAATCGAGATAAACATTTGCAGACTCTATCTTATTGCTAATTTTCTTGTAGATGTAAGGGGAATATATATTTACAAGGGCAATATAGAAATACAGTAGCCTTTAAGCACATACATATCTCTTAATAGCTGGTTGCTAGGTGCAGCACCATTCCCTTTCCCACAGATTAATACTCTTTGCATATCCAAGACAAAAAAAATGAATAACGAATTCCCATTTGGGAAAATAAGTATTGAAAAATTTAAGGAAATAACAAGCAATATCTCGAAAATGGTTCACTCAACAAAAAAAATGTATATGACATAAATTGTCTATTTTAACGCGATCAACATTTTTTGTGTAGTAAAATTTTGTCTATCTCTTATGGTTTACCAGTTATGCAAAAGTCGTTCACAATGAAGAATACTTTTGGAGACATTCCCAGAAAATTCAAGATATACATTTCATTTGTCATGAAAATATCTTAAACATATATTATAATCAAAATCGTTAGAGCCATTTTTGAGAAAATTAAAATTTTCGAAAAAATTTCCATGTAAAGGGTAATCAAGTTAGGTATTTATCCGACTTTTCGTTTTTGAGTTATGCTGTTCACAAACTGACAGACACACACACGGACATGTTTCCAAAAATGCTTTATTTGGATTCAGGGGGTCTCAAAACACGTATTTCCGGTGAAATCTCGGTATCGAATCTTTGGGTGGAATACAATACTTCCCCTACTTAGTACGTAGTAGAGAAAGTAAAAAAAGTAGTTTCCTTAATAAACTGCATAACTCCTTACAGCAGGTCAGCAAACTTAGAAGGCAGGCATCTACATCCTGTAAAACTTTCAGTCTGTATCGGTAGGGTCACTGCTACGAGTAGATTATAACTGTTAAGGGATAATACTACGGTAGTTGCCAGATCTTCCTTCACCTATTGGTCATTGGCCGTGAAACTAACGCAGAGCCTGCTGTAAGTAATCTCACGTTACGTCAAGGAACAGTCTGATGGATACTTTCCGTTGTCCGGGTGTGGCCGGCAGTTTCCCAGGCACACATCCTTGCAACTTGCACTAATTAAATTTCCTGATGTCTATCTTTCCTGGGAATGGTTTGCTGGTGCCGAACCTAGACCTCACACCTCCTCTCTCTGAATCACTCGGGTTTGTCAGGCTTCCTTCTCCTTTTTCTTCTTTTCTTGGCAAACCCCAGACCAACCGCTGAGTTTGTTAGTTGTTAGTCACCTGCAGAGAACTTGCTTCATACTCAAGCATGCAAATTGACAGGCGAAAACTAAGAAATCTCCTTGAACATGCAATCACTATGATGAGCCACAGTTATCAGCGTCACCAACGTGTCGAAACTGATTCCACACTTCCTCCACATACCAGTAAATATACTGAATCGAACCCATAGTTTTAGACACAGAAAGACAGCAATCAAAAGCTGCATCACTTGAGCCGATAAAACAAGAGGAAACATAGTTTTCAACAGATAATCACCTGAAATATTTTTACTTTCCCTACTACGTATAGTAAGTAGGGGAAGTATTGTATTCCACCCAAAAATTCGATACCGAGATTTCACTGAGACCCCCTGAATCCAAAAAAAAACATTTTTGAAAACATGTCCGTGTGTGTGTGTGTCTTTGAACAGCTTAACTCAAAAACGAACAGTCTGATAAACACCAAACTTGGTATTTAGGTTCAGTATCTTCCAGAGATACGACACGAAGGTTTTCAAGAAAATCCCCCTATCCCAGATTACCTTTTACATGGAACATTTTTCTTAAATTTTAATTTTCTCAAAAATGGCTCTAACGATTTTGATTAAAATATCGTATATTAGAGACATTTACATTACAAATATTATTTTCTGGGAATAGCCTATGACGTACACTTCATTCGCAAGGAATTTTGTATAACTGGTAAACGTTAAGCGAAAGACGAAAACGTACTACACAAATAATGTAGATCTCTTTAAACCTAATTTATTTTAACTAAGATTTTTTTGAGAGATATTACTCATTAATGGTTCGAATTGTTCAATACTTTGTAATTTTGTTCAAGTCCTTTCGATATTCAGTTGTTTATCACGATTGCATGCAGAATTTTAAGGCCAGTACATAGTGTCCAGTTCCTAAACATTTGACTATCGGTATTCTCTTTGAATCTATAACGAAATGTGCAATGCAACTGTTTCCGGAAAGGTTTATCTCGATTAAAATTAAAATAAGCTTTAGAAAGTATAATTTGTATACTCAGTAAGCGATACAGCGCAGAGAAAGTCGTGTGAATGTATCACATCTGAATTTTTTTAATCAGAAGAGAATTCGGCGTTCGTGTTTTCACTAATCCTACTTTTTACCTATAATAGGCAGAGGAAAGATTGTATTCAACCCAAATCGAGAAAATACCTGTTTTGAGGCCCCTGGATATAAGAATAGCGTTTTTAGAAAACGTCCGTGTATATGTGTGATGGATGGATGGATGGATGGATGGATGGATGGATGGATGGATGGATGGATGGATGGATGGTGCTGTACAACTCAAAAAAGACATTTATATTTGAAGTTCAGCAACTTCAAAGGATGCAACAGGAAGATTTTAAACAAAATCCTCCAACCCTTTACATGGAACATTTCCATTAATGGCTCAATACCATACGTTTCAGACATTTCCAAGACAATATATGTCCTAAATTTCCTGTGAATAACCTGTGAAATTCTCTGCAATCCGTATGAATTTTGTACACTTTTATACAGTTATAAAAGAGAAACTTACTACGCAAAAAACGTAAATGTCATTAAAACGCATACAAATTTTTGTGGCATTAACCATTTCCAAAATATTCCTTGGCATTGGACTGAATTTTCAAACCTTGCTCAGCTGTCATTGCTTTGTTGCCGTGCTCTTGCAAAGCATGCAGCTTTTTAAATATATCAGTATCGTTTCAGCCTTGTACCGCTCTTGCACCTAAAACGAAATGTGTATTGGAACTACTTTGAAAACGTTAATCTAGAATAATATGAAGTAGATAGAAAAATAAGGCATTCTTTTCTTGTAACAATAGTTTTA
Organism: Deroplatys truncata; assembly: GCA_030765065.1. Taxonomy (NCBI): domain Eukaryota; kingdom Metazoa; phylum Arthropoda; class Insecta; order Mantodea; family Mantidae; genus Deroplatys; species Deroplatys truncata. The sequence continues at coordinate 53,133,322 of CM060975.1, read as the reverse complement.
TAAGAGTGGATAGAAAAAGCCGTATGAATGTGACACATCAGGTTTTTTACTTTCTTTAGCACGTACATTGTAGGTAGAGAGGGCATTGCATTCCACTCAAGAAATCAGTACCGAGGTTTCAATGGAAATGCATGTTTTGAGGCACCTTGAATACAAAAAGCATTTTTACAAAAAGGTCCGTGTGTATGTTTGGGCGTGAACGGCATAACTCAAACGAGAAGTCGGATTGGTAGGTATTTATGTAATAGTAATAGCGGTTTGAGTGGCGCAAAACTGCGGCGGTCATCAGCGCCACCCTCTGGCTATAAATTTTTTCAAGTCAGTACATCAATACAATAAAAACAAAACAAGTACGAGTCAACTCAGATTACAGAAGCAGCTCTGGTTATATAGATAATTACATTCTGGTACAAAACCAATACAGTCAGAGCATTCACAGAGAGAAACACCAGGATTACAAAAATTGAAATAGTAAATCAACAAATGCAAAAATTAAGCAATAGAAATCTCACAGATTATGGCAAATAAGAACTAACCCTGAGCAAATGTAAACGTACAATGCAATTCTACACAGTTATAAAAACAATAACACACGAGAAACTTCCTTCCTTAATAATCCAATTAATTCCAATCACAAACTGTCTATGCAAGGCACCAACCTCGACACCTAGTTCATGTAACACTTGCCTCCCCCCACTCCAGCACCAAAATCACCCAAGAACATCCACGTATCCTTAAACTCCTTCACCACACCCTCCTTCCGAACTCACGAAAACTCTTCCCTGTCAACTCGCCCTTTCCTCCACAGATGCGGACACAGAAAGTATAGTCACATTTCGAAATTTAACCTTAAGTCTAATCCTTCATTAACTGGCTCCAACTCTATTAGGCTCTGCTTTATTCCCTTTGCGATAATAAATCCTATCTTGTATAGTCCAGGCTCAGTTTATCCATAATACATTAATGTGTAATCCTGTTTATGTATTCTTCCTTTTCCACTCCAACGTTTTTCTTGCAACATTACTGTCCAACCAATACCTAAAGAGTTATTTGCCACTTCTTTCATTTTTCCAGGCCATAACATAGTTTGAACACTTCAAATCGCCAACAACAAACCATCCGTCTTAACAAGGTTTTTACAAGTGCTTAACCCCCAACCTGGAGGACCAGGTCTCGTTATTTCTGACCCCAGGAGACAGGGTGGACTGGTTATACCCCCAGACACTGGGTGGCTCAGGTTCCTTGAGATCGCCACTCCCGTACTCACCAAAGTGAGCCCCTAAGGGGGGGTATTTATGTTTAGTACCTTCCAAAGCTGCTACACGATGATTTTCAACTACCGTTTAAATGGAATATTTTTCGAAATGTTTTATTTTATAAAAAATAGCTCTGACGAATTTGATTAAGATACCATGTATTAAAGGTATTTACATTAAAATAAAATGTATATCTTGATTTTTTTGGGGAAATAGTCTATGAAGCCCTCTTCATTTGGAAGGAATTTTGTATAATCTTGTGTAACTGGTAAACGTTACGCGATAGACGAAAGCGCACTGCACAAAAAACTAGATCTCTTTATAACATGAAGTTTACTCCAAATAATTTGCTGTGGCATTAGCCATTACCGAGATATCCGTTATTAAAGATTCCATTGTTCAATACTTTAATCATTCTTTTAGAGACCTATCGATTTTCAGTTGTTTCTCGCGATTGCAAGGAAAGAGTATGGAGTTTTACGGCCAGCATATATCGCCCAGCTCTAAAACATTTGACTGTCGTTATTCCTTTTGTATTTTTAAGGAAATATGTAATGCAGCTATTCCTGGAAATGTTTATCTCAATTAAAATGAAGTAGGTAGAAAAATAAACTTTCGTAAGAATAATTTGCATATCCACTAATAAAGACGGGGTGGAGAAATTTATGTGATTGTAACACATCATATTTTTACTTTCTCTACTACGTATAATAAGTAGGGGAAGTATTGTATTCCACCCAAAAATTCGTTACCGAGATTTCACCGGAAATACATGTTTTGAGACCCCCTGAATCCAAAAAAAAGCATTTTTGGAAACATGTCCGCGCGCGCGCGCGCGTGTGTGTGTGTGTGTCTGTGAACAGCATAACTCAGAAACGAGCAGTCGGATAAACACCAAATTTGGTATTTAGGTTCAGTATCTTCCAGAGATGCGACACGAAGGTTTTCAAGAAAATTCCCCCACCCCAGGATACCCTTTACGTGGAAGATTTTTCGAAAATTTTAATTTTCTCAAAAACGGCTCTAATGATTTTGATTAAAATATCATATGTTTAAGATAATTTCATGGCAAATAAAATGTATATCTTGAATTTTCTGGGAATGTTTCCAAAAGTATTCTTCAATGTGAACGACTTTTGCATAACTGGTAAACCATAAGAGATAGACAAAATTTTACTACACAAAAAATGTAGATCGCGTTAAAATACACAATTTATGTCATATACATTTTTTTTGTTGAGTGATCCATTTTCAAGATATTGCTTGTTATTCTCTTAAATTTTTCAATACTTATTTTCTCAAATGGGAATTCGGTATTTATTTTTTGTCTTGTATATACAAAGAGTATTAATCTGTGGCAAAGGGAATGTATGTGCTTAAAGGCTACTGTATTTCCAAATTGCCTTGTAAATATATATTCCCCTTACATCTACAAGAAACTTAGCAATAAGATAGAGTCTGCAAATGTTTATCTCGATTAATATGAAATAGATGGAGAATAAGCGTTTGTAAAAATAGTTTTTACAAGAGTAGAGAAAGTCATATGAGTGTAATACATCAGATTTTTTGAAAAATTTACTTCCGCGTAAAAAATGCTATACAGTAGAAATGGCGAAAAAGCGTTAGCAAACGTACTGCTAGCTGGTGTCACATAGGCTCGGATAAGAAGGGGTTTTCTCACTCTTACTTTACGGGGTTTGTTCTGGTTGCCCGGGCACCCACTACCCGTGCTAAGCGTTCATTATTGCTGTTTCTGTTGAATGTTTACTTCATAACTTTTCCTGTAATAAATTTAATTCTAGAAAATTATAAAACACGTTGAAAATATAGAATGATTTAAAAGGTGACCCACAAACTGATGGAACTTAGAGATGGGTCGAAAACAAGTTTAGAGAATTTGTGCCCAGCGGTTACTGGAGGTCACTAAAGGTACAATCAAATTTTAAATCCGCACGCTATGAATTTTGTCGTAGTCCAGAAAAGGGGGACCATGATTGCGATGAAGGATAGACACACACGGGTAAGCTCTGGCCTATCATAGCACTGTATAGCGCGGTACATCGAATCTGTAGTCCGTAAAGTCGTAAACTGTCCTCCGCTTGCGTATATTTTCCGCACAAACCGTAAAAGTTAGCCAGAATGAATAGGATATCCTTTCAGATACATGGGCAGTATTCAGTACATGTTTTGCAGCATATCGATGCAGCACGAGGTTGACACAAAACGAGTAAAGACATTAGAATTTAATCCTTTTTTCCCCGAGTTAGCTCAAGACGGCATGATGATTCAATAGTAAAGGATATTTTTAGCTGCCTTCTAACGTCGGGTGCCAACGTTACGGGATACATACACAATGGGACATCAAAATGGCACAATGCGGACACCCTTTGCTTCCGGAATAGTCTCAAGGGCGTCTCAGATATCTAGAGTCTTTGCCCTTTAGGTCATCTTAAAGAGGGATGTGTTATTTCCACGTGTTCAAAAATATTAAAGATGTTGATCTCGTTTCAAGTATGAGACAATATCTAAGTGGAGCAGAACAATATGCACTTGTGTGCTAGTACAAGTCTATGTTGCAACATGCCTACTACTGTTCGGTCCAAATCTCTTGACGTTTCGTGACAACCAATGCGAAGTGACCACGCAGTTGCCAAACTTCACTTCGCTTCGTTTCGAATGTAACGTGTTTGTTATGAATGCCATCACAATGTTCAATTAAAAAATCTGATGTGTTACACTCACATGACTTTCTCTACTCTTGTACAATCTAATTTTACAAACGCCTGTTCTCCACATGCTTCATGTTAATCGAGATATCGAGATGTCAATCTTATTGGTAATATTCATGTACATGCAAGGGGAATATGGTAGCTTTTAAGCGATAGTCAAATATTTTAACGCTGGTTGCTATGTGGCGCATTCCATTCTCTTTGCATGTCCAGGACATAAAAAAAATGAATAACGAATTTGAGAAAAAGTATAAGTATTGGAAAATTTAAGGAAATAACAAGCAATATCTCGAAAACGGTTCACTCAACAAAAGAAATGTATATGACATAAGTTGTGTATTTTAACGAGATCTACATTTTTTGTGTAGTAACATTTTGTCTATCTCTTATGGTTTACCAGTTATGCAAAAGTCTTTCACAATGAAGAATACTTTTGGAGACATTCCCAGAAAATTCGAGATATACATTTCATTTCTCATGACATTATCTTAAACATATGATATTTTCATCAAAATCGTTAGAGCCTTTTTTGAGAAAATAAAAATTTTCGAAAAATCTTCCATGTAAAGGTTAGTCTGGGGTAGGGGGATTTTCTTGAAAACCTTCGTGTCGCATCTCTGGAAGATACTGAACCTAAATACCAAGTTTGGTGCTTATCCGACTGTTCGTTTTTGAGTTATGCTGTTCACAGACACACACACAGACACACACACAGACACACACACACACACACACACAGACACACACACAGACACACACACGGACATGTTTCCAAAAATGCTTTTTTTGGATTCAGGAGGTCTCAAAACATGTATTTCCGGTGAAATCTCGGTATCGAATTTTTGGGTGGAATGCAATACTTCCCCTACTTACTATACGTAGTAGAGAAAGTAAAAATACAAGAAAACAAGAAGGCACACAATAATGGAAATGTAATACACAAATAGAGAAATAAAAACCACATGCCTCCTTTGTTATTCAAGTGGCACAGCTAACGGCACGCCTCAGCCTAAGTTCTCGGCATTTCGCGAAGTTAACATTTTTGCTGTTTTCTTCGTTGGCATTCTTTTTACAGAAATTACACACACTGAAGACAACAGCCCTAACCTTACTGTTATATCCACTGGTTCTACTGGGGTTACTAAACGACATTTTCATGAAAGTGTTAGCTTTATAAACGCTAGGACAAAGCCTATCAATGTAAGAACTGAGTACACCGCAGTTGAATTCACAACCGAGTTGTTCAACCTTCGAGCAAGCGCGCTGTAAAAAGTACACCAGCAATATTTTTTTTTCCTTGCAATATTTTAACAATGTTTTAACCTTGAGCTATCGCGTCAATAGTGCAAAGATTTCCGTTGTTGATATTTCCTCGGGAATTTATGACAATTGCTGATTCTTTGTTTAAAGTTCTCAGTTGGCTTATTTATTTATTCATTCATATTTTTACTTTCTCTACTACGTATAGTAAGTATGGGAAGTATTGTATTCCACCCAAAAATTTGATATCGAGATTTCACCGGAAATATGTTTTGAGAACCCCTGAATCCAAAAAAGCGAAACATGTTCGTGTGTGTGTGTGTGTGTGTGAACAGCATAACTCAGAAACGAAAAGTCGGATAAACACCAAACTTGGTATTTGGGTTCAGTATCTTCCAGAGATGCGACACGAGGGTTTTCAAGAAAATCTCCCCACCACAGATTACCCTTTACATGGAACATTTTTCGAACATTTCAATTTTCTCAAAAATGGCTCCAACGATTTTGATTAAAATATCATATGTTGAAGATATTTTCATGACAAATAGAAATGTATATCTCGAATTTTCTGGGAATGTCTCTAAAAGTATTCTTCATTGTGAACGACTTTTGCGTTAAAATACACAATTTATTGATATACTTTTTTTTTTGAGTGAACCATTTTCGAGATATTGCTTGTTGTTCCCTTAAATGTTCCAATACTTTTTCTCAAATGGGAATTCGTTATTCATTTTTAATGTCCTGGACATATAAAGAGAATGGAATACTCCACATAACAACCAGCTCTTAAAAGATTTGACTATCGCTTAAATACTACCACATTCTCCTTGCACCTACAAGAAAATTAGCAATAAGATTAACATCTCGATTAACATGAAGCATATGGAGAATAAGCGTTTGTAAAAATAGTTTGTACAAGAGTAGGGAAAGTTATGTGAGTGTAACACATCAGATTTTTTTTTTTTTTTTTTTTTTTTTTTTTTTTGCATTCCAAGTAATGAGGTGTTAATGTTGTAAAAAGCACAACATGCTCTTCTCATGTAAAGGATACATGCTTGTTCTAGGACTCGGCATTATGCAGAAGCATAATAATCATTAAAATGCACGTAAGCATTGGTTTTCCAATGGTATTACTGTACGAAATAAACCCATATATTATGACGTTTATTAAAAAACGTCAGGATGGTTTTGTAGAGCTGCATCAGAGGGCTTTGAAAGGATTTTCATGACGAGTTTGTAGCTATACCTATTAGAAAATCTCGTGGGATAACTATTTCTAAATGTATTTAGGACATCGAGAATTGCACATTATTAAATAATTGTGTCTATGACACAACAATATATAAGTACGACAGCAATGGATTTATTACTATTACAAGCCTGACTATAGCTAAAAGTCTCCATTTAAACATCACGAAAGATAACTGTAAATTAATGGCGAACCACTGGACGTAAAAATATGATTCTTTTTTGTACTTCTTCAGGAAAATGTCTCCTTCTATCCTAGCTACTTGCTTTTCTGAAATATTTAATACGCATGCACGCACATGATATTACAATTAGAGTTTTACCAGCGGCGAGGTATACCTCCCCTAAGGCAACGCTGCACAGCTGCTATACGCTAGTGCCGTATTGGTGGACACGCCTCAAACGTCAAGAGATTTGGTCCGCATAATAAAGCAAAGTTTGTCACTCACATATACCACCTGTGTATGTTTTGGGTGCGGGTTGAGGTAGAAGAGGGATGAGGTAGATTATTATAAAAGCTGGTTCACGACCGCCCGAGAACGGGAAGCAATACAACATACATTTGTTCACAATAGTCCAAAAAGGAGAACGGGAGTGCATATCAATCATATTGATCACAAAGTGGAAAGTCGATTTTGCGCAATGGGATTTCATTTGCTTTTAACTGGCGGATGATAATTTTTCATCTGCTTCCAATTCAGACAACAAATGCGGGTTAGCCAATGTCAAAATACGATACAGTAAACATTATGTAAATGCAGATCCATTATATTTCCGATACCTCTGCCGTACCAAGCTTTCGTTGCTTTATTTAATGGTGTACATTAAAGCTGTTTATTCTCGTTCTTTGTTAATTTCTACCGGTTTTTGCTGTTCTTTGTGGCTTTTGCTATTGTTTCTGAGGCAATAACCAATTTTAATTTGCACGTAAACAAACCAATTCTCAATGGATCTGAGGGTGTCAATATAGTATATAACATTCTTATTCGTACATTTCAATTTTCTAAGAAAATACTTTAATATTTGTTAGAAGACACAGTCAAATTAATATTTTTCCCATACATGTTGAACAACATAACACTTGCTGTTTTAGGAATTAACTAAATATTAACTTATGAACTTACAAACTAAATTAAATAAAACTGTAAAAGAAACATGACCATATTTGCACAACTTTTCTATTCGTACATTAGAAGTAATAGTTTAATAACAAACACACCACTGATAATTTAATATTTTGTTGAGTACCCTTTGGCTTTAATAGCTGTCTCACACCGTCTCTTCATAGAAGTAACCAAGTGTTTACATTCTTCTGGAGTAATTTTATTCCATTCTTCTTCCACAACACATTTAAGCGCTTGTTTAGATTTTACTCTGCTTTTACGGACTCGTTTCTTCAAATTGTCCACAGATGCTCGATTGGATTCAAGTCTGGACTGAGGAGGTATTTGTAGTACTTTGGGTACATTCCATATCAACCAATTCATGTTCAGTCTTACCTAGTGCTTACTATCATTATGCTGTTGAAACCTATAACCAGTTGCCATGCCCATTTTCTTGGCACTCTGCTTTACTTTGTTTTTTAAAATGTCAAAATACACATATTTGTCCATAGTGCCATCAATAAATTATATATTACCAACACCGTTGGATGACATACAGGTCCAGAGCATAATGGAACCACCATCATGTTTAAGTGTGGGGAAGAGTGTTTCGTAGTCATTGCCTGAATTTGCTTTTCTCCAGACTCTGTTTATCCCATCTGACCCGAAGAGGTTTATCTTAGTCTTGTCTGACCATATCACACCGTCCCAAAAGTTCTGATCCTTATGAATGTGAACTTTAGCAAATGCAACTCGTTTCTTCCTGTACATAAGGCTTCTTCCTTGGTGTTCGGCCATGATATTCATACTTCCATAAGACACGACGAAGTCTGGTCAGATATCTTTTTTCCAGATACATTTTCTACTAATGGTTGTAATTGAGGAACACTTAATTTTTGATTTTCTCGGATTCGGCTTCCAATGTAACGTTTCTCCCATACATTCAGCCTACTTTCATTAGGTTTTCTTGGTAATTTTTTTTGAACGTTGCTCCCTAAATTGTTTGACTACGTACTGAATGGTAGAATGCGGTTTATTTGCTGTCTCTCCTATTTTTCTGAGAGAATATCCTCTAAATGCCAGTCTATAATTACTTGCTTCAGATCAGAACTAAGCTCCTTTTGCTTACCCATTTCTATCACTATTGACAGAACGTATTCAACTGCGACGGCAGTAGCCTAAGCGACCTTTGAAACACATGCATGTTGAAGCTGTTACCGACGCAATGGTTATTCCTAACAACTGTGTAGGTTTTGCAATGCATTTTTTCACTGGAATTTGTTTGAATTAGACTCATCAAGTACGTATAAATGACTCACAGAAAAACACAAGTTTTTAAGCAAGTAGAGAGTAACCTTTTATTGAAAACCTGGTGTGTACAACGAACAATGTTATATACTGACTATGCTAAGATTTGTTTCAGTTTCATGTTTACAGCTTAAGACTAGAGAGAGCTCTAGTGGCTGTTTCATGTCACGGTCGTCTAGAATAATCTCTACTATGAAGAGTCTAATATGCACAATATGGATCTAATGAACCGTGCCCGGGAACGAAAATGATGAAGTTCAAACTTAGCCAAGTTTTTTCTCCCGTTCCCAGGGCCCAGGAAACCTCCCCGTCAATTGTGAATCCTCACATTACAATACACGTATTTCAACTTTGTCGTTCTCGTTCTGGTTACCGTTCTCGATTGTTGTGAACCAGCCTTGACCATCGTCCTCCTCATCCCCATAGGTTTAGATTCGTCCTCCGTGGTGTAGTGGTTACCATGCTAGCCTCTAGTTCTCGAGGTCGCGGTTTCAATCCCGGCGGAGGGCGATGGAATTTTTTCGGGCGTAAAAATTCTTAGCATGGCTTTCTTCGGAAGGGAACTAAAGCCGGTGGTCCCGTGTAGTAGATTTACGGCACGTAAAAGAACCTCAAACCTGATAAAGAGGCCTCTGAGCAAAATTACCGGTCTTTCACACCCAGTATAGAATGGAACACTAAGAACCACAGTAGTTAAAGAGCGTCCATAAATAAAACTCCATTTCAATTTTCCATAGCTTTAGGTAAAGTAGTGAACATGAGTGTCTTGAATCAGGTGATCTTGCCTATCATGTATGAATGATAACAGTCGCACTGTAAAACGTTGGTCCTTATTGTGCTCTAGATGCCATTTACCGCTCGCACAGTGTTGTTTGCTACACGCCGTATTTGTACCTTTCCGATTCAGTCCCGACTACCGACTATTTCCTTGTTTTCATCCCGGCTTCGACACTTCTTTGTCGCGAGACTCTGTATCCGGCCTTAATTTTCGCAGCAACTTCCTCGAAAATGTTATAAGTGTTCTTGCTTGTGCATTGTAGCCAGTAACATGACATTTACTTCCCCTACCTTTCCTCCGAGTCGCATGACATGCGTCTTCCTGAATAATTTGCTTCTCTTATTGGTTATTTATTTTCCTAAAAATTTCTCTCATTGGTTATTGTAAGTTACCCTAGAGATAGAAATTGCAGGGAGTTAGGTCGGGGGACCGAGGGGGCCACAAATCTCTACTAATGATTCTGTCCTCAAACACACTTTCATAAAGTTGGTAAGTAAAGCCTTTAAAAGTAGTTTTAAAAATGTTGTATGGTTTTATCCGCGCCTTTCTATGATAGCGGCAGACGGCAACGAGCGCCGAGGACGCGGGCAGGAAAAACACCTTGCAACCGGTTCGTAGTCTTTTGGTTCTCCCTGTAGATTTGGAGGCCTTTTTAGCTCTCCTGATTCATTCTTTAGAACTCACGTGATTTAACACAATTAAAAATTCCCTACATCTAGCTTAGCTTTGGGACTCCTAGGGCTTACGTAGTATAAGTCTTTCTTGCTCCAAACATGAATAAAGAACCATTGTCTGCATAAGGAAGGTTACTGCAACTTCTCTTTGCTTTGTGAGTTCTCAAAGAATATTTTACGAAGCAGTGAAATATTCTTTGCGTCTTGTTATACGAGTAAAATGGATAATAAAAAAATTGAAGAATTGCATACACATTATTTACATACAGTACACGATTAAAATATTGTAATTAACATTTAATGGCCTCGATAAAGAACATTATTCGTTAATTTAGTAATGACATCTTTACGAGTTGAAGAGAAATGCTGTCTCAACTGTTTAATCTGGCAAGTGTTGCTCGAAATGCCCCTCCTCATCAGCACTGCAACATTGCTCAAAGCCTAAGTACCACACACTAACACGCAGCAAGACACAAATCCCGATCAGCTTCAGATCATTAAATACCTCTGGGGTGAACTTCCTTAATGCGTCAATTGTGGCTGCCATTCTCCTAAAGACGTCCCCAGAAATTACAAGAATGAGATCTAGTGAACAGGGACGCCAGTCAACACTGTGGCAAATTGTTCCAAAGGTAGTTTCTCACCAGCACATCAAAATGAGGTGATGCCTCGTCTTGCCAGAAGCACAATTCGGAAAAGCCAGCCATAACATAAAACAGTTATGTTTTTACTTTTTACTTTCTCTACTAAGTATAGTAGGTAGGGGAAGTATTGCATTCCACCCAAGCATTCGATATCGAGATTTCACCGAAAAGATATGTTTTGAGGCCCCCTGAATAAAAAAAATCTGATGTGTTACACTCACATGACTTTCTCTACTCTTGTACAATCTATTTTTACAAACGCCTATTCTCCATATGCTTCATGTTAATCGAGATATCGAAATGTCAATCTTATTGGTAATTTTCTTGTAGATGCAAGGGGAATATGGTAGCTTTTAAGCGATAGTCAAATATTTTAACGCTGGTTGCTATGTGGCGCATTCCATTCTCTTTGCATGTCCAGGACATAAAAAAAATGAATAACGAATTTGAGAAAAAGTATAAGTATTGGAAAATTTAAGGAAATAACAAGCAATATCTCGAAAACGGTTCACTCAACAAAAGAAATGTGTATGACATAAGTTGTGTATTTTAACGCGATCTACATTTTTTGTGTAGTAAAATTTTGTCTATCTCTTATGGTTTACCAGTTATGCAAAAGTCGTTCACAATGAAGAATACTTTTGGAGACATTCCCAGAAAATTCGAGATATACATTTCATTTCTCATGACATTATCTTAAACATATGATACTTTAATCAAAATCGTTAGAGCCATTTTTGAGAAAATTAAAAATTTCGAAAAATGTTCCATGTAAAGGGTAGTCTAGGGTGGGGGGATTTTCTTGAAAACCTTCGTGTCGCATCTCTGGAAGATACTGAACCTAAATACCTAGTTTGGTGTTTATCCGACTGTTCGTTTTTGAGTTATGCTGTTCACAGACACACACACACACACACACACACACACACACACGGACATGTTTCCAAAAATGCTTTTTTTGGATTCAGGAGGTCTCAAAAGATGTATTTCCGGCGAAATCTCAGTATCGAATTTTTTGGTGGAATGCAATAATTCCCCTGCTTACTATACGTAGTAGAGAAAGTAAAAAGCATTTTTGGAAACATGTCCGTGTGTCTGTGAACACCATAACTCGGAAAGGAACAGTTGGATAACCACCAAACTTGGTATTTAGGTTCAGTATCTTCCAGAGATGCGACACGAAGGTTTTCAAGAAAATCCCCCCACCCCAGATTACCCTTTACATGGAACATTTTTCGAAAATTTTAATTTTCTCAAAAATGGCTCTAACGATGTTGATTAAAATATCTTATGTTTAAGATATTTTTATGACAAATGAAATGTATAACTAGAATTTTCTGGGAATGGCTCCAAAAGTATTCTTCATTGTGAACGACTTTTGCATAACTTGTAAACCATAAGAGATAGACAAAATTTTACTACACAAGAAATGTAGATCGCGTTAAAATACACAATTTATGTCATATACTTTTTTTTTGTTGAGTGAACCATTTTCGAGATATTGTTTGTTATTCCCTTAAATTTTCCAATACTTATACTTTTTCTCAAATTGTTATTCATTTTTTTTGTCCTGGTAATGCAAAGAAAATGGAATACTCCACATAGCAACCAGCTCTTAAAATACTTGACTATCGCTTAAAGCCTACCAATTCCCCGTGCATCTACAAGAAAATTAGCAATAAGATTAACATCTCGATTAACATGAGGCATATGGAGAATAAGCGTTTGTAAAAATAGTTTGTACAAGAGTAGAGAAAGTCATGTGAGTGTAAGAAATCAGATTTTTATACCTATTATCGACTCTAAGCCCAATCGCTACCAAACTAAAAAATCCGATGTGATACATTCACATGACTTTCTCTGCCTCTATTGTTTACTAGTGGGTATGCAAACTAGTCTTACTAAATTTACTTTTATATCTGCTTTATTTTAATCCAAATAAAATTTTGCAGAAATACCTATATCACACATTTCGTTATAGATACAAAGGGAACAGCAATAGTCAAATGTTTAAGAACTGGACGCTATATGCCGGCCTTAAAAATCCACACTGTTGCCATGCAACCGCGAGAAACAATTGAATATTGAAAATGACTTTAAGAGAATGACCACGAAATGAACAATTCAAACCTTTAGTAACGGGTATCTCAGAAACGTCTTATGCCACAAAAAATGTATTTTAAATAAATTGTATGTTTTAAAGAGAATCCATATTTTTTGTGCATTACGTTTTCGTCTATCGCTTAATGTTTACCAGTTATACAATATTCCTTCCGAGTGAAGAGGATTTCATAAGCTGTTCCCCGAAAATTCAAGATATACATTTTATTTGTGATGTAAACATCTTTAATATGGTATTTTATTAAAATCGTTAGCCATTTTTTTAGAAACTCCAAAATTTAGAAAAATGTTCCATGTAAAGGTTAGTTTGGGGTGGGAGAATTTTATTGAAAATCTTCATGTCGCATCTTTAGAAGATATTGAAACTAAAAACCAACTTTGGTATTTATCCGACTTTTCATTTTTGAGTTATATTGTTCACAGACACACTCACACAGACATGCTTCCAAAAATGCTTTATTTGGATTGAGGGCGCCTCAAAATATATATTTCCAGTGAAATCTCGGTATCGAATTTTTGGGTGGAATGCAATGCTTCCCCTACTTACTATACGTAGTAGAGAACGTAATAACTCGATCATTCGGATAATTCTTTCCCGCTATAAAATACTTCAGGCTATACACCACCTTCAGAATGTGAGGTTAAGGAGGTGAGGAATACAACATCCACCAATATTTTACTTGAATTTCAGTAAATAACACAACTTTGGGGGGGGGCGCCGGGGTAGTGCAGTGGTTTCCGATTCTCATACTGAAGGTCCGGGGAAAAAGCTGTAGGTCCTCTCATTTCACCGCCATCCTCATTACCCTACCATCGGAGGCAACAAATTTCGCCCACTGGGTGTCTCCACCTCAGAAATGGGTCCAGGTATCGCTTGGTGGAATGAGGTAACCCCGAAGGTCATAGTCATGCCGGGAGCGTTAAAAACGACCACAGAGTTTTTGATCCATTATTGCTAATATCTGGGGTTTGCGAAGTTTAAGTTTTAAGGGTTGAGTGCAACAATTCGGCATAAAAAGCCTGCCAGATAATTGTAGAATGATTTCATACAGAGTACCGGGGTTAAATTAAATTCTTATTCTAGATTTAGAGTCACTCGTTCAGAAGGTACTATGAGTATAATCCCACAAGTGAAGAATGGAAGATACAAATCAGTTTACGTAGACATTTTCTCCTGGGGATAGCCAGATACAGAAGTGCTCGAGTTTCAAATCAAAGACCTGCATACTACAACTGTAATGTGAACGTACAGAAATGCCATATAAAGTATACGTTTCTTTCATTCCATTTTATGGCTGTATGGCTTGACGCTAATAACACTAGAAGTGAGCAGGTGTGCGTCTGGGTTTATCGCATCACGCTTCGACATAACTTTACCATTCAAGTCCAAACGTGACTTGCAGAGAAAACGGTAGCATGCTGTAAAAATCCTATAAAGGACATCTTCATTACAACTGCTCACGGCGATAAAAAAAAGTTAAAATATTTGTTTTCTTTTCAAGCAGATCTATCGTACCATGCCGACAAAGAGCTCTTCGAGTTCTGAATGAATGATGAAGCATAAAATGTACTCCTACATCTGGATTAAATAAACCGGAAACCTGTTAACGCCAAACAAGAATTCCAGGAGAATTTCGACTACCTTAAAAAGTACAGTATAAATAACTGTCCAGTGCGTAAAATATGCATAAGTCAGTATCAGTAATTTCTTCTTCATTTAACCTATTGTAGGAGGCGTCCTTAGGAGGCAAGCAGGTTTCGTTTTTAACTTCCCTACTCCCTTACGAGTCATCAACTTCAAACTGTCTTCTCCGAAGTGCTTAAGCGTTTCAAGATACGATGTCAGATTTTTCACCAGCTTGTACTGAGGAACCGAAAGCTATCCACAAACTGAAGCTTTATATCTCTAACATACGTGGAAAATCAATATATAGATTTCTTCAGAGCTAGGAATTACCTCCGCCCGCTCACTTGTACATTCCAGCTCCATAACAATGAAGTGAAATTTAAAATTGAGCTTTATTTAGGGACGCTCTTTAACTACTGTGGTCCTTAGCGTCCCATTTTATATTGGGCGTGAAACACCGGTAATTTTGCTCTGAGGCCTCTTTATCAGGCTTGAGGTTCTTTTACGTGCCGCAAATCTACGACACGGGACCACCGGAGTCATACCCACTGAGGTTGTGCATGAAGACGGGAATATATTTAGGCGTTTTACAGGCTAAAGTTGGTGTTATGTCTATGCAAACCAGATGTAAACGCAGTAACGCAGGGCGATGGATTTATTTCAGGTGTAAAAATCCTTAGCATGGATTCCTTCGGAAGGGAAGTAAAGCCGTGGTCCGGAGTCGTAGATTCACGGCACGTAAAAGAACCTCAAGCCTGATAAAGAGGTCTCTGAGCAAACAACTTCGGTCTTTCACGCCCAATATAGAATGGGATGCTAAAAACTATAGTACTCAAAGAGCGTCCATAAGTAAAACTCAATTACAGTAATGGAAACACTCAAGCATATGCATGTCTTCTACGATATCTACGAGATGCGTTCAAGTTCTAAGGTCTCCTATATTTTTTCTCAGGACTGGGAGCAGGTAAAAGCAAGCGGTTTGGCTTAAAATACGCTGGCACTTTTTGAATGCATGTCAAAGACGGTATTACCGTACGGTGCACAGGACTCTAGTGGCTGCAGCTAGAGTGATAAGTGGTTTTTATACTTAAAATGGGGACGTTCTCGTTATTAAACAGCGAAAAATCATTCGTTTTGTCCATTTACGTGCTGTGATACCCATTAAAAAGCATTGCTAGTTGAAAAGTTAAATTGAATTTTTATTTATGGACACCCTTTAACTGTTATGGTTCTTAGCGTCCCATTCTATATTGGACGTGAAAGACCGGTAATTTTGCTCAGAGGCCTCTTTATCAGGCTTGAGATTCTTTTACGTACCGTAAATCTACGACACGGGAGCACGGCTTTACTTCCCTTCTGAAGGAAGCCATGCCAAGGATTTTTACGCCCGAAAAGATCCATCGCCCTCCGCCGGGTTTGAACCCACGACCTTGGGAATTAGAGGCTAGCTTGGTAACCACTATACCACAGAGGACGATATTGTTAGTTAAGTGAGACATGTGATGATGGGGTCGTGAATGTGGAAAATGCATGTTCATGGGTGCGACAGTTCAAAGGCCGAACGTCGTGTGAAAAACGAACCGACACAACCTCTGCCTCGCACAACCCGTCAAATATCACGGCAGCTGCCTCCCCCCCCCCCCCACTTTCTTCCTTCCTTTCTTTCTTTATTTTCTCTCCCATATTCAAAGTTTCTTCCACACTTAGCGGCGATCGCGTAACTATGATGTTTGACCTACTGGTGCGAGGTCAGTTCGTTTTCACAGGACGTTTGGCCTTCTTTGAACTGTCGCACCCACGGCGGATGGTGACTGAACGTTGGTGGTCCATAACGTCATACTGCAATTCCAATTTTTTAAAGTAATGAGAGCTGTACTGTCATTTTGCTTTATAAATGTTAATTATTAATAATTAGATCTAAAGGCATCAGCATGTTCATTATAAACGTCTTGTCTATAACTGCTATTATAAGCCATGTTTAATTTTTTTTATTTGTCGTCCTCCGTGGTGTAGTGGTTACCATGCTAGCCTCTAGTTCCCGAGGTCGCAGGTTCAAACCCGGCGGAGTATGATGGATTTTCTCGGGCGTAAAAATCCTTAGCATGGCTTCCTGATAAAGAGACCTCTGAGCAAAATTATCGGTTTTTTCACGCCCAATATAGAATGGGACACTAAGGACCAGAACCATAGTAGTTAAAGAGCGTCCATAAATAAAACTTAAGTTAAGCCATGATTTTTTTTTTCAGAGGCCATTAAGATTTGGCAAATCATTAATATCATATTTTATCCATGGATATTGAACACACATTCACAAAATACAGGAAAAGCAAAGAAGGGATTTTGGACACCACAACCACACATCCAGTCATATTTCCCATATAGAACATTCCATTTCAAATCATCCGAAATAGAAGGAAAATCGACCTTGCATTTTTTAAACAAAACGAAACTTTGTGTATGTAGACAAGCCCAATACAATGCTTTATGCAAACTCTTAAATTTAAAACATTATACTTTTGCAATTAAAATTCTTCAAATTTGCCATATCTTAGTAAAATTTTCAAATTCAAGCTGTTATAACACTGAAACCTTTAAATGTACTTTCACAATCATATATTTTACTGTAACGGTTACTGATAAGGTTTCGTCTAAAATAATTAAAGAAGTAAATTATTTTACGCGCTCATGATCGCTATCGCACGTTTGTTTTGAACTGAAGGTCAAGCAAGCTGCTCTGCATGGTCAACCAACACTTACTAAGCAGTATGCGGCTCTGAGTATTTCCACACAGATTCACAGAGCGCTTGGTGATCATCTGCAGCAACTACGTAAATCGCTGCGTTTATTCATTTTTGTGTTACAACTACGAACAGCCAAACATGACCACTTTACCAACATTGACTTCTCTTAGTGACACTATCGATTTTTTCAATCTAATATCTTAGTTATATAAAAATCCGGAGACGCTTAAAATAAGTAAAACCTGTATATAGGGGAAGTATTGTGTTCCACCCAAAAATTCGATACCGAGATTTCACCGGAAATATATGTTTTAAGACCCCCTGAATCCAAAAAAAAAAAAAAAAAGCATTTTGGAAACATGTTCGTGTGTGTGTGTGTGTCTGAGAACAGCATAACTCAGAAACGAACAGTCGGATAAACACCAAACTTGGTATTTAGGTTCAGTATCTTCCAGAGATGCGACACGAAGGTTTTCAAGAAAATCCCCCACCCCAGACTAGCCTTTACATGGAACATTTTTTGAAAATTTTAAATTTCTCAAAAATGGCTCTAACGATTTTTATTAAAATATCATATTTTTAAGGTATTTTCATGACAAATAAAATGTATATCTTGAATTTTCTGGGAATGTCTCCAAAAGTATTCTTCATTGTGAACGACTTTTGCATAACTGGTAAAGCATAAGAGATAGACATTTTACTACAGATCGCGTTAAAATGCGTTAAAATGCACGATTTATGTCATATACATTTTTGTTGTTTAGACCATTTTCGAGATATTGCTTATTCCCTTAGATTTTCCAATACCTATACTTTTTCTAAAAGTAAATGAATTCGTTATTCATTTTTTTGTCTTGGATATGCAAAGAGTATTAATCTGTGGCAAAGAGAATGTTGCTGCACATAGCAACCAGCTATTAAGAGATATGTCGATGCTTAAAGGCTACTGTATTTCTATATTGCCCTTGCAAATACAAAACAACGGGAACATAGTACGCCTTTAGCGATAGTCAAATATTTTTAGAACTGGTCGCTATGTGTAAAATGTAATTCTCTTTGTATATCAAAAGATCGTTTCTGCAAATGTTTATCTCGATCAATATGAAATAGATAGAGAATAAGAGTTTGTAAAAAATAGTTTGTACAAGAGTAGAGAAAGTCATGTGAGTGTAACACATCCGATTTTTTAGTTATGGTGTTCACACTCGCATACGGACCTTTTCCTAAAAATACTTTTTGGAGATGGAGATTCGGTGGCCCTCACACGTGTATTTCTCGTAAAATCTCGGTATCGAATTTTTGGCTGGAACTCAAAGGTAAAGGTGGATATATTTATACTTACGAGATACAATATTTTTATTGGCAGTAAAATAAAGAAAGTTTACGATGTCACGTCTACTCCCACGTATATCGGTAGTCATCGCCCTTTCCGGGAACGTCAGTTATTGATGCCGGAGGCTGTTCGCAGTATACACAGAAGTAGGATATATAGGAGAGAGCTGGCACAGTTTTTGCGTTTATATGGGAAAGGATAGGGAAAACGAGGCTGGATGGGGTGGTTCAAGGAGGAAAATGCGTTTATATGGGGGAGATAGGGAATACGAGGACTGACGCTAGGCTAGACAGTGGTAGGAGGGGGAGTGCGCTTTATATGAGACAGATAGGGAATACGTGGAGACGTGCTAGGCTAGACAGAGGCTGAGTAATGTATGGTTTATATGAGCGGTATAGGAAAACGATGAGAGGTGTTAGACTAGACAGGGCTTGAAACGTAGTGCATGGTTTATATGAGAGATATAGGAAAATGAGGAAAGGTGTTAGGCTAGACAGAAGTCGAGGAGTAGAGTATGGTTTATATCAGAAGTATAGGAAAACGAGGAGAGGTATTAGGTTAGGAGAATTGAGTTTGTGTTTATAAGGAGAGACGAGAAAACGGAGAGAGATCCTATGCTAGGATAGACAGGTGTTAAAGTTAGGTTAGATAGGAAACCAAGGAGTGATACTCAGCTAGAGGGGGGTAGGAGGGAATGAGCTTTTGAGAGGTAGGGGATACGGGGAGTGGTGTTAGGCTAGACAGGGCTTGAAACGTAGGGCATGGTTTATATGTATGAGAAGTATAGGAACAGGAAGAGGGGTGCTAGGCTAGACAGAGGTTGAGGAGTAGAGTATAGTTTATATGAGAGGTATAGGAAAACGAGGAGAGGAGTTAGACTAAACAGAGGTCGAGGAGCAGAGTATGGTTTATGTGAGAGTCATAGGTAAACGAGAGAGGCGTTAGGCTAGACAGAGCTAGAGGAGTAGAGAATGGTTTATATGAGAGGTATAGGAACAGGAGGAGAGGTGTTAGGCTAGACAGGTAGTGTAGCAGTAGGAATATGGACTTATATACAGGAGAGATAGGGAATTGGAGGTGCTAGACTTGAAAGCGACTTTAGACGTGAACTTAGTGGAAAACTGTTTCATGTCAATGTTCTAGACATGCCCATCACGTAACCTATTCAGGGAAAAGGTGACTCGTTCAGGGGAAAAAGGTGACTGCTCAGGGAAAAAGGAGGCCCACAAAGGGAAAAAGTTGACTAGCAAAGGGAAAAACGTGGCCAGTAAAGGGAAAAATGTCACCAGCAAAGGGGAAAATGTGACCAGCAAAGGGAAAAAGGTGAGCCATAAAGGGAAAAAGATGACCTGCAACGGGAAAAGCTAACCCACTAACACTAACAGGTAAGTAATTCAGGTAGTATTGCAAGAGGCTGACTGGATCATAGCAGTACATGATTTCACAGGTAATTCAGCTAGTATCGTATGTATTTAGGCTAATTCGTCTAATAACACAGGATAGATTCCAGATGCTAACTGCATCATGGCTCTGCATGATTTCACAGATAATTCAGCTAGTATCGTAGGTATTTAGGCTAATTCAGCTAGTATCACAAGAAGATAGATTCTAGGGTTGGGTATAGCATAGTTTCATATTTCACAGGTAATTCAGGTAGTATCACGGGTGCTCGTGCTAATTTAGAGCAGGAATTCGTATCAGAGCTAGTTAAGGTAATTTCACATGATTCGGGTAGTATCACAGGTATTTAAATCATTTTCACAGCCAATTCAGCTAGTATCTTGAGCATTTAAGCTAATTCAGCTAGTATCACAGGAGGCTAGATTCCAGAGGCTAACTACATCATAGCTATGCATGATTTCACAGCTAATTCAGCTAGTATCGTAGGTATTTAGGCTAATTCAGCTAGTATCACAGGAGGTTAGATTTCAGGGCTGGGTATAGCATAGTTTCATATTTCACAGGTAATTCAGAGGGTATCGTAGGTATTTAGGATAATTCAAGTAACATAGGTGTTTAGAGTAATTAAGCAAGCATTACAGGAGGGTAGGTTCCAGGGGTTGGTTATAGCCTAGTTTCGTATTTTACAGATAGTTCAGATAATATCGTAAGTATTTGGGTAATCGGCATAGTTTCACAGATGCTCGTGATAATTTTGATCAGAGATTTGTATCACAGCTATTTAAGGTAAGTGCAGGTGATTCAGGTTGTATCAATGGTATTTGTGTCATTTTAACAGGTAATTCAGATAGTGTCTAGGTATTTGGGCGATTCAAGCATCATAGGTGTTTAGAGTAACTCAGATAGTATCACAGGAGGCTAGATTCAATGATCAGGGTTTCGTATCAGAGCTATTTAATGTAATTTCACTTGATTCGAGTAGTATCACAGGTATTTAAGTCATTTAACGGGCAATTCAACCAGCATCACAGGTACTCATGGTAATATAGAGAGTAATTAAATTATAAAACATTTCTCATCCAACGTTACAACAATTTATATACTTTTTTCTAAATCTTACAAACTTATTATATGTTAAACAGTTATTGTACGATGCGGAGAGGGATAAACTGCATATTGGTTCACAAATTGAAAAGCTTTACGTCAACATACCTTTATTTTAGTTAGGTGTAGATGTCTCTCCCCTTTTATCTAGGCTTGAGACTAGCACTAGGATTGCTCCTAATGGCAGGGTTACCACCTTCCCTTCCATCTTCTTCTTTCTTCATCAGGCGTCAGCTATCTGCATATACAGCACACAGATAACCTTCTTTTTTAAGATTGTAGACTCACGATAAAATCTTTATCTTTAACTTACATTCTTTTAAGCACTGTTTGTAATGGCGTAATGTCCATACGCATATGTCGTTATCCCATCCTCAGCAATAATTCTTTTATCATCAAACGGAGTCAATGCAATTTTATTCACTTGCACTGTAGCAAGAGCATGCTTTCGTGATAGGATCAGATTCATAGGTGTTCTGATGATTTCACAGGTTTTAAGACATTCTGTATAGCTGTCAAACGAAATGTACTGCTTAATAGCGCTACGTTTTATACCTTTAATCTTTTTTATCATTGACCCTTGAATATCTAAGGCATACATCTTAGGACGTAGTCCAACAAAGCGTAGGATGATTTTGCTATTAGCCTCATCTTTAAATTTTCCCAATACCTTTTTGTTCTGAGTAGAGTAACATATATGGTTGGCAGGGTAATCAGCTGTATCGAGATGCTCAAGAAAACGTAGCTTGTCCTGGTACACATCTTCAGTTGTTACACGATGAATGAACGAATCAGTGTCCATATACATAAGCTTCAGGTTTTTAGCTCCATAATAAGGCAACAAAACGTCGTAATGATAGTTATACATTAATGTCTTGGAGATGTCCAACACACTCATACCAATGTATATAGGCTTGTTGAATACAATCTGACGAGAGACCATATGTACAGCAGCTAGATTATCAGCATATATCGTCCTGTCGATAAACGTAGGCTTGGCGATCAGCTTCTCTAGAGTTTTTTCATTGGTCACCAGTCGTATATCCATGCGGTTACGCAGGTTCTCCATAGTTTTTCCAAACATAACGTTGTTAAAGAGCTTGTAGAGATCCTTCTCGAAATCATTTGCAGCTTGTTGTCGTAGCCTGTTGTTAAATTCCACATAAGGTTTCAACCACTGAGACTGTAGGAATTGTAGCACACGATGGATTTTTGTTAGTCGTAGTCCATGACTAAGAGCTTGCTTCAAAGCCATGTAATGCACTACATACTTCTTTCGAGGTCCAAGATGAGGTATCAGTTTCTTTGTAGATGATTCCAATGGTTTCATACACTCTGGCAGGAAAGGTAGATCGTTGTGTAGATCGTGAACTTCTGCAGGATACTCGATGTCGACTTCTAATATGTACCCATGAGGATCATCTTCTTGTAGTGTTTCTACGTTGATTTCTTCAGGTGACACCCACTGAAATCCGCCAAAAGGAAGGGCGTGACACATTGCCCACCCATATTGGTTATTTGCGTCCTCGTATGTGATAAATTGGGTTGGTCTCGTCGGATCAAACTTCTCCATATAAGTGTTATTAGCCTCAGCATACCGATGAGAAACTTGGCATAAACCTCCTCTTATACCTGATTCCACCATGAGTAGTTGATCATAATCTTGTAACAGTTCCAGCTTAATTCCAGTATACAGTAACATGGCGTCCCATGTAAGACCTGGAGAGGTAAAATAATGGGCAGGATCAACTTTGTGTGTTTTAAGGGTTTGCTCTCTGAACGTCTCAAAGACATCAGCTAGAAGAAGTACATCCGAAGTTAAGTAGAGATCGCTGTACTCTCCCAGGTTTCTCACATTGAACAGCTCCCATACATTTCTAGCATGATCGTAGTCAGTATCAGTAATTTCTTCTTCATTTAATCTATTGTAGAAGGAGTCCTTAGGAGGCAAGCAGGTCTCGTTCAGGACATTCCATGACGTAACAAAATCATATGGAAATACACCCTTACGGGTCATCAACTTCAATTTGTCTTCTCCAAAGTACTTTAGCGTTTCAGGATACGAGGTTAGATTTTTTACCAACTTATCCAAGCTTGTACTGAGGAATCGGAAGCTATCCACAAATCGAAGCTTTATATCTCCTACATACTTGGTGAATGAGATATAGCTTTCTTCAGAGTTAGGAATTACCTCCACACGTTCACTTGTACAACCCAGCTCCTTAACAATGAAATGAGAGTCATATCCGCTAAGGTTATGCATGAAGACTGGTATATATTTAGGTGTTTTACAGGCTAAATTACATTCATTATGAAGACTTCCACGATATTCACCGCTGATGTGATCATGGTCGCGTACTTTATAGTTCTCTTCTGTAAAGGGTTTTCTACACAAGTAGCATGCTGAAGAAGACTCGAAATCCTTTTGCTGTTGATCCGTAAGTTTCAGAGGCTTAGCAGATTTGTATATATTACCAATCATTTCTGCAAGAGATGTAAGGTACAGCATAAACTTCTGAGCAGCATCAGCACCACGATACACATAGGGATGCTTAGGAAGATCAGTTTCGAGATGTTCAACACTGGATGTAGGTTTCACGTAAACACAGAAGCTCATTGGTGTGTGCTCTTGATAAGGTGTTGTATAGGAAGTTTCAGGATTGGGTGTACACGTATGGCATGGAGTGAGAATACTCTCAAAATCAGCATAGATGACATAAGGTACTTTCAGCATCCTCTCAACATTTTTAAACTGAACAATTGATTTCTCCTTGGTAGGCATAACTACCCTTGCAACACCATGTTGAATACAGACGGCTGCATGTTCTTGTAGTTTTTCCTGTCCACTTCGTCCATATCGATCATCAAAATGTGTAAAGCAGCGCTTACAAGTATAAACCCGTCCATTATGGTTAGTTTTCTGGCGTCGAACGAGTTTCTCAAAATTCTTTATATACACGTAGTGATGTTTTCCACTGCTGTCATTCAATAGTAGCAGGTCGCGATGTTCAGGTAGTTCAATATCAGCAACCTTTATCGGATACACTTCATGCTTCTCATCCAGCCCGAAAACGTTAATGGATATCTTGTTAAACTTCTCAAATTTAGGTATTTGAGAAAGTGGAGTAGGGTAGGAAACACAGCTGAAGTCGTACTTGTCTTGAAGTTGTTTGTATTTGTTCACACGCTGTGCATTCTCCCCTATGAATTTAGCTAATACAGAGTACATGAAACATTTCTCGTCGCTAAAGTTCTGGATGTTTATACATGCTTTCCTTGCTTCAACAGCTGACGGTAGTGGTATGTAGCTACTTCCTCGTAACGGGTTGTACTTGTTGATACGAAGTCGAACTCCTTCCACAGCAAGCAAAGCCCAGCTGCTACCCTTAAGCTGAGACTCCTCCATTTCAGTCACCAATTTCTTGAATTTCACTTCCATCGTTGAGTCCAGATCAGTTTCCAGGAAAACAGCTTGATTCCGTGTTTTAAATGTTTTGTCACAGGTTTCTCCAATACTGTTAACAAATCGACACTCAGCAAGCAGATTAATTTTAACACTCTTATGAATGCTAAGCTCTTTATGCACAGCATGGATTATACGTTGTTTTGCCTCTTGCAGATACATATTTAGGTCCTTAGCTGATTCGCATCGTATAAAATACGATTTCAATCGTCCTTCGAATGAAGTTTCGTATTCTTTCATATCGCAGTCCTCCATTGTTGACAGCAACTGATGTTTAGTTGGCTCCAATCTTCTTTTCTTCTGAGGGCTGCTTATTTCACATATATCTTCGTGTCGCTGTCCCTTATAACAATCTTTGAAGGTTACATTACAATGTTTACATTTGAAGAGCTTCTTGCAGCTCATCTCGTGTCTTCTCTTGTCATAACCTCGGAGGAACTTCTTCCCACATTTTCCGCATGCATATCCAGTAGCGCTTGGAATAATATCCTTATACGCTGAGTTATTCATCTTTATTCTTGATGTAATAACGTATTAATCACTGATCAATGAAATGTAGACCTCTTCACCTTGACACCACTTTAGAAAGCTGATTATTCTTGGAGAGAACACGATGTTAACACCTCAAGACTAATTAGCACAATGAAGTCCAATGCCCTAGATCACCATATTTATAGAGGGAGCACGAACCTTTTAGATCAATCATAAACTCGCTCCATAACCACCTGTATATGATCGCTCAACGTGTACTAACCCCCCCACCCATATAACCTCAAGTCTAGAGACAGGATGTTTATGACGTCACACCCAGAGACAGGATGTCTGGCAGCATCAAACACGTTTAAAATCGTCTCATAACTACCTGCTTATGCTGTCACACCAGCAAGAGAAGTATTCCCACACGCTCATTCAGACATATATTTCAAATTCAAAGCCTACCACCACCTATTGTACCAAGGTTAATTCAAGCTGTATTATCACAATACTTAAAAGTAAAAGCTTAAAAGGAAACCTAGAAGATTTTCCCCCTTATTTACTTAATTATTTCATGTTTTTATTCCCTTTTCAATTCTTCCTTTCCATCTTCTCACAGAAAGACCATTACATTTCACTACAATCATGAGAAAAGCAATTTTTCCAGAGTTACACAGATTCTAAGCTTCTAAATCGAACCCGGTAATACTTTTAATAAATGTATTTTAGCTCCCCAATATCAGCATCTGCCATTTAATCTTTACTCGAACCTGATATGATCCATAAGCTTGAAGATATATGAAATCACCCTTCGGGATTCGATCTAAGTACTTTAAAGTAATTTTTGTCACGATAACGATATTTAAGGACTAGATACTCTGTTTACGTTTACCTTGACATGTCTATCTAAATTAAATTACGAGTTATTAAATGTTTGCAAGTAAATTTCATTGAATCGGTATTCGAACCCAGAACACCAGGAACAAAATAATTTATAATATTAGTCTGACATGTTAAACAAAGTTGTATGCAGTTACATCATCGATCTAGGTGATATATTCTAGTGTACAGAGGAAAATTAAGGAAGTCATTAAAAGATGGGGAATCGAACCAAGCACAACTGATTGACAATTATATACAGCATTAATCACCCATCATAGAAGCTATCAATCATGCTTTGCTGCACTCCTCTACCTCACTTAGTTCCCGAGATAATGAAAATTTAAAAATTAAGGATCGAACCCAGGACGTCAGGTATCTAATTACACATTTACAAGATAGTACCTAATAACATAAACGCAATAAAGTTTATTTGGCGTCTTTATCTTAATTGGTTTAGGAGTTATTAAATTTATAAGTAAATTCCATCGAATCAGTATTCGAACCCAGAACACCAAGAACAAAATAATTTATAATATGAGTTTGGTATGCTTAAAGGTGCTGTATGTAGTTACAGCATCAATCTAAGTGATATTTTCTAGAGTATAGAGTAAAATTAAGGAAGTCATTAAAAAATCGGGATTCGAACTAGAGACAACCGATTAAAAATTATATACAGTATTAATTACACATTATAACAGCTATCAATCATGCTTTGGTTCATTCCTCTAGCTTTCTTAGTTTCCGAGATAATGGAGTTTTTAAAATTAAGGATCGAACCCAGGACACCAGGTACCAAAATATACATCCACAAGAAACTATCTAATGACATTAATGTAATAAAGTTTATTTGACGTCTTTATCTTAATTAGTCTCTGAGTTATTAGAAGATGAATTTACATTCACTCCTAGGATTCGAACCCAGGCATCCCGGTCAACTTGGAACAAGGTCCTAATGACGCGGCGCATTCCAAAGAATTGATTAGTTTTTATCCCATTGTTCTATCTCTTTTCATTCAGGAGATATAAGCGATTAAACAGTAGAATAAGAATGGGCGGAGCTTGCCGGCATAGATCAAAGAACTTTATCAGATGTCGGCATCTCTCTGTGCGCTCAAACCGGTATTTTTATTCTACTGTTTAATCGCTTATATCTCCTGAATGAAAAGAGATAGAACAATGGGATAAAAACTAATCAATTCTTTGGAATGCGCCGCGTCATTAGGACCTTGTTCCAAGTTGACCGGGATGCCTGGGTTCGAATCCTAGGAGTGAATGTAAATTCATCTTCTAATAACTCAGAGACTAATTAAGATAAAGACGTCAAATAAACTTTATTACATTAATGTCATTAGATAGTTTCTTGTGGATGTATATTTTGGTACCTGGTGTCCTGGGTTCGATCCTTAATTTTAAAAACTCCATTATCTCGGAAACTAAGAAAGCTAGAGGAATGAACCAAAGCATGATTGATAGCTGTTATAATGTGTAATTAATACTGTATATAATTTTTAATCGGTTGTCTCTAGTTCGAATCCCGATTTTTAATGACTTCCTTAATTTTACTCTATACTCTAGAAAATATCACTTAGATTGATGCTGTAACTACATACAGCACCTTTAAGCATACCAAACTCATATTATAAATTATTTTGTTCTTGGTGTTCTGGGTTCGAATACTGATTCGATGGAATTTACTTATAAATTTAATAACTCCTAAACCAATTAAGATAAAGACGCCAAATAAACTTTATTGCGTTTATGTTATTAGGTACTATCTTGTAAATGTGTAATTAGATACCTGACGTCCTGGGTTCGATCCTTAATTTTTAAATTTTCATTATCTCGGGAACTAAGTGAGGTAGAGGAGTGCAGCAAAGCATGATTGATAGCTTCTATGATGGGTGATTAATGCTGTATATAATTGTCAATCAGTTGTGCTTGGTTCGATTCCCCATCTTTTAATGACTTCCTTAATTTTCCTCTGTACACTAGAATATATCACCTAGATCGATGATGTAACTGCATACAACTTTGTTTAACATGTCAGACTAATATTATAAATTATTTTGTTCCTGGTGTTCTGGGTTCGAATACCGATTCAATGAAATTTACTTGCAAACATTTAATAACTCGTAATTTAATTTAGATAGACATGTCAAGGTAAACGTAAACAGAGTATCTAGTCCTTAAATATCGTTATCGTGACAAAAATTACTTTAAAGTACTTAGATCGAATCCCGAAGGGTGATTTCATATATCTTCAAGCTTATGGATCATATCAGGTTCGAGTAAAGATTAAATGGCAGATGCTGATATTGGGGAGCTAAAATACATTTATTAAAAGTATTACCGGGTTCGATTTAGAAGCTTAGAATCTGTGTAACTCTGGAAAAATTGCTTTTCTCATGATTGTAGTGAAATGTAATGGTCTTTCTGTGAGAAGATGGAAAGGAAGAATTGAAAAGGGAATAAAAACATGAAATAATTAAGTAAATAAGGGGGAAAATCTTCTAGGTTTCCTTTTAAGCTTTTACTTTTAAGTATTGTGATAATACAGCTTGAATTAACCTTGGTACAATAGGTGGTGGTAGGCTTTGAATTTGAAATATATGTCTGAATGAGCGTGTGGGAATACTTCTCTTGCTGGTGTGACAGCATAAGCAGGTAGTTATGAGACGATTTTAAACGTGTTTGATGCTGCCAGACATCCTGTCTCTGGGTGTGACGTCATAAACATCCTGTCTCTAGACTTGAGGTTATATGGGTGGGGGGGTTAGTACACGTTGAGCGATCATATACAGGTGGTTATGGAGCGAGTTTATGATTGATCTAAAAGGTTCGTGCTCCCTCTATAAATATGGTGATCTAGGGCATTGGACTTCATTGTGCTAATTAGTCTTGAGGTGTTAACATCGTGTTCTCTCCAAGAATAATCAGCTTTCTAAAGTGGTGTCAAGGTGAAGAGGTCTACATTTCATTGATCAGTGATTAATACGTTATTACATCAAGAATAAAGATGAATAACTCAGCGTATAAGGATATTATTCCAAGCGCTACTGGATATGCATGCGGAAAATGTGGGAAGAAGTTCCTCCGAGGTTATGACAAGAGAAGACACGAGATGAGCTGCAAGAAGCTCTTCAAATGTAAACATTGTAATGTAACCTTCAAAGATTGTTATAAGGGACAGCGACACGAAGATATATGTGAAATAAGCAGCCCTCAGAAGAAAAGAAGATTGGAGCCAACTAAACATCAGTTGCTGTCAACAATGGAGGACTGCGATATGAAAGAATACGAAACTTCATTCGAAGGACGATTGAAATCGTATTTTATACGATGCGAATCAGCTAAGGACCTAAATATGTATCTGCAAGAGGCAAAACAACGTATAATCCATGCTGTGCATAAAGAGCTTAGCATTCATAAGAGTGTTAAAATTAATCTGCTTGCTGAGTGTCGATTTGTTAACAGTATTGGAGAAACCTGTGACAAAACATTTAAAACACGGAATCAAGCTGTTTTCCTGGAAACTGATCTGGACTCAACGATGGAAGTGAAATTCAAGAAATTGGTGACTGAAATGGAGGAGTCTCAGCTTAAGGGTAGCAGCTGGGCTTTGCTTGCTGTGGAAGGAGTTCGACTTCGTATCAACAAGTACAACCCGTTACGAGGAAGTAGCTACATACCACTACCGTCAGCTGTTGAAGCAAGGAAAGCATGTATAAACATCCAGAACTTTAGCGACGAGAAATGTTTCATGTACTCTGTATTAGCTAAATTCATAGGGGAGAATGCACAGCGTGTGAACAAATACAAACAACTTCAAGACAAGTACGACTTCAGCTGTGTTTCCTACCCTACTCCACTTTCTCAAATACCTAAATTTGAGAAGTTTAACAAGATATCCATTAACGTTTTCGGGCTGGATGAGAAGCATGAAGTGTATCCGATAAAGGTTGCTGATATTGAACTACCTGAACATCGCGACCTGCTACTATTGAATGACAGCAGTGGAAAACATCACTACGTGTATATAAAGAATTTTGAGAAACTCGTTCGACGCCAGAAAACTAACCATAATGGACGGGTTTATACTTGTAAGCGCTGCTTTACACATTTTGATGATCGATATGGACGAAGTGGACAGGAAAAACTACAAGAACATGCAGCCGTCTGTATTCAACATGGTGTTGCAAGGGTAGTTATGCCTACCAAGGAGAAATCAATTGTTCAGTTTAAAAATGTTGAGAGGATGCTGAAAGTACCTTATGTCATCTATGCTGATTTTGAGAGTATTCTCACTCCATGCCATACGTGTACACCCAATCCTGAAACTTCCTATACAACACCTTATCAAGAGCACACACCAATGAGCTTCTGTGTTTACGTGAAACCTACATCCAGTGTTGAACATCTCGAAACTGATCTTCCTAAGCATCCCTATGTGTATCGTGGTGCTGATGCTGCTCAGAAGTTTATGCTGTACCTTACATCTCTTGCAGAAATGATTGGTAATATATACAAATCTGCTAAGCCTCTGAAACTTACGGATCAACAGCAAAAGGATTTCGAGTCTTCTTCAGCATGCTACTTGTGTAGAAAACCCTTTACAGAAGAGAACTATAAAGTACGCGACCATGATCACATCAGCGGTGAATATCGTGGAAGTCTTCATAATGAATGTAATTTAGCCTGTAAAACACCTAAATATATACCAGTCTTCATGCATAACCTTAGCGGATATGACTCTCATTTCATTGTTAAGGAGCTGGGTTGTACAAGTGAACGTGTGGAGGTAATTCCTAACTCTGAAGAAAGCTATATCTCATTCACCAAGTATGTAGGAGATATAAAGCTTCGATTTGTGGATAGCTTCCGATTCCTCAGTACAAGCTTGGATAAGTTGGTAAAAAATCTAACCTCGTATCCTGAAACGCTAAAGTACTTTGGAGAAGACAAATTGAAGTTGATGACCCGTAAGGGTGTATTTCCATATGATTTTGTTACGTCATGGAATGTCCTGAACGAGACCTGCTTGCCTCCTAAGGACTCCTTCTACAATAGATTAAATGAAGAAGAAATTACTGATACTGACTACGATCATGCTAGAAATGTATGGGAGCTGTTCAATGTGAGAAACCTGGGAGAGTACAGCGATCTCTACTTAACTTCGGATGTACTTCTTCTAGCTGATGTCTTTGAGACGTTCAGAGAGCAAACCCTTAAAACACACAAAGTTGATCCTGCCCATTATTTTACCTCTCCAGGTCTTACATGGGACGCCATGTTACTGTATACTGGAATTAAGCTGGAACTGTTACAAGATTATGATCAACTACTCATGGTGGAATCAGGTATAAGAGGAGGTTTATGCCAAGTTTCTCATCGGTATGCTGAGGCTAATAACACTTATATGGAGAAGTTTGATCCGACGAGACCAACCCAATTTATCACATACGAGGACGCAAATAACCAATATGGGTGGGCAATGTGTCACGCCCTTCCTTTTGGCGGATTTCAGTGGGTGTCACCTGAAGAAATCAACGTAGAAACACTACAAGAAGATGATCCTCATGGGTACATATTAGAAGTCGACATCGAGTATCCTGCAGAAGTTCACGATCTACACAACGATCTACCTTTCCTGCCAGAGTGTATGAAACCATTGGAATCATCTACAAAGAAACTGATACCTCATCTTGGACCTCGAAAGAAGTATGTAGTGCATTACATGGCTTTGAAGCAAGCTCTTAGTCATGGACTACGACTAACAAAAATCCATCGTGTGCTACAATTCCTACAGTCTCAGTGGTTGAAACCTTATGTGGAATTTAACAACAGGCTACGACAACAAGCTGCAAATGATTTCGAGAAGGATCTCTACAAGCTCTTTAACAACGCTATGTTTGGAAAAACTATGGAGAACCTGCGTAACCGCATGGATATACGACTGGTGACCAATGAAAAAACTCTAGAGAAGCTGATCGCCAAGCCTACGTTTATCGACAGGACGATATATGCTGATAATCTAGCTGCTGTACATATGGTCTCTCGTCAGATTGTATTCAACAAGCCTATATACATTGGTATGAGTGTGTTGGACATCTCCAAGACATTAATGTATAACTATCATTACGACGTTTTGTTGCCTTATTATGGAGCTAAAAACCTGAAGCTTATGTATATGGACACTGATTCGTTCATTCATCGTGTAACAACTGAAGATGTGTACCAGGACAAGCTACGTTTTCTTGAGCATCTCGATACAGCTGATTACCCTGCCAACCATATATGTTACTCTACTCAGAACAAAAAGGTATTGGGAAAATTTAAAGATGAGGCTAATAGCAAAATCATCCTACGCTTTGTTGGACTACGTCCTAAGATGTATGCCTTAGATATTCAAGGGTCAATGATAAAAAAGATTAAAGGTATAAAACGTAGCGCTATTAAGCAGTACATTTCGTTTGACAGCTATACAGACTGTCTTAAAACCTGTGAAATCATCAGAACACCTATGAATCTGATCCTATCACGAAAGCATGCTCTTGCTACAGTGCAAGTGAATAAAATTGCATTGACTCCGTTTGATGATAAAAGAATTATTGCTGAGGATGGGATAACGACATATGCGTATGGACATTACGCCATTACAAACAGTGCTTAAAAGAATGTAAGTTAAAAATAAAGATTTTATCGTGAGTCTACAATCTTAAAAAGAAGGTTATCTGTGTGCTGTATATGCAGATAGCTGACGCCTGATGAAGAAAGAAGAAGATGGAAGGGAAGGTGGTAACCCTGCCATTAGGAGCAATCCTAGTGCTAGTCTCAAGCCTAGATAAAAGGGGAGAGACATCTACACCTAACTAAAATAAAGGTATGTTGACGTAAAGCTTTTCAATTTGTGAACCAATGTGCAGTTTATCCCTCTCCGCATCGTACAATAACTGTTTAACATATAATAAGTTTGTAAGATTTAGAAAAAAGTATATAAATTGTTGTAACGTTGGATGAGAAATGTTTTATAATTTAATTACTCTCTATATTACCATGAGTACCTGTGATGCTGGTTGAATTGCCCGTTAAATGACTTAAATACCTGTGATACTACTCGAATCAAGTGAAATTACATTAAATAGCTCTGATACGAAACCCTGATCATTGAATCTAGCCTCCTGTGATACTATCTGAGTTACTCTAAACACCTATGATGCTTGAATCGCCCAAATACCTAGACACTATCTGAATTACCTGTTAAAATGACACAAATACCATTGATACAACCTGAATCACCTGCACTTACCTTAAATAGCTGTGATACAAATCTCTGATCAAAATTATCACGAGCATCTGTGAAACTATGCCGATTACCCAAATACTTACGATATTATCTGAACTATCTGTAAAATACGAAACTAGGCTATAACCAACCCCTGGAACCTACCCTCCTGTAATGCTTGCTTAATTACTCTAAACACCTATGTTACTTGAATTATCCTAAATACCTACGATACCCTCTGAATTACCTGTGAAATATGAAACTATGCTATACCCAGCCCTGAAATCTAACCTCCTGTGATACTAGCTGAATTAGCCTAAATACCTACGATACTAGCTGAATTAGCTGTGAAATCATGCATAGCTATGATGTAGTTAGCCTCTGGAATCTAGCCTCCTGTGATACTAGCTGAATTAGCTTAAATGCTCAAGATACTAGCTGAATTGGCTGTGAAAATGATTTAAATACCTGTGATACTACCCGAATCATGTGAAATTACCTTAACTAGCTCTGATACGAATTCCTGCTCTAAATTAGCACGAGCACCCGTGATACTACCTGAATTACCTGTGAAATATGAAACTATGCTATACCCAACCCTAGAATCTATCTTCTTGTGATACTAGCTGAATTAGCCTAAATACCTACGATACTAGCTGAATTATCTGTGAAATCATGCAGAGCCATGATGCAGTTAGCATCTGGAATCTATCCTGTGTTATTAGACGAATTAGCCTAAATACATACGATACTAGCTGAATTACCTGTGAAATCATGTACTGCTATGATCCAGTCAGCCTCTTGCAATACTACCTGAATTACTTACCTGTTAGTGTTAGTGGGTTAGCTTTTCCCGTTGCAGGTCATCTTTTTCCCTTTATGGCTCACCTTTTTCCCTTTGCTGGTCACATTTTCCCCTTTGCTGGTGACATTTTTCCCTTTACTGGCCACGTTTTTCCCTTTGCTAGTCAACTTTTTCCCTTTGTGGGCCTCCTTTTTCCCTGAGCAGTCACCTTTTTCCCCTGAACGAGTCACCTTTTCCCTGAATAGGTTACGTGATGGGCATGTCTAGAACATTGACATGAAACAGTTTTCCACTAAGTTCACGTCTAAAGTCGCTTTCAAGTCTAGCACCTCCAATTCCCTATCTCTCCTGTATATAAGTCCATATTCCTACTGCTACACTACCTGTCTAGCCTAACACCTCTCCTCCTGTTCCTATACCTCTCATATAAACCATTCTCTACTCCTCTAGCTCTGTCTAGCCTAACGCCTCTCTCGTTTACCTATGACTCTCACATAAACCATACTCTGCTCCTCGACCTCTGTTTAGTCTAACTCCTCTCCTCGTTTTCCTATACCTCTCATATAAACTATACTCTACTCCTCAACCTCTGTCTAGCCTAGCACCCCTCTTCCTGTTCCTATACTTCTCATACATATAAACCATGCCCTACGTTTCAAGCCCTGTCTAGCCTAACACCACTCCCCGTATCCCCTACCTCTCAAAAGCTCATTCCCTCCTACCCCCCTCTAGCTGAGTATCACTCCTTGGTTTCCTATCTAACCTAACTTTAACACCTGTCTATCCTAGCATAGGATCTCTCTCCGTTTTCTCGTCTCTCCTTATAAACACAAACTCAATTCTCCTAACCTAATACCTCTCCTCGTTTTCCTATACTTCTGATATAAACCATACTCTACTCCTCGACTTCTGTCTAGCCTAACACCTTTCCTCGTTTTCCTATATCTCTCATATAAACCATGCACTACGTTTCAAGCCCTGTCTAGTCTAACACCTCTCATCGTTTTCCTATACCGCTCATATAAACCATACATTACTCAGCCTCTGTCTAGCCTAGCACGTCTCCACGTATTCCCTATCTGTCTCATATAAAGCGCACTCCCCCTCCTACCACTGTCTAGCCTAGCGTCAGTCCTCGTATTCCCTATCTCCCCCATATAAACGCATTTTCCTCCTTGAACCACCCCATCCAGCCTCGTTTTCCCTATCCTTTCCCATATAAACGCAAAAACTGTGCCAGCTCTCTCCTATATATCCTACTCACAGAAGTACAAACACACAGATATTTCTCGTTCCAGGAACCGTATTTAATTTCCTTGCAAGGCGTCACCTAACGGCTTATACTAGCGCCGCTGTAGGCGGTTTGTAATGCTAATTTATACTCGATACAGAGCTGACGGAAAGACTTGCACTATGCCCATACATCCCATGTAATAATCTCGTGAATGCCTGCAAAATAAGCGGAACGTCAGGCACCATCCAAGTTGATATATAGCAACTGTTACACTACTGCAGTGGTTGGAATACATTTTGCGCGCGGTGTCTTATGTAACGGCGGCGCCGTCGCCGAGTGGTTAGACCGCTCGCCTCCCACCGATGGCGGCCCGGGTTCATCCCAGGGACCTGCATGTGGGATTTGTGGTGGACGAAGCGGCGTCTGGGCGGGTTTTCTCCGGGTTCTCCGGTTTCCCCCGCCATTCATTCCACCAACTGCTCCATCATCGCCTTTCCTTTCATCCATTTCATCTACTTCCTTCATCTCATACCAGGCATCGGGCTGATCACCCATCCTGGATGCTCTGTCTGGCACCAGCTTGTAAGTCCTGGGGTGTAAGTCCTACATAAGAGGAGGGTAAACAGATAATGAATGAATGTCTTATGTAAGCTGAACAATACCGAGCGGCCAGGTTCAGGCAGTAGTGGTCTGAAGCTCGCATTCGGTAGGTAGCGTTGCACGGGCCATCCTCACCTGGGGGATTTTCATGGTTTTCCGAGGCCGGTGGATTATATTGGGTATGGGAGAAACAATGTGCCGAAAATCTGATGTGTTACACTCACATGACTTTCTATACTCTTGCACACAACATTTTTACAAACCTTATTCTCCATATGCTTCATGTTAATCGAGATGCTAATCTTATTGCTAATTTTCTTGTAGATGCAAGGGGAATTGGTAGGCTTTAAGCGATAGTCAAATCTTTTAAGAGCTGGTTGCTATGTGGAGTATTTCATTCTCTTTGCATGTCCAGGACATAAAAAGAATGAATAACGAATTCCCATTTGAGAAAAAGTATAAGTATTGGGAAATTTAAGGGAATAACAAGCAATATCTCGAAAATGGTCCACTCAACAAACAAAATGTATATGACATAAATTGTGTATTTTAACGCGATCTACATTTTTTTGTGTAGTAAAATTTTGTCTATCTCTTATGGTTTACCAGTTATGCAAAAGTCGTTCACAATGAAGAATACTTTTGGAGACATTCCCAGAAAATTCGAGATATACATTTCATTTGTCATGAAAATCTCTTAAACATATGACATTTTAATCAAAATCGTTAGAGCCATTTTTGAGAAAATTAAAATTTTCCAAAAATGTTCCATGTAAAGGGTAATCTGGGGTGGGGGGGGGAGTTTCTTGAAAACCTTTGTGTCGTATCTCTGGAAGATACTGAACCTAAATACCAAGTTTGGGGTTTATCCGACTATTCTGAGTTATGCTGTTCACAGAAACAGACACACACACGGGCATGTTTCCAAAAATGCTTTTTTTTTGGATTCAGGGGGCCTCAAAACATGTATTTCCGGTGAAATCTCGGTATCGAATTTTTAGATGGAATGCAATACTTCCCCTACTTACTATGCGTAGTAGAGAAAGTAAAAAGTGTACAGTAGAAGGGCAGAACCTAAATAAGCATTTTGAGGATAAGAACGAGGAGCTTGTTTACTGCGCTACTTGGGCAGTCTATCCGATTGTGAAACCGGTTTGTGATGCAACCGGTGTGTCAGATGTACGAAGACAGTCCCAGAAGTTCCCGACCTGACGTATAGATAGTCATTATTTCAAACAAATTACTATGGTAGAAAGTACCACCCGAATAAATCTTAAGTTTGAAGTTTGGCGATACTACGTTGTTTAGTTAATGCTTGGCTGTCATTAATAGTGAACTCTCTCGGGAATTTGTGAACATGGATAAGACTGGCCATCGTTATGTGATACAATACTTTCATTTGAAAGGTCTTAGTCCAACTAATATTAAAGCTGAGCTAGATTCTACTCTGGGGGAGTCTGCTCCTTCGTTTACATCAGTAAAATATTGGATGGCAGAGTTTAAGCGAGGCCGTACGAGCCGCCAAGACGAACATTAAAGTGGTCGAACAAATGAGGTGATCACGCCAGAAATTGTGAGGAAAATCCACAAAATGGTATTGGATGACCGTCGACTGAAAGTGTGCAAGCTAGCAGACATTGTAGACATTTCAAAAAGTGCTGTACATCGCATACTGACTGAAAACTTGGACATGAGAAAGCTGTGCGCAAGATGAGTGCCGCGTTTACTCACAATGGAACAAAAACAGCGCCGAGAGGATGTTTCAGTCTCTCTGGCGATGTTTCATTGAAATAAAGCCGAGTTTTTGCGTCGATTCATAACCATGGATGAAACATGGGTCCATCACTTCACACCTGAAACGAAGGAACAGTCAAAACAGTGGATTGAAAGGGGAGAATCGGCTCCAAAGAAGGCGAAGACAGTTCCATCTGCAGGCAAGGCCATGGCGTCAGTTTTTTGGGATGCGCGTGCAATAAGTTTCACTGATTATCTTCAAAAAGGAAAAGCAATCAAAGGCGAGTGTTATGCAAACTTACTGCAGCGTTTGAATGATGAAATCAAGCAAAAACGGCCGCATTTGTTTAATCGAGACAATGCACCAGTTCACACATCCATTATCGCTATGGTCAAAATCAATGAGTTTAAGTTCAGATTGCTTCCTCATGCGCCCTATTACCCAGATTTAGTCCCCTCTGATTATTTTCTGTTTCCAAAGTTGAATAAATGGCTTGATGGTAACAGATTTGCTAAGAATGAAGAGCTGGAGTCTGCAGTTGATGGCTATTATGCAGAACTCGACAGTTCTCACTATAAACAGAGTATCGAAGCAATTGGACATCGCTGGGAAAAGTGTATTGAGCTGAAAGGAGACTATGTAGAGAAATAAAGATGCTTCTTCCCAAAATTTTTGTGTTTTCTTTGTAGGTCGGGTACTTCTGGGACAGCCCTCATAAACACAACGCCCTCTTGTATAATTCGGCCACGATGATTGCGTTTGGAGGAGGGAGCCATTGTTTTCTTGACAACGCGTAACGTCTACAAGTTTGATATCCTAGGGGAATGAGGGGCAAGGCGATAGTGGAATTGTACAGTTGTACAATAACAAAAGCATTAACCTACTGGTGTCTTTACATTAGTTTTGGAAGCAGCATCTCCGCGCACGTTTTCTTTACCTGACTGCATTCCCGGTGTCCCGCACACTTTTACCGTCTTCCCACCGAGCGCACTCATATCGTGGCCAACTTATATAGCACTAGTCACTGTCCCTAGGCGTGTCTGATGTGAAGCCTACTGGATGGTACGGTAATACCATCTTGTTAGTACAGTACGCGCAAGTAATGAGTCCCTGTGTACCAGTACTCATTAGTTGAGACAGTACGCACACACTTGTGTGATTTACATTTCATTTTGAAGAGGTTTCATAAAGACAATTTCAATAATTATACTCATAGAGCGCTCTTGTTATTACACTGCACCTGCGACCCCATGCTCTCACCTCAAATGTTAAGTTTGCACTGCGCTTCTACTCTACAAATTTCTGTATTATCCTGTCCTCATTTCCAATCGTTTCGTTTCCTTTCATTTTGCAGGGTAAGAAGGTTAGGTGCGGTAGACGGTGGTGTGTGGTGCTTGTGCTTTGAGGAGAGTCCTATATCTTCCATGGCATGGAACCTTCTGCCTGCCCGTGAAGATAGGGGAATGTACAATCTGGAAACGTTAGGATCCTCGCTGCGTTGCGCCGGCTGCCATCAGATCTTGCCTCATCTCGTCCTTCTGGGAATTTAGTAGGCACAATAGTCCTGGCCTTGGCTGCAGTGCTGAAATCATCCACCGTTTCTAATGCCTATTTCACACTGAAAAAATCATCTAAATTTGGAGTTCACGATAAAAGAAAACAGGTAGAGACAGAGCCCCGTTAATATAAGCATTTTTTTTTCAACTTTTATCGCATTTGTAGCTTAAAACCTTCTTTAAAATATAAGTGAAGTGTTAAAGTCACAAAAAGAATGCAGTTTTGATGTATCCTCTAGGTGAAAGGCCTACACAGCCAGCTTAAAGCAACCCACTTTTTAAAGATTTGATTTGCGTTTCATCTTCCTGTATCCCTCTTGAGCCTATAACGAAATGTGTAATGAAACGATTTCTGCAAACGTTTATCTCGAATAACACGAAGTTAATATGAATCAACTTTCGTAAGAACACTTTTGTAGATAATGGATAGAGAAAGCCATGTGAGTGTAACCCAAATACCCTTCTAGGTATCCATTAAGTTGGGGACTTCCAACTGGACATACTGTGCCCTGACAGTCAATAATTCAAGAGCTATGCTGATAACTACATTGACCACAAATGAGCTGTTATCGCGGCTCTCAGAGGTTGACGGACAAGGCGAGTGCACTAAATGCATTACTCACGGCTGCAGTCAACTGTTTCCAGAAAGCTGTGACAAGCTGAGAGAGATTAGGCACGCTTTGCTTGTCACCATAATGGCCCCACTGTCTTTTGTTCTGCGAGACTTTCTAATGAAACCTCCCTGGATTAGACTCACGCAAGAATTCTCTTGCAAATTAGCTCGCAAACTTCTGCTGCGTAGTAAATCTGCGATACGCCTCCAGGAAACAACCACACTGTATTACCTATTTTATCATTGATGTAAATAGTCATTCATACGACTTTCTCTACCCATAACAATCTCACATTAACATATCCATTACATTTATAGTACTCATAAAAAAATTATTCTATCCATGTTGCATTATTCACGATATATTTTTACAACCTTCGCAGAGAGCATTCAAATATTTAGTCTTGGTAAGGAACTCTACAATGGGAATAGAAAATAAAAATCGCTAACATTCATTCATGTTAGAAAAGTGTAAACATACAACCCATTACTTCAAAAAAGGTTAATGCTAAGAAAAACGTTATTTGTCACAAACCGTCTATTTTAACCAGTTCTACATTTTTCATACAGTAAATTTTTGTCTATCTTCTACGATTTCCCAGTTATACTAATTATGAAGAGGAGCTCACAGGTTATTCATAGAAAATTAAACAGAAAATTGTCACAATATGAAAATAAGGAACGTTTATTCCGTAAAGAGAAGTTTGGAGTGGGGCAATTTTCTTGAAAATCTTCGCTTAAACAGTATCTGACAAGTACGTAATTACGTGTACAGAGCCTTTCCTTCACACTCTGACCGCCGCAGCTCGGACATCCGCCAAAACAGCTATAATATCCCCGCAACCGCCTCACGTTCTTATAGTTACGGTTACAACCACAATAGTAAGAAACACATACCTTATTATAAGAGATCTTGGAAATGTCCTGCTGTATCCGCATATTTCTGGCATACTTAAAGGAAATTTTCATTCACACTCGAGAGTTCCAATATCCGAAACTGAGTGAATGTCTGATGTTTTCTTTTAGGTCTTACAATGTGTGGAGTTTGTTGCATAATCTTATTTTTCTTCTGATCATCAGAATCGCGTACATTTCTATAACTGGATTTGACAAATGATAAGAGTAATTGACCCAATGTTAATATTCTTCTCTGAAGAAGCATAGTTCCACTTATACGGCTATGTTTCGTTGCAAAGTAACGGATATTGGAGTACACAGAAACCCGATTTTATACACAATAATAGGACCTATACATATTTTACAAGCGCTTATTCTCCATCTACTTTATGATAATCTTATTACTAATTTTCTTGTAGGTGCAAAGGGAATATGTAGGTTTTAAGCGATAGTCAAATGTTTTAAGAGCTGGTTCCTATGTGGAGCATTCCGTTCGTTTTGCATGTCCAGGGCATAAAAACGATTAACGAATTCCCATTTGAGAAAAAGTATAAATATTGAAAAATTCAAACAAATAACAAGGAATATCTCGGAAATGGTTCACTCGACAAAAAAATATATATAACAACGTGTGTTTTAACGAGATAGACAAAGTTTTACTACACAAAAAATTTACATCTCTTGCGGTTACCAGTTATGTGAAAGCCGTTCAGAACGAAGAGGTCATTCCCAGAAAATTCAAGCTATACATTTCATTCAAATTTTTAGAGCCATTTTTCAGAAAATCAAAATTTTCGAAAAATGTTCCATGTAAAGGGTAGTTTGGAGTGGGGAGTATCTTGAAAATCTTCGTGGAAACTATCCTTGGAAGATAGTAAACTCAAGTACCAAGTTTGGTATTTATCCGATTTTTCGTTTTTGAGTTATGCTGTTCACAGACTGACATAAAGACAGATGGACATGTTTCCTAAAATGCTTTTTTTGGATTCAGGTGTCTCAAAACATGTATTTCCGCTGAAATTTCGGTATCCAATTTTTGGGTGGAATACAATACTTCCATACTTACCTACTATACGTAGTAGAGAAAATAATAATAATAATAATAATAATAATAATAATAATAATAATAATAATAATAAATGCAGGGAGGTAGAGGAATGACTTACACCATTTTTGAACAGCTGGCGGTTGTTGAATGTTAGTCTGGATTTTCCCAACAAGACTTTGTTACCGCGCATACAGCTGATGAGTCATTAAATTTAATGCAGGAAATTGTGAAGGTAGGGCAATTAATAAAGAACTGTGGCCCTCGCCATTCCCTGATTTAAGTAAAAGCTATTTTTATCTATAAACTTGAAAAAGACGGTATATGCAACAAACCCCATACATTAAAAGAACTAAAAAAAAGTGAGAAATTCACTCAATCTCGGATAATGAACTCTCGTGTCAATACAAATTTCCTGAAAAGATGCCAGAAATATGCGGATAGAAGACATTTCCAACCTCTCTTATGATAAGGTATGTGCTTATTATCATTGTAATTGTAACTGTAAAAATAAGAACGTGAGAGGTTGCGGGGATATTATAACTGTTTCGGCGGGAGTCGGAGCTGCGGCCGGCCGGTGCGCGAGCAGCAGTGCGGCGGCCGCATTGCGAAGGAGAAGCATATTGATCGTTTTGGGATTGTTCTGTTCACACAGGAGAGGAGAAGAAACGGAGGTACGGAAAGAAAGACGGTAAGGCGCGTTATCTAACCCACCTTCCAGCATTTTTTTACTTTCTCTACTTCGTATAGTAAGTAGGGGAAGTATTGTATTCCATCCAAAAATTCGATACCGAGATTTCACCGGAAATACATGTTTTGAGACCCCCTGAATCCAAAAAAAAAGCATTTTTGGAAACATGTCAGTGTGCGCGTGTGTCTGTGAACAGCATAACTCAGAAACGAACAGTCAGATAAACACCAAACTTGGTATTTAGGTTCAGTATCTTCCAGAGATGTGACACGAAGGTTTTCAAGAAAATCCCCCACCCCAGATTACCCTTTACATGGAACATTTTTCGAAAATTTTAATTTTCTCAAAAATGGCTCTAACGATTTTCATTACAATATCATATGTTTAAGATATTTTCATAACAATGAAATGTATATCTCGAATTTTCTGGGAATGTCTCCAAAAGTATTCTTCATTGTGAACGACTTTTGCATAACTGGTAAACCATAAGAGATAGACAAAACTTTACTACACAAAAAACGTAGATCGCGTTAAAATACACAATTTGTGTCATATACATTTTTTTTTTGTTGAGTGAACCATTTTCGAGATATTGCTTGTTATTCCCTTAAATTTTCCAATAGTTTTTCTCAAATGCGAATTCGTTATTCATTTTTTATGTACTGGACAAGCAAAGAGAATGGAATACTCCACATAGCAACCAGCTCTTAAAATATTTGACTATCGCTTAAAGCCTACCATATTCCCCTTGCATCTACAAGAAAATTAGCAATAAGATTAACATCTCGATTAACATGAAGCATATGGAGAATAAGCGTTTGAAAAATAGTTTGTACAAGAGTAGAGAAAGTCATGTGAGTGTAACACATCAGATTTTTATGATAAGCCATGAAGTTGCACAAAAATATGACGCAAGCCTAGGACTCGATTCTCCTCAAGCTTCAGCAGGTCATTTCTATTTCTGGGCTATGAAAGGAGAATCACATAGGGAGTAAACAAAATTCGAGTCCTTTTATTTGATACAATCTCCAGTGTATTCCAATCGAAGCAAAGTTCATGCTTATATGAAGAAATCAACGGCGCCTGCGCAAAGAAATCTCGGATATGAGATCCTCGCTGTGAGCTTATTTAATTGGGCTTGTGGGTTTATTTCTAGGCCTCTTTGTCTCAGTTTATTTCCGTTCCAAATTGTGTTCCAACGTGAAGGTGACTGACTGGCCACGTGCCTGGCGTAGGTGTGGCGGTATTTCGCGCGGCGTGTGATGGCATCAATGGAAACATGGCACCGTGCCAAGTCATACAAAATTCTTCGAAGCATGTATTAAATATTTAGTAATAAGTAGAATCTTCAGTTATATCTGCATTTGCAATTTTGGACGTATAAACCGAGTCAACTCTGTTTCCAGTGGTTGACGCCAGGCACTCAGAACTAAGACGTATTCTTCTAGGAGCAGGCAAATGCATTTGGTAAGAACTTCTCGCTAGCCTTTTCTACTGTGTTTTTCCCACGTGTTCGGTTATTAAGCGTTTGAAACGGTCGAAGTATAACTGTAGGCAAAGATCTGGAAAATTCTTGTAAAGACAGCCCTGCAATTCTTGAACAGCTGCAATATTCTGGGACAAAACTGTAAAACTCGAGTAAAACTGGAATCTCCTCCAGCAACACTGAAAGAATTCTGGTGTAAAAACTGCAGTTTGAGTTTACTTAAAGCAGTTCTTAGTCATTAATGCTACGACAAAAAGAGGAAAGGCCCACTTTTGTATGTTGGGTAGCGCGACTGTCTCACATTCATTGTCTCACTGAGTTCGAATCTCGTTTAGGGCGAGTTATCTGGTTAAGTGTTTTTCTGGGGTTTACTCACCTGTCGACTAATTCTAAGCTCTAAGGACCCAGGGCTGTTTGAGCATCATTTCACCCATTTCATTCATTCAGCGCTGGTTATGACCTACCAGAGACGTGTTAAAATTAAAAAAAAAAGACAACCGAGTCCTACAGTAATTTGCCAATCTCATATTACTTTCTCTACTACGTATAGTAAGCAGGGGAAGTATTATATTCCAC
This sequence comes from Deroplatys truncata, assembly GCA_030765065.1. Taxonomy (NCBI): domain Eukaryota; kingdom Metazoa; phylum Arthropoda; class Insecta; order Mantodea; family Mantidae; genus Deroplatys; species Deroplatys truncata. The sequence continues at coordinate 53,088,656 of CM060975.1, read as the reverse complement.
CCAAAAATTCGATACCGAGATTTCACCGGAAATACATGTTTTGAGACCCCCTGAATCCAAAAAAAAGCATTTTTGGAAACATGTCCGTGTGTGTGTCTGTGAATAGCTTAACTTAGAAACGAACAGTCGGATAAACACCAAACTTGGTATTTAGGTTCAGTATCTTCCAGAGATGCGACACGAAGGTTTTCAAGAAAATTCCCCCACTCCAGATTACACTTTACATGCAACATTTTTCAAAAAATTTAATTTTCTCAAAAATGGCTCTAACGATTTTGAATAAAGTATCATATGTTTAAGATATTTTCATGAAAAATAAAATGTATATCTCGAATTTTCTGGGAATGTCTCCAAAAGTATTCTTCATTGTGAACGACTTATGCATAACTGGTAAACCATCTTACTGTAAAAATAAGAACATGAGGGGTTGCGGGGATATTATAACTGTTTCGCCGGGAGTTCGAGCTGCGGCCGGCCGGCGCGCGAGCAGCAGTGCGGCGGCCGCATTGCGAAGGAACGATTCTACATATTTTACTATACAAAAAATGTGGATCGCGTTAAAATACACAATTTATGCCATAAACATTTTTTTTTTTGTTGTTGTTGAGTGAAGCATTCTCGAGATATTCATTGCTATTCCCTTAAAATTTTCAATACTTATTTTCTCAAATGGGAATTCGTTATTCATTTTTTTGTCTTGGATATGCAAAGAGTATTAATCTGTGGCAAAGAGAATGGTGCTGCACATAGCAACCAGCTATTAAGAGATATGTCTATGCTTAAAGGCTACTGTACTTCTATATTGCCCTTGCAAATACAAAACAAGGGGAACATAGTACGCCTTAAGCGATAGTCAAATATTTTTAGAACTGTTCGCTATGTGTAAAATGTAATTCTCTTTGCATGTTAAAAGATCGTTTCTGTAAATGTTTATCTCTATTAATATGAAGTAGATGGAGAATAAGAGTTTGTGAAAATAGCTTGTACAAGAGTAGAGAAAGTCATGTGAGTGTAGCACATCAGGTTTCTTTTATATTGTCGGCACACAAACTTGCAAATTAGAAATTAATATTTTACATTTTGTTAGATTTCCAGGGAAAAGAATTGTATGTAAATGTTGAAGGAATATAATTTTTTTTAACCATAGGGCATTCTGATATCGCTCCTGAATAGGGAAGGTGCGTATCCTGCGAACTAAAGTAAACGAATGCTACCAATCAATTCTCTGTCTCGAACAGAAGGAAGCCGAATGTCGGCTATCAGAAACGGAAGGGAGATGAAAGCTAAACAATGAGGGTTAGACAAAAACGTACTTTAAAACATGATATATCCATTGTTATTGAATTTTTCAAACTTTGTCATATTTTGAAATGCTGTCACTATTCAAATGTTTCTCGCGATGTGATGGAAACAGTATGGAATTTCAAAGCCAGCATAAAGCACACTTAAACATTTGACTGTCCAGTTACCAGTAGTACGCAACACAGCCATATTGAGGAGTTTAATATCAAAATATTTAATACTGATCCTTGTCATTGAGACGCATTTGTTCAACGAATAAATAGCTTAGGGATATACGAGCAAAAGCCATACACGGAAACACTTGGAGAGGCAAAAGACTACAGGTGTGTCCCACTTATAACATAAATAAAAGAAATGTCTGTTAAATGAACAGCCTATTGAATTGTTATTTAAGATTTTGTGGTACACTAGAGGTGAACATATCTCAACATAAGCACCATTTGCTATGTCAAACTCTATGAAATTATTCCTCAGTACAATATTAATGATGGGCCAGACACTGGTGTTCAGCACACGTCTGGGCTTCTACGAATCTTGGCTTTCTTGTAAGGCACTTTCGAATGCATTCAGTCTTATCGTTACAAATGGTCTTTCTAGAATGTCTCAGTAAGCTTCCCATTACTCCAAATTTATATAATTGGCGAGTTTTATTTTACAGTCAGAAACGGGGCCGTGTCATCCAATATTGAATCCTCGATAAAATCATTGTACTTCCTTTCTGCCAACAAAGAGAGACAAGATTTTCTGCTCAATCGTGCACCTTTACAGTTTATTAATGTTTATCCATTTATTAATCCACATGACAACAAATGATAGGAAAATTGCTAGACCCGCACCATCAAACAGCATAGTGTTTGAGCGCCTGCCTACTGTGCGAGGAGTCCGGGTTCGACTCCCCGCCGAGATCAAGAAATAGTTCTTTAAACAAAGCGTCTCGTTATGCTCAAGAGTCTGCTGTGGGAGTGTGTGTTATCGGTTATTTAATAACCAATTCACCCGTTATAAATACTTCAGGATTGTAGTTTAGCATAACCCTGAGTGTACGTGCCAAGTCATACAATTATGACAAATCTACTACGAGGGAATACTGAAAAATTTTAGAATGCCATGCTTCTAAAAACAAATGAAATTTGTTTATATGTGACAGCTTCTTTCTAATGTTTTACCGAGTTGATTACCGTGTAGTTTGTTCGATTTGTTCTAACAGCTTGTTAATTATTATTTAAAGATTTTCACCCAAAAATAAATTTGACTAGAGAACATTTCCTGGCTATGATTTTTACTTTTATAAACTTGGTATTTAGGTTCAGTATCTTCCAGAGATGCAACACGAAGGTTTTCAAGAAAATCCCCCCACCCCAGAGCACTCTTTACATGGAAGATTTTTTGAAAATTTTAATTTTCTCAAAAATGGCTCTAACGATTTTGATTAAAATATCATATGTTTAAGATATTTGTATGACAAATAAAATGTATATCTTGAATTTCCTGGGAATGTCTCCAAAAGTATTCTTCATTGTGAACGACTTTTGCATAACTGGTAAACCATAAGAGATAGACAAAATTTTACTACACAAAAAATGTACATCGCGTTAAAATACACAATTTATGTCATATACATTTTTGTTGTTGAGTGAACCATTTTCGAGATATTACTTGTTATTCCCTTAAATTTTTCAATACTTATTTTCTCAAATGGGAATTCGTTATTCATTTTTTTGTCTTGGATATGCAAAGAGTATTAATCTGTGGCAAAGGGAATGGTGCTGCACTTAGCAACCAGGTATTAAGAGATATGTATGTGCTTAAAGGCTACTGTATTTCTATATTGCCCTTGTAAATATATATTCCCCTTACATCTACAAGAAAATTAGCAATAAGATAGAGTCTGCAAACGTTTATCTCGATTAACATGAAATAGATGGAGAATAAGCGTTTGTAAAAATAGTTTGTACAAGAGTAGAGAAAGTCATGTGAGTGTAACACATCAGATTTTTTTCTAAAACAGGTCATACTGCTACTATAGCATTAGAAGATAGAAGTACCTTACTGCCGATTGGTACATAAATGTCTATTTACCGCAAATTTTTGAAAAACTTCGTGAAAAACGACCAAGAGGAAAATAATTTTACACCATAAAAGCGCATCGTTGCATATAGCAAAACTAACAACTGGGTATCTGGATGCCCTGAAGGTCAGCACCATGGACCCTCTACCATACAGCCCTGACCTAGCACCTTGCGACTTCTTTTTGTTTCCAAAAAATAAAGATAAAATATGCGGAATCACTTTTTCGTCATCAGATGAAGCAGTGGAATATTATAAAACTCCGGTGAAATGACTCAGGAAGGGCGTCATTGCTTTAAGGGCTGGTTTCATCGAAAGCAAAAATGTTAAAAGGGAATATTTTGAAAAACAATAAATCATTTAATTTTTACTTTCTCTACTACGTATAGTAAGTAGGGGAAGTATTGTATTCCACCCAAAAATTAGATACCGAGATTTCACCGGAAATAAATGTTTTGAGACCTCCTGAATCCAAAAAAAGCATTTTTGGAAACATGTCCGTGTGTGTGTCTGTGTGTGTGTGTGTGTCTGTGAACAGCATAATTCAAAAACTAACAGTCGGATAAACACCAAACTTGGTATTTATGTTCAGTATCTTCCAGAGATGCGACACGAAGATTTTCAAGAAAATCCCCCCACCCCAGACTACCCTTTACATGGAACATTTTTCGAAAATTTTAATTTTCTCAAAAATGGCTCTAACGATTTTGATGAAAATATCATATGTTTAAGATAATGTCATGAGAAATGAATTGTATATCTCGAAATTTCTGGGAATGTCTCCAAAAGTATTCTTCATTATGAACGACTTTTGCATAACTGGTAAACCATAAGAGATAGACAAAATTTTACTACACCAAAAATGTAGATCGCGTTAAAATACACAACTTATATCATTTACATTTTTTTTGTTGAGTGAACCGTTTTCGAGATATTGCTTGTTATTTCCTTAAATTTTCCAATACTTGTACTTTTTCTCAAATTCGTTATTCATTTTTTTATGTCCTGGACATGCAAAGAGAATGGAATGCGCCGCATAGCAACCAGCGATAAAATATTTGACTATCGCTTAAAAGCTACCATATTCCCCTTGCATCTACAAGAAAATTACAAATAAGATTGACATCTCGATATCTCGATTAATATGAAGCATATGGAGAATAGGCATTTGTAAAAATAGATTGTACAAGAGTAGAGAAAGTTATGTGAGTGTAACACATCAGATTTTTTTAAAACTAATCCTTGTTTGATTTTCTAAACTTTTCAATTCGCCCTAGTGTCTGCAAACAATTTGGCACCAGTAAGTTTCGCAGAGTTGAGAAAATCACATACATGTATTTCTATTCTGTTCATATATTTCAATTAGAGTAATTTATTTTATTGGTGTCTCAAGCGAGACATCCTGTATTGAGGCAGTATTTTTAACACTTAAACGATTTTAGTCAAATTATATAAAAAGTAAATTCAATAATAGCCCGCCTTGAAGCAATATGCGCATGTAATAATTTGTAAAAAGTATGTAACAATCATTGCATATGCTTATATTATTGTAAACATTTTCAATAATGTTATGTGAATGCATTACGTAATTTAATAATGTAGGAGCTGTGAGAATAATAAGTTTAAAAGTTGCTAACAATGAGGTAACCTTGAGGCAATAATGAGTAAGGAAGTTTAAATGCTACTAGTCATTATTAGAGCAGCAATAATGTAAATTTTTGAGACAGTTTATAAAATAGCCAATCAACAACCAGAAAAAGCTTTAGTTAAATGAAGGTACTCTATTGGATTAGCATTAGCCAATCAGAGACTTGAAATACAGAAATCTACAAATTCAAGCGGTGGAAAACAGTTCAGTTGCCTCCAAACCCCAAAGAGTGCTCGTAACCAGACGCGAGATGTGTCCTCGAGAAATTAATTACGTATTCATGTGAGACGAAAAATAGTTTTACGTGTTAAAAAGTGCAAGTAATTAATAAAAAGAATCTCACTGCTCTCTATATCAGTGAAGTGTTATTTAAATCGTATCAAGTATTAATAAAAGGAGTGAAGTAAAATTATAATCTGTGTAAGCCTACATTATTGTCTTATCAAAACCCTGCCAAGAGAAACGTGTCTCTAACAAATACTGACGCAGCCGAGGCAAACATAAATATTTAATACTTAAAGAAACAGTCAAATTACAAAGTTAATATTTTTTAAACTTGGGTCAAAGGCCACCTGAAAGTACATTTGGGGCGAAGACTACTGGAAACCGGGTACTATACGTGCGGTTGCAACTACTACAAGTTCGGCTCCCCAACAGTCGAAATACGATACAACTCCTTCAATACAAATTACTTCAGTATTTATATCGAACAACTATGTGTATTTCATATACAACATTATGTGTAGTTGGAATATTAAAGTTGTAAATGTCAGACAACTTGTACTCGGTTTATTGCCAACATTAAAAGTACCATTATTAGAATTATTGCCTATGAATACACTGCCTGTCTGTATATAAATGTCATGTCTCCCACTGGTGAACGCAACAGGCCGCCGGGTAACTGCATTTAAATACTGATGTAGAATGCAGTTTGTGCGCCGCATCGGAAGAGTAGGTCGGATGAACGCGCACTTGACAAGCTCCTTGATTGTATTTCTTTGACAGAATATAGAAAGCCTCGTTTACGTTGCGGCAAAGGACGAACGGGGGCGCGCCACAATTTCGTTCAATATGTATACGTACGTTAGATATAGTCACTATGGGTGGCATGAATAAAACCGAGACTTGGGCCAGTTCTTAAAGAGTCCAATGGACCTGTCTCATTTGCTACCGATGCTTCAAAGTGAGTTCAAGCTCGCTTTCCCTCCCCCTCACCCTCCAATTTACACCTTTTTTTTAACCGGGCAGGTCATGTCGGACGGAGGGTGAATGGAACGCTCAATTAAGCCTGGGCCCAAATGGCTTAACATTACCCGGCATTCCTTTCATCCTAGCAGTGCAATACTAATTTAGTTCGTTACAGTTTGTTTAATAAAATTCCCTTTTTACTCTGTCTCCCACGTACATAACACTAGTCTACATTTTCAAACTTTTTGTTAGATGATTTCTTAAAAGTAGGTGTTCTTGAATCACGTTTTTATGCTGATTCCAGAAATAACTTCCGGTTTTTTCTATCACGTCAGGTTTTTACACAAAATAAGAAGTAATGTTTGACAATTTTACTAATGAGCGTAGAAAAGTATTCAAATACCATTTCACACAAGTTAAGTTTTTTATTCAAGAAACATTTTAAGAATACTCTCAAGAACTCCCCTAATTTATTTAATGACTACATTTTAACAAAACAAGTAGCCAAAGTGTTTCATTTAATTTTTTTCAAACTTTCTCTTCTTTGATTTCCTTGCAGATCCTTGAAGATGACTGTCCCTCCTCACATCCAACAATAGTCGGCCATCATAGTTTCATTCCATCTCGCCTGGTACCTCCTCTCCATTTGCTTAATATCTTGGTGAAAACGTTCACCCTGCTCTTCACTATAATGCCCCAGATTTTCTGAAAGTAGTCGATATGTGAATGCAGAAAATGCACCTTTACACTCATGTTACAACCCATCTTCTTGAAATGTTCCAACATTGTTTCGACAATGGCCTTGTAATTAGGATCTTTGTTATTTCCTAAGAAGTTTTCAGTAACTGATCGGAAGGCGGTCCATGCTTCTATTTCTCTCTCATTCATTGTCTTCTCAAAATCTTTATCCCTCATCAATTTCTTTATTTGAGGACCAACAAAAATTCCAGCCTTTAATTTGTCTTGTGTAATGAAGGGAAATTTCTTGGAAAGGTACTTGAAGCAGGGTCCATACTATGGTAGAGCCCTTACAAATTGCTTCATCAAGACCAATTTTATGTGTAGTGGCGGAAGCAATATCTTTATATCTCTATATTTTTGAAGTGAAATTGAAAAAAAACTGTACGTGATAGAAAAAAACTAAAAGCAGTTCTGAAATCCGCAAAAAAAGTGACTGAGAATCACTTAATAGTTTTCAGTCATCCGATATCATGCAGACTAGTGATAGGTAGAGCAAATATTGTATTCCATCCAAAAAATTCGATACAGATTTCAACGAAAATACATGTTTCGACGGCCCCTGAATTTACAAAAATTATTGTGTGTGTGTGTGAGTGAGAGAGAGAGAGAGAGAGAACAGTATAAATCAAAAACGAAATATCGGATAAACACCAAACTTTGTATTTAAGTTCAGTGCTTTCCAAAGATGTGTCACAAAGATTTTGAAGAAAATCCCCCACCCCAAAACTATCCTTTACATGAAACAGTTTTTTTAATTTTATTTATTTTCTGAAAAAATGGCTCTCACGATTTTGATTGAAATATACATATCAAAGATGCTTGCATGATAAATAAAATGTACCTCTCGAGTTTTCTGGGAATAGCCTTTGAAATCCTCTTCATTCGGAAGTAAATTTACGTAATCTTACATAAATGGTAAACATTATATTATCCTAATGCAATATCATTCTGCATCTCTTATGATTTAGAAGTTATGCTTTTTTTTAACATTATCTTATTCGCTTACTTTCAAAATTTTCAGCTCGTTTAATTTTAAAGATGCTGGTTTAATTTTTACCTTCCGTTAATGAAGATTTGTACTACATTTTTTTTTAAAAATTGAATATCATAAACAAAGTGTGTTATGTAAATTATTATTCTACGTTTTTAAATTTCTGGAAATTTAATTCTTTAAAACTGCTTTTACAACTTAAAGACACACTTTTGGGAGAAAGTAGTTCTTATGTTTTTAAGAACAGGCGCAAAGATCTTTTCTGTGATGCAAAATGTGTGTGTGTGTGTGTGGGGGGGGGTGGAGATCAAGAAACCATTGAACTGATTTAAAAATTCCTGCCTGATGTGGCGTTAACAGTAAAGAACAGTTTTAAAGGTACTGAATACTGAATTTTCAACAAAATTTCGACAAAAAATAATAACTTTTGGACTTAGTGTTTTAATAAATCAACACGTGATTGCACGTTAGAAAATTATAAGTAATGCATACATGATTTTTTTTCGGAAAACGTTTAAATGGTATACAAAATTGATTTTTTTATTCTAAATAAAGGCAGCTAATTCAATGAATAATATGCAACATTTAAAAGTTCAACATGCTCACATTTTCATCACGAGGGGTATTTTGTTGACCTTATAAAATTATTTTCTCGTAACGTTGAATATACAGGACAACGAAAATTAACTCTATAATAATTAGGTTGAACATACAAATTGGCAATTTCAGTACCGACTATCGTTAAATTATTTATATGTGGTTTATAATAAGCCAGGGAACAATTTCAAACCAAAAGCCACGCACCAAAAATGTAAAAATGTCACTGTACGAGGACTAATCAATAAAGACTGAGATTGATTTTTTCCTGTAGCTTTCTTGAGAGTTTCCTGTCTCTATCATGAATATTTGAAAATAGCGGGGTTTCATGTATAATATCCATAGACGGCAGCACTTGTATCGGTAGGTTGGTAGTAATGCTGTATATTGTTGACCCTACTTGAATTTCGCATACCACTCGACACGAGAGGAGCAATAAAATTTTGTTTTCGTTTAAATCATACAGCCTCCGAAACTTTGGAAAAGCTGAAGCAAGCATATGGTGAAGATGCACTACCTCGTGCAACAGTGTTTAGGTGGTTCAAAGACTTCAAAGTAGAGCGAGTCCTCTGTGCTAAGCAAGGTGGGCCTGGTGCTTCGGCTTCTGCTATGACTGAAGTCAACATCAACACAGCTGCTGTGATTGTTGTTCCCACTCACACCACTGTTACAGCAGCGTACTACACGTCAGTATTGGCTACACCGAGGAAGCACATTGCAAGGAAACATCCGGAACTTATAAACAACAACGTGCGGCCTCACGTTGCAAATCAAGTCCAGCAATTTTTGGCTAAATTCAACATTACCTGTGTGCCGCATCTGCCTTATAGCCCCAATCTTGTCCCCTGTGATTTCTTTTTATTTCCATCACTAAAGACAAAGCTCCGGGGCATTCGATTTGAGAGCACTGAAGCAGTGCTGAAGAAAAGTGAGGCGATTCTCAAAGATCTGACAAAGAATGGCCTGTACCATGTGTTCAAGGACTGGCAGAGACGCTATAAAAAGTGCATTCAAGTAGGAGAGGACTACTTTGAAAAAGACCATGTCAACATTGAAATGGAGTAATAAATATCTGTGAAAAAAAATTAATCTCAGTATTTATTGATCAGCCCTCGTATTTGTCGTTTTTGGAATATTCCACTAAGGTCGACTCGTTTTGTGAACCGACTGTTGGCTCAGATGCCTGTGTGAATTACCTAACTGAAACCATTTATGTTATCTGTCGTGCTCAACTTAGTTGCTACGAAATAAACTTATGTGATTTAATGTGTAAAGCCCCAGATAAGAGACTCATGTGACTTACGTATCAGATTATTCTTATCACCCTGCAGAAGATACGTGGGAGCAGGACGTCTAGTGTCATCATCAAGTAATATTGAGTTATTTTCTTATTATGTATTTCCTTCCTCTTTTCAACTCCTGGAAGACGTAATTAATTCGTCATAGAAATCGCATGACACTGTTGGAAGAAAACGCGGCTTTAGCCATTAATAGCCGTGTGCGTATACATAAGTGCACAAAATAACGATTTAGTGGGCGAATTCTGAGTTATAGGACGAGGAATAAGTCGAGATGAATCCGCCAAAGATTTAGAGCGCGATGCGTGCAACAGCTTTGAGCAAAATATCTGTAAAAATTACTATATTGTAGCGTGTATGTGTGTGCATTGTCGCGTCGGACACATTATTGCTGTGTAGCATGATATTGTTGTCCTAATTATTTCGTTTGTGAGTTTGAATTCTTGTCCGGCGCGGCATTTGAAGGCAAGTAGAGGGACAGCCTGTCTTCAAGGCGAGTGGTGGTTGTGTGTAGAATGCGTGTTTTTCGTGAGAGTGTGGAGCATCTCCCTCCAATGTTTGCCTGTAATCTGTTGTGGACGATGTAGTGGCACCATATCAATTAACACAGGCAATGTGTTAAATGTGTATTCCGTTATGAATATCCCACGCCTACTTTAAATTTGTGCAGCTCTCTCGTTTGCCTCTGCAGCTACGCTCCCCAGTGTTTATACCGGGGCAACTAAATTTAATATTTAGCTGCAAAACCTTTTGGCCTCATCCCGGTGTATAACAATAGGAGCAATTTAAAGTTATGTTGGCCTAGCTGGCTTACCAGATGTTGCAAGGTTAGCTTTTCAAACTCGAATGACCAAATAATTTCATTTACTTTCCTCCATTCTTTATGCAATCATTGTATAATTATTGTTACCTCTTATAATACTAATTTCGTATAGCCCCGACTATACCTAAATAATAACAGTTCTTTAACGTAACAGTTACACAAGTAAATGAGACAGCCCGTAACTATTAAAGGTTACAAAAGTAACGAATAAAAAGTAGCTAGTTATCCAATAACGGCTACCAAAGTACCGAAGACAGTAACTAGTTATCCCGTTAACGGTTAATAAAGTAACGAAGACGGTAATGGAGCCTGGGTGACATCGTGCACTGCATGTGCATTGATATAGTTTATCTGCAACTAGATACCTCAATTCGTTACGTAGTAAAGGTAGTGAGTGGCATTGTCTATGTAATATAGCTCTGTCGAGAAAATACCTTCTAATTATCCGCTTTGTCACATACGAGGGCGAATTGAAAGTCCATGACTTTGACGAGAGATGGCGTTCTAATCACAGATTTCTTGTTTGCGCCCAAGTCTTACATCTATTCTGGGTATAATCGCAGAAATTCGTCATTTGTATCTTAGAACATTGTTGAGAGCGTCTAAAATAAGCAGGTATGTGTTGCTTCATAGAAAATGCAGAAAAGTGAATTTTGTGTTCTGATAAAGCACTAATTTTTGCGTGGTAACACGGTAAAGGAAACGGAAGAAAAGTTGAACAATTACTATGGGAACTCTGCTCCATCACATGGTATGGTTCACAAGTGGTTCACGGAATTTTAATATGGCCGCTCGAGCACAAGAGATGCCGTGCGCACGGGACGGCCGGTTGAGGTCACAACAGAAGAAATGGTGAACAAAGTTCACGATATTGTGTTGGAAGACCGCAGAATGAAAATCCGTGAGATAGCCAAGACCATAAGCATCTCCAATGAACGGTTGTATAATATTCTGCACGAATCTTTGGGTATGAGAAAGCTGTCAGCAAGATGGGTGCCGCGACTGCTCACAGTTGAGAACAAACGGAATCGTGTGACCATTTCACAGGGATATTTGAACATAAATGAGTTTTTGCGGCGTTATATCACGGTTGATGAAACTTGGATCCATTACTATCAACCTGAAACCAAACAATAATCAAAGCAGCTGATTTCCTTCGGCGAACCTGCTCCAAAGAAAGCGAAAACCATTCCGTCGGCAGCAAAAATCATGGCAGCTGTCTTTTGGGATTCACAAGGGATGATAGACATCCACTACCTGGAAAAGGGTAAAACGATAGCGGGTTCATACTATGCCGCAATGCTGGATCAGTTTCACAAGGAATTGTTAGAGAAATTACCCCATTTGGTGATGAAAAAGGTTCTCTTTCACCAGGATAATGCACCCGTACACAAGTCAGCCATTGCCATCGCAAAATTTGTGGAACTGGGCTATGAACTGCCACCTCACCCACCATATTCTCCAGATTTGGCTCTGAATGACTTCTTCCTCTTCGCAAATCTGAAACATTGGCTCGCCGGGAAGAAATTCACGTCCAGTGAACCCATCATGGCAAAAACAACCTCATATTTTGCAGACTTCGAAAAATCATATTTTTTTTAAGAGTTAAAAATATCGGAGAAACGTTGGACATTGTGTATTGAATTGAAAGGAGACTATGTTGAAAGATAAAATTGATTTTTTGGAAAAAGTTGTTATTTTATTTAAAAAGTCACTGACTATCAATCCATCCTCGTATATGCAATTAACTGAAATTATCTGTATCTTTTGTGATGTTAGACAATAATGCGTGTTTGGGAGTTAATGTTTCTCTTCTCTAGCAACATCACCTTTCAAAATATTATTGTGTTTTATCTAAGGTCCTATGACAAAATTTAAGTCATTATACACCTAATTTCAATCATGTTGATCTTGGCAACAGTAATCCCCCCACCCTTTCCTTTGCTATGTCTGCATCGAGGGATGTTTATATTTAGGATCCCTGTGCAGGAATTTAGAAGAAATTACAAATGCCTTTTGTGATTATACATCACCGCAGTAATCCAAGGGTTGACACAAGAAGAGAAACTTCTTTTTTGATTGCATCAAATTACAAAGTAAGTCTGTATAGACACGTTCGTGTTGAAACGTAGTTACAGCTAATCGTTCGTTACTGGCAACGTAACTGCGATCGTGAAAGCCATGAAAACAAATTACTTAAACGTTACTGGTAACCGTTAATAAACTGTAACTGCGGCAGATGTAACCGTTTACCCGAAAATAACTATTTGTCACATCTCTAATTCCTAATAAGGAATGAAAACTCCCCTGACATTCAAGCAAAAGATGTGAAACATGGGTGGGTTGTCTAAATTCCTGGACTTCACCCGGCAGTCTTTCAAGTTCTGGAAATCCTGCACAGTATCCTTTGGCGGTGGATCAATCATCGGTCGGAATGGTCGAGTAATTTTTACTTTCTCTACTACGTATAGTAAGTAGGGGAAGTATTGTATTCCACCCAAAAATTCGATACCGAGATTTCACCGGAAATATATGTTTTGAGACCCCCTGAATCCAAAACAAAGCATTTTTGGAAACATGTCCGTGTGTGTGTGTGTGTGTGTGTGAGAGAGAGAGAGAGAGAGAGAGAGAGAGAGAGAGAACAGCGTTTCTGTATTATGTGAAAACTGTGTAGCTTTTATGTTATTAAATAACTACAGAATCAAAGAGAAGGTACAAAGATTTAAAATTTCTTCAACTGTAACTATCTAAAAAAGCTGATGTATTACACTCACAAGACTTTCTCTACTCTTGTACAAACTATTGTTACCAACGCTTATTCTCCATCTACTTCATGTTAATCGAGATAAACATTTGCAGAGTCTATCTTATTGCTAATTTTCTTGTAGATGTAAGGGGAATATATATTTACAAGGGCAATATAGAAATACAGTAGCCTTTAAGCACATACATATCTCTTAATAGCTGGTTGCTAGGTGCAGCACCATTCCCTTTGCCACAGATTAATACTCTTTGCATATCCAAGACAAAAAAATGAATAACGAATTCCCATTTGAGAAAATAAGTATTGAAAAATTTAAGGGAATAACAAGTAATATCTCGAAAATGGTTCACTCAACAAAAAAATTGTATATGACATAAATTGTGTATTTTAACGCGATCTACATTTTTTGTGTAGTAAAATTTTGTCTATCTCTTATGGTTTACCAGTTATGCAAAAGTCGTTCACAATAAAGAATACTTTTGGAGACATTCCCAGAAAATTCAAGATATACGTTTCATTTGTCATGAAAATATCTTAAATATACGATAGTTTAATCAAAATTGTTAGAGACATTTTTGAGAAAATTAAAATTTTCGAAAAATGTTCCATGTAAAGGATATTCGAGGGTGGGGGATTTTCTTGAAAACCTTCGTGTTGCATCTCTGGAAGATACTGAACCTAAATACCAAGTTTGGTGTTTATCCAACTGTTCGTTTCTGAGTTATACTGTACACACACACACACACACACACACACACACACGGACATGTTTCCAAAAATGCTTTTTTTGGATTCAGAACACTTTGTGAATTAGTTTTGTGACAATATAACTGATAATCCCGAGCTAGAAGCACTAAATCGGCGGCGCGTTGGCTTTGTTTAAAATGCTACTAAAAGTCGTCATGACGAACTTAGTGGCGTAGGCTCGTTTAACAGTCCGACAAGCACCACTTCACTCCAGCTTGAAGTTTCTGCCTAAGGGAAAAGTTGTAACTTTTAATTATGATGATACATGCGGCAGTCCTCCTACGCTGTATGTAATGCATCTAATTAATTTTACCTAAGCTGGGAAGTCATTGAGCAATGCACCACCAACTTCGGCAATAAAACAGCCAGACTTGCAACTCACGACTGTGTTTTATTGAGACTATAAAATCAGGGTTCTTCCTGCAATAAAGAGCTGTGATTTGGATTTATGGCCTCAAATGACATCCTGGCGACCGCCTCAAAATGTGCAACATGTTGATCGTGGCTTTTCATGCAGCATACCATTATTTAATTCTTTTTGAAGCATATAACCACAACGTGTCCGCCTCCTGCCTATCTTCACAAACTTTCTTACAAACGTCAACCAACCAAGGAAGCTATTCAAGCCTTCTTCAGGGACAAACGTATCAATGCTTCATTTTTAATATTCTTACAGCTTTGATTACGTTACACTTCATATGTCAGGTAAAATACCAAATACGTATTTATCAAATTCATAGAATTGAAACCGCAAAACTTTCCTAACTTATACTTACATTTATAATCCATATGTTATGCTTCACAACATGAACTATAAACATAAAAAGAAAACTGATGTGTTACACTCACATGGCTTTCTCTACTCTTGTACAAACTATTTTTAAATCGCTTATTCTCCATATGCTTCATGTTAATCGAGATGTTAATCTTATTGCTAATTTTCTTGTAGGTGCAAGGGGAATTGCTAGGCTTTAAGCGATAGTCAAATATTTTAAGAGCTGGTTGCTATGTGGAGTATTCCATTCTCTTTGCATTACCAGGACAAAAAATATCTCGGAAATGGTTCACTGCACAAAAAAAGGTATGTACTCCTAACATAAATTGTGTGTTTTAACGAGCTCTACATTTTTTGTGAAGAAAATGTTTGTCCATCTCTTACGGTTTACCAGTTATGTAAAAGGCATTCAGAAAGAAGAGAACTTTTGGGGACGTTCCCAGAAAATTAATTATATACATTTTGTCATGAAAATATCTTAATATATGATATTTTAATCAAAATCGTTAGTCATTTTTGAGAAAATCAAAATTATTGAAAAATGTTCGATATAATGGGTAGTCTGGGGGTGTGCGGATTGTATTGAAAATTTTCGTGTCGCATCTTTGAAAGATACTGAACTTAAATGCTTGATATTTATCCGACTTTTCGTTTGTGTTATGCTGTTCACAGACAGACACACACACACACACACACACACACACACCCCTTCTTCTAAATGAGCCTTTTTTTATTTATTCAGATTGCAACATATGTATTTCCGGTGAAATCTCGGTATCCAATTTTTGGGTGGAATGCAATACTTCTCCTACTTACTATACGTAGTAGAGAAAGTAAAAATGGAAAGCATATCGTGCAGCCAAACAACTTTTATGCCTGATTTCCTTTTGGCATTCAACGCTTATGTGATGTATGTTCCTTTTTTTTAGACGTTCTTTTATTTCTGTATAATCTCTTCCAGCATCAGTAAGCTTGCCAAGTATTTGTATTAGTCACATTAATATCTTATATATTATTATAATTTAATCCAAATCGTTACACTAAGTTTTGAGAAAATGAAAAACCGTTCCGTCTAGATAAAGAAAAAGGCGTAATGTCTCTTCCCTTTCCAAAAATAAAATTTTTTGTCTATCCGAGAAAAAAAAATTGCTTTGAAGGACATGTGGGGTTCAAATGCTTTGGTTATGGAAGTTAGGTACTTTTGATCGATGGCACTTATGAGGGCCTTACTCTTTTTTTCATTTTTACTGTTCATCATTCTGGCCCATTAGCGCTAGGCGTATCTCCGCATATCTGCTGCGTGGAATGCTTCACCTCACGCCTGACCGCTTCATCGAGTCTCATAAGTTCATAACATAGCAAGCGTAGTCTATTGGCTGGAAAATTCATTCACAGCCTTAGTTGCCCGTATTTCAACCGTATTGTTCTCAACATCCGGGTCAATCAGTCAATGACCATGCGTGGTCCGTTCGAGCTATATAGTTGTTCCTCCGAAGCGGAACTGACACTGTTTCCGGAAACGATTCCATCACACCGGAAGGAAGCCCCCGTCATGTTTGTCGTCTGTGGGATTACAGCAAATGAACAATCAGCTAAACCTACCTCACAATTGAAAACTTGAGACGAGCTGTGCATAGTAAGCATTCGATGTCAATGCTTTCCCCAAGTTCGTGACTTGGAGATCTTCCCGTAGTTTTCCAGTCCTGTGTTGCGAATGTTCAAATAGGTATATCTCATCAATTTTCAACACTGTCATTACATAACAATCACACAATTCATCACTTTCAACCTGTTTAACTCAAGTATAACCCTCAAGTTTAAATACTTCAGGTCTTAACTTATCTTGTCTGTTTCGATATATTTTTCCATTACTCGGACACACTTCAACCTATAGGCTTATTGTGCTATCGCAGGGTTCTCAGCAGAAATATGAACCTAACTTCCCTGACTATTTCTGACCAAAATACTTATTTCCCTGACTACAATTTTGTATTTTGTATCTCTACTCCTATGTAATGCTTGGCATGACTTTAAACTTCTTTCTGCACACTTACAGTAGGCTTCAAACCGATTGTCCAGTACATCACCAAGCCATTCTACAAAATTGGATTAAGCGATGAATCCCGCCACTGATAGGTTTTGTTTTCGGGGGGGGGGATAAATGATGGAATAAATCAATCTGAAAGTGCAGTCACAAGAAGGTGAACGACCTTATCTCTATAACATGTGTGTAAGTATATATACCAGGTGTTTCAGAAATACTTTTACAAACTTCGAGTATGGGTTCCTCACACCAAAAGAAGGAAAAAAGTTCATATGAACATACGTCCCATAATCCTTGGTATTCGCGTTATTCCTGTCACAATGAAAGTGTGAGTTGAACGGCCTTCGGGGTCCAACCTCAAAACTTCATTTCTCTATGCATTCATACAAGACGTTGACCCATTGTACTACATACGGTAGATGGCGAAGTGTTGTCATGGAGACTTGTTTACATTTGTCATTAGTCTGTCTTCAACGTTTCAATTGTGTACATGTAGTGAGTGAACTGCACGTGTTTCGTTCCACCATGACTGTATATTCATTTCGTTAACAGGTAGACATGATTTTTATGTATGGTAGCGCGAATGGTAATGGACGCAAGGCTGCACGGCTCTATCAGATGGAGTTTCCAGACCGAAGACAACCGAGTCATCCAACCTTTGTCGCTGTTTATCGTCGCCTTGCTGAGACAGGAACCGTTGCACCACGGACTATTGATCGAGGAAGACCAAGAATTGTTCGTACGCCGGAACGCGAAGAACAGATGTTAAAGTGTGTCGAAGACGATCCAGGTATCAATACAAGACAATTGGCTGTGGCATCTGGTATATCACAGGTGACAGCATGGAGGGTACTTCACGAGCAGCTCCTGTATCCATATCGTATTCAACGTGTGCAGGGCCTTCTGCCTGCCGATTATCCACCACGGGATAAGTTTTGCCTATGGTTTGTCTCGTCAGTTTTGTTTACAGACGAGGCAACGTTTGAGAGAGATGGAGTTACTAATTTCCACAACGTACACGTATGGGCAGATGGTAATCCTCATGCTGTACTTCAGGCTAGACATCAGCAACAGTTGTCTGAATGTGTGGGCTGGCATTGTAGGTGACTGTCTGCTAGGTCCATACGTTTTACCAGCACGTCTTACTGGTGCTGTCTACAAGGACTTTATCCATCACACTCTTCCCGACTTACTTCACGAAGATGTGCCGCTGCAAATAAGAAAAAAACATGTGGTTTATGCATGATGGAGCTCCGGCACATTTTACTCGCATTGTTGGAGATGCACTGACTGGTATCTACCATGACAGGTGGATAGGCAGAGGAGGACCAGTTCCATGGCCTTCACGTTCTCCCGACCTCAATCCTGTGGCTTTTTACCTCTGAGGGCATCTTAAATCATTGGTTTATGGAGCAGCCATCCCGGATGCAGAAACGCTTCATCGACGTGTCATGGAAGCCTGTGAAACCATTCGATACCATCCCGGAGTTTTTGGTAGGGTGCGACATTCCATGATTCGACGAGTACAGGCACGCATAGCAGCAAGAGGAGCACATTTCGAGCATTTATTATGAGTTTTGTGTGTTATAAGTGTACCACTGTGTTGAACACCTCCTAACGAGAAAACAAAGGATTATGGGACATAAGTTCATATGAACGTTTTTCCTTCTTTGGTGTAAGGAACCCATACCCGAAGTTTGTAAAAGTATTTCTGAAACAACCTGTGTATATAATCCTCTGCATTTAAAAATCATCACTACAGGGGTTGGGAGGGGAATTTTAAGGAGCAAAAAAGTTGTAATTCTCCTTAATATGTAGTTTTTCCATCTATATGAATTACAAGCCATGTGACAAATTTGAACCAATTTTCCTGACACACGCCAATGTTTTAAATACTCCCCTAACTTTCCAGGTCAATAGGAACCCTGTATCTGTTTTAATACCAGTTCATTATGCCTATATCCTCCATCAAGGAATACAGTCTCATGAGAGTGATTGATTCAAAATCTTCTGCCACTTTCCCAAAAGTAATATATTTTCTGTGAGCTAAGGCCTCACAGGCACATAATATGTGGTGGACTGTTTCATTTCCTTTCTTACATAATCTGCAATCTTAAGTTGCCCTGAAGCACTCCCATCATATTAAGAGGTTTTCAAAGGAGCATGTCTTGTGAAAAAAATCAGCATTTGTTCTCGGCTGAACCTGTTACATTTAATCGAGCTTTCAGTTTTTTCTTGCAGGTTTCCTAATATACAGTTTACCATGCCTATTTTCTGGGGTTTTAAGCCAGGTTTCATAATACTTTACCTCGGATCAGTTCTTGATAACCTCTCTTACCAAACAATGATGTGTTCCTAGAGCCGGCTCTGATCCAATAAACTGAGAAGCTGCCCCTCGCCGTGTTAGTTCATTAGCTTTTCCATTTTCCTCAATACCACAGTGACCTGGCAACCAGATTACCTGAACTTCATTTTTTCTGCCAAACTTGTAAGCATATTTAGGCAATTTAAGATTAGTCCTGGTGTTATCTTATGACTACTAAGAGCTTTAAGAGCGGCCTGTCTATTTGAGAAAACAAGGGCCTGTTCACCAATGTAGCCTCTACTTATATTTTCATGTATACATTGAATAACAGCATAAGTTTCTGTTTTAAAAACAATAGCATATTCACCTAAGGGGTAAGGCTTTTCACACCTTGGTCTTATACCAGGGACCTCAACTTACTTTTAATTCAACTAAAAAAATCTGATGTGTTACACTCACATGACTTTCTCTACTCTTGCACAAACTATTTTTACAAACGCTCATGCTACATCCACTTCATGTTAATCATATAAAAATTTGCAGAAACTATTTTATTGCTAATTTTCTTGTAGATGTAAGGGGAATATATATTTACAAGGGCAATATAGAAATACAGTAGCCTTTAAGCATATACATATCTCTTAATAGCTGGTTGCTAGGTGCAGCACCATTCCCTTTGCCACAGATTAATACTCTTTGCATATCCAAGACAAAAAAATGAATAACGAATTCCCATTTGAGAAAATAAGTATTGAAAAATTTAAGGGAATAACAAGCAATATCTCGAAAATGGTTCACTCAACAAAAACAATGTATATGACATAAGTTGTGTATTTTAACGCGATCTACATTTTTTTGTGTAGTAAAATTTTGTCTATCTCTTACGGTTTACCAGTTATGCAAAAGTCGTTCACAATGAAGAATTCTTTTGGAGACATTCCCAGGAATTTCAAGATATACATTTTATTTGTCATAAAAATATCTTAAACATATGATATTTTAATCAAAATCGTTAGAGCCATTTTTGAGAAAATTAAAATTTTCGAAAAATCTTCCATGTAAAGGGTAAACTGGGGTGGGGGGATTTTCTTGAAAACCTTTGTGTCACATCTCTGGAAGATACTGAACCTAAATACCAAGTTTGGTGTTTATCCGACTGTTCGTTTCTGAGTTATGCTGTTCACAGACAGACACACACGGACATGTTTCCAAAAATGCTTTTTTGGATTCAGGGGGTCTCAAAACATGTATTTCCGGTGAAATCTCGGTATCGAATTTTTGGATGGAATAAAATACTTGCCCTACTTACTATACGTAGTAGAGAAAGTAAAAATACGACGTGAATACTCGTACGGCTTCCCTACCAAGACAAATTCATGTGTACATCCATTATAGCATTTATTCACAAAATATTTTTATTTTAAAATGATTTCAAATTTTAGCAATAAGTGCTCAGTTACAAACATCCGGAAACCGCATTCATATGTTTAGTCGCGTTAACAAGTTCTTGTGACGAAAAATACAAAGGCAAAACGCAAATTTTCAAGCACGTCTTTCAGATGAGGCACTGGGGAAATTAAATACGTCGTATCAAATATCTCACGCTAACGCTACGAGTTGACACAAATTGTGTTTTTTTGGCGAGCCCTACAGTTTTCCTGTAGCAATTTTCTGTCTCTCTTACAAAACTCAATCAGTATGAAGAGAACTTCAAAGGCTATACGTTTAACTATTTGTCACATTACTGCTATTCAATCAGTTGACGTTATTCACATCTTCTGACAGTCAAACATCAAACATTCACAGTTATAAATACCTCTCATTGCACCTGTGTCCAAGCATTCATTGTCTTCCTTCGCTTCCATAATGCGTTTTTTTATTCCATGTCGTCATTGGTTTCCTCATGTTTCTTATTGTTGAAATAAATCTACTCATCTTGGTAAGTTTTCTTCATTCTCATCACATGTCCTTACAATGTTAACTGTCTTGAACCGAGCGGGATGGCACAGGCAGCAAAGTCTGTGGCCCGCATTTCGGAGGTCGTGCGTTTGATTTCTGCGGTCGACCTTCTTGACACACGGGTTTTTTCGGGGGTTTTCCCGGGTCGCTGTGAAGGTTTATTACATCCCCCGAATTTCCGGTCCCTCCATTTCACTTCACCGTCCATCTGCTTGGCTATTTCAGGGTTGCAAGTGTCGGCGGGAGTCTCGGCGTTGCATGACAGGGAAGAGGATGCTCTATATTAAGGCATTATTTTATATCACAACACTGTGAATGCCAGAGTGATTGTAGTGTAAATTAACATTATTGTATGACGATGATTTTAGATGTTTGTCAGCTATAAGCATTGTTAGGAAATAAGTCTACACGGCCTCACTGAAACTGACAATAGAAGCGGGTAACAATGAAGCGATGGGATGAGTTATTTATCAATTAGAAGAGACCAACAAATGACGTCAGGGTAGCGCGCCTTTCTTTAGAAATGGAGGGAATATCTTCACTAGAGCATGTTTTAGTAATTATGATTGGCTAAAAAAAATAGACGCTAATGTTGGCGCGATTTATTAACCAATAGCAGCTCTATTATAATGTTTAGGCATATCGGGGTGAGGGAGTATGAATTCTTGAGCCATAGGCAAGTATCGCGCAGCTCTACAGAATCATTCACGAGGTAAACGTCGAGCAGTTCTAAGAAATCTCTCTCGCGAGTTACACGTCAGGCAGTTCTAAGGAACCATTCATGAGGTACACGTTACGCAATTATAGAGAATCTCTCGCGTCGTAAAGCTAGTTATAAAATGTGAAATACGCGAATTAACAGTGCGCGGCAAATAAGTGATTATAGTTACATTCGAAAATATAACAGTTTCAGTCCGGCGTGTATCAAGATTAAATATGTGAAATTAATTATGTGTGACGGCAATAAAAGTGTAAAAACAAATTCGTTTATCAGTGTTATCTTTTAGTAACAACTCCTTTCCGTTTACACGCCCTGTTCAAGAGATATTTTCTCGACTGAGTAATAATAGCTAGCCGGAGGACAAAGAACCCAAAATTCAAAATAGTAAAACAATAACAGGCGCTCAGCAAATAAGATAACACGAACAGATTACTGCGACAAGGTAACACTTCGTTCCCCAGAATGGGACGGTCTCCGAGTCCCGGAATCCCCACTGAAATGTGCAAGCCTGCAGGAGAGTTGGTTGCACCAGCTACCATCTGGGGAGTTTCAATTTGCCCTCTAACCTGTTCTGCCTCCTGGTCCTGCGGCCCTCTGTCTCCTCTCAACTCACCCCTCCCTCCCAGGGGCGCCCCGTCAGGAGCTTAGGCTTAAAGCTTTATAACGTTTTCCTTGAGAGGTGCCCAAATTTGCTGCTGTGGTGGCACACTGGTAATTCATTTAATACTTTACTAAAGTGTTATTGGTTAACGCAACACACAACAAAGGAACGCGATCCCGATGTTGAGTTGTGAAATAGGCTCTTACTGTGCATTAACGGCAATTAGGCGCAGCTATCAAGCTACTTCATTTTATAGTCTCCTAAATCTGCTCCATTTTCTGTAACATCTTAAAATCTGCACAGAAGCCACACATCCATAGTTGCTTGATAACCCATATTCGCTGTATGCTTACTAATAAAGTAACTTCTGATTACAGCAAGTACCGGGTGCATACCGGGTGACTATTTCATTCAACTGTCACTCCATTTTCGATAACGAATTGTAATAAAATGTCCAATCATAGCCGCACTTCGGAAAACTTTTGCAGGGTCAATATATTTTTATTTATTTATTTATTTATTTATTTAGTGTTTTTAGTTTATTATGCTTTTTATTGTTTATTTGTTGGCTTTTTGATTGTCAAGGACAAATTATCCATCATGATTTAATATTTCTATTAAATTGAACAAGTAGGTTTGTTGTATTGTTATTTTTACGTTGTTAATTTACCCCACGCTTTGGGAGCCAATTTGAAGAAGGTATGTTCGTTGCTGTCACGTATAGAAAGTCAGTTTGAAGAAAATGTATTATA
Source organism: Deroplatys truncata (assembly GCA_030765065.1). NCBI lineage: Eukaryota > Metazoa > Arthropoda > Insecta > Mantodea > Mantidae > Deroplatys > Deroplatys truncata. Next base: position 53,065,333 of record CM060975.1, on the reverse strand, counting down.
TTTCGACTGTTGGGGAGCCGAACTTGAAGTAGTAGCAACCGCACGTATGGTAAAAAGTTTTCGGTAGCCTTCGCCCAAAATGTACTTTCCGGTGGCCTTTGCCCCAAATGTTTAAAAAATATTAACTTTGTAATTTTTTACTGTTTCTTTAAATATTATGTATTTATGTTTGCCTCGGCTGCATCAGTATTTATATTTTTTTAGAGGCATGAATGTCTTAACAGGGAGTAGTGCGACTGGAGAATGTAGGCTTACACAGATTATAATTTTACTTCACTCCTTTTATTAATGCTTGACACAATTTAAATAACACTTCACTGATATATGAGAGAGCTGTGATTTTTTTTTATTAATTACTTGCACTTTTTAACACGTAAACTATTTTCGTCTCACACTGAATACATATTAAATTTCTCGAGGACGCATCTCGCGTCCGGTTAGGAACACTGTCTACAACCAACGCGTCCAGTTATGAGCGCTGTCTACAAGCAACTGACTTGATTCCTACCGCCTAAATTTGTAAATTTCTGTATTTCAAGTCTCTGATTGGCTATTCCTAATCCAATAGAATACCTTTTATTTAACTTAAGCTTTTTTCTGGTTGTTGATTGGCTATTTTATAAACTGTCTCGAAATTTGCATTATTGTTGCTCCAATAATGACTAGTAGCATTATTAAACATTCCTACTCATTATTGTCTCAAGGTTACCTCATTGTTAGTAACTTTTAACTTATTATTCTCACAGCTCCTACATTATTAAATTACGTAATACATTCACATAACATTATTGAACATGTATACAATATAAACATATACAATGACTGTAATACACACTTTTATATCTTGTTACATACACATATTGCTTTAAGGTGGGCTGTTATTGAATTTATATATTATATAATTAGACTGAAATCATTTAAGTGTTAAAAATACTGCCCTAAAGTTCACACACATTTACTCTTTCAAGCATACTTCCAGTCTCTATGGAGGCTGAGGAATAATCCTGGCTAAAGAAAAATGTCCATCCTCCAGTCGGGAATCGAACCCAAGACTTCTGGATTTGGAAGCTAGCATACTAACCACAGGACCACAGAAGCAGTCGGGTCATTCTAATGCTTTCAGATAATCACACTTCCTTATTACTTTCCCTAACACGTACCTGGTAAGTATAGAAGGTATTCCATTGCACCCATAAATTCGATTTCGAGATTTCGCCGAACACACATGTTTAGAGGCCCCCTGAATCCAAATAAATCATTTTAGAAAAATGTCCGTGTGTGTGTGTGTGTGTGTGTGTGTGTGTGTGTGAACAGCATTGCTCAAGAACGAAAAGTTGGATAAATACCAGACTTGGTATTTAGGTTCAGTACCCCTCAGAGATAACACGAAGATTTAAAAAAAAAAATATCCACATCGCAAACTATCCTTTACATTGAACATTTTATTTTGTAAGAAACGGCTATAACGATTTTGATTAAAATACCGTATATTAAAGATGTTAACATGACAAATAAAATGTATATCTCGAATTTTCTAGCAATTGCCAGTGAAGTCCTCTTCATTCAGAAGCGATTCTGTACAATCTTGTATAACTGGTAAACGTTAAATGATAGAGGAAAACGTCTAAACAAAAAATTTAGATCTCACTAAAACACAATTTATTTCAAATAAGTTTTTTGTGGCATAAGCCATTTCTAAGATATTCGTTATTAATGGTTCGAATTATTCAATACTTGGTCATTCTCTATAAATCCTGCCAACATTCAGTTGTTTCTCGCGATTACATGAAAACAGTATGCAATTTAAGGCCAGCATATAGCGTCCAGTTCTTAAACATTTGACTCGCTGCTCTGTTTCTAGCTATAACGAAATGTATAATATAGCTATTTCTGCAAAAGTTTATTTGGATTAAAATGTAGTAGATAGAATAATAAGCTTTAATAAGAAGAGTTTGTAAATCCACTAACAAACGATAGATAATTAATGTGTATTCTAACAAAACATAAATATGAAAATAAACTGTGATTTGGGTTATATACGTGTATTTCTGATATGCGCAGTACGTGGAATTACGACTTTTAAACCAGTATTTCGCTTTTCTGTTTTGCCATTACTGAAAGTAATTCACGTTCGTTATTGCAGGCTCAAGATGAGTGCATAAAAGTATTCATAAATATTCACTATTATCATTTTGTGGGCGAATTTTATTTAAATGCTTATTTCATTCATTATAGAGTTCTACAAATATGACTCGAGGATCTGATCAATCTCACTACGTCTGTGAATTTATCAGCAATCCCAGCCCCTCTCGAGATATTGCGATAATTCTACCATCTAAACTTCACTATTCGCTTTTCCTGGTTCCGCCCATTACCTTCTTCCTGTTACTCTCTATTAGGGATGGCCAAAAGGTAACAAGGACAGTAACTTTGTTCACTGCGTATGCGTAGGCCTACTTGGAGCTACGCAGTATAACCGATGCAAATCTGTTATTAAAAATCTGATGTGTTACACTCACATCACTTTCTCTACTCTTGTACAAACTATTTTTACAAACGCTTATTCTCCATATGCTTCAGGTTAATCGAGATGTTAATCTTATTGCTAATTTTCTTGTAGATGCAAGGGGAATTGCTAGTCTTTAAGCGATAGTCAAATATTTTAAGAGCTGGTTGCTATGTGGAGTATTCCATTCTCTTTGTATGTCCAGGACATAAACAAAATGAATAACGAATTCCCATTTGAGAAAAAGTATAAGTATTGCAAAATTTAAGTGAATAACAAGCAATATCTCGAAAATGGTTCACTCAACAACAAAAATGTATATGACATAAATTGTGTATTTTAACGCGATCTACATTTTTTGTGTAGTAAAATTATGTCTATCTCTTATGGTTTACCAGTTATGCAAACGTCGTTCACAATGAAGAATACTTTTGGAGACATTCCCAGAAAATTCGAGATATACATTTCATTTGTCATGAAAATATCTTAAACATATGATATTTTAATCATAATCGTTAGAGCCATTTTTGAGAAAATTAAAATTTTCGAAAAATTTTCCATGTAAAGGGTAATCTGAAAACCTTCGTGTCGCATCTCTGGAAGATACTGAACCTAAATATCAAGTTTGGTGTTTATCCGATGTTGGTTTCTGAGTTATGCTGTTCACAGACACACGCACAAACGGACATGTTTCCAAAAATGCTTTTTTTTGTTTCAGAAGGTCTCAAAACATGTATTTCCAGTGAAATCCCGGTATCGAATTTTTGGGTGGAATGCAATACTTCCCCTACTTACTATACGTAGTAGAGAAAGTAAAAATTGCTCTTCTCAAGATAGCGTAAAAAATTAAACTGAGTTTTATTTATGGACGCAATTTACTTCTGTGGGCGTGAAAGACCGGAAATTTCGTTCAGAGGCCTCTTTATCAGGCTTGAGGTTCCATTACGTGCCGTAAATCTACGACACGGGACCACCGGTTTTACGGTTCCACGCTAAGGATTTTTACGCCCGAAAAAATCCATCGCCTCCCGCCGGGTTCGAACCCGCGACCCCGGGAACTAGAGGCTAGCATGGTAACCACTACACTACGGAGAACGACAAACATAGCGTGGTTCTATCACTCTATTACAGTACCTAACTGGCAACAAAAATATCAGCTAGCCACCTTGCAGCACATAATAGTCCACGGAGGCGGTAAATGACAGTTGCCGTGCAGACAGTTGCAAGGAGGGGAAAGGGAAGGGGTCGAAGCACGTAGCGGTTTGGCGCGAACAGCGTCACATTATTTTGTTGTTAATACACTACATAAACGTATCTTACCTTATTCTTCGTCACTAGATTCTTTAGAGTAAGAATCCTAAAGTGTGCAAACAATGGAGTCAATTTATAGCTCGACATTATCAATTTTCACCATTAAACAGCAAACCAATTTACATAAACACACTCTGACACAGACTACCTTTAACTGGCTAGGAAGCGCGTGACTATAACGTAGCAGAAGTTTTGTTACGGCAGTTACTGTTATCAGCAACTACCATACAAGCACTAATTGAGGCATAGCAGTTAATCGTTACGTGTAACCGCTAACGTAAAGTACAGTCCGCAAATGAGAGGAATGCTAGGAACAAGAATACATCATGACAACCATTTCCTGTTCTCTTCATGTAAACTGAGGCAGTATTTTAACACTTAATTGATTTCAGTCAAATTATATAATATATAAATTCAATAACAGCCCACTTTAAAGCAATATATGTATGTAACAATATATAAAAAGTGAATATTACAGTCATTGTATATGTTTATATTATTGTATACATGTGTAATAATGTTATGTGAATGTATTACGTAATTTAATAATGTAGGAGCTGTGAGAATAATAGGTTAAAAGTTGCTAACAATGAGGTAACTTTGAGGAAATAATGAGTAAGAAAGTTTAATAATACTAATTGTGATTCTTGGAAGCAATAATGTAATTTTTGTGACAGTTTATAAAATAGCAAATCAACAACCAGAAAAAGCTTTAGTTAAATAAAAGTATAATATTGGATTAGGAATAGCCAATCACAGACTTGAAATACAGAAATTTATAAATTTAGGCGGTGGAATTCAAGTCAGTTGCTTGTTGACAGTGTTATTAATCAATCACGAGATGGGTCCTCGAGAAATTTAATACGTATTTTGTGCGAGGCGAAAATAGTTTACGTGTTAAAAAGTGCAAGTAATTAATAAAAGAATCTCACAGCTCTCTATATCAGTGAAGTGTTATTTAAATTGTGTCAAGAATTAAAAAAGGAGTGAATTAAAAATTATAATTTCTGTAAGCCTACATTCTTCAGCCGCACTACGCCCTGCTAAGACATCCATGTCTCTAACAAAAATACTGACGCAGCCGAGGCAAACATTTAACATTTAAAGAAACAGTCAAATTACAAAGTTAATATTTTTTAAACATTTTGGGGCGAAGGCTACCGGAAACTTTTTACCATACGTGCGGTTGCAACTACTTCAAGTTCGGCTCCTCAACAGTTGAACTATAACACAACTCCTTCAATACTTCAAATTGACGCCCAAAGCGTGGTGCAAAATAATTTAAAAATAACAAAACGAAGCAACTATCTTCTTCAAAACATGCACAGTGTGGGTTACCAACTGAGTCAGGGGACTGCAATTACACAGTAGTAAACAAACAGTGAACGCCTGCAGATAAACTCGCCTTGGTTCCATTAGATACAACGGAATTCCGCTACGGTTGGCAACATGGTAGTATTAGAATTTTCTCATCTGTAAAATGTAACACCGATAGTTATAACCATTACGTCAACATAACGGTTCATCACACACCTTCACTATTTATGATTCGTACATATTTTACTTTCTTGTATACCTACAGTTTTAGTCTGATGCAAAGCCATGACATTCGCCGCAGCAAAATAAATGTGTGATGCGCTCCAAGGTCCAGATTCCCGCAAAATCTTTTGGGAATGTTCCAGAGGGACGGTATGAAGACCTTGCAGCATTGATTCTGGCGACCTTCCATGACCTTGATCTAGGGGTTCGGAATGTCTGCAGTGTAAGCGACATGGGTTAAAGGGGACTTGTATATTGAATGGAAATGTTCAAATCCACCGACTCATACTTTAAACTACAAGAATATAGAAAGTTGCAGTCAGAATTTCAGGGCATTTATATGGCCTTATAAATCATCTTTTAGAAACGTTTTTGGCTAGGGATAACTTTTGAATGAAACAGCTGATATGTGACAGCCAACTTTGGACTGGACGTCTACACTATAACTTTTTAGAAGGTTCAATGTTTATTGCTTGTTCCAAATGCAACGTTCTTTAAATCTGTTATTATAATAGAATTTCTGTCTTTATTCTTCTGATAAACACGTTCTTCCTTTGCTGCCAAATATGCTTAAAACTGGTGTTTCCCTTTCAAACCAGAAAACACAGCGCGATGACATTAAAAGTATCACTCACAAGTTTTAATTTTCAGCTACATAAAAGGTCGTTGATATTGTTTCGATGAAATGATTACCTGGCAAGGCATTAAGGGAAGGGAAAATAAGAAATACGGCGTGCTGGCTCATTAAACACCTTAAGGCTGCCCTTCTCAAACTGTGGGGACGCGAAAGGTTAGAATGAACAGCATAGGTACTTTCCTACCGATAATTAAAAATCTTATGTGATACACTCACATGGTTTTCTCTACCATCTATCGTTTATTAGTGAGTATACAAACCATTCTTACTAAAGCTTATTTTCTTAACACATTTTAATCCAAATAAGTAACAAAAACTTATTTGAAATAAATTGTGTGTTTTAAAGAGATTACATTTTTGTGTAGTACGTTTTCGTCTATCGTTAAAGGTTTACCAATTATACAGGGTGAATAACCTAAAACTTGCACCGCAAATATTTCGGAAACGGAAAGTGCTATTGATGTGCAGTTTTCACAGCATTGATTGATAGTCGGGGGCTCGTACATTTAGCCTATAAACAGATTTTAATAATACTGAGAAAGTGTATTTTTTGAGCAAACATACAATTTTTTAAATGGAACAGTGCCTAGTTACATTAACAGAATAAAGGTAGGGTAAATTAGAATGTCGGTGGCATTTGTTGCAAGATTCTAGTGCAAGTGGTTTACGAGAAATCTTATTTAGAATCTTTTACGCACCGACACTTGTACAACCTGTGGTAGCACACACTAAAGAAAAACAAAAGGGAATTACAATACTTCTGTGGATTCTTACAAGTAAAGAGAACATAGGCCCTTCAAAGGTTGTGTTCAAAGCGAACACCGGCAGCTTCAATACACGCTTCTAGTCTGATATAGTAAGAATGCTGCACACGTTCTAACATTTCAGTGAAAATTTCTAAGTAGCCAGCAGTAATACGTCGTTTCATATCGTCTGGTGCAGTTGGTACATCCCTATAGACAGTGTCTTTCAGCCTTCCCCACAAAAAAAAAGTCTAAAAGGGTCAGATCCGTGAACGGGCCGACCAAGGTACAGGTCCTCTTCGTCCAATCCAACGATTTGGAAACAATTCGTTAAGACAAGCTGTAGTACTTCGTGCACTATGGGCTAGACAGCTATCATGTTGAAACCACAGGTTCCTCCTAGTCTGCAAAGGAACGCCTTCTAGCATCTGTGGCAGATGGTCTGTCAGGAGGCTGCGATACTTGTGCAAGTTCATTGTTCCTTCTATGAACAAAGGGCCTATGAGTTGATGGTTCACTATCCCACACCACACGTTTAAACTCCATGAACGCTGACGTTCCACCTGACGAAGGCAACGGGGATTGTCAACAGACCAATAGTGCATGCTTCTGCGGTTTACCTGGCCATGATTAGTAAATGTTGCCTCATCACTAAATAAGATACATGATGAATCTGGAGTATCATGTCTTAATGCCCAGGTACAAAAGTTAACACGATTCTCAAAATGGTTTCCATGCAGCTCTTGATGGAGAGAGACGTGATAGGGATGGAACCTATGTCGATGGAGAATGCGCAGTACACTTGCCTGACTTATGCCACTTCCACATGCGATTGTGCGGATCTACTGCAACGGCAGCCAAAACATTAATTTCTGCCTCTTCTCCAGTCACTTGTTTGTTTCTGTTACGTTTTCCAGGTGTTACAGTACCACTTTCACGTAATTGGTTGAAGAGATTGATAAATAATTGCTGAGATGGGATACGTACAGGAACGAACTGCATTCTTCCTGCACTCTCCATACACCATGAGCATGTCAGCTTTTTCTGCGTTAGTAAACCCCATCTTCCACTCACGACTTACTGCTTGAACTGTCACAAAATAACTGACCAGAAAGTCGCAATGCAATCAATGAACAGAAAACACAATGCAAACAAACATAACGACATCGTACCTAGCCACTAAGCAGATTGAATGGGACAAACAATTGTCGGCGTGGAAACTTTTCAAAATAAGATTTCTCATTCTGTTGATGTAGCTAGGCATTGTTCCATTTAAAAAATTGTATGTTTGTTCAAAAAATACACTTACTCAGTATTATAAAAATCTGTTTATAGGCCCCTGACTACCAATCAATGCTATGAAAAATGCACATCAATAGCACTTTCCATTTCCGAAATATTTTCGGCACAAGTTTTAGGTGATTTACCCCGTATAAGATCCTACAAAACTCCTTCCACATGAAATGGACCTCACAGACTCTTCCCAGAATATTCAAGATATACATTTTATTTGTAATGTAAATACATTTAATACTCGATCATATAATCAGAATCGTTAGCCATTTTTAGAAAATAAAAATTTTCTAAAAATCTTCTATGTAAAGAGTGGTCTGGGTTGGGGGCATTTTTCTGAAAATCTTCGTGTCGCATCTTTTGAAGGTACTGAATCTAAATACCAAGTTCGGCATTTATCTGGCTTTTACTTTCGAGTTATGCTGTTCACAGGCGCGCGCGCGGACCTTCTTCTAACACGATTTTTTTATTCAGGGGTTCTCAAAACATGTATTTCCAGTGAAATCTCCATATCGAATTTTTGGGAGGAATGCAATACTTCCCTACTTACTATACGTAGTTGAGAAAGTAAACATACATTGTATGCAATATATAATATACTGACACACAAGTATAACACACGAAGCAAACATTTACGCCATTCTTGTAAAATCGTAAATGTATGCATGGTGAGACATTTTACGTCCATTAGAAACATTTTATGTCACGCAATCTATGTGTTACACATTTTAGGAAACAAATCCTAAATGTAAACTACACTTAAAATTCTATCGGTTTCAAACAAATTACACCCACTGATCATTTGTTAACGTTCTTCATTACATACTCTCTGATGTTCTAGCGCCATGTGAATAATACTAACATAGCCTCCTTTAGTATAATGTTTCATTGCATACATCAGTGTATGCAATGAAACATTACATAGGAGGTTTTACCGTTACGTTGTGTGATATGTTTTGTAAATCTACGAGAATCTCCATAGTGTTACCTAGTGACCTTTAATGGTAGCGTTTGTATTGTTTTAGTTCAAGAGGATATTTTAGGAAGTGACCAAAAGGAGAGTTCAGCAACATATCGAAGGACCTGAGATGTTAAAAAGTTTCATTTCATGCCAATGCATTCAACAACAAACAAATCAAAACAGTATAATTATGCCCTTCAGTCGAGTGGCACATAATCAAAATAACTTTCGTCTCACTTAAGGCTTAATAATGCAGATTGACAATTTAATATTTCATGTGTAATGGAACCCTGTGACAAGCGAGAGCACAAACCACTACACCACACAGAAACACGTTAACGCATTAACAACGCTTCGGCATTGCGCTGCATTTCATTACGTTATTCCATTTCTAATGGCTATACAAATTAAAAAATATTAGGGTATTAATTATTCTCTCCCGCCGGGAATGCATTGCAATACTTATTTTAGCCAACAAAGTTTCAAAGTCTTCAGCCTCGGTTTGGAAATATTCAGCTGAAACCTCGCTTTGAAAGCTCTTTTTCTTCTTTACCATTAATTTTGTATCGATTTCAAGCAAATTTGAAACGTATCTACAAAGTTTGTTCAAATTCTTGTGTATTAGGTAATTTCCAACTTCGGTTGAACTAAAAATTGGAAATTTGTAGGATTTTCTCCATCTAAATTAACCTACTTTTGTACCGATTTCAATAATTTTTTTTTTCGGGTTGAGGCAGCATTAAGGAGATACATGCGTAAAACTTGCTGTTCATGTGGCGAGCTTTTTGGTTCATTTCAACTACAACGTAACGGCGCACATGCCCACAATAATTGAATGAATGAGAGCAGTTTCGGAAGAATCATTTTAAATCCTTTTGGAAGCAGACTAATAACGATTAAAAAAAAACTTTCCATTGCAAACGTGTAGGTATTATATAACACAGACGAGAATAAGATTTTCATACATAAATAGTTTATAATTCAGGAGATATAATTATGTAAACTGTGTAGATGTTTTCCTTTTCGATTTCAGATGGACCTGGATAGAGATAATTTAACATAATATAATTTTTAAACTTGAATTAAGTAAATAATACTTAAATGCTTTACAATAAATAAACATTGAGTATTCCGATAAAAATTGTTTAGCTTAAAAATTGACTACTGTTAAAAATTACAAAGTTGTCATCTATATAGGTATTTCTTTTAATAAGAATGAACATAAAACTACTAATTTGAAACATGCATTTTTGTTTCTTCTTCTTTCTCTCTTTACCCTCTTCACATGTAGGACTTTCCGAAGCACCCCCCCCCCAGGATTTACAAACGGGTGCCTGGGGTCAGAGGCCTGTCGAGGAGCAGACACTTTGATAGAACAGCCAGGATGGGTGATCAGCCCGAAGCTTGGTATGAGAGCGAGGAAGGAGATGATATGAAATGACGGTGAAATGAAAGGAGGTGATGGAGCAGTTAGTGGAAAGAATGGCGAGATAAACCGGAGAAAAACCGCCCAGACGCCGCTTTGTCCACTACAAATCTCATATGCGATCCCTGGGATCGAACCTGGGCCGCCTTGGTGAGAGGCAAGCGGTCTAACCACTCGGCCACGGCGCCAAGTTATTTTGCTTACTCATCAAAATCAATAGTGCATTCATTTCGCATACATTTTCTGTTAGCTATTACTGCGTATTTAAAAATGTTCCCCTTCCTTATATCAGGGTTTGGTAGAAAAAATTCAACATGTTACATTCACTTTACTTTCTTTAGCACTAAGCTACCTCGTTCATGTTAATCCAGACAAACGCTGGTCGCTATCTGGTGGTTTTGAAATTCCATTCTCTTTCCAATGACATCGCAGAGACAACAATTGAATGGTGCCAGCACTTAAAAAAATATCTGATGTGTTACATTCACACGACTTTCTCTACTCTTGTAAAAACTATTTTTACAAACGCTTATTCTCCATCTACTTCATGTTAATCGAGATAAACATTTCCAGACTGTATCTTATTGCTAATTTTCTTGTAGATGTAAGGGGAATATATATTTACAAGGGCAATATAGAAATACAATCGCCTTTAAGCATCGATATATCTCTTAATAGCTGGTTGCTAGGTGCAGCACCGTTCTCTTTGCCACAGATTAATACTCTTTGCATACGCAAGACAAAAAAATGAATAATGAATTCCCATTTGAGAAAATAAGTATTGAAAAATTTAAGGGAATAACAAGCATTATCTCGAAAATGGTTCACTCAAAAAAAAAATGTATGACATAAATTGTGTATTTCAACGTGATCTACATTTTTTGTGTAGTAAAATTTTGTCTATCTGTTATGGTTTACCAGTTATGCAAACGTCGTTCACAATGAAGAATACTTTTGGAGACATTCCCAGAAAATTCAAGATATACATTTTATTTGTCATGAAAATATCTTAAACAACATGATATTTTAATCAAAATCGTTAGAGGCATTTTTGAGAAAATTAAAATTTTCAAAAAATCTTCCATGTGAAGGGTAATCTGGGGTGCAGGGATTTTCTTGAAAATCTTCGTGTCGCATCTCTGGAAGATACTGAACCTAAATACCAAGTTTGGTGTTTATCCGACTGTTCGTTTCTGAGTTATGCTGTTCACAGACACACACACAGACACGTTTCCAAAAATGCTTTTTTTGGATTCAGTGTGTCTCAAAACATATATTTCCGGTGAAATCTCGGTATCGAATTTTTGGGTGGAATACAATACTTCCCCTACTTACTATACGTAGTAGAGAAAGTAATAACAAAGCGTTTACAAATTGCAATCAATAATAGCGATACCTCGGAAATGGCTATACCACAAAAACGTTATTTGAAATAAAATTGTATGTTTTAAAGGGGTCTACATTTTTGTGCAGTAAATTTTGTGTATCTGTTATGGTTTAACCAGTTATGCAAAATCCATTCCGAATGAGGTGGACTATAAAGCCTATTTGCAGAAAATCCTTCAACTGAAGCCGTTCTCGGTGGACAACTTTGATGCCGCTCAATGCTTCAATTTATATATATGTATATATATATATATATATATATATAAAATATGTAATGCTACCTCCTCTGCTGACGAGCTTTATACCTCCTACCTCGCTATGCATTGTCTCATGCGCCAGCTGCTTTAGTGGTATCACTACGAGTTCTTTATCTCAGGTATGCGAGAGTGTATTTTGAAAGGATAACACCAGTTTAGTTAGCTGATAAATTTTAATGTTAACTAAAATGTTCAATTTCAGAAGAGTCGCGACTGCTGAATTTACCAATTAATTACTTCTATGACAATATTTAAGCGAAGCGTCCGTTGCTTTAAGTCGCAGAAATGTTGCTCGGAAAGATCCCTCTAAATTGTTTTAACGCCGGCGTGTACATGTGCGCTACACAACTTAAAAATTACACACGAGAATAAGTCACAAGAGAGTCACGAATGTGAATGTCTCTCCGTTCTTAACTTAAGCTCCACCTAGCTATCTCCACCCCTACCAACATTACTTCATACGCGGACCAATCTTAAAACTCTACGTATGCGTATCTGAAGCTGTTGCTAAGCCGTACCTTTCATTTTTCTAACTTAGAGAATTGCTGCCTACGTGAATTTTCAAACGTTACTGAACCCAAACCTAACTGCATTCCAGGAACATTTATGGTAACGCGTTAGTTACTCGGCTGTTACTAATGACTTTCGTTAACTTAACTCACTAATAATCTTTTTATCCGGACAAATCTTTCAACTCAAGCTTTTTATCTTACTATCATGTCTATTTAATTATTTATATCTTCCGGTCAATAATTACGGTATCACAACGTATACATTACATTAGTCATATATACCTTAAACATATACATATCGTCCTCCGTGCTGTAGTGGTTAACATGCTAACCTCGCGGAAGACGATGGATTTTTTAGGGCATAAAAATTCTTAACATGGCTTGCTACGGAAGGGAAGTAAAGCCGGTGGTCCGGTGCTGTAAATCCCTCAAGCTTGATAAAGAGGCCTCTGAGCAAAATTACCGCCCAATATAGCGTCCAAAATTTCACGTCCAATATAGAATGGGACGCTAAGAAGCGTCCATAAATAGAACTCAATTTAATTTAATCCTTAAACTTATAGTACTTTAATGAAAATCTTTAATCCATTTTTGAGAATAATAAATATACCGAGAATGCTTCCATGTAAATCATAATTTGGTATGGGGGCATCTTCCTCAAAATCTTCGTTTCGCATTCTTGAAGAACGTTGAACTTAAACACGAAGTGTAGTATACATAAAACTTTTCGTTTTTTAGTTATCCGCGTGCAAGTATTTTTTTCTAAAAATGCTGTTCATGAGGAATTCAAAACATGCATTTCTGATAAAATTTTTGGATGGAATCTAATACTTCCTCTAATTACTATAAGTAAGTGCTATAAAAGTAGCAGAAAATGACTATCTTGAGTTTGTTTTGGGAAAATCTGGAATCTATCCATTCAATTTTGCAACTCAGAGAGTGTGGATCACCCTGTGGTATATTTTACCGAGCACTTCCTCAATAACTTAGGGGCTGCTATGGTCCAGTGGCCGTGACGATGAATTGCCAATCTCAATGGAAACGGGTTGAGTCATGATCAGTGCGCGGATCGATGTAACAATACAGCGACGGCCACTTTCGTTGCTGACATCATATCGCCAGCGTACCGACAAAAACCGAGTCTGCAGATTACGTAGGCAATTTTTTGGTCGATTTGGCGGAAACGTGCACTGCGCAGATGCTGTTTATCTTGTGTGGCCGTTTCAAGCACGACATAAGTGCTACCTCAAGGCCGATAAGACATCATCTTCACGATTTCTCAAGCTTCACAAACACCGTCTTATCTTTATTGATCAACCTTATAACATGGTGGAGCATTTTCATTATGTTTAAGCCTCACATCTCTACCACTATCTTCCCTGTTTCCTTCTCCAGCCTTCTCTCAGTCCAAATCCTCGTGTGTGATCAGCATGTAGAGGACTGCACGTGCTCTGGCCAGGCATCTGACAAAAGCTCGGGCTTGGGCTTGACAAAAACACCAAAACAAGTAATACTCTATGCCATTATTTCGATCGTGGAATAAAATTAATGTTACGAATGTATTACAAGTAGATACGCTGCTCAGTATAATCGTAGTTTTCTTTGAAATTATTTAACTGTTAACATTTTTGGTAAAATGGTCGTCCGGGCGGAACTTAAGGGTACTAAGAAGGACACTGCTTAAACAATTATAATTTTTATTATGAATGTTTTTCTTGCAAATGAATTTCAGAGAAAATGTTAAAACACGTGGTACATACATTCAACACTGATGTGAATTTTTGAAGTTCTGTGTCGTTCTACACATATTCTTAAAAAAACTGAAGAAAATCTTCTGATCATTCGCACGATTTTGTCTACCCTCCCCTCTACTAACTATTCTTACAGAGTCAGACGACTGAAAAATTCAATGCCATAGCCGGGATTTGAACCACGGATCTCCCGGTCTCCGTCCGGTTGCTCTAACCACTGAGCTACCATGGCAACATGCCGGTAGCTCATAGTATAACTGGCGCAAAACTTCTGGAATCGTGACCTTGATTGCCACCCCAGCTGCCGAGCCTAGGAATGGTTTATGTTTAGCTTAATCAACGAAAGCGATATATTACCTTTGCTTACTCACAGTGCGTAACGCATACAGTCTGCATAGAAAGTGTCCGCATCTTGTAATTTCAAAGAGAGCAGTACGTAAATAGTGCTTATTTTATATTTGTGATATTTATAACCATGGCTCCTACGTTTTCAAAGTTAAATGGTAAGGTATTACGTATTCAAAGCAGGGAAATAATTGCAAACGTCCTCGACTTCATGAAGCAAGAAGCAGAGATGAAGGAAGAAAATATATGTTTATCCGAGTTCCACAAAAGCCTTAAGACAGTGAAAGAAGGAGTAGCCAAAGCAACTGGTGTTTCACTGAGTTCCGTTTCCAGAGTTCTCAAAGATAAGAAAATCCATATGGATGAAAGAGTACCATTTGACACACCTGTGAAGAAACATAAGGTCTCTAAACGTATTACAGAAATAACGATTTCGACAAATGCGTCATTCGGTGCACTATTCACAATTTTTATGTGGAAGAAAAAACTGTGCCAACAATAAGCAGATTGCTCATCAATCTGAAAGATGTCATAAATGTTCAAGGTGGTGCTACAAGTCTCAAATCCCGGCTATGGCACTGAATTTTGCAGTCTGATTCTAACTTTACAAACGACTATCATTTTATATGTACTTATATCAGCATAAATTTTCAAGATGCTGTTACAAATCTCAGAAAAATTATAAAAGATTTAGGGTTCAAGTGGAAGAAAACGAAACCAAATAGAAAAGCACGACGTACGATCTCAGCTGGAAGAGTAACTTACACAGAGGTACAAATTAGAGGGTCAAACTATAGTGTATGAAGATGAGTCGTACATACACAGCAGTCATACAACATCTAAAGTTGAAGTGACGATAGCGAATTAGGTTTTCGGGCACCTGTTGCCAAAGGGCAAATACTTATTATCGTTCATGCTGTTCGTTCCAAATGCCCTTCTTTTACAAGTCGCAACAAAACACAGGAGATTTTCATCAACAAATGAATACAGAAAATTACATGAAGTGAATTAACTACATGTTGATACCTAATATGCCTGCTGAGTCTATTCTGGTTATCGACAATGCTTCACAATGTGGCAACACTCAAATTGACAAACAACCTACCTCAAATTCTTTGAAAGAAGAAATGAAAATCTGGTTGTTTAGGCATAATATAGCTTTTGATGAAAGCATGAGTAAAACAAATATAACTTAGTTAAGCCAACAAATCCCTTCAGAAGTCATAACTCATAATACTTGACCAGATTTTAATACATCACCATAATGTACTTAGACTGCCACCGTATCATCCAGATGTAAACCCAATCGAATTAATCTTGGCTGATGTCAAAAACTGGGTGCCCTGCAGAAATATCACTTTTAAACTAAAAGATGTGGAGCAGTTATGTCGCCAGCGATTTGCAGAAATTGGAAGGCCAGAATGGGAAAATGTATGTCGACATGTTGAATAAATTGAGAATCATTATTTCAAAAAATACGGAATTGCAGAAAATCAATTAGAAAAAATTCTCATACAGGATAATGGTGCAGAAAGTAGCGACAGCAGTGATGGCGGCAATGATGTGAGTGATTCTGCAGAAGAGGAAGGGCTGTCAGGTGTGGAAGAACTGGAGGCAGATGGTTGACAGTGTTTTTAAATTAAGAGCATTTTACAGCGGTGGATTTAAATATACTGTATATAACTATAAGTTTATTGTGTAGTGCAGTGCATAACCGGTGTGCGGATATTTGACAATGACTGTCCCACGCACTCCTGCAGCATGCAGACGACCGGTCACCTCCTGATCTGGTATGTAACTCGCTTCATAGCTGTCATTAAGATTTTCACATGTCAAGAACTGTTGCGCCAGTTATACATGGCATGCGAATCAGTTGGGGCATGTTGCCATGGTAGCTCAGTGGTTAGAGCAACCGGACGGAGACCGGGAGATCCGTGGTTCAAATCCCGGCTATGGCATCGAATTTTTCAGTCGTCTAATTCTATCTTACCAACCCTGTCCGACACATGGCTAATCAGGTAAATGTTTACAAAAAGGGTTTCATTACATCACGAAAATTACGATTCTGGGGAAGTTTCAACAGTAAATAGCGCAAAACTTGTTGGTTTCAAAAAGAACGAAAAAAGTAGAGAAAAAAATTTCTTTTTCGTAGACATAAACGTGATTTTTTATTTAAATGCATCACACAAAATAATGTCTTATACAAACCAATCTTTTACAGCGACTCTAGTGCTCAACGAGAAAAATAAAAGCTATTACAAATTTAATTCAGTGTAACATTTATAATCGCCATTCAAGCTATGGACAAATACAGCCCTTCCACCCTGAATTTGTCAACTCACGGCTGAGCCAATGCTACTCTGAAGTGAAATAGAGAAGTGTTACTTAATGGTGGACAAAGGAAAGGATATTCCTTTACTGAGATTATGTTACCTTTTATGCGGATCAGACACCGGGGCACAGTAAGACGTTTGTTTTGCTTGCTTACAACACTTTGGGCTCCTAAATGAGAATTGTTTCCATATTTTCGTTTGTCACAATTTCTTACACGATAAACCTCCTTGATTCATCTGACAAAGCGCAGTGACTCAAAGAATGAGGTTATGTTTTGTTTTGTTTTAGACAAATGACACGCGTGTACTGATGTTTGATGCACTGCCAACATGCCGCGCAAAAATAGTTTTGGACAGTTATGTACACGCCCATAACACATTTTATGCTATGATCAAAGCAATTTTAACTAAGAGAAAGAAGACTTACTGACCCCCTTGAAGATGCAAGATAATCCGTTATTTGCGGCCAACAAAAGAGCAAAAGGTTTAATGCAAAAGAAACATTTGCTGTTCTTTAATGTGTAATTCACGCCTTTTCCAGTTGCAACATGTAGTTATGATGCTATTGACCTGAAGCTTAGACAGAATGGGGAATGCTTTGTCGGCATTAACGTAACCAGCTACCTGCAAACTGCAGACAAAGAACGTCTTGCTAGCACTTGTCTTTCTGTCGTATAACCGTGAAAGCCTCCAAAGGCAATAGAAAATGATGGGAAGACTGAATATGTGTCAGTGAACACAGTAACTTAAAGCAAAACTTGGACAGTTCGATAGAAAGTTCGAGCAGATTCTCCAAACAATGACGCAGGTTCTAGAATTACATTAGAAGGGCATACAAATAAACTGTGCAATCATGTGTCAAAAGAGAGAGGGGGAGAGGGAGAGGAGAGTGAGAGAGATTCTTCTTAAGATTCATTTGGTAAATGAATAATGAAGGTTTATCTATATTAGCAAGAAGTAGAAGAATAAGCGTTTGTAAGAATAGTTTGTAGGAGAGTAAGTAGGGAAAGTCTTAGAATTGCAACACATCAGATTTTTGTTTTTTTGGTCATGCGAAGAGAACGGAATTTCACCCATCACATAGCAACCAGCTCTTAAAGCTTCTGACTATCGCTTAAGCCTACTGGATTCCCACATTCCCATTGACAGGGAGAACCAAAAGACTACAAACCGGCTGCGCGGTGTTTTTCTGTCCGCGTCCTCGGCGCTCGTTGCCATCTGCCGCTATCATAGAAAGGCGCGGATGAAACTATACAACACCTTTAAAACTATTTTTAAAGGCTTTACTTAATAACTTTATGAAAGTGTGTTTGAGGACAGAATTATTAGTAGAGATTTGTGGCCCCCTCGGTCCCCCGACCTATCCCCCTGAGATTTCTATCTCTGGGGTAACTTAAAACAAAGTGTACAAGACAAACCCACACACCCTGGAAGAATTAAAACAAAATATCCGCCAGCATTTCTCAACGTGAACTACGGCGAGTGATGGATAGTTTCCTAAACAGGTGCCAAAAATGTATGGACAACCACGGTGACCAGTTTCGGCATCTCCTTTCATAAAGTTGGTAAGCAAAGCCTTTAAAAGTAGTTTTAAAAATGTTGTATGGTTTCATCCGCGCCTTTCCATGATAGCGGCAGACGGCAACGAGCGCCGAGGACGTGGACAGGAAAAACACTGCGCAGCCGGTTCGTAGTTTTTTGGCTCACCCTGTATTAGATTGTCTCGTCAGTAATGTCGGTTTTTAAGTTTGGTGTTTTATAAAATAGAATTGGTTTTCTGTGGTTCGCGAATGCTATATACAGGATGCCATGGCTAGTATTGCGTATATTGCGAGAATGTGTCAGTCGTTAGTTCTTAATACACAATCATAAAATGAAAGTTACAAAGTTTGAAATTATTTCCTTCTAAAGCACTACTGGAAACAAGATTATAAAGCTGCTGCTGCTGCCGCGGCTCGAAAAATATGTGAAGTGGAAGAAGGTATCGTTAGTGAGAGAGTGGCACAACGATGGTTCCAACGTTTCAACATTGGAGAAGAAAACACTAAGGATTTACCATGTTCTGGAAGACCTAAATTATGGGATGTTGAGAATACACGCAGAGTTTTGGAAGAAAATCCGCCAAAAAGTATGTCATGTCAGAAGAACTTGGTACATCAAAAGATGCCATACATGTCCCCATCAACCTACCAAAGTCATCGTTACAAAAAATCAGTTCGGCCCCATAGTAATGTGTGTGTGGTGGAATTTTGAAGGAGTGATTTACTGGAAGTTTGTTCCAAACGGGCGTGAGGTCAATGCGAACCTTTATTCTCAACAACTGGAACGAGTTAATGAAATTTTGAGACAGAGATACCCAGCAACAGTTAACCGAAATAGAGTTCTCTTGCAGAAGGACAAGGCAACACCCCATACTGCAAGAACAATCGTGACCAAAATTCAGGAATTGGAAGGAGTCGAACTGCTGCCACACCCAGCATACAGCCTGAACTTGCACCTTCAGATCACTGGTACCGTCGCGGGATAATAAACCTCGCTGTAACATGGCTAACGACCATAGAATCGATAGTCTCTACTTTGGAGTAGTTTAATTTCTTGTCAGAAAACATTCCAAATAAAGTTTTGCTTAAAAACAGACATTACTTACTATGAGACACAATCTATACCTACAAGGAAATAGATAATAACATAATTTCTACAAATGTTTATCTCGATTAATTTGAAGTAGGATAGACGAATAAGCTTTTGTAAAGAGCTACCTCTTAGCGTAGGTAGAGGCTTCTACCTTTCCAACATTGTCCTACACACGGCTTGTGTGAAAGAAGAATTAATTACCACTGATTTTGTAAAAACAGTTGTTGGAGAATGTGTAGAGAAAGTGATGTAAATGTAACACACAGATAATTTTTTTATACTGGGAAACTCTTGCGTGCCGGCTGGTATATGCAAATTGCATGACATAAGGGTAACTCGCTGATGCTCAAACATTTGGTCGGGGAATGCCAGTTCCGTCCCACAAACGCAGTCAAAAGATCGAGAGATGGGGCTCCGTATCCTGGGCTCTTCGAACGTTAAGTGGAATTCCGCTCCCGATACCAATACGTGTGCACGGTTTTATTTAATTTAGATTATGTGGTAAAGCACCGAGCGAGATGGCTCCGTGGTAACGTGTGAGGTTCGCAATCGGCAGGTCCCGGGTTCGATTCCCGTCAACCACTTACTTCGACCTTGGGTTTTTCGAGGTTTTCCTGGTCGGTAGGAGAATGCTGGCTTTAGGTTGGTTGAATGCCCTGTCATACTCCAGTATGTACACAAATAAATAATATGCTGACTTGGAAGTCCCACACTCTTTGCATGACCATGAGAAACAAAAGAATGGCAGCTTAGCACTTGGAGAAAGTACTTACTGAAAAATTCAGACCAATTACAATGAATATTTCGGAAATTGTTAATTTTACATGACAAACTGCCTTTTTAACTAGGTCTAACTTTCTGTTGTAAGTTTCTCACTATTGTTTATGGTGGTAATACAAAACTATACAACATTCATTCAGCGTGAAGAGGATTTCGCAGTTTATTCACAGAAAATTCAACGTATACATTTTATTTGTTATGCACGTCTTAAAAAAGTCGTGGTATTTTAATAAAAATGTCAAAGCCAGTTTTGAGAAAATATAAAATAACTAAATATTTTCCATGTTGCTAAGGGGTTATTTGGGGGGGGGGGGGTTCTTGAAACTTCGTGTCACATCCTTGGAAAAGTTTTAACTTAAATACCAGTTTGGAAGTTGTCTTAAGTTTCGCTTTTAGTTATGCTGTTCAAACATACGCGTGCTCGGTATTTTTTTCTAAAACAGCTTCTTATTTTGGTTTCATGGAACTTCAAACAACGTGTATTTCTGGTCAATCTCATACCGAAGCTTTCGGGTAAAATACAACAGGCATTTCCTATACTCACTACAGGTAAGTAGTAGAGAAACTAAAAATACTAGGTTGCAAATAACCGTTCCAAAATAACAGTCAAATACGTCCACGAATAGTTGAGTACAACCGTTACTCCTAGTCCACTGTTGAGTCACTCGGCTTCTTTCGCATTAGGTCGTAATTATTCGCCCTGTTATGAATGATGTCAAGGAGCAAGACGATGCACCCCTCCTTTCTTCTCCTCCCATCCTACATGCAGCCATGCACGCGCGAATTCGTAACGTATGCACTGTTAACAATAATAACTATGCCACCAACATCGTCGTCGTACCAGTTCCCAAGACGCTAATAATTATGTTTCAAAACGCAATCTTGGGCAATTAGCTTTCACATGCGTATCCCATAATTAAATCTGATTGGCTGAAAGATTTCTAGTGAGCTTAGTCCTGTGTTTGGACTTGTAAGCAAGGACGGTTCTAAGGTATACATACTTTTAACTGTTGCATTGTAACACAATGTACTCTCTACGATCAAAGCATTACTTCTGGAACTGGATAAAAATATGTTACATTCACGTGTCGTTTTCTATCCACTCTTCTACAAACTATTCCTCCAAAACTTCTTGTATGTGCTTCATGTTAATCGAAATAAAACTGTAGAAATGGAATTAATTATTCTTCTACACAAGCCAGTGTTGGACAAGGTTGGAAAGGTAGACATTGTTTATTACACATTTCGTAGATATAAGGGGAATGCAATAGGCTTAAGCGGTTGTCAAATCTTTTAAAAGCAAAGCACTAAGTGGTGGCTTTGAAATGCCATTCTGTTTGAATGACCACGAAAACCAATAGCGACTTACCACTCGAAAAAGTATTACTTGACAATTCAAACTAATAATAAAGAATATATAGTAAATGGTTAATGACACAACAATTCTTGACATAAATTGCGTGCATTAACGAGATCTAAATATTATTTTGTGTGGTTAAGTTTTTGTCTATGACTTACGGCTTTTAAGTCATACAACATTCATTCAGAATGAAGAGGGCTCTACAGCTATTCGCAGAGAATTAAAGATAAGGCATTTTAATCAAAATCTTTAGAGCCATTTTTGAGAAAATCAAAAACGAAAAATTCCATGTAAAGGATTGTTTGGGGTGGAGAAAGTTTGTTGAACATCTTTGTGTCGCAATGTTCAATTTAAGTATGAAGTTTGGTACTTCTCCGAGATTTCGTTTTTTAATTATGGTGCACACACAAACACACACACGGACAGAAATAGAGAGATATTTAAAAACGCTTTTTTTATGGACCTCAAAACATATATTTAACTAAAATCTCGCTATCGAATTTTTGGGTGGAATACAATAAATACTTCCTCCACTTGCTATAGTTTGATAGTACAGAAAGTAAAAATACTCAAACGCAACACTGGGGAGCTGTTATTTTGGAACTGCATAACTCGACCTCGGAACCGATCCAAAATAACACGTTAATTTTTCCGTGTCTCTGAAGTTTACGCTGTTTGCTAATATAACTGATGGCCTTAGACGTCGCGAGGCTCTCCGTCATAACTGAATATTCACCATTCAATAAAGATCACTGCTAATGACATCGGCAGGGAAGCAGAACTCCCTCATCCTGCCAAGTGGAAATGTCTAGAGGGGAGACCCGTCCTTCATCCAACTCCGCCCTTCGTTAGCTCGGGCGTCTTCCAGCGATGTGTACATCTTGTCAACGCTGAAGGCCACAATCGATTACCTCAAAGCCTTCAACCGGAATGGCTCAGACGGCAACGGGAGATCCCGGGATCGATCCTCAGCGACCGCCCATAGGTTTTTTGGAGGGTTTCCCGGGTCGCAGGCGAAAGCTGGAGTGGTTTCTTTCAGCCCCCGAATTTCCTGTTCCTCCATTTCATTCCATCCTTCATCCCGGTGGTCTCTACCAATTCGGAGGTGTCGGCGATGACGTTTAGTGCATCTTGAACAGGGTGCTCTTTGTAACTCTCTCCGTCGTTGGGCTTTCGGCTGACTGCCGGGGCATTCGAACCCCCTTTAAGGGGCGTTAGACCCCCTCTGTATGGGGTGGAGTCGCCGGTCTGCTTATCCGTCTGCCGGGGTGTTTATATCTCGAAAACATAGGGACCCTGACATTGCTGGATCCTTCCTCCGGGGGACGCCCTCTCGTGGGGCATAGGTACAATATCCCATCTGGATCGGTGCCGAGTCCCCTCCGTAAAGAAGATAAGATCTCAAAGCCTGAAGAACTTCCCTCCATCCAACCTATTTGTTCGTTAGCTAATCTAAGAGACGTCTTGCAATGTCAGAGCTCGAGGCGTGCCACACTCAACTATCCCAAAGCGTGAAGAATATGGCATCCATGAAGATCATTGCTGCAGACAGTAACCAACGGCATTTATTGTGGGAGGAGATAATAATACACTAAACAGGAGAAATTTATCACTCACTGAAGCGATTACTCCAGGACCTACTTTCTACTGAGTGTCAGCAACATCCCACGCGACATCTAATGAAGTACCGTATAAGGGTTGCACTGTGTGTGTGTGTGTTTCCGATTAGAAAAATGGATTTTCCTTTTTCGCTGTTTACTTTGTCTATCCCCTACCTATGGTAGTTTAGTTTGATAAGCAAACTCCTGCACTGCGAGTTTTGCAGATACATTGAGCACTCCCACTCTTATTACCAACGATCCAAAAGTCTGACGTCCATAATCAACTGAATCAAGCTCTGGACCGTGATGCTTGAAAGCTCGCCCTGTTTTGGAAACTGAATCCTAAAAATAACGACTCTTTGGAAAGTAAATGCTGGGCACTCGCACAATAGGTGGGCAGCTGCCTATAGACAGAATCCACTTGTCCACTCCTGTGCAGGTGAAAACCCCGCTGCCCAAGACAGCTTTTCTCTGTTTTATTTTAGCAATTCTCGAGACCTGCATCTGTCTAATCTCTGTAGGAGAGCTTTGGAGTGCGTGAAACCTACAGGTAAGTTTCAGTATTTCTCGTGTTATCTGAGCAACCGGTCCTGAAGACAACACTACCTATGGTAAGTAGGAGTGTTGAGTACCGTCCAAAAATTTGGCATTGGAATTTCACTAGAAACTCAAACGGCAACTCTAGGCCGAGCCCGAGCTATGGTTAATTACTTTTTAGTGAAATTAAATTATGCTATGTACAACTATTTTTCTTTTTACTACCTGTGTAGCTTAAGAAAGGTCATTTAATGATATGTTTATATTTATGTTACTAATATTAGAGGAGTGATAAATTGTTTAATGTAAATAATTTAAGCGTTATGTTAAAATACTGTCCACAACGAGATATTTTAGGCGCAGGAAAAGTGTCTCCGAAGGCAACAAGTGAGTGCAGGAAAAGTGTCTCCGAAGGCAACAAGTGAGTTTTACTGTGTCTCTCTGGTAGCAAAAGTATTGTCCGTACAGCGAGGGTGTAGAGCCATTGTCCTTTTGTACGGTAATTCGCCGTGACCGGAGTGAGTGAGACAACAAGCTTAACAGTAAAATTAGGGAAAGCCGCGATTTCATGTTAAAATTGAGCAAGAGGGGGTGGAATAGGACCAATGAGATCCAAGTAAATCGATATGAAATAGCGAGACGCGTTGAGTGGCGCTAAAAATGCACCAATAGGAAATTAAGTAGCCTAAGAAGCCCGCGACCATAAATAGATCTGCAAAGACCAAACATCGAGGAGTTACTTCGAAACTACAGACAGAGAATGATGCTGCTGGACACTCAAGAGATGTCGCGCCAAAAGTTAGTGAATTAAGACAGGTTTTGCTACACACATAAGAATCTCTACAAATAGAGATTTGTTAAGTATATAAACTTCGCGTCATATCAGCGCCATGTTTCAACAGCAGTGGACAGTGTTCTAACGGCGACAATATCAGTATTGTGAACTACCAGAAGTAACAAAATAAAAAACAGTGGTGTCGTCTTTTTATAACTGAAGCACGTCTATTTTCTCTCCTTTACCACACCCGAGATCTACGTTTCCTTTACCAAGGAAAAGTCCCTGCTCTTACATATTTCAGTTATTACTTCAGGTAGCCGAGGATAGAGATGCAGAGAATCAGCCCACGTCGAACATTCGGAGTCAAAGCGGAGGCTGCAGAAAGGTAAGCCGCGAGCTATGGGCATTACGAACCAGAACAACTTCTGACAGGAGGAGGTACTGCCGCAAAACACACATTTTGAAGGTCCCCTGAATACAAAAATTAAGAGATAGGTGTGTGGGTGGGTATGTGAGAGAGAGAGAAATAGGATGGGAGGGACTACGAACAGTTTAACTTCAAAACGAAGTCGGGTGCATATCAACATGATACTTAAGTCCTGCATTTTTTCAAACATGCGACATGAAGATTTCACACATTTCTCCCAAACCAGGCGGTCCTTTACACGGAAATTTTCGTTACGTTTTATTTGCTGAAAAACCGCACTAAACATTTTGATAAGCACACAACATCTGTGTTTTAATCTTTGACACGAGGAATAAAACGCATATTCTGAATTTTCTGTGAATACCTTTTGAAGTCCTCTACATCACCAATGAACTTTGTGTAACTTTATATAATTCTAAACCATAAGAAATAGACGAAAGCTTACTGCAGGAAGAAGGGATTTAAAAATAAAGGATATTAAAAATAAAGATAGAATCAAATTTTTTTACAGCAATGGCGATCTTTCAAATAGCATTCCGATATCTATAAACCATATTTGAAAATATGAGATCATCTCCCCGAACCCCAAGGGTTCCTTAGTAACCAAAATCATTTACGACATGTCAATAATTGTTTTGTTTACTGTATCACGAATTAACCAAGTCCATGTTGTTTAATATGAGATTAGAGAAAGTACCTACTGTATTCCAACCACAAATTCGATATTGAGATTTCACAGGAAATAGATGTTTCGAGGTCCACTGAAGCCCGCCGCCCCCCCCAAAAAAATATGTTAGGAAACACACTTGTGCGTGTGTGCTTGTGAGACAAACAACTCAAAACGAAATGTCGTATAAATAACAAAAGTAGTTATTTAACTTTGGCATTTTCCAAAGATGCGACATGAAGATTTTCAAAAAAATCCCCTCACCCCAAACTACAGTTTACATAATTAGTTTTTCCTTATTTTGGTTTTATCAAAATCGTTAGGGTCATTTTGAGGAAATCAAAAATAAGGAACAATTTTTACCTTCTCTACTACGTAGAGTAAGTAGGGGAAGTATTGTATTCCACCCAAAAATTCGATACCGAGATTTCACCGGAAATACATGTTTTGAGACCCCCTGAATCCAAATTTTTGGAAACATTTCCGTGTGTGTGTGTGTGTGTGTGTGTGTGTGTGTGTGAACAGTGTAACTCAGAACGAACAGTCGGATAAACACCAAACTTGGTATTTAGGTTCAGTATCTTCCAGAGATGCGACACGAACGTTTTCAAGAAAATCCCCCCACCCCAGATTACCCTTCACATGGAACATTTTTCGACCATTTTAATTTTCTCAAAAATGGCTCCAATGATTTTCATGAAAATATCATATGTTTAAGGTATTTTCAAGACAAATAAAATGTATATCTCGAATTTTCTGGAAATGTCTCCAAAAGTATTCTTCATTGTGAACGACTTTTGTATAACTTGTAAACCATAAGAGATAGACAAAATTTTACTACACAAAAAATTTAGATCGCGTTAAAATACACAATTTATGTCATATACATTTTTTTGTTGAGTGAACCACTTTCGAGATATTGCTTGTTATTCCCTTAAATTTTCCAATACTTATACTTATTCTCAAATTCGTTATTCATTTTTTTTGTCCTGGTAATGCAAAGAGAATGGAATACTGCACATAGCAACCAGCTCTTAAAATATTTGACTATCGCTTAAAGATGAAGCACATGGAGAATAAGCGTTTGTAAAAATAGTTTGTACAAGAGTAGAGAAAGTCATGCGAGTGTAACACATCAGATTTTTTACTGTGTAATTAGGTAGTTTGGGATGGGGGATTTTTCCGAAAAACCTTCGAGTCGTGTCTTTGGAAGATACTGAACTGAAATATCAACTTTGGCACATATTCGACATTTCATTTTGAGTTGCACATACACAGGTCAAAACGTGTATTTCCGGTGAAATCACGACATCGAGTTTTTGGATGGAATGCAATACTTCCTCCATCTACTAGATACGTGGTAGAGAAATAGAAATGTTTAAGAGGTTCAGAGAACTCGAAAGTCGATATCGAAGTTTTTGGGTGGAATCTACCCATGATATGTAAGCTGTGGAGAAAGTAAACATGATGCAAAAGCTTGTGGGGACTTGGCAATTTAATTTTCAGTTTAACATATCTCCAAACTGTGCCGAGAAAACATCCACACAAGACTAGTTCTACTGCCTTGTACAGAAATACATCGATCTTGCAACACAGAATGAATATCATTACTGGAAGATGTAGTGGGGAGGGGATAAGAATGAAGATACCTGGTAGAGATCGAGAAGCAACATGTCTGTCCCCAAGGACAGCTAAGTCAACTCGGACGACCCGATTTTCTCCATAGAACTGGGCCGTTCGTAACTGCAGCATGGCCTTGTGCAAGTGGCACGTTTTTCTCACTCGATACTGCCATATATCAATGGACGATCTCATAACTTCACTTCATGCTAAAAACTGTGCGGCCTTGACAGCTGGAGAGGTGCATACCAATCGGACCACAAAGAAACAAACAAAACGTACTTCAGTCGCAAACATTGCAATAAACATAACGAATGTTTCATTGTTTCCTCTACCCCTTACCTACGGTAGCCATTACGTATACCAATTACAAATTCAAATGTGTGAAGTCCTCGTTATTCGGAAGCAATTTTTATATAAATTTATATAAAGGTAAAGCACAAGAGGCAGACAAAAACTTACTCCACAAAAGATGGAGTTCTCTTTAAAATACAATTCATTTCCTCCTTTTGGGAGGGGGGATCAAAATGCATAATATATCCGTCATTTCTGGTTTGAATTTTTTAAAGTGCTGTCGCTATTCAGTTGTTTCTTGCGATGTCATCGAAAGAGCTGGAATTTCAAGGCCAGCATATAGCGATCAGTTTTTAACTATTTGACTATTGCTAGCCCCTTTGCAACTATAGCGAAATGGGTAATCGAACTATTTATGTGCATGTTTATTTCAACTTGAAGTATATAGAAAAATAAGCTTTTGGAGAATAATTTGCACACGCTATACAAAACAAATGATGGTGGGTGGAGAAAGACAGATTTTAAAATTATGTGTGTTAAAAAGAAACATGGGTTCCAGTGTGACGCAGCGGCTATGGCCCAAGGAAATCGGGAGGTCGGCGCCGGGCGGTCGGAGTAAACAAGATAACAGCCCCTCGCCAGCGTTAACTACGGTTGCGCTATCGGCAGATAACTAGAACCTTCTGGAAGCTACTTCTCCCCTCCCTCCTCCAGAAGTGTGTCGAAATAGTTCTAGAACGTTCGAGAACTTTGTGGAAATGTTCCACTAACTATACAAGCGAGCGTTCTCGCGAGAGCAGAGTTGCGAGTTGCGAATCGAGTCAGTTCGAGGTGAGGAGTTACGAATCGAATGTGAATTGAGTTGCGTTGGTCAGTCAGTGAGCGAGCGAGTTGGCGGGCGAGTTTCCGGTGGGATTCTCCGAGCGAGTTGGTGACGGCTGCTGTAACAGACAGCGAGTGCTGCCGCGGAGCGACGGTTGTGGAGGTCTTGTGTTCGACTCCTGAGTGAAGTGAACTTACAGTGAAGGTGAACTACATCAAAACAGGAACAGTGAGAAGTGAGAGTGTGATAGTTAAAGGAAAAGCTGGACAAAGTCACAATAATATGCATGACTTAAATAAATACGCCCAAGTGCAATAGTAGAAACCTAATAAGACAGGCATAATGTTTAGAAGTTAAATAAAATGCATCAAACGGTGTCGTAAATAGGCACAAAAAGTCATCGTACACCTATGTAGTAGTTCGAGAAGAAGGCTCAAAGGCGAATTAACATCCACTTGCTTGCTTAGTTGTGTATAGCAGTGATGAGTTGATAAGAAACTAAGCGCGACCCAGGAGAAAAAACATACAGGAAAAGTTCAAATGGGGAACAATCGCAGGAGAACCAGCAAAGAAACAAGAACATTAATTATTAAATTACATACTCAATGCAAATCGAGAGAAATATCTCAACTGGTGGATAGAACTCGTTCTACTGGTGCAGTCAATAATTGATGGGTTTTGCGTTTAAAAACTGTGTGAAACGGACCGCGAAATGGGAGTTCAACGGGATTGACACAGCAAGATAAACAGTTTATCATAAGTGAAATAAGAAATAATAATACAAAAACTAAGCGCTTCGAAGTTGGCGGCGGGCCTGAGAAGACGGCGTTAATGTTTTGGTCAACACTGTGCAGCGTTTATCAAGAAGGTATCGCCATGGTCGATTATCCTGGAAGAAGTTCTGGGTGAATAAGAGGCATCAAATAAAGCCGTTAAATGTCGTAAACAGCGTCAAAATAAAGAACCAGATTTCTGGTCAAGGTGACTAACAGAAAGTTTAACATTTTTGGTTCAGATACAAGACTATGGTCTGGGGCAGGAAGACTACGGAGATGGATTCAGCGATTGACTTATATGAGCGCCTCAGAAGTGGGTCGACTGCACTTAATCCATGGATTGATGAACCTGACATGTATATTCATGCTACTGCTTAAAAACTAGGTCTTGAGAACAGCTTTATTACTTCTCTACTACGTATAGTAAGTAGTGGAAGTATTGTATTCCACCCAAAAATTCGATACCGAGATTTCACCGGAAATATATGTTTTGAGACCCCCTGAATCCAAAAAAAGCATTTTTGGAAACATTCCGTGTGTGTGTGCGTGTGTGTGTGTGTGTGTGTGTGTGAACAGCATAACTCAGGAACGAGCAGTCGGATAAACACCAAACTTGGTATTTAGGTTCAGTATTTTCCAGAGATGCGACACGAAGGCTTTCAAGAAAATCCCCCCACCCCAGATTACCGTTTACATGGAACATTTTTATCAAAAATGGCTCTAACGATTTTGATTAAAATATCATATGTTAAAGATATTGTCATGACAAATGAAATTTATATCTCGAATTTTCTGGGAATGTCTCCAAAAATATTCTTCATTGTGAACGACTTTTGCATAACTGGTAAACCATAAGAGATAGACAAAATTTTACTACACAAAAATGTAGATCGCGTTAAAATACACAATTTATGTCATATACTTTTTTTTTTGTTGAGTGAACCGTTTTCGAGATATTGCTTGTTATTCCCTTAAATTTTCCAATACTTATACTTTTTCTCAAATTCGTTATTCATTTTTTTACGTCCTGGACATGCAAAGAGAATGGAGTGCGCCACATAGCAACCAGCGCTTAAAATATATGACTATCGCTTAAAGCCTACCATATTCCCCTTGCATCTACAAGAAAATTAGCAATAAGATTGACATCTCGATTAACATGAAGTAGATGGAGAATAAGCGTTTATAAAAATAGTTTGTACAAGAGTAGAGAAAGTCATGTGAGTGTAACACATCAGATTTTTTTTCAGACAACGACCCTAGATTTACAGCTGGAAACACTCGCCGCTTGTGGCTGCTTGACAAAACACCAAAGGAGTTTCACACACTACCTCAATCACCAGCCGTCAATCCTGTAGAACATGTGTAGTCTATTTGAAGTAAGAAAATCGGACAACACATCTTTCCCAGTAAAGAAGGCTTGAAAGAAGCACTTCAAAACGAGTCTTAATTGATCTAAAGGCAACAGCAGAGCTAGTGCAATGAATGCCACGGAGGATAGAGGTAGTTATATAAACAAAAGACAACTCTACCGAGTATGAATGAGGTACATTTTTATACAAAAAGTAATTATAGATGTACGATTACTTTTTGTGAGAAAAGCATAAGAAGAGATTGGTTTTTCTGATATAAACCTTGACCAAATACAAAAATATGCATTACTGATCAGTTTTGTTATGTACATATTTGCCCAACATTCCATTCCATTCCTCCACATATTTTAATGTAATTTCCTAGTACATAGTGCAAATTACCTAAACAATGATCACTCAGTTACATAAAACGTTCGGAAACAGCATCCAAATGTTAAGTCGTGATGGCGGGATGGGTCCTGCAAGAGAATTAAAGAAACTCGTAGCATGTACATCTGTTGAGGTACTTCATGGAATATTTTAAAATCGGCAGTGCTGCATATATGTTGACACAAGTTCTATATTTTAATAAGCTCAGTTTCCCTACAGTACGTTTTTGTTTATCCCTTATTTTCTAAGTTATACAAGAATTCAACAAAATTCAGTCAGTATAAAGAGTACTTGACAGGCTGCCCACAGAAAATTCAAGATATAGATTTTGTCACCCAAATATCTTAAACATTTGGTGTTTTAGTCAAAATTGTTGTATTCAAAAGAATAATAATAAATTAACGAAAATATTCGATGTAAACAATAGTTTGGTGTGGGGGCATTTTCTTGAAAATCTCCATGTCAATCCTTGGTAGGAACAGACTTCTCGTTTTAGAGTTATGCTGTACAATGTTCATACACACATGGACATTTTCTAAAAATTATTTTTTGTTTAATGGACCTCAAAGCGTACATTTCCGATGAAATTTTTTGGGAAACACAATACATCCTATGCCTACTGTAGGTAGCTGGTAGAGAAAAGTAAAACTTTCAATCAAGATTTCACCGAAATACACCTTTGAGGTACAATGAATCCAAAAATCCTTTTTAGAAAGGTGTCTGTGCGCAAGCGCATGTCTGTGTGCTGTGTGAACAGAAAAACGGAATGTCGAATGACTACCATATTTCATACTTACGTCAGATTCCTTTAAGGATTCCAGACGAAGATTTTAAACAAAATATCATCCCAAATAACCGTTTAGATAAAGGCGACCCTGTTTTACAGCAAAGGTTACATTGATTAACTTAGTGAGCGTTTAGTCTATAAGCTACTCGACAGAAATTTTCACATGGTTGACAAGGTAGACATCGTTTAACGTAGCTTGCGGAAACAGGAGTTTCTATTCCTTTAGATGCTATATACACAGCTAATACCATGAGGTTATAAAATATTTACCAATCAAGAGTTAACTGGAAGTGGAATCGAATGGTCAGACTGAAAGATAAAGTACTGGTACTCACCTTGCCCTGTCCCGGTAGGGTGGCGTTGTGAAGCTCGTCGAGGGTGGGTCTGTACGCTGCCTGGATGGACATGATGTTGCGGTAGTTGTCGAGACGAGGAAGCGCTTCCCTGGTGAAATGTCTGAAGCTCTTGCCATATCGGGTATCGTACCCTCCATCGTGATCCAGCAACATCGTCCGTTGCATGTCCTCGTCCATGGAGCCCCGTCGAGAATCCCCGCCTCCACCACCGCCAACGCCGCCGCCACCACCACCTTCATCATCACCCTCGCCTCTTAGGGGTTCGCCCTCATCGCCTTTGGCGCCCGCCGCGTCCACGCGATTCACCTGAAACGCAACAAACGTAATTTAGAAGCTGTGGCTGAATGCTGACTTAGTTTTGTAAGCATAAAACATGCCACCTTGCTTTGCACATTTGATATAAATATCCAAACATGTGTTCAACCTACGTACTTGTCAACTCCCTAAAATCGAAACCCGTAAAACTTTCCCTCGTCCAACTAAGCGTAACAATTCTGCGACGACATGAAATTTAGAATGCGTAAAATTGTGTATTTTATATCACAACAATGTAAATGCCAGAGTGATTGTAATGTAAATAAGCATTATTGTATGACATTGATTTGAGATGTTTGTTAATTATAAGCATTGTTAGGAAATAAGTTTACACGGCCTCACTGAAACTGACAATAAGAGCGGGTAACAATGAGCGAGGGGGTGAGTTGTTTATCAATTAGAAGAGACAAACAAATGACGTCAGATTAGCGCGCTTTTCTTAGAAATGGAGGGAATATCTTCCCTAGAGCATATGTGTTCGTAATTTTGATTGGATATAAATATAGACGCTAATGTTGGCGCGTTTTATTAACCAATAGTAGCTCGGTTATAATCTTTAGGCATATCGGGTGAGGGAGTATAAATTCCGTGCCAGAGATAGGTTTCGTTCAGTCCAACAGATGGATTCGCGGGTAATACGTCGTTCATTACAACAGAATCATACAAAGGTTATACGTCGCACAGTTTAAGAGAATCGTTCACGCGTTATACGTCGTGCAATTCTACAGAATCTCTCGCGTTGTAAAGTTAGTTATAAATGTGAAATACGCGAATTAATAATGTGCAGCAAATAAGTGATTATAGTAACATTAGAAAATGTAACAGTTTCAGTCTGGCGTGTATCAAGAGTCAATATGTGAAATTAATTAATTGTGACGGTAATAAAAGTGTAAAAACAAATTCATTTATCAGTGTTATCTTTCAGTAACAAATCCTTTCCGTTTACACACCCTGTTTAAGAGATTTGCTCGACTGAATAATAATAATAGCTAGCCGGAGGACAAATAACCCAAAATTCAAACTATTAATACAATAACAGGCGCCCAGCAATAGATAACACAAAGTGACCGCGACAAATTGGCTCCCATACGTGGTGCAAATAAACATGAAGCATCTTCCAACTACCAACAAATATTCTACTTCAAAATGTACAAAACTTCCATGTAAAATAAATGAGAATTCCGTTTTATTATAAACCTTGAAGGCCTGGAAGTGTTGCTACTTTCTGTCACACATATTCAAGTTCTTCCTGGCACCACAGATAAGTATTAAACGGTAGCAAAGTACCTACTTCCTAGACTGTGCACAAATTTCTAATCTACATTTTACGCTTCATAACGTGAACTACAATCAAAGCTTGTCACAAAATCTGGTAACACATCCCGCGGTCCCGAACAAGATCATTTACTAGGGAGAGTTGACAGTACAATTCACGTCATCCATTACTGAATGTTCACGCCCATTTACTGCTCATTAGCTACAGCTGGTTATTACATATACAGTATATAACATTCTTATTCGTACACTTCAATTTTCTGAGAAAATACTTCAGTACTTGTCAGAAGACACAGTTTAATTAATATTTTTTCAGACGTGTTGAACAATATAACAAGTGCTGAATTAGGAATTAACTAAATACTAACTTATGAACTTACAAAATAAATTAAGTAAAGTTGTAAAAGAAACACGACCAAGTATGTACAACTTTTCTATTCGTACATTCGAAGTAATAGTTTAATAACAAAGACACCACAGACAATTTAATACTTTGTTGGGTACCCCTTGGCTTTAATATCTGTCTCACACCTTCTCTTCATAGAAGTAACCAAGTTTTTTCATTCTTCTAGGCTGATTTTATTCTATTCCTCTTCTTCAATGCGTTTAAGCTCTTGTTTATATTTTATTCTGCTTTTAGGGACTCGTTTCTTCAGAATTGTCTACAGAGCTCGATTGGATTCAAATCTGGACTCTTGAGTAGGTGTTTGTATAGTTTGGGTACATTCCATATCAACCAATTCATGTTCAGTCTTGCCTAGTGTTTACTATCATTATACTGTTGAAACCTATAAACAGCTGCTATGCCCATTTTCTGGGCACTCTGCTTTACATTGTTCTGTAAAATGTCAAAATCGATATATTATCAACACCAGAGATAATGGAACCACTACCATACTTAACTGTGGGAAGAGTGTTTCTGGGGTCATTGTCAGAATTTGCTTTTCTCCACTCTATTTATCCCATCTGACACGAAGAGGTTTATCTTAGTCTCGTCTGACCATATCACTCTTCCAAAAGCTCTGATCCTTATGAATGTGATCTTTAGCAAATGCAACTCGTTTCTTCCTGTTTGCTGCACTTACATAAGGCTTCTTCCTTGGTGTTCGGCCATGGTATCCGTACTTCCATAAGACACGACGAACTGTTTGGTCAGACATCTTCTTTCCAGGTACATTTTCTACTAATGGTTGTAATTGAGGAACATTAATTTTGGATTTTCTCGGATTCGGCTTCCAATGAAACGTTCCTCTCGTGCATTCACCCTACTTTCTTTAGGTTTTCTTAGTCAATTCTTTGTAGAATCTTACTCCCTGAAAATTTTTGACTAGTCTGAATGGTAGAATGCTGTTTATTTACTGTTTGCCCTATTTTTCTGAGAGAATGCCCTCTAAATGCCAAGTTTATAATTCCTTGCATCAGATCAGAACTAAGCTCCTTTTGCTTACCCATTTCGATCGCTACTG
The DNA here is from genome assembly GCA_030765065.1 of Deroplatys truncata. NCBI lineage: Eukaryota > Metazoa > Arthropoda > Insecta > Mantodea > Mantidae > Deroplatys > Deroplatys truncata. The sequence continues at coordinate 53,030,095 of CM060975.1, read as the reverse complement.
ACATAACCTATACAATTGCGGCCCTTGAAACACGTGCATGTTGAAACTTTTTACGACGCAGTGGTCATTCTTAACAACTTGTACGAATAGGAAAGTTGTATAAAATTGGGGGCTACTTCTTTAACATTGCTGCTTCATGCAATGGTGTAGGTTTTGAAATGCATTTTTTAATTGGAATTTGTTTGAATTAGATTCATCAAGTACGTATAAATGACTCACAGAAAAACAAGCTTTTAAGCAAGTAGAGTATAACTTTTTATTGAATACCTGATGTGTACGAATAAGAATGTTATATACTGTAGGTAACTAGTGATGCAATCAAAGTTTAAATCCCCAAAAACAAAGTGCGCACGCATTGTATTTTGTTGTAGCCCAATCTGGTCTATCATAGCACTGTATATCAGTGCGGTACATTCGGCCTGTTACAAATCTGTCACCAAAACAAAAGCTTCCAATACAGCGATTATAATGTCCTGCAGTTCTTATAGTGCCACACGCTGACATGCAACTATTCTTTCAACTTTGTCAGCAAAAGGGATCAATTATTGTTCGTAGTGAACTTCAGTCCCACATTCTGAGAACAAAGAGAACATCAAGTCAAGTTTGTCATCAGAAACAACAATAGCTTGTCTCTCGACTTCCACATAGTGCTGACGGTTTGAAAACGTTAACGCAAAACGTGTCCCCAGTCGTAGCTTACTATGTGAACATTTACTCTCGTATTTACACGCAAGAGTAAAATGATGGAGCAGAAAGCTTTATTTAAGACAGGAAAAAACACTTATTTATTATACAAGTGGTTAACACGAGGGGATAAAATCTAATTAATCACTTGCAGATGTTATACAAAATTTTATCCAACACCTACTGATTAATATATCTAATAAATATAATAGAAATTTAAGTATTGTGTTGGAAGGCGGCTACTAGTGCTTTATTACCTGCTAATTCAAAAATATTTAGTTACGACTGTTTGATAAATGAAGAAATGAGAAGAATATTGGAGTAAATTAAGGTTTTTACACTCCTCTAATTTGAAAGGTTGTGGAGGCATCGTTATGGAGTAAATATTCCATGTTAAAGTCAACTTTCAAAGACATATAAATATTGTATATTATTAAGGTAAATTTGTCCTAGTCATACTGTTGGACTGCTAGTCATATTTACGTTGTGACATGTGTAAGTAACACAGGTGCATTACTGGCTTGAAATAATGAGTGTGGCAATAAAGAAACCGGATTCATACACGTTATTGGAACAGCTCTTATGTGTTACATTCACATGACTTTCTTCACCCTCTATCGTTTATTAGCGGGTATACAAACTATGCTTTAAATTTATTTTCCTGTCTATTTAATCGAGATAAGCCTTTGTGGAAACAGCTGCATTACACATTTGTTAGAGATACTAAGCGAATAGCGATAGTCAAATGTTTTGGAACTGGCTATACGCTGGCCTTAAAATTCCAATCTCTTTCAATGACATCGCGAGAAAATCATCAGGACTTTAAAACAATGCAAAGTATTGAACAATTCGAACCTTAATAACGGATATCTCAGAAATTGTTGATACCCGAGGAAAGTTATTTCAAATAAATTGTGTGTTTAAAAGAACTCTACTTTTTTGTGTATTGCGTTTTCGTGTATCACTTAACGTGTACCAGTTATACAAGATTATACACCATTCCTTCCGAATGAAGAGGACTTCACACGCTATTCCCAGAAAATTCAAGATATACATTTTGTCATGTAAATATCTTTTATATAAGGTATTTAATCAAAATCGCTAATACCCATTTTTTAGAAAATAAAAATTTCATAAAATGTTCCATGTAAAGAGTAGTTTGAGGTGGGGGATTTTCGTGAAAATCTTCGTGTCGCATCTTTGGACGGTACTGAACCTAAATACCAAGTTTGGTATTTACCCGACTTTTCGTAAGTGAGTTATGCCGTTCACAGACACACACACACGACCTTATTCTAAAACTGCTCTGTTTTTGGTTCAGGGAGTCTCAAAACATTTGTTTCCAGTAAAATCTCGACATCGAATTTTTGGGTGAAGTACAATACTTTCCGTGCTCGCCATACATAGTAGCGAAAGTAAAAAATCAGTCAATGACAATGTTACCTCATTCAATATAGTCCCCTCCCCGGCCCTGCACAGCTCATTTTGTGAATGCTGTTCAACAGTTGAGTCGCTTTTGCTTTCACTGCATCCAATACCTCGAACCTGGTCCCTTTGAGCGCGGACTTGACTTTCGGGAAGAGAAAAAAGGCGCAGGGTGCTAAGTCCGGCAAATACGGTGGATATTCCATCATTGGGAAGTTGTTTTTCGCCAAGTAACTCTTCAATAGTGCGTTGTGGGCTGGACCATTGTCCTGGAGGAAGATCGATAAGACATCCTTCTACAAGTTTGGTGGCCTTCGTCGCACACGTTCACGGAAGGTTTTCTAAATATTTTTATAATAAACCTGTTTGACAGTCTGACCTGTAGGCATCCAATCAATGTAGATAACCCGCAGATACCGAGAGAGACAAAAATCATTATTGCTCTGAATTTTGATTTGCTCATGCGCGCTTTCTTCTTTCTGGGGCATTGGGGGCTCTTCCAATACATGGGTTGTCGCTTAGTCTCTGGAGCACAATGGAAAATCCAAGCTTCGTCGCACTTGATTAGATATTGAAGAAATAGGATTATTTTCAGTGTTTTCAAGAATGACAACAAAGCAACTCACTCCATGTTCCATTAGCGCGGGTGTTAACCATTTTAGCACACCTTTTTCATGCCCCGATCGTCGAGCAAAATCTAACCCTTTCCTTATTGATGTTAAGCAATTGCTCGAATACTTCTTGAATAATGTTAGCAACCTTCTCCACATTCTCTTTCGTTTTAATAGTAGTAAAGCACGACCCGATTTTGGATCGTCCCCGACGTCTTTCTTGCCCATCTTAAATGTATTGAAAACTTGCGTACGAGTTAGACACTGATCACCATAAACTTCTATCAACAATTCGTAACTTTCTGTGGCATATTTTACACAACGAGAAAAAAGACTGTCTAGCTTGGAATTTTATATTCCGCCCCGCAACAGTCTTCTCGTCTTCCTCCCTATATACTTTTTTTTTCTTTCTTCCTAAGTAAGAATGAACGAAAACAAAGCCCATCTGCATCTATCTCAACAAAACTGACAGGTGACAAAAGAAGTATCGGCTCTTCAACATTTAATAACACCCAGCAGAAGCAGTATTAATTACCGGTTATGAAAACATGACGATATGAAACTTGCACAGAGAGAAGGATAGGGGAAGGGGTAAGGGAAGGTGTGGAAATGAGACAGGGTGAAATAGGATAAGTAAAAACGGAATTATGGACAGAGGTACATCAAAGTCGGAGAGCAGCGAGAAAGTGACAGCGAGAGGGAGGGAGAGAGACACACACATGCAGAGAGAGAGGCTGTGAGAATAATCCCAGTATTTGCCGCAAAAACGAGAGCAGAGCTGTTAGTTTAAGCATAATATATCTAATGGATCTGGCAAGATCACAATGAATATAATTTTCGATCTTAAGTCTTGAAACACTAAATCCAATAATATGGATCCTAACGTTATTCTAGCGTATCTGTTTTATACAATACCAGCAGGTATAAAGTCAACAAGAAAACATTTTTAAGAAGCAATTTAAAGAATATGACGCACTGATAGTGATGTGTATTCAATGGATAAACTTTTAACTGAAACCTAATATGTACATATTTCTAACGCAATTTAAAGCAATTTATATTGTGAGGATCTCAAACAAACTTGTATTAAAATCATTATCAATGAAATATTACGAAATTTATTTTGCATTTATATGTAAATTTATTTTTTTATTCTTCTCCTGGCTAGTTTGTCTGTACCATCAAGTTTGGAAACCATTGTTTTAATGAGAATAACTGTATCCTTGGTTCTGAAAATAGGCAACTATTGCTGGTAGGCAATGACTAGGTATTGAGATTCTACGGAGAAAACTGAATACATCACCAGCAGATGAGGATGGTTTCGGGGATAAACATTGTTGAAGGGCTGAGAAGCAAAGCGATACAAGAAGCACTGAGTCGATTTCGAGGTAAATGACTTCGAAAAGAAATGGGAAAATATTTTGGAGCCACTTTATACAACTCTTCGCTGTTGACGTTCTGTAGGATTACAATAAAATGACTCCATAAGTGATTTTTAATACCTTCTTTTCAACTTCACACATCTTAAAAATTAATTAATACCACTTTATCGGCCCCTTAGCGTGTGTTCTGGATAACTTCAAGATAATACTATCAGAATCCCTTGCAGACCGTTAGAAAGTCAATTACATCCCTGACTGTCACTTACAGATAACTGTGAAACCCCATAAGTACGCTAGACTGCAGAAGATATGCCGATACAATAATATTATCGTTTGCCGAGAACGAAAGCAAATATGACGAGGTGTAAAGGGATTTTTTTTTGGGGGGGGGCTTTATTTTTCTCCCCCCCAATTTTTAAACACATGTAATTGCAACTTTTATAACATTAACACCTTATTGATGGAATTATTTTGCTGCATATGCCGCTCTTTCTCTAATTCTTTAACCGGCTTTCATATCGCTTTCACCGGCGCCAACAATGAAGCGATTCGAATAGCCGTGATCGTTAAAGGAGTCGATCCATTCAAAGTCAAACTTCGCGAGTTCGAGTCTCAGTCTCAGCGACTGCAGTCAAAAGTGCTTGTGGATAAGGACGGGGCGGGCCCACGTAAAAACTGGTGTGAGGACACGCTTGGATGCTGACGGGCTTACATTTGACTGGAGTTGCATGGATTATTATTAGGAGAAAAAACACTACAGTTTCATTGAAAAAATTAACATTTTTAAAATATAAAACAGCTATAAATACCTGTATTTTGTTGAAGTTATTGTAATATGAAATTAGAAAAAAAATCTGATGTGTACAACTCACATGACTTTCTCTACTCTTGTACAAACTATTTCTACAAACGCTTATTCTCCATATGCTTCATGTTAATCGAGATATCGAGATGTCAATCTTATTGCTAATTTTCTTGTAGATGCAAGGTGAATATGGTAGGTTTTAAGCGATAGACAAATATTTTAAGCGCTGGTTGCTATGTCCCGCGTTCCATTCTCTTTGCATGTCCAGGACATAAAAAAAATGAATAACGAATTTGAGAAAAAGTATAAGTATTGGAAAATTTAAGGGAATAACAAGCAATATCTCGAAAACGGTTCACTCAACAAAAAAAAATCTATATGACATAAATTGTGTATTTTAACGCGATCTACATTTTTTGTGTAGTAAAATTTTGTCTTATCTCTTATGGTTTACCAGTTATGCAAAAGTCGTTCACAATGAAGAATACTTTTGGAGACATTCCCAGAAAATTCGAGATATATATTTCATTTCTCATGACAATACCTTAAACATATATTTTAATCAAAATCGTTAGAGCCATTTTTGAGAAAATTAAAATTTTCGAAAAATGTTCCATGTAAAGGGTAGTCTGGGGTGGGGGGATTTTCTTGAAAACCTTCGTGTCGCATCTCTGGAAGATACTGAACCTAAATACCAAGTTTGGTGTTTATCCGACTGTTCGTTTCTGAGTTATGCTGTTCGCACTCTCTCTCTCACACACACACACACACACACACACACACGCGCGCGCGCGCGCGCGGACATGTTTCCAAAAATGCATTTTTTTGGATTCAGGGGGTCACAAAACATGTATTTCCGGTGAAATCTCGGTATCGAATTTTTGGGTGGAATACAATACTTCCCCTACTTACTATACGTAGTAGAGAAGGTAAAAAGGTGTCGTTAAAAAAAAACTATTAAAAATGTCTCCAAACTATAAGGAGTTAACTTAAATGTAAATTGATGTTAAATTATTCGTATAATTTTATTCTACAACAATAACAAGAATACTACACGAAATAGTGAAACTCCAGTTTATACGTTATTCCGCAGCCTTTATTATCTACGCACGATGTCATTTACAATGGATACATCCGGCCAGTTGTCTTTTATATTTGTATCAATTGATATTTTAAAGGATCACCTCTGAATTCTTCCGCAGGTGTGGTTTTCTTCGGATGCCCTGTTTTCGGTTTCGCTTTAAGGCCTTCTTCCCTTTAACCTTGAAAATGTCTAATCCAATGTCGATACTACAGGAATGCCTTTTCCCCACATTCCTAGGATATGTCCAAGTGCCGCTTCATTTGTATAAGACATGGTGTTTATCAAACGTTATAGTTTATTTATAGGTCATTGAAGACACACGGACAGGAATTATATGGTGAAGACGCCACGTATGAACGCCAATTTGAAGAAAGGAGTTTTCTTACGTTATTACGTTGTTTGCACCACGCTGTGGGCGTCAGTTTGAAGTAGGCAGTTGCTGTTACATATTGAAAGTCAGTTTGTAGATACTGTATTATATTTCAACTGTTGGAGAGCTGAACATGAAGTAGTTGCAACAGCACGTATAGCAAACAGTTTCCGGTAGCCTTCGCCCCAAGTTTAAAAAATATTAACCTTGTAATTTGACTGTTTCTTTAAATATTAAGTATTTATGTTTGCCTCGGCTGCGTCAGTATTATTGTTAGAGACATGAAAGTCTTGGCAGGGCGTGATGCGACAAGAATGTAGGCTTACCAGATTTTTTAAGTTTTAATTCACTCCTTTTTATTAATCCTTGACACAAATTATATAGCACTGAGAGCTCTGAGATTCTTTTATTTAATACTTGCACTTTTTAACATGTATACTATTTACGTCTCACACGAATACATAATTAATTTCTCGAGGACACATCTCGCGTCTGGTTAGTAACTCTGTCTGCAGGCAACTCAACTGATTTCAAGCGCCTAAACTTGTAAATTTCTGTATTTCAAGTCTCCGATTGGCTAATCCTAGTCGAATAGAATAGCTGCATTTAACCAAAGCTTTTTCTGGTTGTTTATTGGCTATTTTTATAAACTGTCACTAAAATCACATTAATGCGTCCAAGAATCAGAAGTAACATTTAAACTCTCAAACTCATTATTGCCTCAAGGTTACCTCATTGTTAGCAACTTTTAACTTATTATTCTCACAGCTCCTACTTATTAAATTACGTAATACATTCATATAACATTATTAACATGTTTACAATAGTATACAATAATATAAACATAACAATGACTGTTACATATATTTTACAAATTATTACATACACATATTGTTTCAAGGCGGGCTGTTATGAATTTACATATTATATAATTAGACTGAAATCAATTAAGTGTTAAAAATACTGCCTCAATGGTAATAATAATAGGGTTTATATGCAAGACCTTGAGTATGTCATTTGTTTCCTGAGTGAGGTCCCCGGAACACCACAATATTCCAAATCGATAGTGACGTTTGCATGGGATAGTACGTCTCATCTTACATTGTCAGAAAATGTCTTCCTACATTCACCGTATCGGGAATTGTAGAGACAAATTGATATGTTGGGGCCGTCATTCAAGAGATGACAATGCTAATGTAAGAACAAATGTTTGCACAACGTCACTACTAATTGCAAACGATCCAAGGACCAAATAGGCGGCTGAGAACCGGTCACAGATGCCCCTAGGGCCACACGAGCATCTGCACAAGTCAAACAATGAGCAGGTCACGCGAGGTCACTTGACGCAACAATCTGACATCACCGCGTGTGCCCTACATCTCCAACTCCCCACCCAATTGTTGTTATGAATTTTACATATTGTAATTAATATGCTATGGCATAAGAAAACAGGTTCCTTGATTTATTAGTTTTCTGTCCTTTGAACACGTCACCGCTGTTTACTCTTCATACGCCCCCAGAATATTAATCGACCTAGCGACTTTCTAGAGTACCTGATAATTACTGGACTATAAGGTCCAAAACAAAATCGTTCTCGATCAGATCAGAAATAATCATCGTTGTTGAACTTACGATACGTACTACAGGTGTTACAAATATTATCTGGACGACTCTTCGGAGAGCGGTATCTTCATCATTTCTCAGTAACTAGCAACTTCTTCTGGGTTCCAAAGTTGGTGACGCTACGTCCAGAGATGGTGCTGACCTTCACCAATAAACGTGCCATTTCTGTATACGCAAGGGAGGAAAACTTCAACCAGAGCAAGACCTCTCTCTTCAGGAATTGACATCGTTTCTAAAATTCCGGTGGAGGCAGTATTTTTAACATTTAAATAATTTCAGTCTAATTATATAATATGTAAATTCAATAACAGCACCGCCTTGAAGCAATATGTGTATGTAATAATTTGTAACAGTCATTGCATATGCTTATATTATTGTATCCATGTGTAATAATGTTATATGAATGCATTATGTAATTTAATAATGCAGGAGCTGTGAGAATAATAAGTTAAAAGTTGCTAACAATGAGATAACAATGAGGTAACCTTGAGTCAATAATAAGTAAGAAAGTTTAACAGTACTACTTGTGATTCTTGGAGTAACAATGTAATTTTAGTGACAGTTTATAAAATAGCCAATCAACAACCAGAAAAAGCTTTAGTTAAATGAAGGTATTCTTTTGGAGTAGGATTAGCCAATAAGAGACTTGAAATATAGAAATTTACAAGTTTAGACGGTTGAAATCAATTCAGTTGCCTGCAGACAGTGCTCATAACTGGATGCGTTGCTTGTGCGTCCTCGAGAGATCTAATACGTATTCGTGTGAGACGAAAAATAAGTTTACGTGTTAAAAAGTGTAATTAATTAATTAATAAAAAGAATCTCACAGCTCTCTATATCAGTGAAGTGTTATTTAAATCGTATCAATTATTAATAAAAGGAGTGAAGTAAAATTATAATCTTTGTAAGCCTACATTCTTGTCGCACCTCAACCCTCCTAAGGGAAACGTGTCCCTAACAAATACTGGCGCAGCCGAGGCAAACATAAATATAATATTTAAAGAAACAGTTAAATTATAAAGTTAATATTTTTTTTAAACTTGGGGCAAAGGCCACCTGAAAGTACATTTGGGGCGAATTCTACCGGAAACTGTTTACCATACGTGCGGTTGCAACTACTACAAGTTCGGCTCCCCAACAGTTGAAATATAATACAACTCCTTCAATACAAACTACTTAAACTGACGCCCAAAGCGTGGTAAAAAAAAAACGTAACAAAATAACTTCTTCAATTCGACTTTCCATACGTGAAGCAACAAACTTCTTCACGGTACGATCTTTATACGAAGCACTGCACCTATAGATTTGTAATTTTATACACTAGTTTGAGAAACAGTAACACAAACATTCCTAATTTTGTTGAAATCGGAGCAAAAACTAAAAGCAATTTATGCAGAGCCTTCTGAAAATGTACGACCTTTAGACGAGCCGTGCAGGCACATATTTGAAATGTTTTATATAATAGCCTGAAAAACATTTCTTGACAGATTTCGAATTTGCTAAATGGCGGAATTATTTCCCAAAAGAATTAATAATAATAATAACAATAATAATAATAATAATAACAATAATAATAATAATAATCCGGGCCCAGATTCTGATGACGTCATCTTTTAATTTTTGCATCATCATAGCCACTGCTAACGTGTACACAAACCCTTATCATGGGTCCGAGATTATGAAAATGCATATTTGTTAGGTCATATTATGCCATTTTCTATTTTTAGGAGATTGTTTCGAAGTTACGTCATTAGTTTGTCATTTTCTTGCCGTCTGCTTCTTTAATGGAGCATTTTCTTTTTTTCATTTATATCGAGTATACCTAGTTATAAATACGAGGCGTGTTTTTAAAGTAATATTGTTTTAATATCTTGTCGATGCAGTCGCTATTTTCAACACGCGTGATCCAGACGCAGCTATGAGCGATCGTCACTTTGTGTTTTCCTGTTGTTAGAAATTGAAATTGAGTTTTATTTATGGACGCTCTTTAACTGCTGTGGTTCTAAGCGTCCCATTCTATATTGGGCGTGAAAGACCGGTCTCAAAATATATATTTGCTGTGAAATCTTGACATGGAATTTTTGAGTGGAATACAGTACTTCTATTTACAATACGTAGTAGAGAAAGTACTATATTGAATAACGTAACATGGATAAAAGACTGATTTTTATCTGAGTAGTATACAAAGAATGTAAAAATGTGAACTTGTCATTGGTAGAGTTTTTAAATTCCTATCAGTCGCCTTCACTCATGTCTATTCAATATAATTCCAACATGGTATAGAGACCGGAAAATAATCATCCTTTATTATGTCAAAGCAAATGCGCAATAAATACTGCATCTCAAACAATAGCAAAGTATAACTACCTATACCTGAAAGAAGACAACTACAAGAAGACTGTCAGAGTATTAATTCATGATACTGAACTTGCATACCAAGTTTGGTATTTATCAAGCATTTTGTTTTTGAATTATGCTGTTCACACACACACACACACACACACACACACACACACACACACACACACACACACACACACTAACACACACACAGAGGTATTTTTTAGAAACTGAAAAAATCTGATGTGTTACACTCACATGACTTTCTCTACTCTTGTACAAACTATTTTTACAAACTCTTATTCTCCATCTATTTCATATTAATCGAGATAAACATTTGCAGAAACAATCTTTTGGCATGGAAAGAGAATTACATTTTACACATAGCGACCAGTTCTAAAACTATTTGACTATCACTTAAGGCGTACTATGTTCCCCTAGTTTTGTATTTGCAAGAGCAATATAGAAATACTGTAGCCTTTAAGCATATACATATCTCTTAATAGCTGGTTGCTATGTGCAGCACCATTTTCTTCGCCACATATTAATAATATTTGCATATCCGAGACAAAAGAAATGAATAACGAATTCCCATTTGAGAAAATAAGTGTTGAAAAATTTAAGGGAATAACAAGCAATATCTCGAAATTGTTTCACTCAACAACAAAATGTATATGACATAAATGGTGTATTTTAACGCGATCTACATCTTTTGTGTAGCAAAATTTTGTCTATCTCTTATGGTTTACCAGTTATGCAAAAGTCGTTCACAATGAAGAATACTTTTGGAGACATTCCCAGAAAATTCAAGATAAACATTTTATTTGTCATGGAAATATCTTAAACATATGATATTTTAATCAAAATCGTAAGAGCCGTTTTTGAGAAAATTAAAATTTTCGAAAAATGTTCCATGTAAAGGGTAATCTGGAGTGGGGGGATTTTCTTGAAAACCTTCGTGTCGCATCTCTGGAAGATACTGAGCCTAAATACCAAGTTTGGTGTTTATCCGACTCTTCGTTTCTGAATTATGCTGTTCACACACACACACACACACACACACACACACGCACACACGCACGGACATGTTTCCCAAAATGCTTTTTTTGGATTCGGGGGGTCTCAAAACATGTATTTCCGGTGAAATCTCGGTATCGAATTTTTGGGTGGAATACAATACCTCCCCTACTTACTATACGTAGTAGAGAAAGTAAAAATGCACCATTTACAGAGTTACGTCGTAAAGGTGTCGTGGAATTAAACGTGTATATTTGCGATTATTTTTATGATCAAAATTTTTTTGTCAATGTTTTGTGGTTTTTGGACAAAATATAACCTCCACCCACCGTCGAAGTAACGTCCGAACACCTAAAACCTGTGGGGAAAACGAAAACTGAAATGCAAGCCATCTTGCTGGCAGAGACTGCAACATTACCAGCGTTGTGAAACTAGCAAGGGTGACTTTCATTATCGTGTCAAATGAGAAAAACATAGTCATGTGAAGGTCTGTTGGGCTTATTTTGAAATCGACCCAAGTTGTTTATGGCTGACCTTACAACCAATTCCCTGTTAACTTTCCATTTGCGGCTCTAAGAACATATTAATTGTGTTTCATTTCTGGGTTTATGATAATTACAAGTGGTACCCAAAGGTTAATTGCTGCATCGAGTAGGACATTACGTCAATCCTCTGTTGCGAAATGTTGGTTCCAAGTTTCAACTGAGCATGCACTTTGGTTCAGCATCTCACTAAAGGAAAAACATCTTGCCTTTATTTTACCTTTCTCCTACTAGTAGTATAGGAAGTATCGTACGTATTCGGCCCGAAAATTCGATACGCAAATTTCTTGGAAATTCATGCTTTCGTGTCCTTTAAATACATAAAGATACTTTCAGAAAGAAGTGCGTGCGTTATCTATTGGCATAACTCAAAGGGAAATACATTCATAATTAGATCAGTACTGTCTTCCACAGCAAAGAAAGTCTCCGGGGAATGAAGGGCAGAGGGGAAATTGCTGATTAGACACGGTCCGAACCCTGCCTACTTGTTTATATTACCCTTTTCTTCTTTCTTTTTATTCTCCTCTATATGTTTGTATGGGAGGGTTTACGGCCCCTTCAGCTGCCGTGGTGCGGGACTGACTCTTCCTAGAATTCATGGTACTTCTGACGTTATCATGAGTACGTCGAAACAAACATCTGCGCCTCTCCCGAAGGGAAGTTGTTCGCATTGTGTTGGTCTCTACTGGGCAATGCTCCCGGTACCTATAGCAGATTGGGTACGTATGGACGAGGATGTCCAAGCGGGGCTGTGCAACGCCTTATTGACCTCCAGTACCAGCCTGGGAGCTGACAAGGCTTATCGGTAGGATGTATTTATCGGAGGATGACACCTCGACACTCCGACCAGCTTGATTTATGGCGACTACACCGCCCGGGAGGCAGGGATGAGGTGAAGGAGCCGTAGAAGGTCGCAGGTCCGCAAGCAGACAGACCCACAGAGACGCGCAGAAGTCCCTAATATTTTTAAATTTTGAACACCCGCGCACTAGTAGAGGCGAGGATTCCCAAGAGAGAGGGCGACGAAGCGACCCTAACGGGCGGGACAACGCACCCTGGTATTCACGGGGAGAATTTCTCCAATGCGCAAGCAACTACGCCATCTGCCCGACACCGCCAGCACCACAGGACCCGAAGACACACCTGAAACGTGAAATGGAGAGATGGAATGGCAGGAAATGGTAGAAACGAGAAATCGCGGTAAATACACCACCCCGGCATTCGCCTAGGCGACCAGGGGAAAACCACGAAAAACCCCATGGTCAGTGTGGGTCAATCGAACCCGGGACCTCCCGTATACGGACCACAGTGGTTGCCGCCTGTGCCATCCCGCTCGGTAAGTTTATCGGTAGTCTTCTTTTCGGGATGGACGCGCGGAAGTAGCGTATTCACTTCCGTCCCTGCGTATACGTTAGGCCCTGTAAGCAATTAGGTATTGGTCTAGAGCAGCGGTTCCGAAACTGTGGGTCGCGACTCCTGGTTTCTATCTGGGGGTTTCAGTGGAATTGTTAATAAATCATTTTATTGTTAATTAATATTATAACAATGGGGAAAATGGAATTTAGTCACCTATTACATTTAAAAAGAATCATGTTTTGTATTTAAGAAGCATATTAATACTACAATCTCACAGTAAAAGCACATGTACAGTTTTATGTAAACCATTAATTATTACACTGCACATCAGGATGATAAGTATGAGCCTGTTTGCTATTAATTAACAGTTCAATGTCTGGCTGTATATTAGTTGCACACATTATCTATTCCTAGATTTAGTCTTGATGTTCATCATTGACGAAAATCCAATTTCGCAGAGATATGAGGTGCAGAATGGAACAAGCACGTTTAATGTGGCAGACACCAGGGCATTCTGCTCTTCTTGCTAGCCAGAACTGATACACATCTTCCTTCTGGAAAGTCAGTTTTAAACTTTGTTCTGAAGAAAGCTCAATTAATTTATCCTTTAACTTCGCACTTAAGTTGTTGAACTGTGCGTGAAAATTTGCAAATTAATGATTAAGCAGCGAAGAGAATGGAGGGGTCAACAATAATTTTATTATCGAAAAGGGGGTCGTGTGTGCAAGAAGTTTGGAAACCGCTGGTCTAGAGAAAGGCCCCAAGGATAGGAGAGCCAAGCAGTTGGCGCGTTTTTCTGAGCATAGGAGGGGAGCTTCGGCTGCAGGTAGACCTTGTAACTATATGTTTGAAATATTGTCACTGAAATATAAAATGTATACCCAAGAGGGGAGGGGAGCACTTTCGGAATTTAAACTTAAGGCAAAGTATCTGTAAAATTTGGTTAATATGTGAAAATATACTTTTGTTTTTGCTTTTATTATACGTATAATTTGTACTTCCATTCTACACATTTTTAAAAGTATTTTAAAGCCACAAATGACTATTTAATTAGTCTTTTATCATTTAGATAAACCACCGCATTGAACTAAGTCCATTTTACTCAATTCCCTTCTCTTTTTCAGCATTCTTACTATTCAAATTGCTCCTTCGACCACCGTTCATAACTCATTAGCTTGAAATTTTCAGGAGAGCTTCAGAAATTGGGATTTAAAAATTTGTGTGCACTAGTTAAAACATATTAAATAGTTCGGTTCCATGGCTCATATTGAAAAAGTTGAAAAATTCAATAACATGAAAAAAATGTTTCTCTTAAACTAATTAAAAGATGTTAATCTTATTGCTAATTTTCTTGTAGGTGCAAGGGGAATTGGAGGCTTTAAGCGATAGTCAAATGTTTTAAGCGCTGGTTGCTATGTGGAGTATTCGGCATTCTCTTTGTATGTCCAGGACATAAAAAAAAGAATAAATTCCCATTTGACAAAAAGTACAAGTATTGGAAAATTCAAACAAATAACGAGGAATATCTCGGAAATGGTTCACTGGACAAAAAAAAAAGATGTATATAATATAAACTGTCTGTTTCAACGAGATCTACATTTTTTTGTGTAGTAAAATTTTCTTTCTCTCTTACGGTTTACCAGGTATGCAAAAGCTATTCAGAATGAAGAGGACTTTGGGGGACATTCCCATAAAATTCAAGATATACGTTTAATTTGCCATAAAATATCTTAAACATTGATATTTTACTCAAAATCGTTAGAGCCATTTTTGAGAAAATCAAAATTTTCGAAAAATGTTCCATGTAAAGGATAGTCTGAGTTGCGGATTTTCTTGAAAACCTTCGTGTCGCAACTTTGAAAGATGCTGAACCTAAATACCAAGTTTGGTATTTATCCGACTTTTCGTTTTTGAGTTATGTTTTTCACAGAGACATAGACACACACGGACCTTTTTCTAAAAATGTTTCTTTTGGATTCAGGGAGCCTCAAAACATGTATTTCCGGTGAAATCATGGTATCGAATTTTTGGATGGAATGCAATACTTCCCCAACTTACTATAGTAGTAGAGAAAGTAAAAATAACTAGATTGTTGGATTTTCACAAATACCTTAAATTGCGCTGGTATAGTTGTGTTCTAGACTCGTGTTATTTTTCAAAACCGGGTCTAACTGTGCGCGACTTTTGATTCATTACGTCATCATGTCTGTACACTGGTGTGCATTCCTTCCTGGGTTCACGAGCTCAAACACATTTATACGTAAAGGAAGTATTGTTTTCCACCCAAAAATTCGATATTGAGACGTAACTGTAAATAAATGTTTTGAGGTGCATGAACCCTTTCCCAAAAAGTTTTTACAAAAATCTGTGTGTGTGTGTGTGTGTGTGTGTGTTTGCGCGTGTGAACAGAATAACTCAAAAACGACTATGCTTTTTATTAAAATATTATATGTTTAAGATGTAAGTCCTTTTCATTCTGCACGAAGTTTATATAATTTTGAGCACCTGGCAAACCGCAGAGATGCGAGAGATGTAATTCTTGTTAAAACCACGATATAAAGTTTTTGTTGCATTAACTACTTCCGAGATACCCATTTGTTGCTTTTGGTTTCTATTTACCAATGATTTACTTATACCATTCCTTTCTCATGGTCATTCAAAGAGTATGGAATTTCAAAATCCTTATATAACGACCCACTTTTTAAAACATTTGACTTCCGCTTTAGCCTCCAATATCGTCTTTATAGGTATCGCCAACAAAACGTGCAGTGAAACCATTCCTGCAAAGTTTATCTCGATTAGCATGAAGTAGATAGTAAGATAAATTGTAAGAATAGCTTTTAGAAGAGCTATAAAAATAAACTATAACGGGTAAAGAAAGTAATGCCATTTTAACACATTAGGACCTCCCCTTTTTTCGGGCGTAAAAATCCTTAGCATGGCTTCCTTCGAAGGGAAGTAAAGCCGGTGGTCGTAGATTTACGGCACCTAAAAGAAGCTCAAGCCTGATAAGAGGCCTCTGAGCAAAATTTCCGATTTTCACGCCCAATATAGAATGGGACGCTAAGGACCATAGTAGTTAAAGAGCGTCCATAAATAAAACTCATTTAATTTCCCCATATGATATGAACACTTTAGCGACTATTAAGGACAAATGAAACATGAACAATCTACGAACAAAGAATCCATAAAGATGTTGCAGTGGGCTGTTCTGATGAATTTACATGGAAGAAGTGCACGCAAATGCGATTAAATGGAAGTGACAAAACATAAAACAATAAAATTGAGGAGTTAGGAAGCAGTGACTGGTTGAAATCTACGTTCTCATACCAGATTGGCCAGTGATTCATATTATTAAATCTGTGTCGTACACCATTAATTCGAAAAGCAAATGAAAATTTATGCTTACGCAGTGCAACAGTTCTTTCTCCCACAATTTTTATTCGATTTCGTCCTTCAAATATAGGTTTTCCTTATATTTCTGAGATTTGAAATGTTACAGTGGGTTGTTCTGATGAATTTACATGTGAAGAGTGCATGCAAATGCGATTACATGGAAGTGACAAAACATACGGATAAAATTGAGGCGTTAGGAAGCAGTGAGCGTTTGAAATCTATATTCCCATAACAGACTGGCCAATGATTCATGAGCAATGTTATTAAATGTGTCGTGAACTATTAACTCAAAAGCAAAGGGAAATGTATGCTTATGCAGTGCAATAATTCTATCCCCCACAATTTTTAATCGATTTAGTCCTTCAAATATACGTTTTCCTTATAGTTCTGAGATTTGAAACGATGCATTTGATGAAATGGCAATGGTGGTTTAACCTCTACTTTCCCTCAAAGCTCTGCAATCCTACTTCTGTGCGAGAATGCATGAAACTCTATTCTCACAAATGCATTATTATCTAGAGGCACAATTCCCACTGCAACGGTATCTGCATGGGAAATCCTGGCAGTGCCGATGCACTCAATAACCCATTTTCGCAACGTCTTTCGTCCTCGTAGGCCAGATCCTCCCTATGGAGGGTTTACAAAGCATGAAGGAAACATCAAGATTAAGTCACGTTATGAATTAGCCAGTGACCTGTGAACAAGTCAGTATGATATTCGCTCCGTTCATCAGACTGGAGGTCACTTTGGGTGTTTCTCGTAAAAACTCGCCAGGACGGAACGAGGCGAGTCTCAGGTTTGGTCAAAAGTGTTTCGAAACAGTATAATCCGGAGTTGGGTTATACGGTCATGGTCATTATCACTCTAAGAATAGCGCTAGGCTAGAGGAGATGATGGAGAACAAGAACTTGATGCCAACGTTACAGGTTAATGCCAACAGGTTCTCTTTCAACGTGTTGCTCTGCAGGGAAATCACTGACACCTGTTTCATAAACTTCTTAATTTTATTAAACTCATAAATATAGTTGTGTTATACTAGCTGAAACACCCGGCTTTCCCGCGGTTTCACAGTTAATGCCTACAACACACAGGTTGCACTTACCCAATAGCATTGCGATTCTTTGGAGGCATTTAAAATTATTACACAAGATACATAAACACAGTTAATTAAAACTCTCAGGGGTGAAGAACAAAAAATGAGAAAGCATTAAGCAACAGCACCGCTGAACAACCACAAATACCACAATTGGTAATGATAATTTCTCGTTGAATGTAGCTGAGTGACGGTTTCACCTTGTCACATTCGGAATACCTCGTCGTTATTTATAGAGCAAATCTGGGTTGGGAAAACATAATAGCAGTTTAAGTAACATCAATATACCATCATTCTCAGAAACTAACATACACCCAACTACTACGAAAGACAAAATGAATATACAAAGAAAAGAGGAAGAACAATAAGTAGTAGTACTTCGACTGATTTGATGCTGCTGTTACCCATGGCAACTGTCATTTTATGAGTGTCTCAGTTTTTGTTCTTATGCTTATAAAAGCATCACAAACTCCCCATACATAAAGAAACCCGCTGCTTACGAGAAAAAAAATTCTGATGTGTTACACTCACATGACTTCCTCTACTCTTGTACAGACTATTTTTACAAACGATTATTCTCCATATGCTTCATGTTAATCGAGATGTTAATCTTATTGCTAATTTTCTTGTAGGTGCAAGGGGAATATGGTAGGCTTTAAGCGACAGTCAAATGTTTTAAGAGCTGGTTGCTATGTGGCGCATTCCACTCTTCGTATCTCCAGGACATAAAAAAATGAATAACGAATTCCCATTTGAGAAAAAGTATTGGAAAATTTAAGGGAATAACAAGCAATATCTCGAAAATGGTTCACTCAACAACACTATGACATACATTGTGTATTTTAACCCGATCCACATTTTTTGTGTAGTAAAATGTTGTCTATCTCTTATGGTTTACCAGTTATGCAAAAGTCGTTCACAATAAAGAATACTTTTGGAGACATTCCCAGAAAATTCGAGATATACATTTCATTTTTCATGAAATTATCTTAAACATATGTGTTTTAATCAAAATCGTAAGCCGTTTTTGAGAAAATTAAAATTCTCGAAAAATCTTCCATGTAAAGGGTACTCTGGGGTGGGGGGATTTTCTTGAAAACCTTCGTGTCGCATCTCTGGAAGATACTGAACCTAAATACCAAGTTTGGTGTTTATCCGGCTGTTCGTTTCTGAGTTATGCTGTTCACAGACACACACACGGACATGTTTCCAAAAAGGCTTTTTTTGGATTCAGGGGGTCTCAAAACATGTATTTCCGGTGAAATCTCGGTATCGAAATTTTGGGTGGAATACAATACTTCCCCTACTTACTATACGTAGTAGAGAAAGTAAAAATCTGATGTGTTACACTCACATGGCTTTCTCTACTCTTGTACAAACTATTTTTACAAACGCTTATTCTCCAAATGCTTTGTGTTAATCGAGATGTTAATCTTATTGCTAATTTCTTGTAGATGCAAGGGAAATTGGTAAGCTTTAAGCGATAGTCAAATATTTTAAGAGCTCGTTTCTATGTGGAGTATTCCATTCTCTTTGCATTAGCAGGACAAAAAAAATGAATAACGAATCTCCATTTAAAAAATCTGATGTGTCACATTTACATGCCTTTCTCTACTCTTGTTCAAACTATTTTTACAAACGCTTATTCTCCATCTACTTCATGTTAATCGAGATAAACATTTGCAGACTCTATCTTATTGCTAATTTTCTTGTAGGTGTAAGGGGAATGTATATTTGCAAGGGCAATATAGAAATACAGTAGCCTTTAAATTAAATTAAATTGAGTTTTATTTATAGACGCTCTTTAACTACTATGGTCCTTAGCGTCCCATTCTATATTGGGCGTGAAATACCGGTAATTTTGTTCAGAGGCCTCTTTATCAGGCTTGAGGTTCTTTTACGTGTCGTAAAACTACGACACGGGACCACCGGCTTTACTTCCCTTCCGAAGGAAGCCGTGCTAAGGATTTTTACGCCCGAAAAAATCCATCGCCCTGCGCCGGGTTTGAACCCGCGACATATCTCTTAATAGCTGGTTGCTAGGTGCAGAACCATTCTCTTTGCTACAGATTAATACTCTTTCCATATCCAAGAATAAAAAAAATGAATAACGAATTCCCATTTGAGAAAGTATTGAACATTTTAAGAGAATAACAAGCAATATCTCGAAAATGCTTCACTCAAAAAAAAAAATGTATATGACATAAATTGTGTATTTTAACGCGATCTACATTTTTTGTGTAGTAAAATTTTGTCTATCTCTTATGGTTTACCAGTTATGCAAAAGTCGTTCACAATGAAGAATACTTTTTGGAGACATTCCCAGAAAATTCAATATATACATTTTATTTGTCATGAAAGTATCTCAAATATATGATATTTTAATCAAAATCGTTAGAAGTGTTTTTGGGAAAATAAAAATTTTCGAAAAATGTTCCATGTAAAGGGTAATCTGGGGTGGGGGATTTTCTTAAAACCTTCGTGTCGCATCTCTGGAAGATGCTGAACCTAAATACCAAGTTTGGTGTTTATGCGACTGTTCGTTTCTGAGTTATGCTGTTCACAGACACACGGACATGTTTCCAAAAATGCATTTTTTGGATTCAGGGGGTCTCAAAACATGTATTTCCGGTGAAATCTCGGTATCGAATTTTTGGGTGGAATGCAATACTTCCCCTACTTACTATACATAGTAGAGAATATGTAAGAGAATAGCTGAAAGCTTGCATAAATGCAACACACTTAAGAGAGCAATTATTGCATTTCTCACAGGACATACTCCTGTGAAAAAGCATCTTAACACAATGGTGGTGTTTCAGGGTAACTTAGATTGCAGATTGTGCAAGAAAGAAACTGAAACAGCCCAGCACATTGTAAGCTCCTGTGAGGCTTTGCCTTTAAAAGGATACAGGTAGCACAGTAAGCCCAAGACTGAAGTGCTCCGGAGCAATGACAAAATCTGTATTGTATGGGACAAGACAACTTAACACCTCTTGAAGAAGGGTAACATGTATACCACTGACAACTCTGTACAAAATTTTACTAATTGTTTTCTTTTTAAATTCCATTTGCCTAGGTAACTTAGTGCACAATAGCCTATATACAACTACTGGCCAATAACTTTGCTTCATTCTTTGCAGTGAAATTTTTAAATAAAAACGCCTGGGAAGTCAGCAATTAGGCGAATAATTAAATGCATCTTCATTACAGAAAGTTTAATGATGGATTTCAGATAGTCGGATGGCTGAAGCTCGCGTTCAGCAGGTACCGAGCTCCATTCCCATTGGGCCGGCCACCTTGACCTTCAGTTTCTTCGTGGTTTTTTCCAGGCGGGGTACCACGAATATTCCTGTTCCTCGTTCCCTCATTTAATTTACTTTCATCTTTCGGGGTAGCAGGACCAGGCGCGATGACGGTTATGTGCAATATATACTTTGGAGAACTGTTTCTTTCCAGGCTTGGAACCTTCAATCTGAACCTGTCCGTGAGGATAGGGGCGCCAGGGATGCTCACTCCGGAAATGTTATGGATCCCGCTGTGCAGCGCCGGTCGCCATCAGATCTAGCCGCCTTTTACGCCATCTGTTTCCTTCCGGAGGTTTAATAGATGCAATTTGCCGCGGTGCTGAAATCCTCCGTTTCTAACTCGAATCCATATCCAAGATTTCTGTCAGTAAATGCCCTCGGGAGCAGATTTTGTTAGGGATATGTCAACAGCAACTGAAATGTTTCCATCTTTTATGTTTTCTTAGCGCAATCGATAGAGTGATGATGGCTGTATCCTCCTAAAAGGGCTCTTGTATTGTTTTTATCTATTTGTAATCATCTACAAACCATACAACCGCGTCTAACGAGCCGCATATAACATTTCCAGGGTCGGTAATAGCGGTTAAAGAAACACATAAACGCAATGGACAATGTGTTACGTAACCCCAGTACGTTACTAATTGCGGTTAACCACGGGAAGCTTTTGAGATTACACGTCAAGTACTCCCATTTCATGTATTCCAAGAAATACTTTTGTAAGGTTTCCTTGTTCCCTTATCGGGGAGCCGGTCAAAGTGCGTCTAAAAAAAGCTTAAACCAGCTTATTTTAGACTACTTAATCATGTAATTTTAAGTTTCAAGAGCTTGGTATAATTATTATGTCAACAAGAGCAACATAAAGAGGAAAATCAATGTCGTCCACCTTGAGACAGTTTTGAAGAGATAAGATACTGAGAACTGGAAGTGATTTACCTATGAGAGCAATCACCTGTAATACATGATTTATCTACTGCAGTGGCGGCCGAGGCATTAACGACAATTATGAAAGTAATACGACTCGTTCTGTTTCCATAATGCAAGTTTTGCATTCAAATACATGCATACAGTTTATTATTAAATCTGGCACATAGTTGTTTTAGTCCAATTCCTCACTGTACTTCTATGAAGACTGGCAGAAATTGCGAGGATTTATCGCCATTGGATGTCTCTGCATGCCACATTATTAGAAACGACTTCGCAGTTTAATTTTAAATATGATTAAAGTGACAGGGCACACGACTCGTCAAATACGATTTTGCGCCGAGTTTTGCAATACAAAATCTCCTTAAACACAATCAACTTTTCTTGTGAAATTGCTTCCAACACTTTTAAAGTCTTTGAAAGTCTTGAAAGCAAATAAGGATATGCTCTAAATGATCAAAGGTTTGATGGCTTTGGCCAATGAAACGCGACTATTTACAGTGCGGCACGAAATTTGCAACATGACTGAAAGCAAAAAGCAAACAAAAATGGGTACCTGGGAGCTGATTACTTACACGAAAACTAACCATGGCTGTACTTCGTGGGCTTGGATTACCACAAGATGAAAGCGAGAGCATCTGCCAGGCAGATTTCCGAAGGTACAATAATGCATTAATGCAATGTTATATGGTGTAGTTAATCTATCAGTCGTGTTATTTCCATTGTATCCCTTAATCATAATCTAATTTCATGGGCATACTGAAAATTCTATTTAATATTACGTAGAGAGCAATATTTTACTGCAAATTGTTGTATAGTGACGCTAACAGTAATTTACTTTGTAAGTGATAAATTAGCAATGTGTTCTGATGAGGTTAAGTTTGGCAAAGAGACAACATGTAAATACACATTTATGCCATTGTCAAGTCTTACCAATTCTTGTCAACTCTCTTGAATTGAAAAAAATCCGATGTGTTACACTCACATGACTTTCTCTACTCTTGTACAAACTATTTTTTACAAACTCTTATTCTCCATCCATTTCATATTAATCGAGATAAACATTTGCAGAACCGATCTTTTGACATGCAAAGAGAATTACATTTTACACATAGCGACCAGTTCTAAAATATTTGACTATCGCTTAAAGCGTACTATGTTCCCCTTGTTTTGTATTTGCAAGGGCAATATAGACATACAATAGCCTTTAAGCATCGACATATCTCTTAATAGCTGGTTGCTAGGTGCAGCAGCATTCTCTTTGCCACAGATTAATACTCTTTGCATATTCAAGACAAAAAAAATGAATAACGAATTCCCATTTGAGAAAATAAGTATTGAAAAATTTAAGGGAATAACAAGCAATATCTCGAAAATGGTTCACTCAACAAAAAAAAAGTGTATAACATAAATTGTGTATTTTAACGCGATCTACATTTTTTGTGTAGTAAAATTTTGTCTATCTCTTATGGTTTACCAGTTATGGAAAAGTCGGTCATAATGAAGAATACTTTTGGAGACATTCCCAGAAAATTCAAGATATACATTTTGTTTGTCATAATAATATCTTAAGCATATGATATTTTAATCAAAATCGAAGAAGCCATTTTTGAGAAAATTAAAATTTTCGAAAAATGTTCCATGTTAAGGGTAATCTGGGGTGGGAGGATTTTCTTGTAAACCTCCATGTCGCATCTCTGGAAGATACTGAACCTAAATACCAAGTTTGGTGTTTCTCCGACTGTTCGTTTCTGAGTTATGCTGTTCACAGACACACACGGACATGTTTCCAAAAATGCTTTTTATGGATTCAGGGGGTCTAAAAACATATATTTCCGGTGAAATCTCGGTATCGAATTTTTGGGTGGAATACAATACTTCCCCTACTTACTATACGTAGTAGAGAAAGTAACAAACTTTGATCATGTACAAGAGGCTATAATGAATGCATTGCACCAAATTTCTGTATAACGTAATGTTGGCATCACAAATTGCCACGTGGTGCCACATGGAACAGTGTCAGGTAATAATTGACATGGATATGTGATATCGTCTTGCCCATCGGCATCCGCAATGGAAACCCTGAATCCTTCTGCGCATATCTGAGACGTGCCACTGCTACCCAAGCATGAATCCATGGAATACCAATGCTGAACTTCAATTTCTTCGTTAGCTTCTCCAAATACCTGCCATTGCATTTCTCATTGGGAAATACTGTTCTATTCTTGTTGTATATGACGTTTATGAGAATAAAACATTCCTATGTTTAAAACGCTTAATCCGGCCCTATATATTTCAAATGGAGATTATTTTACATTACGGCGTTCTACTGAAACATACAAGATAACAAGCTTTGGCTTATTTTACAAGCGGTTGTGTTCTAGATTGTCCAAAAAATCCAAAAACTATAAATTGGCATTTAAGGTATTGAAATATGCTATTTATATAACATTTATTGAAACAAATTAATGTCCCTAATTTATTCATAGCTGAGGTTTCCGAAGCGAAGCAGCCAAATGTTTCCGAACGTTTGCTAGCAAACAAAATGCTATACATGCATCTGATTTTCTCTACCTGTCGTTTATTAGTGGGTATACACACTATTCTTACTAAGGCTTATTTTTCTATGTACTACATTTTAATCCAAATAAACCTTTGCAGAAATAGCTACATTACACGTTTAGTTATAGATACAAAGAGAACAGCAATAGTCAAATGTTTAACAACTGGGTGTTATACGCTGGCCTTAACATTCCATACTGTTTCCATGCAATCGCGAGAAACAACTGAATGTTGACAGCCAAGAAATGGACACTTCGAACCTTTAATAACGGATATCTCAGAAATGGCTTGTGCCACAAAAATAACTTATTTTAAATAAATTGTGTGTTATAAAGATATCTACATTTTGTGAAGTATGTTTTCGTATATCGCTTAACGTTTACCAATTATAGATTACACAAAATTCCCTCCGAATGAAGAGGACTTCATAGGCTATTTCCGGAAAATTCTCCATGTAAAAAGTAGTTTGGGGTGGGGGATTTTCTTGAAAATCCTCGTGTCGTATCTTTGGAAGATACTGAACTTAAACACCAAGTTTGGTATTTATCCGAATCTTCGTTTTTGAGTTATGCTGTTCACAGACACACGCGGATATTTTCTAAAAATGCTTTATTTCGATAAAGGGGACCTCATTTATGGTGAAATCTCGGTATGGAATTTTTGGGTGGAATGCAATACCTTCTTTGCCTAGAGAAAATAATACAGTGCGATCAAATATATCTATATGTAATGGTCTGCAACTCGATGTGGTGGGAAATAAGTAAACTGTTTGTTTTATTTGATTTGTATTGCTATTAGATGTGAAACACAGCCGTAAGGTATTCATGCTTGTATGTCACACGCGCACGCGCACTTCCGTAGTGCAGATAGACGGCTATCGCTTGACTGACCGGAGCTTTACCAGAGTATAAATTATACTTTTTCTTTCTTCCTGATCAGTTCTTAATGGTTAATCGTGTCCTCATGTATCTGCTATTTTGTCGACGGTCGCAATTATAAATATCCAAATTTGATTTTGAATTCTCTCTGTGTATTTACTGTGATTGAATTAATGGCAGCTTCTTTTTTCTCATGTCTATATGAAGATTTTGCAAGTTATTGTTTGTTAAATAGGGCATAAAGTGTTAGAAAAACTGACTTGCATTACAATAAATATTACGTTAGATAGGATAAAGCCTGGTTCACGACTTCCCGGTAATAAGAACGGGAATGCATATCGATAACAACATCGACCACAAAGTGGAGAGTCGATTTTGCGCACTGAGATTTCATTTGTTTTTCACTAACTGCTTCCAATTCGGCCAACAATGCGGGTTAGCCAGCGTCAAAATTCGATAGACCAAGCATCTAAATGCAGATCTCCATTACATTTCCGATTCCTCTAGTCGCACCAAGTTTGCATTCCTTTTTTAATGGCATACATTAAAATTTTTTATTGTTTATTGTTAGTTTCCACTGGGTTTTGCTGTTCTTTGTTGCTTTTACCATTGTTTCTAAGGCAATAGCCGTTTTGAGTTGCATATACACAAACTACACGTGACACTTCACTAGAAGAACCAACGTTTAATGGATCTGCAGGTGTCAAGATCTGAGGTTATGAAGCACACTTATAATTGGCGCAACAGTTCTAAACACGTGAAAATCTTAATGACAGCTATGAAGCGAGTTACGTACCAGGTCAGGTGGTGACCGATCGTCTGCATGCATGGGACAGTCATTGTCAAATATCTGCACACCGGTAATGCACAGCACTGCACCACACTGATAAACTTATAGTTATATACAGTATATTTAAATCCACCGCTGTAAAAAGCGCTTAATATAAAACCCTGTCAATCATCTGGTAGGTAGGCGGTTTGTCAATTTGAATGTTGTGGTAAGAAGCATTGTCGATAACCAGAACGGACCCAGCAGGCATATTAGGTATCAACATGGTGTTTATTCACTTCATGAATTTTTCCGTATTCATTTCTTGATGAAAATCTCCTGTTTTTGTTACGACTTGTAAAAGAACGAAGCCGATCTTTCCAACAGCATGAACGATAATAAATATTTGCCCTTTTGCAACAGGTGCCTGCAAACCTAATTTGCTATCGTCACTCCAACTTTTAGATGTGTGACTGTTGTGTATGTATGACTCGTCTTCATACACTATAGTTTGACCCTCTAATTTGTACCTCTGAGTAAGGTACTCTTCCAGCTGAGATCGCATGTCATGCTTTTCTATTAGAACTCTCCTATTGGATTTCGTTTTCTCCCACTGGAACCCTAAATCATTTATAATTTTGCTAAGATTAGTAGCACCACCTTGAAAATTTATGTTGTCTTTCAGTCTGATGAGCAATCTGCTTATTGTTGGCACAGTTTTTTCTTACACATAGAAATTGTGAATCCTACGCCTAATGACGCATTTGTCGAAATCGTTTATTTCTGTAACACATTTAAGGGCCTTATGTTTCTTCCCAGGTGTGTCAAATGGTACTCTTTCATCCATGCGTTTTTTCTTATCTTTGTGAACTATGGAAACGGAACTCAGTTAAACAGCAGTTGCTTTGGCTACTCTTTCTTTCACTCTCTTAAGGCTTTTGTGGAACTCGGGTGAACATATATTTTCTTGCTTCATGAAGTCGAGGACATTTGCAATTATTTCCCTGCTTTGACTATGCAATTAATATCTTACCACTTAACTTTGAAAACGTAGGAGCCATGGTTATAAATACAACAAATATAAAATAAGCACTATTTAGGTGCTGCTCTCTTTGAAATTACAATCCGAAGCGGACACTTTCTATGCAGACTGCATGTAACACGCACTGTGAGTAAGCAAAGGTATTATATCGCTTTCGTTGAGTATGCTAAACATAAACCGTTCCTAGACTCGGCAGCTGGGGTGGCAATCAAGGTCACGATTCCAGAAGTTTTGCGCCAGGTATACCACAATTTCTTCCAGTTCCATATTTTCAGCTTACGACTATAGAGAGCACTAGCGGCTGTTTCGTGTCACGACCGCCTACAACAGCCTCTACAGTGAAGAGTCTAATATGCACAATATGGGTATAATATGCCGTGCCCGGGAACGAGAACGTGAAAGTTAAATCTTGGTATAGTCTTCTTTCCCGTTCCCGGGGCCCAGGAAGGCTTCCCGTCGATTGTGAACGCTCCCATTTGAATACACGTATTTCAACTTTGTCGTTCTCGTTCTGGTTACCGCTCTCGTTGGTTGGGAACCAGCCTTAATATTATACTATACGTCATTAGGGTCAGCCAGGTGAGTCTAGTATTTGAACATGGTATGTGACTATATATGGTCCACTGAGGTATTTATCAAGGTTGTCGATTACCTAGTATTTATTTTAAAGCATGCGTTTCTATCTTGTTTTATTTAAATAGTGCCATAGCAGCACGAGCACACTATCCTTGTAACCATCGCTGAACTACTGGTGTTTTAACATCTCTCAAGTATTTACTCTCAAAATGAGGACCGCTATGAGAGACGTCCCCTTGAACTACAATGTGAGAGGCTTCCCCCTCCAATGCTCCGGCTATTGTTAAACCTATATTCTCTAAAAAGTAAGTCGAATTTGACTAATAAAAGTGTCTTTATGAACATTTAGGATCCTTCCTTTCAACATTTAAATCAGCATGAATGAATGTCCAAGAAACGGAGGCGACACCTCGCATCTCCACCCAACAATGATCTTTTGTGCTTACCACCCTAGGAAGAACAGATGAGGTGAAGGAACCCCATGCGGCTATAGGCCGCAGGTAGAGCGGGAGATATACGCAGAGGTGCCCTAACGACTCCAAGCTTGAGGACCCGGTCACACCGGCGGGATGCTCGGAGAAGGCTGCCACCTGGCGCGGCCGAGAAGAACTTCCCAAAGAGCGAGCATCTGCGCCATCTGTCCGACACTGATCGATACTGCACACCTCACGTGAAAGGTGAAGCTAAATGGTAGAAATCGAGGAAAATGAAATTTGTGCTAGAAGAGAAACCCCCCAGATTCGCCAACCTGGGAAAACCACTAAAAACCCACGTTCAGAGTGGCCGACCCCAGGCATCGAACCCAAGTCTTCCCGAATGCGAGCCTCACATTAGACACGAAAGTTAATAGTTAAGAAACCAAAATGACCCAGAGATGGCTTCTAATCTCTCAGACAGACGTAGCAAAGCTTTATGCATTAGTTTATGACTAAATATGACACCTAGCAGATAAGGAAGGCAAAGGCACAGTTACGTATCACGGAGACGTCCCGGATCCGGGGCAGAGTATAGTACGTACGCCGTAACGGCCCCGTTTTGCTTCCTACGTAACCCCTGAGAGAGACCCGAAGGGTCACCAGATCCGGATGCCGACGGTCGCAAGCACAGACGGGGTACCTAATGTTTACAGACTGAACGCATCCGACGCAGCCCGGTCCTGCCTTCAAGCAACCAACCTCCAG
This sequence comes from Deroplatys truncata, assembly GCA_030765065.1. Taxonomy (NCBI): domain Eukaryota; kingdom Metazoa; phylum Arthropoda; class Insecta; order Mantodea; family Mantidae; genus Deroplatys; species Deroplatys truncata. Next base: position 53,001,133 of record CM060975.1, on the reverse strand, counting down.
CGCCACTGAGGCGCGGCCCACTCGGAGGTGGGACCGAATTGAGCAGTCACCGCAGCGACGCTAGGGAAGAAACCTTTAATAATGCGCAAACCACCGTCTAGTCGCAACCCGCCGAACACGTCGCTTTGTCCTACAACCTTGAAACAAATGACAAGTAAAATGGTGGGTACAGCAATTGAGAGAGAGAAGAGAGTCGTGGTAGAAGATGAACCACTCCAGCATTCGCCTGTCGATCGACCCGGGGAAACCACAAAAAACCCATTAGCCAGAGTGGGCGGTCACCGGGATCGAACCGAGAACCTCCCGAATGCGGGCCACAGACGTTGTCGCCTGAGCCATCCCACTCCTTGCAGATAAGGAAACAAGCTAACATAAGTTATGGAGTACTTTGATATGGAGAACACACTCCAAACTTATGACTAACCACAAATGATACCTGGCAATATTAACAAACAGCCCTAAACGCAAGCACAAGGTTAAGCCAGAGAAATGTATTCACTCTCGGAAGCTACCAGTAAGAAAACCATTACACAACTGACAGAGTTCAAACGCACTCCGCACCTGCTATCTAGTAGTTAATTATAAGATAAGATAACCATTAAACAAGCGTATAACGGCAACATTAATAGCCATCATTGACAAAGCGTTACGCGCAATCTGCCTCGTGTTACAGACAGGCCAGCTGACAGTCGCGACAGAGCAACTATTGTACTTGCAACGACGACAACCGCCTTCTCTCTTCTGCACGAGACCTTCAGCACATTCCTTCTTAGCATGAACCTGCAAGTCACTGAGCTCTAGGCCTGATCTGGGTTCGACGCCAAGTTCAAGTCCTAGCCTACCAACTGCCCGGGATACTCTTGTATGAAGGGCATCTTTATGTAGTCACCCACAAATCTAGGTTGCTACGGCGGATCTGACTTCGCTTATTCTCCATATGCTTCATGTTAATCGAGATGTTAATCTTATTGCTAATTTTCTTGTAGATGCAAGGGGAATATGGTAGGCTTTAAGCGATAGTCAAATGTTTTAAGAGCTGGTTTCTATGTGGAGTATTCCATTCTCTTTGCATTACCAGGACCAAAAAACAATAACGAATTGAGAAAAAGCATACGTATGTATTTTAACGCGATCTACATTTTTTGTGTAGTAAAATTTTGTCTATCTCTTATGGTTTAACAGTTATGCAAAAGTCGTTCACAATGAAGAATACTTTTGGAGACATTCCCAGAAAATTCGAGATATACATTTTATTTATCATGAAAATATCTTACAAATTTTGTAATAAAAGTCGTTAGAGCCATTTTTGAGAAAATTAAAATTTTCGAAAAATGTTCCATGTAAAGGGTAATCTGGGCTGGGGGGATTTTCTTGAAAACCTTCGTGTCGCATCTCTGAAAGATACTGAACCTAAATGCCAAGTTTGTTGTTTATCCGAATGTTCGTTTCTGAGTTATGCTGTTCACACACACTCTGACATGTTTCCAAAAATGCTTGTTTTGGATTCAGGGGGCCTCAAAACATGTATTTCCGGTGAAATCTCGGTATCGAATTTTTGGGTGGAATACAATACTTCCCCTACTTACGAGTACTACACGTAGTAGAGAGGGTAAAAATTAAAACGTGAGTTTTATTTATGGACGCTCTCTAACTGCTGTGGTTCTTAGCGTCCCATTTTAAATCGGGCGTGAAAAATCGGTAATTTTGCTCAGAGGCCTCTTTATCAGGCTTGAGGTTCTTTTACGTGCCGTTAATCTAGGGCACGGATTTATTTCCCTTCCGAAGGAAGCCATGCTAAGGGTTTTTACGCCCGAAAAAATCTATCGCCCTACGCCGGGTTTGAACCCGCGACCTCGGGAACTAGAAGTTAGGATGGTAATCACTACACCACGGAGGATGACTCGTGAATCCGTGCCTTAACGAAATGGCTACCTGTGTCGGTGTTAATTATGTCTATATGTCATACACACTAACTCTATCAATTTCATATTCTTACAAAATGTAATAATTGTCACTTACAGATGGTCATACTCATAATAAATGATGTTCTCTTTACCATACTACACTAATTTCTTCAGATTCCCTGTTATTAGATTGGCCGTTAAGTGCCCACATGATGGCTGTTACAGCTGGTATAATCTAAATATATCATACATGTTTCACGTGACAGGAATGACCCGGCGCGAGTTAGCGAAGCCATTCAGTCAGCTTACCAGGTCGAACATTGTGTCCGCTTCCGTATCGTTCTACACTCCCTTGCGGACATGGTGTCACAAGTTATCATTTGTTACCTAGATGCGGAAATATATAGAAGAATTGATTCCTTCTTGCTTCTACCTTCTGTGTCACGTTTCCATGGTGCCATATTAACTCATATGTGGTACATTCCATGTGAAATCGAACGGCAAAAAATCTCGCATTTTTTGTTTGCCTTGTAATTGTTCCTATTAATATGGGGTGCAAATGCTGCTTTGAATAAAGAACTCTTCTTTCCTACAGTACTCTACAGGCTAAATATAAGAAAACATTTCAATCTGAGGCAGTATTTTTAACACTTAATGATTTCAGTCAAATTATATAATATAAAATATAATAACAGCCCGCCTTAAAGCAATATGTGTAACAATATATAAAAAGTGTATATTACAGTCATTATATATGTTTATATTATTGTATACATGTGTAATGATGTTAAATGAATGTATTACGTAATTTAATAATGTAGGAGCTGTGAGAAATAGGTCAGAAGTTGCTAAGAATGAGGTAACCTTGAGGCAATAATGAATTAGAAAGTTTACAGGCTACTTGTGATTCTTGGAGCAACAATAATGTAATTTTTGTGGCAGCTTATAAAATAGGCAATCAACATCCAGAAAAAGCTTTAGTTAAATGAAGGTATTCTATTGGACTAGGATTAGCCAATCAGAAACTGAAATATAGCAAACTTTACAAATTCAGAAGTTAGTTGCTTGTAGACAGTGTTCCTAACCGGACGTGAGATGCGTCCTCGAGAAATTTAATACGTATTCGTGTGAGACGAAAAATAGTTTACGTGTTAAAAAGTGCAAGCAATTAATAAAAAAAAATCTCACAGCTCTCTATATCAGTGAAGTGTTATTTAAATCCTGTCAAGCATTTAAATCGTGTCAAGGATTAATAAAAGGAGTGAAGTAAAAGTATAATCTGTGTAAGCCTACATTCTTCAATCGCACTACTCCCTGCTAAGACATTCATGTCTCTAAAAAAAATATAAATACTGAGGCAGCCGAGGCAAAAATAAATATATTATATTAAAAGAAGCAGTCAAAATTACAAAGTTAATATTTTTAAATTTTAGGGCAAAGGCTACCGGAAACTTTTTACAATACGCGCGGTTGCAACTACTTCAAGTTTGGCTCCCCAACAGTCAAAATTTAATACATCTTCTTCAAACTGGCTTTCCATACGTGAAGCAACAAAATCTACTTCAACTCCAAATTTTGGTTTTAACTAAATTTATGGCAGGCCATGGAAAACTTGGAAGTTATTTCATGAGATTAATTCAGACAGAGGTTTGTTACTGTAAATACAAGCAAGCTATAAAAATGTAAAACATGTTTTATTTTTAATATAGAATCAACTGAAAAATCCAATGCCACATCCGGAATTTGAACACGGTTCTCCCGCGGTTGCTCTAACCATTGAGCTACTGTGACAACATACCGGTGGGACATTGAATTCCCCAACTGACTCCAGTTGTTTCCCAGACAGACCACCATGGCTCCCACTCGAGATGACAATCTTAGCGGCGACCTGCTATCGCAAGTACTTCAGTGCTGGGTTATGGGTTTCACTTTATTAATTATATATATATATATATAATTAATTGAAATTAGAGCTGGAGAACCGTGTTCAAATCCCGGATGTGGCATTGAATTTTTCAGTTGACTCTATATTAAAAACTTGCCAAGACCAGGCTAAGGTCTGTAAAAAGTATAATTAATTTCAATAAAAAAATTCGAAAAATGTTCCATGTAAAGCCTAGTCTGGGGTGGGGGGATTTTCTTGAAAATCTTCGAGTTGCATCTTTTTTTATTTATGCTGTTCACACACACACACAAACACACACACACACACACACACGGACCTTTTTCTAAAAATGCTTCTTTTTTTGGGATTCGGTGCGCCTCATAACATCTGTTTCCGGTGAAATCTCGGTATCGAATTTTTGGGTGGAATGCAATACTTCCCCTACTTACTATACGTAGTAGAGAAAGTAAAAATGTTTGTTGAAAACAGTGGAATTGCTTTGAGAAAGAAACGGACCATTGATTCACTCAGTCAAAATCATTGCTCTTGTCAAATATAACTTAAAGCATTCAAGTTATGTAAAATGTCAAGATCATACATCAAAGCCATGTTTTTTGTATAAAATATGTTCTTCACGGAAGTACAATTGTTAAAAGTTCTCTGAAAAATGTTATTACTCTTTTCTTTTTTTTCCTCTCGATTTTATTTTACGTCGTTTTAACTCCTTGGTGATATCGCGACGGATCTGTTGGTGGATATCTCTTAGAACGATATGTGATGCACAGTTAGCCTTCTAGGTCTCATCCCTGTAACCGCCTGCTTCGTGCCGTGCAGATGGCATTAGGGTGCCGTCCAGTTCATCCGCCGCCCTCACATAGAAAGGCGGACAGTTAGCATTCTAGGTCTCATCCCTGTAACCACCTGCTTCATGCCGTGCAGACGACATTAGGGTGCCGTCCAGTCCAACCGCCGCTCTCACATACAAAGGCGGACAGTTAGTCTTCTAGGTCTCATCCCTGTCACCACTTGCTTCATGCCGTGCAGATGGTCTTAGGATGCCGTTCAGTCCAACCGCTGCCCTCACACAGAAAGGCGGACAGTTAGCCTTCTACTGTCCATTCCAAACCAGAGTTCCCTCTGATGTAAACAGAAGCACATGCTTCTGCTTGTCACGAACCCAAGAACACACTCTTACGCCAACATAAATAGTTCCTTAATACATGTATTGTATTTTGGAATATTGGAGCAGGAAAGGTATAGAACTGCACATTTTATTATGGTTATCATAAGAACTCATCGTTAAAGGTAATGGATATATACTAGCTGTTGAGAGATTACAAAATATGATTTTCGTCTGCTATTGCGCTAACGCCGAGAGCATCTTGCTTGTTAATACCAACCGTATGCACGACTGCCACTCTCTTACAATTACAAGAAATGCAGCAATGAATTCCCAGAGGTGTTATCTGAGTACCGAATAAACACTCTGCGTAACACAGGATATGTGATAAGCGATCAGTCATTATAATACGGTAACACACATGTGCTCAGCTCAGGTCAAATCTTGTGATTTAGTCAGTTGGTATTTGAGCTCACATGGCAGAGGAAGGTGCGTGTAGTGCGAATAAACTGTCAAACACACAAACGGGAAACAATTAAAAAGTGGCTAAAAACAAACAATACTTCATATATTCAACTCACTATTACAAAAATACCCGACACTTGCATTAGTGCATATTGCAAAACTAATATCGGATTTTACAGGCGTTTCAGTGAGAAGTGTAACGAAAGCGAGCACGGAATATAAACAGACGTAATAGAACATAGAAGAGGATAAAATGTGGGAACTTGTTTTAAGCGCGACAGTGCTGTGGAATTGTGGATAAGCTTGTCATTATTTTGGAGAGTAGTTCTGATTCCGATATGGCAGCTGAGTCATCTTCGGAGGATTCGGATTTGGGTGTTGCACTTTTGCCCGAGGATTGCGATTAACGTAAGTAAAATGTTCATTGCCGCATACTTATAAAATCGATTGTTACCTCGGGTTGCATTTTGAACTATGATTCTCACACACGGGGTGTTTTATAGATTTAAACAGTGTTCAACAAGCACGCGAGAGGGGAACAAGCTGCCATTAGGGGCGGGGATTGCGAACTACTTTCGCGCGGATAATACAAAGAGTTTTGTTTTCAGTGAAAGGCTCTCTGATTTGGAATGGACAGTAGGTCTCATCCCTGGAAATGCCACTCGCTTCGTCACGTGCCCACAGACTCCCCAGCGCATGGCAGCCGGATCTTCTGCTCCGTATAGTGCAGATGGCGTTAGGGTGCCGTCCAGTCTGCTTACATTGTCTGTAGATAGAAAAGACCTCAGACAGATTGGTCGACCCACGGGATTTGGACCGGGACCTCCCGAATGCGGGCCACAGACTATACCGCCTGAGCCATCCCGCTCGGTAATTATTACTCTTTTTATTACATGAATATTTAGAAAATATAAAACCTATGTGTACATATTTGAGTACTAATTTAGGTTTTGGAGTTTAATTTTTCTACATTTAGCGCTTTTATACAATGTCCTACATTTTTGTGTAATACCGTACATTTTATCCCACTAGTGTCCTACACTTCATTAAAAGAATCGAGTAGCCCTAACTAATTGGCTACATTTAAAGAATATTTTAGCAATTAATCTGAACCGATTGACTAAAACTTAAAGCACATTACAAATAAAACTATACAGCGCTGCACAAATACAAAGCATTACAACTTATATTTAAAAAACTGTAATTTAAGCTCTGTGGTCGTGTTCGCCGAGGCAAGCAGTCGGTTCATCGAAAAAAGTTTTGTCTCTTAACAGTAGGAGCAGAAGAAACGTGTCGCCCCTATTAATTAGTTCGCGCTTCTTTACTGTTCGCTTATACAAGGGAACTTAATTTACTTTAGTTTTAAGCTGTTAATTATAAAAGCAAAAAATGATAAATACAGTTTGTATTGAAACCGCAGTGGGAAATTGTTCACTTCAAGAACAGAAGCAGTGTTTCCGTTTGAATGATGCCTGTCGCGTAACCTTAATTAGTCGTCTGTATGTTGAAAGCCGGAAAAACAAAACACGATCATGTGGGCCAAATACATTTTACCTTTGCTTGTACCTCTAATTGGTAAATGTCGTGTCGGCAATACAGCTGTCTTATCGCTAGGGGGTTACAACAAGACAAAGAGTATGCATTAAGATAAAATGTTAACAGCTGCAGGTTCCGATGTCACGTGGCGACTTACACCAAGTAATATCGTAATCCATTCCCGTTGCCAGAAGCACCTCCTTGGAGATTACGGTTCTTTGCACCTATTGTCTGATAGTTCTACCGGGTGAGCCAAAAAACTACGAACCGCCTGCGCGGTGCTTTTCCTGTGCGCGTCCTCGGCGCTCGCTGCCGTCTGCTATCATAGAAAGGCGCGGATAAAACCATACAATATTTTTAAAACTACTTTTAAAGGCTTTACTTGGCAACTTTATGAAAGGAAATGCTGAAACTGGCCACCGTCGTTGTCCATACACTTTTGGCACCTCTTTAAGAAACTATCCATCCTCTCCTAATAACAATACAGAATTAGCCAGATATAATACCAACACCCTATACAAGAGTGTGTTTTATTTACATCCGACATGCCACAAACAGTTCTGCAATCGCATGTAGCGCAACATATAAAAGCTTCTGGTTCCTATCCCCAATGATGCTATTTTTCTACTGTACAATCTTCTGCACACTGTTTTTCCACGTCAGTGTAAGGGATATGTGAGAACTTGTCTTGGGTAGAGAAAGTCGTGCTGGTATCAGATCTTTGTTTGTAATTGCAAAACTGAGCAACTACAAAGTAAACCCCATGTATTAATTTTCTATATTAGCGCGGGACATAGTCCTTCGAGCGACGTATTCTTTTGTCTTTCTCTGAAATAAGAAAAACAATAAAAGCGAAGTATCTCACACACGGTGACCTTCATAAATATGTGGAGGAGTGTGTTGGTCAAGCAAGGCCGTTCTTGTGCCTCTCAGGGTCACAAACTTATGCGAGTCATCTTTCCTGTCCGGAGTCATTCTTGTTCTGCCGGTCGTGCCGTTTGTTGAGTTGGCGCCACGCGAAGGAATTTCCCGCCATCAATCGAACATTCGATTCCTCAGGGGAAAGTACTGGGACCAAACGGAGGGTGGGGGGACGAGCACAGCTTGAAACTGATAGGTGTGGCAGTAGGAAAATGGTATAACTCAAGTTATATTCAATCCGCTTTGTTAGAGTAGGGCGCCGGCTTTGCTTTAAATAAACATCTTAAATTGGCAAAATAAGAACATACGAAATTTCTTTAACAAATGTAGCATATTAAAAAAAAATATCTGATGTGTTACACTCACATGACTTTCTCTACTCTTGTACCAACTATATTTACAAACTCTTATTCTCCATCTATTTCATATTAATCGAGATAAACATTTACAGAAACGATCTTTTGACATGCAAAGAGAATTACATTTTACACATAGCGACCAATTCTAAAAATATTTGACTATCGCTTAAGGCCTACTAAGTTCCCCTTGTTTTGTAATTGCAAGGGCAATATAGAAATACAGTATCCTTTAAGCATCGACATATATCTTAATATCTGGTTGCTAGGTGCAGCACCATTCTCTTTGACACAGATTAATACCCTTTGCATATCCAAGACCAAAAAATGAATAACGAATTCCTATTTGAGAAAATAAGTATTGAAAAATTTAAGGGAATAACAAGCAATATTTCGAAAATGGTTCACTCAACAAAAAAAATGTGTATGACATAAATTGTGTATTTTAACGCGATCTACATGTTTGGTGTAGTAAAATTTTGTCCATCTCTTACGGTTTACCAGTTATGCAAAAGTCGTTCACAATGGAGAATACTTTTGGAGACATTCCCAGAAAATTCAAGTTATACATTTTATTTGTCATGAAAATATCTTAAACATATGATATTCTAATCGAAATCGTTAGAGGCATTTTTGAGAAAATTAAAATTTTCGAAAAATATTTCATGTAAAGGGTAATCTGGGGTGGGGGAATTTTTTGAAAACCTTCGTGTCGCATCTCTGGCAGATACTGAACCTAAATACCAAGTTTGGTGTTTATCCGACTGTTCGTTTGAGTTATGCTGTTCACAGACACACACACAGACATGTTTCCAAAACATGTATTTCCGGTGAAATCTCGGTATCGAATTTTTGGGTGGAATACAATACTTCCCCTACTTACTATACGTAGTAGAGAAAGCAAAAAACTTGTTACATTCACATCACTTTGTCTACACGTTTTTCAAATTATTCTTACAAAAGCTTATTCTTATATCTCCTTCAGTTTGATCAAGATAAACATTTGTAGAAATGGTTTTATTACGTATTTCCTTCTAGGTACAATGGGAGTAGGGTTAAGCCATAGCAACATTCAAATCTCTTAAGAACAGGTCTTTAGCTTTGAAATTCTATGCTCTTTATATGGCCACGAGAAAAAAACGAATAGTAACTTACCGCTTGAAAAAAAAGTAAAAATATTTGAAAATGCAAAACAATAACAAAGAATATCTCGAAAATGGCTAGCTCCACAAAATAAAAAGGGAAAAAAAATGATTTGACATAAACGATGTGCGTTTTGACGACATTTTACATTGTTTGTGTTCGAAGAATTTCGTCTATTTCCTACGGTTTACCAGTTATGCAAAAGTCATTCAGAATGAAGAAGACTTCAGAGCCTATTCTCAGACAATTCAAGATATATCTACCTTTCGACATGCAAATCCGAAACATATGGTGCTTCAATTAAACGTTAGAGCCATTTTTCAGAAGAAAAAAATTTTTTTTTCCATGTAAAGGGTAGTTTGGGGTGTGTCGCATTGTTGCAAGATGCTGAACATAAATTCCAAGTTTGATATTTAACCGACTTTCATTTTTGAGTTAACCTGTTCACAGTTAGCGAAACGGATTATTTTCTAAAAATCTGATGTGATACATTCACATGACTTTCTCTGTCCTCTAGGCATATTTATTAGTGGGCATATGTATAAATTATTCTTACTCGTGCTTATTTTTCTACTCGTATGTACTAAATATTAACCCAAATAAACCTTCGAGAAATAGCTACTTTACACATTTCGTTATATGTACAAATAGAACAGCGACAGTCTGATGTTTAAGAACTGGACGCTATATGCTGGTCTTAAAACTCCATACTGTTTTCGTGCAATGACGAGAAACAACTGAATGTTAAAAGGACTTGAAGAGAATGCCCAAGAAAAGAGCAATTCAGTCTTTAATAACGGATATCTCAGAAGCGTCTTATGCCACAAAAAAGTTATTTAGAATAAATTGTGTGTTTTAAAGAGATCTATATTTTTGGTGTAGTACGTTTTCGTCTATCCCTTAACGTTTAGCAGTTATACAAGATTATTCCGGAATGAAGAGGACTTCAAATGCTATTCCCAGAAAATTCAAGATATACGTTTTATTTCTCATGTAAGTGTATTTCATATATGGTATTTTAATCAAAATCCTTGAGCCAGTTTTTAGAAAATAAACAATTTCGAAAAATGCTCTATGTAAAGGGTAGTTTGGGGTGGTAGTATTCGTGTCGCAACTTTAGAAAATATTGAACCTAAATAACAAGTTTGGTATTTATCCGACGTTTCGTTTTTGAGTTATGTTGTTCACACACACACACACACACACACACACACACACACACACACACACACACAAGGACATGTTCCAAGAAATGCTTTATTTGGATTCGGCATCAAAGCATGTGTTTCTGATGAAATCTCGGTATCAAATTTTTGGGTGGAATGCAATACTTCCCCTATTCACAAAGCTCAAAACGTATACTTTCGCGACATTTTCAAAACCCCAGAATTCCTAGAATTTTTTGAGGGAATGCAAAACTATGTTTACTACTGTGCGCAAATAATAGAGAAAGTAATTCACCATCGGAGGGACCTTTTTCTAAAAATGCATTTATGGGGTGATTCAGCAGACCCTATAAGGCGCGCTTCCGTGAGATCTCGAAATTAAATTTTGAGTGGAATATAATAGACTATTTCTCTACAGGTAAATGAGTAAGGAATTAAAAATCAGAATCTGTACTGCTTCAACAATGGGAGTTATCTGATGAATTATTTATTTTAAGTGTAAGCGAATATGACTTTTTTCAGTTGTAAGCTGAAATTATAATAACAGTAGCATTGCTCATTTGTTCTAATTAAAATATATAGTATTTTTAACTAATTGTGAATACGTTCTGTGAAACAATGGTAATTAAAAGGGAATGTTTGGGTCAAATTCTATTTCGCCATTTTGTTTTATTATCTACATTAGCGCCAACATTTTGTTCTGTTACACGACCCACTTCAACTTGAGAAAATGTAATTTACAACCAATGTTTGAGAATGGGCTAATGCTATGGAAAAGGCTATTTGGAACAAACTATGTATTATAATGGGCTATGTAATTCTTTTTTCTGCAGGCTTTGGTTTACAAATCACATACAGTCAGCTGGAATGAAGAGGGCTTCACAGGCTACTAAAAGAAAACTAAAAAATCTAATGTGGTGCACTCGCATGACTTTCTCTACTCTTGTGCAAACTATTTTTACAATGAATAACGAATTCCCATTTGTGAAAAAGTATAAGTATTGGAAAATTTAACGGGAATAACAAGCAATATCTCGAAAATGGTTCACTCAATAAAAAAAAATGTATATGACAAATTGTGTATTTTAACGCGATATACATTTTTTGTGTAGTAAAATTTTGTCTATCTCTTATGGTTTACCAGTTATGCAAAAGTCGTTCACAATGAAGAATACTTTTGGAGACATTCCCAGAAAATTCAATATTTACATTTTATTTGTCATGAAAGTATCTTAAATATATGATATTTTATCAAAATCGTTAGTCATTTCTGAGAAAATTAAAATTTTCGAAAAATGTTCCATATAAAGGGTACTCTGGGGTGTGGGGATTTTGTTGAAAACCTTCGTGTCTCATCTCTGGAAGATACCGAACCTATATTCCAAGTTTGGTATTTATCTGACTGTTCGTTTCTGAGTTATGCTGTTCACAGACAGACAGACAGACACACACACACGGACATGTTTCCAAAAATGCTTTTTTTGGATTCAGGTGGCCTCAAAACATATATTTCCGGTGAAATCTTGGTATCGAATTTTTGGGTGGAATGCAATACTTTCCCCTACTTACTATACGTAGTAGAGAAAGTAATATAAAAAATGAAGCCAAGCTAATATTTCAAACATGATATTCTAATTATAATATATGATATGCTTTTGAAAAAGTAAAAATTAACGAAATCATCGCCAGATTATAGCCTATTTGAAACAAATTAAATATATTATGTTTGATCAAGTATTAAAGCCGCCATTTTGCTCTGGATCTCCCGCAATCGGAAACAAAACACGGACGATATTCCTTATATTAAGATGCGTTTAAACGAGGATATCAAGCCGCGATTTGCTGATACCTAAGGCACTCTAAAACACTATTCGTCCAAATCGTGCTTACGTCATACGAGTGAAGCATTCAATATAACTGACCATCTTGCCAATCGCGTCACCGTACTGCAGAGTTTGGCACGTCACACCCTTACATAAACGTCTATGGAGTGCATCAATGGAAAACTATGCACTCGAGCATACAAAAAGATAAATGTGACCTCTTGGCCTTCTGTTCATGCCATTTTTTCAGTACTCAATATTTGACCTACTTCTCACGACTTTCAAGGTCTAATAAGAAATAAACGTAACATTTCTGTGCGTTTTATCTTCTTCTCTTTTTTGATTCACTCTAGATTCTGACAGCTTTATCAACCCACTACTTTTGAGTCGTTTTAGGTCTCCAACGTCATTGTGTTATCAGTTGGTAAGCTTGAGTCACTTCAAGTGCATGTCAACACTTAATATTATTATTATTAAAAGGTCAAGTAATTGCGTGACCACGGTCTCTAGCAAATTAATTAATACTAACGGAACGTATGCCTTCAAGGGTTCACAATATAACGCTCTTTTCTTGTGTGTAGTTTGTTATTAGGGTCAATCATCTACCAAAAACTATGTTTTCAGGAGATTTATGAGCAATTTTCCATGTTTTAGTGCCCATTTGAACCTTTTGGGTTTGGTATTTATGGTTCGTAATTAGTTATAAGTTAAATACAGGCATTTTTAAAATGATCCCTACAATGCATCGACACAAACTTGCTAGTTAGGAAATTAATTACTGGTTCACATATTTAAGGATGTAGTACGTTATGAATGGTTGAGATATGAACATATTTTAAACTACTTGTACAACTACCTAGTTCCCCAAAACTATTTATGGGAGGAAGCAATACCTATAACAATTTGGCACGGAGGAGTACAATGACGTCATGATAACTGTTCTGAGTCAATTTTTTTAAGCGAATGTTAGCTGTAAGGGAAAGGAGCTAACGCAGTAAATGTGCGGCGGAGAAGTTGCCTATCAAGCACGGCGTTTATCCGAAAAGCTTGATCCGCATAGAGTAGAGCAGGTTTGACGGCTCTTAGCCGGCCGGCGGTGAAGCGTGAGGCTTCAGTGAGTTGAACTCTTACAAACGTGGCTTGTGTTTGTTAGTTGACACAATACAATACGAAGTGAAATGGCTCTATTCGGGTACCGGTATTCTGTTCTCCAAAAAGTATTCATTTATGATTCATATGTCAGTGCAGAATCTGCGAGTGCCGCCGTAAGGAGACTATTTCAAGAGACTTCCTGATGCTCAAGTTCCAGGTCGAACTACGATTCATAGATTAGTAAATAAATTACGTAAAACGGGGAGTCTTCTTGATAAGAAACCACTACAGTAATCGCAGAAGGAACTCTAGATATCATTGGACACGCTTTGGAAAGCCGTCTTTCACAGGGAATGGAAATTTCCTATGGCTCTGTTCAAACGGCTACAAAGTTATTCAAGCTAAAGTCCTATAAAATTACTGTAGTGTAAGAACTTAAATGGGTAACCCTGCAATAAGGATGCGGGTTTGTAAATTGGTTTTGAATGGGGGACATGACAGTCAAATGGACCCTAATCTAATGTTCTTTTCGGACGAATCGTGGTTTCCGTAAGTGGGTATATTAATATACAACAATCATTACTGGAGTGCTGAAAAGCCTAACCGCCTTCATCAGGAACCCCTGCATAATTAAAAAATGGGAGTGATGCACTATTAGCGGCGAGAGAATAATAGACCTTTTTTTCGGAAACAATTAATAGTAAGAGGTATGTGCAAAACATATTGCGGCCATTTGTTGGGGAATTAACTGAGAAGAAAAGAAGTTACGTGATTTTCCAGCAAGACTCTGCGACGGCACATACAACCAACTTCTCCTTACAGAAAATTCATGAAGTGTTTGAAGATAAGAGTTATCACTAATAACATATGGCCCCGCGTTCCCCCAATTTAATCCCCTGCGATTTTTATCTCCGCAAAGGGGGGATTAAAGGAGAAAGTTTACAAAACAAATCCACACACTTTACAGAACTTGGAAAATAACATTCGTCAAGAAATTGCTACCATTTCTCAGAGGGAACAGCAGTATGTAATGGTCAATTTCCTAAGCAGGTGCCAGAAATGTTTGAACAACGAAGGGAGGCAGTTACAGCATCTTCTGACTTGATGATATGTGAGTACTTTGATTTTTAAGTGCTTACTTTTTGTTTATTTGTAAAAAATAACACGCGAAAAACCGTAGTACCTATGTTTACTGCGGACGTGCTGTCACCTGCTCAGCACACATAGCAAGCAGCACCGCCGGTCGGCTAAGACCCGCGACACCTGTTCTGCTCTATGCTGATCACCCAGTACTAATACGGTAACGACATTAATCATAAAATATAGTCGAAAAATCGTAAAATAAAATAACATGTTGATCTTCCTTGCATAACCCTACCAACGTCCATTAATTCCGCATATATGTTTTTGTTTACAATCAGGCAAGGTAGCCGCAACATTCGCTGCTGACAAATATCCATGTTGCCCTACACTACATATATAACAAGTACCCCGGTTAAAGCTTTCACGGACCTTAGATATCGAACACTGTGCTAGCTAAGCAACTTCTCCCACGAATCATACGCTTCTGCGGAAGTACTAGGCAGATTGAATTTTAGGCTCAGAGGCTACACAAGTGACGTCATACAGCAAGTAGGCCACACTTTGAAATGAACACCCAGCATATTGTTTTACATCGCTTTAACTTCTTAGTCATATCGCAACAGTTACTGTCAGTTCGTTGGTTACGTGTATGCCAGACAAAAGGCCTTAGCTGCGTAGTCGCCTTCCTGCTTGATGAGCTTGCTGATGGATTGTGTTTGTAGCGCAGTCGCATTCCTGTACCACCTTGCTTGAGGACATTGTTGATAGATTACCTTAGTAAAGTAGTCGCCTTCCTGTGCCACCCGCTTGAGGAAGTCGCTGACAGACGGTCTTAGTTGTGTAGTCGCCTTCCCGTGCTACCTGTTTGAGGAACTTGCTAATAGATAAACTTCCTTTACCATCTATTTTCAGTTCCATTTCCTTTGTTCTGTAGGTGAAAATTTGGGTCGATTTCCTTATTTAGCTGGTTAATGAGAAAAACCACAAAAATAAAAGTAATTCAGATTGGCCTCTACATGGGATTTCAACCCGCGACCTCCCGAATGCGATTCACAGACGCTATTGCCTGAGCCATCTCACTCAGTGGAATATTATGACTTCCAAAAGCATTCTCTCTTTGGGCATGTGATCATATAGCATGAGCATAACTTTCTTTACGAATAAAATATGGATTATGACCGCGGATTCAAATGTCAAACTTATTAGAAGAGAACAAGGTTTGCTAACAAGCCTGTTTTCTTCAACTGTGAAGCGACATGAGTTTGGAAATGTTGGTCTTGTACTAAATCAGGTATGAATATGGATTTTGTTTTCAAAATAAATTACGTAAAATGACTAGAGAACGATGAAGAACAACAAAAACTAATTAAGATCTTAGATTCGAAAAGGTTATAATTTATGATTGATCAAGCACTTTTCAAACTCCACTACGATTGGGAATTTGCACACGATAACAGATTTACAAAGGAATCTGCTACAATTTCGCAGTACTTGCAGGCCAATCCGACGTTTAAAACCGCGGTCAGAATTTGTCTTCGCAATCCACTTATAATGTTGTAACGTTTTCAGTTAATACAGAAAATATATGCATTTTATATACTTTCCAAACATTATACGCATTTAAGCAATAGTGAAATATCTGGTTTACATATTTTGACTGTACGCAATCAAGGAAATTATTCACCATCTATTTCGAGGTTCCCTGCAGCTATTTGACTTTTATTTAGAGCAATCTAGAGTTTAAACAATAGGGCACTGAAATGAATTTCCCACAATTAGCTTCCTGTTTCGGTGTCACAATTGTTTTCACGTTTTATTGTATTTTTACTACATATGCGCTTCCTGGTATCATCCAATCGAAAACAAAAAGGGACAGACACTGATGCCAAATGAGCATTGCACAGATGTAACTTCCCAATGACCTACTAAATTAAAACTGATGCAAATCTTCCAACAATAAAACATTTAAATGTATTACCATCACAAGTATTTTCCTACCCACGTACCTTCTGCGAAATATTCATACAAAATTTTGCTTCTCTTAATCGTAATAAATGTTGGCAGAAATGGTTCTAGTACACATATTTTAATGGTTACACAAGAGCAGAAGGGGTCAACCGTTTTGTACCTATATGCCTACTTCGATATTACTACACTCTGCCTGAATTTAGGAGGAAACAAAAGAAAGACATTTGAAACTGTAGTGTTTAAAATATTAGAAAATTCAAACGAAAACGGTGAATATCGGAAATGGCTAATGCTACGAAAAAACTTACTTCACACACACTACTTTTTAACAGATTCTGCGTTTTTCTCTTATGGTTTCCAATTTAACAAAAATTATACAAAATACATTAAAAATAAAGAGGGTTTCAGTTTATTTGCAGAAAATTCGAAACATACGATTTAATGTTCATGTTAGGTTCTCAAATATATGCTACATTATTCAAAATCGTTAAGAGCCATTTGGAGGATACAAAAAAAAATGTTTCCATGCAAAATGTAGTTTGGTGGTGGGGAATTCCTAAAAATCTATGTCTGGCACCCTTAAGAAATGTCCGACTCCAGTATGAAATATGGCATTTTTCCGAATTTTCGTACTTTAGTTTCAATACACACTAAAAATGCTTTTTATGGCTTCAGGGGACTTCAAATCAAGTATTTCTGGTGAAATCACGATACCGAATTTCGAGTGGAATATAAAAAACTTCCTCTACTTAGCATAGTTAAGGAGTAGAGAAAATTAAAAACCACTAAAAACAAATACTACTCCTTTGTGGTGTGGAGTAACGTGTCTGTCTCACGTTTAACGGATCTCGAGTTCGATGCTGGTTGAAGAAGCAAGAAAATAAGACCACTGGATATAGACCGCTTAGATTACTACAATAAACTGAAGATACCTTTGTAAATAGCATGTAAATACAGTAAAAAAGAAGAGAAGAATCGTAAATACTATTACTAACGACTAATTCAACTAAATTGTAAATACAAAAAAATAGCCGCCGCCTTCCCTCCCAATCTAATGCCAATAAAAAATAAAATGGCTGAAGAGGGGTAAATCCCTGGAACAGCCGTAGGGTGAAATAAACCCTTAAATCCCATTTCCTACAGCTGGTTGGGGCGAATTACCTGGATAAGAGTTTTCCGAGTGTTCCCTTACTCTCAGAAGACAAACAACGGGTACCGCTAAGCTTCATGGGCCCCAGGCTTACGGTTAAAGCACGTTAAACTCAAAAGTCAAAGAAAGCAAAGGGATAAAACATAAATGAATGTAGCAACCACCATTTTCCCTTTCTTTCGTATTTTACTGTTCTGGATTAAACTCATTTCTGCTAAGTGCAAAGAGCATAATTAAAAATCTGATGTGTTACACTCACATGACTTTCTCTACTCATGTACAAACTATTTTTACAAACGCTTATTCTCCATCTACTTCATGTTAATCGAGATAAACGTTTGCAGACTCTATCTTAATGCTAAGTTTCTTGTAGATGTAAGGGGAATATATATTTACAAGAGCGATATAGAAATGCAGTAGCCTTTAAGCACATACATATCTCTTAATAGCTGTTTGCTAGGTGCAGCACCATTCCCTTTGCCACAGATTAATGTTCTTTGCATATCCAAGACAAAAAAAAATGAATAACGAATTCCCATTTGAGAAAATAAGTATTGAAAAATTTAAGGGAATATCTCAAAAATGGTTCACTCAACAACAAAAATGTATATGACATAAATTGTGTATTTTAACGCGATCTACATTTTTTGTGTAGTAAACTTTTGTCTATCTCTTATGGTTTACCAGTTATGCAAAAGTCGTTCACAATGAGGAATACTTTTGGAGACATTCCCAGAAAATTCGAGATATACATTTTATTTGTCATGAAAATATTTTAAACATATGATATTTTAATCAAAATCGTTAGAGCCATTTTTGAGAAAATTGAAATTTTCGAAAATTCTTCCATGTAAAGGGTACTCTGGGGTGGGGGGATTTTCTTGAAAACCTTCGTGTCGCATCCTTGGAAGATACTGAACCTAAATACCAAGTTTGGTGTTTATCCGACTGTTCGTTTCAGAGTTATGCTGTTCACAGACAGACAGACACACACACAGACACATACACGGACATGTTTCCAAAAATGCTTTTTTTGATTCAGGGGGTCTCAAAACATGTATTTCCGGTGAAATCTCGGTATCGAATTTTTGGGTGGAATACAATACTTCCCCTACTTACTATACGTAGTAGAGAAAGTAAAAATGGGCTAACTGTCGGAGGTGTGTATTATCGCTCCGACAAGCTGGGAGGTGTGTGGCTGGCATTAATAGCATTATAGGATGGCTTGACACTCTACAAGTGGAGTATCCAGTTGAATGAGGTCGATATAAAGCTTAAGAAATCAACCTACTCTTGGATTGCTAGCACTGGCATTATTCTTGTGCTACAATACAGGGTGTTTCACGTTGATGGTCCAAATGTACTTCCAAAATGAAGTAAGAAGTAGAGCAACAAAAAAAGGTTGCAATAAAAATGGGTCTGGAAATTAACCTGTTATGAGATATAATTCTGTTACAGATTGGGGCCCGCTGAATACTACAAGGGGCCATTGGTCACATTGAGGTTACAGATCGAGCTGAGATTTCTGTTTAGGAAAGCAGATCGAAAATAAAAATACCCGTGTCTCGGTTTTCTCTCCCATAGATCAAGTTTCACAAGGAAGAAAATTACAAATTAGAATGATTCACTAATAATGTACAGAGCGGTCCCTCAGCCATCTGGCCGGTAGTCGCGATGCGTGTTCGGCGCGCGATCCCTCAGCTATCTGACCGGTAGTCGCGATGCGTGTTCCGCGCGCTATATTCAGTGTATCTGTTTATTATTCTCATTATTGATACTGATACCATATTATTACTGATTTTATGATGATTATTACGATATATTGATTACCTATTGAACAAACATAATTACTTTTTATTTTATCAGCACTAACCTTTTACACAGTCTGTGTTGAAAGTGGTGTCCTTCGGCGGATAAACATTCTTGGCACCTTCTGATGAAATTACCATTCACACGCATAAGTTCTTGTTGCGTAATTTCCCTAATTTCTGTTCCTATATTGTTTTTAAGATCGTCTATGGTGCGAGGATTATTCCTATAGACTATTTTTGAGAGTTCTCCACAGATAAAAGTCACACACAGTAATTTCAACAGTTTCGTAGGCCTATGTACTGAGGTTTTTGAAACACTGACTTGTGCTACATGTCGTAAAGATTTATTCGGAGACCGTTCAAATGCTTCGCCAATTTCACCAAGTTTTTCTTCCGTTGAGAACCCTTCGTTTCTTTTTACAACTTACAACATTAATGATCCCGTTCTCTTCACTTTATTCACTACATATCTGTTTCTCTACTCGGAACTGGAACACCAGGAAATTTATCGTGAAATTGCCTACACACCTGTCTACATGAGTAGGTTTTCACATACGTGTCATACATAAAAAATCTGATGTGTTACACTCACATGACTTTCTCTGCTCTTGTAAAACTATTTTTACAAACGCTTACTCTCCATCTACTTCATGTTAATCGAGATAAACATTTGCAGTCTATCTTATTGCTAAGTTTCTTGTAAATGTAAGGGGAATATATATTTACAAGTGCAGTATCGAAATACTGTAGCCTTTAAGCACATACATATCTCTTAATAGCTGGTTGCTAGGTGCAGCACCATTCCCTTTCCCACAGATTAATACTCTTTGCATATCCAAGACAAAAAAATGAATAACGAATTCCCATTTGAGAAAATAAGTATTGAAAAATTTAAGGGAATAACAAGTAATATCTTGAAAATGGTTCGCTCAACAAAAAAAATGTATGACATAAATTGTGTATTTTAACGCGATCTACATTTTTTGTGTAGTAAACGTTTGACAATCTCTTATGTTTTACGAGTTATGCAAAAGTCGTTCACAATAAAGAATACTTTTGGAGACATTCCCAGGAAATTCATGATATACATTTTATTTGTCATAAAAATATATTAAACTTATAATATTTTAATCAAAATCGTTAGAGGCATTTTGGAGAAAATTAAAATGTTCGAAAAATTTTCCATGTAAAGGGTACTCTGGGGTGGGGGATTTTGTTGAAAACCTTCGTGTCGCTTCTCTGGAAGATACTGAACCTAAATACCAAGTTTGGTGTTTGTCCGACTGTTCGTTTCTGAGTTATGCTGTTCACAGACACACACACAGACAGACATACAGACACACACACGGACATGTTTCCAAAAATGCTTTTTGTGGATTCAGGGGGTCCCAAAACATGTATTTCCGGTGAAATCTTGGTATCGAATTTTTGGGTGGAATACAATACTTCCCCTACTTACTATACGTAGTAGAGAAAGTAAATAAAATGTGTATCTTGAATTTTCTGGGGATGTCCCCAAAAGTCCTCTTCATTCTGAACGACTTTTGCATGACTGGTAAACCGCAAGAGATAGACAAAAGTTTACTACATAAAAATGTAGATCTCGTTAACACACACAATATATGTCATAAACATTGTTTTTGTAAAGTGAACCATTTTCGAGATATTCCTTGTTATTTCTTTGAATTTTCCAATAATTACACTTTCGTTGTTCTTTTTTTTATGTTCTTGACATGCAAAGAGAATTACATTTTACACATAGCGACCAGTTTTAAAAGTATTTGACTATCGCTTAAGGCGTACTAT
Source organism: Deroplatys truncata (assembly GCA_030765065.1). Classification (NCBI taxonomy): domain Eukaryota; kingdom Metazoa; phylum Arthropoda; class Insecta; order Mantodea; family Mantidae; genus Deroplatys; species Deroplatys truncata. Next base: position 52,979,904 of record CM060975.1, on the reverse strand, counting down.
GTTCCCCTTGTTTTGTATTTGCAAGGGCAATATAGAATTACAGTAGCCTTTAAGAATTTACATATCTCTTAATAGCTGGTTGCTATATAGAGCACCATTCTCTTTGCCAAAGATTAATACTCTTTGCATATCCAAGACAAAAAAATGAATAACGAATTCCCATTTGAGAAAATAAGTATTGAAAAATTTAAGGGAATAACAAGTAATAACTCGAAAATGGTTCACTCAACAAAAAAAATGTATATGACATAAATTGTGTATTTTAACGCGATCTACATTTTTTGTGTAGTAAAATTTTGTCTATCTCTTATGGTTTACCAGATATGCAAAAGTCGTTCACAATAAAGAATACTTTTGGAGACATTCCCAGGAAATTCAAGATATACATCTTATTTGTCGTAAAAATATCTTAAACATATGATATTTTAATCAAAATCGTTAGCCATTTTTGAGAAAATTAAAATTTTCGAAAAATCTTCCATGTAAAGGGTACTCTGGGGTGGGGGGATTTTCTTGAAAACCTTCGTGTCGCATCCTTGGAAGATACTGAACCCAAATACCAAGTTTGGTGTTTATCCGAATGTTCGTTTCTGAGTTATGCTGTTCACAGACAGACACACAGACACACACACGGACATGTTTCCAAAAATGCTTTTTTTGGTTTCAGGGGTCTCAAAACATGTATTTCCGGTGAAATCTCGGTATCGAAATTTTGGGTGGAATACAATACTTCCCCTACTTACTATACGTAGTAGAGAAAGTAAAAATCTTTGTTCAAGCGAAATTTTGAGTACCACTTCTGGGTTGTAATAATCCGATAATTCAATCGCACACAAATACACACGCGTCTCGCGTCTATACACAAGAAGCAATTACAGCTGACTGAAGCCCGCTGCCACATATCGGATAAGTGGAAGAGCCCGTGGCCTTGAGTTCATTCAGACGTGTCGCACAAGACTGCCGTGCAATTCCCGGCCAGAGCGCTGAGGGACCGCTCTGTATAATTCCTTGGATATATCGGTGTTTAAAAAGTATTAAACGAGAGGACTTGCAAAACTATGCAATTTTTATCTCTTCAACTTTTTTCTTGAAGGCACCTATCACTGGGAAAAAAATGAAACATAGTACCATAGTAGTAACTGTGAAACACAGTATTTTCTTTCCATTAGTTCTATGTCTCTATGCAGCATGGGGTGTGCTAATTCTCCGTAAACATTAATTGGGGGAAAATGTATTAATTATGAATTATTCAACTGCTGGAACGTTTGAATGTGTATGTTATGTGTCAGTATGCTTACGTCAATTCAACAATACTCTTATTTCTTTATTAGGGCCTATTATAAACATGTGACTAGATTTGTTTTTTGATATAAACTATATTTGAAATAATTATTTTAAAGTTTGGGGCAATATGAAAAGTGTTTGTAATAAATTTTATGTTCAAAGTGTGCCTTAAGTTCTCACATGAAAACTGTTTAAATATGCAATATTATATTTTTAGTTCAGGTGTATTATGCATTTCACTTGTCAGTTCCGAATTCAATATTCCGATTTTTGATAAATACGACCTTCATTTCCCTTGTGGCAACCTTGCATATACGTTACTACAGTGTCTGGCATAGTTCCAGGCAGCTGATGGTTGAGCGGAAGACAGACCTAAAGCCATGCTTACAACTTAAAACTTTACAATTATTTCCCCCAGTGAATAGGAACCACATGAAAGACAAAGTCGAGACAGCGTAAAAATCGCAGCTCAATCTCTGAATCAGTGTGACAATGGCCCTTGTACGAGGACTCCCACAATTCCCGGACCTAACAAAGAAAACACAAAAATTTTCGGAAAAAATATCTATTTTTTTTATAGTTTCCTTTCAGCTCGATACACTTTTCCGAGTGATGTTGAGTAGCTTCAATACCCTATTTATAGTGAGAACCATTGGGCTCCGCAAAATAGCCATCAACTACGGACTCCACCTCTTCATTGTTGGCAAATCTTTTACCACCAAGCCATTTCTTCAAGTTTGAAAAAAAAATAATCAGAGGGGGCTAAATTTGGTGAATAGGGGGCATGAGGAAGCAATTCGAATTTTGACTCACTGATTTTGGCCTTGGCGATAATGGATGTTTGAATTGGTGCATTGTCTTGATCAGCAACACTTACTTTTTCGCCAAATGCGACCGTTTTTTTTGATTTCATCATTGAAACGCTGCAATAAGTTTGCATAATATTCACCATTCATTGTTTTCCCTTTTTGAAAATAATTAAAATTATCCACGCGCATCCCCAAAAAACTGACACCATGACCCTTGCCTGCAGATGGAACTGTCTTCACTTTCTTTGGAGTCGATTCTTGCCTTTCAATTCATTGTTTTGACTGTTCTTTTGTCTCAATATGAACTATTGGATCCATGTTTCATCCAAGGTTATGAATTGACGCAAAAATTGGGCTTTATTGCAACGAAACATCACCAAACACTCGACTGAAACATCATGACGCTATTTTGGTCCATTGTGAGTAAACGCGGTTCCCATCTTGAGCACAGCTTTCTCGTGTCCAAATTTTCAGTTAGTATGCGATGTAAAGTACTTTTTGAAATGCCTATGATGTCTGCAAGCTCGGGCATTTTCATTCAATGGGCATGCAATAACATTTTGTGGATTTTCTTCTCAATTTCTGGTGTGGTCACCTAATTTGCTCGACCACTACGATGTTCGTCTTGGCAGCTCGTACGGCCTCGCTTAAACTCTGCCATGCAATATTTTACCGTTGTAAACGAAGGAGCAGACTCCCCCAGAGTAGAATCTAGCTCAGCTTTAATATTAGTTGGACTAAGACCTTTCAAATGAAAGTATTGTACCACATAACGATGGCCAGTTTTATCCATGTTTACAAACTTGCTCATAGTGTTCACTATTCTTGACTGCCAAACAAAGATTTGTCGCAGTTCTTAGATGACTTATGTTATCTTATTTGTTGGGCGCTTATTGTTTAATTATTTTTTTTTAATTTGGGTTCTTTGTCCTCCGGCTAGCTATTATAACTCAGTCGAGCACGTGTCTCTAAGCAGGGTGTTAAACGGAAAGGAGTGGTTACTAGAAGATAACACTGATAAAAAAAATCTGAATCTAGACTTTTATTGCCGTCACGCTTAATTAATAATTGACATATTTAATCTTTATACACGCCTGACTGAAACTGTGATATTTCCGAATGTAACTACAGTCGCTTTAGTTGCCGCGCACCAATTACTTCGCGTACTTTACATTTTTATAACTAACTCTGTAACGTGCACCTCGTGAGAGATTCTTCAGAACTGTGCGACATTTCCTTATGGCTCGAGAATATATACTCCTTCACCTCGAATTGCCTAAATATTATAATATAGCTCCTATTGGTTACCAAATTGCGCCAACTTTAGCGTCTGTTTTTGTCAACCAATCACTACTACGGATATATATGCTCTAGGAAAGATATTCTCTCCATTTCTAAAAAAGGCACGCTACCCTGACGTCAATTTCGGCTTTCTCCTCTTAGTGACAACTCACCCCCTCGGTTTACTGTTACCCACTTCTATTGTCAGTTTCAGTTAGGCCGTGCAAACTTATTTCCTAACAATACTTGTGGCTAACAAACATCTAAAATCACGTACATAGAGTAGCGTGGGGCAAGTGTACGCACTTAAACTTTCAAGACCTCTGCAACGGTATCTATTCAACCAGTATATCTGAAATTTTTATTATGCAATCTTTATTCTATTGTTCATCACAAACAGTGGTTCAAACCTATTTTTACATGCGAAAAATAGTTTTATAAATGTTCAATTAAAATGTGACCCATGCGAACTTTTGCCCCATAGATGGGGGTAAGAGTACGCATAAGGTGGGGTAAAAGTACGCAGAAAACACAAATGTTTAATTTTAATGCTTGGTGCTGTAACTTTTATTACATTATAAGAATACACCTTAGTCTGACTAATATTGAACATCATTCTAAGGATAAGATGATAACCTAAATATAAAAATATTTGAATAAAGAAAAGATTGAAATATTCTCATTGTCTGTCATTTTTAACAATAGTCGCACATAAATTTGCTGCCTCCCTCATGGGTGGAACAAGCTACATGCCACCATTCTGTACACTTTTGGCACTGAATCCAGTCCTCTTCTGGTGGTTCAACATACTCCCCGTCGCATCCTGGACAGTGGATTGTCTCATTTGAAGTTGAAGTTGACGCTTTGGGTAGGACTGAATGGCATTTGGTCCTTCGGGGTCTCATATCGTTTTGTGCATATTTTGATACATCACGCTTGACGTGTTTTGAAGCACTGGATGATTTAAGGCTTGATTCATTTCCAATCTTCTTTTAAAGGGTGAGCTAGTCAGTACTTCCAATTTTTTACTTCTCTTACTTCTGTCCTCTGCAATTGAAATTGTGTTATTACACGTCCTGGGTTATTTAGTAACCGTTTGTCACACATTGCAGAATATAGTTCTTTTAACGGCTTGAAAAATGATCTGTCAAGCGGCTGCAACCTATGTGAAGTATCGGGAGGAATCGATAATAGATGAATACCATTGTGTCTGCAGTAGACAATTGCTTCCAGGTTTATATGGGATATGTGGTTATCTAGCACCAGAAGTATTGGATTCTCCATGCTTCCTCTTACATGCTTCTGAAAATGCTTCAGCCACTAAGAAAATAGCTCACTGTTGATGTAGTCACTGTCTGAGCACATCATGATTGAACCTGGTGGAGTTCCGTGCATGAGTTCTTGTTTAGCTCTTTTTCTTGCAAATATTATGGCTGGGGGAACATAATTTCCACTGCGCTGACTGCCAAACAACAGTTGTTAAATTTCCTCTTTCTGTAGAAACAATTGTTCCAACTGCTTTCTTACCAGTAGGTGATACAACCTTAGGAGTCTTACTAGGGACAGTGCTTATTCTGATTCATCCATATTATACATTCTTGATAGACAGAACCTGTATTGATCCATCATTTGTTCAAGATTATCAAAAAACAAAGAAACTTGAGTTTTATTAAAGCCCATAACTCGAGCAAGACTTGTTTTGGTGGAAACACGGAGTGATAGTTTGCGCAGTTTCATAAATTTTAGTGCCCAGTCTCTGCCAGCTAATTTGCTGTCCTTGTTAAATGGATGGATTACGTTGTTAATGTCAGCAAACTGAAATGCCAGTTCTACGCAAATCCTTCAATGTTAAACTATACAAGTGAGAGTCAAGGAGTCTGCAAAGCTCTGCCAATCCCTTCGCATGCTGTTTAGTGCGTACTTTTGCCCCACTCCACAGTTCGTATTCTTGCCCCGTTGTCGTCTTTAACATTTCCCAGACCGAACTGCCATCTGTGGCCAGTTTCACACGATGGCCAAGCCACCACACGTTATTACAGAAATTTGTCTGAGAAATGACATAATGCTAAAATACCTGTCCCAAATGCCTAATAGCTCAATCACGTTTCCAAAACCACGAAAAATAACATCAAGATGAATGATTTTCAATCTTACCTCATAGTTTCAAGACGAAACACACCAGCACAACGAAACTATGTAGAGAGGCTATCGGCCATGTAATTCTTCCAACAGCATACAGTACTGCCAATTGCACGGCCGTCTTCATATAAATATCCCTTGTGCGTACTCTTACCCGCCGCGTACTTTTGCCCCGCACTACTATACAATAATATCAATTTACACTATAATCACTCGCATTCACAGCATGTTATGATATAAAATATTGCCTCAGATTAAACAATGTAGCATAGATTAAACAACTTCAAACTTAAGACTTATAAGGTTGGTAATTTCTACCAGTCATTTGTTTGAAACATCTATACGACAGGTAGGATACTTCTAGGTCTGCCCTCGTAAGTACTAATTCCAACAAAGACAGTGACACTTTTAGTTAATTTAACAATCACAAGACAATCGTCACAGCAAACAGAAAGAACCACGCAAATGACATAATTTGTCAGTGCTTTTGTTGGAATTAGTACTTGGTATTCAGCGGATCCTAATAACAGCATTATCTCACAACCGGTTAACTGGAAGGTTCTTGCTTCTCTTCATTTTTACTGCGCTTCCCTACATTTTGGACCATCACTTTTTAAACAACTTATATAGTAATGCATAGATCCAATGTCTGTTCAGCAAGCGATGTGGTAATGGACATTAACGCCGTAAATCTTGCAGAATAAATCAAATTTAGATTTCTATAAGCACCCCACACCTTTTTGGACTGTAATGTATTACCCTCCTTCTGGCAGATTCATAAATAATTCCACGTTTGTCACTGTCGCTCGTAATTGCAGTTGCGCCAGATGGATAAATCTAATATCAGAAATAAGTTATTACGAAACATGTGACACATTGATAGGACATACATGTTCCATAAATAAAACTCCAATGGGCGATTAAACTAGATGTCGTATTTCTGGGACAGCGTCGTAATTAGAGTAGATCATGGCTGCATTTGCAATTACAGAACTTGTGAGAAAAATAAGAAAGAAAAAAAAAAGGCAGCTTGGTCATATCGATTTCAGGTTGGGTTGCACCTGGATTTTCCACTTATACCACTTCTGTTTAGATCAATGACCTCTGAGTCACATGCTAAGCCAAAATATAGAGATGTTGAAATTACCTCTACATGATGTATTGAAAACTTCAGGGGAACACACACAAACACAACTCTTAGCCACAACCGAAACTGGAATGCCGTCACAGTTAAAGCATAAATACAGATCCACAAAGAAAGTTGAAATTACATATTAGATGTGCTTATTTACCAATAGTTAAAGAGTGTATTACAAATGCGTGTGGGGTGAGTCTAAGTAATAAAATATTCCTAATTCTTAGCTTCATCGCCAATGGTTTTGTTTGTTCTTATAAACTCACTTAGCTGATTTACAACCAACGGGAAAAGGACAGTCTCCAGGGCTACATCAGCGCATACGGGTTGCGATATAATACATGTATTCGTTGCATTTCAGCGGTTTAACAAAGATTTTCATGTACGCAATTTTAATTACAGGATGTCTCGTAGAGCAGCAGAAATCAATAATTTTACAGATCCATATTCACATAATATATCCATTCTGTTCACAACAGGAACTCTCCGTTAAGGTAATGACGTATATGTTTTGTTACAACTTATGTTATCAGTGCTACAAATAAACAAACGCCCTAATTAAATGCTAATATATTTACACTTGTTCGTTCTACGCAGTGTGTTGATTTCTATCCATTTATTGTAACTGTTTGTGTGCTTTGTAATTTCTCAAAAAATAAACAAATAAAATAAAAAAAGCTCTATCAGAAAAAGTCAAGCGACGATTTTTAAAGCTATTTATGACCTCCTCCTTTTTCTAAACTACGCGAAATATTACAATAAAGTAAATAACGGTCGACAGATGAAGAATCAATATTCTCGTTATGAGTTGGAGATGATGACTCGCCTCCAGTATGCGGGAGGTGCAAGTTATAATGGGGAATGAAGTAAAGAAAAAAACTGTTTTGGCGTTACATTCATATTACTTTCTCTGCCCACTCTTCTACAAGCTATTCTTATAAAATACGGTTCTTGTATCTAATTCTGTTAATCGAGATAAACTATCCATTTATCTATCCATCTCTTATGATTCACCAGTCATACAAAATTAATTCCCAACGAAGAGTACTTCACAGGCTATTTACAAATAATTCTAGACATGCATTTTATTTGTCATGCAAGAGGGTAGATTATTAAACTATGATATTTGAATCAAAATCGTTAGCCTTTTTTTTCTTTCTTTTCTTTTTTTGAGAAAATAAAAAATTGCGAAACATTTTCCAAGTAAGGGGTAGTTTGGAGTTGAGAATTTTCTTGAAAATCTTCGTGTCAATCCTTGAAAGATGCTGAACTAAAATACCTATTTTGGTATTGATCAGACATTTCGTTTTTAAGATATATGTTGCCTTTGAAATCTCAATATCGAATTTTTGAGTGGGATACGAACAGGTACTTCATTATTATAAACAAGCAGCGCAGAAAGGTGTTAAAATAACTTACTACTGAGCGTTAAGAAAAGTGTGAAACAACACATGTTTATATGCATAAGTTTTTTGATAAATTTTACTCCTAGTACAAGTTAGATAGGATGAATTTTTAAGTAGTTGCACTAATTATTGTTATCTTATTCTCGTACACATGTAAACCACTTAACGTGTGATACGTTACACTTCTACACTTCTACATTGTTTTCTCGTTATCATATAAAAAAGGAGTACAAGTTATAGCACAAGTTCGTATAACATAAAACTATGTTTTAATTTACACTAACATCTCAAATAAAGTAGTTCTGTTATCTTTTTGAAAACGTCACATGAGCATTTATTATACATAGAGAGAGAGCCAGATAAAATATGACAATGGCGGGAGAGAGAATGAAACATTCGCATTAATGTGTGGTGCAGCTAACGTTGGGAAACTACAGAATGAGGCAAAAGACTCCGAACCGCCTGCGCGGTGTTTTTCCTGACCGCGTCCTCGGTGCTGTTGCCGTCTGCTGCTACCATAGAAAAGCGCGGATGAAACCATACAACATTTTTAAAACTACTTTTAAAGGCTTTACTTACCAACTTTATGAAAGGAGATGCTGAAACTGGCCACCGTCGTTGTCCATACATTTTTGGCACCTCTTTAGGAAACTATCCATCATGGAATTTTTGGGGGGAATTTTCCAAAAGATGACCGATGTCGTCTAATGTTTCTTCGGTAAGAACCGAACGCCGTCTTTTAGATTTCTTAGCTTGAACACTTCCTGTGGCCTGAAATTGACTGTAAAGTTCATGGATTGTTGTACGGCCTGGAACTTTTACACCTGGAAACCTTTCTGCAAATCGTACTTTCACTTGGCGAGCTGACCGAGTTAACACATACGAATCATAAATAAATACACGCTGTGCAGTAGAAATCACATAATATACTTTGTGACTAAGTACAGGACAAAATAATAAATAACTCGTAATAACTGAGTCAACTCAAAACTGCACTTCACACAGCAAAACCACAACAGCGTGACTTTGTTTATACCAGCAGTGCGTTATTATGTTTTTATCATATTTTCACATGCCCAGTGGAAAAACACCGCGCAGCCGGTAATATTGTTCATAAAATACCTCTCCCTCTCCGGGTAACTTAAAATATAAAGTGTACCTGACAAACACACACATCCTGGAAGAATTAAACCAAAATACCCGCCAGGAAATTTCTCAGCGTGAACTACGACGAGTGATGGATAGTTTCCTAAAGAGGTGCCAAAAATGTGTGGACAACGACAGTGGCAAGTTTCGGCATCTCCTTTCATAAAGTTGGTAAGTAAAGCCTTTAAAAGTAGTTTTAAAATATTGTATGGTTTCATCCCCGCCTTTATATGATAGCGGCAGACGGCAGCGAGCGCCGAGGATGTTGACAGGAAAAACACCGCGCAGGCGGTTCGGAGTCTTTTGGCTCGCTCTGTAGTACAGATCTTATGGGCTATACCTTTTACTTTACGCACCCCTTTGCATGTAACTTTAATTTTAATTTAAAGCTTTATCTCAAAATCAGAAACATTATTATATACCTATGGATAATAATGCTACAACCTAGCTGGTACTCTTTCTTAAGATTGCGGATTTAATTTTAAAACCTGGAGTACCCTGCACATCAGTTGGAACAGCCATGCCATTGCTGCCAAGCCCAGGTCTCTCAATAATGTTTGCTTGATACCGCGTGATGTGTAATGCAAAGTGAAATAAGTTAAAAATGGAAAAAAGAAAGCGAGAGGAAATAACCAGTGGCAAAGAGCTAAGCACTACGTGACTAAACATCCAAAAAAAATAAAAAAAAATCCACAAGTAGAAAAGCAAATGAACGCTACTCCCGCGCATCTGTCGACTTGTAAGATCTGTATTATTGTTTTAACGCTTATCGCACCATAATTACGAGCGTGGAGCTACTAGTTCTGCCAACTTTTACACAACAAAACTGTAACCGGAAATGTTCTCGTGATTTTCTCTCTTAGATGAAGAATTGGTACTACTGTATGTAATAGCTGTTTGAGTGGAGCAAAACTGCTGTGGTCATCAGCGCCACCCTCTGGTTATAGATTTATTCATATCGAATACATAAGCAATACATACAAAGCAATTACAGGGTTAAGCACCTGAGATTACAAAGTGAGAAAAAACAAACAATAAATACGTAAGTCATACACAAAAAAATTTTGAAGTGTTACACTCACATGACTTTCTCTACTCTTGTACAAACTATTTCTACAAACGCTTATTCTCCGTATGCTTCATGTTAATCGAGATATCGAGATGTTAATCTTATTGCTAATTTTCTTGCAGATGCAAGGGGAATTGATAGGCTTTAAGCGTTTAAGAGCTGGTTGTGGAGTATTCCATTCTCTTTGCATTACCAGGACAAAAAAAATGAATAACGAATTTGAGAAAAAGTATAAGTATTGGAAAATTTAAGAGAATAACAAGCAATATCTCGAAATGGCTCACCCAACAAAAAAAATGTATATGACATAAATTGTGTATTTTAACCCGATCTACATTTTCTGTATAGTAAAATTTTGTCTATCTCTTATGGTTTACCAGTTATGCAAAAGTCGTTTACAATAAAGAGTACTTTTGGAGACATTTCCAGAAAATTCGAGATATAAATTTCATTTGTCATGAAAATATCTTAAACATATGATATTTTAATCAAAATTGTTAGAGCCATTTTTGAGAAAATTAAAATTTTCGAAAAATGTTCCATGTAAAGGGTAATCTGGGGTGGGGGGATTTTCTTGAAAACCTTCGTGTCGCATCTCGGGAAGATACTGAACCTAAATACCAAGTTTGGTGTTTATCCGACTGTTCGCTTCTTAGTTATGCTGTTCACACACACACACACACACGCGCGCGCGTTTCCAAAAATGCTTTTTTTTTGGATTCAGGGGTCTCAAAACATGTATTTCCGGTGAAATCTCGGTATTGAATTTTTGGGTGGAATACAATACTTCCCCTACTTGCTATACGTAGTAGAGAAAGTAAAAACCTCATAAATCAATATACCTATACAGAACTAATCCTCAGCCAACACAAGCAGTTAAGTCAGTACCGACACAGTTTGAAAGCCATTAACACGCCAGAAATTACACGATTAAATTTTGATAAGGAAACTACTGAATTTAACACTGCGAAAAAGATTGGCGATAGAGGCAGAGTTATCCCCTAAAACCGTAATTAAATGAGAAAGTCCACGTCGTTCGCGAAGGGCGGAATAGTAACGACACTGGGCGAGGAAATGCTTCACCGTTAAGGACACATTGCAGTGGAGACACCGAGGGGGGAGGGTCACCCCTAATGCCGTAGCCATGACTATAATAAGAGTGACCAATACGAAACCGAGTAGGCACGGTCTCTTCGCGACGTGATAAGACTAGAGGAATAATGCCAAGGAAGCGTTGTAGCCTTGACCTCTCGGAGTTTGGCGGTAGATGTTAACCGCTAATGACATTCAGTGTGTTTTGGCGCCAGAAACACTTCAAATCCAAATATAGGAAACGGAGAACCCGTGTATCGGGGTATAGAATCGCAGCCTTCACTGCCTGTTCGTTTCCTACAATACCACGCTGTCCAGGAACCCAGACAAACACCACCCGAAAACCAACAGGATAGAGAGAGTGCAACAAACTGATCATGGATTTTCTGAACAAGTGGGTGTTGGAGTACTACTGTATGATGGGCTACCTTGAAGCCAATATATTTTTTAATGCGCATTACTTGTCACAAGGGTGAGGGAGGTTTATAATGGGGTGTAAAGCAAAATAAAAAAAAACTCTTATCATTCAACGAACGCTTTTATAAGCATCATGTTTCTGACGTGTTATTTGCAAAATTTAGATAGGATTAATATTTAAGAAGTTATAATAAAAATGTTACTATTATTCGTGTAGGTAAACCAGTTACCACGAGAAACAGTATAGCTCCGATTGCATAACGAGCTTAAGGAACATGCACAAGAATTTGTGCTGTTAAAACCTTTTACTTATGTTTCAATTTTTATTAACACTCCAGATGAGGCACTTTTACTGCCGATTTTCTAAACATCACCTCTTTAAGTTTCACAGAGAGGAGAGGGGGATTGAAGGGGAGAATAAGGAAGGAATGGAAAGGAATTGATGGAGGAAGAGACAGAAAAATCTTGACTCAACGCAAGCAGAGCTGCGGGTTCTGTAAGTTATAAAGAAAATTATACTTTACTTGAATCTTACATTAACCCAAACTGATGTAGTATACATACGCGGTTGTTCTCAGATACAACGTATTCCGTTTTTACTTTCTCCACTACGTACCTAGAAGGTACAGAAATTATTGCAATCCATCCAAAAATTCGATGTCAAGATTTCAATGGAAACATACGTTTTGAGCTCCCCTGAGTCCAGTAAAGGAAGCGTTGTGCGCACTCAAAAACGAAATGTCCGATAAATTCAAAACCCAAACTGCGACATGATTATTTTCAAGAATATCCCCACCCCAAACTACGCTTTATATGGAAAAGGTTTCGAAATTTTTAATTTTCTCAAATGGCTTTAATGATTTTGATTAAAGTTCTACATGTATTACATATTTACATGGCAAATAAACTGTATGCACCTGTCTAGAATTTTCTTAATAGCCTGTAAAGTCCTTTTCATTCGGAAGGAATTTCGTATGATTTTGTATTTAGGTTTAGTACTTATTCTGTCTTAAAGCACTATGCAGACATTTGACAACCTTTGATGAAAAATCTGATATGATACATTCACAACACTTTCTCTACCCTCTCTATCTTTATTAGTATACAAACTATTCCTACTCAAGCTAATTTATCTATCTCCTACATTTTAATCCAAATAAACCTTTGCAGAAATAGCTACATCACACATTTCGTTATAGATATAAAGGGAACAACGACAGTCAAATGTTTAAGAACTGGACGCTATATACTGGTCTTAAAATTCCATATTGTTTCCATGCAATTGCGAGAAACAACTGAATGTTGACAGGACTTTAAAATAATAACCAAGTAATGGACAAGTCTAACTATTGGCTGGCCCCGTAGCTCAGTCAGTAGAGCACCAGCCTGTTGTGCGAGGGGTCCCGGGTTCGATTCCCGGCTGGGGTAGTGGGAATTTTTCTTTAGCCAAGATTATTCCGTCCTCTCCAGAGTCTGGAAGTATGAACGAGTGTAAATGTGTGTGTGTGATCTCATGATTAAAAAAAAAGAAAAAAAAACCCAAAGATGCAAGAAACCCAACCACAAAGAAAGGCCGCCGATAAGACTTTTACAAGATACAAAATTCCTTCGGAATGAAGAGGACTTCAAAATACAGAAAATCCAAGATACATATATATTGTATTTGTCGTGTAAATGTATTTTATTCAAAATCGTTAGAGCCAGTTTTTAAAAAATCAAAATTTTCGAAAAATATTCCATGTAAAGTGTAGTGTGGGATAGGTAGATTTACTTCAAAATCTTCGTGTCGCATCTTTAGAAGGTACTGAACCTAAATACCAAGTTTGGCGTTTATCCGACTGTACGTTTCGAGTTATGCTGTTTTCTAAAGTGCTTACTTTGGCTTCAGGGGACCTCAAAAAATATTGCTGGTGAAATCTCGGTATCGAATTCTAGGGTGGAATATACGAGACTCCCCCGCCTTCCCAATGACATACGAAACTTTAAGGAACTCTTGGATATTTTTAGAGATGGTGAAATTTAGGTTAAATGATGTGAATAAGAATACCATAGGAATTTTTTGCCACGTACTTAACTAGTGTGGAGCAGAGGGTCGTAAAGATGTTGCCGAAGCACAAGCTGGGGTAATTTGGGTCGGCAATGATTTTAAAAAGTCAACAGTTATTATGATCAAAGTCGGCCGCAATAATAAGCAACATCACTGCCTGGTACAAACTGCGTGGCGTGCCCACACTAAGCACGAAACGTGCCGTTGTCTGGGCGGTAACATCACACACAAATACATTCCGTGTAACTCTACCTTCTGCGATTTCGTTTCCAACATCATTCTACAAAACTAAAACCATTCATACATCTGTACTTTTAATGAAGTAACACAGAAGTTATAACACTTAAAATGTTGTGGGAATAAACACAAATAAAATGAGAAAATACTTGAAAAAGTAATAAAGGAAAAATCTGATGTGTTACACTCACATGACTTTCTCTACTCTTGTACAAAATATTTTTACAAACACTTATTCTCCATATACTTCATGTTAATCGAGATGTTAATATTATTGCTAATTTTCTTGTAGATGCAAGGGGAATTGCTAGGCTTTAAGCTCATTTGAGAAAATAAGTATTGAAAAATTTAAGGCAATAACAAGCAATATCTCGAAAAGGGTTCACTAAACAAAAAAAATGTATATGACATAAATTGTGTATTTTAACGCTATTTACATTTTTGGTGTAGTAAAATTCTGTCTATCTCTTATGGCTTACCATTTATGCAAAAGTCGTTCACAATGAAGAATACTTTTGGAGACATTCCCAGAAAATTCGAAATATACATTTCATTTGTCATGAAAATATCTTAAACACATGATATTTTAAACAAAATCGCTAAAGCCATTTTTGAGAAAATTAAACTTTTCGAAAAATGTTCCATGTAAAGGGTAATCTGGGGTGGGGGGGATTTTCTTGAAAACCTTCGTGTCGCATCTCTGGAAGCTACTGAACCTAAATACCAAGTTTGATGTTTATCCGACTGTTCGTTTCTGAGTTATGCTGTTCACAGACAGACACACACACACACGGACATGTTTCCAAAAATGCTTTTTTTTTATTCAGGGGGTCTCAAAACATGTATTTCCTGTGAAATCTCGGTATCGAATTTTTGGGTGGAATACAATACTTCCCCTACGTACTATACGTAGTAGAGAAAGTAAAAATGGACGAGTATTTAACAAACATGGGGGAATTGAGATATAATTGATAAAATAGTTAACTGTGGAATATAAACAGGAGCTACATTATCAGGTGGATCATTAGTTGAGACTGTACAATATATGCAAAACTAAGCGTTGTAGAAACAAATGTCTTGAAAACGTTCCTTGGTATTAGGGAGAAAGTAAATGCCATTAATCGTGTTTTATTTGGAGGACGTTGTGGTGGTCATTTTAGGGTCAATTTAATTTGACCCTAATTGTACAGGGAGAGTGCGGTGTTTTTTCCTGTCCGCGTCCTCGGCGCTCGTTGCCGTTTGCCGCTATCATAGAAAGGCGCGGATGAAACCATACAACATTTTTAAAACTACTTTTAAAGGCTTTACTTACCAACTTTATGAAAGGAAATGCTGAAACTGGCCACCGTCGTTGTCCATGCATTTTTGGCGCCTCTTTAGGAAACTACCCATCACTGGCCAATTTTTTTCGAGCCAACAGTTGACGCCCGTACATATGCAAATATAATTTTGTCCCCTTGTTTTAGAGAATTAACAGCCAGGGAGCGTGATTTTGCCTTTTTTTCAACAAGACTCTGCAACAGCTTATATAGCCAATATTTCGATGAGAAAAATTGAAAGGGCGTTTGAGGACAGAATTATTAGTAGAGATTTGTGGCCCACTCGATCCCCCGACCTAACCCCCCGCGATTTCTATCTCTGGGGTAACTTAAAACAAAGTGTACAAGACAAACTACACACCCTGGAAGAATGAAAACAAAATATCCGCCAGGAAATTGCCAGCATTTCTCAACGTGAACTACGGCGAGGGATGGCTAGTTTCCTAAAGAGGTGCCAAAAACGTATGGACAACGACGGTGACCACTTTCAGCATCTCCTTTCATAAAGTTGTTAAGTAAAGCCTTTAAAAGTAGTTTTAAAAATGTTGTATGGTTTCTTCCGCGCCTTTCTATGATAGCGGCAGAGGCAACGAGCGCCGAGGACGCAGACAGGAAAAACACCGCGCAGCCGGTTTGTAATTTTCTGGCTCTCTCTGTATCATGTACGCTGCACTCTAACCGGAAATTAGGGATCGTAGTGTCTAACGCCCATTCTTATTCCATACGGCACCACAGACGGTAAACACTGATGATACATGAAATGAAATAATTGGAAAAGGAAATTTTGGAAGGAAACGTTCCAGGCCTAAGTTTAGGGTAGTATCACGGTATTTATCAATTATGAGTCCTGAGGAAAATCTGCAAAAAGCGTGTCGGGGAGAACCGTCCTGTCGGGATTTGAACATCGGACTTTCCGTTTATGAGTCAAGCCTTAACGAACTTGACCACCTATGTCGGTGCCAATTAGGGATAACCACGGTTAGAAAACTACAATACAAGCCGTTAACCATGTTTTAATTATTACAGTATGCCAGAATTAACACTAAAGCGCGATACTATGGCGATGTAAGAAAAATAAACTACGAAAGAAAGGGCTCTGCTAATGGAATAACTTCAAGCACGCCTGCAGGTTCCGCTGATGTTTTGTTTGGGACCAGCACAGAATTGGACGTGGCTTCGTGAAGCGGAAACTGCTGTATGCCCTTTATGGGAACACAATGGTGAATGGCTACATTTCGCAGAAAAGCAAGTCAATTTAGTATGTGTAAAGTTACGTGTAGAACTGGTATCATAAACAGCACTTCGGGTGCAGATGAACGATGCTATTTTATACAATGTTATCTAGCTGTGAGCGGGATTCGAATTCATCTTGGTTCTGAAAGAAAAAAAGAAAAAAAGAGAGAGAAAGAAAGAAAGAAAAAAAGAGAGAGAAAGAAAAAGCGAGAGAGAGAGAGAAAGAAAAACAAAGAAAGAAAGAAAGAAAGAAAGAAAGAAAGAAAGAAAGAAAGAAAGAAAGAAAGAAAACCATTTGCATCTTGAAAAAAGCTCAAGCACCAGCAGTGGAGGAGCAAGGGTTTTACAAGCAACTTACTAGGGAGTTTAGGAAATGTGCGATCTGACACATTCGATACAGGCTTTCTAACATAGTTTATCAGTCCACAAAATGCTTTAAAATGCATTAGACGTGCATATTAATTCAAAACACATAATTTCATCCATGATATGAACAGCTTGTTCCGTATAGTATATATTTTTGCTTTCTCTACTACGTACACTAAGTGTAAGTATTGTACTCCACCCAAAAAAATCTGATGTGTTACACTCACATGACTTTCTCTACTCTTTTACAAACTATTTTACAAACACTTATTCTCCATCTACTTCATGTAAATCGAAATAAACATTTGCAGACTCTGTCTTATTGCTAATTTTCTTGTAGATGTAAGGGGAATACATATTTGAAGGGCAATACAGAAATACAGTAGCCTTTAAGCATATACACACCTCTTAATAGCTGGTTGTTAGGTGCAGCACCATTCCCTTTGCCACAGATTAATACTCTTTGCATATCCAAGACAAAAAAGTGAATAACGAATTCCCATTTGAGAAAATAAGTATTGAAAAATTTAAGGGAATAACAAGCAATATCTCGAAAACGGTTCACTCAAAAAAAAAAAAAGTATATTACATAAATTGTGCATTTTAACGCGATCTACATTTTTTGTGCAGTAAAATTTTGTCTATCTCTTATGGTTTACCAGTTATGCAAAAGTCGTTCACAATGAAGAATGCTTTTGGAGACATTCCCAGGAAATTCAAGATATACATTTTATTTGTCATCAAAATATCTTAAACATATGTTATTTTAAACAAAATCGTTAGAGCCATTTTTGAGAAAATTAAACTTTTCGAAAAATCTTCCATGTAAAGGGTAATCTGGAGTGGGGTGATTTTCTTGAAAACCTTCGTGTCGCATCTCTGGAAGATACTGAACCTAAAGACCAAGTTTGGTGTTTATCCGACTGTTCGTTTCTGAGTTATGCTGTTCACAGACAGACACACAGACACATACACGGACATGTTTCCAAAAATGCTTTTTTTGGATTCAGGGGGTCTCAAAACATGTATTTCCGGTGAAATCTCGGTATCGAATTTTTGGTTGGAATACAATACTTCCCCTACTTACTATACGTAGTAGAGAAAGTAAAAATGAATAACAAATTCCCATTTGAGAAAATAACTATTGAAAAATTTAAGGGAATAACAAGCAATATCTCGAAAATGGTTCACTCAACAAAAAAATGTATATGACATAAATTGTGTATTTTAACGCGATCTACATTTTTTGTGTAGTAAAATTTTGTCTATCTCTTATGGTCTATGTCTTGCATACCAGTTATGCAAAAGTCGTTCACAATGAAGAATACTTTTGGAGACATTCCCAGGAAATTCAAGATATAGATTTTATTTGTCATAAAAATATCTTAAACATATGATATTTTAATCAAAATCGTTAGAGCCATTTCTGAGAAAATTAAAATTTTCGAAAAATCTTCCATGTAAAGGGTAATCTGGGGTTGGGGGATTTTCTTGAAAACCTTCGTGTCGCACCCTTGGAAGATACTGAACCTAAATACCAAGTTTGGTGTTTATCCGACTGTTCGTTTCTGAGTTATGCTGTTCTCAGACAGACACACACACACATGTTTCCAAAAATGATTTTTTTGGATTCAGGGTGTCTCAAAACATGTATTTCCGGTGAAATCTCGGCATCGAATTTTTGGGTGGAATACAATACTTCCCCTACTTAACTATACGTAGTGAAGAAAGTAAAAAATCTAGATGTCACTGAAAGACACAATTTCTGAAATAAAAATCTGATGTGTTACACTCACATGATTTTCTCTACTCATGTAAAATTATTTTTACAAACTCTTATTCTCCATCTACTTCATGTTAATCGAGATAAACATTTGCAGACTCTATCTTATTGCTATGTTTCTTGTAGATGTAAGGGGAATATATATTTACAAGGGCAATATAGAAATACAGTAGCCTTTAAGCATAGACATATTTCGTAATAGCTGGTTGCTAGGTGCAGCACCATTCCCTTTGGCACAGATTAATACTCTTTGCATATCCAAGACAAAAAAAATGAATAACGAATTCCCATTTGAGAAAATAAGTATTGAAAAATTTAAGGGAATAACAAGTAATATCTCGAAAATGGTTCACTCAACAAAAAAAATGTATATGACATAAATTGTGTATTTTAACGCGATCTACATTTTTTGTGGAGTAAAAGTTTGTCTATCTCTTATGGTTTACCAGTTATGGAAAAGTCGTTCACAATAAAGAATACTTTTGGAGACATTCCCAGGAAATTCAAGATATACATTTTATTTGTCATCAAAATATCTTAAACATATGATATTTTAATCAAAATCGTTAGAGCTATTTTTGAGAAAAATAAAATTTTCGAAAAATCTTCCATGTAAAGGGTACTCTGGGGTGGGGGGATTTTCTTGAAAACCTTCGTGTCGCATCCTTGGAAGATACTGAACCTAAATACCAAGTTTGGTGTTTATCCGACTGTTCGTTTCTGAGTTATGCTGTTCACAGACAGACACACACACGGACATGTTTCCAAAAATGCTTTTTTTGGATTCAGGGGGTCTCAAAACATGTATTTCCGGTGAAATCTCGGTATCGAAATTTTGGGTGGAATACAATACTTCCCCTACTTACTATACGTAGTAGAGAAAGTAAAAATTGTTTATGTAGTTTACCATTTCAGAGATATTATTGGTTTGAATTTCAAATATTTATACTTTTCTCAACTGGTAACTCGCTATACAAACAGAGTGGAATTTCACCCACGTATCACCCACCATTGCTCTGTTGTATTCAATAATCGCAAAGCTGGATCATGTTGTTGACTGTCAGTTCATCTCCGAGTCAATGCTACTAAAGAGTGAGACAGACATTGCTTATTTGTGGATGAACAAAAGGATATTCCTTTATATCTTACTATTGACCAAAGTTTTGTCGTTCTTCACCAAGGATAGTGTACTTATATTCAAAGACATTACATACGGGTTCCAAATCTTCGAAACATGTTCAGATCTTTTAAAGGCTATAACTGTTATTTTTCCTTCTACATTAATTTGTTCCGTATTACTGAGCCTGTTAATGTGGTTAATAACTCTTGCCTTCACTGTGTATATCTAGTACAGGGAGAGCCAAAAGACCACGAACCGGCTGCGCGTTATTTTTCCTGTCCGCATCCTCGGCGCTCGTTGCCGTCTGCCGCTATCATAGAAAGGCGCGGATGAAACCATACATTTTTAAAACTACTTTACTTAACAACTTTATGAAAGTGTGTTTGATGGCAGAATTATTAGTAGAGATTTGTGGCCCCATCGGTCCCCCGACCTAACTCCCTGCGATTTTTATCTCTGGGGTACCTTAAAACAAAGTGTACGAGACAAACCTACACACCTGGAAAAATTAAAACAAAATATCCGCCAGGAAATTGCCAGCATTTCTCAACGTGAACTACGGCGAGTGGTGGATAGTTTCCTAAAGAGGTGCCAAAAATGTATGGACAACGACGGTGGCCAGTTTCAGCATTTCCTTTCATAAAGTTGGTAAGTAAAGCCTTTAAACTAAGTTTTAAAACTGTTGTGTGGTTTCATCCGCGCCTTTCTATGATAGCGGCAGATGGCAACGAGCGCCGAGGACGCGAGCAGGAAAACCACCGCGCAGCCGGTTCATAGTTTTTTGGCTCTCTCTGTATATAAACGACACAATTCGCTGTATTACCTCTTTTTCACGAACAAGTGGCCATACGACGCTATACTGAGGTACTGGGTATTACAAGTAGATAAATGTATTGTGTTGAGAAGCATTGAATGTCTAAATATATCTATAGTGTTCATGTTTTGTAATTTGTAAATCTTCTTAAAATATATTTTGCCGTCCTCGAGATTTATAAATGAATTACTTAAAACTACAGCGAGCCACTGTAGACGCCAAAGAGCCTACTTGTATTTCATTTAACCACCCTGGTCACATCAGCGATATTCATCATGATTCTATTCAAACTAAAATGCCCTCGCCCCATCGGAAATTGAACCCAGGAGCACTGGATGTTGACACCTAGACCACAGAGCCGATTTTATAGTATTTCGGATTGTGAAATCTTCGTCTCGTTAATGCTTGTGTCCATGTCTGTCTGTGCTCTTCAACTGTGTACAAATGCTTGCATTCTGGTTTCTAAACCCAAAGGTCCCGGGTTCAATGACCGCCTAGAAGGGGGATATTTCGTTAATTACAATAATTCCATACCTTCTGCAGATGCATTAGATTACCTGAACGCAATAAATAGAATAATTTTGTTGTTACTCGTAAACATGATACGAGGTTTGATATTTTGTTATTTCCAAATATACTGAAATGTCTTACTGATATATAAAATTGAGGGATTACGATTTAAAAATCAACATGAGAGGAAATCGTCTAACATCAGAAATGCTTTAAATTATAAGAGCAGGAACAAAATAAGGCCGAACGGTGCAAAAGACGTATGAGAAAACAAGGATCACAAAACTGAAGAATCACGGAAAACAGCGGAAGCATGTAAATCAGTGCACAGTATTTGCCGGCTGGCAGACTAACGGGAAACCAAATAATTCCGCTACCTGCCTAGCCTGCGTGTAAATAAGCGCCAAGCTCATATTGGAATCAAAAGCAAAATATATTCTTGCGTGCTGCTCTGGACAGCCCTGTTCGCGCCAACTTGTGATAAACAAAACGGAAATGAATGAAAACACAAGCCGAGGAAGAGGAACTGTCACATTGGCACAGAACACTGCTTAATTTAACCGTTAGCTACCTACCGTTATGTCTTCACCATTATGGTAACACGCAATCCTGAAGATAATTTAGTTTGGTGTCTGATAAATTGTGAATAAATTCGCTTTATTCAGTAATTAACCTTTATCAAACAGTGGTAAACAAAATACATTACCTCCATGTTTGAAACACTCTTCAAACGCAAGACAAAGAAGAAGAAAAAAAATACAGTAGCGATTACACAAATGATGGAATGTTTTAACAGTTAAAATAACTAAACCTTGAAATGTTGCTTTAATGATCTTTTAACCGCACTCCAATGTTCCTGGGATAAAGAGTTTAAAAGTTATGATGTATGTATATACGTCAGCAAATACACCAGAATAATCTCTTAACAGAATATAAACGTACCTGTCATCATTTCAAGATAAATCTCACGTTTTTATCTCAAGTGATGGCAAAACTCTGCACGCACGTGCGTTTGAAACTTCGGCAACAGCTTGCGATTCCTGCAGCCCTATCCTTACTTTTAACCTAATTATAACCTCAATAGATTTAATATTCTAGGAACTTAAACAAAAGAAAGCATTTGTGACATTATAGAGCAGAAAGCAATTATCATTTGGATAATAATGAATCACAGCTACTCTACATAAATTTAAGTAAATCCTCCTGCATTCATTCCATATTCTACATGCGCCCATTAAAGCAAACAAAAAATAAACATCTTCGAGTTCAAAACAGACAGGATAATTGTTTAATTCTATTTTCGAAGTGAAACGAAGCACAAAAGCAAATAGCATTTGCGTATGCAGTAAAATTAATAATCATTTCAAGCTGTAAATCAACTACAATTTTCTACCCTGAAGCGTTTTATAAATATGTTCAAAATTTTCTCGCGATAATGATAAGTGATCTGTCACTTTGCATATCTATTCATTTACTAACCTGAAAACGTGTCCTGCGATCCATGCTTCCCAGTTCAACACCCCAAGAGTTTCTTCGGCTATCGTTAGCAGATTCTTTTTCTGACATAATGGCAATGGGATTGTAGTCCAGATGAATGAAACGACAACAAATACACTTAGTTCTGTTGTAGTGTTACAACAAACTCTACAAAAGTCAACATACGTTATTACCGGCAACGCTCAACGCACCATTGCGCACACAGTACCACGAGGTACCTTCTATGTTTCGATCACAAAGCGACTGAAACCGGAACTAAGCACGTTCCACAATCGATGCGGCCGGCAGTATGTTGTAGTCTGTTGGCCATGTGACGGATCGGCAACCATGCTTCTGTGCCACGAGCATTTTACTTTCGGCCGATTTCGGAAAACATCGTGGTAGTTCGGATACATCGTTTATTACGTAGGCAAAACGTAATTCAAGAATTTGCTCTAGAGGCCGCAATAGTACCATGTAGTTCTATCTGGAGACGTCAGCGCGCTGCTGAATGACGCCAATTTCTCTTAAAGTTAAATACAGACTGACTCTAAAAGCAGACTTATAATAATACAATACACTTATTGTGGCTCCTTTCTAACAAATTCCAATTTGACACCGAATTTAATGAGTTTATATGATTCCTAAGATGTAGTTCAGACTGTTCCATGAAAATGCGCTAAATGGTTTGATAGATCTGACAAGTACTAACAGCTGTGTAGTATATTTTATCTGTAGTAATTGGATTTTCTTCGATGACTGTTAAATGCATAATTTAACCACTTCAGTGATGTTTTTGTAATTAATCTGATAGAAACGAGATTTATGTTATAACATTTGGTAGATTGTACTGACAGTCCTTTATTAACACCGAGGATTGATTTCGGATTGGTTTGCGTTAAAACATCAAATCACAAAATCTCCGAAAATTTATGGTCTTGTTTTATTGCCTTACAAAACCTAAAATTAAAGTCTAGTGCTGTCAAGTACACCAACTTCAAATCTATCTTGGTATCTATCTTGGTTATCAATTTCGGTTGGCACTGTTGGACAGAGACTCTGACATTTCGGTTGGTAGCACCTCTAGTAATCTTCGATCAAAAGCAAAACAAAAATAAACTGGAAATGGAAGGAAAATAAGTGTTTCCACTCTATACCTATTGCAAACGAAGATGATTACACACATATTAGTAGTCAGTACTATGATAATATTAAATTTAATATGTCAATTTGAGTGAAATTATCTTCAGTTGCTTTTTGAGTTTAACTCTCGTACTTAACCTTAATTTTCTGAGCTATGTTTTAGCGTTGTCAAAAGTCTTTTCTAAGTTAGCTATTTTTATTGTGAGAATGTCTTATGAGTATGGACTGAATAATTCGAATATGGCATCTGTGCCTAAACAATAATTTTGCACTCAGATTTCTTCAAAATAGGTCCCGAGAAACACTGATGTGATTTAAAATAAGGATCAATGTCTTTTAATCCAGTAACATGATAGACACTAGCAGTTAGTAGTATGACAAGATACATATTAGAATGAGAAAACAACACATAATGACATTAATTCTTTACGGAAAACAAAATAATGAAATATATAAAACGTAAATTTAATCATGCGGCTAAGCTTTCTTTTCACAAACTCTGTTATCTAAATATTCTATATGGTACAACCCAATCACAATATCCTCTTTCAAGTGTAAATCCAGAATCATGGCAATTAAACATTGTTTATTTGTGCATGCTATTCCTTCGAAGAAATAAATTATATTGTCCATATTTTTGGAGTTCTTTTATTTGTTGCTATTCAAATTATTTTCCAATTTGCTTCCTATCGGTCATGATAAAAACTACAATTGAAGTAGTGCTACCTACACATTTTGAGCAGAGAAAATACTCAACAGATTAAAAAGCATGATTATTTGTGGGCCAAAATATTACATAGTCTTTGCATGAACTCATGAGAAACCAAACAGGGGCAGCTTAGCATTTCAAACTATTTCTTAAAATTTAAAACAGGAAATATTTTAGAAATAGTTAAATTCACAAAGTCTTTGTTGAAAGAAACTATATATTACTGAAATCTGCATTTTACTTCTGATAAGTTTTTGTCTTCATATTTTTGCTTTCCTGTTTATTTGAAGCGAATTTCACAAGGTAATTAAACAAAATTCAGGCTATAACTGTTATTTATCATGTCAATATTGCAGACTATCAGATTTTAATGTATGGTTAGAACCATTTCCAAGAAATAAAACATAATGAAAATTTCTCCTCATTACGGCTGTTGAGGGTTAGGAATTTGCTTCAAAACCTTATTTGACTTCCTTAAATATTAAATTTGGTATTTATCTTGACTGTTTTTGAGTATGAAGTTTCTATATACATACATAAATACATACACACTTTTGGTTTCGAGACATCCCAAAATGTGTATCTATTGAAGTCAGTATATTTTATGTTTGAGTGCAACACTTCCTTTACCTTGGTTAAGCCATAGAGATAGTAAAACATTGATGATTGAGAGGAGTCCCTTAAGAGCAGTTTAGTTACAAGATGACCATTCGGATATTAAAATGCATTCATAAAAATACCTGGAATAATATGAAACTGGTCTATGTATGTTTAAGAGGTGAAACTTGTATCTTTGTAAGCATAGTGGTGCCAAAATGTGAATACTTTGTGAGTTGGTTGATTGGAATTTTCTCTGATTAATAATTAATCATTTACCGGGCATTGTGCAGATGCATTCTGTATGAAAGAGGTTGAAAATAAGGATTATGGGTGGTTTTACAAAGAAGGTGAATATACAATTTTCACTTGAAAGGCTTAAGTGTCCAAAATGTTGTCCATATTCATTAAATGGTACAAATTTGTACATAGGAGCTATTGCTCAAGTAGATAAATTTGATCCTGATTGGCCAGGCAGTATAGTTTTGTTTATAAGATTAAAAATAAAGGATAAGAGCAGTTTTTAAAAAGTTGTCATCGTCTCTAACGCTCCCCATATTGGCCTAAGATCTTCGGGGGTTACCTCATTCCAGCAGGTGAAGATTAGACCCATTTCTGAGATAGAGACATGCAGCGTGCAGAGTTCAAAGTATCATATGATTGAAAAAGGGTTAAGTAGTTTTTGGAAATTGTAAGGTAAACTATTATTTTTGCCAGGTCCTACAGTATAATTAATACAATTTTTGAGCATATGGGTTAAACACGAGGAGTTGAGAATATGACAGGAGTAGCTTTTGGGAGTTGTAAGGCTGTATCCTATAGTCTATATATATATATATATATATATATATATATATAATGTTTTGTCTCCATAGGCCTAAGAGTGTTAATTTGTGTATTTAATAATGAAAACAGGGATTGAATACAAGAATAGCAAAGGATTTTGAAAGTTATAGGGTAACTTATCATTTTTGCTAGATTCTAATACCCAAGTGTACCAAGCTGTTCTCAAAATCATAGAAAAATGCTCATTGAGAAAGTTCAGCAAAATCAGAGGGAAATTTAGTAAGTGAGTAATTTATTGTGATACTATATACACAAATTCTTGATACAAACAGAATAATAATATCAACATAAACAAGCTTTACAATTTAACTATACATTTACCCTTCTTACCTCTACAATGAGTTGCTGTGTCCCTGGGGCCCAAAAGACTCAAACGCTGTGGTTGCCGAGCTATTGGGTCCTACTTACAGCTTAAATTCGATACCTATCATTATTTCACTTTCTTCTTCCTTTTGCTGACTAATTTTCCTCAGCCTTTTGGCTCTTACTCTACCTAAAAATTTTCTAACTTCTTTATGTTTTTCTTTGATTTTACATTCATAACCTTTTTCCCCTGAATTTCGTTTGATAAATTTGACCACTTCTTTATTCCAAATCTCTGCCTAAGTATCTTGGTTTCTTCACAATCCAAAATTATGTGCCATTTATCCTCTTTCCTGTTACACAAAGGGCATTTCTTTATATCGTTTCCTATTCTTAAACCTTTCAGTTTCATAACCCCTGTTCTAGCCCATGCAAGGCCTTCCATCGTTGTTTTGTCACAGATGTCAACATAATTTTCCCTGCTCCAGTCCATTTTCATTCCCCTATATGTTCCCAAAGAACTTTTCAGTAAATTTAGTAATATAAGCACAATATGCAACTCCTTGCCTGCTTCAATTACTTAATTTTATGTTATTCAAAGCCTTTCCTAACCCCTTTTGGAAGTCATTAAAATTTGCAATAAAATGGTATTCAGGCACTCAATTCGACAAATTCAGATTGAATTTGGGTGACTTGAATATGAACCCTCCTAAACAAATATAGTTTGAAAATTTTTGCAAATAATAGCCTATGTCTCTAGAAGAAAACTGCTTTTTGATGGTGAAAGAATTATCAAAACTAATTGTGTGGTCTCAGAGATTACCCTTATCACACATAATATGAATTTTTTCTCATTACTATATTGGTTTAGACTAACTATAGTATTTTATTTATGGTTGGCATCAATGAAAGTTATTTAAAAATGCTTTGACCAATAAGCCCCCACCCAAAAAAAAGTGCTCTACATGAGTTTAGTACAAATCAACTTCAGAGTGCTATAATTTGTATATATTTACAAATAAAATGATGGTTGATATACAAAAGCAACCAGAAACTATAAAAAAAAAGGTTGACCAAGAGTTCTTGAAGAAATGGAGAAATGGCAGTGAGAATTTGATAGATCTCTGCTGGCATAGCCAAGGTATTTTGGAGAAGACAACATACCCCACTTTGAGGCTAGACAATATGGAAGTTTGAATTTATACTAAAAATCAGATTACAAAAGGTGCTGTATATTTTATTGGGACTCAAGCCCTGGAGAAAAAATTATTAATATTTGAAAGGAAAAATACTCACAAGAATTTATGGATCAATTCAAGAAACTGGAATATGGCGAAACAGATGCAATAAAGAATTATATGAGATACACTATGGTACAAATATAATACAAGAGATTAAAATTAGATGGCTAAGGTGGGCAGGACATGTTCCAAAGAATGGAGCACAAATGTATCCTAAAGAAAATTTTAGATGGACAATTTTTAAAAAGACCAAAAGGCAGAACAAAAAACCAATGGCAAGACATAATATGAAGAGATGCCATGCAGATGCTGAGAGTCCGAATGTGAAGACAGAGAGCAGAAGACAGAAAAGAGTGCAGACAAATATTGAGGTAGGCTAAGGCCCAAAAGGAACGTAAATGCCATACAGTAGTAGTAGTACATTTTATTGGTCACTGATGTAATCTTTCCTTAACACTGACAGTATATATTCCACAATATAAAAATAATGTCAAAAATATACAAATGTTTTTTATTGTCACATATAACATTGTTACATTTATAGGTGTTTACTAGCATTAAATTCTGATTTATATAGCAAGAGATATCACCAGATTATTTTGAAAAGATTTTTACTTCATCTTATTTGTACCAGACTTTGTTGTTGTTTGTAACACTTTACATGTAAAGTCAACAGAAATAAATTACAGAATAAAATGAAGGAATAATACATCATAATATTGGTTGTTGTTGTTCACCAATGGCACTGGGGTTTAATTGATCTGCATCATTTTCCCTCTGGCTTCCCAATATAAAGTCTGTAAGTTATCATTTTTAAGGCCTTTGCATTTGGCGAGATGTTGTTTGTTCAGGATGACATCTTCACAGAGAGTGTACTTGGGTGTAGGTAGGCATCCATCTTGTAGAGGTGTTCTGCAAGGCAATCGTGGCCAGTTGCCATCCTAAATAAGGCTACTGCAGTTTTCCTTGGCATTTTTTGTATATCGACTCTATCTTTAATATTCTTATAATCTTTATATTTTAATTTATCTTCTTCATCAAGTCTCTGCTGTCTTTTGAAATGTTGTTTAATGTTATTTAATTGTTTATTTATTTCTATTTGTCCTACAGGTTTTATTTGTTGTATTGCACCTTTCTTTGCTAATTGATCTGCATGTTCATTGCCCAAAAGTCCAACATGAGCTGGGATCCATTGTAGAGTGACATGATTTCTAGTTTCAACTGTTTTAGTTAGGCTTCTTATTTCTTTAATATTTCTTGTTGTTTTATTATTGTAATTTACTATTCCATCTATGGCTGATTTTGAGTCTGATAAGATGACTATGTTTTGTTTTATGTATGGTCTATATAAAATGTTCTGTAATGCTGCTTTTATAGCTATTAATTCTCCATCATAGTGGTTTGACGTTTCATCTAATGTTAGATACTGTGCAAAATGTTTACAGTATACTCCTGCACTGGCATTTTTTTTTTATTGATGAGGGATCATAATATTTAGTAACAGTAATAAGAGGTTTATATATTGAAAATGAAATCCTCATAGAAAATGGATAAAAAAAAAACAAGCAAGAAGATGTTATAAATAAACAAGGGAGACAAGAATCCTTTTTCATCAGTTTCCTTCAATTTGAATGATGCATTTGTAATTCATATTCAGAGCTAATATTAAGAACCCAATTATTTGCAAATAAAACTGTGTCTTAAAAATTTTTGTTAAGTTTATAATGAATCTCTTATAAATGCAGAGAATATTCCTTAAACATATGAACAAGTAAAGCAAAAAAACTTTTTATATTTTTTCGACCACCAATAAGAAAAACAAAAATATATATTCTTACTCACAAATCTTACATACACCTGTAGGTTGCCAAAGACAAAGAATGATAAACAATATACAGTAATAACAAGAAATAAAGAGAATAATAAAGCAAAAGAGAAGCATAAAATTTTAATAAAATTAAAGAATAACACTTACAAAAATAACAGTATTAAAAATAACAACAAAAGTTAACAAAGATAACAAATAGAAGAATACAGCTATTTTTTGTAGAAAAAACCATAGAACAGAAACTTTTTAAACAGTCTTGTTAACTACATCTCATAGTTCAAAAATGAAGAGTTTTATAGATAAATTAATCAATGTAATTAACAGTTAAAGGACTTCTTAAAAACTTTTGTAAAGAAACAAAGTTAACATTTTATGAAGTAGTGGCAAACCCCATACTACTGTTCGGCCAAAATACGCAGTTAAGAAAGAAAAAGAAGAAGAATACATGTCATAGAGATGAAACTTTTAAGGAGCATTGATGGTTATACCTTCCTGGATAAGGGGAAAATTAAATATTTAGAATATGGAGCAGTACTACATTCCAATTTTATGTAAAATTACTAATAATAGAAAGTTCTACAAGAGAAAATGAGGATAACAAATGATATAGTTACAGTTGAAGCATATAATTGGTTTAACATGAAATTAATAATAAATACTAATAAAACAGTGGCACTGTCTTTTCATAATCAGCAAATCTACATGTTAATGAACTGAAATTAAGGTTAATGGTGAAGATATAAACAATCTAATAAACACAAAGTTCCTTCATACTTGGATACAAAATAATTTAAAAATGGGATGAACATGTTAATGTGTTAAAGATTAAGTATATATGGTTACAAATTTAGATTACTTGTTTTTACCTCTAAAATACTCCAGAAATATTTATTTTGCACACGTCCATTTAGTTATAAGATATGCTCTTCTATTTTGAGGAAATTGTGCTCCCTGTAAGAAATTATTAATAATTCAGTAAAGGGTCATAAGAATAATGCTTGGTTTACCCTGGAGATCCACATGCAAGGCTGTTTTTAAACAGCTTTGGTGCCCATTCTGGTATTCTACGTTTATGTGTCATTATTATTTACCAAAAACATTTTATGAATAATGACAGCCTTTCTAAACATCATTACCACAACACCAGACAATAATCAAATATACATTTAGAGAGCAACACTATAATTTGTGAAAATAGAGCTATCTATATGGTAGTAAAGATTACAAATATTGACAGCATCCATAAAAGAAATCACAAAGTCGTCCTTGTTTAAGTCTCAAATAATGAATTATTTGCTTGATCATTGCTTATACTACATAGATAATATATGAATTTTAACTTATAATAGTATTATTAAACTGGGTTTAGAACTATATATCACTTGTTTTATAATTTTTCATTTTTTTTTTTACCTTTAGGTTGATTTATACTCTATAATTTGTGTTCACAAATCACTTTATAATTTACAGGATTATTATTATTATTATTATTATTATTATTATTATTATTATTATTATTATTATTATTCGGGGTGGTAGGGGAGGAGAAAAACAATAGAACCTCTGTTATGCAAAACACTTTTAACCGAAATAACGTTTAACCAAAACGACCGAAAAAATAAATGTGTTTGGTTATAAGTAACGAATTGAAGAAATATCGTTTGGTAACTTATGTTAGGAATGACAAAGGGGATGCATAACGGAATGCATTGATTCTGAGATTGACTGATTCCATCCCTCCTCTATTAACAACTGTTTTGGCTCTTTCGTTAATGGTAGGCTGACCCTTTCTTTTGTTAACTGTCAATCATTTACGGTCACAGTCTTAGTAGCGGACCTCATTACTGCAACTTAAGTATTCTCGGTGGGAAACAGAATGTAACAAAAATGTACGACACAAATTGCAGGACACATTCCTCACACGTAGTCGAAGAAATTATGTTATATGAACATGGTCTGGAAACGCTTTGTTACCATGTTACAACTCATTAATCATGGGAAACACACAAGAATAGAAGGTACCAGCATACCACATGCAACTCCTCACAGGAGATATTCAATATGCCCTCCGTGAGCATTGATACATGCATCAATCCGCCGTCGTAGTGAATCCCGGATGCGCTGATATATCCCTGGAGTATTGCGTATGGTTTCGCAGCCTTCCATAATACGGGCACGGAGACTTTGAACATCTGGTACTGGGGTTCTATACACAAGAGCTTTCAAATGCCCCCACAAATAAAAGTCCAGTGGGCTTAGGTCCGGGGAGCGTGAGGCCAGGCAATTGGTCCACCTCTACCTATCCATCTGTTATTTAGAAGACGTCGGACATTAACACTAAAATGAGGAGGCGCTCCATCGTGCATGAAGTGCATGTTTTGTCGCACAGCTAAATGCACATCTGCTAACAGATCCGGTAGAAAATTCTCTACGAAATTACGGTAACTTTGTCCGTTGAGCTTGGGTGGAAGAACGTGAGGCCCTACCAAACAGTCACCAACAATGCCGGCCCAAACTTTGACAGGAAATCTTTGTTGAGGACTTGCTTCAACAGTTGCGTGAGGATTGACGTCAGCCCATACATGCCGATTGTGATAATTTACAATATGATCTCGTTGAAAGGACACCTCATCTGTGAACAGCACCGTTGCACTAAAATTAGGATTGACACTTTGTTGCATAAACCATTCGCAGAAGCGTACCCGTGCAGGAAAATCAGCTGCTGATAGTGCGTGCAGACGCTGTAAATGGTATGGATACAGCCGGATCTCGTGTAACACTCGCCAGACAGTCATGCGACCAACATTCATTGTTGCAGTTGCTTGTCTTGTACTGGCACTAGGGTCGTCGTCAACTGCCTGAAGAATTGCCGCCTCGGTTGCGGTGTTCTCGTCCTTCTAGGCCTCACCCGGTCGCGAATATCAGGCTGAAATGCCCCATGTTCCCTAAGATGACAATTAACGGCTTCAAACGTTTTCCTGTTGAGGCACCTTCGTCCTGGAAATCTCTCTCGGTACAAACGTTGAGCGCAAGCGCCATTGACGTCTGCTAATCCATACATCAAATGGGCATCTGCCATCTCTGCATTTGTATACACTGCTATTGCACGAGGTGATTCTGTAATCAAATCTACTAGTACGTTGTAACCCGTTTGCTTGCCAAGATCATACTGCTCACTGGAACAGTTGATGTTACCTGTAAACAAGCAATGACGTTAAGTCGCATGGCAACAGGGACACTGGCGATGCACCTACGATAATGACAACGTAACCAAGAGTGCATGTTCCCCATGATTGTAACGTTCTGTTCGCGTGTGTTTCCCATGATTAATGAGTTGGAGAAAATGAGTTGTAACATGGAAACAAAGCGTTTCCACACCCATGTTCATATAACATAATTTCTTCATCGACGTGTAAGGAATGTGTCCTGCAATTTGTGCCGTACATTTTGGTACACTCTGTATTGTGGACAACGAGATAAGATCATTTCGCCATTTTTTCATGGAAGGGATTTCGCAGTTGCCGTCAAGGTACCTAAACTAATGAGAAGGAAGTGAATCTACCTTTCTCTTTCTAAAATCCTTGCCAGATAGCATTACGGTTTGTCGAAGGATGTGGAGAATCAAAGCCTTCTAACGTTCTGCTACTGAAACGGGGCTTGGCATAACGGCTACAAAACGAAGTGAAAAGAAAATATGAGGTTTTTTCAAACAAAATTAATACAGTATATGTAGCTAAAAATATTGCAAGCGCTATGGAACAACTATATATAAAACATACATACGTATATACGTGACTAATATATGTACATAAATGCGTTTAAGTACTTTGTTAATGTTTTGTGTATATATGTATTGTCCTCATTTACTTTCACCTAACTTGAAAAAATACGTTTTCTTAACCCCTAAAAATGATATTTTTATTTTTATCTGAAAACACCTTCCCCATCCAATTTGTTACGCTTAACAGAGGTTTTACTGTATGATAATTATAGCTTCGTAGCACACACACACTCGTGTTTGCTCCTTCCCTCCCTCTCCCTCTCTCTCTCTCTCTCTCTCTCTCTGTAGAGGATATTAGGATTCTAACCAAAGAAAAAGTTCTAGCTACAGTAGGAGCTCTGAGATGAGAAACATTTTGACGTGATTCAATCTAACATTAAAGATAAATTTAAAAGTAAATTTACAAATCACTGCCACTTTATATTTTTTAAGCTGAAAAAACGTTGTTTCATAAGAATTTCAAACTTTGTTTACTTCATTGGGCAAAGGACCAAGAATAGTAATTTTAATAAAGGCAAGGCAATAAATGAGTTTAAAAAGCTTAATACTTGATGTCTGTGGACTTTGAGTGATCAGCCGTAGCCAGCAAGGAACCGTTTCACCCAGTGAGCCACCGAAGTTTGTGAGCTTCTGGAACGCCAGAGCTAGTAAACGCTGCTAACAACAGAGGGTATTGCGACCTTTGGATTACATTGCCATTGGGCGGCTTTGCCTTGCGAATCATTTATGCTTTTTATTTTATCTATCATTTATTTACCTGTGTAGTAGGGGGGTAATGTATTCCACACAAAAATTCCTAATCGAGATTACACCGGAAATACCTGTTTTACGTCCCCTGAACCCAAGAAAATCATATTTAGAATCCGATAGTGTGTGCATAAGAGATCAACATAATTTAAAAAAAATCTGATGTGTTACACTCACATGACTTTCTCTACTCTTGTACAAACTATTTTTACAAACGCTTATTCTCCATCTACTTCATGTTAATGGAGACAAACATTTGTAGAAACTATCTTATTACTAATTTTCTTGTAGGTACAAGGGTGGGGGGATATGCTAGGCTTAAGCGATAGTCAAATCTTTTAAGCGCTGGTTGCTATGTGGAGCATTTCATTCTCTTTGCATGTCCAGGACATAAAAAAAACCAATAACGAATTCCCATTTTAGAAAAAGCATAAGTATTGGAAAATTCAAAGAAATAACAAGGAATATCTCGGAAATTGTTTACTCTACAAAAAAAATGTATCTGACATAAATTGTATTTTAACGAGTTCTACGAGTTTGTCTATCTCTTACGGTTTACCAGTCATGCAAAAGCCATTCAGAAAGAAGAGGACTTTTGGGGACATTCCCAGAAAATTCAAGATATACATTTTATTTGTCATGAAAATATCTTATGTATTTTTTTTAATAAAAATGTTAGAGCCATTTTTGAAAAAATAAACATTTTCGAAAAATCTTCCATGTAAAGGGTAGTCTGGGATGGGGGATTTTCTTGAAGATCTTCGTGTCGCGTCTTTGAAAGATACTGAACCTAAATACCAAGTTTGGTATTTATCCGACTTTTCGTTTTTTTTAATTATGCTTTTCACACACATACGGAACTTTTCCTAAAAGAGCTTTTTTGGATTCAGGGGGCCTCAAAACATGTATTTCCGGTGAAATCTCGGTATCGAAATTTTTTGTAGAATGCAGTACTTCCCCTACTTACTATACATAGTAGAGAAAGTAAAAATAACTGGTATATAAGTCTAGTGTATTTCATAAGAGCAAGGCGAAAATTCCTCCCGTCCCAAACAACCCTTTAAATGGAAACCAATGGCACTCATTTTCCCTAACCTCCCTTGTATAAAACGTATATAAGACATCGCCATAAAATGTATATTTTAAATGTCCTTTGAGTAGCCTCTAAGATCCTCTTTTTTCTCACTGAGTTTTATATAACTCGAAACCATAAGCTGCACACGAAGACTTATTGTTGTTAAAAGAGTAGAACCCGTTAAAGTATGCAGTTTGTGTCAGTAAATTTATACACACCTATCATTAAAGTTTGCCATAATGTTCTCAATTGTATGTCTTACGTCTTATTGTTACAAATTAACATTTGAAACGTTTATTTTCGTCTTCTTCAAATGAAATGAGATAAGTCATTAAGAGAAATGGTTTCATTAGCATTTCACTATAGGTACCTACTGGAGCTACTATAGGAGACTATCAAATCTTTAAAGAGCCACCTATATTAGGTTTGTAATTACATACTTTTTCCATGACATCACAGAAACAAAAGACTGTTGGCTTTAATCTTCAAAAAGTGGAAATTCAGAAATCGTTAACGTCACAAAATTTTATTTCAACAATTCATGTGCTTTTATGGGTTCTGCGTTTTTCTGTAATGTTTTCGTCTGCCTGTTATGGTTTATCAGTTATACAAAATACGCAAAATTCATTTAGAATGAAGAAGACTTTAAGGCCATTCCCAGAAAATTTAAGATGAACATTTTATTTGTGATGCAGATATCTTAAGCATGCCCTATTTTAATCACTAGAACGCATCCTAACTCAGTCCCGTAGTATACACTGTCAACAAAACAACTCAGTCCAGTAGCATACACTGTCAACAAAACAACTCAGTCCAGTAGCATACACTGTCAACAACCCAACTCAGTCCAGTAGCATACACTGTTAACAACCCAACTCAGTCCCTAGCATACACTGTCAACAAAACAACTCAACCCCATAGCATAGACTGTCAACAACCCAACTCAGTCCCGTAGCATACACTGTCAACAACCCAAATCGATCCCGTAGCATACACTATCAACAATCGAACTCAGTCCCGTAGCATACACTGTCAACAACCCAAATCGTTCCCGTAGCATACACTATCAACAATCGAACTCAGTCCCGTAGCATAGACTGTCAACAGCCCAACTCAATCCCATAGCATAGACTGTCAACAACCCAACTCGGTTCCGTACCATACACTATCAACAGCCCAAAGCGGTCCCGTAGCATGCACTGTCAACAACCCAACTCGGTCTCGTAGCATACACTGTCAACAACCCAAATCGTTTCCGTAGCATACACTGTCAACAGTCCAACTCGGTCCCGTAGCATTCACTGTCAAAAACCCAACTCGGTCTCGTAGCATACACTGTCAACAACCCAAATCGTTTCCGTAGCATACACTGTCAAAAACCCAGCTCAGTCCCGTAGCATATACTGTCAGCAACCCAGCTCAGTCCCGTAGCATATACTGTCAGCAACCCAGCTCAGTCCCGTAGCATACACTGTCAACAACCCAAATCAGTCCCGTAACATGCACTGACAACAACCCAACTCGCTCCCGTAGCATACACTGTCAACAACCCAAATCGTTTTCGTAGGATATACTGTCAAAAACCCAGCTCAGTCCCGTAGCATATACTGTCAGCAACCCAGCTCAGTCCCGTAGCATATACTGTCACATACCCAAATCAGTCCCGTAACATGCACTGACAACAACCCAACTCGCTCCCGTAGCATACACTGTCAACAACCCAAATCGTTTCCGTAGCATACACTGTCAAAAACCCAGCTCAGTCCCGTAGCATATACTGTCAGCAACCCAGCTCAGTCCCGTAGCATATACTGTCAAAAACCCAACTCAGTCCCGTAGCATATACCGTCAGCAATCCAGCTCAGTCCCGTAGCATATACTGTCAACAACCCAAATCAGTCCCGTAACATGCACTGACAACAACCCAACTCGCTCCCGTAGCATATACTGTCAACAACCCAAATCGTTTCCGTAGCATACACTGTCAAAAACCCAGCTCAGTCCCGTAGCATATACTGTCAGCAACCCAGCGCAGTCCCGTAGCATATACTGTCAAGAACCCAGCTCAATCCCGTAGCATATACTGTCAGCAACCTAGCTCAGTCCCGTAGCATATACTGTCAACAACCCAAATCAGTCCCGTAACATGCACTGACAACAACCCAACTCGCTCCCGTAGCATACACTGTCAACAACCCAAAACGTTTCCGTAGCATACACTGTCAAAAACCCAGCTCAGTCCCGTAGCATATACTGTCAGCAACCCAGCTCAGTCCCGTAGCATATACTGTCAGCAACCCAGCTCAGTCCCGTAGCATACACTGTCAACAACCCAAATCAGTCCCGTAACATGCACTGACAACAACCCAACTCGCTCCCGTAGCATACACTGTCAACAACCCAAATCGTTTTCGTAGCATATACTGTCAAAAACCCAGCTCAGTCCCGTAGCATATACTGTCATCAACCCAGCTCAGTCCCGTAGCATATACTGTCAAAAACCCAAATCAGTCCCGTAACATGCACTGACAACAACCCAACTCGCTCCCGTAGCATACACTGTCAACAACCCAAATCGTTTCCGTAGCATACACTGTCAAAACCCAGCTAAGTCCCGTAGCATATACTGTCAGCAACCCAGCTCAGTCCCGTAGCATATACTGTCAAAAACCCAACTCAGTCCCGTAGCATATACTGTCAGCAACCCAGCTCAGTCCCGTAGCATATACTGTCAACAACCCAAATCAGTCCCGTAACATGCACTGACAACAACCCAACTCGCTCCCGTAGCATACACTGTCAACAACCCTAATCGTTTCCGTAGCATACACTGTCAACAACCCAGCTCAGTCCCGTAGCATATACTGTCAGCAACCCAGCGCAGTCCCGTAGCATATACTGTCAAAAACCCAGCTCAATCCCGTAGCATATACTGTCAGCAACCTAGCTCAGTCCCGTAGCATATACTGTCAACAACCCAAATCAGTCCCGTAACATGCACTGACAACAACCCAACTCGCTCCCGTAGCATACACTGTCAACAACCCAAATCGTTTCCGTAGCATACACTGTCAAAAACCCAGCTCAGTCCCGTAGCATATACTGTCAGCAACCCAGCTCAGTCCCGTAGCATATCCTGTCAGCAACCCAGCTCAGTCCCGTAGCATACACTGTCAACAACCCAAATCGTTTTCGTAGCATATACTCTCCTAAATCCAATTCGGTCCAGTAGCATAGACTGCCAACTACCGAACTCAGTCCAGTAGCATTTACTGGCAACAACCCAACTCGGTTCCGTAGAATACACTGGCAACAACCCAACTCGGTCCCGTAGCATAGACTATCAACAATGGAACTCACTCCCGTAGCATAGACTGTCAACAACCCAAATCGTTTCCGTAGCATACACTGTCAACAACCCAAAACGTTTCCGTAGCATACACTGTCAAAAACCCAGCTCAGTCCCGTAGCATACATTGTCAAAAACCCAGCTAAGTCCCGTAGCATACACTGTCAAAAACCCAGCTCAGTCCCGTAGCATATACTTTCAGCAACCCAACTCGCTCCCGTAGTATATACTGTCAGCAACCCAGCGCAGTCCCGTAGCATATACTGTC
Source organism: Deroplatys truncata (assembly GCA_030765065.1). Lineage (NCBI taxonomy): Eukaryota > Metazoa > Arthropoda > Insecta > Mantodea > Mantidae > Deroplatys > Deroplatys truncata. The sequence continues at coordinate 52,941,334 of CM060975.1, read as the reverse complement.
AGCAACCCAGCTCAGTCCCGTAGCATATACTGTCAGCAACCCAGCTCAGTCCCGTAGCATATACTGTCAGCAACCCAGCTCAGTTCCGTAGCATATACTGTCAGCAACCCAGCTCAGTCCCGTAGCATATACTGTCAAAAACCCAGCTAAGTCCCGTAGCATATACTGTCAGCAACCCAGCTCAGTCCCGTAGTATATACTGTCAGCAACCCAGCGCAGTCCCGTAGCATATACTGTCAGCAACCCAGCTCAGTCCCGTAGCATATACTGTCAGCAACCCAGCTCAGTCCCGTAGCATATACTGTCAGCAACCCAGCTCAGTCCCGTAGCATATACTGTCAGCAACCCAGCTCAGTCCCGTAGCATATACTGTCAAAAACCAAGCTCATTCCCGTAGCATATACTGTCAGCAACCCAGCTCAGTCCCGTAGCATATACTGTCAGCAACCCAGCTCAGTCCCGTAGCATATACTGTCAAAAACCCAGCTCATTCCCGTAGCATATACTGTCAAAAACCCAGCTCATTCCCGTAGCATATACTGTCAAAAACCCAGCTCATTCCCGTAGCATATACTGTCAAAAACCCAGCTCATTCACGTAGCATATAGTACGAAACCTCAGTAACACTGAGCACAATGAAGTGTAAAGTAATGTGGAATCCCTGTTACGAAAAATTGATAGTGGCACTAAGCACAAGTAGTTGGTTGTGACCGTGTCATTGCTGGTAGCTCTTCTCAAAAGAACAAACGGTAATACAGATTACATCTTTTGGTGTTTCAAAATCTTTCGCTTGATTAGAAATATATATTTTTTAAATAATACACCGGTTTTTCAACTATTTTGTGTGTGGAATTTACATTATTACATGCATTTAGTAAAGAATATTTTTGTTATATGTAATCTGATTTCACGATTAAAATTGGTTTTGGTGAAAAACAAAATTGCAACATCGTTTTGCAATCACTATAGGTATACTGAAAGTCTTTTAAAATGAGAAGCGAAATTATGAACTAGACTGAGCTTAATATCCTACAGGAGCGAGCTAGGTTTTTACATTTTGGAAGACGGAACCAAGTTAGGATTCGAAAGTATATGGGAGGGAGATGGGTTAGAGCCAATTTTAGAAAATAAAAAATAAGGAAGAATTTTCTATCCAAAGAGTAGTTTGGGGATTTTCTGGTAAATCTTACTGTTACATCCTTAGAAAGTACTGAACTTAAATATCAAGTATGGTGTCTATCCAGTATATTTTTAATTGTGCTGTTCACACGTACACGTGACCATTGTCTATTTTTTTTAATTCAGGGGTCCTGAAAACATACTTCCGCTGAAATCTCCATACGAAAAATTTGGGTGGAATCAATTAATTCCTCTAATTGCTAAAGATAAATAATAACGTAAACACTACATAACCTTATATGCTTGACGTATCTAGAATAAATAGCTGTTGAAAATTATGGCTGATTTTTATTATATTCACTGTTATCTCCGTGTTATCCATCACTCCATACACGACATCGAATTTCTTTTTATTTTCTCTGCAGGCAGAAAGAGTACAACATTCCACGCAAATACTCGTTATCAAGATTTCACCGGAAATACATGTTTTGAGGCTCCCTGAATAATGAAAAACCGCGCGCGTGTTCTGTCTGTGAACAACATAACTAAAAATCTGATGTGTTACACTCACATGACTTTCTCTACTCTTGTACAAACTATTCTTACGAACTCTTATTCTCCATCTGTTTCATATTAATCGAGATAAACATTTGCAGAAACAATCTTTTGACATGCAAAGAGAATTACATTTTACACATAGCAACCAGTTTTAAAAATATTTGACTTTCGCTTAAGGCCTACTATGTTCCCCTTGTTTTGTATTTGCAAGGGCAATATAGAAATACAGTAGCCTTTAAGCACATGCATATCTCTTAATAGCTGGTTGCTAGGTGCAGCACCATTCCCTTTCCCACAGATTAATACTCTTTGCATCTCCAAGACAAAAAAATGAATAACGAATTCCCATTTGAGAAAATAAGTATTGAAAAATTTAAGGGAATAACAAGCAATATATCTAAAATGGTTCACTCAACAAAAAATGTATATGACATAAATTGTGTATTTTAACGCGATCTACATTTTTTGTGTAGTAAAATTTTGTCTATCTCTTATGGTTTACCAGTTATGCAAAAGTCGTTCACAATGAAGAATACTTTTGGTGACATTCCCAGGAAATTCAAGATATACATTTTATTTGCCATAAAAATATCTTAAACATATGATATTTTAATCAAAATCGTTAGAGCCATTTTTGAGAAAATTAAAATTTTCGAAAAATGTTCCATGTAAAGGGTAATCTGGGGTTGGGGGCTTTTCTTGAAAACCTTCGTGTCGCATCTCTGGAAGATACTGAACCTAAATACCAAGTTTGGTGTTTATCCGATTGTTCGTTTCCGAGTTATGCTGTTCACAGACACACACACACACACACACACACACACTAACACACAGACACACACACACACGGACATGTTTCCAAAATTGCTTTTTTGGATTCAGGGGGTCTCAAAACATATATTTCCGGTGAAATCCCGGTATCGAATTTTTGGGTGGAATGCAATACTTCCCCTACTTACTATACGTAGTAGAGAAAGTAAAAATCTTGTCTTACATCACATCACCTTCCCTACTCACTCTTCTACAAACCATTCTTACCAAAACTTATGCTTTGATCTATTTCATGTTAATCGAGATTAACGTTTGCAGAAATAGATTAACTGTAGGTAGAAGGGGATACAGGAGGCTGGGGCGATTGTCAAATCTTTAAAAAGTCGATGACTGTGTGTTTGCTTTGAAATTCCATTCTTCGCTTGATCACGAGAAAAAATGTATGATGACCTTAGCGCTTAAAAAGGTATAAAGTATGCTTGAAAATTCAAATCAATAATATAAGGAAGTCTCGGGAATGATTAATGTCACAAACCATGTATTAAACATATATTGTGGGTTTTAGCGATATCTAAATGTTTTGTGTATTACTTTCGTGTCTTACTGAGCGGGATTGTTTATATGGTTTCGTCTGTGGCCCGTATTCGGGAGGTCCCGGGATCGATCACTGGCAACCGCCTACTCTGGTCCATGGGTTTATCGTGGTTTTCCCGGGTCGCCAGGCGAATGCTGGGGTGGTTCATTTCTACCACGACTCTCCTCCCTCTCGTTTCCTGTACTCAACATCTTCGCTGCGGTACCGCTCAGCTAGGTCTCTCCTCAGCGTGGGGTTCCGCTTCGGGGAACCCTTGAAGTTGGTGGCTTGTGGGCAGGGACTGTGCGGCGTCGGATGCGTTCTATCTGGAAACGTTAGGGACGCCGTCCATGCTTGCGCCCGTCGGCATACAGATCTGGTCGTCCTTCGGGTCACTCCCCTCATCTTACCCTCCCAGGTGTCACGTTGGAAGCATAATGGGCCGTGTGGGCCCCTCCGTGAATCGTTACTTTACCTTTACGTCCTTCTCGAATAGTGCTTATAGACAAAGTTTTATCAGACACAGAAAACACAGGCAATCAGAACATACTCAACCAAAAATATTTCTCTTTTTGTGCTTGGGTTTTTACAGCCAGTGGAAGGCGACCCTTTAAACTAGAGATATAAAAATGAAATAGTAAATTGCGATACAAGTGCGGAAGTGCATCTTGTATATGGGGAAGAAGATCCTATATTCTGCAAAGCACTTAACGCATGTGAATTGCATATCATTTTTTTCGACGACAGTGATTCTGAAGAAAGTATCCCTCAGGTATTGAAGTAGAAGTTTCGACAGTTGTTGCATCGCTTTTGCCAAGTAAATGGAGAGTGAGGTATGAAGTGACATTGAGCGCTATGTTAAATAAAGTTAAGAGGGCGAGTAATATAGTACATGGGAAAACTTTGCTTGCATATGTTGACAGCAGCAACCAGCCGAAAACCGACAACCCTGAAATAGATGATGGGTAAGTCGTCCTCCGTGGTGTAGTGATTACATGCTAGCCTCTAGTTCCCAAGGTCGCGGGTTCAAACCCGGCGGAGGGCGATGGATATTTTCGGGCGTAAAAATCCTTAACATGGCTTCCTTCGGAAATGAAGTAAAGCCGGTGGTCTCGTGTCGTAGATTTATGGCACGTAAAAGAACCTCAAGCCTGATAAAGAGGCCTCTGAGCAAAATTACCAGTCTTCCACGCCCAATATAGAATGGGACACTAAGGACTACAGCAGTTAAAGAGCGTCCATAAATAAAACTGAATTTTTTTAGATGGTGGGTAAAGGACATAAGGAAGCAGAGTCATGGTAGAAGATGAACCACCCCAGCATTCGCCTGGCGACCCAGGGAAACCATGAAAAACCCGTGCGCCAGAGTGGGAGTTCGCCGGGTATCGATCACGGGTCCCAAACGCGTAGAATGGAACGCTAAGGGCCACAGCAGCTAAAGAGCGTTCACAATGTTACAAACCTTCGTCTCTGTGGGCACATTATTCTATGCATGCAAAATATATTAATTTATTACCGTGGTGATATGACCAGGATAAGAGGTCTTATTAAATGGTCGCGGGTAAAACTTTAACATATTGATAGCTCCTCTTTGGTAACTAGTCAGACCACCATTGGACCTATGCACATTTATCGTTTGCCTGGGGTTTACCTTATGTACCAGGTGGCCCAAACGCGCCGTATATCAAGGGTGCATATATTCCTTCGTGCGTTTAAACATTTGCAGAATCCAATGGGGCACTTCCAAATAAACACAGCTCAGTGGGAAACTGGCGAATTACCGTGAGCTTCTTCTTTTTTTAAAGTTCCATTTATACCGCGCCTTTAACTACAATGGTCTTTTTGGTGGCCTTTCCTGTGGAACATTATTGCCTACAGTCTTTGGGTTTCTAGTAAACTGTGGCTTTAATTATTAGATCACACACACACATTCACAATTCCAGACTCTAGGGAGGATAGGGACCCGGGACCCTTCGAACAGGTGCTTTAACAACTGAGCTATGAAGCCAGCCGAGCTTCGTTCTACTCTTGCTTATCAGCAATGAGCGGATCGCGCTATTGAGAGGCATTTCACAGGCTTGCACTAGAGTGTACTGTCCGTGATGATAGACAGAAACGACCGCAATATTATATACACTATTAACAATATATTAATAACAACAGAATATTACACAGACTTTATTTTCGAGGGAATAAATTCTCTCTTTAGACTAATAATTAAAATGTCTTTATTTGACCTATCTGTATCCGCCCATAGCTATTTTTAAAATTGTGTTTACGTTGTTTGTACGTATAACATTACGTACTATAAGCAACAAACATGAGAGCACGCAGTGTTTCACTGCCATTTTTTCGCTTGCTATTATAAATGTTATTGTTACTATTATCATCATCATCATCATCATAATCATCATCATCTAACGATACTGTTATGTTGACTTCGCTCTTTGAACAGGTGTTCGAAATTTTGGCCCTGTTTACGATGTTCCAACCGCCTCCGTGTATGCATATGGACGTTTCTTAGTAGTAGTAGTAGTAGTAGTAGTAGTAGTAGTAGTAGTAGTAGTAGTAGTGGTAGTGGTAGTGGTAGTGGTAGTGGTAGTGGTAGTGGTAGTGGTAGTGGTAGTGGTAGTGGTAGTGGTAGTGGTAGTAGTAGTATTAGTAGTGGTAGTGGTAGTGGTAGTCGTGGTCGTGGTCGTGGTCGTGGTCGTGGTAGTGGTAGTAGTAGTAGTAGTAGTAGTAGCAGTGGTATTGGTAGTGGTAGTGGTAGTGGTAGTGGTAGTGGTAGTGGTAGTAGTGGTAGTGGTAGTGGTAGTGGTAGTAGTAGTAGTAGTGGTAGTGGTAGTGGTAGTAGTAGTAGTAGTGGTAGTGGTAGTGGTAGTGGTAGTGGTAGTGGTAGTGGTAGTAGTATTAGTGGTAGTGGTAGTGGTAGTAGTAGTAGTAGTGGTAGTGGTAGTGGTAGTAGTAGTAGTAGTAGTGGTAGTAGTAGTAGTGGTAGTAGTAGTAGTGGTAGTAGTAGTGGTAGTAGTAGTAGTAGTAGTAGTGGTAGTAGTAGTAGTAGTAGTAGTAGCAGTAGTAGTAGTAGTAGTGGTAGTAGTAGTAGTAGTAGTAGTAGTAGTAGTGGTAGTAGTAGTAGTGGTAGTAGTGGTAGTAGTAGTAGTAGTAGTAGTGGTAGTAGTAATGGTAGTAGTAGTAGTAGTAGTGGTAGTGGTAGTGGTAGTGGTAGTAGTAGTAGTAGTAGTAGTAGTAGTAGTAGTGGTAGTGGTAGTGGTAGTAGTAGTAGTAGTGGTAGTGGTAGTAGCGGTAGTAGTAGTAGTAGTGGTAGTGGTAGTAGTAGTAGTAGCAGTAGTAGTAGTGTAGTAGTAGTAGTATTAGTGGTAGTGGTAGTAGTAGTAGTGGTAGTGGTAGTAGTAGTAGTAGTAGTAGTAGTAGTAGTAGTAGTAGTAGTAGTAGTAGTAGTAGTAGTAGTAGTAGTAGTAGCAGCAGCAGCAGCAGTAGCAGTAGCAGTAGCAGTAGTGGGTTTTTAGAGCGCTAATGCGCTAGTTTCCATTGATATGTTTCTACCTGAAATTGCCCCCTTGAGTTCTACAATTCTTTTAACACACGAAGGATTATACGGCGCGTTTGGGCCACCTGGTATAATAATTATATTTCTGTTGAAATGTTCTTCAATGTTAATGTTAAAGCACACGAAGGATACTAAATTGAGGATTTATTTATGGACGCTGTTGAACTACTATGGTTCTTAGCGTCCCATTCTATATTGGGCGTGAAACACTGGTAATTTTGCTCAGAGGCCTCTTTATCAGGCTTGAGGTTCTTTTACATGCCATAAATCTATGACACCGGACCACCGGCTTTACTTCCCTTCCGAAGAAAGCCATGCTAAGGATTGTTAAGCCCGATAAAATTCATCACCCTTTGCCGGGAATGAATCCGCGATCTCGGGATCTAGAGGCTAGCATGGTACCCCAAGACCAAGGACGACTCGAATATATGTTACTTTCTGTATTACGTAAAGTAGGGGAAGTATTGCATTCCACCAAAAAATTCGATACCGAGATTTCACCGGAAATACATGTTTTGAGACCCCCTGAATAAAAAAAGCAGTTTTGGAAACATGTCCGTGTGTCTGTGTGCCTGTGAACAGCATACCTCAGTAACTAACAGTCGGATAAACACCAAACTTGGTATTTATGTTCAGTATCTTCCAGAGATGCGACACGAAGGTTTTCAAGAAAATCCCCCCACCCCAGATTACCCTCTACATGCAACATTTTTCGAAAATTTTAATTTTCTCAAAAATGGCTCTAAGATTTTGATTAAAATATTATATGCTTAAGACATTTTCATGACAAATGAAATGTATATCTTGAGTTTTCTGGGAATGTCTCCAAAAGTTTTCTTCATTGTAAACAACTTTTGCATAACTGGTAAACCATAAGAGATAGACAAATTTTACTACACAAAAGATGTAGATCGCGTTAAAATACACAATTTATGTCATATACAATTTTTTGTTGAGTGAACTATTTCCGAAATATTGTTTGTTATTCCCTTAAATTTTCCAATACATATACTTTTTCTCAAAATCGTTATTCATTTTTACTTTCTCTACTACGTACAGTAAGTAAGGGAAATATTGTATTTTTATGTCCTGGACATGCAAAGAGAATGGAATGCGCCACATAGCAACCAGCTCTTAAAATATTTGACTATCGCTTAAAACCTACCATATTCCCCTTGCACCTACAAGAAAATTAGCAATAATATTAACATCTCGATTAACATGAAGCATATGGAGAATAAGCGCTTGTAAAGATAGTTGGTACAAGAGTAGAGAAAGTCATGTGAGTGTAACACATCAGATTTTTATATATGGTGATGTTAGAACATTTGATTTCTGAAAGAGAGGTGTGGAGCTGTGCTTGTTTGTCATCGCAAAAGAAGTGTTCTGGGCGCGGGCGCTCACTTCCGTCTGTACTCCAAGAGATAGCGTTCGTCAAAAATGAATCAGCGTTGACATTCGCGTGCTGCAGTGTTCGAGGAATCCCTCGGATGTGAATAAGGGATCTCAGAAAACGGGGACTCCGCCGCTGAAGCACGGGTCTCACCCGTTTTCTGTAATGCAGTTCGTTTTTAACTTAGATTTGTCTTCAGATAAAGCATCCGAGCATAAGAATGTAATATTGCTTATACTACTCTATACTCTAGTATGTGACAACAGCTGTGAAAAAAATCTGATGTGTTACATTCACATGACTTTCTCTACTCTTGTACAAACTATTTTTACAAACTCTTATGCTCCATCTATTTCATATTAATCGAGATAAACATTTGCAGAAACGATCTTTTGACATGCAAAGAGAATTATATTTTACATATAGCGACCAGTTCTAAAAATATTTGACTATCGCTTCAGGCGTACAATGTTCCCCTTGTTTTGTAATTGCAAGGGCACTATAGAAATACAGTAGCCTTAAGAATAGGTATACATATCTCTTAATAGCTGGTTGCTAGGTGCAGCACCATTCTCTTTGCAACAGATTAATACTCTTTGCATAACCAAGACAAAAAACAAATGAATAACGAATTCCCATTTGAGAAAATAAGTATTGAAAAATTTAAGGGAATAACAAGCAATATCTCGAAAATGGTTTACTCAACAAAACAAATGTATATGACATAAATTGTGTATTTTAACGCGATCTACATCTTTTGTGTAGTAAAATTTTGTCTATCTCTTATGGTTTACCAGTTATGCAAAAGTCGTTCACAATGAATACTTTTGGAGACATTCCCAGGAAATTCAAGATATACATTTTATTTGTCATGAAAATATCTTAAACATATGATATTTTAATCAAAATCGTTTGAGCCATTTTTGAGAACATTACAAGTTTCGAAAAATGTTGCATGTAAAGGGTAATCTGGGGTGGGGGGGATTTTCTTGAAAACCTTCGTGTCGCATCTCTGGAAGATACTGAACTTAAATACCACGTTTGGTGTTTATCCGACTGCTCGTTTCTGAGTTATGCTGTTCACAGACACACAGACACGGACATGTTTCCAAAAATTCTTTTTTTTGGATTCAGGGAGTCTCAAAACACGTATTTCCGGTGAAATCTCGGTATCGAATTTTTGGGTGGAATACAATACTTCCCCTACTACTATACGTAGTAGAGAAAGTAAAAATCTTAAAACTGATTGTATTACTTGTTTTAAATACTTTGAAAATATTTAGCACACTGTAAGATTTATTCAAAGCAATTCTGATGTGTTACATTCAAATTAACTTTCTCTACCCATTATCGTTTTTTATACAACTACAAACCATTCTTACGAAAGCTTATTAGTTTCTCTAAGCGTATAGTACGTAGAGAAGGTATGCATTCAATCCAAAAATTCGATATCGAGATTCACCGGAAATACATGTTTTGAGACCCCCTGAAAATAAAAAAACGATTTTTAGAAAAGGACTACGCGCGCGCTTGTGTGAGTGTCTGTCTGTCTTTGAGCAGCATAACTCAAAAACGAAATGTCGGATAAACATCAAACTTGGTATTAAGGTCAATACCTTCCAAAGATGCGAGACAAAGATCTTAAAGAAATCCCCCACTTCAGACTACCCTTTTACAGGATAACTTTGATTAAATACCATATATTGAAGATATTTGCATGACATGGTTTTCAAATCCCGGCTATAGCACTGAATTTTTCAGTATGATTCTACCTTTCCAACCCTTGTCCTACCCATGACTTGTAACAATTACTAATTCCATTAGATGGCTGATAGTTGGTTAAACTATAAAGCCCGGGGCTTAAAGTACTTACGGCACTGTAAGTCACTATTGGACTAGGTATGTCATCTCAAAATGAATTTGAAATCTCCTTGTGGTACCGGAAAAAATTATGATGTGATAGATTCACATTACTTTTTCTACCCTCTATCTTTTATTACTAGGTATACAAATTATTCTTATTCAAGCTTATTTTTCTATCTACTATATTTTTATCCAAACAAACGTTTGCAGAAATAGCTACATTGCACATTTCGTTATAGGTACAAAGGGCACAACGACAGTCAGATTTTTAAGAACTGGACACTATATGCTGGCCTTAAAATGCAATACTGTTTCCATGGAATCGCGAGAAACACCTGAATACTGAAAACACTTCAGTGACAAAGAAATGAAAAATTCGAAACATTAACAACGGATATCTCAAAAATGGCTCATGCCACAAAAAATTATTTGAAACAAATTTGTGTTTTAAGGATATTTACATTTTTGAGCAGTACGTTTTCGTCTATCGCTGAAGGATTATCAGCCATACAACATTACACAAAATTCTTTCCAAATGAAATGGAATTCAAGGCTATTCCAGAAAATTGAAGATATACATTTTATTTGTCATGTAAAATCAAAATCCTTTGAACCATTTTATTAGAAACTCAAAATTTTTGAAAAATATTTATGTAAAGGGTAGTCTGGATTGGGGGATTTTCTTGAAAATTTTCGTGTCGCATCTTTGGAAGATACTGAACTTAAATACCTAGTTTGGTGTTTATCCGACTGTGCGTTTTTAAGTTATGCTATTCACAGACTACAGACATCACACACAGACACACACACGTACCTTTTTCCAAAGGATTTTTCTTGGAGTCAGGGTGCCTCAAAACATGCATTTGCGGTGAAATCTCGATATCAGATTTTTGGGTGAAATACAGTACTTTCCCTATTAGATATACGTAGTAGAGAAAGTAAAAATCCGATGTGTTACACTCACATGACTTTCTCTACTCTTGTACAAACTGTTTTTATAAACGCCTATTCTCCATATGCTTCATGTTAATCGAGATGTTAATCTTATTGCTAATATTCTTGTAGGTGCAAGGGGAATTGGTAGGCTTTAAATAATAGTCAAATGTTTTAAGAGCTGGTTGCTATGTGGAGTATTCCATTCTCTTTGCATGTCCAGGACATAAAAAAATGGATAACGAATTCCCATTTGAGAAAAAGTATAAGTATTGGGAAATTTAAAGGAATAACAAGCAATATCTCGAAAATGGTTCACTCAACAAAAAAAAAATGTATATGAAATGAATTGTGTATTTTAACGCGATCTACATTTTTTGTGTAGTAAAATCTTGTCTATCTCTTATGGTTTACAGTTATGCAAAAGTCGTTCACAATGAAGAATACTTTTGGAGGCATTCCCAGAAAATTCGAGATATGCATTTTATTTGTCATTAAAGTATCTTAAATATATGATATTTTAATCAAAAACGTTAGAGCCATTTCTGGGAAAATTAAACTTTTCGAAAAATGTTCCATGTAAAGGGTAATCTGGGGTGGGGGGATTTTCTTGAAAACTTTCGTGTCGCATCTCTGGAAGATGCTGAACATAAATACCAAGTTTGGTGTTTACCCGACTGTTCGTTTCTGAGTTGTGCTGATCACAGACACACAGACACACACACGGACATGTTTCCAAAAATGCTTTTTACACATAGCGACCAGTTCTAAAAATATTTGACTATTGGTTAAGGCCTACTATGTTCCCCTTGTTTTGTATTTGCAAGGGCAATATAGAAATACAGTAGCCTTTAAGCATATTCATATCTCTTAATAACTGGTTGCTAGGTGCAGCACCATTCTCTTTGCCACAGATTAATACTCTTTGCATATCCAAGACAAAAAAATTAAGAACGAATTCCCATTTGAGAAAATGTATTGGAAAATTTAAGGGAATAACAAGTAATATCTCGAAAATAGTTCTCTCAACAAAAAAAAATGTATATGACATAAATTGTGTATTTTAACGCGATCTACATTTTTTGTGTAGTAAAATTTTATCTACCCCTTAAGGTTTACCAGTTATGCAAAAGTCATTCACAATGAAAAATACTTTTGGAGACATTCCCAGAAAGTTTAATTGTCATGAAAATATCTTAAACATACGATATTTTAATCAAAATCGGTAGAGCCATTTTTGAGAAAATTAAAATTTTCGAAAAATGTTCCATGTAAAGGGTAATCTAGGGTGGGGGATTTTCTTTAAAACCTTCGTGTCGCATTTCTGGAAGATACTGAACCTAAATACCAAGTTTGGTGTTTATCCGACTGTTCGTTTCTGTGTTGTGCTGTTCACAGACACACACACACACACACACACACACACACACACACACCCACACACACGCGCGCGCGCGCACACACACACACACACACACGGACATGTTTCCAAAAATGATTTTTTTTGGATTCAGGTGAAATCTCGGTATCGAAATTTTGGATGGAATACAATACTTCCCCTACTTACTATACGTAGTAGAGAAAGTAAAAAGAAAGGAAGGATGGTGGTGTTCAGGGTCTACGCAGGGGGGAGGGAACTCAGGAAGCTCAAGCCCCCCTCCCTCCAGATATCTCAAACCTTATTATCGAATCAGTGCAGTCTCATTTTTGTTTTCTGTAACTCATACATTTACAGGTTTAGTATACCACATTGTACCTGTTAATAAATAAGTGAATAAAATACTATATACTTTAAAACAAAAGTAAATATTGAGGGCTAACAGGGAATTAAAATGATCATACCATGTGTTGATTGGAACATTGATTAAACGGATCGCTCTGACGAAGGGTTCCTCGCAACCGGGGCACAGCACTGCAAGCAGACCACAACGGCCCTTTTTGCTTCTACAGTGATCCCTGGGAGGGATAAGGGAAGAGAACCGAAGGACGACCAGATTCGCAGACAACAGGCGTAAGCATGGACGGTGTTTCTAACGTTTCCAGTTCGAAAGCATCCGACGCCACCGATAAGTCACCAAACTCCCTGGTGGGGCCCACTCGGAGGCGGGACCTAACTGAACAGTCCCATAACGATGTCAGGGAAGAAACCTTTACAAAGCGCACAGCCACCGCCCAGCCGCAATCCGACGAACACTGTCGCCTGGTCCTACAACCTTGAAAGACTTGACAAGGAATGTGATGGGTACAGGAAATGAGGGGTAGGAAAGCCGTGGTAGAATGCACCCCAGCATTCACCTGCCGACTTGGGGGAAAACATGAAAAGCCCATGGGTCAGAGTGGGTAGTCGCCGAGAACCGAACCCGGGACCTCCGAATCGAGTGGTCTAATAGTTAACACACCTGACTATATGAGACCTGGCTGGGAAGTTTAGTCTCTATGTACTCTTATAATAAATACTTAAACAAATCTGATGTGTTACACTCACATGACTTTCTCTACTCTTGTACAAACTATTTTTACAAACGCTTATTCTGCATATGCTTCATGTTAATGAGATGTTAATCTTATTGTTAATTTTCTTGTAGGTGCAAGGGGAATATGGTAGACTTTAAGCTATAGTGAAATATTTTAAGAGCTGATTGCTATGTGGAGTATTCTATTCTCTTTGTATGTCCAGGACATAAAAAAAATGAATAAAGAATTCCCATTAGAGAAAAAGTATTGGAAAATTTAAGGGAATAACAAGCAATATCTCAAAAATGGTTCACTCAACAAAAAATGTGTATATGACATAAACTGTGTATTTTAACGCGATCTATATTTTATGTGTAGTAAAATTTTGTCTATCTCTTATGGTTTACAGTTATGCAAAAGTCGTTCACAATGAATATTTTTGGAGACATTCCCAGAAAATTCGAGATATAAATTTCATTTGTCATGAAAATATCTTAAACATTCATTCATTCATTATCTGTTTACCCTCCTCTTATGTAGGACTTACACCCCCCAGGACTTACAAGCGGGTGCCTGGGGTCAGAGGCCCGTCGAGGAGCAGACACTCATGGATCAGACAGAGCATCCAGGATGGGTGATCAGCCCGATGCCTGGTATGGGATGAAGGAAGTAGATGAAACGAAATGTTGGTGAAATGGATGAAAGGAAAGGTGATGATGGAGCAGTTGGTGGAATGAATGGCGGGGGAAACCGGAGAACCCGGAGAAAACCCGGGCCGCCTAGATGGGAGGCGAGCGGTCTAACCACTCGGCCACGGCGCCTCCTTATCTTAAACATATGATATTTTAATAAAAATCGTTAGAGCCATTTTTGAGAAAATTAAAATTTTCGAAAAATGTTCCATGTAAAGAGTAATCTGGGCTGGGGGGATTTTCCTGAAAACCTTCGTGTCGCATCTATGGAAGATACTGAACCTAAATACCAAGTTTGGTGTTTATCCGACAGTTTATTTCTGAGTTATGCTGTTCACAAACACACACACACGGACATGTTTCCAAAAATGCTTTTTTTGGATTCAGGGAGTCTCAAAACATGTATTTCCGGTGAAATCTCGGTATCGAATTTTTGGGTGGAATACAATATTTCCCCTACTTACTATACGTACTAGAGAAAGCAAAAATTTGTTTGTTGGTGATGCCGACCCATCATATCCTTTATTTAATCAATATACCCTGTTCAGTGATCCAGTTATTGACATCCTCCTCACTTGTATGAGTCACTTCGTGAGTTTCAGCTGTTCCTGTTTCAGCACCCTCTGTGTACATTGTGGCATTTTTGATAGTTTCATTCGCCCATATTTTACTGCGATTCAGCAGACACCTATGTGGCATAGCACCTGAAGAAAGCGTCGCCACAAATCCTATATTACATTCCTACGTCACTTTCCCTACGCACCCAAAATGCGTAAACATTTGGATAGAGGAGAAATGTTTTCCTTGTTTCTAGAAACACAGCACAACAGCCAGCGCCTCTCTCCACCTTTTTCAGGATATCCTGTGACGTCCAAAACAGAGGTTAATGACAGACGTCTGCGTTGCTATGGTTAAGAAACAAAAGAAGCGATTAGTGCGTTATTCACGTTACACAACATTACTTCCTTCTGGGTGTAAAGATGAGCAAGTTTCTATGGGTCACCACAACGGTGTTTTACTATTCTTTGTTTACCACAAACAGTTTGCAACACACATATCACCAGAGTACGTCACAACAGGAACAACCGCCTTTAAATAAACGTATATGATATTCGTTCACATTTTGAGTTAAAAGACAAGATAAAGAAAAACAATAGTTATATTTTTACTTTCTTTGCCGCTTACTTATGTTAAGTAGAGTGCGTTTTAAAATCCCCCAAACCCCAATAAAAGTGTGTGTATGTGCGTGTGTGTGTGTGTATGTGTAAGACAGAGAGAGAAGTATAACTTAAAAATGTGATGCTTTACATTCACATGGCTTTCTTTAGCCACTATCGTTTACTTTTATATAGCCTATGCAAACTACTCTTACAAAAGGTTACTTTCTCTACTACGTATAGTAAGTAGAGAATACAAATAAGCATTTTTGGAAACATGTACGTGGATGTGTGTGTATGTGTGTGTGTAAAAATGACTCTAATGGTTTTGATTAACATGTCATATGTTTAAGATATTTTCATGTCAAATGAAATGTATATCTTGAATTTTCTGGGAATGTTCCCAAAACTTCTCGTCATTCTGAATGACTTTCGCATAACTGGTAAACCGTAAGAAATAGACAACATTTTACTGCACAAAAACTGTAGAGCTCGTTAAAACACACAATTTATGCCATATACATTTTTTTTTGTGGTGAACCATTTCCGAGATATTCCTTGTTATTTGTTTGAATTTTCCAATACTTGTACTTTTTCTCAAATAGGAATTCGTTATTCTTTTGTTTTAATGTCCTGGACATACAAAGAGAATGGAATGCTCCACATAGCAAAACCTCTTTAAAAATTTGACTATCACTTAAAGCCTACGATATTCCCGTTGCACCTACAAGAAAATTAGCAATAAGATTAACATCTCGATTAACATGAGGCATATGGAGAATAAGCGTTTGTAAAAATAGTTTGTACAAGAGTGGAGAAAGTCATGTGAGTGCAACACATCAGAATTTTTTTACTTTCTCTACTACGTATAGTAAGTAGGGGAAGTATTGTATTCCATCCAAAAATTCGATACCGAGATTTCACCGGAAATACATGTTTTGAGACCCCCTGAATCCAAAAAAAAAGCATTTTTGGAAACATGTCCGTGTGTGTCTGTGTGTGAACAGCATAACTCAGAAACGAGCAGTCGGATAAACACCAAACTTGGTATTTAGGTTCTTCTAGAGATGCGACACGAAGGCTTTTAAGAAAATCCCTCCACACCAGATTACCATTTACATGGAACATTTTTCGAAATGGGAATGTCTACAAAAGTATTCTTCATTGTGAACGACTTTTGCATAACTGGTAAACCATAAGAGATAGACAAAATGTTACTATACAAAAATGTAGATCGCGTTAAAATACACAATTTATGTCATATACATTTTTTTATTGAGTGAACCATTTTCTAGAAATTGCTTGTTATTCCCTTAAATTTTCCAATACTTTTTCAAAAATGGGAATCCGTTTTTAATTTTTTTATGTCCTGGACATGCAAAGAGAATGGAATACTCCACATAGCAACCAGCTCTTAAAATATTTGACTATCGCTTAAAGCCTAGCAATTCCTCTTGCATCTACAAGAAAATTAGCAATAAGATTAACATCTCGATTAATATGAAGCTTATGGAGAATAAGCGTTTGTAAAAATAGTTTGTACAAGAGTAGAGAAGGTCATATGAGTGTAACACATCAGAGTTTTTTATATCTACTTCGTTTTAATCTAGGTAAAAGCCTGCAGAAATACGTTCGTTACATAGTTCGTTATAAGTAGGTAAGTACAAGAGGGATACAGGAGGTAGCAGCGTTACTCAAATCTGCAAAACCTGGCTTTGAAATTCCAACCTCTTTCCATTACATCGCGATAAACAATTGAATGACGAGAGCGCTTCAAAAATGACAGAGTGTTGAAAAACGCTCAACGGTAACAACGAATATCTCTAAATATATAAAATAAATTGTGCAGTAAGCTGTTTATCACTGTTTACCGTTGTACAAAATACACAAAATTCCTTCCGAACAAAGAGAACTTCATAAGCTATTAGCAGAAAATTCAAGATGCACATTTTATTAGTCCTGTAAATATATTAAATACATGGAATACACGTGCTTATTATGTTTATTCACTCATCCTAAGCATTCAGATTATTTTAGAAGCATGAGTGTTATTAGTGAAGCGATCGCGGGCCTATTGACAGATACCGTATAACATCCGAGCTCTGCAATGGAGTTTTCATTCTCAACACTGTTACGGCTTTAATGGAATTACATCTCTTTCACGAATATTTTGTATCCTCATGCTGCTCTAGAATCCCTTAGCACTATACCACGCCGCCTTGGTCGTCCTATTAAAGGCTGACTCATTATTAAACAGAGCAATATAACGATCAGAGCAAAATAATATTACAACACTTTAATGCTTGTGGCACCGTCTTCTGTTTAGCGGATAAACATTTGATGAAATGGTTACCAACGCTATGATCAGAGTCTCAGAACTTAATATTTTTGTAACACTGCAGAGACTGGGCGCTTCGATTGGTATGCTACTCTTAGTCCGGACTTTTAAGATTAAAAAATAAAGCATATAAACCAATATAACAAAATGATCACAGCAAAATAATTTAGTTTTAAGCTTGTGGCACTGCCTTCTGTTTAGCGGATAAACATTTGTTGACATGGTTACCAACGCTATGATCAACGTATTCTTCTGTTTGATCGCAACTAATATGGGTGGCAATGAAATTCAACAGCCAATTGTTGTGAAATTGACGCATAGATATTTTGCAAATATTTTATAAATTAACGAAGTAATTTTAGAATTTAATATTTTTACGATATTGTAGAGACCGAGATCTTTCTATTTGTATGCTACACTTGTGCGTACTTTCAGAATTAATGCGTAAATTCGTGTACAGCTCCAAATTATATATATCCTGCGTGGTGTAGTTGTTACCATGCTAGCCTCTATTTCCCGAGGTCGCGTGTCCAAACCCGGCGGAGGGCGATGGATTTTTTTCGGACGTAAAAATCCTTAAAATGCCTTCCTTCGGAAGAGAAGTAAAGCCGGTGGTCCCGTGTAGTAGATTTACGGCACGTAAAAGAATCTCAAGCCTGATAAAGAGGTCTCTGAGCAAAATTTCCGGTCTTTCACGCCCAATATAGAATGGAACGCTAAGGACCACAGCAGTAATAGAGCGTCCATAAATAAAACTCAATTTAATTTTAATTTATAAGATAGATACGGTGATTTAATCCAGATCGTTAGAGCGATTTTGAAAACATCAAAATAAAAAAACTTTCTTTTCACGTAAAGGGTAGCTTATCTACGCTTGAAATTCTTTGTGCCACATCCTTCGAAGTTTGATATTTGTTGCCTTTCTCTAAGAATGTATGCTTTGGATTCAGGGGATCTGAAAAAAATTATTTCCGTGAAATTTGTATATCGAATTTTTGGGTGGAATGCATTTCCTCTGCCTACTGCAAGTAAAGATAACATGTCGGAAAACAACAAACCTAGCACCTATTTAACTTCAGCATTTTGCAAGAATGCAACACGAAGGAATTCAAGAATCCCTCACCTAAACTATACTTTACGTTGAATATGTTTCGTTACTTTTTATTTTCTCCTAAAAATAGCTCTAACAATGTTGATTAAAATATCATAGCTTTAAGATATTTGCATGACAAGCAATATGTGTAGTTAAATTTTTCTGGGAACAGCCTATGAAGTCCTCTTCATTCTAAATAACTTTTGTGTTGTATTATTATTATGTATAATTAATTACACTTTTTCTAGATCATAGCCTGGCCTTGACAAGTTTTTATTATAGAGTCAACTGAAAAATTCAATGCCACAACCGTGCGGTTGCTCTAACCATTGAGCTACTCTGACAACATACCGGTAGGACATTAAATTCCCCAATTGACTCAAGTTGTTTCCCAGACACACCTACTAAGGCATCTCACTAGAGATGACAAGCTTAGCGGCGACTTGCAGTTGACTCTATATTAAAAACTTGCCAAGACCAGGCTATTGTCTAGAAAACCTATAATTAATTATACATAATAATAATAATAATAATAATAATAATAAAGTTAAACCTTAAGAAATCCTTAACCCAGCACTGAAGTACTTGTGATTGCAGGTCGCCACTGAGATTGTCATCTCGAGTGAGATGCCTTGGTGGTCTGTCTGGGAAACAACTGGAGTCAAATGGGAAATTCAATGTCACCCCGGCATATTGTCACAGTAGATCAATGGTTAGCGCAACCGCATGGAGAGCGGGAAAACCGTGTACAAATCCCAGCTGTAGCATTGAATTCTTCAGTTGACTCTTCCTATATATTAAAAACTTTTGTATAACTTGTAAACCGTAAGAGATATGCAAAAACGTACTGCACAAAAATTGGAAATCGTTAAAACACACAATTTATATCAAATAATTTAATATTTTTTCTGGCACTGAGCATTTCCAAGACATTCCTTATTATTGGTTTGTATTGTCAAATACCTTTAACTTATTCCAACCGCTGAGTCCTATTCGTTCTTTTCTCGTGGTCATGCAAAGAGAACAGAATTTGAGTTACCACATAGCGAATCACTTTTAAGACATTTGACTGTCGCTTAAGTCTACGTATCCCTCTTCTATATACAACGAAATGTGTAATAAAACCGTTTCTCCAGATCTTTAATCTCGATTAATATGAAACAGATAAATAAGAATGAGCTTTTACAAGAATAGTTTGTAGAAGTTTGGGTAGGGACAGTTCTGTGAATGTAATAAGTTCAACATATTTTTATTTGTGTTTAATTTGTATAATAATTAGCAACATAGTGAATGTGTTTATAGACTCTCGTTCGAAACCGTTTCAGTGTGGTGTAATGGTTTATTTGTCAGATGAGAGACCAGGTTTAATTTCCCTACCGAGTATTAGCATTTTAATCTACATTAAGTCTTAAACGTATTTCCAATAATTTCTGCAACTTCCTTAAAACCTCCCAGGTCCATTGTTATGCTGTGAGAAACGTCCGGTTTCCTAGGACACCCCTTAAGATATCTTTGCAAACCTTGGGGAATCTCATGGAGTTACAGAAGACCCTATAATACAAGGTAACAGTAAAACACCACATACCAGGTGACCCAAACAAGCCGCTCTTTATGTTTCGCGAATACATAGGTGCAAAAGAAGTTGCCGCGTCACTCATTTTCAAAGGGGCAGTGCAGGTACGAAGCGAAAGGTCACTGAGGTAGTGCTTGCTTTCTGCACGTGTTTACTTCGTGATTATAAGTATCGCGTGGTTGCCTGCTTTCAGTTCGACCCAAGTCATTCAGGTAAACACCAATTCACCAACAATGAATACACGGATAAGGTTATGGTCTATGGGAAGACGCACGGAAATATTCTGGGCGCCTTATTCGACACATTGAGACGCAATTAAGAACTGGTGGATTATTTCTCCTCGTAATAATTAGGGAAAAGAAGAGCTGCAACTGACCTGGGGGTTCAGGGACTTCAACACAACGGATTTTGAAGTAGTGACGTAGCATCTCTATAAACTGCTTTTACACCAACGGCTTTATGGAATGATTTCCAGAATCATGTACCTGTTTGTAGAAGGCTCTGAAAAGAAATAAATAAAAATCCCGATTTCACCAGTCAGATTATTGTGGGAAGATGAATTTTATTTCGTCAATGCCTCCAATCAAACAAACATAATCTCCATTATTGGACTACTGAGAATCCTCGCTGGTTACGACCACATCATGCCCAGGCTCCTTGGGGAGTTAACATGTGGACGGCACTCGGGGAGATAACATAATTGAGGTAGTTTATTTGGCTCCTAGGCACTGGGTAGCTGTATTTGCAATTCCTCCATAGTGAACTGAACGCTGAGAACCTTGTAGAAGACGTACCACTTTAGTTAACTCTAATCCACTGGTTTCAGCACTATGGCACACCACCCCATTATTCTAGAGGAACTTAAAAAATCTCACAGCGGTATACACCGGACGATGGATAACTCATGGTGGTTGCATTCGGTGGCTGGATTATTTTCTTATGTGGACATATCAAAGCTGAACCAGAAAATCCAGAAATTTTAAAAGAAAGAACTTATGTCTGTACTTCATTATGAACAGAAATGTTAAAATGTGTCCATGCTGACACTGAGAGGCCCCACATCAGTGCATCTCCAAGGCGGACATGTATTTCAGCATATTCATTATGAATGATGCACCAGTAGGACATCAATTAATTCTAGCGTAGCTTTTTAAAGCTACGCTAGAATTTGATGTCCTACTGGTGCATCATTCAGGATGTATCTTTATTGGTGTCATATATTTGGGAGACGGGTTCCTGACATCAAAACAGTATAAAAGCTCATATATACATGGGTCTGAAAATCAACCGTTTCGTTGTTATAGGTCAAATAAGATGTACTCCATGAGTGAACAGGCGGATATGCACTACACGTATGGCCGTGCAGACGGCAATGCAGCACGAGCACGTGAAAGGTACCCTGACAGGCAGTTACCGTGTACAAGAACATTCGCACGAATTCACCAACGCTTGAGAGAGAAAGGCGCATTTGAGAAGAGTACTAGGGATGTTGGGAGACCAAGAGCGGTACGAGGCATTGAGCTTGAAGAACGAGTTCTTCGTGCTATGGATGTAGACCTATCACAAAGCACAAGACGCATGGCTGTAAGGGAAAGAGTTAGTCATAGGACTATCTGGAGAATTCTGCATGAAAATCTTCTGTACCCGTATCACCTTCAACGTGTGCAAGGATTAAATGAGGTGGACTTTGAGACAAGAAGGCGTTTCTGTCAACGCATGTTACAGCAGCGCGCTGTGTTTATCAATTTCCTAGCCTGTATCTTATTCACGGATGAGGCTGGTTTTACTCGCGACGGCAACTTCAATTTTCATAACACTCATAACTGGGCATTTGAAAATCCTAATGAAGTACGACAGGACAACCATCAACAGAGGTTCTCTCTCAACGTTTGGGATGGAATCATTCATGATCACCTTATTGATCCCTACTTCTGCCCTCCGCGTCTGAATGGACAAACCTATCTCCAGTTTTCAGAAATGAGTTGCATCACTTAACTGACAATATGCCTCTGGAATTCATCCAACAGTTGTGGCGCTCCAGCTCATTTCAGTATGATAGTTCGTAAGTTTTTGAATGATCGATTTTCGCAAAGATGGATTGGTCGAGGGAGACCTATTGCATGGCCTGCTCGATCGCCTGAATCCAATGGATTTATTCGTCTGGAGACATTTGAAGTCCTTGGCTTATGCAACTCCTGCACCTGATGTTGACATTTTGAGATCGAAACTGGATTTGACGAAATACAAAACACACCAGAAATTTTCAACAGAGTACGTCAGAGCATGTAACGCAGGATTACTGCATGCATCGAAGCAAGAGGAAGCCATTTCGAGCAATTTTTGTAACTTTCGATTTTGTGTTGTAACTCTGAAATAAATTATTTTCAGACCCATGTTCATATGAACCTTTTTTACTATTTTGATGTCAGCAACACGTCCCCCGAATATATGACATCAATATAGATACATATATAGCATTTTGCTTAATCTTGTCAACCTTCTAGCACCAATTGATGCTATATTGTAATGATTGTAGATTAACTAATGTAATTATACGACTTAACACCTGTACTGAGGATTTTTCCCAGCGGCAAATCGGAATTATTGTTTATAGGCGATATGGTTATTAAATAACCCCAAAAAATCACTCGCACACGCAAACATCAGATCCTACATACTGTGAAACATTCTTGATTAAAGAAAACTTTCTCGAGCCCAGCCGGGAATCGAATCCGGGACCCCTACAAGCAGGAAGGTGTTCTAACGACTGAGCTATGGTATTAGTCATAGCAGTTAGTGTATTTGTTTTCAAGCATTGGTCTTTCATTTCTCTGTAAAGAGTCCCCTTTACAGTTCTGCTTAGGCAAACCTTTTGGCACCCGCGCTATCCCGGATAAACTACTTTACTGAAGAACAGCTTGGGTGGGCCACCTGGTATGTAGACTTGCAAAACGCAAAGTTCTCATTGGTGTACGTAAAGAAGCGGCATTTTTGTTATGACGACAGAACAATGGAGTTAAATAAAGAATGTTAGCAAGGAATATTCTTGGATATAGTTTGTTTGAAATGTATACACATTTAAGAGTAATTTATGCGTGGAGCAAGCTGAAAATTAATCTTTTGTCATTCCAAATGCATCTGTAGTCAGGATAAATTTAGCATGCTTACACGCGCCACAATCCAAAAGTGGCGCTAAATCATCTCTGAAACGTAAAAGTTCATGTACGTGATGAATATCCTTTCCATGATATCAGTGTGAATCATTGGAGAAGTACTTGGAAAAATATGTTTCTTGAGGAATGCATTTTTAAAAATAAATCCTGTGTGAGTGTGTATCTAGCAATTTCCATACTGGGTTTCTAATACTTGTTTTATTTCAGCGATTTTCGATATTTTTAATTTTTCTTTAACGCAGGTTTCTCCTCCACCTACTGTATTGTATTTTCTGGAAACAGCTTATGAAATCCTCATCATTCGGAATGAAGTTTATATAGCTTTGAATAGCTGGTAAACCTAAAGAGAGATAGATCAAAATGTACTACACGAAAATTATAGATATATTTAAGACATAGTCTACATCAAACAATTTGTTGTCGCATTAACCTTTTCCGAGATATTCATTGTAATTGATTTGTAACATTCTTTTTACTTTCTCTACCACATACCTAGTAGGTAAAGATGGTAATGCATTCCAACTAAAAATTCAATACATTCGATGCAGATATAAAAACGGAAATGCATGTTTTGAGACCCCGAAAACAAAAAAGCATTGTTAGAGAAAGGTCCGTTTGTCTGTCTGTATATGTCTATGAACAGCATAATACAAAAACTGGGATAAACACCAAACTTTATATTTAGGTTCAGTATCTTTCAAAGATGCGACACGAAGATTTTCAAGAAAATCTCTCCACCAGCCCAAACTACCCTTTACATGGAACATGTTTCGAAAATTTTATTTTATAAAAATGGCTCTAACGATCTTGATTACAATGCCATATGTTAAAGATATTTACATGACGAATAAAATATATGTCTTGAATTTTCTGGGAAAAGTGAAGTCCTTTCCAATCGGAACGAATTTTGTATAATGTTATATAACTAATAAACGTTAAGCTGTAAACGAAAACGTACTACACAATAAGTGTAGATCTCTTTAAAAAACACAATTTATGTCAAATGAAATTTTTTGTGGCTTAAGCCATTTCTAAGATATCCGTTATTAATGGTTCAAATTATTCATTACTGTCATTCTTTTAAAGTCTTGTCAACATTCATTTGTTTATCGCGATAGCATGGAAACAGTATAGAATTTTAAGGCCAGTGCATAGCGTCCAGTTCTTAGACATCTGACTATCGCTGTGCCCTATGAATATAAAACGAAATGTGAATGTAGCTACATCGGCAATGGTTTATTTGGTTTAAAATTCAGTAGATAGAAAAATAAACTTTATTACGAATAGTTTATATATCCATTAATAAACGATAGAGATTAGAGAAACTCATGTAAATGTAACACATCAGAATTTTTACTTTCTCTATTAAGTATAATAAGTAGGGGAAGTATTGTATTCCACCCAAAAATTCGATACCGAGATTTCACCGGAAATATATGTTTTAAGAGCCCCTGAATCCAAAAAAGGTATTTTTGGAAACATGTCCGTGTGTGTCTGTGAACAGCATAATCAGAAATGAACAGTCGGATAAACACCAAACTTGGTATTTAGGTTCAGTATCTTCCAGAGATGCGACACCAAGGTTTTCAAGAAAATTCCCCACCCCAGATTACCGTTTACATGGAACTTTTTCGAAAATTTTAATTTTCTCAAAAATGGCTCTAACGCTTTTGTTTAAAATATCATATGTTTAAGATATTTTCATGACAAATGAAATGTATATATCGAATTTTCTGGGAATGTCTCCAAAAGTATTCTTCATTGTGAGCGACTTTTGCATAACTGGTAAACCATAAGAGATAGACAAAATTTTACTACACAAAAAATGTAGATCGCGTTAAAATACACAATTTATGTCATATATATTTTTTTGTTGAGTGAACCATTTTCGAGATATTCCTTGTTATTCCCTTAAATTTCCCAATACTTATACTTTCTCTCAAACTCGTTATTCTTTTTTTTCTGTCATGGACATGCAAAGTGAATGGAATACTCCACATAGCAACCAGCGCTTAAAAGATTTGACTATCGCTTAAAGCCTACCAATTCCCCTTGCATCTACAAGAAAATTAGCAACAAGATTAACATCTCGATTAACATGAAGCATATGGAGAATAAGCGTTTGTAAAAATAGTTCGTATAAGAGTGGAGAAACTCATGTGAGTGTAACACATCAATTTTTATTTATGTCTCATTTTTATAATAATTAGAAGCTAATACAATCATAATAAATTCCAGGTCAGTGCCCAAAACCCTTTTAATGTGTTTAGAGACTCTCATTCGAAGCTGTTGCTGTGTGGTGTAATGGTTTATGCTTGGTTTGTCATATGAGAGACCAGGTTTAATTTGCCCACGTGTATTAACATTTTAATCTACCTTATTAAGTCTTAAACGGCTTAAACGTATTTCTGAGTTCTGCAACTTTCTGAAAATATCCCAGGTCCATTGACAAGCTGTGGGAAACGCCAGGTTTTTTGGACACCCCTTAATATATCTTCACAAACCTTGGAAAATATCATAGAATTACAGAAGACCCTATAATACAAGGTAACAGTGAAATACCACACATATGCAGACTTCCAAAATGCTAAGTTTTCATTGGTGTACGTCATGAACCGACATGTCTGTTACGACGAGAGAACAAATGGAGTTAAATAAAGAATGTTAGCAAGGAATATTATCGGATGTAGTTATTGGAAATGGATACAAATTTAAAGATAATTTATGTGTGGAGCAAGCTGAAAATTAATATTTTGTCATCCCAAGTATATCTGTATTCAGGATAAATTTAGCATGCCTACAGCATCACAATCCAAAAGAGGCGCTAAATCATCTCTGAAAGGTAAAAGTTCATGTGCGTGATGAATATCCTTTCCATGATATCAGTGTGAATCACGGGAGAAGTTCTTGGAAAAATATGCTCCTTGAGGAATGTATTTTTAAAAATAAATCCTGTGTGTGTGTGTGTGTGTGTGTGTGTGTGTGTGTGTGTGTGCGTGTGTGTATCTAGCAATTTCCATACTGAGTTTATTTCAGCGGTTTTCGATATTACTTTCTCTGCTACGTATAGGTAGTAAGTAGGGGAAGTATTGCGTTCCACCCAAAACTTCTATACCGAGATTTCACCGGAAATACGTGTTTAGAGGCCTCCTGAACCCCCCCAAAGCATTTCTAGAAAGAGCGTCCATGTGTGTGTGTGTGTGTGTGTGTGTCTGTGAACAGTATAACCCAAAAACGAAAAGTCGAATAAATACCAAAATTGGTATTTAGATTCAGCATCTTTCAAAGATGCGTAACGAAGATTTTCAAGGAAATCCCCCCGCCATAAGCTACCCTTTACATGGAAAATTTTGATTTTCTCAAAATGACTGTAACGATTTTGATTAAAATATCATATTTTTTTCCTTTGTCGAGTGAACCATTTCCGAGATATTCTTTGTTATTTGTTTGAATTTTCCAGTAGTTATACATTTTCTTAAATGGGAATTCACTATTATTTCTTTTATTTATTTATTTTTTTAAAATTTTTTTCGTATGTCCTGGACATAGGAAGAGAATGGAACGCTCCACACTTAAAGCCTATCATATTTCCCTTGCACCTATAAGAAAATTAGCAAGCGATAGTTTCTGCAAAGTTTT
The DNA here is from genome assembly GCA_030765065.1 of Deroplatys truncata. Lineage (NCBI taxonomy): Eukaryota > Metazoa > Arthropoda > Insecta > Mantodea > Mantidae > Deroplatys > Deroplatys truncata. The sequence continues at coordinate 52,914,436 of CM060975.1, read as the reverse complement.
ATATCGAAAACAAAAGAGGTCCGTGTGTGTCTCTGAATAGCATAACTCAAAAACGAAAAGTTGAATCAACACCAAACTTGGTATTTAAGTTCAGTATCTTCCAAAGATGCAACAGGAAGATTTTCAAGAAATTCTCCCCACCCCAAACTACCCTTTTCATGGAACACTTTTTAGAAAATGTTGATTTCCTCAAAAATGGCTCTAACAATGTTTATTAAAATATCATATATTAAATATATTTACATGAAAAATAAAATGCATATCTTGAATTTTCGGGAAATAGCTATGAAATCCTCTTCATTCGAAGGGTATAACCAATAAACGTTAAGCTGTAAACGAAAATGTACTGCACAAAAGGTGTAGATCTCTTTAAAAAACACAATTGATGTCAAATAAGTTTACTTATGGTGTCAGCTGTTTCTGAGATATCTTTATTAAAGGTTCGAATTGTTCATTTCTTGGTCATTCTCTCAAAATGTTTTCAACATTCAGTTGTTTCTCGCGATTGCATGGAAACAGTATTAAAAAAATAAACTTGAGTAAGATTAACTTGTGTGCCCACTAATAAACCATAGAGAACAGAGAAGGTCATGTGAATGTATCACAGGTTAACGCCACAAAAATATTATATGTCATAAATTGAGTGTTTTAAGGATGTCTACTTTTTTGTGCGGTAAGGTTTTGTCCATCATTTGTTCTTTACCTGTAGTGCACAATTACACAGTCCAGTCATAAGCTCTGTCCTCTATGTTTGTAGCGCTACAACTCAAAAATAAATGATTTAATGGTATTGTTACAGGTTTCCATGGTAGCAGAGTTGTGTAGTTTCCGACATCTACCAATAAATATGGAATGGGGTGTAAATGAAAACAGAATTGCAGTGATTGATTGCTCTTTATAAGTGTGGTAAGAAACCTACTGAAATTTTCAAGTTGTTAAAATAACTGAACATTTCATTAAAATTTGTTTACCGAACTGTCGAGAGATTCGTTGGATCTTCCTCTATTAAAACTTACGAAAATCTGGCAGGCCACGTACCATAAGGACTTCAGGAGTGCTCAAAGCAGTGAGAGAAGGAATACGTCGAAACCCACTCCGGAAGCAAAAAATAAGGCTGGTTCACAACCGCCCGAGAACGGTAACCAGAACAGAAACGAGAACGGGAATGCATATTGACGATCATATCGATCATAAAATGAAAGTCGATTTTGCGCATTGGGATTTCATTTGTTTTTAACTGACCAATGATATTTTTTCACCTACTTCCAATTTAGCCAACATAACGCGGGTTAGCCAACGTCAAAATTCGATAAACATTATCTAAATGCATATCCATTACATTTCTGATCCCTCCAGTTATGCCAAACTTTCATTCCTTTGTTTCATGGCATACATTATAGTTGTTTATATTTCCACCGGTTTTTGCTTTTGCCATTGTTTTTGAGGTAATAGCCAGTTTTGAGTTGCATATAAACAAACTATGTAGGAAACTACACAACTCTGCTACCATGGAAACCTGTAACAATACCATTAAATCATTTATTTTTGAGTTGTAGTGCTACAAACATAGAGGACAGAGCTTATGACTGGACTGTGTAATTGTGCACTACAGGTAAAGAACAAATGATGGACAAAACCTTACCGCATAAAAAAGTACACATCCTTAAAACACTTAAATTATGACATATACTATTTTTGTGGTATTAACCATCCGGAAAAAGTTTATCTCGACATGAAGTAGGCAGAAAAAATTTTGATGTAATCCTTTCACCAGAGGAACCAACGCTCATTGGATTTGCGGGTGTCGGGATGAGATTAGGAAGCACATTTACTAATTTCTTCCAGTTTCATGTTTCCAGCTTGCGACTATAGAGAGCACTAGCGGCTATTTCATGTCACGGCCGCCTAGAATAACCTCTAAAGTGAAGAGTCTAATAAGTACAATATGGATCTAATATGCCGTGCCCCGGAACGAGAACGAAAAAGTTAAAAGTTGGGCAACTCTTCTTTCCCGTTCCCGGGGCCCGGGAAGGCTTCCCGTCGATTGTGAACACTCCCATTTGAATACATGTATTTCAACTTTCTCGTTCTCGTTGGTTGTGAACCAGCCTTTAAATGTATCCGCCAAATCCATGTCTCGGATTATCAGAGAAGACCTTCATATGAGAGCTTATCGACGGTCAGTGGAACATTTTTTAACCTGGAACCTGAAGAAGATCAGGTACTAAATATCAAAGAGGCTCTTACAGTGGCATGCTCAGAATGATCATGAAAATGTCCCCTTCGCAGATAAGAAAATTTTCATAGTGGAGGAGAAGTACAAGCAAAATGACAAAAATATATGCACGGAGCTCAGAGGAAGCTAAAATATCAGTACCTCGGGTCCAGAGAGGGCACCACCCAGCATCAGTGATGGTTTGGTGGGGCGTGTCACATCAAGGAGTAACATCTCTCCATTTCTGCAAACAAGGAGTAAAAACAGAAGCCAGACGGTACCAAGAGGTCATCCTAGAGAGAGTTGTGAGAACCTTGAACATCACACTCTTCAATGGAGGCCATTGGGTCTTTCAGCAAGACTCAGCCCCAGTTCACAAGGCAAGAACAACTCAAGCATGTCTCAGGGACAATGTTCCAGAATTCATTACAGCAGAAGACTGGCCCTCTGGCAGACCAGACCTGAACCCACTGGACTATAGGCTTCGGGAAATCTTGGAGAGTAAGGTCTGTACTAAACCTCACTACAGTTTGGAATTTCTAAAGCAGATCTCGTAAAGGCAGCGCACGAAATTCCTCCAGATGTCATCCATGCTGCAGTAGCAGACTGGTCTAACAGATTAAGGTCCTGTGTAAAGGCCAGAGGTGATCATTTTGAATGATTTATAGTGTAAGAAATGTTCATTAGTCACTGAATATATTTTTGTGTCTTTTTTTTAAGACATATCGCTTCTTATTCATAGGAAGAACTTATGACTGGACCGTTGAGGCAGTATTTTTAACACTTAAATGATATCAGTCTAATTATATAATATAAAATTTAATAACAACCCGCCTTAAAGCAATATGTGTATGTAACAATATATAAAGTGTATGTTACAGTCATTGTATTATGTTTATATTATTATGTAGATGTATAATAATGTTATGTAAATGTATTACGTAGTTTTAACAATGTAGGAGCTGTGAGAATAGAAACAAGCTGCTTTCCATGGCAAACAGTAAAAGCCGAAAGTTGCTAACAATGTGGTAACCTTGAGACAACAATAAATTAGAAAGTTTAATAAAGGCTATTAATAATTCTTGGAACAATATTAATGTAATATTTAAAACAGTTTATAAATAGCCAATCAAAAACTGGAAAAAGCATAAGTTAAATAAAATTATTCTATTGGAGTAGGCTTAGCCAATCAGAGACTTGAAATAGAGGAAATGTGCGAATTCAGGAGGGAGACGCTACATGGAAGCGTAACCAAGCAGTTCGGTACAGGTTCAATGAGAGACATAAAACTTAATTGCGGTGAGAATAATATAAAGTTTACGTGTTAAAAGGTACAATTAACAATAATCTCACAGCTATACAGTATAATACATCAGTGAAGTGTTATTTAATCGTGTGAAAGATTAATAAACAAAGTACAACACAATTATAATTTGTGTAAGCCTTCATTCTTTAGCCGTACCAGTCCTGCTAAGAGATACGTGCTCTAAAAAAATACTAATAACGCAGCCGAGGTATACATATATAATATTAAAATAAACATTACAATACAAAGTTGATTTTTATACGTGGGGCGAAGGCCACCGGAAGCTTTATACCGTACGTGGGGCGAACATTCCTAGAAACAATCTCCCGCAAATTGGCATCCATTACATGCGTGGTCTAATACACATGCTTCAAATTAGTGCCTAAACGTGGAGCAACGCAACAACAATTAAACCCCTTCAAGTTTGGCGCCCAACGTGGGGCTGCAATAACTTCACTGTGTATATAAAACAAATTCAAAATGAATAGGACTCCATAAACTATTCCCACAGAATTAAATATATGCATTTATTGCTTGATACAAGTGCATTAAACATACGGTATTTTAATTAAATTAGTTGTAGCTATTTTTTTAAATCCAATATAACGAAACATTTTCCATGTAAAGAGTAGTTTGGGGTGGAGGAATTTCTTTGTGTGTTTACTTTGAAAAAGACACTGAAGTTAAATACCTTGTTTGGTAATCATCCAACTTTTCCTCCTTGATTTATGCTGTACACATACTCACATAGGTGTGCACACACGCACGCGCGTCCTTTTTCTAAACCTGTATTGTTTTGTGGCTCCGGTGAAATCTTGATATCGAGCTTTTATTGAAATACAATACTTCCTCTACCTACTATAGCTAGACAGTAGAGAAAGTAAAAGCAGTTAATTCGTCCGAATCTGTTTTAATAACAATGAAATGATACGAGTTCTATGATTAATGATTACTTACATTCTTTTTGTTAAAATAGAAGTTCTCCTGTGTATCACAATGGTAGTAGAGTAGTGGCAGTGATATTTATTCTGTCTTAAAGAGCAAATACCACTCTGCAGACATTTTTATAACGAAAAAATCCTATGTGTTACATTCACATGACTTTCCCTACCCTTTATCGTTTATTAGGAGGTATACAAACTATTTCTATGAAAGTTTATTTTTCTATCACTACATTTTAATCCAAATAAACCTTTACAGAAATAGCCACATTACACATTTCATTTCAGTACAAAGAGAACGACAGTCAAATGTTTAAGAACTGGAACGCTATTGCTGCCTTAAAATTCCATACTGTTTCCATGCAATCGCGAGAAACAACTAAATGTCGACAGGGCTTCAAAAGAATGACAAAGAATTGAACGGTTTATAACGACAAAAAACCTTTTTTTTTCCCATTTATATCCCGCCTTTAACTACATTGGTATTATCGGCGGCCTTTTTCCTTTGGAACTTATTGCCTAAGGCAATGGTGTTAACTCGTATTCGTTGGGTTTCTTGCACTTCGGGTTTTTATCATTAGATCACAAACACTCACACGTTCACATTTCCAGACCCTGGGGAGGACAGGGAATAATTTTGGCTAGAGAAAAATTCCCACCCCCTAAACCGGGAATCGGACCCGCGACCCCTCGTACAGCAGACAGGTGCTCTACCGACTGAGCTAAAGGGCCGCTACAAAACGTTATTTTAAATAAATTGTGTGTTTTAAAGATATATATATATATATATACTTTTTGTGAAGTAAATTTTTGTCTCTCTCTCTCTTATTTTCTCCATTTATATAAAATTACGCAATATTCCTTCCAAATGAGGACTTCACAGACTATTTTCGAAAAATGTTACATGTAAAGGATAGTTGGGGTGGAGTATTTTTTTAAACATCTTCGGAAGATACTCAACTTAAACACCAGGTTTGGTATTGATCAGACTTTTGGTTTTCCAATTATGCTGTAAACAGTTACACACACACACACACACACACACACACACACACACACACACACACACACACACACAGGCGGAAACATACACACGCGCGCGTTGGCATTTTTCTAAAAATCTTTTCTCTTTTTAGAGGGGGCCTCAAAACATGCATTTGCGGTGAAATATCAATATCGAATTTTTTGTTAGGAATGTAATACCTTCTCTATCCACTAGGTACGTATTAAATAAATTTTAGGGGACCTCAAAACATATATTTCTGGTGTAATCTCGACATCTAAGTTTTACGTGGAATACCTACAACACTTCCCCTACTGATTATACGTAGTAGAGAAAGTAAAGAAGGCAATACGAATATATACTTTGTCAGTTAAAAGTTACATATTAACATCACAAGATTTAAAACTTAAAAATTCTTATATGGAATATAAAGGATTTAGAATAAACCATGGATATGATCTGGACTTGAATGTTTATTATATAGGTGTTTAACGCGATCAGGCAAGTTTTTATACAGTTTAGATCCTAAATACATATAGCTATTATGAGTTTTAGATAATCTAAAATAAGGACTATTTACATTTGCTTTTGTATTGTTTCTTAGTACAAGGCTTTCAGAGGAGTTGTGTACAAAAGCTAAACTATCCAAAAACATAACGGTTATGTATAGTTAAAACGCCTAATTCAATAAGGAGAGGTCTGAATGTTGAAGGAAAGAGGGAAGTAAAGCCGGTGATCCCTGTGGTAGATTTACGCCACGTAAAAGGACCTCAAGCCTGATAAAGAGGCCTCTGAGCTACTGGTCTTTCACGCCCAATATAGAATGGGACGCTAAGGACCATAGCAGTTGAAGAGCGTCCATAAATAAAACTCAATTTAATTTACATGGTCATTTGTTGACATTCTACTCTATGAACCTTACCAACGCCTCCTAGGAAACGTTGACCGCAACAAGAGATGCGGATGTAGCTAGCAGCACTTATTCTGAGCGCTCGTTTCTAAACAAAACCTAAATTAAGTTTTATTTAGGATGCTCTTTAGCTGCTATGCATCTTAGCGTCCCATTTTATATTGGGCGTGAAAGAATGGAAATTATAATCAGAGGCCTCTTTATCAGGGTTAAGGTTCTTTTACGTGTCATACATCTAAGACATGGGATCACCGGCTTTACTTCCCTTCCTAAAGAAGCCATGCTAAGGATTTTTACGCCTGAAAAAATCCATCACCCTGCACCGGATTGGAACCCGCGACCTCGGGAACTAGAGGTAGCAGGGACATGGTGCCCCTAGATCACGTAGGACGACCTTTCTAAATAAGCTTGTGAGCGAAAATATGCGTGACAATTCCGAGGCTAGTTACGTTAAAACTTCTTGAGGGATGGCGATCTTCTTCTGTTGCTGAAGGGTATATTGAAGACTCGGTGGAAAGAAGAAAGAAACTATCAAAACCGATTTTGGAAGAAGTACCTTACACGTCAACATCCACGGTATCTAACAGAATTGCGTCATCTGCGACTCATAATTCTTCAGTCGGAAATGTCGGAGAAACAAGTGGTGGATGTTCATTTTCAGGGAATACCTACAGTTTCAAACTTCCTAAGAACTGCCATTTTCACTTCCCTGTTGCGAAACAAATCTTTCATCTTTGTGAAGGTAATAAAGCGATGTTAACTTATATTTGTTTTTAAATGATGAATTGTTATGCGGAAAATGCTGGTAAAGTTTAAGATTAACATACAAAACAATGTCGCTTATGTTTCTTGTGTTATGATTAAGTATTTTGTTTAAAACCCTGTTAAAGTTGGTATGATCAGTAACTGCCATCTGTATTTTATTTATTACGCCGCTAGAGTACTGTTTGTTTCAAACCACCTGGAAATATATGCTTTTCCGTCTCCAAATCAGTACTTTAAATTAAACCTTTCCGTTCAGATATTTTCCGTACTCCAACAATAGTTAAAACTGTTAGCCCTACAATGAGCATATGAAACAAATGACCGCGTCCATATCCACGATAATATGCAGTACAATATTTAACCAATCTGTCTGAGGTTTTTTTATGGTTTTCCTCAGTCGCCAAGGTAAATACCGAATTGGATATTTAATACCACGAACCAAAGTTCCACCTCAAGTCTAAAAAACAATAGTAAAAAGAAAAATAAGTGGCATTAGCAAATGCTATGACATCTGTCTACAGACAATGTAAGCAGTTAGACTGGACGGCACCTTTATGGCACGAAGCAGAAGATCTGGCTGCCATGCGCTGGGGGTCTCTGTGACGAAGCAAGACGGTATTTTCCAGGGATGAGACCTAAAAGGCTAACTGTCCGCCTTTCTGTATGAGGGCGGCAGTTAGACTGGACGGCACCTAACGCCATCTGCACGGCATGAAGCAGGTGGTTACAGGGAAGAGACCTAGAAGGCTAATTGTCTGTGTGAGGGCGGCGGTTAGACTGGACGGCACCTAACGCCATCTGCACGGCATGAAGCAGGTGGTTACAGGGATGAGACCTAAAAGGCTAACTGTCCGCCTTTCTGTGTGAGGGCGGCGGTTAGACTGGACGGCACCTAACGCCATCTTCACGGCATGAAGCAGGTGGTTACAGAGATGAGACCTAGAACGCTAACTGTGTGAGGGCGGCGGTTAGACTGGACGGCACCTAACGCCATCTTCACGGCATGAAGCAGGTGGTTACAGAGATGAGACCTAGAACGCTAACTGTCCGCCTTTCTGTGTGAGGGCGGCGGTTAGACTGGACAGCTCCCTAACGCCATCTTCACGGCATGAAGCATGTGGTTACAGGGATGAGACCTAGAAGGCTAATTGTCTGTGTGAGGGCGGCGGTTAGACTGGACAGCACCCTAACGCCATCTTCACGGCATGAAGCAGGTGGTTACAGAGATGAGAACTAGAACGCTAACTGTCCGCCTTTCTGTGTGAGGGCGGCGGTTAGACTGGACAGCACCCTAACGCCATCTTCACGGCATGAAGCAGGTGGTTACAGAGATGAGACCTAGAACGCTAACTGTCCGCCTTTCTGTGTGAGGGCGGCGGTTAGACTGGACAGCACCCTAACGCCATCTTCACGGCATGAAGCAGGTGATTACAGGGATGAGACCTAGAAGGCTAATTGTCTGTGTGAGGGCGGCGGTTAGACTGGACAGCACCCTAATGCCATCTGCATAGCATGAAGCAGGTGGTTACAGGGATGAGACCTAGAAGGCTAACTGTCCGCCTTTCTGTGTGAGGGCGGCGGTTAGACTGGACATCACCCTAACGCCATCTTCACAGCATGAAGCAGGGGTTACAGGGATGAGACCTAGAAGGCTAACTGTCCGCCTTTCTGTGTGAGGGCGGCGGTTAGACTGGACAGCACCCTAACGCCATCTTCACGGCATGAAACAGGTGGTTACAGGGATGAGACCTAGAAGGCTAACTGTCCGCCTTTCTGTGTGAGAGCAGCGGTTGGACTGGACGCCACCCTAATGCCATCTGCACGGCATGAAGCAGGTGGTTACAGGGATGAGACCTAGAGGGCTAATTGTCTGTGTGAGGGCGGCGGTTAGACTGGACGGCACCTAACGCCATCTTCACGGCATGAAGCAGGTGGTTACAGAGATGAGACCTAGAACGCTAACTGTCCGCCTTTCTGTGTGAGGGCGGCGGTTAGACTGGACAGCACCCTAACGCCATCTTCACGGCATGAAGCAGGTGGTTACAGGGATGAGACCTAGAAGGCTAATTGTCTGTGTGAGGGCGGCGGTTAGACTGGACAGCACCCTAATGCCATCTGCATAGCATGAAGCGGGTGGTTACAGGGATGAGACCTAGAAGGCTAACTGTCCGCCTTTCTGTGTGAGGGCGGCGGTTACCTGGACAGCACCCTAACGCCATCTTCACAGCATGAAGCAGGTGGTTACAGGGATGAGACCTAGAAGGCTAACTGTCCGCCTTTCTGTGTGAGGGCGGCGGTTAGACTGGACAGCACCCTAACGCCATCTTCACGGCATGAAACAGGTGGTTACAGGGATGAGACCTAGAAGGCTAACTGTCCGCCTTTCTGTGTGAGAGCAGCGGTTGGACTGGACGCCACCCTAATGCCATCTGCACGGCATGAAGCAGGTGGTTACAGGGATGAGACCTAGAAGGCTAACTGTCCGGCTTTGTATGGGGAGCGACGGTTAGACTGGACGGCACCCTAATACCATCTGCACGGCATGAAGCAGGTGGTTACAGGGATGAGACCTAGAAGGCTAACTATCCGACTTTGTATGGGGAGCGGCGGTTAGACTGGACGGCACCCTAATACCATCTGCACGGCATGAAGCAGGTGGTTACAGGGATGAGACCTAGAAGGCTAACTATCCGACTTTGTATGGGGAGCGGCGGTTAGACTGGACGGCACCCTAATACCATCTGCACGGCATGAAGCAGGTGGTTACAGGGATGAGACCTAGAAGGCTAATTGTCCGCCTTTGTATGGGGAGCGGCGGTTGGACTGGACGGTACCCTAATGCCTTCTGCACGGCATGAAGCAGAAGATTCGCTGGCTACCTTTGTGGCACATGACGGAGCGGGTGGTTACAGGGATGTATAAAGTATTTCGACACAGTATGAAACAAAATATTGTACGCAACTGCAGGAAGGTGTTTTTTCGGTACTCGTTTGGGCATGTTAACAGTCCGACAAGCAGCTGTTTTAGAGAGCATGTACTAAAAAGTTAATTTATTTAGAGAGGGTCTTAAATTACATAAAATCTGGTAACATTGTATTTTTCCTCTTCCCAGAAAATTTTCCTTCTGCCTGCTTAATAACTTGGTTTTTTGTGATGCAAGTGGGGATTTTCCGCACAAATGCACTCGCAATTTAATGCAGGTTTACATTCGTGTGTTGTAAATATAGCTGCATTACTTGGTAAAGAAATGGACAACCGCACGAGTTTCCGGAATGTTACGGCGTGTATATAACGTACCACAACTTCCTAGTTACTTCCAGCCCGTTCAAGGCCCTTCTTCAAACTAGCAAAGCTTCCACATGGGATATTTACGTCGTGCAGCAGAATTTCCTTCATGATGTCAATCTATTCCTCGTCCATCTGGTCATTTATTCTTTCATAAAAGTAAATACCTTGGACAACCAATTCAAAGTTTCCTTATCATATGGCTCAAATTCAAGTAGTCGTGTTTCACATTCGGTAGGTCCTCGATTCGACTCCCCAGCACTAAACCATCTTCACAATAACAGAAGCATTCAGGTGGATACTCTAAAATACGAAGTCTGATGTGCATTCACATGACATTCGCTCTCCATTGTTGTTTATTACTTTCTCTAGCATCCTTTTACGCTAGGTAGAGAAAGGAGTGTATTCAACTAAAAAAGTCGTTACATGTTTTGAGACCCAGTGAACCCAAAAGAACATTTTTTACTTTCTCTACCACTGTAAGTCCGGGTTTCGATTCCAGGCTCTAAGTTGGCGAATGTAAGCCGGCCCTATCCAAGCCTTCACCTCTGGCTTTCTTATGTAAAGCATTCCCAACGTGGTTCGGGTTTCATGGTAAAAGCTGTAGATTCTCTCTGTCTCTGTGTCTAACTGTGAACAGCATAACTCAAAAACAAAAAGTCGGACAAATACCAAACTTGGTGTCTGTTCAATGTCTTCTAAAGATGTGACACGAAGATGTTCAATAAAATCCCCCCCCCGCCGCAGACTACGCTTTATATGAAACACTTTTCTGAGTTTTTTATTTTCGAAAAGATGGCTCCAACGATTTTGATTAATATACCATATATTAAAGATATATACATGCCACATGAAATGTATATCTTAAATTTACGGGGCATAGCCCATAAAGTCCTCTTCATTCAGGGAAGTTGTATAATCTTGTATAACTGGTGAACGTTAAACGATAGACGAAAATGCACTACACAAACAATGTAGATCTCTTTAAAACACACAATTTATTTCAAATAAATTTTTTGTGGCATAAGGCATTTCCGAAATATCCGTTATTAATAGTTCGAATTGTTCTCATTACTTCGTCCTTCTCCTAAAGTCCTGTAAACATTCAGTTGTTTCTCGCGATTGCATGAAACAGTATGGAATTTTAAGACCAGCGTATAACGTCCAGTTCTTAAACATGTGACTATCGCTGTTCTCTTTGTATCTATAACTAAATGTGTAATGTAACTATTTCTGAAAAGGTTTATTTGGATTAAAGTGTACACGCACACGGACATGTTTTCAAAAATGCTTTTTACTTTCTCTACTACGTACAGTAAGTAGGGGAAGTATTGTATTCCACCCAAAAATTCGATACCGAGATTTCACCGGAAATACATGTTTTGAGACACCCTGAATCCAAAAAAAGCATTTTTGGAAACATGTCCGTGTGCGTCTCTGTGTGTCTGTCTCTCTCTCTCTCTCTCTCTCTCTCTCTCTCTCTCTCTCTGTGTGTGTGTGTGTGTGTGTGTGTGTGTGTGTCGGCCTGTGAACAGCATAACTCAGAAACGAACAGTCGGATAAACACCAAACTTGGTATTTAGGTTCAGTATCTTCCAGAGATGCGACACGAAGGTTTTCAAGAAAATCCCCCACCCCAGATTACATTTTACATGAAAGATTTTTCGAAAAGTTTAATTTTCTCAAAAATGCCTCTAACGATGTTGATTAAAATATCATATGTTTAAGATATTTTCATGACAAATAAAATGTATATCGTGAATTTTCTGGGAAGGTCTCCAAAAGTATTCTCCATTGTGAACGACTTTTGCATGACTGGTAAACCATAAGAGATAGACAAAATTTTACTGCACAAAAAATGTAGATCGCGTTAAAATACACAATTTATGTCATATACATTTTGTTGTTGAGTGAAGCATTTTCGACATATTGCTTGTTATTCCCTTAAATTTTTCAATACTTATTTTCTAAAATGGGAATTCGTTATTCATTTTTTTGTCTTGGATATGCAAAGAGTATTAATCTGTGGCAAAGGGAATGGTGCTGCACTTAGCAACCAGATATTAAGAGATATGTATGTGCTTAAAGGCTGATGTATTTCTATATTGCCCTTGTAAATATATATTCCCCTTACATCTACAAGAAAATTAGCAATAAGATAGAGTCTGCAAATGTTTATCTCGATTAACATGAAGTAGATGGAGAATAAGCGTTTGTAAAAATAGTTTGTACAAGAGTAGAGAAAGTCATGTGAGTGTAACACATCAGATTTTTTTGGATTCAGGGAGTCTCAAAATATGTATTTCCGGTGGAATCTCGGTGTCGAATTTTTGGGTGGAATACAATACTTCCCCTACTTACTATACGTAGTAGAGAAAGTAATTAGCTTTAGTAAGTATAGGTTGTATACCCGCTAATAAACGACAAAGGGTAGAGAAAGTCATGTGAATGTATCACATCAGAAGGTTTTTTATTATGTCTCGATAAATAAAATAAGGGCTACTAGCGGTTTAAAATGTATGATAAAGTATTGAAGAAATTACACCAACAGCAACGAATATCGAAATGTTAATACTGGAAACATTCGACATAAATTAAGCACTTCAGCAACTATTTTTTTCATGTAGTAAATTCTGTTTATTTCTTATGCTTTACCAGTTAAAAAAAGTGGATGTGTTAGATTCACATGACTTTCTCTACCCTCTTTTGTTTATTGGTGAGTATACAAATTATTCTTACGAAAGTTTATTTTTCCTTCTACTTCATTTTAATGCAGACAAATCTTTGCAGAAGTAGCTACATTACACATTTCGTTATAAATGTAAAGGGAATAGCGATAATGAAATGTTTTAGAACTGGACACTATACGCTAGCCTTAAAATTCCACGCTCTTTGCATGACATCGCGGGAAAATCGACAGGACCATAAAAGAATGGCTAAGTATTGAACAATTCGAACCATTAGTAATAGATATCTCGGAAATGGCTGATGCCACAAAAAACCTATTTGAAATAGTGTGTTTTAAAGCGATCTACATTTTCGTCTTTCCGTCGTTTACCAGTTGTACAGGACTTCACAGGATTTTCTAGAAAATTCAAGATATACATTTTATGTATCACATAAATATCTTTACTATATGGTATTTTAATCAAAGTCGACAAACATTTTTCATCAAAAGAAAAAAAAGAATATTCCATGTAAGGGGTAGTAGGGGTGGAGGGTAGTGGGGAAGACACTAAACTGAAATACCAAGTTTGATATTTATCCAACTTTTCGTTTTCACTTTCTCTACTACGTATAGTAAGTAAGGGAAGTATTGCATTCCACACAAAAATCCGATATCGAGATTTCGCCGGAAATACATGTTTTGAGACCCCCTGAATCCAAAAAAGAATCATTTTTAGAAAAATGCCCTTGTGTGTACTTATGAACAGCTTAACCCCAAAACAAATAGTCAGATAAATACCAAACTTGGCATTTAGTTTCAGTATCTTACAAAGATGCAACACGAACATTTTCAAGAAAATCCCGCCATCCCCACGCTACGCTTTACACGTAACATTTTTCAAAGATTTTTATTTTCTCAAACAATGACCGATTTTGATTAAAATATCATACGTTTAAGACATGCTTATAGCAAATGAAATGTATATCTTGAATTTTCTGTGAATGTCCTGAAAAACCCTCTTCACTCTGAATGGCTTTTGCTTAACTGGTAAACCGTATGAGATACACAAAATGTTACTACACAAAAAATTTAGATCTCGTTAAAACTCACAATTTATGTCATATACACTTTTTTGTGGAGTGAACCATTTTCGAGATATTCCTTGTTATTTGTTTGAATTTTCCAATACTTTCTGCAAACGTTATCTCGATTAACATGAAGTAGATGGAGAATAAGCGTTTGTAAAAATAGTTTGTACAAGAATAGAGAAAGTAATGTGAGAGCAATACATAAAATTTTTAAGTTATGCTATTCACAAACACACAGGTAGGCATGTATTTCCTGTGAAATCTCGGTATCAAATTTTTGGGTGGAATCCAATACCTTCTCTACCTAGTGTGTACGTGGTATACAAAATAAAAATATTAAATTCATTCCGAAAGAAGGTACATATAAATATTTTAAACGTATAACATTTTAATCAAAATGTTTAGGAACATTATTTTGGAAAATCGAAGTTTACGAAAAATATTCAATGTAAAAGTTAGTTTGGCGTAAAGAAACACCTATCTCTACCTAAAAATGCTCTTTTTATTTATTCAGGGTACCTCAAAACATAGAAAGGAACAGTAAAAATCCGAGAGTTGCATTTCCGTGTCTTTCTCTACCCATTATGGTTTATTACTTTCTCTACTACGTATAGTAAGTATGGAAGCAATGCATTTCACCCAAAAATTCGATACCGAGATACATTTTTGAGACCCCTGAATCCAAAAAAAAAAGTATTTTTGAAAACATGTTCGTGTGCGTGTGTTTGTGAACAGCATAACTCAGAAACGAACAGTCGGATAAACACCAAACTTGGTATTTAGGTTCAGTATCTTCCAGAGATGCGACACGAAGGTTTTCAAGAAAATCCCCCCACCCCAGATTACCCTTTACATGGAACATTTTTCGAAAATTTTAATTTTCTCAAAAATGGCTCTAACGATTTTGATTAAAATATCATATGTTTAAGATATTTTCATAACAAATGAAATGTATATCTCGAATTTTCTGTGAATGTCTCCAAAAGTATTCTTCATTGTGAACGACTTTTGCATAACTGGTAAACCATAAGAGATAGATAAAATTTTACTACACAAAAAATGTAGATCGCGTTAAAATACACAATTTATGTCATATACATTTGTTTTGTTGGGTGAACCATTTTCGAGATATTGCTTATTATTCCCTTAAATTTTCCAATACTTATATTTTTTTCTCAAATTCGTTATTCAATTTTTTTCTGTCCTGGTAATGCAAAGAGAATACTCCACATAGCAACCAGCTCTTAAAATATTTGACTATCGCTTAAAGCCTACCAATTCCCCTTGCATCTACAAGAAAATTACCAATAAGATTAGCATCTCGATTAACATGAAGCATATGGAGAATAAACGTTTGTAAAAGTAGTTTGTACAAGAGTAGAAAAAGTAATGTGAGTATAACACATCAGATTTTTTTTTATATTTTTCTGCAACTATTTTGTGCTTTATTTTCTAGCTGATTCATTATAACTGCAATAAATGACTTCAGAAAGGGTTTCATTACACATTTCGTTTTATATGTTTGTAAAGTGGGTCGCTATATACTGGATTTTAAGTTCCATTCTGTATGACACTGTGAGAAACTAAAGAATGGTAACTTGGCTCTTAAATAAAGTATTGGAAACTTCCAACTAAACCTTACGAATGTCTTGGAAATGCTTAATGCCACATAATGGCTCGGTAATTAATTCTTTGACCTATAATAACTTACCAGTTCCTTGTCTGCAATCACTTCCTGCTCACTTCCTAATGACTGTCCAATTAGCCTGCTTCTTGAAAATTGTTCTTCAGGAAGAAGAGTCAACTTTTATTGTGACTATTACATCCAGAGATCCTTTTTTTATAGCTTTAGCTGCTGCAATGTATTTTTATTAGTTTTAAGGTCGTTTTTAGGGTTGTTTTAACCTTCCTAGGTTTTATCACGACCTTCCATGTACAGTTGTTTACATTATTGGATTACAGTATAATACTTACACATTATATATACATACACGTTACAATTTGGTAAACTGTATTGATGGATATTAATTAATTTAAGAAAAATAGTTACTTTCTGGATGAAAGTTGCATCATTGAGTGTAGCAGAAATATTTTTGGGCATACCAACCTGACTACGTTGATTTTCAAACTTTGGACATGTTAGTATAATATGTACTACTGTTAATGCTGTTTTACATGTTTCACAAATTGCTGGAGAGCTTCTATTTAACAAATAAGAGTGTGTCAGTTTGGTATGCCCAATTCGTAGTCGGGATATTACTTTGGTTTCGCCGCTGTAGTTGTCTTATTGGATATTCTTGAGTTAAGGTTCCACGTACATCATGAAGTTTACTTGTAGAATTGTTCATCCTTTCTTTGTGTATTTTCTTCTTAAACTGTGTGACTGTGGTATTTTGATATCAGTATCTTGTGTTGGTAGTTTTGTAGCTTGTTTTGCTGCAGTATCGGCTCTTTCATTACCGAGTATGTTTTTATGAGATGGTGTCCACACGAAATTGGGTGACTTTTCTAAGTTATAAAGGATGGTAACAAGATTATGTATTTCGTTTACAATACAATGCAACATTATACAGGCAACATTTTCAAACCGTGGATTGTGAACCCGATAGCGAGCACAAACGGTTGAAAACCGAAGCAGTCCTTCAACAAGTCAGAAAATGAACACGAAAATTGAGATTAAACTGAGTTTTATTTATGGACGCTCTTTAACTACCATGGTCCTTAACGTCCCACCGGTAATTTTGGTCAGAGGCCTCTTTATTAGGCTTGAGGTTCTTTTACGTGCCGTAATTCTACGACACGGGACCACCGGCTTTACTTCCCTTCCGAAGGAAGCCATGCTAAGGATTTTTACGCCCAAAAAAATCCATCGCCCTTCGACGGGTTTGAACCCGCGACCTTGGGGAACTAGAGGCTAGCACGGTACCACTAGTCCACGGAGGACGACTAAAAAATGAACACGAAAATCAAATTGTAACATTCACATTACATTCCCACCCAATATTGTTTCTTACTTTCTCTGTCGCTTACCTATAGTATGTAGAGAGATTACTGTTTCGCCCAAAACGTCGATATCCCGATTTCACCGGAAGTGGACGTTTTGAGGTCCCCGGAACTATTTATCTTTGGTAGAAGTAGAAGAATTATTTGTCTCTACCCAAAAATACTAGATTTCTTTGGAAATACTTATTTTGAGGCATCCTGAATCCTCCCCAAAAAACAGCATTTTACAAAAAGATCCGGGGGCGCGCGCGCGTATGTGTGTGTGTGTGTGTGTGCGCGTGTTTGTGAACGCGTAACTTAAAAACGAAAAGTCGTTACAGTATTTAATTTTAGCGCCTTCCAAGGATGCAACAGGAAGGTTTAAGTAAATCTACACTACCCTTTACATGGAAAAAATTCCGTTGCTTTCTCAAAAATTGCTTTAACGATTTTGATTGAAATGCCATATGTTTAAGTGCTTTGCATGACAAATAAAATGTAGAGATGTCTTAAATTTTCAGCGATAAGCCTGTAAAGCCCTCTTCGTTTCTGAATGAATTTTGCACAACTTGTAAACCGTAAGAGATAGGCAAAAGTTTAATGCACAAAAGGTGTAAATCGTTTGTGTGCCATGATCCATTTTCAGATGATTTGAACTGTTAAATACTTTATAACTTTTTTCACCTGCCTAGTCGTTATTCCTTTTTTTCCCCCGTCATGCAACAAGAACGTAATTTCAATGCTATCACACAGCGATCCTCTTTTAAAACATACGACCATCGTTTAAACCTACTGTATTCCTTTATTTCCTAAAACGAAATGTAAAATAAAACCATTTCTACAAATGTTGACTTCCATCAACACGAAGCAGCTAGAAGAATAAACTTTTGTAACGCGCGCGCGTTCGTGCGTCTGTAAACAGCATTACTCAACAATGAAATGTCGCATAAATACGAAATTTCATAAAAATACCAATATAAGATATTTGCATAATTAATAAAAAAAAATCTGATGTGTTACACTCACATGACTTTCTCTACTCTTGTACAAACTATTTTTACAAACGCTTATTCTCCATGTGCTTCATGTTAATGGAGATATCGAGATGTCAATCTTATTGATAATTTTCTTGTAGATGCAAGGGGAATATGGTAGGTTTTAAGCGATAGTCAAATATTTTAACCCTGGTTGCTATGTGGCGCATTCCATTCTCTTTGCATGTCCAGAACATAAAAAAATCTGATGTGTTACACTCACATGACTTTCTCTACTCTTGCACAGACTATTTGTACAAACGCTTATTCTCAATATGCTTTATGTTAATCGAGATATCGAGATGTGAATCTTATTGCTAGTTTTCTTGTAGATGCAAGGGGAATATGGTAGGTTATAAGCGACAGTCAAATCTTTTAAGTGCTGGTTGCTATGTAGCGCATTACATTCTCTTTGCATGTCCAGGACATAAAAAAATTAATAACGAATTTGAGAAAAAGTATAAGTATTGGAAAATTTAAGGGAATAACTAGCAATATCTCGAAAATGCTTCACTCAACAAAAACAAAGTACATGACATATATTGCGTATTTTGACGCGATCTACATTTTTTCTATAGTAAAATTTTGTCTATCTCTTATGGTTTACCAGTTATGCAAAAGTCGTTCACAATGAAGAATACTTTTGGAGACATTCCCAGAAAATTCCAGATATACATTTCATTTCTCATGAAAATATCTTAAACATATGATATTTTAATCAAAATCATTATAGCCATTTTTGAGAAAATTAAAATTTTCGAATAATGTTCCATGTAAAGGGTAGTCTGGGTTGGGGGGAGTTTCTTGAAAACCTTCGTGTCGCATCTCTGGAAGATACTGAACCTAAATACCAAGTTTGGTATTTATCCGACTCTTCGTTTCTGAGTTATGCTGTTCACAGACACACATACACACACACACACACACACACACACACACACACACACACGGACATGTTTCCAAAAATGCTTTTTTTGTATTCAGGGTGTCTCAAAACATGTATTTCCGGTGAAATCTCTGTATCGAATTTTTGGGTGGAATACAATACCTCCCCTACTTACTATACGTAGTAGAGAAAGTAAAAATGAATAACGAATTTGAGAAAAAGTATAAGTATTGGAAAATTTAAGGGAATAACAAGCAATATCTCGCAAACGCTTCACTCAACAAAAGAAATGTATATGACATAAATTGTGTATTTTAACGCGATCTACATTTTTCGTGTAGTAAAATTTTGTCTATCTGTTATGGTTTACCAGTTATGAAAAAGTCATTCATAATGAAGAATACTTTTGGAGACATTCCCAGAAAATTCGAGATATACATTTTATTTGCCATGACAATATCTTAAACATATGATATTTTAATCAAAATCGTTAGAGCCGTTTTTGAGAAAATTAAAATTTTCGAAAAATGTTCCATGTAAAGGGTAGTCTGGGGTGGGGGGATTTTCTTGAAAACCTTCGTGTCGCATCTCTGAAAGATACTGAACATAAATACCAAGTTTGGTGTTTATCCGACTCTTCGTTTTTGAGTTATGCTGTTCACAGACACACAGACAGACACACACACACGGACATGTTTCCAAAAATGCTTTTTTTGGATTCAGTGAGTCTCAAAACATGTATTATCGGTGAAATCTCGGTATCGAAATTTTGGGTGGAATACAATACTTCCCCTACTTACTATACGTAGTAGAGAAAGTAATATGCATATTGAATTTTCTGAAAACAGCCTGAGATGTCCTGTTCATTCTGGCTGAAATTTTAATAAACTTTCTATACTGAGAATCCATAAGACATAAAAAAAAATCGTATGTGATATATACACATGACTTTCCCTACCATTATCGTTTATTACTGAGTATACAAACCATTCTTACTAAAGCTTATTTTTATACAGGGTGATTTATGAAGAACTGACACATTTCTTTCTTTAATTATTCTGTTCGAAATTCACTCAATGCCCCAATTTTAGCACCAAATTAAGTGGAATGTTCATGTTTTATTCGTAATTGTTAGTTTTATTGTCGGCAACTGTTTTTGAGATTTTGTTCTAGTCAACGTGAAAATGGAGTACACATTAAATGAACGACTCTTCCTTGTAAAGCAATACTGGATTACGAATTCACTTACAGCTACTCAAAGGGCATATCAGAGAGAATTTGGTGTTCGGAATCCTCCCCAAAGAAACACAATACAGAGACTGTAAACGAATTAGAAACAACTGGATCTCTGGCGAGTGAAAAAGGCAAAACTCGTTCATCTAGGCTTCCCACGGTTGTTGTTGACGTAAGAGCACGATTGGATCACTTCACCCAAAAAAATCATTAAGACGTTTGTGGCAGGAGAGGGTACAGCTACTCAATGTGTCAGAGAGCTGTGAAAAGTGCAGGCCTAAAGCCGTATAGGATTACGGTTGTCCATCAGTTACAGGAACCAGATAAGGACAGACAGCTGAATCATTGTCGTTGGTTTCAGGCGTTCATTGTGCAAAATCCTGCCATACTGTCCATCACATGGTTCACAGATGAAGCATGATTCCATTTATCCAGGTTTGTGAACTCAAATAACTCGCGCTATTGGGCCAGCGAAAATCCACATGTTATTCATGAAGCACCTATGCACCCGGTTAAAATCGGAGTTTGGTGCGCAATATCCACACAAAGAATAGTGTGACCAATTTTTTTAAAAAAGTGTGAACACTGCAGAGTACCGACGGATTTTCATGGAGTTATCTGAGCAACTAGACGATGTAGAGCTAAGTCAAGGATATTTTCAGCAGGACGGCGCTACATGCCATACATCAAATGAATCCATGGCACTAATTGCAAGTTTCTTTGACGACTGGGCAATTTCCAAGAACTTGTGGCCACCGAGATCTCCGGATTTGACATCACCGAACTTCTGTCTTTGGGTTACTTAAAAGACAGCGTTTATGCCACACGTCCCCAGACATGGAAGATCTGAAGCACAACATTACACAGGAGTCAAGCTGTTGACAACAGAGTCCTCCAACGAGTGGCCAGTAACAAGGAACGACGTGTTGAGTTGTGCCTTATGCAGGATGGAGGACATTTTCAACATTTGCTATAGAGGTAAATAATCTCCAAAAATTCCTCTGCATTTCAGGTATATTAAGTTGTCGCAAGCATAACTCGTTTTGAAACAATTAAAGAAATAAATGTATCAGTTCTTCATAAATCATCCTGTATCTACTACATTTAATCCAAATAAACCTTTGCAGAAATAGCTACATTACACATTTGGTTATAGATACAAAGAGAACAGCGATAGTCAAATGTTTAAGACAAATTCCATACTGTTTCCATGCAATCGCGAAAAACAACTGAATGTTTAAAGGACTTCATCATAATGACCAAGAAATGGATAATTCGAAATGCGTTATGCCACAAGAAAAAAATCATTTGAAATAAATTGTGTGTTTTAAAGAGATCTGCATTTTTTAGTACATTTTCGTCTATCGCTTAACGTTTACCAGTTGTACAAAATTATACAAAATTATTTTCGAATGAAGTGGAATTCATATGCTGTCCCTAGAAAATTCAAGATACTATACATTTTATTTGTCATGTAAATATTTTAATAAGTGGTATTTTAATCAAAGTCGTTAGAGTCCTTTTTATAAAATAAAAGCATTCGAAAAGTCTTACATGTAAAGGGTAGTTTGGGGTAGAAGGTTTTCTTGAAAATCTTCGTGTCGCATTTTTGGAAGATACTGAGATTACATACCAAGTTTTGTGTTTATCAGGCTTTTCGTTTTTGAGTTATGCTCTACACAGACACACACGCACACACTTAGACACACACAAGGACCTTTCGCAGTTTTTTTTAAATCAGGGGGCCTTAAAACATGTATTTTAGTTGAAATTATGTGGTAGAGATAGTAAAAATTACAATATGAAGTGAGAGATCTTTAAAATACACAAGTTGTATCAAATAAATTGTTTTGTAACTTGTGCGTTTTCGAAGTATTGTGTGTTGCATGTTCTTCCTTCTTTCTCGCTTCAACAGCTTTCTTAGGGCAAGACCGCCCCAATAACTCTCCTGTTCTGTCCTGTGCTTCCCCTTTCCATCGCCTCACTTGAAGAGATTTCAGATGTTTTTCCTCATCATCTAACCATCTTATTGATGGTCTTCCAACTTTTCTTGTAAGATACAGCGGATCAGTAAAGGTGTACTTTTTACATGAAATACAGTTAAATCCACCTTCAATTTTTTACAACAACAATTCATAATAAATACAATGAAACCAAATTAATACAGTTTTATTTAATAATGATATTTAATTAGGCGGCGCCGTGGCCGAGCGATTAGACCGCTCGCCTCCCATCTAGGCGGCCCGGGTTCAATCCCAGGGACCTGCATGTGGGATTTGTGGTGGACGAAGCGGCGTCTGGGCGGGTTTTCTCCGGGTTCTCCGGTTTCCCCCGCCATTCATTCCACCAACTGCTCCATCATCACCTTTCCTTTCATCCATTTCACCAACATTTCGTTTCATCTACTTCCTTCATCCCATACCAGGCATCGGGCTGATCACCCATCCTGGATGCTCTGTCTGATCCATGAGTGTCTGCTCCTCGACGGGCCTCTGACCCCAGGCACCCGCTTGTAAGTCCTGGGGGGTGTAAGTCCTACATAAGAGGAGGGTAAACAGATAATGAATGAATGAATGAATATTTAATTAAGTAAGAATCAGTTTCGACCTGATATTAAGATATAGGGTCTTTCAACAACAGTATCCTATCTTTGAACTTAAATAAAACACGTTCTATAAATGATAGTTGTTTATTTCTTTTTTTTATTTTGGAACATAATTAATGTCATTACGTGTGGAGTTAAGTGAGCGCCACGACTTCGTTAGGTTGCGCGTATACGGTTCACCCAATTTTCAATGACAGAAGAACGTAAATTGGGTCGAGCTTCACGAATAACACGCGTGATGTTATTCAAAAGATAATTTACTGTTTCTGGCTTGTTGACATAAACTCGAGATTTAACATAACCCTACAAGAAGTAATCCAACGGCGTTAAATCACATGACCTCGGGGGCCAGTAACATCACCACCACGGAAATGATGAAACCTCTGAACTTCTCCTTCAAAAGATCGATTGTTTCGAGAGCAGCATGACATGTGACACCATCTTGCTGGAACCAGATGTTTCTGAGATCCATACCATCCAATTGAGACCAAAAATAGTCCCTTATTTTTCTCCATTGACAGTTAGAGCTTCTCCATCTTCATCTTGGAAAAAATATGGACCAATGATTCCACCAGACAAAAATCCACACCACACAGTAATAACCTTTTGGGGATGAAGTGGTCATTCTTGAATCTGCATTGGATTGTGATTGCTCCAGTAGCGGCAATTTGTTTTGTTAACACAACCATCCATCCAAAAGTGGTCTTCGTCGCTGAAGATGATTTTTCGAAAAAAAATCGGGTCAGCTTCCAATTGTTCCATAGTCCGGTCAGCGAATACACGGCGCAACCATTTTGTAAGCGTGAAACTTCAAGTCCAGATGCAGAATTCGCCAAGTTGTGGTCGGCGAAAGCCCCAATTCTTGCGCTCGACGAGCAATTGCTGTTTTTTCCGTTCTCGCGTACACTCTCACGAACGGCGCCTATGTTTTCGTTGGAGTGCTTACGTCGATTACGTACAGGCGTTCTTTGATCGCTGACAGAACCACTTCTCTCAAATTTACCGATCAAACGCCGAATCGTTCTCTCGCAGGGACGATTATGCACACCGTAAACTTCACACAATACACGGAAGGTTTGGCGAACAGATGATCCATTTTGATAATAAATTTTCACAATTTCTACGCGTTGCTGAATGCTGTAACGTTCTATAGCTATTTGTAAATAACAACTGTAACCACAAGAAAAAAATGACTGCTGTAATTCAATAACAACGGCAGCTATCACATGTTAAAGATAGGACACTCTTGTTGAACGACCCCTATATATTCATGTCCCTCTGCTATGTTCAAATGCCCTAGACATCTTAGTCTGTAGGGCCTTTTCACTTTAATTATATATCTAGTTCAGTATTATATCAGATCCGCCTGATTCCTCTTTCATTCACAGGTCCACACATCCTCCTTAACACATTTTTTTCGAATATCATTAACCATTCTATATTTCCTTTGTTTAAAGTCCAACTTTCCGAAGTTTTACACAAGTTACATTTTGCTTTAGGCTAAGAAAACGGGGCTGAAGCTGTCCCTTTAGACCATAGTAACATTTATTAACTAGATTTCAGTTCCCTACCACCTACCTAGAAGGTAGAGAAGTTATTGCATTCCTGCAAAAAAAAAAAAAAAAAAAAAAAAAAAGATAGCGAGATTTCACCAGAAATGCATGTTTTGAGGCTCCTTGAATAAAGGAAAATCATTTTTACTTTCTCTACTACGTATAGTAAGTAGCACAAGTATTGCATCCACCCAAAAATGCGATACCGAGATTTCATCGGAAATACATGTTTTGAGGCCCCTGAATCCAAAAAAGCACTTTTAGAAAAAGGTCCAGTGTATGTCTGTGTGTGTATGAACAGCATAACTCAAAAACGAAAAGTGGACAAATACCAAACTTGGTATTTAGGTTCAGTATCTTTCAAAGATGCGACACAAACATTTTCAAGAAAATCTCCCGACCCCAGACTACCCTTTATGTGGAACATTTTTCGAAATTTGTTTTCTCAAAAATGGCCGTAACGATTTTCATTAAAATATCATATGTTTAAGATATTTTCATAGCAAATGAAATCTGTATCATGAATTTTCTGGAAATGTCCCCAAAAGTCCTCTTCATTCTGAATGAATTTTGCATAACTGGGAAAACGTAAGAGATAGACAAAATTTTACCACATAAAAATGTAGACCTCATTAAAACACACAATTTATGTTACATTTTTTTTATCGAGTGATCCATTTCCGAGATATTTCCTGTTATTTTTTTGAATTTTCAAATACTTATACTTTTTCTCAAATGGGAATTCGTTATTCGTTTTTTTATGTCCTTGACATACAAAGAGATGGAATGCGCCACATAGCAACCAGCTCTTAAAATATTTGACTATCGCTTAAAGTCTACCAATTCCCCATGCATCTACAAGAAAATTAGCAATAAGATTAACACCTCGATACCTCGATTAGCATGAAGCACATGGAGAATAAGTGTTTGTATACGAGTAAAGAAAGTCATGTGAGTGCAACACATCAGATTTTTTCTGAGTTGAATAGTGAAATCTCTGTAGTCTGAACATGTATCCCAGTGTAAAATGTGAATAATGTAAAAATATTTATATACTCAATGAAAATGCGAGAAAATGACCAAATAAAGACGCAATTGGCAAGAAAAATGACAATATAATCATATTAAAATCGTGATAACAAATGAAAAATGACAATATAATAATGCAAAAATCGAAAATAATGCCCTAAAGTAGAAAATTACATAACATGACCGAAAGATTACCTAATAAATAATGATTTGTCACAGTTTGGGACCAATGATGAGCGTTAAAATGCCTGTGATGCAACAATTAAAAGATGACATGTCAGAATCCGGACCCTGGTTATCAGTCAGTAAGTAACTGACTCTCCTTGAAATAATTTACAACTCATGCAACTTTGTAACCTGATAGGAAGTAGGCCTCGTGCTATCTTCTTAGAACGACAGAGAAAATCAAGGTTGCCGCTAATTCTTGGAGTGCAGTCTGATGTTCTTTTGTTTTTGTTCCTGTTTACCTATTTCAACAGTTTGCACCACAAGCCTTGGATGAGTGGACGATTTCTTTGTGAGTTTAGAGTGATATGACGAAAGGCGAAGCGAAAGTAACGTGCAAGCGAGAGGTGTTTCCCCTGCACGGTCACCGCAGATGCTCATGTGATGTGCAGACCCATAAAAACCAGCCGGGACAGGTTCCTCGGCCTGTCTTGACTTCATGCGTGCCAGTGCCAATGCTTCATGTCATTGTAAACAAGCATGAGACCGTATGCCGTATAAGTTTAAACAACAGTTGCATTAACGGTCTGATGTGTAAATGTGGTTAATCTAAGAGAAAAGCTATAACATATACATACCTATGAGAACGCATGACGAACTGCATAAAAGTTCTGTTATGTTATATATGCAAATAGTGGATTATGAGCATGTGCTCGAATATATTTAGCAAGAATGAGGCGTAAGTGGAGTTCCGTAATTACCTGAGAGCGGTAATTATGCTCATATCCCACTAGTTGCATCTAATACTTCATCCACGACTTAAGGGGACAAGGTACTCTGAAATAGTCACAAATCACAGTTTTTGTTTTAGGCACTAATAAAAAAAATCTATTGTTTCCATCTCTATTATTGAGAGCTTTTTAAGACATTTAAGTACCATTTAAATGCTAGTCTGCACTCCTTTAAAGCTGTCATGCAAAGCCCCATTTTAGAACATTTTTGTATCTTTCAACAACGAACGACTATATCATGCCCAGCGAGCAGTTCAGCAATTAACAAAAGAGGACAGGACTAAGAGAAGGCAATCAGAAAAGCTGAAGCAATCCAGGAATGAAGGAATGTACTGAAGTGTGTAAGAATTTTAATGTTCAAACTTTAAATTCAGTTTTCTCAAAACAACATTTTTGGATACTTATGTACCTTTTTCTCAGAAAGTATGAGTTGGAGATCTGAAATGTTCAATACACGTATACAACAGTTAAACTGTTAAACATTTTGAACCACAATCATAATTTTATAATGGATATTAGTGATATTAAGAAAGTAAAAACATTGCAAATTTTCCACATTTTTACTTTTTTGACTTTGCAAATTTTTTCAATTTCTAGTGAAAATTTCTCATTTTTTTGTCTTGGATATGCAAAGAGTATTAATCTGTGGCAAAGAGAATAGTGCTGCACCTAGCAACCAGCTATTAAGAGATATGTATGTGCTTAAAAGCTGCTGTATTTCTATATAGTTCTTGTAAATATATATTCCCCTTACATCTACAAGAAAATTAGCAATAAGATAGAGTGTGCAAATGTTTATCTCGATTAACATGAAGTAGATGGAGAATAAGCGTTTGTATAAATAGTTTGTACAAGAGTAGAGAAAGTCATGTGAGTGTAACACATCAGATTTTTATGGATTCAGGGGATCTCAAAACATGTATTTCCGGTGAAATCTCGGTACCGAAATTTTGGGTGGAATACAATACTTCCCCTACTTACTATACGTAGTAGGGAAAGTAAAAATCTGATGCGATACATTCACATGACCTTCTCTGCCATCTGTCGTGTATACAAACTATTCTTACTAAAACTTATTTTTCTATCTACTTCATTTTAATCCAAATAAACCTTTGCAGAAACAGCTACATTACACATTTCGTTAAAGATATAAAGAGAACAGCGATAGTCAAATGTTTAAGAACTGGATGCTCTAGCTGGCCTTCCCTACCGTTTCCATGCAATCGCTAGAACCAACTGTAAATCGATGGTAGTTAAAAAGAAGTGTTAAACAAATCGAACAGATGATGGAAATCTCAGAAATGGCTCATGCCACAAAAAATTACTTGAAATAAATTGTGTGCTTTAAAGAGATTACATTTTTTGTGTGGTATGTTTTCGTCTAGCGCTTAAAGTTTACCACTTAAAAAAGATGAATACAAAATTCCTTCCAAATGAAAAGGACTTCAGAGGGTGTTTCCAGAAAAATCAAGATATACATTTTGTTATTTTGATACATTTAATACACGGTATTTTAATGAAAATCGTTATAGCCATTTTTTTTAGAAAACAAAAATTTCGAAAAATGTTCCATGTAAAGGTTTGTTTGTGGTGGGGGGACTGTTTTTTTTAAAATCCTCGTGTTGCATCTTTGGAAACCTAAATACCAAATTTGGTATTTATCCGACTTTTTTTTCTTGAGTTATACAAGCACGTACCTTTTTCTAAAAATGCATTTTTGGAATCAGGAGATCTCTAAACATGTATTTTCAGTGAAATTTCGGTATAGAAATTTTAGGTGGAATGCAATAACTTCTCTACCTACTATGTACGTGGTAGAGAAAGTAGAAATGGGGATTGTGAAGAAAGTATCCCTTTGAATACTCTTGGTCAGAAAGATAATGTAATAATTCAGAATTGTTAGGGAAATTCTTCTTAACAATAACCTTACATTCAATTATTCAAAGTGATAATGTATGTAATTAATAGGTATTCATCATTTTATTACAAGGAATATGTTAATAATAACAGTAATAATAATAATAATAATAATAATAACAATATTTTGAAAGTATGTCCTACTATGGAATAAAATAAGAAGTATCGAGTATTTTGCTTAATTTATTCCATTGTATATACCTTAAGTTTTCTGTCCACACAGTTTTTACAATCAGTTAAATTCTCATTCTGGTATAAAATAATTGTGGTACTCTTCCTAATAGAAGTTCGCCGCCAGTCCATAAAACAATCGTAGTTTCTAAGATGCGTTTTTACTTTCTCTACTACGTATAGCAAGTAGGGGAAGTATTGTATTCCACATCTCCGTCTGTGTGTCTGAGCAGCATAACACAGAAACGAAAAGTCGGATAAACACCAAACTTGGTATTTAGGTTCAGTATCTTCCAGAGATGCGACACGAAGGTTTTTAAGAAAATCCCCCCACCCCAGATTACCCTTTACATGGAACATTTTTCGAAAATTTCAATTTTCTCAAAAATGGCTCTAACGATTTTGATTACAATATCATGTGTTTAAGATACTTTCATGACAAATGAAATGTATATCTCGAATTTTCTGAGAATGTCTCCAAAAGTATTCTTCATTGTGAACGACTTTTGCATAACTGGTACACCATAAGAGATAGACAAAATTTTACTACACAAAAAATGTAGATCGCGTTAAAATACATATACGTTTTTTTTTTGTTGAGTGAAACATTTTCGAGATATTGCTTGTTATTCCCTTAAATGTTCCAATACTTATACTTTTTCTTAAATGGAAATTCGTTTTTCATTTTTTTTTGTCCTGGACACACAAAGAGAATTGAATACTCCACATAGCAACCAGCTCTTCAAACCTTTGACTATCGCTTAAAGCCTACCAATTCCCCTTGCATCTACAAGAAAATTAGCAATAAGATTAACATCTCGATTAACATGAAGCATATGGAGAATAAGCGTTTGTAAAAATAGTTTGTACAAGGGTAGAGAAAGTCATGTGAGTGTAACACATCAGATTTTTTTTGTCTAAGATTCCATGGCAGAAGAAATTACAATATTGGTATCGTTGGTTTCAGAAGGGGGAATCAAACTAGTGATCCGGAAGTCAGGTCTTTCTAACAGAATAGCTGAAAGAAAACAATAATGTGAATGTGCAAGTTAATGTGATGTTAGGACGGTTATGGAGGCGGTCACCTCGAGCACTGTGCCCATTTTGATCTATTGTGGCTATACTCCCCGGAAGGTAGGGATGAAGTGAAGAACCGTAGGAGGTTCCGGGTCCGCAAACAGACCGGCCCACAGAGACGCGTAGAAGTCCCTAACATTTCCAGTTCGAACGCCCGCGCACCAGTGGCGAGGAGGCGACCCTAACAGACAGGACAGCTCACTCTGGCGTTTAAGGGAGAAATCTTTCCAACGCGCATGCATCCATCGCCAGCACCGCAATAATTGAAAGCACAGCTGAAGCGTGAAATGAATATGAAATGAGATGAAATGGGGGAAATGCGAAATCGTGGTAGAATACACCACCCTGGCATTCGCCTTTGCGACCAGGAGGGAACTACGAATAACCCCATGGCTGTAGTGGGCGGCCACCGGGAATCGAACTAATGCGATGCTGGTCAAAAACAGAAAACTCATTCCTTCCAGAAGCTTTCGTACATGTACCGCAAATGTTCCCTAAGATATCGCAACTCATTTTATACAGAAAAATTTGATGTGTTACACTCACATGACTTTATCTACTCTTGTACAAACTATTTTTACAAACGCTTATTCTGCATATGCTTCATGTTAATCGAGATGTTAATCTTATTGCTAATTTTCTTGTAGATGCAAGGGGAATTGGTAGGCTTTAAGCGATAGTCAAATATTTTAAGCGCTGGTTGCTATGTGGAGTATTCCATTCTCTTTGTATGTCTAGGACATAAAAAAAAATGAATAACGAATTCCCATTTGAGAAAAAGTACAAGTTTTGGAAAATCTAAGGGAATAACAAGCAATATCTCGAAAATGGTTCACTCAACAACAAAATTGTATATGACATAAATTGTTTATTTTAACGCGATCTACATTTTGTGTGTAGTAAACTTTTGTCTATCTCTTATGGTTTACCAGTTATGCAAAAATCGTTCACAATGAAGAATACTTTTCGAGACATTCCCAGAAAATTCGAGATATACATTTCATTTGTCATAAAAATATCTTAAACATATGATACTTTAATCAAAATCGCTTGAGCCATTTTTAAGAAAATTAAAATTTTCAAAAAATGTTCCATGTTAAGGGTAATCTGGGGTGGGGGATTTTGTTGAAAACCTTTGTGTCGCATCTCCGGAAGATACAGAACCTAAATACCAAGTTTGGTGTTTATCCGACTGTTCGTTTCTGAGGTATGCTGTTCACACACACACGGACATGTTTCCAAAAATGTTTTTTTTTTATTCAGGGGACCTCAAAACATATATTTTCGGTGAAATCTCGGTATCGAATTTTTGGGTGGAATACAATACTTCCCCTACTTACTATACGTAGTCGAGAAAGTAAAAATTTAACTGCAGAAACAGCTACACTTTCCTAGATGGACTGGAGGAAGTCTGTGATGAGATTCTAAGAAACGTATGCTACGATTAGACAAATATCCGAAAGGCATTGCTAAGTAGTGCTGGGCTTGGGAAAAAATAAAGTATCCGAAAATGTTTAGTAGTTCGTACTTTATTGCAAAACTAACCTTACTTTTAAAACACCCCTTGTAATAATAATAACAATAATAATAATAATAATAGCCAATATTTTTTTCACTAGCAGTTTTCAGTGTTAAACATGGCATGTAAGTACAATATTAATTCATTACCATGGTGATACATGATAGATAAGTGGCCATTATTAAATAGTCGTGGATAAAATATCTTACGCAATCTTAGCAACATAAACAGTTATGACGGTCAAAATCGGGGATAATTGGATCATTTAGCTTGGTTGCTTAGCAACAATGGCGTAAAACATCAGTTGAAACGTATGCTTTTATAATTGGTTCCATTTAATTTCCTCTTTATCCGCAACATTCCAAATCCTTCTGTAAAATGGCCTCGTGATTCCTTTTTGTTTGAGCTGGCAATGGAAACGATTACGTTTTGTTTCAAAGACCAAATATTGGCCTACTATAGTATCTAGTAGGCAATGGATGTATAAAATAACAACAGATTCTTCATTAATCGATATGTCAACATGAATTACTATAAACGTAACACTTTCCACGGCTGCTAATATAATTTCTAATGGTTTCTCTTATAGCTTTCATTCTTGGCTGAATCAATGAAAAGTAGGAAAATCTGCATAGTTGAAGTACAAGTTTCATTGATTACGGTTACTTGTTTTGCTCCTCCCCACTCACAATATATTTTGTCGTAATCTCTAACGTATTATTGTTTACATTTCTTTGACATTAGTTCTACTTCAGTTTCGTTCAATAATTCTAAAGTTATATCTTCCATTTCAGTCGAATTATTATTCCCTTCATTCATTTTATAACATAAAAAAATCACCCTTGGCATGCGAGCTAAGAAGGGAAGTACCACCCCAAGAATATATGCAAATTTTTGGTCGATAAAACGCGGTAAAAGTCATTCCACTAGTTTTTTCCACCTGTTGCGAGATATCATGAATCGAAATTTCTAACGAAGTGGTTCTGGATTCGAATCCCATTTCCGTCTGCAGAGGTTTATATACGCAATACACTTTATCTACGTTACATAATATAGATTTTACAATACAACAAAAAAACTTGTAAACCTATTCACTACCTAACTAGTTTCGTAATGGTACCTCATTACGCAACTAGTTTCGTAATGAAGCTTATATTACGCAACGATTTTCGTAATGTAACTCTTATCACGAAACTGATTGCGTATTCTGAACCATACATAAATAATACGAAGTCGGTATTTATTAGGAATTAAACTATCTGTAACAGAATCATATCTTAGTCAGAACTCATTTTTCAAAGCTTATTTAATTCACCTAGTACTCATGTTCTTCTGTTTTAAACAAAAATCTAACAAACAAGTCGTCTATCAGACCATGCATTGCCCACTACATACACGTATCAACTATGTATCAATGTATTGTACTGTTTCAATGATCCCTAATACTACATCTGAAATAAAAATTTAATTTATCAAAGTAAATAACAAAATGTATATTACGTATCTAAAGTAGATAAAAGAGTGTACGATACACATATCGTAATTAGATATTACAATGCTCGATTGGTTACCAAACGTGCCCTGTGGCCTGTTTGTCAATCTTCCAATCTCATATTGTAATATGATACGTTACGATATTCGTTTCGTAAATTACAATTAGGTCAATGTATGTGCAAAGCCACAACTAAAATGACCAAGTACCTAATTACGCGTACACAAAGTACAGTTATCTAATAGGTACTAGACGGGACATATTATTATCATTTATTATTATTATTATTATTATTAGACCTCGGACTTCATTTCCTTTTCATTGCCTCAAGACCCGATACACGTTGTCTGTGCCTCGACTACACTCCCGTATGACGTCACGTCCATCCCTCTTAACTATAGGGCAATGGGAGAGACACTCGTCGTCAACACGTACAGCAATTTGGCATTCGCATTTAGAGAGTACAGAATTGTAAAACGTTTAATGTTTGTAACGTTTTCTGAGCGTAAAGGAGTTTTAAGTGATAAGCGTAGAAGTTTTCTTTTGACACTTTACAAAAATGTATTATTATTTATTGTAATAGAACTCTGGAAACAAAGAAGTGGGTCATCAAAGGAAACTGCTTGATCGCTTGTATTCTATTAACATATTCATGAATGTTTAGTATCAGAATGTGCGACACTGAAATTATATTGCAAAAATGATGACTGTCGTGGAAATCAAGTTGCAACTTTGCCCTTCACTGCACTGTACCTAAAGTACAATGAAGCGAAACCGAGTGTTCTAATTTTTACTTTCTCTACTATGTATGGTAAGTAGGGGAAGTATTGTATTCCACCCAAAAATTCGATACCGAGATTTCACCGGAAATATATGTTTTGAGACCCCCTGAATCCAAAATAAGCATTTTTGGAAACGTGTCTGTGAACAGCATAACTCAGAAACGAACAGTCGGATAAACACCAAACTTGGTATTTAGGTTCAGTATCTTCCAGAGATGCGACACGAAGGTTTTCAAGAAAATCCCCCCACCGCACATTACCCTTTACAGGGAACATTTTTCGAAAGTTTTAATTGTCTCAAAAATGGTTGTAACGATTTTGATTAAAATATCATTTGTTTAAGATATTTTCATGACAAATAAAATGTATATCTTGAATTTTCTGGGAATGTCTGCAAAAGTATTCTTCATTGTGAACGACTTTTGCATAACTGGTAAACCATAAGAGATAGACAGCATTTTACTACACAAAATATGTAGATCGCGTTAAAATACACAATTTATGTTATATACATGTTTTTTGAGTGAACCATTTTCGAGATATTGCTTGTTATTCCCTTAAATTTTTCAATACTTATTTTCTTAAATGGGAATT
Source organism: Deroplatys truncata (assembly GCA_030765065.1). Taxonomy (NCBI): domain Eukaryota; kingdom Metazoa; phylum Arthropoda; class Insecta; order Mantodea; family Mantidae; genus Deroplatys; species Deroplatys truncata. The sequence goes on along the minus strand of CM060975.1, from coordinate 52,880,425 downwards.
AGTTATTCATTTTCTTGTCTTGGATATGCAAAGAGTATTAATCTGTGGCAAAGAGAATGGTGCTGCACATAGCAACCAGCTATTAAGAGATATGTCTAAGCTTAAAGGCTACTGTATTTCTATATTGCCCTTGCAATTACAAAACAAGTGGAACATAGTACGCCTTAAGCGATAGTCAAATATTTTTAGAACTGGTCGCTATGTGTAAAATGTAATTCTCTTTGCATGTCAAAAGATTGTTTCTGCAAATGTTTATCTCGATTAATATGAAATAGATGGAGAATAAGAGTTTGTAAAAATAGTTTGTACAAGAGTACAGAAAGTCATGTGAGTGTAACACATCAGAATTTTTATAAATGGGAACCTAAAATTAGGGTCAATTATTTACCCTAAAATGACCATCACAGCGTCCTCCAAACAAATACGACTAATGGCATTTACTTTCCTCCATAATATCCAGGAACTTTTATTCAGGAAGTTTATACCGGATGCCAAAAGTTGCCTAACCAGAACTGCAAAGGGGGCGCCATACCGACAGAGAGGAGACACTAAATGAAAGACCAATGCTTGAAAACGAACACTTTAACTGCTATTATTAGACCCAGAGCTCCTTCGATGGAGAAACTGCCTGCTATATAAGGTCTTCCGGGTTCGATTCCCGACCGGGCTCCAGAAAGTTGCATTTAAACAAAAGCATTTTACTGTATGCTGTCGCAGTATTCTCTCATGTTATCTTATTTGCTGGCGCCTGTTATTGTTTTACTATATTGAATTTTGGGTTCTTTGTCCTCCGGATAGCTATTATTACTCAGTCGAGCAAATATCTCTGATCAGGGCGTGTAAACGGAAAGGAGTTGTTACTAAAAGATAACACTGATAAAAGAATTTGTTTTCACACTTTTATTGCCGTCATACTTAATTAATAGTTCACATCTGTAATCTTTATACACGCCTGACTGAAACTGTTATATTTCCGAATATAATTACTGTCGTACGCTTACTTCACATTTTATAACTAACTTTACGACGCGAGAGATTCTGTAGAATTGCGTAATGTGTACCTCATGAATGCTTCCTTAGAACTGCCTGACGTGTAACTCGCGAGAGAGAGAGAGAGAGAGAGAGAGAGAGAGAGAGAGAGAGAGAGAGAGAGATTTCTTAGAACTGCGCGATACTTGCTTTTGGCTCAAGAATTTATACTCCCTCATCCCGGTATGCCTAAACATTATAATAGAGCTGCTATTGGTTACTAAATCGCGCCAACATTAGCGTCTATGTTGTAAGCCAATCATAATTACTAAAACATATGCTCTAGGGAAGATATTCGCTCCATTTCTAAAGAAATGGCACGCTACCCTGACGTCATTTGTTTGTCTCTTCTAAATGATAAACAACTCAACCCATCGCTTCATTGTTACCCGCTCCTATTGTCAGTTTCAGTGAGTCCGTATAAACTTATTTCCTAACAATACTTATGGCTAACAAACATCTAAAATCATTGTCATACAATAATGTTAATTTACACTACAAACACTCTGGCATTCACAGTGTTGTGATATAAAATACTGCCTGAATGCCCAGGATGTGGTGCTTGAATGTGAGAGTACCTATGTGCGTGAGGAGGGCGTTATCGTTTACAATTCGCCTATTAACAAGAAGTCAGAATTGTCGCTTTACCTGAGCACACGTGTTAAGTCATTCCCTGATAGTTAATCTATACTCAGCACAGCAATATGATACCAATTGGTGCCGCAAAGTTAACAAGATTAAACCAAATTCTATTTTATTATATTTATGAATATTTAAAGGTGCATTAGGATTAAATTGCTTTCTATTAGTGCATTATTCATAATACGCATGTCAAAAACATGCCCGCCCCTTGGTGGACGAATTCATGTAAGGGTTTCTCAGACCCACGTTCCATCCGGAATGATCCATCATTTCTTACTACACTGGTGAACAAAACCTAAGGACGAAAGTAATCTTCGCATGCTGTGACACTGCCAAGTAATATAGCTCGATGAAACTTGCGTCATACATAGAGGGAACTGCTACAGTAGGCAACTAAGCGAAATATGCAATGAGACGAACAGAAACGCCACTTTTATTCATAGACCATAAGCTACACTAAAGTCAATACGACATATGATGGCTCTCTAAATTTACAGAAACAGATACATGGTGCTTAAAAGGGTGTATGATCACCACCGACAACAATGCAGGATCTGCATCGTGCTCCCATGCTGGCCACAAGGTTGGTAAGCAGTTCGATGTGGTCGCGCATTGTCGTACATAAAAATGAAGTCAGGGCCGACTGCACCCCTAAAAAGACGCACGTGGGGAAGGGGTACAGCATCACAATAACGTTGACCAGTGAGCGTACCCTGTTCAAAGATTTGGAGACCAGTGCGCCCATGCAACATTATGGCTCCCCAAACCATAACACCCGGACCACGAAAACGATCATGTTCAAGGATGTTCCTGGGTTCATTAAGTGTTCCCACCTCACGCCAGATGAGGGTACGTCGAGAATCCCTACTTGACTGAATCTGCTCTCATCCGAGAAGAGCACGCGACCCCATACCTCGTTGGTCTAATTTTGATGTTCTTGGAACCACCGCAAACGGTGCCGCCGTTGTGCGGATGTCAATGGAACATAACGTACTGGCCGTCGGGCAAAGAGACCACCTCTGTCCTGTTAAATGTGGTTCCAATTGCACACGCTGTTTGGCGTGGATCCCTTCTTGGCTGTTGCACAATGTAGCGGTCATCTGCTGCTGTAGTTGAGCATGGTCGACCACCACCTCTCCTTGGGACAGCAGTGCTTGTGGTTTGGAAGGTTCCCCATGCACGTGAAACAATGCTGTGAGCAATTCCAAACTCCTGAGCAACACTCGTCACACTTCGCCCTTCTTCCAGTTTCCCGATGATTCTTCCTTGTGTGAAGTCATCCAAATGGTGTCTACAGGCCATGTTGCAATGAAGAACACCACTACAGTGCACCGTAACAGCTCGCTAATTGCCACACACCGTCTTGTCCTGTTTCGTCAACTGCACGCGTTGCGGGACCAGCCCCATTTGGCACTATAGGCACGCTACACTCACGCCATGTGACGTCCAGCTTTCTGTGCACGTGTGAAGACCTCGGCAACATGCTCCCGCACCTTCATCTACTTCCACCAAGTAGTTACTTTACCCATCTCGTCCTTAGCTTTTGTATCATCTCTGAACTTAAAAAAAAAAAAAAAAAAAAAAAAAAAAAAAAAAAAAAAAAAAAAACATAAAAGTATGTAGAAAACAGAAGCTGCGTCTGAAAATCTTCAGAACTCGGCCTTCAAGCCTCAGCTGCATTTTGGTGCGTTTTGGTACAGACCGTAGCCATATCCGTGTGTTCATTATGGTGAACGTTACCTTTTTACTTCTTCTACTACGTATAGTAAGTAGGGGAAGTATAGCCGTCCCCCAAAAATTCGATACCGAGATTTCACCGAAATACATGTTTTGAGGTGCCCTGAATCCAAATACATAATTTTGTAAACATGTCCGTGGGTTTGTCAGTCTGTGAGCAGCAAAACTCAAAAACGAAAAGTCGGATAAATGCCAAACTTGGTGCTTGCGGACACGAAAATTTCCAAGAAAATCCTCCACTCAGACTACCCTTTACATGGAACATTTATTGAAAATGCTGATTTTCTCAAAAATGTCTCTAAGAATTTTGATTAGCATATCATATATTTAAGATATTTTCATGGCAAATAAAATGTAATCTTGAATTTTCTGGGAATGTCCCCAAAATTCCTCTTCTTTCTGAATGGCTTTTGCATAACTGTTAAACCGTAAGAGATACATAACATTTTTCTACACAAAGAATGTAGATCTCGTTAAAACACACTATTTATGCCATATACTTATTTTTTTTAAATAGAGTGGACCATTTCCGAGATATTCCTTGTTATTTGTTTGAATTTTCCAATAATTATAACTTTTTCTGAAATGGGAATTCGTTATTTGTCTTTTTTATGTCCTGAAGATGCAAAGAGAATGAAATGCGCCACATAGCAACCAGCTCTTAAAATATTTGACTATCGCTTAAAGCCTAGTAATTCCCCTTGCATCTACAAGAAAATTAGCAATAAGATTAACATCTCGATTAACATGAGGCATATGGAGAATAAGCGTTTGTAAAAATAGTTTGTAGAAGAGTAGAGAAAGTCATGTGAGTGCAACACATCAGATTTTGTTATTACTTTCTGTACCACGTATAGTAAGTAGGAGAAGTATATTGCATTCCAACCAAAAACTCGATACCGAGATTTCACCAAAATACGTGTTTTGAGGCGCCTTGAATCCAAAAAGAACATTCTTAGAAAAAAGGTCCGTGTATGTGTACAGCCTAACTCAAAAACGAAAATTGGATAACTACTACACTTGGTATTTAGGTTCAGTACCTTCCAAAGACGTCACACGGAGATTTCCAAGAAAATCTCCCATCCCAACTACCCTTTACATGGAACATTTTTCGATAATTTTGAGTTTTTAAATGTATCTGTTGAATTTTCCGGGTATAGCCTTTAAAGTCCTCTTCATTCGGAAGGAATTTTGTACCAGTTTGTACAACTGGTAAACGTTAAGCGGTAGACGAAACATACCATACAAAAGGTAGATCTCTTTAAAACACAGAATTTAATTAAAATAAGTCTTTATATGGCATAAGGCGTTTCTGAGATATCCGTTATTAAAGCTTAGAAATTTTATTTATTTATTTTTGTTAGTACCATTTATACCCCGCCTTTAACTACATTGGTCTTATCGGCGACGTTCCCTTTGGAACATATTGTCTATTGGGAATGGTATTAACTCGTATACTCTTGTCATTGGGTTTCTTGCATTTTTGGGTTTTAATCATTAGGTCACACACACATTCATACTTCCAGACTCTGGGGAGGATTGAGAATAATCTTGGCTAGAGAAAAATTCCCACTTCCCCAGCCGGGAATCGAACTCGAGACCCTTCGCATAGCAGGAAGGTGCTCTACCGACTGAGCTAAGGGGCCAGCCCTGGTTTGAATTGTTCAATACTTAACATTCTTTTAAAGTCTCGTCGATTTTCAGTTGTTTCTTGCGAGTGCACGGAAACAGTATCGGATTTAAGGCCAGCATGTAGCGTCCAGCTCTTAAACATTTGTCTATCGCTATTCGCTTTATATGACTGTGTAATGTAGCTATTTCTGCAAAGGTTTAGTTGGATAAAATGTAGTAGATAGAAAAAAAATAAGCTTTAGTATGAGGCAGTATTTTTAACACTTAAATGATTTCAGTCAAATTATATAATAAAAATATAATAACAGCCCGCCTTAAAGCAATATGTGTATGTGACAATATAAAGAGTATATTACAGTCATTGTATATGTTTATATTATTGTATACATGTAATAATGTTATCTGAATGTATTACGTAATTTAATAATGTAGGAGCTGTGAGAATAATAGGTTAAAAGTTGCAACAATGAGGTAACCTTGAGGCAATAATGAGTAAGAAAGTGTAATAATGCTACTAGTCATTATTGGAGCAACAATAATGTAATTTTTGTGACAATTTATAAAATAGCCAATCAACAACCAGAAAAAAGGTTAAATTAAATAAAAGTATTCTATTGGATTAGGAATAGCCAATAAGAGACTTGAAATACAGAAATTTACAAATTTAGGCGGTGGAATTCAAGTCAGTTGTTTGTAGACAGTGCTCATATCCGGACGTGTTGGTTGTAGACAGTGTTCCGGACGCTAGACACGTATTCGTGTGAGATGAAAATAGTTTACGTGTTAAAAAGTGCAAGTAATTAATAAAAAGAGTCTCATAGCTCTATATCAGTGAAGTGTTATTTAAATAGTATCATGCATTAATAAAAGGAGTGAAGTAAAATTATAATCTGTGTAAGCCTACATTCGTGTCGCACCATAACCCTACAAAGAGAAACATGTCTCTAACAATAATACTGACGCAGCCGAGGCAAACATAAATATATAGTATTTAAAGAAACAGTAAAAAATTACAAAGTTAAAATATTTTTTAACATTTTGGGGGGGCAAAAGCCACCGGGAATTACATTTGGGGCGAAGGCTACCGGAAAGCGGGTACTATACGTGCGGTTGCAACGAACTTCAAGTTCGGCTCCCAACAGTCGAAATACAATACAACTCCTTCAATACAAACTTCTTCAAATTGGCGCTCAAAGCGTGGTGCAAATAACGAAACAAATTAACAACTTCAAGTAAGAATACCTTGTATACCCACTAATAAAGATAGAGGGTAGAGAAAGTCATGTGAGTGTATTACAACAATGTTTTCCTGAATGGACTGGCTATAACTGCAAGCAGGCGACCTCGCGACGCTTATCAGTACGAAACTACCGAGTAAACACATGAAGACAGTAGCACTACCTCAGTGACCTTTCGCTTTGTACCTGCACTGACCTTTTGAACATCGGTGATGTGGCAACTTCCTTTGCACCTATGTATGCGGGAAACTAAAACTGCAAAGGACGGCTTGTTTGGACCACCTGGTAAATGTGTATGTGTGCGAGCGCGCACGTGTTTTAAAGGTCCCTTAATTTACGCGCACAAAGATTTAATAGGTAAGAATGCGATACCATTCGGAAGATATTTCCAATCTTGTTTTATGAATTTAGATGCTGTTATGTTTTAATAAACGAAAGGAGGAAAAGAAACTCTTATAAATACTTTCCTTATGTTATAAACCGGTTAACGGGGACTTCCACGAATCCAGTGTTTATCTAAATAGGCACAGTTCAAGATTTCCTTTAGGCACCATATTACTTTCCCTGAAACTGCGTATAGTAAGCATGGGAAAGTAGATATTGTAGTCCACCTAAACACTCTATCCCGAGGTTATACTGGAAATATATGTTTTGAGACCCACTAAACCCAAAAAAGCATGTTTAGAAAAAGGCCCGAGTGGGTCTGTATGTATGCAAGGGGGTATAATTCAAAGTTCAGCTTCTTCGAAGGATGCAAAACGAAGATCCCCCAACACCAAACTAGCCTTTACGTGAAAAAGTTTCAGACCATTACTATTTTCTCAAAAATGGTTCTAATGTCTTGTCACATCATACCACATGTTAAAGGCATTTTTGCGAGAAATGAAATGCATATCCTCAATTTCCTGGGAGTAGCCTCCGATGTGTTCTTCATTCAGAATGATTTTTATGCATAACTCTAAACCGTAAGCGATAGACAAAATCTTACTATATCAAAAATGTAGATCTCATTAAAGCACACCATTTATGTCAAAAACATTTTTGTGGAGTTAACCATTTCCGAGGTATTCCTTGTTATTGGCTTGAATTTTCAAATACTTCCACTTTTCTCAAATAGGAAGTCTTTCATTTGTTTTCTCCTGGTCATGAAAAGTGAACGGAATTTCAAAGCCTTCACACAGCGCCCAGCTCTTAAAAGATGTGACTATCACTTAAGTCTACCATATTCCCCTTTTCCCGTTGTGTCTATAAGGAAATATATACGTAATAAAAACATTTCTACACACGTTTACCTCAATTAATAGGAAGTAGATAGAAGAATAAGCTTTTGTAAAATAGTTGTTGAAGAGTGGGTAGAGAAGTCATGTGAATGTAACACATCAGATTATTAATTTCTCTACTACGTATAGTAAGCAGGGGAAGTATTGTATTTCACCCAAATATTCGATACCGAGATTTCACCGGAAATACACGGTTTGAGACCACCTGAATCCGAAAAAAGCATTTTTGGAAACATGTCCGTTTATGTGTGTGTGTGTGTGTGTGTGTGTGTGTGTGTGTGTGTGTGTGTGTGTCTGTGAACAGCATAACTCAGAAACGAACAGTCGGATAAACACCAAACTTGGTATTTAGGTTCAGTTTCTTCCAGAGATGTGACACGAAGGTTTTCAAAAACATCCCCCACTCCAGATTACCCTTTACATAGAACATTTTTCGAAAATTTTAATTTTCTCAAAAATGGCTCTAACGATTTTGATTAAAATATCATATATTTAAGATACTTTCATGACAAATGAAATGTATATCTCGAATTTTCTGGGAATGTCTCCAAAAGTATTTTTCATTGTGAACCACTTTTGCATAACCGGTAAACCATAAGAGATAGACAAACTTTTACTAGACAAAAAATGTAGAGCGCGTTAAAATACACAATTTATATCATATACATTTTTGTTATTGAGTGAACCATTTTCGAGATATTGCCTATTATTCCCTTAAATTTCCAATACTTATACTTTTTCTCAAATTCGTTATTTATTTTTTTATGTCCTGGACATGCAAAGAGAATGGAATGTGCCACATAGCAACCAGCTCTTAAAATATTTGACTATCGCTTAAAGCCCAGCAATTCCCCTTGCATCTACAAGAAAATTAGCAATAAAATTAACATCTCGATTAACATGAAGCATATGGAGAATAAGCGTTTGTAAAAATAGTTTGTACAAGAGTAGAGATAGGCATGTGAGTGTAACACATTAGATTTTTTTCCTGATAATGCAAAGTGAATGGAATACTTCACAGAGCAACCAACTCTTTAAATATTTCACTATCGCTTAAAGCCTAGCAATTCCCCTTGCATCTACAAGAAAATTACCAATAAGATTAACATCCCGATATCCCGATTAACATGAAGCATATGGAGAATAAGCGTTTGTAAAAATAGTTTGTACAAGAGTAGAGAAAGTCATGTGAGTGTAACACATCAGATTATTTTTAGTCTAAATCCAATGTTTTGATATTTATCCTTGTGAAAAGGGAAATACCTCTTTATGTTAGGCGGAAAATTAAAAATATTTATTCCTATCTGGTTTTTCCCTTTTATTCTCCCTAGACGACAACTCACTAAAACTGGTGTCATTTTCGCATTTCACGTGTCAAAATACCTAAACAGGAATACACTTAGAGTTTTCTTCTAAAATATTCCCATAATTCGTAGGTTTCGCCGACTGGTCCAAAAGCCGGATGGGAATTTGAACTTTTGCGGCTCATTACTTCCGAACCACTCATCTGATTTTGATCCTGTTGGTGTCATATTTTTATGTAAATTTTGTGAATGTAACTTTAGAAACAACATTTTGTGGGTGTATTTTTAATTTATCCAACAGTTACCTATAGTCGTATTCCACCTAAAAATTCTATATCGATATTTCACCAGAAATACGCATTTTGAGGTAACCTGAATAAAAAAATCTGATGTGTTACACTCACATGACTTTCACTACTCTTGTAAAACTATTTTTACAAACTCTAATTCTCCATCTATTTCATATTGATCGAGATAAACATTTGTAGAAATGATCTTTTGACATGCAATGAGAATTACATTTTACACATAGCGACCAGTTCTAAAAATATTTGACTATCGCTTAAGGCGTACTATGTTCCCCTTGTTTTGTATTTGCAAGGGCACTATAGAAATACAGTAGCCTTTAAGCATAGACATATCTCTTAATAGCTGGTTGCTATGTGCAGCGCCATTCTCTTTGCCACAGATTAATACTCTTTGCATATCCAAGACAAAAAAATGAATAACGAATTCCCATTTGAGAAAACAAATATTGAAAATTTAAGGGAATAACAAGCAATATCTCTAAAATGGTCCACTCAACAAACTAAAAAAATGTTATGACATAAATTGTGTATTTTAACGGGATCTACATTTGTTGTGTAGTAAAATGTTGTCTATCTCTTATGGTTTACCAGTTATGCAAAAGTCGTTCACAATGAAGAATACTTTTGGAGACATTCCCAGAAAATTTGAGATATACATTTCATTAGTCATGAAAAGATCTTAAACATATGATATTTTAATCAAAATCGTTAGAGCAATTTTTGAGAAAATTAAAAATTTCGAAAAATGTTCCATGTAAAGGGTAATCTGGGGTGGGGGGATTTTCTTGAAAACCTTCGTGTCGCATCTCTGGAAGAAACTGAACCTAAATACCAAGTTTGGTGTTTATCCGACTGTTCGTTTCTGAGTTATGCTGTTCACAGACACACACACGGACATGTTTCCAAAAATGCTTTTTTTGGATTCGGGGGGTCTCAAAATATGTATTTGCGGTGAAATCTCGGTATCGAATATTTGGGTGGAATACAATACTTCCCTCACTTACTATACGTAGTAGAGAAAGTAAAAAGGGTATTTTTAGAAAAAGATCCCCGCGCCTGGTTTTCTGTGGGCATGAATGAGAGAGAGAGAGAGAGAGAGAGAGAGAGAGAGTGAGAACACCTCAAAAACGAAAAGTCGAATAAATAGGCACCAAACTTTGTATTCAAGTTAGGCATCCTCCAAGAATGTCACACAAAGATTTTCAAGAAAATTTACGCAACCCATATTACCCTCCACGTGAAAGAATTTGCTTATTTTTTATTTTCTAAAATGACTATTTTGATTAAAATACTAAATGTTTAAGACATTTTCGTGATAAATAAACTGTATATCTTGAATTTCCATGAATATCCTCTCATTCTAACTTACTCTTTCATAACTGGTAAAACTGTCTTACGACATAAGAAAGTGTGCATCTTATTAAAGCAAACGATTTATGACAAATACTTTTTCAAGCGCGAAGTCGCAATTAATTTTTTCTTATGGTCACGCAAAGAGCGTGGAATTTAAAATTAAAGTGTAACGAAAACTTACCTCGATTAACAAGAGATACTTAGAAGAACAAGCTTTCGTAAGAATAGTTTGTAGAAGGGTGAGTTGAGAAAGTCATGTGAATGTAACACATCAGAAATTTGTTTACACTTAAATACGGTCACATTCACTCACACAGTCGTACTTCCAGGAACTTTGGAGGATACAGAATTATTCTGGTTAAAGGAAAATTTTCCCTCATCTGGGAATCGAACCCGGAATGTTATTCATGTTGTAGTTTGGGAAAAAATGACATTTACTCTGTCTTCACCTTCACGAAACTCATACAGAGTGGTAAAACTATAGTAATAGATTACGAAAATGTGAGGTTAGAACTTCGGTTGAGGGAGAATCGAATATTTTCTCTGATAAGGAAGAAAATTCTATTAAGGTTATGACCAGGGTATTTTTACGACATAAAATGTTTTGAAAATAATTTATAAAATCACTCTAAACGTTTTAAAAATTATATAATAATTACATAAAATGACATAAAACTGGGATTTATTTAATTTATTAAAATTGCTGTACAGCAAATTATAAATGAATTTATATATAAATTAACTACTGTAAAATTAGAAACAGTAGGTAGAAGAATAATGATGAAATAATTTAGAAAATTAATTCAAAATGCATTTGTTCCAAGATCTTGTTTGAAGATGCTGAGAAGAAAATTGGGAAGATTATTTTTAAGCACGTCTTACAAACTGTAACATTAACTCTTTTGAGTTATCAGATAATGAAAAATTCATTGCTAAAGAAGAGGACTTTCCAGCCTATGATAAAACTCTAGGATAAGGGCTATAACAGCCTGACTGAACACATTTATTAATGCAAAAAAGGGAAAACTGACCTGTATGATCCCTATTTTAGGGCATGAATTCATACCTGCTTCCCACGCAAACAACCCTTTGCAGACACATTAAATAGGAATGACCTTTTTCCAAAAATAAGTTACTCTATTTCCCAATTCAATAGTGAAGTTTTTGATGTTTGAAAAGTTATCCTTATTTAAAATGGGAATGATACACAATCAATGTAAATACAAAAAATGACCAAATAAAGACGAAAACGGCAAGAAAATAACTAAATAATGATGCAAAATCGAAAAAATGCCCTAAAATAGAAAATGGCACACATTGACCAAAAATGATCCAAAACATTTTCATAATCTGATATCAAATTAGGGCATCTATACTTACATTTTTGTGCTTAATGAAATTCTAATGGTTGAAATATAACTAATTTGCCAAAACGATTTTTTGTAAAAAAATTGGGGATGGAGAGATTTTTGGGGGCTACAATAACATTTAGACAGCTATACATTTTATTTTGTGGATTAATGTGTGTTATTAATGATCAAAACAAAAAAGATATTCAAGAGATCAAATTTTTATTTTATTTTGAGGGAAGCTTTAGGCTGTTTTAGGGGTGGTATCATATATGATACCTTGGGTCTACATCTTTTTTTGGAAAAAATTGGGGATGGATAGATTTTTGGGAGCTACAATAAGATTTAGACAGCTATAAATTTTATTCTGTAGATTAATGTGTGTTATTAATGACCAAAATAACACGGAAATTCTAGGTATCAAATTTTTACAAAAAGCATTTTTGGAAACATGCCCGTGTGTGTGTGTGTGCTGTGAACAGCATAACTCAGAAACGAACAGTCGGATAAACACCAAACTGGTATTTAGGTTCTGTATCTTCCAAGGATGCGACACGAAGGTTCTCAAGAAAATCCCCCACCCCAGATTACCCTTTACATGGAAGATTTTTCGAAAATTTTAATTTTCTCAAAAATGGCTCTAACGATTTTGATTAAAATATCATATGTTTAAGATATTTCCATGACTAATGAAATGTATATCTCGAATTTTCTGGGAATGTTTCTTAAGAGTATTCTTCATTGTGAACGACTTTTGCATAACTGGTAAACCATAAGATATAGACAAAATTTTACTACACAAAAAATGTAGATCGCGTTAAAATAGACAATTTATGTCATATACATTATTTTTGTTGAGTGAACCATTTACGAAATATTGCTTGTTATTCCCTTAAATCTTTCAATACTTATTTTCTCAAATGGGAATTCGTTATTCATTTTTTTGTCTTGGATATGCAAAGAGTATTAATCTGTGGCAAAGAGAATGGTGCTGCACCTAGCAACCAGCTATTAAGAGATATGTATGTGCTTAAAGGCTACTGTATTTCCATATTGCCCTTGTAAATATATATTCCCCTTACATCTACAAGAAAATTAGCAATAAGATAGAGTCTGCAAATGTTTATCTCGATTAACATGAAGTAGATGGAGAATAAGCGGTTGTAAAAATAGTTTGTACAAGAGTTGAGAAAGTCATGTGAGTGTAACACATCAGATTTTTATTTTATTTTCAGGGAAGTTTTAGGCTGTTTTAGGGGTGGTATCATAATGATACCTTGGATCTACATCCAAGTTTTTATGGTTTTTTAATTCAACCATCGATACACAGCATAGATATGAGCATGCAGAGTGGAATGTATCAAATATGCTACCACCGGCCGTCATTACTTTGACTCTTCATAGAGAGAGAAAAAATCCGAAACATGAGGTATCAAATATGACACCCGAACCCAGGAGGGTAAGTACACATTAGCAGTGTCTATGTTGTAACACGTCATCAGAATCCAGGCCCTGGTTATGATATTCCAAAACAACCAGCACAAGATTCAAAGAAGTTTCTGCGGCTTAACAAGACAAATGAGTGTGTCATTATGAGGCAGCAATTGGAAGGCAATCTTCAACAATTTGTCAGACACACTATTTCTGTCTTGAGAAGCACCATGAGACAGCAACGTCGTGATTGGTCTTTCGCATGCTTGTGCTATTAGAATGTCTTCTTTGTACACCCACCACAGCTCATCTTCACCATATGACCTTCATTCAGGAATTCCCTGTTGCAAATATTTTTATTTGTTCTAACTTTCCACACGCTTTCCGCTGGATGGTTCTAAAAAAAAATCTGATGTGTTACACTCACATGCTTTCTCTACTCTTGTACAAACTATTTTTACAAACGCTTATTCTCCATATGCTTCATATTAATCGAGATATCGAGATGTTAATCTTATTGTAGATGCAAGGGGAATTGGTAGCCTTACGCGATAGTCAAATATTTTAAGAGTTGGTTGCTATGTGGAGTATTCCATTCTCTTTGCATTACAAGGACAAAAAAAATGAATAACGAATTTACATTTGAGAACCAGTATAAGTATTGAAAAATTTAAGGAAATAACAAGCAATATCTCAAAAATGGTTCACTCAACAACAAAATGTATATGACATAAATTGTGTATTTTAACGCGATCTACATTTTGTGTGTAGTAAAATTTTGTCTATCTCTAATGGTTTACTAATTATGCAAAAGTCGGTCACAATGAAGAATACTTTTGGAGACATTCCCAGAAAATTCGAGATATTATTTCATTTGTCATGAAAATATCTTAAACATATGATATTTTAATCAAAATCGTTAGAGCCATTTTTGAGGAAATTAACATTTTCGAAAAATGTCCCATGTAAAGGATAAGCTGGGGTGGGAGGATTTTCTTGAAAACCTTCGTGTCGCATCTCTGAAAGATACTGAACCTAAACACCAAGTTTGGTGTTTAACCGACTGTTCGTTTCTGAGTTATGCTGTTCACAGACACACACACACGCATACACACATACGGACAAGTTTCCAAAGATGCTTTTTTTGGATTCAGGGGGTCTCAAAACGTATATTTCCGGTGATATCTCGGTATCGAATTTTTGGGTGGAATGCAATACTTCCCTCTACTTACTATACGTAGTAGAGACCCTATACGCTGCCTTAAAATTCCATACTGTTTCCACGCAATCGCGAGAAACAGCTGGTTGAAAGGACTTTAAAAGAATGAGCAAGAATGAACAATCCGAACCATTAATAGCGGATATCTCAGAAATGACTGATGCCACAAAAAGGTTATTTGAAATAAATTGTGTGTTCTGTACGTATGTATTTATTTTCCACAATGCTGTACAAGAATCTTACAATTTTTCATACATTGCTTTGAGTTGTTATTTTATTCTTTAGTCCACCATGCATTTTAACACCGTGGTTATTTTATGCATGGTGGGTCATAACAGATTCATATTGCTTTATTTTTCTAAGCAATTTTTCTCTTACTCTCTCCATATATTCTCCTATTCTTTTTATATTCCCCTTGTTTTGTATTTTCATTATCCTAATTTTAATACTTCTTTTTTTAACATTCTCCCATTCTTTAGATAAAAACTGATCTCCCCACAAAGAGGACATCTATCCAAATTTGCTCCCTTCCTATCTCTCCTTAGCCTATGTGCACTTCTTCTCTCTCTAACCTATTACCTACATTCACATACTTCTCCCTTCCCCAGTCCACCTTTAATTGTCTATATAGTTCCAAACCTTTCTTTCCTTCCAAACTTTGAAATAATTCTTGTTTCTTTATGTCTCCCACTCTGTTCCTCACTTCTTTCCAGAAACCTTTAACTAACGCCCTCTCTCATCCCATAAGTTACCCATTCCTATTTCCTGTAGAATTCGCCTTATTCCTTGAGCCCAATTCATCCCAGCACTGGATTTTTCTTGCATTATTAAACATTGTCTCATTAAATTATGCTCGTCCAATTATTTCAATCTATGCCAATATTTAAGTATCCTTTCTACTATCATGCCTACTTTCCCAACTCCAACATTGCTGCTCCATTTGGTGATTAAATGGATAAACCGAACATACATTTACAGAACGATCTATGTACTTTATCAATCATTTCCCATCCTTTGTCACTTCCCAAAATCTCTGATCCGTAGACCATTTTTGCTTCAACTGCAGCTTTGTAAACCCTTTCCAACCTTTTAATTTGCATATCTGGTATTTTCTTTAAGCCTATTCTTATAGCAGTCATTGCTAATCTTCTCTCAGCTAAGGCACTTATCTTGTGATCATTCCATCTCCCATTACTCTTATTCTCACTCCCAAATAATCAAACTTGTTTACTATTTGCAACCCTCCCCCTTCCACATACCACTTTTCCTCCTTCTTCAATTTATAGCCCTTTTTAAATACCATTATCTCTGATTTTTTAAAATTTATTCTTAAACCCCATTTCTTATAAAATTAATATATGATATGGAGCACTTTTATTAGATCTCCTACTGAAATAGACCTATCATTGAATCATGTGCAAAAAATGGGGATTTTAGGAGATCTACATTTTTTGTGTTAGTATGCTCTCGTCTATACAAATATTGTACAAAATTCCTTCCATATGAAGAGGACTTCATTGGCTATTTCCAGAAAATTCAAGATATACATTTCATTTGTCACGTAAATATCTTTAATATATGGTATTTTAATCAAAGTCGTCAGAGCCATTTTTTAGAAAATAAAAAAATTCGAAAAATACTCCATGTAAAAGAGCAGTTTGGGGTAAGGGGATTTTCTTGAGAATCTTAGTGTCATATTTTTAGAATGTATGAGCTTCAAAACATGTACTCCCGGCTAATTCTTGGTATCGAATTTTTGTGTGGAATACAATACCTTTTCCAGCTACTATGTAAGTGGTAGAGAAAGTAAAAAATACAAGTGTAAACACAAATAACTTCCATAACTTTACCTATTTCTAGAATAATATTATAAAGAGGGAAATTGTGTTTGTATGTATGTACGTGTAAACAACATAACGGAACAAAAACTCGGGTGCATACCAAACTTGATATTTAAGTCCAGTACTTCCAAGGACGCGATTATATGAGGATTTACAAGAAAACCGGCCATACCAAAACTAGCATTTACGTGCAAACAGTTTCCTATTTTTTCGTTTTCTCAAAACTAGGTCTAACGATTTCGAATAAAATCTCATATATTTAAGATGTTTACCTGTATATATTCAACTTTCTGCGAATATCCCACGAGGTCCCCTTCATTCGGAGCTAATTTTTACTTTCTCTACTACGTATAGTAAGTAGGGGAAGTATTGTATTCCATCCAAAAATTTGATACCGAGATTTCACCAGAAATATATGTTTTGAGACCCCCTGAATCCAAAAAAGAATTTTTGGAAACATGTCTGTGAACAGCATATCTCAGAATCGAACAGTCGGATAAACACCAAACTTGGTATTTAGGTTCAGTATCTTCCAGAGATGCGACACGAAGGTTTTCAAGAAAATCCCCCCACCCCAGATTACCCTTCACATGGAAAATTTTTCGAAAATTTTAATTTTTTCAAAAATGGCTCTTAACGATTTTGATTAAAATATCATATGTTTAAGATACTTTCATGACAAATAAAATGTATATCTTGAATGTTCTGAGAATGTCTCCAAAAGTATTCCTCATTGTGAACGAGTTTTGCATAACTGGTAAACCATATGAGATAGACAAAATTTTACTACACAAAAAATGTAGATCGCGTTAAAATACACAATTTATGTCATATACATTTTTTGTTGTTGAGTGAACCATTTTCGAGATATTGCTTGTTATTCCCTTAAATTTTTCAATACTTATTTTCTCAAATGGGAATTCATTATTCATTTTTACTTTCTCTACTACGTATAGTAAGTAGGGGAAGTATTGCATTCCACCCAAAAATTCGATACCGAGATTTCACCGGAAATACATGTTTTGAGACCTCCTGAATCCAAAAAAAGCATTTTTGGAAACATGTCCGTTTGTGTGTCTGTGTGTGTGTGTGTGTCTGTGTGTCTGTGTGTGTGTGTCTGTGAACAGCATAACTCAAAAACGAACAGTCGGATAAGCACCAAACTTGGTATTTAGGTTCAGTATCTTCCCGAGATGCGACACAAAGGTTTTCAAGAAAATCCCCCCACCCCAGACTACCCTTTACATGGAAGATTTTTCGAAAACTTTAATTTTCTCAAAAATGGCTCTAACGATTTTGATGAAAATATGATATGTTTAAGATAATGTAATGAGAAATGAAATGTATATCTCGAATTTTCTGGGAATGTCTTCAAAAGTATTCTTCATTGTGAACGACTTTTGCACAACTGGTAAACCATAAGAGATAGGCAAAATGTTATTACACAAAAAATGTAGATCGCGTTAAAATACACAACTTATGTCATATACATTTCTTTTGTTGAGTGAACCGTTTTCGAGATATTGCTTATTTCCTTAAATTTTCCAATACTTATACTTTTTCTCAAATTCGTTATTCATTTTTTTTATGTCCTGGACATGCAAAGAGAATGGAATGCGCCACATAGCAACCAGCGTTAAAACATTTGACTATCGCTTAAAAACTATCATATTCCCCTTGCATCTACAAGAAAATTACCAATAATATCGACATCTCGATTAACATGAAGCATATGGAGAATAGGCGTTTGTAAAAATAGATTGTACAAGAGTAGAGAAAGTCATGTGAGTGTAACACATCAGATTTTTTTGTCTTGGATATTCAATGAGTATTAATCTGTGGCAAGGGGAATGGTGCTGCACCTAGCAACCAGCTATTAAGAGATATGTATGTGCTTAAAGGCTACTGTATTTCTATATTGCCCTTGTAAATATATATTTCCCTTACATCTGCAAGAAAATTAGCAATAAGATAGAGTCTCGATTAACATGAAGCATATGGAGAATAAACGTTTGTAAAAATAGTTTGTACAAGAGTAGAGAATGTCATGTGAGTGTAACACATCAGATTTTTATAGCTAATTTTGTATAACTGATAAGCGTTAAAAGGGAGACAAAGCATCACTACACAAAATTATTTGACATTAAATATTTCCAAGACATTCGTGGCCATTGATTTGAATTTTCCAATATTTTAAGTCCTCATTCTTTGTTTCTCACGATGTGATTTAAAAATGTATGGAATTTCAAAGCAAGATATAGCCACTTTTTTCCCTTTTTTTTAAGATTTGACTATTCCATACTCAAATATCGCTGTTATACCTACCTTTACGAACTGTGTAATGAAGCTATTTCTGCAAATATGTATCTCGATTTACTAAAAATAGACAATATTTAAAGAATAGTTTGTAAGAAGAATAAATACACCTCCCCCCAGCGGGATGGCTTAAGCGGTTACATTTTTGGCCAATTTTTTTTCAAGTCAACATTTAACGCCCGTAGATAATGTGAATACAATTTTGCCCCCTTTTAAGTGTGTTTGAGGACAGAATTATTAGTAGAGATTTGTGGCCCCCTCGGTCCCCCGACCTAACGCCCTGCGATTTCTATCTCTGGGGTAACTTAAAAGAAAGTGTATAAGACAAACCCACACACCCTGGAAGAATTAAAACAAAATATCCACCAGGAAATTGCCAGCATTTCTCAACGTGAACTACGGCGAGTGATGAGTAGTTTCCTAAAGAGGTGCCACGACGGTGGCCAGTTTCAGCATCTCCTTTCATAAAGTTGATAAGTAAAGCCTTTAAAAGTAGTTTTAAACATGTTGTATGGTTTCATCCGCGTCTTTCTATGATAACGGCAGACGGCTACGAGCGCCGAGGACGCGGACAGGAAAAAACCGCACAGCCGCTACGTAGGTAGTTTTTTGGCTCTCTCTGTATCAAGACTCTCCTTTCTCTCATTTCCTGTAACCCTCATCTTCCTTGTCATCTGTTTCAGGGTTGTAGGACCAGATGACGGTGTTCGGCTGGTTGCGGCTGGGCGGTGACTTGCGCTCTGTAAAGGTTTCTTTCCTGGCGTCGCAGCGGTATCGCTCAGTCAGTTCTCTCCTCAGCGTGGGGCTCCGCTCCTGGAGGTTGTTGGCTTGTGGGCAGAGACAGTGCGGCATCGGATGCGTTCTATCTGGAAACGTTAGGGACCCCGTCCATGCTTGCGTCCGTCGGCTTCCGGATCTGGTCGTCCTTCATGTCTCTCCCCTCATTCTTCCCTCCCAGGGGCCACGTTGGAAGCACAATAGGCCGACTGGCCTGCGTGCGGTGTTCTGCCCCGTTTCAGCGTGGTCCCTCCGTGATACCTTTAAATACACCCTCTCAAGAAAGGATTCGTCTACACTTTAAAACATTCTAGCAGACAAATTAATGGAGGGATAAATGTAATTATTTTTTCACATAAAAATCAAATGTTAATACAGTTTACGTGTTTTGGCGGTTTTCAGATCGTTCATTTTATCAGTTTTATAATTTTTGAAAAATATGCAAAAATTGCAACCTTTTTGTACGTGGTGTTTTCAAAATAATCTTTCATGCATTGGCTAGAGCTTTTTTTTTACATGCATCCACACACTTTCATCGACATGTGACTTAAACTGGTGTAGAAATAAATTCGTCAAATCGTAAAAAGTGAGCTGTAAATGAGAAATTAAGGAAAAAACTTAAAATTCCCAAATTTGACATTTTTTTCCTCTGTCAAATAAAATCCTAATTTCACCACAAAATCAAGCAATACAAAAACAAAATGCTGTACTCAATGCTTGAAGATATTTTGAAAACACCACGTACAAAAGAATTGCAATTTTGGCACACTTTTTAAAAAATTATAAAATTGATAAAATGAACTAAAACCGCCAAAACACGTAACCTGTATTACTATTTGATCTTTATGCAGAAAAATTAGATTTTCCCGCCATTAATTTGGCTGCTAGAATGTTTTAAAGTGCAGACTGTGCTCAAAAATAGTACTTCTGTTTAGTTCCTAGAGAAATGACGTGACTGTTCCGCATTAGAGATTTGTTATTGCCATGTACTGACTGACACACATTGGTCTTGTCTGCAGGAATAAACGCAGAGGTGCAATCATTAGCTAATTAACGCATGTGGTCGGTGTAGCATGAAGGTTGAAGGTTCATTCGCCGCTAGATGTACGTCATCATAACGCTTTAGACTTCTTATGCAAGTCTGAGCGTGTGCGGGATCCACCTGTCTCAGATCTTCCCTTATACAAACACGTCAAAGTGGCCGTAGGCGGTTTACAGTGCGTTGCCTCCATGGCATTTTACTCTTTCCTTGTGATGCGTGCTTTTTCCTTCCTTACCTACTTAATGGTTTTCTACCATACAAAAGTACGCTTAATTATAGCTGCGGCGTTCGCTGATGTGAAGCACCTGTTAGCGTCTGTCCATGACTCACCACTTCATCAAATATGAAGTCAAAATGCTACATTGACTCCATAAAGTATTTACCTCTACTTGAAAAAAATCTAATGAGTTGCATTCACATGGCGTTCTCTACTCGTTCTTCTACAAACTATTCTTACAAAAAATTGTTATTCTATCTACTCCTTGTTAATCGAGATAAACGTTCAATTCACATTTACGCATTTCATTGTCCGATACAGTTAAAGCGATAATCAACATTTTAAAAAGTACGTCGCTATGTAATGACTTCGAAATTCCGTGCCCTTTCTATGAACGAGAAAAAACGAATAACGACTTACCAATGACAAAAGCATTTAAAAATCCATACCTTTAACAAATAATATCAGAAATGGTTAACGCCCCCCAAAAAATATAAATTGTATAATCTAACGAGATCTGCATTTTTTGTGCAGTAAGATTTTGTCTATATCTTACAGTTTACCATTTACACAACGGTAATTCAGAATACAGAAGATTTCACAGGATATTCCCAGAAAATTCAACATACCTATGTATATATTTTATTTGTTTGTTAGCAGATATCAAACACTATATTTGAATCAAAATCGTTAGAGCCATTTTTGGGAAAATTAAAAAATTAAAAAGTCCATGTAAAGGATAGTTTGGAGGCATTTTCTTGAAAGTATTCGTGCTCTATCATTGGCTTAAATATAAAGTTTGGTACTTAATCGAAGTTTGGTTTTTGGGTTATGCTGCTCACTGAAAGACACACATTCACTCACTGGCCTTTTTCTAAAAATGCTTTTTCATTCAGGAGCCTTAAAACGTGTAAATCTTGGTATCAAATTTTTGGATGGAACGCAATATCTTCTTTTTATACCTACTAACGTGGATGCAGAGATACAGACAACACTGGAAGAAATAGGGATGGGGAAAACAACAAAAGTAAGGGTTTCTGGAAAGAAATTAGAACAAGATTGGAGGATATTGAAAAACAAGAAATTATAAGTAGTTTCAACGAAGAAAGGTCATTAATAGATTATAAATATTTTAAAACGGAATGCGTAAAAGAAAGATACATCGATGCACGCAACGAAGGGATTAGAATGGGTATGCGTGGGCGAGGACAGGTGTACTGAATTTAAGTGGTCCAGCAGGGAGAAGGAGGGAGATGTTCTAAATGTAATGGATTACATGGCATTTGACATGATATTCTGAAATGCGATGATACAGATAAAGGAAGAGAGAATTTAATACTAGAGAAAGGAAAAATTTACCAACAGAGCTAAAAGTTAGGAACATTTTTAATACAAGATCAAATGAATATATGGGGAAAGCAGAAAAATTAGGTTCAAATGGTTAAAAGAAATGTGAAGTAAATTGGAGAAAATGCGGAGAAAGGGTAACAAGACAAAAAATTAAATAGTGGACATGTTTTATTTTCCCATTATGTATGATGTGGCGTGTATGTGTGTGCGTAATGTCACGCCAGACACATTATTGTATCGTTGGCGACAGTGTTATTGGGGTAATTCTTTCGGCTTTGGGTTTGAAGTTCATCTGGCGTGGCGACTCGCCACTTTTTGGCTGGCGATCCTAGCCAGAGGTGGAGAGAGCGGGGGAAGTGAGCGTTACTTCTGTGTGTGTTGTGTGTTGAGCGTCACTTTTGGTCGAGTGTTGAGTCTGAAAGGTTGTATGTGAAGTTGTGTGAATGTAACCCCGTATGTGTAGTATCTCCCCTCAATTTCTTCCTTTATCTTTTGTGTGTGATGTAAGGGCACCGTGCTTATACTGAATAAGCCACAGGTAATGTGATTAATGTGAAATTATGAGTATTTTGTTATAACTATCCCACGCCTGCTCCGGAATGTGTTGTTTAAGATTCTGGTCCTCTTGCTGCCTCTGCAGCTGTGCCTCCTAATGTATATGCTGGGGTAACTACTAAAGTTTAATATCTAGCTTAAACCTTTTGGACTCACCCCAGGATGTAAATATCTATGTATATAAAATAACAGAATGTTAAATATAAGGGAACAGAAATAATAAGCAATTCCGTTGTATGCACTGTATGTAAAGTTTAAAGCAGACAATAAATCATTTATGTATGTGGTAGAGAAAGTAAGGTGATTTTTTTTTGGATTCAGGGGGCCTTAAAACCTGTATTTTCGGTGAAATTTCCTATCAAATTTATGAGTGGAATGCAATACCTTATCTACCTACTAGCATGTACGTGGTAGAAAAAGTAAGGTGATTTTTGTTGGATTCAGGGGGCATTAAAACATGTATTTCCGGTGAAAACTCAGTATCCAATTTTTGGGTGGATTGCAGTATCTTCTCTACCTACTGTACTTACTATAGGTAACTAGTAGGGAAAATAAAAATATAGAAGCCAATTTAACTGAGGGAAATTTAATATTATTAATATATAGAAAGAACACGTGATATTGCAGTCTACATGTTTTAGATTTTGTTAGTTTTACAATTATTTTTAAAATTGCACCAACTTTTTTTAACTTTTTCATATGTGCTACTTACAAAATGATTGTGTTTGCGTTCATTAGAGCTCGTTGGCCATGTTGTTTAACTGACGTCACGAAATTTGTAAAATGGTAAACACTGAGGCGTTAATGAGGAAGTTCAGTAAATGTGTTGATATTTCCTGACTTGTCGGTTTTTCTTCATCCACATTAAAACCCATGTTCAACGAGCAAGGTGGCGCAGCGTGTGCGACTCGCATTCGGAGGTCCCGGGTTCGATCGCTGGCGACAGCTCACTCTGACCCATGAATTTTTCGTGGTTTCTCGGGGTCGGTAAACGAATACTGGGGTGATTTATCTTCTACCACGACTTTTCCGCCCCTAATTTCATGTTCCCGTTATCTCCTTTATTGCCACCTGTTTCAGGGTTGTAGGACCAGGCGATGGTGTTCGGCGGGTTGCGGCTGGGCGGTGGATGTGTGCTTTGTAGAGGCTACTTCCCTGGTCGTTGTGGGATTGCTCAGTTAGGTCCCGCCTCCGTGTGGGCCACACCATAGCGGGAGCGCCGGGGGCCCGATAGGGTAGGATGCGTTCGATCTGGAAACGTTAGGGATCCCGTCCATGCTTGCCCCGTCGTCATCCGGAACTGGTTGCCCTTCGGGTCTCTCCCCTCATCCCTCCCTGCCAAATAGAAGCAAAAGGGGTCGTTGCGGCCCTGTGTCCCAGTTGCGGGGGCCCCTCCGCCCCGGTTGTGTACCTTTGTTGCGTCCGTACCTTTACCTTAAGAATCCATTTTCACCGCATTTTCAGGTATTATAACAAACTTCTCTTCGTGACAATACGTGCGGGTGAATTATCGTGATGCAATTTCCACGAGTGGCTTTGCAACAATTCTGGTCGTTTTCTTCGGATTGCTTCACGCAAACGGCGCATAATTTCCAGGTAGTATTCCTGATTGACTGTACGTCTATAAGGCAGGAACTCCTGATGCACTATCCCATTGTAATCGAAGAAAACAGTGAGAAGAACCTTCACATGTGATTGAAATTGAATTTTTTTTGGTCTTGCCTCTTCAGGCAGTTTCCATTGGGACGAGTGGGTCTTAGTTTCGACGTCATACCCATATACCTATGTTTTGTCGCTGTTATAACCAGAGTTAGGATATTTAGGTGCGCACCTTTTTTCTTAGGGCAAGTTAAAGCTGTGCGGAAAGATATTATAGTGTGAAATTTTGTTTCTAGTTGCGAAAAGAGGCATTTCTTCTCGCACCTTTTTCCCTTTTTTGGGACCTTTACCCCTTTTTGGCATCTTTATCTCATTTTCCCCCAACCATGTCCATAATCCTCTTTTTCTCCCTTTTTTCTTTTAAGTTTCACTCCAATTTATTCTTTAACTTTCAATTAACGGCTCCTCAGCTTGCTGTGTACGTGCGAATAGTAAGTCTACCTCTTTCAGAAAACGCCACGCGGGAATTGAGAGCACACCCGCAACAATGGAAAATAATTGTGTGTTCGACGTAAACCTCTTTCTCTCGCTTTACCGCTATAAAGTAGCCCGCAATAATGCAATTGACAATAAGTGATTCTATCCCACCAGAATCAGTAGCCTGCTATTCGTGAATGTGAGTTTGTTACTGTGAGAGACATCATCTGTTTGCGTGGAGGCGAAGGCTGGGCACGCAGAGACGGCAGTAACCTCATCCGCGCAGTTCCGAGAATTATTAAGACTGGGTTCTGCTCGAAACTACTAGAAATCGCTGAGACTGAAGTTCCAGCATGAATGAGAACATTCTGGTAATTGTCACGGTGTTATAAGAGAATGTAGACAGCGAATGGGCGCAAGAGTGAGTTGTGTGACAGGCGCATTGTGTTATCAAGTGAACTAGTGTTAGCTCTATGTTACATTACCAAATGAGTGTACTAGTACTAGATTTTAATGCCAAAGGTGTCCAGTGCTCGATTTATTGTTCTGGCTGAGGTATTCAAACAAGATTTCATACACACTGATGGAACTGTTATGCAATGTACTATTTGTGATTCAGGAATTTTGTTAGATGAAAAACACCAGCGAGATCGCATCAAACAACACATTTCCAGCTCTAAACATCAAATGAACAAGACTCTTCAAGCAAACAAATCACGGCAACCTCTATTACGCAATGCGTTTCAACAGAGTTCTTCAAAAAACCAAAATTTGAAGGAATTAAACATTGATTTGTGTGCAGCTCTTACACAAACAGGAATTCCACTGAATAAGGTGAACCATCCAGCCTTCAAGGGATTTCTTGAAAAATACACAAAGATGTCAATGCCGATGAGAGTACTTTAAGAAAAAACTACATGGAGCCTGTTTACCAAGAAACCATAGAAAGAATAAAGGAGAAAGTGTCTGATTGCGATGTGGGAATCATTGTGGGTGAAACCATAGACTCAATGGAACGATATGTTTTGAACATTTTAGTTTTTTCCTTAGCAGGGGTTAAAGTTAAGCCCTTATTGTTAAAAATGTACGAGCTGAGAAAGCCAATGTCAGTACAGAAATGCAATTCATTACGGACTTCTGCCATAAACTCTGGCCTACTGGTATCGAGTTTGCAAAACTTCTTCTTGTGGTTACAGACCAGGCCCTATACATGGTTTTAGCTGTTAACCAATTGAAACCTTTATTTCCTAACTTGAAGCATGTGACATGCTTGGCTCATGCCCTTCACAGGGTTTGTGAATCCATAAGGAACGAATACGACATCGCAAATCAATTCATCTCTGCCCCGAAGAAGATTCTACTAAAAGCTCCGAGCCGTGTTGTTTACTACAGGGAAATCACTGGCCTGCCCCTTCCAAATTTCCCTTTCCAAATTACTTGCTGTGGATCTTTGATTGAGTGTGCTGCTACGTTGTGTGAGAATTTTGACAAAATTAAAGAGTTTGTGCTTTCTTTGGATCCATCCAACGCAGGTGCAATTTCCAAGACACAGCAACTTCTGTTACCGGAGAAAATACATAATTTGCAGACAAAACTATATTGTGTCCATAGTTACAAGTAGCTGCCTGCAGCTATTAAACGATTGGTAGAACAAAGTCTGGAAAAGGAAAAACAATGGGATATTTTTACTTCCGTGAGGGAGCAGTTAGATGGCTTTGCCAAAGACAAACTTGAATCTAGTCTTCAGAAGAATCCAGACATTGAGGAATTCGCCACTTCTGTAGAGTTGCCATTCCGAGTGAATACAAGGTTTGCCCCACTGGTTTCTGTGGATGTTGAAAGAAGCTTTAGCATCTACAAAGACATTCTATCTCCTAATAGAAACAGACTTACTTTTAAAAATGTGGAGATGCTTAATGAAGTACAAAAGCTTCATGTTTTTTTCCTTCTTTTGATGAGTGATAATTTGATGTACTTGGTTGTAGTTCAATAAATTAGAATAGAGGAAAGAGAAATCGTTGAATTAGTTAAGGCAATGCACAACTGAAATTAACCCAAAATCTCAAAAAAGAAAATTATGTTCCCAAAATATTCTGCATTGCTTGTAGTTTTAGAATCCACTTTTATTTTTGACCTAGCGAACGCTTCAGGATCGTTACGAGACTTTATAAATACCCTTGCGCATTTGGTTGCTAGCTGTTTATATTTTTAAAACTTTATTTGAAGGCTGGAAAGGTAGAATCATATGACTGAAAAATTCAATGCCATAGCCGGGATTTGAACCACGGATCTCCCGGTCTACGTCCGGTTGCTCTAACCACTGAGCTACCATGGCAACATGCCGGCACGCCATTAAATTCTCCAGCTGATTCGCATTTTTCCCGGTAAACCACAAGGAGATCTCAAATTGTATTGAGATGTCATACCCCAATGGCGACTTACATTCTTTGTAAGTACTTTAAGTCCCGGGCTTTATAGTTGCAACCACTATTAGGTCAATTAATGGAATTAATTGTTCTTTCACACAAGCCGTGTGTTGGACAGGGTTGGAAAGGTAGAATCAGATGACTGAAAAATTCAATGCCATAGCCGGGATTTGAACCACGGATCTCCCGGTTCAAAATCCCGGCTATGGCATTGAATTTTTCAGTCATCTGATTCTACCTTTCCAACCCTGTCCAACACACGGCTTGTGTGAAAGAACAATTAATTCCTTTATTTGAAGGCGTTTCTTATTTTCAGCATTTCTGCATATTCAAAATGTTCCACACGATGTAGTTTTCATCCATTCATATTTAAAATTTTTATGCTTATTTCAAAAACCCAAATAAATAAAACAGTCATATAATTTTTCTGTGTAATGAATAGTTTTTTGAAAATAACAACGTATACAAAAAATAAAACGAAAAAAAAATGCAAACACAAAACTGCAAAACTTTTTTCTCTTACTCTAAGAATTGTAGAAAAAAATTATATGACAGATTTGTGGTTCCTTGACATAGAAGCAATATAAGATTTTTTTTTGAAAAATGCATCATGTGTTGCATTTTGCATATACCCATAGTTTTATATTTTGAAAATTAATAACTTGAATACTAATTAACATTTTGGATTGAAACTCACAAATCAAGTATATCTAAAGAAGACTGACATGCACTTAAACTTTCAGCCCAATTGAATGGATAGTTTAGAAAATAGCAATTTCAGTTGTGCATTCCCTTAAATAAACCAGTACCTTATTGTCCTTTTTTTCACTTTATTTCAGCACCTTTTCCCTTCCTTTTTTCATCTGAAATTTGCACCTAAAAATCCTAACCCTGGTTATAATCTTCTTTACAAACTCTGGATCGTTTTCGACTTCATTCAGCAATTCCTGAGCGATGTGCTACGTGGACTTTTTGGTTGAAAAACAAACTTTGCTGCTACACGTTTCATGCCCAAAACATCCGAAAAATTGTTTGGCATGAGCCAAAGGATATGCCGACATCTTCAGCAACCTCTCTGATGGTGATTCGGCGATTTTCCAGAACCATTTTCTTTATTTCTTTCACATTGTCGACAGTGATTGATGTGCTAGGGCGTCCAGAGCGATCGTTTTCAACTTCTTCTCGACCGTCTTTGAAACGTTTATACTACTCGTAAACTCTTTGTCCTACTCAAAGTAGAAAGGCCAAAGTCAAAATTTCGAATGCAGTGCTGCACTTTATTCCGTTTTTCAAGCAAAATTTAATGCATCTTTTTCGACTGTTAAACAATAAATTAAATATTCAATACAGCTGAAAATGTAAACATACATCAGGAACATGTGTACCAACAAGATAAAACAAAAGTTTTAAACATCGGATGTACAAAGTTCGCGAAATTAAAAGATTCCTGTTTTTACTTTCTCTACTACGTATAGTAAGTAGGGGATGTATTGTATTCCACCCAAAAATTCGATACCGAGATTTCACCAGAAATATATCTTTTGAGACCCCCTGAATCCAAAAAAAGCATTTTTGGAAACATGTCCGTGTGTGTGTCTGTGTACAGTATAACTCAGAAACGAACAGTCGGATAAACACCAAACTTGGTATTTAGGTTCAGTATCTCCCAGAGATGCGACACGAAGGTTTTTAAGAAAATCCCCTCACCCCAGATTACCCTTTACATAGAACATTTTTCGAAAATTTTAATTTTCTCAAAAACGGCTATATCGATTTTGAATAAACTACCTATGTTTAAGATATTTTCATGACAAATGAAATGTATATCTCGAATTTTCTGGGAATGTCTCCAAAAGTATTCTTCGTTATGAACAACTTTTGCATAACTGGTTATGGTTATAAGAGATAGACACTTTTACTACACAGAAAATGCAGATCGCGTTAAAATACACAATTTATGTAATATACATTTTTTTTGAGTGAACCATTTTCGAGGTATTCCTTGTTATTCCCTTAAATTTTCCAATACTTATAGTTTTTCTCAAATGGGAATTCGTTATTCATTTTTTTCGTCCTGGTAATACAAAGAGAATGGAATACTCGACATAGCAACCGGCTCTTAAAATATTTGACTATCGCTTAAAGCCTAACAATTCCCCTTGCTCTACAAGAAAATTAGCAATACGATTAACATCTCGATATCTCGATTAGCATGAAGTATATGAAGAATAAGGCTTGTAAAAATAGTTTTACAAGAGTAGAGAAAGTCATGTGAGTGTAACACATCAGATTTTTTTCGAAGTTTTTTATTCTCTGAACAATGGCTCTATTTTGAGTAAAATACCATAAATTAAAGATATTTATACTAAAATAAAATTTATATCTTGAATTATATGGGAATAACCTGTGAAGTCCAGTTCATTTGGAAGGAATTTTGTGTAATCTTGTATAACTGGTAAACGTTTAGCGATAGACGAAAATACTACAAAAAATGTAGATATCTTTAAAACACACAATTTATTTCAAATAACTTCTTTGAAGCATAAGTCATTTCTGGGATATCCGTTAATAAAGGTTGGAATTGCTCATTTCTTTGTCATTCTCTTGAAGTCCAATCGATTTTCACTTGTTTCTCGCGATTACATGGAAACAGTATGGAATTTTAAGGTCAGCATATAACGTCCGATTCTTAAACGTTTGACTTTCGCTGTTCCCTTTTACCTATAACGAAACTATTGTTTCAAAGGCTTATTTGGATTAAAATGTAGTACACAGAAAAATAAGCTTTGGTAAGAATGGTTTGTATAGCCACTAATAAACGATAGAGGTAGAGAAAGTCACCTGAATGCATAACATCAGAAATTTTTTTTTATCAGTTAACCCATCCCTATTGGCAACCTGGATACGCCTCTGCCGTTTCACATACATGCTTGTTATTGAGGATGACTTAAAACAATGAATATCTGGTGAGCTGTGATATGGTATTTTTTTGGGTCGAATGTAATAGTTTCTCAACCGTAGATAAAGAGAATAGAAAGTTAACGTTTGTATTTGAAGTTACTGTCGAGTTTCAGATAACTAATAGCAGCTGTTAACTGCATGTCAATAAACAGATATGATAAACAAACTCTTGAGACTTATCTGTATTGACGCCTACACGTTTCTAATATTTACACATATGGTTCGCATGCTTGCGCAAAACGCACCAGACAATTTTCGTTTCTTTACTGAGCAAACAAAAGAGAATACCTATTTTTGAAGCAATTTGAGCATCACAGAAGTAAGTAGAATGTGAACCCCTTCTTTTTTGTGAAAAAAGAAATACAGCATTTTGTTCGTTATATTGTGAGAATGAAGCATACAGAGTGTAAGAAATTTTAAAAATTCTTATGTGTTACATTCCATTGACTTTTGTAGTGTTTCCCTTGGTAGGCCCCACTACGTTGATGATGGATGCTGTAATACGTACCTGTAGGTCGTCTTGATGCCTGTACTCTCGTGACGTATCTCGACGTTCTCTTAGACTGGAATCTGATGTCCATATATCTGTATTCTTGTATGTATGTATGTATGTGTATGTATGTGTGTGTGTTAGTATGTATGTATGTATGTATGTATGTATGTATGTATGTATGTATGTATGTATGTATGTATGTATGTATGTATGTGTGTGAGTGTGTGTGTTAGTATGTTGTAATTATTATTTTATAGTTGTGCTACAGCTGCTGTATTTGTGTCGGAGAGCACTTGGTATCTTGTCAGGGTTGGGTATGGAGAATGTTAAAATATTTTTGCACACATGTATTCTATTAATTATTTCACTTGCATTTTGGAAGAACCGCATGTAAATATTCATAATTCACTATCACCTCTGTTATGATAAAATATGTATAACTGTTGGACTTTAAATACATAGTTTTAGCATGTATTCAGAGACGAGTTTATATACAGCCTTCCTGCTCGAACACTTACAAGCTTCTGTTAGCGTTCCTTCCAACCGTTCTTCTTAATGTACGTATTTGAATTACAGGTATGTATCAATGTACCTGATATATATATGTTTATAGAATTCCATCGTCTTAATTATGAATCCAAAGTTCTTTGCATGCTTAAGTAGATACTGCTGCATTTCTCGTAATTTTATATTACTGGTTATATAGCTAACAATGGCCTTTCCCCTTCATATTATATATGTTATAACGTTATATACTTATGCTCTACCATGTGTACACTATGAATATACACTCCTGTGCAAAACCTAAGGACGAAAGCAATCTTCGCAAACTGTGACACTGCCAAGTAACATCGCTCGATGAAACTTGAATCATACATAGAGGGAACTGCGACGGTATGCTACAGTAGGCAACTAAACGAAATATACAATAAGAGGAACAGAAATGAAACTTTTATTCATAGACCATAAGCTACACTAAAGTCAATACGACATATGATGGTTCTCTAGATTTACAGAAACAGACACATGGTGCTTAGAAGGGTGTATGATCACCACGGACAGCAATGTGTGTTCTGCATCGTGCTTCCATGCTGGCCACAAGGTTGGTAGGCAGTTCTTGTGGTAGAGTGTTCCATTCCTCCACCAGTGCTGTTGACAACTGTTGGATGGTCGTTGGTGCATGTGGATGTGTGCAATCCGTCTCCCCACACGTGTTCGATGGGATTTAAATCGGGAGAACGGGCAGGCCAGTCCATTCGCCGAATATCCTCTCATTCCTCCACCTGCGCTGTTGGATGCGGTCGCGCATTGTTATCCATAAAAATGAAGTCAGGGCCGACTGCACCCTTGAAAAGACGCACATGGGGAAGGAGTACAGTTCACAGTAACTTGACCAGTGAGTGTACCCTGTTCAAAGATTTGGAGACCAATGCGCCCATGCAACATTATGCCTACCCCAACCATAACACCCGGACCACGAAAACGATCATGTTCAAGGATGTTCCTGGGTTCATTACGTGTTCCCACTTCTCGCCAGTGAGGGTACGTCTAGAATCACTACTTGACTGAATCTGCTCTCATCCGAGAAGAGCATGCGACCCCATTCCTCGTTGGTCCAATTTTGATGATCTTGGGACCATCGCAAACGGTGCCGCCGTTGTGCGGATATCAATGGAACACAACGTACTGGCCGTCGGGCAAAGAGACTACCTCTGTGTAGTCGCCGTGCCACTGTGTATCGTGAGATTGCGTGCCTAGTTGTCCTGTTAAATGTGGCTGCAATTGCACCCGCTGTTTGGCGTGGATCTCTTCTTGCCTGTTGCACGATGTAGCGGTCATCTGCTGCTGAAGTTGAGCGTGGGTGACCACCACCTTTCCTTGGGACAGCAGTGCCTGTGGTTTGGAAGATTCCCCATGCACGTGAATCAATGCTGTGAGCAATTCCAAACTCCTGAGCAATACTCCGCGCACTTCTCTCTTCTTCCAGTTTCCCGATGATTCTTCCCTGTGTGAAGTCATCCAAATGGTGTCTATGGGACATGTTGCAACGAAGAACACCGTAACAGCTCGCTAATTGCCACACACCAGCTTGTCCTGTTTCTTCAACTGCTCCGTGTTGCGGGACCAGACCCATTTGGCACTATAGGCTCGCTACACTCACGCCATGTGACGTCCAGCTTTCTGTGTAAGTGTGAGAGACCTCTGGCTCCGGCACCTCCATCTACTTCCACCAAGTTGTTAATTTGTTATGTTACTTTACCTATCTCGTCTTAGGTTTTGCACACCAGTGTATGTACTTTAACATCCTCTTAATTATTATACGTACAATGTTAGCAAAGAAAATACATAACACGTAAAACTTAGAACAACAATATTAAAGAAAGAAATTATTAACGTGTTGATGCTGAGAAGCTGTGAATTAGATATTTTATTACATTAATGAGTTATTGTATTAGTTTGTCCGTACTGTATGTTGCTTCATTTTCTCCATCCTGTGTCATTTATTAACGGATATAAAACTTATCTTACGAATGCTTATCATTCGGTCTATCTCATTTTAATCGAGATAAACCTTTGAAGAAATTATTACATTACATATTGTGTTATACATGTAAACGGGATAGCGACAGTCAAATGTTTAAGAACCGGACGCTGACCTCAAAATTCCGTACTCTTTCCATAACATTGCGAGAAACAAGTGCACGTCGACAGGACTTTAAAAAGAATGACAATTGAGGCAGAATTTTTAACACTTAAATGATTTTAGTCTAATTATATAATATAAAGTATAATAACAGCCCGCCTTAAAGCAATATGCATATAAATAATATATAAAATGTATGTAACAGTCATTGTATTATGTCTATATTATTATGTACATGCTTAATAATGTTATGTGAATGTATTACGTAATTTAATAATGTTGGAGCTGTGAGAATGGAGGCCGAAAGTTGCTCACAATGAGGTAACCTTGAGGCAATAATGAATTGGAAAATTTAATAATGCTACTAGTAATTCTTGGAAACAATAATGTAATATTAAAACACTTATAAATAGCCAATCAAATACTAGAAAAACCTTAAGTTAAATAAAAGTATTCTATTGGAGTAGGATTAGCCAATCAGAGACTTGAAATAGAAAAAATTTACAAATGTAAGCGGTAAACGCCAGTCGCTAGAAGGCAGTATCCAGTGTGAGAAAAAATTCATTACGGCGAGAATATTATAAAGTTTATGTGTTAAAAAGTGCGAGTAATTAACAAATAATCTCACAGCTCTCTATATCAGTGCAGTGTTATTTTATGTGAAGGATTAATACAAGTAAAGTAAAAAAATTATAATTTGTGTAAGCCTACATTCCTTAGTCGCATCACCCCCTGCAAAGAGATGCATCTTTCTACAAATTAATATTGACACAGCCGAGCCAAACATAAATATATATATATAATATTTAAAGAAACATTAAAATACAAAGTTGATTCTTAAAAGTTGAGGCGAAGGCCACCGGAAACTTTGTACCACACGTGGGGCAGTTACTTCATGAAGTTTGGCTTCCCAACAGTCGAACTGCAATAGAACTCCTCCTAAAATAAACCTTCTTCAAATTGGCGCCAAACGTGGGGCAATTACTTCAACAAGTTCGGATCCCCAACAGTCGAACTACAATACAACTCCTCCTAGAATAAACCTTCTTCACAATTGAACAATTCGAACTAATAATAACGGATACATTAGAAATGGCTTATGCCACAGAAAAAGTTATTTTAAATAAATTGTGTGCTTTGGAGAGACCTGCATTTTTTTTTGTGAAGTACGTTTTCGTAGAATTCCTTCCGAATGGAAAGGACTTCACAGGAAATTCCCAGAAAATTGAAGATATGTATTTTATTTGTCATGTAAGTATCTTTAATATATGGTTTTAATCAAAATCATTACAGCCATTTTTTAGAAAATACAACATTTTGAAAAACAGTTCCATGTAAAGGGTAGTTGGAAGTGGGGAGATTTTCATGAAAATCTTCATATCGCATCTCTGGAAGATGTCGAACTTAAATATCAAGTTTGGTATTTATCGAACTTTTCGTTTTTGAGTTATGCTGTTCACGGACACAAACGATTAACTTACCACCCATCATATTCCTTGCAGCCAAACTAACCTCCCTATAGGCGCTGCTCATATGAAAGACATTAGCTTTTAATCTTTGTATTATTATTAAATTGGAATAGTCACATTTCAGGCTTGCCTCTGTCCTTGTGCTTTTATTTCTAAATATGCATTTAATTCGGGCATATTGTTGATTGTTCACAATTAGCATTTTAGGCCAAATAGCCGAATGTCCTTCTTTTCCTCTTTCTTCTACTTTTTCATGTGATTCTTCTGATCTAACCACTTTTTGAATAATGCATATGCTCTATCGTACCTTAATTTCGATAGGAACCAAAGAAGCACATCCCATTTTGTCATGGCTCTTCAATTCCCGACTCAAAAGTTGTCCGCCATAGCAATCTCTTAACGTTTCCCTAATACCAGACGAAAATAATCGATAGCAATGAACTTTCGTGGTTCGATTTCAATCGATCTGAACTCATCTGAACATAAAGTCGGTCATGGAACAGGCATTCATATGCAGCATTTATAGCTTCCCTCCTACTCCACCCAAAATTTCGATACAGAGATTTCACCGGAAATACACGGTTTGAGGCTCCCTGAAGCTAAAAGAAACAATTTTTAGAAAAAAGATCTTACGTCTGTGTGTGTGTGTGTGTGTGTGTGTGTGTGTGTGTGTGCGCGCGCGCGCGCTAAACTCAAAAATGTAAACTCAGCTAAATACCAAACTTGGTATTTAAGTTCATTGTCTTCTAAGGATAGGATAAAAATATTTTCCAAAAAATCCCCCAACCAAAACCATAATTTTGCCTGGCCCCGTAGGTCAGTAGGTAGAGTAACTGCCTGCTGTCCCGGGTTCGATTCCAGGCTGGGGGTAGGAATTTTTCTCTAACAAAGATTATTCCCTATCCTCCCCAGAGTCTGGAAATATGAATGAGAGTGTGAATGTGTGTGAGGTCTAATGATTAAAACCCAAAAAGTGCAAGAAATTCAACAAGAGAGAGTTAACACCATTGCCAATAGGCAATAAGTTTCAAAGGAAAGGCCATCGTTAAGACCAATGAAGTTAAAGTCAGGGTATAAATGGAACTTAAAAAGAAAGAAAAAATCTGATGTGTTACACTCACATGACTTTCTTTACTCTTGTACAAACTATTTTTACAAACGCTTATTCTCCATCTATTTTATATTAATCGAGATAAACATTTGCAGAAACAATCTTTTGACCTGCAAAGAGAATTACATTTTACACATAGCGACCAGTTCTAAAAATATTTGACTATCGCTTAAGGCGTACTATGTTCCCCTTGTTTTGTAGTTGCAAGGGCAATATAGAAATACAGTAGCCTTTAAGCACATACATATCTCTTAATAGCTGGTTGCTAGGTGCAGCACCATTCTCTTTGCAACAGATTAATACTCTTTGCATATCCAAGACAAGAAAATGAATAAAGAATTCCCATTTGAGAAAATAAGTATTGAAAAATTTAAGGGAATAACAAGCAATATCTCGAAAATGGTTCACTCAACAACAAAAATGTGTATGACATAAATTGTATATTTTAACGCGATCTACATTTTTTGTGCAGTAATATTTTGTCTATCTCTTATGGTTTACCAGTTATGCAAAAGTCGTTCACAATGAAGAATACTTTTGGAGACATTCCCAGAAAATTCGAGATATACATTTTATTTGTCATGAAAATATCATAAACATATGATATTTTAATCAAAATCGTTGGAGCCATTTTTGAGAAAATTAAGATTTTCGAAAAATGTTCCATGTAAAGGGTAATGTGGGGAGGGGGGATTTTCTTGAAAACCTTCGTGTCGTATCTCTGGAAGATACTGAACCTAAATACCAAGTTTGGTTTTTATCCGACTGTTAAATACTACCATATTCCCCATGCACTTACAAGAAAATTAGCAATAAGATAGAGTCTCGATTAACATGAAGCATATGGAGAATAAGCGTTTGTAAAAATAGTGTACAAGAGTAGAGAAAGTCATGTGAGTGTAACACATGAGATTTGTTTTTCAAAAATGGCCTTAGCGATATGGATTAAAATGCTATATGTTTAAAATATCTGCATGATAAATAAAATGTATATCTTGAATTTTCTGCGAATAGCCTGTAAACACCTCTTCATTCTTAATGCCTTTTGTATAAAGGACAAACCGTAAGTTCTCGTTAAAACGCTCAGTTTGTGTGGAATAAAAATGATTGTGGTATTAACCACTTCTGAGACATTCTTTGTTATTGATTTGGATTTCAAGAGACCATCACTTTAGTCTACAGTATCTTCTTATAACTACAACGAAATGTGTAATGAAAGTTTATCTCAACTAACATGAAGTAGACAAAAAAACTTGTGTAAAAATAGATTGTATAAGAGTGAGAACAAAAAGGTTGTATGAATACAAAACATCAGATTTTTTTAAAGGTTGGTACTGCCCAGACGTTTTGATACTTCAACCAGCTTTTAATGTGCTATTTAATTAGATACCATTAACATAATGATTATCGATCGTCAGAAAATAGTATGTAATATGTACACATGTGGTGATGATGATGATCATGATCATGATAATGACAAGGTCTGGGTGGCTCAGTTGGTTTGGCGCGTTCTGAACATAGACCGGTAGTTTTTAGATGTGCTTAAAACGACAGCCCTATGTCAGTAGATTCACAAGCATGTAAAATCACTCCTGCGGGACGAAATTCCGGCACCCCGGCGGCGCTGATATTATCCTGACAATTGATAGCGTCTTTAACTAACAAAATATTTTCTTTTTTTTACTTTTTCTACCTCGTACATACATTAGTAGGTAGAGAAGATATTGCATTCCACCCAAAAATCCGATACCTAGATTTCACCGGAAAGCATTTTTACAAAAAGGTCCGTCTGTGTCTGTGAACATCATAACTCAAAAACGAACAGTCGGATAAATACCAAACTTGGTATTTAGGTTCAGTATCTTCCAAGGATACAACACGAAGATTTTCAAGAAAATCCCCCAAACTAAACTACCCTTTACATGGAACATTTTTATAATCTTGTATAACTGGTGAACGTTAAGCGATACACGAAAACATATCATACAAAAAATGTAGATCTCTTAAAAATACACAATTTATTTAAAATAATTCTTTTTGTACAAGCTATTTCTGAGATATCCGTTATTAAAAGTTCAAATTGTTCATTACTTGGTCGTTCTCTTAAAAACCTGTCAACATTCAGTTGTTTCTCGCGATTACAATGAAACAGTATGGAATTTAAGGCCAACATACTGCGTCCAGTTCTTAAACACTTAGCTATCGCTGTTCTTTTTGTATCTGTAACGAAACGTGTAAGGTAGCTGTTTCTGTAAAGGTTTATTTAGATTAAAAGGAAGCAGATAGTAAAATATGGTTTAGTAAGAATAGCTTGTATATTCATAATAAAAATGGAGGGTAGAGAATGTCATGTGAATGTAACACATCAGAATTTTTTTATTTTAGGAAACGGAGGAGAGAGCTCACACTTCGATACAACTCGGATATCTTGTGCTTACCAGCCCCAGGATAACGAATGAGGTGAAGAAACCGCAGGAGGCTATAGGCCGCAGGTAGGCCGGCCGACAGAGACGCGCAGAGGTCCCTAACGATTCCAAGCTGGCTGATGGCATCTCTGTGGCGGAACCGGGGAGAACTCGACTCACCTGAGGTGCTCAGAGAAGGCTGCCATCTAGCAGGGCCGAGAAATTTCCAACGAGCAAGCGTCTTTCCGATACCGACCAGACTCTAAGCCTATCTGAAACATGAAAGGGGAATCGAAATTATATCAATTGAGGGAAATGAAATTCGCAGTAGAAGAGTCACCACGCCAGCCAGAGAAAACCACAAAAAACCCATAGTGTGAGGCTGTATTTTTAAGACTTAAATAATATCAGTCTGATTATATAATATAAAAAATAACAGCCCGTCTTAAAGCAATATGTGTATAATATAACATATAAAATGCATGTAACAGTCATTGTATTATGTTTATATTATTGTACCCATGTGTAATAATGTTATGTGAATGTATTATGTAATTTAATAATGTAGTAGCTGTGAGAATAGAGGCTGAAAGCTGCTAACAATGAGGTAACCTTGAAGCAATAATGAATTGGAAAGTTTAATAATGCTACTAATAATTCTTGAAACAATAATGTAATGTTTAAAACAGTTTATAAATAGCCAATCAAAAATTAGAAAAACCTTAAGTTAAATAAAATATTTCTATTGGAGACTTGAAATAGAGAAATTTGCAAATTCAGGCGGTAGAAGGCAGTCGCTAGAAGATAGGGTACCCAACTTGATGCTAGAAGGCAACGCTCCTGAGCAGTTCGCTCGGTACGTATTCAGTGTGAGATATACACAATTCATTACGGCGAGAATATTATAAAGTTTACGTGTTAAAAAGTGCAAGTAATTAATAAATAATTTCACAGCTCTCTATATAAGTGAAGCGTTATTTAATCGTGTCAAGGATTAATAAAAGGAGTGAAGTAAAAATTACTATTTGTGTTAGCCTACATTCTTAAGCCGCATCACCCCCTGCTAAGAGATACGTGTTTTTCTGTAAATTAATACTGACGCAGCCGAGGCAAACATAAATATATATAATATTTAAAGAAAAATTAAAATACAAAGTTGATTCCTAAACGTTGCGACCAAGGCCACCGGAAACTTTGTACCATACGTGGGGCAGTTACTTTATCAAGTTTGGCTCCCCAACAGTGGAACTATAATACAACTTCTACAAGTTTGGCGCCCAAAGCGCGGTGCTAATAATGTAAAGTTCACCTCCTTCAAATGGCCGGTCCCAAGATTGAGATTGTATTGTATTCTGTGAGTTCACTAGCAGCCATAAAGACTTGTGAACATAGAACATGTCAAGGATATGTACAAAAATTACATATAAACATAAATATTACATAGAATATAGAATATTTGAAATAAAAGACACATACTATATGCGTGTCAAGGAAATGTACAATAAAGTTACATATATACATAAATATTAAATAGTATACAGAACATTTAAAATAAAATAAAGACATATTATATACAAAATGAAACAAATCAAGTGTAATTTTGTACAGAGTTGAATGTCTCCTTACCGTTATAAGGTTAACATACGTATAGGCAAGAACAGTTATTTTAACATTCACTAGGCTTGTACCTTTGTTCGTCTCATCATTTGGTTCTATTTGATTTATAATGCATAGCATTTATTGTCAGTTCTTAATATACATACATTTAAATAGCTTCATTAATTCTAGAGCAGGCATCAAATATAACTGGCAATTGTCATTAATATTTACTAATACTACTTACAGAGCTATATAAGTATTATCATCAGGATAATTTGTCATTCAGATAATCTTGTACAGAATAATATGCTTTTGAGCATAGTTACTCTTTAACAGTAGTTTTAAAGGCATTGAAATTGTCAACTTTTCTCTTAAGATCATTAGGGAGAGTATTAAATATTTTTATGGTCTCGTAATATACACGTTTCTGGAAGCAAGAAAACTTTGCACTGGGATGATGGATGTTACTCTTTTGTCTATTTATCTCATGAATTTCAATGTTTGTAATAAATGTGGTTCGATTGCATGCATAGAATTTTAAGATTGAAAATATATACATGCAAGGTAGGGTTAATATCTTCAGTCTTCTAAACATATGTTTGCAAGAGTGTCTGCTATGAGTGCTGGAAATGATTCTTATAACCTTCTTTTGCATGAGGAATATTCGTTTACTTTCTACTGAGTTTCCCCAAAATAATATTCTATATTCAATGATAGAGTTAAAATATGCATAGTATACTAATTTAAGTGTATCTATAGAACTGACATTTACCAATGCTCGGATAGCACATCAGGCGAACTGAGTTTGGGTAAGATATACTAACGTGGACTTTCCAATCGAGCCCAGGAGCTCCTGAATGTGTCTCACAGAACCATCTCTCTCAGTATATACATATGTTAGGTGTATAACAAAGTTTTCCTCAAGTGTGTCATAAAGTTAGGAGCTCTATATCGCAATGCCACGTCGCTCATAAGGGAAAGCGTTTTCTTGTGAAGCCTTGTGCACATCCCAGTACCCTCTCCCAACGAGGTGAAGTGGTTATGATGATACACGTGACACGGTCTGTAATATGCGGTTCACGGTCAAGCTGAACTTGTATCGATTCTCTCGGCATGAATCAGGTCCTAATTTCCGGCTACAGCATCCAGTGAGACAGAGTGACCTTTTCAAGTACACTAGGATTCCCCGAACTTCACGCAGTGCGTACAGTCAATCTACTTAGTGTGTCAAAAATCCGGGTTCGTGTGCAGCACCTTCCTTGCAACCTAGTTACCAACGGTA
Source organism: Deroplatys truncata (assembly GCA_030765065.1). Lineage (NCBI taxonomy): Eukaryota > Metazoa > Arthropoda > Insecta > Mantodea > Mantidae > Deroplatys > Deroplatys truncata. The sequence goes on along the minus strand of CM060975.1, from coordinate 52,839,339 downwards.
ATATCTGTACTGATTTTTACTTTCTCTACTACGTATAGTAAGTAGGGGAAGTATTGTATTCCACCCAAAAATTCTATACCGAGATTTCACCGGAAATAAATGTTTTGAGACCCCCTGAATCCAAAACAATCTGATGTGTTACACTCAGATGACTTTCTCTACTCTTGTACAAACTATTTTTACAAACGCTTATTCTCCATATGCTTCATATTAAACGAGATATCGAGATGTTAATCTTATTGGTAATTTTCTTGTAGATGCAAGGGGAATTGGTAGGCTTTAAGCGATAGTCAAATATTTTAAGAGCTGGTTGCTATGTGCAGTATTCCATTCTCTTTGCATTACCAGGACAAAAAAATCTGATGTATTACACTCACATGACTTTCTCTACTATTGTACAATCTATTTTTACAAACGCTTATTCTCCATCTACTTCATGTTAATCGAGATAAACATTTGCAGACTCTTATCTTATTGCTAATTTTCTTGTAGATGTAAGAGGAAAATATATTTACAAGGACAATATAGAAAAACAGTAGCCTTTAAGCATATACATATATCTTAATAGCTGGTTGATAGGTGCAGCACCATTCCCTTTGCCACAGATTAATACTCTTTGCATATCCAAGACAAAAAAATGAATAATGAATTCCCATTTGAGAAAATAAGTAGTTTAAAATTTAAGGGAATAGCAAGCAATATCTCGAAAATGGTTCACTCAACCAAAAAATGTATATGACATAAATTGTGAATTTTAACGCGTACTACATTTTTTGTGTAGTAAAATGTTGTCTATCTCCTATGGTTTACCAGTTATGCAAAAGTCGTTCACAATGAAGAATACTTCTGGAGACATTCCCAGAAAATTCGAGATATACATTTCATTTGTCATAAAAATATCTTTAACATATGATATTTTAATCAAAATCGTTAGAGCTATTTTTGAGAAAATTAAAATTTTCGAAAAATGTTCCATGTAAAGGGTAATCTGCGATGGGGGGATTTTCTTGAAAACCTTCGTGTCGCATCTCTGGAAGATACTGAACCTAAATACCAAGTTTGGCGTTTATCTGACTGTTCGTTTCTGAGTTATGCTATTCACAGACACACACACATACACACACCGACATGTTTCCAAAAATGCTTATTTTGGATTCAGGGGGTCTCAAAACATATATTTCCGGTGAAATCTCGGTATCGTATTTTTGGGTGGAATATAATACTTCCCCTACTTACTGTACGCAGTAGAGAAAGTAAAAATGTATTTGTGTGTGTTGTGTGTATATAACTGAACAGCAAACTCGAAAACAAAATTTCGGATAAATACCAAACTTGCTATTTAACTTCAGTGGCTTCCAAAGATGCGACACAAAGATTTTCAAGAAAAAAAATGCCCATCGCAAACTTATTGCAAAATTGGTTACTTTTTATTTTCTCAATAATGGTTCTAATGATTATGAATAATATCCACTACATATTTCAGATATTTTCATGACAATTAAAATCTGTCTTGCTTATTTGTAATAGCCTGTGAAGTCTTTTCATTCGAAATTAATTCTTTATAATTTTATATAACTGATAAGTCATAAAACGATAGAAAAAACGTACTACGCCAAAAAATTAGATCTTTTTAAAACACATAATTAATTCCAAGTAAACTGTTTTGCATCACCAGCCATTTTCGAGATACTCGTGTTTGTTGATATTGGTTTGATTTTTTCAACAGTTCGTTATTTCTTGAAATGCTGCCACCATTCAATTGTTTCTCTCAATGTCATAGAAAGGGTATAGAATTTCAAGGCCAGCATTGGGCGACCCACTTTTTAAACATTTAACCTCGTTTCAGTATCTTCTATCTCACTTGTACCTATATTGAAATGTATGAAACGATTTCTGTAAATGTTTACCTCGATTAAAATGAAGCTGATAGAAAAATAAGCTTTTGCAAAGATACCTTTCAAGAGTTTGTATTATATTTCAAACACGGTTTATTATTTATAAAATTTCAATACGATGAAAATTTAAAAAGTTAAAACATTTTTTTAACGTAATCCGGTTACCACGAGAAACACCTATTGTTCCGATTCTTTTGCAAGCATAAAGAAGAGACACAAGTTTGTATAGTGTAAAATATTTTTTATGTTAAACAAACCAGAAAAAGCAGTTTATTTGCCGGTTTTCGAATATCATATGCCCTGCAGTTTGTACAGAGAGAAGAGTGGTTGATAGCGATGGAGAGAGTGAGAGGTCATAGAAAGGGAAAGAGGAGAGAGCAAAGGAGCGACAGAGAATAACATTCACATTTAATTAAAAGCAAAGATTCCGAATTCGCTGGTATCTAAATAACACCTAATGTGATTTCCGAAATATTCTGTGAACTGGATTTTTACTTTCTCTACTACGTATAGTAAGTAGGGGAAGTATTGCATTCCAGCCAAAAATTCGATACCGAAATTTCACCGGAAATACATGTTTTGAGACCCCCTGAATCCAAAAAAAGCATTTTTGGAAACATGTCCGTGTGTGTGTGTCTGTGAACAGCATAACTCAGAAACGAACAGTCGGATAAACACCAAACTTGGTATTTAGGTTCAGCATCTTCCAGAGATGCGACAGGAAGGTTTTCAAGAAAATCCCCCCACCACAGATTACCCTTCGAAAATTTTAATTTTCTCAAAAATGGCTCTAACGATTTTGATTAAAATATCATATGTTTAAGATATTTTCGTGAAAAATGAAATGTATATCTCGAATTTTCTGGGAATGTCTTCAAAAGTATTCTTCATTGTGAACGACTTTTGCATAACTGGTCAACCATAAGAGATAGACAAAAGTTTACTACACACAAAATGTAGATCGCGTTAAAATACACAATTTATGTAATATACATTTTTGTTTTTGTGTGAACCATTTTCGAGATATTGCTTGTTATTCCCTTAAATGTTCCAATACTTAAACTTTTTCTCAAATTCGTTATTTATTTTTTTATGTCCTGGACATGCAAAGAGAATGGAATGCGCCACATAGCAACCAGCTCTTAAAATATTTGACTATCGCTTAAAGCCTACCAATTCCCCTTGCATCTACAAGAAAATTAGCAATAAGATTAACATCTCAATTAACATGAAGCATATGGAGAATAAGCGTTGTAAAAATAGTTTGTACAAGAGTAGAGAAAGTCATGTGAGTGTAACAGATCAGATTTTTTAAGTACGTTATCAGAAGAAGAGTCAAGACGACACGTTTAGTAGAAGTCAGAGGATGACAGTGTTTAGGGACGCTTTTAATAGTATTTTCTATGATTCTTGATGAAAGAGCAAAGAAAGAAGTTAGTGAAGAGTTGTTATATTATGCGGACATATTAACATTGCGTTGAAATGAGGAAAAGGATTGGTACGATTTAAAACTAGATATGAAGAGGAGTGGAGCATGACAAATGAACAGACAAAATAAATCAAGATAGGGGAGCGGCGGAAGATGTAATATGGTAACATACAAGGAGGAATAAAAGAAATTGGCTGGGATGTTTATTGAAAAGAAACTGCTTGCTAATGGAAGGTGTGTGATTGTCGAAAAGGTTTCGGACAGAATATACCAAATGACAGGTGAAAGTAATAAAAAAATCCGATGTGTTACACTCACACGACTTTCTCTACTCTTGTACAAACTATTTTTTACAAACGCTTATTCTCCATATGTTTCATGTTAATCGAGATATCGAGATGTCAAACTTATTGGTAATTTTCTTGTTGATGCAAGGGGAATATGGTAGGTTTTAAGCGATGGTCAAATCTTTTAACCGCTGGTGGCGCATTCCATTCTCTATGCATGTCCAGGACATAAAAAAATAAATAACGAATTTGAGAAAAAGTGTAAGTATTGAAAAATTTAAGGGAATAACAAGCAATATCTCGAAAATGGTTCACTCAATAAAAAAAATATATGTGACATAAATTGTGTATTTTAACGCGGTCTACATTTTTTGTGTAGTAAAAGTTTGTCTATCTCTTATGGTGTACCAGTTATGCTAAAGTCGTTCACAATGAAGAATACGTTTGGAGACATTCCCAGAAAATTCGAGATATACATTACATTTATCATGAAAATATCTTAAACATATGATATTTTAATCAAAATCGTTAGAGCCTTGAGAAACTTAAAATTTTCGAAAAATGTTCCATGTAAAGGGTATCCTGGGGTGGGTGGATTTTCTTGAAAACCTTCGTGTCGCATCTCTTGAAGATACTGAACCTAAATACCAAGTTTAGTGTTTATCCTACTGTTCGTTTCTGAGTTATGCTGTTCACAGACACACACACGGACATGTTTTCAAAAATGATTTTTTTGGATTCAGGGGGCCCCAAAACATATATTTCCGGTTAAGTCTCGGTATCAAATTTTTGGGTGGAATACAATACTTCCCCTACTTATTATACGTAGTAGAGAAAGTAAAAATATTAACATAAACTGTAAACAAGAAAATATGATTACCGATGGGCAACTGTTTCAGAGTCAAGGCTTAATTTACTGCTCTAGAGTATAAAGTTCTTAAAACTGCAAAAACATAACATTTAATTATACCTGCGGCGGACTCTAAGGTTAGGAGTAAAATTTGGTTAAAATTAGCTGATATAATCCACGATGTTAAAGGTGGCGCATAAACTGGGAAAATATATTAAAATAAATGGGTCATTTACGGAGGAAGGAGGAAAAGAGAGCAGATTGGATGAAACTGTGTTTGCAGTTAAGCAATTTCCTCTTTTGTCAGCTCTAATTTGTGTTCGATAAGCATTCCTGTTTTATCTACTGCCTCTGGCTTGTCTACTAATTCGATCGTCACCCTCATGATTGGGCTCAAACCCAATGCTTTCCATAGTGAGGAACTGGAGCTCAAACCCAGTAACTGCAGCGCAAGATGTCATGAATATTTTGTGTTCTTAAATTAAACATGCCTTTATCAATCATTTCACACACAAACACCACTCAAATCCCTGGTAGACTAAAACAGAGAGTAAATGTTGAAGGGTCCAACATTTGTAAAGAAATGTTGATGGAACAGGAGTAAACGTAAACCACAAGGCAAAACAATTATATATACATATATTTGAAAATTAAGAAAATCCTCCACTGAAACTTAGGCAACAAATTTTTAAAAAATCACTTATTTTTCCCTCTGTTTCATTAATAAATTTCTCTAAATCTTGTAGATTTATAACTATTTATATTTTCTACCTCCGTCACATTTAAATGCCCTTCAGGGAGACTTAAATAATAGCCCTTGTAAGTTGATAGGGAATTTACAACTTAATTCTCCCATTATGGCAAAAAAAAGTTTTTCAACATTTTAAACCATTAAACGAATTTCCACAATAAAATATTCACCTAAACTGGTTTACATTTTCAAAATAGCCTCCTGAAATTCCAGCAAACAACTCTAAGGTTGTTTTTATTTCATGCTCAAAACATGTCCGTGGTTATGGCTTAATTTTTAAAAATATATTTGTATTTTTTTTAAAAGTTGAATGAAGTGCTTTATAAATTTATTTGGAAAACTATCAAGAATACATAAAAATTTATGCCTCGCTTTGAAGAAATCTTTAAAATCTAGACTTATATTTAAAACTTAAAAATTTCAAACTTCCAACTTAGAATCTCTTTCCAAAACTTCCCATTTTTTATAAATTAATATTTCCTAAAGTTAAAAATATATTGAACTGTAATTTAAATACATTACCCGACCCACTTTTAAACATCTGACTACAGATTCAGCTTCCTTTATTCCCTTGAACCTACAGCGAAATGGTAGTGAACTTATATCTGCAAATATTTATCTCGATTAACATGAAATGAATAGAAAAAAACCCTCATGTATTGCATTCACATCATTTTCTCTGCTGGTTCTTCTACAAATTATTCTTACAAAAGCTTATTATTCTGATACTTCTTGTTAATCCACGTAAACTGCCAATTAATATTTACATATATCGTGTACGTTACAACAGGTAAAGTGATAGATTTTTAAAGAGCCAGTCGGTATGTAATGGCTTTGAAATTTAATTCTCCTTGCATTACCATGAGACAGAGAGCGAGAGAATAATGACTTCCCATTTGCGAAAAACATAAATACTTGAAAATTCAAACCAATAACTAGGAATACCTCGAAAATAGTTAATTCTACAAAAAAATTGTATATGCCAATAAACTGGGCGCTTTGAGTTCAACATTTTTTGTGTGGTAAGATTTTGTATATCTCTTACGTTTTACCAATTAGACAAGAAGGATTCAAAATGAGGGTTTCATATGATATTCGCAGAGCATTTAAGATATGCATTTCGTTTTTCATGAAGATATCTCATAATTATAGTATTCTAATCAAAATCTTAGTCTCTTTTTGGGAAAATAAAAAAGGACAAATATTCTTCTCTTTTAAAGGGTGGTTTGTGTGGAGGGAACTTTTTAAAAATCTTTGGGTCGTATTCTTAGAAGCTGCTGAACTTAAATACCAAGTTGAACGACTTTTCTGTTCACAGAATAATTCTTTTTTAAATTCAAAGAGTCTGAAAACCTGTATTTCCAGTGAAACCTGGTATAGAATTTTTGGATGAAATGCAATTCTTTCTCTGCTTACTATGAGAAAGTAACAAGATTTCATAAGAACACTGTAGAAGTTACATAAAAACAAAGATAGTGGGTGCAAAAATCGAATATGGATAACCTTGGTTTCCTTTTTACTTTCTCTGTCATGTACATAGAGGTAGAGAAAGTAAAGGATCTTTCAACAAGAGTAGCCTATCTTTGAACTTAAATAAAACAATTTCTAAAAATGATAGAGGTTCATTTCTTTCTGTATTTTGGAACATAATTGGCTTGTGCGTATACGGTTGACCCAATTTTCAATGACAGAAGAACGTAAATTAGGTCCAACTTCATGAATAACAGGCGTGATGTTATTCATAAGATCATTTACTGTTTCTGGCTTGATGACAAACTCGAGATTTAACATAACCCCACAAGAAGTAATCCAACGCGTTAAATCACATGACCTCGGGGGCCAGTTAACATCACCACCACGGGAAATGATGAAACCTCTGAACTTCTCCTTCAAAAGATCGATTGTTTCGAGAGCAGTATGACATGTGGCACCATCTTGCTGAACCATATGTTTCTGAGATCCATACCATCCAATTGAGGCCAAAAATAGTCCCTTATAAGAGCCCGGTATCTTTCTCCATTGACAGTTAGAGCTTCTCCATCTTCATCTTGGAAAAAATATGGACCAATGATACCACCATGCCAAAATCCACACCACACAGAAACTTTTTGGGGATGAAGTGGTCGTTCTTGAATCTGCATTGGATTGTGATTGCTCCAATAGCGGTAATTTTGTTTGTTAACACAACCATCCATCCAAAAGTGGGCTTCGTCGCTGAAGATGACTTTTCGACAAAACTCCGGGTCAGCTTCCAATTGTTCCATAGCACAGTCAGCGGCGCAACTATGGTCGATGGACTTTATTTCTTGAGCTAACACCATTTTCAAGCGTGAAACTTCAGATGCAGAATTCGCCAAGTTGTGGTCGGCGAAAGTCCCAATTCTTGCGCTCGAAGAGCAATTGATTTCTTTCCGTTCTCGCGTACACTCTCACCCACGGCGCCTATGTTTTCGTTGGAGCGCTTACGTCGATTACGTACAGGCGTTCTTTGATCGCTTACAGAACCACTTCTTTCAAATTTATCGATCAAACGCCGAATCGTTCTCTCGCAGGGACGATTATGCACACCGTAAACTTCACGCAATACACGAAGGTTTGGCGAACAGATGATCCATTTTGATAATACATTTTCACAATTGCTACGCGTTGCTGAATACTGTAATATTCATGGCTATTTGTCAATAGCTACTGTAACCACATGAAAAAAACGACTGCTGTAACTCAATAACAACGGCAGCTATCATATGTTAAAGATAGGACACTCTTGTTGAAAGACCCTTTATTACATTCCACCCAAAAATTTGATACCGAGATTTCACCAGAAATATATGTTTTAGGCACCCTAAATAAAACAAATTTAGAAAAACGTCCGTGTGTGTTTGTGAACAGCATAACCAAAAACGAAAAGTCAGATAAATTAGACATGAATAATTGTAAGAAAATTGCCCAACCCAGACTACCCTTTACAAGGAACTTTTTAGACATTTTCTATTTTATAGAAAGCGGCAAAATCTAACGATTTTTATTAAAGATATTTACATCAATAGTAAAATTCATATCTTGAAGTTTCGGGGAATAGCCCGTGAAGTCCTCTTCATTCAAAAGGAATTTTATATAAACTTGTATAACTGGTAAACGTTAAACGATAGGCCAAACCGTGCTGCACAAAAAATGTGGATGTCTATAAAACACAAATTATTTCAAATAACTTTTTTGTGGCATCAGCCATTTCCGAGATACATTATTAATGGTTCGAGTTGTTCAATACTTTTGTCAATCTTTTCAAGTCCTTTCGATATTCAGTTGTTTTTCGAAATTTTAAGACCAGTGCATTGCGTCCAGTTGTTAAACATTTGACTTTCGCTATTCCTTTATGTCTATTGCGAAATGTGTAATTTAGCTATTTCCGGAAACTTTTATCTCTATTAAAATGAAGAAGATAGGAAAATAAACTTTCGTGAGAATAATTTGGATAGCCACTAGTAAGCGTTAGAGGGCAGAGAAGGTTATGAGAATGTAGCACGTCAGATTTTTTTACTTTCTCTACTACGTATAGTAAGTAGGGGAAGTATTGTATTCCACCCAAAAATTCGATACCGAGATTTCACCAGAAATATATGTTTTGAGACCCCCTGAATCCAAAAAAAGCATTTTTGGAAAAATGTCCGTGTGTGTGTGTCTGTGAACAGCATAACTCAGAAATGAACAGTCGGATAAACACCAAACTTGGTATTTATGTTGAGTATGTTCCAGAGATGCGACACAAAGGTTTTCAAGAAAATCCCCCACCCCAGATTACCCTTTACATGGAACATTTTTCGAAAAGTTTAATTTTCTCAAAAATGGCTCTAACGATTTTGATTAAAATATCATATATTTAAGATATTTTCATGACAAATAAAACGTATATCTCGAATTTTCTGGAAGTGCCTCCAAAAGTATTCTTCATTGTGAACGACTTTTGCATAACTGGTAAACCATAAGAGATAGACAAAACTTTACTGCACAAAAAATGTAGATCGCATTAAAATACACAATTTATATCATATACATGTCTTTTGTTGAGTGAACCATTTTCGAGATATTGCTTGTTATTCCATTAAATTTTCCAATACTTTACTTTTTCTCAAATTCGTTATTAAATTTTTTTTGTTCTGGTAATGCAAAGAGAATGGAATACTCTATAGAGTAACCAGCTCTTAAAATATTTGACTATCGCTTAAAACCTACCATATTCCCCTTGCAACTACAAGAAAATTAGTAATAAGATTAACATCTCGATTAACGTGAAGCATATGGAGAATAAGCGTTTGTAAAAATAGTTTGTACAAGAATAGAGAAAGTCATGTGAGTGTAACACATCAGATTTTTTAGTTGAGGATTCCCTTAATTATAGAATGCTTCTCCAAGTTCCCCAATACCGAAGATTTGGTATGCACTATGCTATAAAACAGAACTGGCACGTGTTCTGTTCATGTATACATATGGGCAAATTAAAACGTAAACCGTAGCAGCATCCTTGCAAGCCCACACATCACCAGGATATGGTCCCTTGAAATCTGATTCTGCACGCTAATCAGATGAATGTGTTTTTGTTGGAAAGCCCTGAGCTGTGGTAACGCCTATAAAGACCGAAACAACGGTACGTGCTGAATCCCGGATACCTGACGGAACTTGGGCAGTCAGATCCTATTGCCAGAGGACAGGTGCACAAAATAAGATCAGAATCGTTGACTCTGAGATCACCGCCACGGATCCAATTAAAACTGGGTGACTAGTAAATCCTGACCTTCCAGGACGCCAACCGCAGGGTCGCGGTTTCGAGCCACGCCTGGAGCACGGTCTGTTTTGTATACCTGCTATGTTTTTTTGTGTTTATATTGGGCAATGTTTAACATAACGTGCACCATATTACTTTACATAAACATCACATTTGGTTTTCAAGGACTCAAAATGTGTTTTTATATTTTTAGCCTGCCAGCTTTCTACAAGATGTCAATAATGCTTAGAACGCTATGGGATGAAAACTAAGTCAACTGTCAGCTAATATTACTAAAACTGATGACAAATCTGGTGTGTTTCTTTCTATAATCTTGTACAAACTATTGTTACAAACGCTTATTTTCCATCTACTTCATGTTAATCGAGATAAACATTTGCAGAAACCATTCCATTCTCTTTGCATGTCCAGGATATTAAAAAACGAATAACGAATTCCCATTTGAGAAAAAGTATAGGTATTGGAGAATTCAAAGAAATAACAAGCAATACCTCGTAAATGGTTCACTACACACACAAAAAAAGTTTATAACATAAACTGTGTGTTTTCACGAGGGCTACATGTTTTGTACAGTAAAATTTAGTCTATCTTTACGGTTTAGCAGTTATGTGAAAGTCATTTAGAATGAAGAGGCATTTCATTTGCCATAAACATGTCTTAAACATTTGAATATTTTAATCAAAATCGTTAGACATTTCTGAGAAAATAAAATTTTTTGAAAAATGTTCCATGCAAACGGCAGTCTGGGGTGGGGGATTTTCTTGAAATCTTCTTGTCGCATCCTTGGAATATAGTAAACTCAAGTACCAAGTTTGGTATTTATCGTTTCTGGATTATGCTGCTCACAGACACTACATAGACACACACACACGATCATATTTGCAAAAATTATTTATTTGGATTCAGGATGCCTTAAAACAATTACCGTTGAAATCTCGGTGTCGAATTGTTGAGTGGAATACAATACTTCACCTACTTATCTACTATACGTAGTTGAGAAAGTGAAAAGACATTTGGATGTGTAAGAATCTGCAGTATTTCATCAGTCTTACTGTATGTATTTTCTTACGCATTTCCTTTTTACTTTCTCGCCACTTGTGTATAGTATTACATCAATCCGAAACGAATGCCTTCTATTTATTTTCATGGAAACTATAACAGATACAGAAAGCACAATAACACAGTTAAATAGAGCAAGCTTTCAGCTACATATTGTTATTTTACCACATAATCACCACCATTCGTTATGCACTTTTGCCAACAATGAACAAGAAGCGTGCATGCCACGCTCGTAAATACCTGAACCAGCTGAAGCTAGCCACTGCCTTACAGCTGTGACAACAGCATCTGAGTCTGGAAAATGTTGGCCACGTAGTGCATCTTTCATGGGCTCATAGAGATGGAAGTCCGAAAGTTGTAAATCAGGACTGTACGGTGGATGTGGTCGGACAGTCCAGCCAAATTTGGTAATGAGCTCTATGGTCGCAAAAGGTATGGGGCCTTTGGTCTTGGGAAAGCATCCGCGGGACCCATCTCGCACACATTTTGCGATCAATCAATCAATCAGTTTATTTGTCCAAGATCACAGTTATATAAGAAAAGGACATTGTCTGAGGCAGTATTTTATTTCATAACATGCTGTGAATGCCAGATTGATTGCAGTGTAAATTAATATTATTGTATGTACATGATTTTAGATGTTTGTTAGCCATAAGGATTGTTAGGAAATAAGTTTGTACGGTCTAACTGAAACTGACAATAGAAGTGGGTAACAATGAACAGAGGGGGTGAGTTGTTTATCACTAAGAAGAGACAAACAAATGACGTCAGGGTAGCGTGCCTTTCTTTAGAAATGGAGAGAATATCTTCCCTAGGGCATATATGTTAGTTGTAGTGATTGGCTGACAAAACACGCTAGTTTTGGCGCGATTTGGTAACCAATAGCAGCTCTATTATAATGTTTAACAATTCGAGGTGAAGGAGTATATATTCTCGAGCCATAAGCATGTTTCACACAGTCTTGAAAAGTCATTCGCGAGATACACGTCGCGTAGTTCTAAAGGAATCTCTCATGAGGTGCACGTCATACAGTTTGGAAGAATCTCTCGTCGCAGTGTTAGTTACAAAATGTGAAGTACGCGGCAACTAATACGACAGTAATTACATTCGGAAACAAAACAGTTTCAGTCAGGCGTGTATAAAGATTAAATATGTGAATTATTAATTAAGTGTGACGTCAATAAAAGTGTAAAAACAACACTTTTATCAGTGTTATCTTTTAGCAACAACTCCTTTCCGTTTACACGCCCTGCTCAGAGATACTTGCTTAACTGAGTAATAATAGCTAGCCGGAGGACAAAGAACCCAAATTTAAAATAATAAAACAATAACAGGCGCTCAGCAAATAAGATAACACGAGAGATTACCGCGACATGTCAAAGAACATAATCATACTTAACTTAATATTCAATTACAGAATAATGATTAAAATCATTAATTGAATAAAATGGCCTTTCCACTAGCCAATTAAAAAGCATTCTTTTAAAAACGCTCATGCTCAATGATCTAAATTTAATATCTAACTTATTATAGAATTCTACACCCTTAACATAATAAGTCTCCTTCGTCATAGCGAGTCTACAATTAAGTATATTTAATTTATGTTTGTTTCCATATGAGTGTCTAGTCTTAAATTATACACATGCAAATGGGAATGCACATATACCAAAACATAAAATATAAATAAATTAAAAACAATAAGTATCTTCAATTGAGAAAATTATGGTTTACAATGTTCATCTGGCTTCTTACTTAACATAATTCTAATAGCTCTTTTTTGACACAACAACATTTCTTTAACATGGGGACTATTCCCCCATAAATGTATCCCATATATAATATGGCTTTGAAACAGCATAAAATACACATTTCGTAATCCTTCCAATGATATACACGATTTTAATTTTCTAATTAAATAAGTGACTCTTGACAACTTAGCAGAAGCTTCGAGTCAAGTACAAATCCTAACAGATTTACAGTTTTAATCTCATCACCTATAGTCTTTAATCCCAACTTCATTATTTGGGCTTTCTCTTGATTCAACATAAAACATTTACATGAAACCAGTCCTTAGCAGCTGTAAAATTAGCCTGAGTTAAATGATTCAATTCATCAACATTTTCATTTCTAGTCCCCAAAGCAGTTTCATCCACATACAAAATTGGCACATCTGGTAGATAAGTAAGGCTGCGTAACATCTTGTCTAAGGCATTGCAGCCGACATTCAGCTCTACATACAATTCCTTGGTCGTAATCTACCGATCATTACGGATGAGTTGATCGAGACGCTGCTCAGTGTTTGCTGTGATAGCCGAGCAGGGTCGACCATAGCGTGGCTTGTCCTGCACATCGTTTTCACCACTTTTGAAAGACCGTACCCACCGCCTCACATTACTCACATCTACTGTATCGTCTCCGTACACATTTAGCAAGCGTCGGTGGATTTCAATTTGTTCAGCGGTGAGAAATTCAATCAGACATCTCTGTCTTGTACCACCTCGATGTCAGTAGCCATTTTGGAAGGCTCCCCTGCTGCTGCTATCTGTCGCAGAACAACGAAACTAACAGGAAACTAGCAGGAACGTTCAACAATTAATACTACACCAACACAATCTGACTAAGTAACTCAAAGGCAACACAAAAAAAAATGGGAGGCATTACTTTCGGATTGATCCTCGTAAATAGAGGAAGTATTGTATTCCAACAAAAAATTCGATATCGAGATTTTATTTGAAATACATGCTCTGACGCACCCTGAGCCCAAAGAAAATGCATTTTTAGAAAAAGTTCAGTGTTTATGTGTGTGAATATCTTAATTAAAAAACGAAATGTCTGATAAACACCAAATTTGATATTTAAGTGCAGTATGGATGCAACACGAAGATTTTAAACATCTCCTCATCCCAAACTAACTTTTAGACGGAAATGTTTCCTTATTTTTGATTTTCTCAAATATAACTTATGATTTTGATTAAAATACCATGCATTTAAAATATTCGCATGATTAATACGATTTATAGGTATCTTGGATTTTCCGTGAATAGCCTGTGATGTTTTCTTCATTCTGAATGAATTTTGTGTAACTGGTAAATCATAACACTAGCCTGCATGATAAGTGATTCTGACTCACGTTTTATGCTGATTTCAGAACTGCTTTTAGTTTTTTTTTCTATCAAGTACAGTTTTTTCACAATTTCACTTCAAAAATGTAGAGATATAAAGATATTGCTTCCGCCACTACACATAAAATTGGGCTCCATGAAGCAATTTGTAAGGGTCTAACACAGGATGGACCCTGCTTCAAGTACCTTTCTAAGAAATTTCCCTTCATTACACAAGACAAATTAAAGGCTGCAATTTTTGTTGGTCCTCAAATAAAGAAATTGATGAAGGATGAAGATTTTGAGAAAACAATGAATGAGAGAGAAATAGAAGCATGGACCGCCTTCCGATCAGTTACTGAAAACTTCTTAGGCAATAACAAAGATCCTAATTACAGGCCATTGTCGAAACAATGTTGGAAAAATTTCAAGAAGATGGGTTGTAACATGAGAGTAAAGGTGCATTTTCTGCATTCACATATCGACTAATTTCAAGAAAATCTGGGACGTTATAGTGAAGAGCAGGGTGAAAGTTTTCACTAAAATATTAAGGAAATGGAGAGGAGGTACCAGGGGAGATAGAATGTAACTATGATGGCCGACTACTGTTGGATGTTGAGGAGGGACAGTCATCTTCAAAGATCTGCAATGAAGTCAAAGAAGAGAATGTTTGAAAAAAATAAATGAAACACTTTGGCTTCTTGTTTTGTTAAAAAGCAGTCATGAAATAAATTAGTGGTGTTCTTGAGAGTATTCTTAAAATGTTTCTTGAATAAAAACTAACCTTGTGTGAAATGGTATTTGAATACTTTTCTACGCTCATTAGTAAAATTGTCAAAACATTACTTCTTATTTTGTGTAAAAACCTGACGTGATAGAAAAAAAGGAAGTTATTTCTGGAATCAGCATAAAAACTTGATTCCAGAACACCTACTATTAAGAAATCATCTGACAAAAAGTTTGAAAATGCAGACTAGTGTAAGAGATAGACAATAACCTAAAACACGAAAGTTAAAATAACTTTTTGTGTAGCATTAATCAGTTTTGGAATAGTAGTTTTCATAAGTTAAGCACATATACAAGCAAAAGAAAGAAACACTTCTTATAATTACAACAAAGTGCTAAACCTAGATGTACAATCTAAGAACATCCATCTATCGAGGCTTCCTTACGCACAACTCCAGGATTATCTGTATAATGAAGGCCGCCCCCATATTTACATTCCACTATTTTATCAATTTATATCTCAATTCTCTCGTCTTTCTTAACTGATCTAATGCATTTCTTCTTTACTTTTCTAAATATTCTGTTACCATTTTATTCTGTTTTCCCCATACTAGTTAACATTTTAAGGGCTAAAATTTCTTTCTGTAATTTATCCCATTTTATTTCCCATATATCCTCCCTCCATCTCTTCACTCCATCACATTCTAATAAACAATAAAATATTCCTTCTAGCTCCCCACACAAATACACCCTTCCTCATTATCTCCCCTGAAACACTTAAAAAACAGTGCTCCTGATCGCATCCAAGCAAATTCCTCCCTTCCAAATTTATA
The DNA here is from genome assembly GCA_030765065.1 of Deroplatys truncata. Taxonomy (NCBI): domain Eukaryota; kingdom Metazoa; phylum Arthropoda; class Insecta; order Mantodea; family Mantidae; genus Deroplatys; species Deroplatys truncata. Next base: position 52,823,628 of record CM060975.1, on the reverse strand, counting down.
ACAAAATACATATTTTTCTCACCCCCAATTCTTTTGAATTGTTATTTTATATAATTTAAAAGAACTCTTATCTCTGAACCTAGCCCAAATCTTCAATTATTTGCCCAACTTCCTTCCAAAACCCCCTCCCAATTTCTGGGGGTAGTTATTAATCTGAACTTTCCATTTTTAAAGTGCTAAGGCCACTATTCTTTTGTTTCTCGTGGTCACACAAAAAGTGTATTTCAAAACCAGCTTTTCAAAGATTGACTACATCTTCTGTCTCGTATCGACTTATACGTACAACGAAATATGTAAAGAAGCCATTTCTTCAATCGTCTATCTAAAGCAACATGAACTAGGTAAAAAAATAAGCTTTTGCACGAATAATTTGTAGAAGAGATATAAAATAAAGGATATTAGGCAGAGAAAGTCATGTGAGTGTAACAAATCGGATGTTCTGGAAAATCTAACACGAGTACTTTAATTTTTCTGTATCGTCTTTCTGTCGCGCGCATTTGGGCTAGTTATTGCAGTCATCCGCTATCTGCAACCTTTTCTGAGTGTACTTGAAAACACATTGAACATCAGAAACTGATTTTCGTGTTAAATAGAAAAGCAAATGGGAAAGTTCTCTACTTAATAATTTTATATTCTTTGCTTGCCAAATCCCTGACTTCCATTTTCACTTTCTATACCACGTATATAGTAGGCAGAGAAGGTATTGCATGCCACCCAAAAATTTGGTAACGAGATTTCACCGGAAATACATGCTTTGAGCCCACACGAATAAAACAAAAACAACATTCTTAGAAGACGGTGCGCGCGCGCGTGTGTCTGTGTTAATATTATAAGTCCAGAACGAAAAGTCGAATAAACGCCAAACTTAGTATTTAAGAATCTCCCAAAGATGGGACACAAAGATTTTCAAGAAAATCCCCCATCCCAAACTACCCTCTACATGGAAGATTTTTCGAAAATTTTTATCTTCTGAAAAATGGCTCTAATGACTTTAATTAAAACATCATATATTTTCTTGGAATAGCCTTGGAATTCCTCTGCATTCGGAAGGAATTTTATATAATATTGTATAACTGATAGACCAGCGATAGACGAAAATGTACTACAAAAAATCTGTGTTACACTCACATGACTTTCTCTACTCTTGTACAAACTATTTTTACAAACGCTTATTCCCCATATGCTTCATGTTAATCGAGATATCGAGATGTTAATCTTATTGCTAGTTTTCTTGTAGATGCAAGGGGAATTGGTAGTTGCTATGTGGAGTATTCCATTCTCTTTGCATTACCAGGACAAAAAAAAATTCTGATGTGTTACACTCACATGACTTTCTCCACTCTTGTACAGACTATTTTTACAAACTCTTATTCTCCATCTATTTCATATTAATCGAGATAAACATTTGCATAAACGATCTTTTGACATACAAAGAGAATTACATTTTACACATAGCGACCAGTTCTAAAAATATATCGCTTAAGGCGTACTATGTTCCCCTTGTTTTGTATTTGCAAGGGCAATATAGAAATACAGTAGCCTTTAAGCATCGACATATATCTTAATAGCTGGTTGCTAGGTGCAGCAACATTCTCTTTGCAACAGATTAATACTCTTTGCGTATCCAAGACAAAAAAATGAATAACGAATTCTCATTTGAGAAAATAAGTATTGAAAAATTTGAGGGAATAACAAACAATATCTCGAAAATGGTTGTCTCAACTAAAAAAATGTATATGATATAAATTGTGTATTTTAACGCAATCTACATTTTTTTGTGTAGTAAAATTTTGTTTATCTCTTGTGGTTTACCAGTTATGCAAAACTCGTTCACAATGAAGAATACTTTTGGAGACATTCGCAGAGAATTCGAGATATACATTTTATTTGTCATGAAAATATCTTAAACATATGATATTTTAATCAAAATCGTTAGAGCCATTCTTGAGAATATTATAATTTTGGAAAAATGTTCCATGTAAAGGGTAATCTGGGGTGGGGGAATTTCTTGTAAACCTTCGTGTCGCATCTCTGGAAGATACTGAACCTAAATACCAGGTTTGGTGTTCATCCGACTGTTCGTTTCTGAGTTATGCTGTTCACAGACAGACACACACGGACATGTTTCCATAAATGCTTTTTACTTTCTCTACTACGTATAGTAAGTAGGGGAAGTATTGCATTCCACCCAAAAATTCGATACCGAGATTTCACCGGAAATACATGTTTTGAGACCTCCTGAATCCAAAAAAAGCATTTTTGGAAACATGTCCGTGTGTGTGTTTGTGTGTGTGCGTGTGTGTGTGTGTGTCTGTGTGTGTGTGTGTCTGTGAACAGCATAACTCAAAAACGAACAGTCGGATAAACACCAACCTTGGTATTTAGGTTCAGTATCTTCCAGAGATGCGACACGAAGGTTTTCAAGAAAATCCCCCCACCCCAGACTACCCTTTACATGGAACATTTTTCGAAAATTTTAATTTTCTCAAAAATGGCTCTAACGATTTTGATTAAAATATCATATGTTTAAGATAATGTCATGAGAAATGAAATGTATATCTCGAATTTTCTGGGAATGTCTCCAAAAGTATTCTTCATTGTGAACGACTTTTGCATAGCTGGTAAACCATAAGAGATAGACAAAATTTTACTACACAAAAAATGTAGATCTCGTTAAAATACACAACTTATGTCATATACATTTCTTTTGTTGAGTGAACCGTTTTCGAGATATTGCTTGTTATTCCCTTAAATTTTCCAATACTTATACTTTTTCTCAAATTCGTTATTCATTTTTTTATGTCCTGGACTTGCAAATAGAATGGAATGCGCCGCATAGCAACCAGCGTTAAAATATTTGACCATCGCTTAAAAGCTACCATATTCCCCTTGCATCTACAAGAAAATTACCAATAAGATTGACATCTCGATATCTCGATTAACATAAAGCATATGGGGAATAGGCGTTTGTAAAAATAGATTGTACAAGAGTAGAGAAAGTCATGTGAGTGTAACACATCAGACTTTTTTGGATTCAGGGGGGTCTCAAAACATGTATTTCCGGTGAAATCTCGGTATCGAATTTTTGGGTGGAATACAATACTTCCCCATCTTACTATACGTAGTAGATAAAGTCAAAATAAATAAAAAATGTACACCTCTTTAAACCACAAATTTATTTCAAATAACTTTCTTTGTGGTATAGGCTGTTTCCGAGATATCCGTTATTAATGGTTCGAGTTCAATGCTTTGTCATTCTTTTCGATATTCAATTGTTTCTGGAGTTGCACGCAAATTTTAAGGTCAGGAACAGCGATAGATAGATAGTCAAATGTTTTAGAACTGGACGTTCTAAAGCAGCTCTAAAACATTTGACTATCCATCTATCGCTGTTCCTTTTGCATTTATAACGAAATGTGCAACGTTGCTATTTCGCAAATGTTACTCGATTTAACTGAATTAGATAGAAACATAAGCTTTCGTAAGAACAGCTTTTATACTCATTAATGATTGAGGGTAGGGAAAGCCATATGAATGTAACACATCAGATTTTTGTTAAACATATTTAACATATTTTCGTTACCCAGTTCAGTAAATAATATGATTGTTTATATGGTCACCGATGTAGAAAGGAGCAGCCGTGCATGCAATAGGGTAACCTCTACAATTCATGTATTTTGGCTTTCTCCAAAGGATCTGCTTCTTAAACTTAAAAAGGTTTGTTTTTGATGCAAATTTTGGAATTTTTAGAACGACGATGTCTTCTGACTGAACAGTGAATAAAGACTTTCTCTCCTAAAACCCTCTTCCACATTCCGTGCCACTCCTCTGGGCTGCAGCCGGACTCGGCCATGTCTGTAGCCCAGAATCCTTACTTCACCCGCTCCCGAAGCACGGAACAACGATGGCGCTCATGCGGGACTGTACAAACCCTCACCTTCAATTTCCTATCCATCTCTACGTAATATTTTCCTTCCCACGCCCTTTCCCGTCTCTGACGAAATAAGCCAATCTTTCATAATCCACTCTCTTTATATTTTCCCCCTTTTAAAAGGAAGTAGAATTATTAATAACCATAATTTTTACTTGCTCATATATCTACGTATAGCAGATAAAGTGTATCGTGTACGAGAATTGAATACCATTTCGTCGCAAATACTGTTTTGAGGTCCCGTGTACCCCCATAGCAGCATTTTTTTAGAAAAAGGTCAATGTGCTTTCCTATCCCTCCTTTTTAAGTAGTGTTTAACGCCCATTTTTACTGCATGCGGCACCACAGGTGGTAAACATTGATGATGCATGAAATGAAATGATAATTGAGAAAGGAAATTTGGGAAGAAAACGTTCCAGGCTTAAGTTTAGGGTATCTCCCCGGCAGTTATGAGAACTGAGGAAAATCTGGGAAAAACCTCAGTCAGGGAAAACGGTTCTGGCGGGATTTGAACCACAGACCTCCCGTTCACGAGTATATAGCTTAACGACCTCGACTACCCTGCAGCTTGTGTGTGTTTGTGTGTAACAGCATAACTCAGAAGCATGCAACATAAAGATTTTCACAAGTTCCCTTCAGCCCAGGCTACCCTATACACTGAAAATATTCTTTACTTTTTTTTTTAAAAAAAATCCGCCGATAAAGATTTTGATTAAAATATAATGTGTTTGAGATATATTTGAATAAAATATATAACTTGAATTTTCCCTAATTAGCTTGTGAAGTCCTCCTTCAGACTGAATGTTGTAAAACTGCAAATCTGGTTAAAATTTATAATTTATGTCAAATAAAAAATGTTCCTGGTATTAATAATTTCCCAGATATTCGCTGTTTTTCGTTTGAATTTTTCAATTTTAAGTGATATATTGTTTTAGGTTTCCAAGGACCCAAAAATGTTTTATTTCCTTTAAATTTCACCTTTCTACAAATTCTTGATGAAGTTTAGAACTATGGGAAAGAAACAAAACAAGCGAAGTTTTGAAAAATATGTTATAAAGAAACGTAGACTACTTCAGGTGGCAATACCATTTTCTCTATCACTAATCTAAGGTGGAATAAGAACTACATTCTATTAAAAAAGTGGACATTGAGATTTCACTAGAAAGAAGCATTTTGGGATTACATGAACCCAAAAGAAGCAGTTTTAGAAGAAAAATCTATCAAACTGTGGTATGTGGTGTGTGTGTGTGTGTGAGTGAGAGAGAGAGAGAGAGAGAGAGAGAGAGAGAGAGAGAGAGAGGAGGTAGAGAGAAAACATAAATCAAAAACAAAAAGTCAAATGCCTAATTTTGTACTTAAGTCAAGAATTATTTAAGGTTAACCAAGATTTTTAAGAAATTTCTCCCAAATCAAACAACCCTTTACATACGAAAAACATTTTGCTCGTTTCTTTCTTAAAATTATTCCAACAAATCTGGTTTAAACTGTCAGTATTTGAGATACTCTTATGATGTATAAAATATATTTCTTAAATTTTATACATATATAGGCTGTGAAATGTTATTAATTCTCAATAATTGTTATAGAACTGGGAAATCACCATTGATAGAAAAAAATTACTGCAGGAAAAATTTACATGACGTTAAATAATTTTGTATACTTTGCTATTCATGGAAAGTTCAAGATTGCATTTTCTTTGTCATACCCATATCTCAAACATATGGGGTGTTTTAATCGAAATCGTTACAGCTGTTATTGAGAAAATAAAAAATAAAATAAAAAACATATTCCACTTAAAGGGAACATGAACGTTATTCTAAAATCGCTTTTTATGGTTTTAGGTAACCTCAACGTAGATGTCCTTTGAAATCTCGATATCGAATTTTTGGGAGGAATTACTATACTTCTTCCTCTCCTTAGTTTCGATAAGCGGTAGAATCATTTTTGTCTATCTCTTATGGTTTACCAGTTATGCAAAAGTCGTTCACAATGAAGAATACTTTTGGAGACATCCCCAGAAAATTCGAGATATACATTTTATTTGTCATAAAAATATCTTAAACATATCATATTTTAATCAAAATCGTTAGAGCCATTTTTGAGAAAATTAAAATTTTCGAAAAATTTTCCATGTAAAGGGTAATCCCCTATTTTCTTGAAAACCTTCGTGTCGCATCTCTGGAAGATACTAAACCTAAATACCAAGTTTAGTGTTTTCCGACTATTCGTTTCTGAGTTATACTGTTCACAGACACACACACGGATATGTTTCCAAAAATGTTTTTTTTTTTGGATTCAGGGGGTCTGAAAACATGTATTTCCGGTGAAATCTCGGTATCGAATTTTTGGATGGAATACAATACTTCCCCTACTTACTATACGCAGTAGAGAAAGTAAAAATTGTGGAGACGCTGAATTAACTAACCTAAAGGAGTCTTAGCTTTGAAAGTTATAATAACAATTATAATTAATTACATTTGTTTCAGAGGAAAACATTAATAAAGTTCGCTATAACTTTGAGTAATACATTCAAATAATGAAATAGTGGGAGTTCAATTCAAAAATATTTTGTTTCACAGGTAATGTTTTAGAATGTGGATATTTCGCTGCATTTAATATCTCATAAAGTAACTTATTAATGTTAATTTTTGCTCAGTACCATGATTAATCTTCAAAATTTGAAGAAAACTGATTGCAATTTGCAGAATAGTTTTCGCCTATACTAGATATACGCCTAACTGAGGTCCCTATAATTCTTTCCTACCAAAAAACAATACCACGTAAGAACTCCAGCAAGTATGACAATATATGTAAATCTCTAGGAAAGTGAATTTAATTGTCTAATTACCTTTGTTAATGAGGAAGATGACTTCTTGATAATGTAGTGAGGGGGGGTTCCCTTGGCAAGACGTATAAAATGGCGGTATATGGCGCTTACGCACTACACGTGGCTAAAACGGAAATGTCCAGTGGGCGGCAGCGCCTTCCTTATAGCACGTGGATAGCCAACATATATAAGCTGTGAGCGTCCCAACAGCTGACAGTCAAACACTGCAGGAACATGGAGTTACTAGTGCTCGCGATTCTCATTTGTCCTCAAGCTCTCGCGTTGTACGGTAAGGATCTTCATACTTCTTTGTTTTGATCGCATTTTAATGTAGTGGTAGTGATGCACACTGCTTCTTTCGTATATTTTCTCTGTCGAAACATACTGGAAAAACATTATTTTCTCGAAGAAGCACAGGCATACCAGCGTGTTTTTCTAACCGTAACTTTGGCAATCTTTGTTCTATAATCTTTTTTCAGGCGCTTTTAAAATGATCTATGTTTATGTATGTTTAGTGCAAATTTATATTTTAATATTATATTAGTTACTTTTCTCAAGCATGTAGTGGTCACGAATTAAATTCTTACGCAATTTCACAGGTACTGTTTAAAACTTTTTACATTAAAAGTAAGTCGACTATTTTACAAACAGTTGACAATGCTTAAAGAAAGAGACCTTTTCGTTCGAAGTAACAAACTAGAGCGAAGTTTTCAGTTTTTAACCCTCAATTTGTGTTTTATGATGACAAATGCGATGTATAACTTTTATGATAATGGTTTTAAAACAGAATTTTGTACTTTATGAATTATTTACGAGATGAGGCTGAATTCTCTGTTGAGTAGATCTACCAACAAACTAAAATCACTTTTAAAACACACTATATTTTAAACAGCTCTGCGTATCTATAAATAATTGTATTGAAAACCAGTGTATTTAAAAAAAGTCTATCAGCCAAATTAACAAAGAAAAAATTATGATTTTTAATATTCAGAGACAACAAACGATACTATAGTTTACGTGTTCTGGTTTTTCTTTCTTTATTTCGTTTTTTTAGATGTTACATTTTAATAATTTTATAATTTTTTGAAAATTTCCACAACCTTTTAAGAATTTTTGGTGTGTGGTGTATAGCCATGTGTTTTCGACACAAAAATGAAGGGAAATCGGTGCAACTTTAGACAAATTATAAAAATAATTAAATAAAAAAATCTTGAAAAATGTCAGAGGACGTAAACTAACTATCGATTGTTTTTTGCATTTTAAAAATTATAATTTTGTCTCCTTTATTGCCTGCTAAAATGTTTTAAGTGGAAACGCACACTTTGTTGATTTATGTATGTTCAAAATATGCCAAATACACTATGATTATCAATATATTGAGCAAGTTTACGTCGCACCATTGAAGAAATCATTTGTTTGTCATGTGTTTTCTAGAATTATTTGGTAACAATTCCGCTTTTGTGCAAATTTTCTTTGGTTCTGCTGAATCCGTTTCCAGACATTCAACCAATCTGCTGTTGCATCAATTGATACTTCTTGTTTTCATTATTCTTTAGTTTATCCTCTTTATTCTGAGAGTTTCAAAAAACCGGTTTGCTGTCTGTTGCTTCTGCATTCTGAGTATGACTACACAAACTCAAGTTTGTTTTTCCTGCCTCTTTTTCTTTCCCTCTGCTGTCTCCAGATTTAGATTCTTTCCAATTAGGCTTTATTTACTCCATCCCCTTTATTACTTTTTTAAGCCTTCCTCGTTCAAATTTCCTTTCGTGTATCTACGTTGGGTAGAAAGAAACAGAGAGAGAGAGAGTTGTATTTATTTATATCTTGACTGCGGTTTTAGCGTTACCAATTGCAGTACCTGGGTTCGTTTCCCATAAAAACATGACAAAAATTCTGGTATATTAATTTCATTTCTGATTAAGTTATTCTACTTTCATGTTTGTCTAGTGTCATCCATGAGAACTATATAGAAGGGTAGCCAAAAGTAATATTTTAAATATTCTACCACCTACCTATAGAGATTTCACAAGAAATACATGTATTAATGTCTTTGAACCCAAAAAAACATTGTGTATGTTGGGGGGGCTGTGGCTGTGAACAGCATAAATCAAAAAATGAAATGTGGGATAACTGCCAAGCTTTGTATTTAAGTTCCACATCTTCTAAAGATTTGAGACGAAATGCTTGAGATAGTTTCATGACTAATAAAATATATACTTTGAATTTTCTATGAATAGTCTCTGAATTATTTTTCATTCAGTATGAATTGTATATAATTTTGTTTAACTATCAACCATACCAGATAAGCAAAAACTTTACTGCACCAAATATGATATGCATTTGTGAGGAATACTATTTGTATTTTTTAAAATTCAAATTAAGCCTTGCGAGGAAAAAGAAAAAGTCTTTTCCACTTATACTTACTAATATTTAAATGGAAATATACAATACAAATTAGGTAGTTAGGAATCGGGCATTGGGTTCCTATAGTAATACTTTCTGAAATGTTGTTGAAAATGAAGAATCGGTAAAATGTTTTGGCGCGTAGAGTATTTTAAGAAATGAAACCTGCTGAGAAAAAAGTTTGAGTAAAACGACATTTAAAATTGGAATGCTGATTACAGGAGTTTAAATGGCCACATGGCTTTAAGTATTGCCAATGTCAATCAAAAGCAGCAAATGAATCTATGGAATATAAAGTTAATACAAAATCAAACATAGTTTTCTATTTTTTTTCAGATATTTAACTATTTCACATGTGCATTGCCTTTAGTAAGTTCAGCCATTCTTGAGTGAAACAAAACAAACACACAAACACAAACTGTTGACAAATTCTGAAGCACCGCTGTTTATTTACCTTTTTCTGTATTTTATGTAACGTACTTTGAAATGCTAAGTGTTGTTTCCCTTGAGCTCATACAAAGCATTTGGCATATATCCACCTACTCTTTGAAGTGCTCATGTCTACAACAAAGTATGGATTACTATAATATTACCTGAATTAACCACTCTTATTAAAGATTTGCACACCTGATCAAATTATTGCACTAAACTGGTAATTTACTGCATCTTCCATTAATAAATTTCAACATATAATCTTTGATCACTTTGGATAACATGAATGCAGTAGCAACAATAAAATTGCTTTCTATTGAAGGCCATACTATATGGGCAGAATTTTCCAAATTGTTATATCATTCTTTCATCAGGACCTCAATGACCAGGCAACCATTACAACACTAAAGTAACTGGACTAATATATTATTAAGAAATTGCTAAAACCGATATTTCTGCAAACAATGACGTCATGTAAACATTAATAAACGTTTAGTAAAGGTACAGTGCAGCTTTACATAATTTTTCAAAATATTCTTTCCAAAATATACAGAAAATTACAAATTCTTATCAGGGACCAGAGGCAATGCGTGCTAAGCACTAAGAGTTAAAAATACTTGTTACTTTCACTACTACGTACATAGTAGGCAGAGGTTTGCATTCCACCCAAACATTCGATATCGAGATGTTTTGTGGCCCCCTGAATCCAAGAAAATCATTTTTAGAAAAAGGCCCTTGCGCTAACTATTAAACTTGGTATTTAGGTTTAGTACCTTCCAAAAATGCGACACGAAGATTTTCAAGAAAATCCCCCATCCCAAACTACCCTTTACATGGAACATTTTTCAAACTTTTGTATTTTCTAAAAAATGGCTCTAACGATTTTGATTAAAATGCCACACGTTATAGATATTTACATGACAAATAAAATGTATATCTTGAAGTTTCTGGGAAAAGCCTTTGAAGTCTTCTCCACTCGGAAGGAAATTTGTATAATCTTGTATAACTGATAAACGTTAAACGATAGACGAAAATGTACCACACAAAAAATGTGGATCTCTTTAAAACCACAACTTACTTCAAATAAGTTTTTTTGTGGCATAAGCCATTTCCGAGATATCCGTTATTAATGGTTCGAATTGAAGTCCCGTCGATTTTTAGTTGTTCCTCGCGATGTTATGGAAAGAATATGGAACTTCAAGTCCAGTGTATAGCGTCCAATTCTTAAACATTTGACTATCGCTATTCCCTTTGTATGTATAACGAAATGTAGACTGCAGCTGGAAATGTTTATCTAGTTTAAAATAAAGTACGTAGGAAAATAAACTTTCCTAAGAATAACTTGTATACCCACTATTAAGCGATAGAGGGTAAAGAAAGTCATATATATGTAACTCATCAGATTTTTTTCAACTTTCATTTGTATAGCCTCCGCTTTAACTTCGTTAGTCATATCAAAGGTTTTGACTTGAGAAATAACTGATAGTGTTATTGCTTGTAATTTGTAGGGTTTCTTAACGTTTTTGTCAGTTTTTCCTGTTAAACATACTCATATTCACTTCCACATTCATACTTTAGGACTCTGTGGGGGTTAGGGAATGATAGAAAAGTTCTCTACCCAGCCGGGAATCGAACCCAGGACCTCTGGATTGGGAAGCCAGAATGCTGACCACTCGACTCAGAGGCAGTCTTTATAATATTGTTATTTATTTAATAATGTTGTAACTAAATAATTAGCGACTTATGTTAAATATACATATTTTCAGGAATTAGGCGAATGAAAATGTATAGCCTAATAATTCGAACAACTATGTAGTATGGTTAATAGCAAGTAGAGAGAAGCAATGAGGTTTTGTAGAAGTAACTAGTGAAAACAGCCATCAAAGTACTGCAATGGGTGGAGAAAGTTTGTTAGACACAAGATTTGTTTGTTTAATTTCAGCTGGAGATAACTGTCGGCAGCCAAATGGTGAGGAAGGCGTATGTCGACCCTTCAGCAGTTGCCAGTCAGCACAGATAGGACTCCGAAACGGCAACAGGCCTCATGAATGTAGCTATGACAGATTCGAACCCATAGTCTGTTGCTCGGATTCGTCAAGCATTAGAATGAGGAAGAGCGAATTTGGTACGTATTGGTGATTGATTTCTTTCTTTGTAATGCACGTCGTGTTGTTAAGTAAGTGTTTGAGTTGAAACAAGATTGCCAAAGTTACCAAAATAAACGTATGCGTTTACTTCATACGGAACTGTATCCGTATATCTCAGTGTTTTAGTCCTAAAAGGAAACAGTAGTTAATTTAAGGTGTTCTGATACAGAATTTCGAAGAAAAAAAAACATTGCGAAATCAAGATCCATTTGCAGTTTTGTCCTTCCCAAACGCAACGTTTAATTGGACTTGCACAAGTGTGTGCAAATAGTGCTTGAAGTTTTAAAACCTGATTTTCTCGTAATTTTCAGTTTACTTTCCTTGAGGTTTAATGCAGACATCTAAACAGAATTTTCATGATACCAAGTATAGTATTGGATTTAGGGTTGTAATAATTTAATACATGGTGACGCTTGGAAAATTAAAAATGTTTTGCATATTTTACTTATTTATTTTTGCAATAAAAGTTGTAATTTTACACAAAATTTAATTTGTTTGTAAAGATTCAGAATTTGAAAGTTTAAGCCATCCAAATGTTTATCATGTGAGCTATTTCACTTGAGACTCGAATTTTGAATATCATTTTCATAGAAAGTTAGGCGCCTACATAGTATCATGAAAATTAAAGTTTGGGAATAATTATATTGAACAAATCTAGGATAAACATTTCTACTAAATTGATTGAAGTTTGTGGAAATTGGAAATTTCACTACCTTAAATCCGACTTTTACCTCAGCTCATATCTGGGAACAAAGTTAAGTTTCTGGAATGACATGGTTTTCGCTGGCCTCACAGGTAAGTGTCAGATTAGATACAATCCAGACGATAGAGTTAACTGTTAGTAAAGTGCATATAGCTACAATGGATGGTGCAAAAGGATGCTCTAAGGCCGCTCACTATCAAAATAAATAAGTGATATACTAGACAACTCTAAGCAGATCTGTTTGCATTAAGCTAATTGTTCCCAACCGGCACGTTCCAAAACATGCATCAATATGCCTTATGAGCAAATAAAAATATTCTTTGTTTTCTTTTTATCAATAGCTATGTTTTACTGGTCTGAGAGAAGTTGGAAACGAGTCATTGTCTGTTTCAGAAAAATTTCGCTCACAGAGAATAAACTACAGTAACTCCAGAACGTATTCATTTCCAGTTTAATAAATTATGACAGGCAAATTACTGGAGACACAATCATATTATAAATCAGAATGAACAAACTATGTTACAGTTTGTGTGTTCCGGCATTAATTCAGATTTACATTCAATATACTTTTTTAAAATTGCACCGATTTTTCCACTTTTTCGTGTGTGGTATTTACAAAATTATTTAAATACATTTAATAGATCAATTCTTTTGTGTAATATCTGAAATTGAGGTGAAAATGACGGAGCAAAAAAATCCAGCGATTATCAATGTTTTTACTGAACTTTCTTATTAATGCCCCGTTTGTACGACTTCACAAATTAGCATAATTAGATGGTATATGAAAATATGTCACATTCACATAACTTTCGCTACCCATTCTTTATTTATCTACTCTTATTTTTCACGTTAATCGAGATAAACATTTGCAGAACTAGTTTCATTACAAATTTCGTGTTACGTACAAGGCGGACAGGAGATTGAAGCGATAGTCAAATCTTAAAAAGTGGGTTGCTATATGCTGTCTTCGAAATTCCATACTCTTTGCATAAAAAGGAGAAACGAATAGCGACATAACACTTAAGAAGTGTTTGAAATTTCAAACCAATAGCAACACATATCTCGGAAAGGGTTGACGCTACAAAACTTTGACATAAATTGTTTGTTTTAACAAAATCTACATTTTTCGTGTAGTAAGATTTTGTCTATCTTCTGTGGTTTGGCAGTTATATTAAAACACACACACACACACACACACACACACACACACACACACACACACACACAACGTTCTTTCAAAATGAAGGGGACTTCGCAGACTATTCGTTAGAAAATTCAAGATATCACATTTTATTTGTCGTTAAAATATCTTAAACATAGGTATTTTAATCAAAATCATTATAGTCGGTTTTTGATAAAATCGAAAACAAGGAAAAAGTTTCATGTGAAAGGTAGTTTGGGTTGGAGTGATTTTCTTGAAAATCTTCGAGTTGCATGTTTGGAAGATGCTGAACATAAATACCAATTCATAAATTTCGTTTTTGAATTATGCTCTTCACACACACACACACACACACACACACACACACACACACACACACAGAGTTAGATGGTAGGCAAAGTAAAAATCTGATGTGTTACACTCACATGACTTTCTCTACTCTTGTACAATCTATTTTTACAAACGCTTATTCTCCATATGCTTCATATTAATCGAGATATCGAGATGTCAATCTTATTTGTAATTTTCTTGTAGATGCAAGGGGAATATGGTAGCTTTTAAGCGATAGTCAAATATTTTATCGCTGGTTGCTATGTGGCGCATTCCATTCTCTTTGCATGTCCAGGACATAAAAAAATGAATAACGAATTTGAGAAAAAGTATAAGTATTGGAAAATTTAAGGAAATAACAAGCAATATCTCGAAAACGTTTCACTTAACAAAGAAATGTATATGATATAAGTTGTGTATTTTAACGCGATCTACATTTTTTGTGTAGTAAAATTTTGTCTATCTCTTATGGTTTACCAGTTATGCAAAAGTCGTTCATAATGAAGAATAATTTTGGAGACATTTCCAGAAATTTCGAGATATACATTTCATTTCTCATGACATTATCTTAAACATATGATATTTTCATCAAAATCGTTAGAGCCATTTTTGAGAAAATTAAAAGTTTCGAAAAATGTTCCATGTAAAGGGTAATCTGGGGTGGGGGGATTTTCTTGAAAACCTTCGTGTCGCATCTCTGGAAGATACTGAACGTAAATACCAAGTTTGGTGTTTATCCGACTGTTCGTTTTTTAGTTATGCTGTTCACAGACACACACACAGACACACACACAGACACACACACGGACATGTTTCCAAAAATGCTTTTTTTGGATTCAGGAGGTCTCAAAACATGTATTTCCGGTGAAATCTCGGTATCGAATTTTTGGGTGGAATGCAATACTTCCCCTACTTACTATACGTATTAGAGAAAGTAAAAATTGTTCTGCTAAATGTACATATAATAATATAAACATTACACATGAACATCTTGAAAAGTGCATGCAAAATAATATATATTATTAGAGGTTATACAAATTATTCTTACGGTGGTTTATTTTCCTTACTCCATTGTAATCGATACAAACCTTTCCGGAAATAGCTGCATTACACATATCGATATAGATACAAAGGGAATAGCGATTGTCAAATGTTTTAGACTGGACGCTATATGCTGGCCTTAAAATGCCTTACTCTTTCCTCGACATCGCCAGAAACAACTGAATGTTGACAGTACTTCAAGAATGACCAAGTGTTTAATGATTAGAACCGTTGATAATGGGTATCTCGGAAATAGCTTATGTCGCAAAAAGAATTTTTTGAAATCAATTGTGTTTTAAAGAGATCTACATTTTTTGTAAGGTACGCTTTCCAAATGAAGAGGACTTCACAGGCTATTGCCAGAAAATTTAAGATATACATTTTCTCATGTAAATATCTTTAATATACGGTATTTTAATCAAAATCGTTAGAGCCATTTTTTAGAAAATAAAAAATTTCGAAAAATGTTCCATGTAAAGGTTAGTTCGGGGTGAGGAAATTTTCTTGTAAATCTTGTCGGATCTTTGAAAGGGACTGAACCTAAAACACCAAGTCTGGTATTTATCCGACTTTTCGTGTGTTAGTTATGCTGTTCAGACACACAGACACTGACGTTTTTCTAAAAATGCTTTAGTTGATTCAGGGGACCTCAAAACACGTATTTATGGTGAAATATTGGTATCACATTTTTTGGGTGGAATGCAACACCTACTCTACTTAATGCACGTGATAGAGAAAGTATGTAATTAAAAAAATAATACATGAAAAACCTTGAAACACACCAGAACACTTAAACTGTAATATACTTTGTTCATTTTGCATATTCAAAATGAGAACTGTCTTTCCCTTAATTAGGCTGCTAGATCTCTCTCTTTTTATTATTATTATTATTATTATTATTATCTTTTAATGGTCATTGTATATTATATCTATTTAGACCTTGTGATTGATCTTCGGGAACCAATAGTGCGTTGAGGTTATGTGCCAACTTGTACGTGTCCTGTCCAAGGTCTCGTTTAATTCAGTATAACTTGCAGCAATTGTGTAACAGATGAGCAATAACTTCTCTCAGTAAAGACGCCCACCCTATTGATGTAGCATGTAACAAAGACTATGTTAGCGTGTCGTCTATTTCAAAACATTTGCCGCCTGTATGTCATTTGTATAAGTCTTCAAGTGTTCATGAAAAGGACGCTTAATTACAACGAAGCCAGAAAAATGATCCCTGACAGCAGAAACGTACAAGATATTGGATCCCGAATCATTTAAAAAACTCTGGGAGTGAATTTATAATTTTCTATTTTTGAGGTTAACGGTTTGCATATATGTTTCTTATGAGATAAAATCATGTGCTAAATTTCATTCTGATAATAGGACCTGCTTTTTCCAATACAGTAAATACATTATACAGGTTCTATGTAAAATATTTGTAAAACTTTAAGCTTTGTAATAATTGAATAACTATTAAAAATATGTAATTAGTCATGGGTTTTAACATCGCGCATTTATTTATTTATTTATAGATTAATTACTTTCTCTATTACTTCTTATTGCGAGTAGAGGAAGTGTTGTTTTCCAACCAAAAACTTGATTATGAGATTCCATCCGAAATACACGTTTTGAGGTTCCTCAATAAAACAAAACATTAAAAACAAAAAAGGTGGTGCGTGTGTCTTTCTGCGAACAGCATAACTCAAACCAGTTAAAGGAAATTAGACAAAATTAATTCCAAATGAAGACGACTTCATGGGCTGTTCCCAAAACGTTACAGATATCCATTTGATTCTCATTTAAATATCTCAAATGTATGGTATTTTATTAAAAAAACTGAGCCTTCTTTAAAAAATAAATTCCTATATAAAGCGTATTTTGGGGTGGAGGATATTTTGTAAAATCTTCGTGTCGCATATTTTCAAATACTGATCTTAAATACCAAGTTTGGTAATTATCTGACATTTCTTTTTTAAGGGGACAAGGTAGTGTGAACATATGGAAATTGCACCTTAAGTGTGTTAAATTAAATTAAATTACACTGCTCTTAAAGTTCTCAATGGTTTTTCCTTAAATTTTATTGAATTATTCTATAAATCATGACAATTATTTCAAATGGTTGTTTGCATTGATAGCTTATATAGCTGAGTCCGTAAAAATTATTTCGTTCAGCAGAAAAATAATACAATTTACTCTTAAAACATGAGAATTCATGTACCTTTTCCTCTGATACCACTTAAAATACAGAATTACACATTAGCATGCTTGTTCTTAGTATAATCGGCCATCTTCTGAACCTCAATTATTTAGTTATGTATATCAGTTCACTAGAAATAGAAAAAAAATCTGATGTGTTACACTCACATGACTTTCTCTACTGTTGTACAAACTATTTTTACAAACGCCTATTCTCCATATGCTTCATGTTAATCGAGATATCGAGATGTCAATCTTATTGGTAATTTTCTTGTAGATGCAAGGGGAATATGGTAGCTTTTAAGCGATAGTCAAATATTTTAACGCTGGTTGCTATGTGGCGCATTCCATTCTCTTTGCATGTCCAGGACATAAAAAAATGAATAACGAATTTGAGAAAAAGTATAAGTATTGGAAAATTTAAGGAAATAACAAGCAATATCTCGAAAACGGTTCACTCAACAAAAAAATGTATATAACATAAGTTGTGTATTTTAACGTGATCTACATTTTTTGTGTAGTAACATTTTGTCTATCTCTTATGGTTTACCAGTTATGCAAAAGTCGTTCACAATGAAGAATACTTTTGGAGACATTCCCAGAAAATTCGAGATATACATTTCATTTCTCATGACATTATCTTAAACATATGGTATTTTCATCAAAATCGTTAGAGCCATTTTTGAGAAAATTAAAATTTTCGAAAAATGTTCCATGTAAAGGGTAGTCTGGGGTGGGGGGCTTTTCTTGAAAACCTTCGTGTCGCATCTCTGGAAGATACTGAACCTAAATACCAAGTTTGGTGTTCATCCGACTGTTCGTTTTTGAGTTATGCTGTTCACAGACACACAGACACACAGACACACAGACACACACACGGACATGTTTCCAAAAATGCTTTTTTTGGATTCAGGAGGTCTCAAAACACGTATTTCCGGTGAAATCTCGGTATCGAATTTTTGGGTGGAATGCAATACTTCCCCTACTTACTATACGTAGTAGAGAAAGTAAAAATATTTGCAATGTTGTTGCTCTCTTAATATCACTAATATACATTATAAAATTATGATTGTGGTTCAGAAAGTTTAACTACGTGTTGTATACATGTACTGAAAATGTCAGCTCTCTACCTCTCATACTTTCTGAGAAAAAGGTACATAAGTATCCAAAAATGTTGTTTTGAGAAAACTGAATTTAAAGTTTGAACATTAAAATTCTGACAAACTTCAATATATTCCAGGGAAGGAATGAGGCTATCATTTAAATTGTATTTAAATGCCTTAAAAACCTCTTAACCCTCAAAAGGTATATATTTTCTGAAACTGGAAATAATAGAGATTTTATTAGTGCCTAAAATAAAAAACGTGATTTAACATTTCAGAGTGCCTTGTCCCCTTAAGTTATGCTGTTCACATACTACAGCGACAGTTTTCTAAACTTTTTGAATTCAAGAGGACTTCAAAGTTTGTTTTCGATATCGAATTTTTGGGTGGACTGCAATGCTTCCGCTACCTATATATTTTATTGTAAGTGGTAGAGAAGGCACTATTTGTTTATTTATTGTCACTGATAGTATCGCATGTGTTTCACTGTTGAATTATCTAGTAATACAGGTAGCACACCCAAGAGAATTTACTGCAGAAGAGAATCCATAAGCACGTTTCCTTTCAGAGGATCCCACTGGGCAGTAGTCGAGATAAAAATGATAAACACGGCTTCTAAACGGGGAAAACACGCATGGTCAACCAAGGTTCAAGGATAACCGGCCCTTCCGGCACAGAAACTGCGGATCTTCCCCAGTTCAAAAGTGCTACAAGCTCTAACGATGTGTGCAGAAATGTTAAAGTTCGTCGTAAATATGCTCTGGTCATTCGGGCTTAGTAGTGAAATCCGAACCGCGAAACTTTCCCGTTGAAAAAGTCCAACAAAAATAATTATGCTTTAGTTCATAAGCTAATCTAATCTTTCAATCATTGAATCATTTAATAGCATCTTAAACACATGAAAGCATAATTAAGTGATCTGAATCCTCACGTTTTACCCACTGGCGTAACTAGAAAAATATTAATGGGAATTTATGAATAGAAATCCATTTTTAAACAATTTGTATGAATTTAAATGATAAATATGAATTAATCCAAGTTGAAATATTTAAATAAATCGATTTCCTATTGACAAATTAAGGTGCAGCAATTGGAATTAAAATTTCACTACAAAATATGGTTTCTAGTTATGTTCTAAACTGGGAGATATTACACTCATTTGGAAACCACTCAAATTCAGCACCGGAACGAAAACATGCCCCCGATATGTTAACATGGTTGTACCAGCGCCATCCAAAGTACAGTTTGTGTTCCTGTCACCTTTGGCGATGTTGTAAGACATGCGGCGTAATTATAGACTATCAGTGACACAATTAGGAATTATCTCGTTCCCACCATTCTATAAAGACGCTATTATTTTAACAAAGCTATTTTTGCTATTCATTTTAACATTCTTTTTTTTTAGCAAGTGGGGCTCGCAATACCCAAAACCCCACCTCTGCTATTATTGCTTAGAAGCATAATTTCCTAAAACCCCAACAGTGGACAAACAATAGCTATAGGGTCTTTCAACAAGAGTGTCCTATATTTGAGCTTAAATAAAACACGTTATATAAATGATAGAGGGTTATTTTATTTTTTATTTTGGAACATAATTAATGTCATTACGTGTGGAAGAGAACATTAGTTAAGTGACCGCCGCAACTTCGTTGGGTTGCGCGTATACGGTTGACCCAATTTTCAATGTCAGAAGAACGTAAATTAGGTCCAACTTCACGAATAACACGCGTGATGTTATTCATCAGATCATTTACTGTTTCTGGCATGTTGACATAAACGCGAGATTTAACATAATCCCACAAGAAGTAATCCAAAACTGTTAAAATACATGACCTCGGGGGCCAGTTAACATCACCACCACGGGAAATGATGAAACCTCTGAACTTCTCCTTCAAAAGATCGATTGTTTCAAGAGCAGTATGACATGTGGCACCATCTTGCTAGAATCAGATGTTTCCGAGATCCATACCATCCAAATGAGGCCAAAAATAGTCCCTTATAAGAGCCCGGTATCTTTCTCCGTTGACAGAGCTTCTCCATCTACATCTTGGAAAAAATATGGACCAATGATTCCACCATACCAAAATCCACACCACACAGTAACCTTTTGGGGATGAAGTGGTCGTTCTTGAATCTGCATTGGATTGTGATTGCTCCAATAGCGGCAATTTTGTTTGTTAACACAACCATCCATCCAAAAGTGGGCTTCGTCGCTGAAGATGATTTTTCGAAAAAAATTCGGGTCAGCTTCCAATTGCTCCATAGTCCAGTCAGCGAATACACGGCGCAACCTATGGTAGTTGGACTTTAGTTCTTGAGCTAACACCATTTTGTAAGCGTGAAACTTCAAGTCCAGATGCAGAATTCGCCAAGTTGTGATCGGCGAAAGCCCCAATTCTTGAGCTCGACGAGCAATTGATTTGTTTCCGTTCTCGCGTACACTCTCACGAACGGCGCCTATGTTTTCGTTGGAGCGCTTACATCGATTACGTACGAGCGTTCTTTGATCGCTGACAGAACCACTTCTTTCAAATTTATCGATCAAACGCCGAATCGTTCTCTCGCAGGGACGATTATGCACACCGTAAACTTCACGCAATACACGGAAGGTTTGGCGAACAGATGATCCATTTTGATAATAAATTTTCACAATTTCTACGCGTTGCTGAATGCTGTAACGTTCCATGGCTATTTGTCAATAACAACTGTAACCATATGAAAGAAATGACTGCTGTAATTCAATAAAAAGGTCAGCTATCACATGTTAAATATAGGACACTCTTGTTGAAAGACCCTTTATGTACGAAATTGAAATAAAACAAAAGACGGTGAATGTTGTATTTGTGAGCTTATTAAACTCTCTCCCTCGCTCTTCCAAATTCTGTGCACATATGAACAGCGGAGCTAAAAAACATAAAGGTGGATAAATACATGGTATTTAAGTTCAGCATCTTCCAAAAGATGCGTTACGAGATTTCCAAGAAAGCCCCACTTTATGACTGCTTCTGTATGGATTCAGTGGTTAGCATACTACTTTCCAAATCCAGAGGTGCCTGGTTCGATTCTCGGCTGGAGGATGGGAATTTTTCTTTAGCTAGGACTTTTTCTTGTCCTCCCGAAAACTATGAGTGGGAGAATATGTGTGTGTGTGAATATAATATTTATAAAAAAACAATGTAAACAAACCCAAAGATTAACAGAATAGTAAACAAATGTTCATTGCCGATGGCCAAGTATTCCATAAGCAAAGCCGCCGTTATGACCTTAAATATTAACGACGGCATAACACAAAAACTACCCTTCACATGGAAATAGTGTTCATTGTTTATTTTCTCAAAATTGACATAACGACTTTAATTAAGATACATTATGAAAAAAGAGAAGTATATCTTGAATTTTCTGCGAATATGCTGTGAAGTCCTCTTTATTCGGGAGTTTTGTATAACTGGTAAATGTTAAGAGATAGACAAAAATGTACTACACAAAAGATGTAGATCTCTCTAAAACACACAATTTATTTCAAATAACCTTTTTTGTGGTATTAGCCACTTCAGAGATATCCTTATTATTGATTTGAATTTTTCAGTACTTTGGTCATTTTAGTGCTGTCACTATTCATTTGTTTCTCCCGGCGTCGTGGTAAGAGAATTTAGCCATTCCTTTTAAAATCTTTACAGATTCGGTTTCCTCTAGCCCACTTTACCTTCCACGAAATGTGTAATGAAATATTTTTTTCAAACGTTCTTCTCGATTATCACGAAGTAAATAGAAAAATAAGTTTTCTTAAGAATAGTTTGCAGAAGCTATATAAAAACAAACGATATTGGGTAGAGTAAATAATATGAATGTAACAGATGTTTAAAACCGTTTCTCGTTTAAACAGTCTTCTTTCCTCCCGTTGCTTTCAAATACTAGGTGTATGCTCATTGTCTTCCTTTCCTCCACATATTGGGAACTGATTCTGTGGTAAACCTTTTCTTATTCCCTTTAACCTCCACACATTTGCTGCTACCCTTACAACACACTCTTCTTCTTTATTTGAACGTGGTACATAGTCGTATACACCTAGAAAAATCGATGTGCTACATTTCACATTTCGTTATAGTACAAAGAGAACAGCGATAGTCAATGTGTAAGAACTGCACACTATATGCTGGCCTTAAAATTCCATACTGTTTCCATGACATCGTGAGAAACAACTGAATGTCGACAGGATTAAAAAAGAATGATAAAATACAGAACAATTCGAATCAATAATAAGGATATCTTGAAAATGGCTGATGCAACAAAAAATGTTATTTAAAATAAATTGTGTGTTTTAAAAAAAACTATATTTTTTGTGTAGTGCGTTTTCGTCTATCACTTAACGTTTAGCAGTTCTGCAAGATTATACAAAATTCCTTTAGAATGAAGAAGACTTCACAGGTTATTCCCAAAAATTCAAGATATACATTATATTTGTAATTTAAATATCTTAATATACGGTATTTTAGTCAGAAAACTTTGGAGGCATTTTTCAAAAAAATCAACAATTTTGAAAACTGTTACATAAAGGGTAGTTTGGGGTGCAGGGATTTTCTTGGAAAACTTTGTATCGCATCTTTGGAAGGTACTGAACCTAAATACGAAGTTTGATATTTATCCGACTTATCGTTTTAGTTATGCTGTTCAAAGACAGACACACATACGGACTTTTTTCTAAGAATGTTTCTTTTTTGTACTTAGGGTGCCTCAAAACATGTACTTCCGGTGAAATCTCGGCATTGAATTTATGGGTGAATGCAATACCTTCTCTACCTAATGTATGTGGTAAAGAAAGTAAAAATAATCTTCTCATTTGCAGTTATAAATATCGGTTGAGCAATTATGGCTTCTCGGGAGATCAGCCGTTTCAAGTATATAAATGTCGAGCTTTCGGCCACTTCCTATTCTGTGGCCATCTCACTCATCCTGATGACGGCCACAGAGCAGGAAGTGGCCGAAAGTTCGACATTTATAAACATAACACGGTTGATCTCACGACAAGGCACAATTGCAAACTAGGTCCGTTTTAATCTTCAAGTCTTATATCAGTTGGATGCCGTTTTCTCTCCTCATATATTTAGTGCACTTTGCTAATGAAATTATCACTGCAGAGGAACTATGAAAAAGTCACTTAGGTAAAGGTTTTAAACTGTCTTGCTGACAACGGTAGCAGTCGTTGGATTGGCATCATCACGATTAATCGCTCAAAAGCTCGAGCTAAAATTATCGATCCAACTATAAGATTCGAAATGTCAAACACTCAGCCTGGCAAAGAAAAGAAAAACATATATGACTCTATAATACTATTCTTTAAAACAAATACAACTTAAATCACATTGACGTGACTGATCTTTATTTCAAAATGTTTTGCTAAATGAAGAGACTCAAACAAAATTGAACGATTATTTGTATTATAAAGCATTCCGTTGCCATTCTTCCAAATCATGTATATGGATTTTAATCTACTCCTATTTACTGAGTCTATGTTCATATTTAAATTATATTAAAGGTCTATTTCAAGAAGCAACAACTATTGTGTACCTGTTATGCTCTGCTTTATGAAACTATTTTGATTTATCTTTCTTTGTTAAGAATGTTTGTCTGTTATTGAGTGTGTTTGTGGTAAACCCATTTGCGTCACATTCTTAAATTAAGCATCCGGAGATAAAATAAAGGCAGAGTTGTTACATCATTTGGGCTTCCCGTGTGGTTTATTTGGAATCAAATATATTCGATTTTGTTTTATTTTTACACAAAATATATTTTACGTAAACAACAACGATATATATATTTACCCGATGGCATTCCCAACAGAAAGCCAAAACCAACTTAAGTATCTTTGTTTATGACTCCAAGATATTCGTATTTTAACACCCAGGTTTTGTAAATCCTTTATAGTCTTTTAGTTCATTAGGAGTTGAAATTAGAAGTTATAGTCTATGTCCGTCGGAAAGAACTGTGTGTTTAAATGGTGAAAGAACTGTCAAAATTGGTTGAGTGATTCTGAGATTACTACCCTATGCATGCTTACACACACGGACGTTCTCAAACTGATCTTTTGTTATTCAAGGGTATTCAAAACTGTATTTCTGATAAAATGTTTATGTCGAATTTTAGGATGGAATACAGTACTTCCACAACCTACCATAGGTAAGCGGTAGAGAAGATAGCAAGTGCTGTAAGTAGCTATTGCTTGAAGTTGGTGAAGTGACAGAGTTTGTTGCTTGGTTCTGACACTTGAAGTGATTTTCATCAATCCGAACATTTTCGTGTTCACATTTTGACAGTTCATTGACAGGAAATGCCCTTGCAGAGTTCCTTAGTACCTGCGTATCCAAAAGGAAATAGAAATTAGCCTTGACGTTTCTCAAGCTCTTCTGCATGCAGTTGAGGATTTTAATTTGACCACGGTGCAACAAGAACGAGTGAGACCAGTTTTCATCTTCCTCTTCTCTTGAATTAGCAATCCATTCGAGCGTCTGCCAGAACTGTTGGGCAAGAACTACCTGTTCTGGCTCACATACCTTTGTGGTCGAATATAACTTTCACATCAAGACAAAGGGTTCGCATCCTATTTAACATACTGGAGACATAAATAAGAGCCAATCCCATCATCGTTTCATGAGTAACTGCCCTTTGGACCTTCAAGATCCAGCCCAACTTAAGAATAGCCTCCTAGTATTCTATAGCAGTACTGTAGCATTAAGATCTTCAAACTCAACAAATCATTGGAAAGCTAGAATCAGATGAATGAAAAATTCAATGCCATAGTCGGGATTTGAACCACGAATCTCCCGGTCTCCGTCCGGTTGCTATAACCACTGGGCTACCATGGCAACATGCCAGCAGGACATTAAATTCTCCAATGATTCGCATTCTCTCTCTTCGCATTCTTCGTTTTGATTCCTTTCTTGAGAAACAGTTGTGCATTTGAGGCGACTGATGAATGTTCTGGACGAAAATAACGAGTGATTTATTTTTTATCATTTTCAGAATGCAACTCCTATACCAACGAGCTGCCCCAGTTTGCTACACCG
Source organism: Deroplatys truncata (assembly GCA_030765065.1). NCBI lineage: Eukaryota > Metazoa > Arthropoda > Insecta > Mantodea > Mantidae > Deroplatys > Deroplatys truncata. The sequence continues at coordinate 52,798,301 of CM060975.1, read as the reverse complement.
TTCATTCTGGCAGGCAGGGAAGCGCTTCCAGGAGAATTTCCCCACATGGTGAGTATTTTAACAACTGCATCCTTCAGAAATTAAATGTCGTTTTACTTTTGACCCCCAAATAAAAATAATTTATACAATATTATACTTCATTTAATGTAGTTTCCTTAAAAGCAAGAATTAGTATGTTGATTTTTCTCGCATATTTTGTGTATTTAGCAGACTTTTGTCTCAAACATAAAATATGCAGTTCAATTAGTCTTTTGACAACAATTAGTGTTAACATTTGCATTTTAACAAAATATTCAGTAAAATAAATAATATTAAACTCTGGGAAATAATCATATTTTAGAAAGTAAGTTGGGATTTCGCGCTGAGGTGAAGAAATAAAAGCGATAAAATTAAAACGATAAAACTGGCAAAGTATGGTTGCTTTACATTCAAAGAATTTTTATTCCTTGACACATGAGACAAATAATCATTTTAAAGCTGTTGAATTTGTATCTTCTATTAGCTTGAATGTTTTGTGTTTGTATTAGGCCCATAATTAAAATAAATCCATGGGTGCATTTTATCTTTAATTCATTTCCACCAAAGCTCTGAAAAGTGCTAGATTTTGCTACATTATTAAAATCATAATACTCAAAATGTATTCAAATATACAAATTTAACATATGTGACAATGAATGTAATGCCTGTACTTTGTTTTCAGGCCGCTTTAGGTTACTATGCAGATGCCTCTGATCCTACCAACATTGAATGGCGCTGTGGAGGTTCTCTCATCAGCGACCAGTATGTGCTCACGGCTGCACATTGTGTTGCCAACACCAGCCGAACGTAAGTATATCATTTACTACCCGCATGCTTTCTCTTAAACGTTATGAGTGTGAATTCTGTATTCTGTAATAGGGTAAAACATTAAACACTCTTTGCATACGTTTGTTACATTCTCGTCTTTTTAGCTTCTCTGGCTCTTCTAAGATAGAGAAAGTGTTGCATTTGAGAACAAAATATATAATATCGAGGTTTCAACGAAAATATATGCTTAGAAATCCCCGAATACAGTTTTTTTTACCTATAGCTTACCAATGAGAATAGATACTACGTTTCCCTGAGCAGTAGGTATAATGAATTCTCCCTTCCAAATCAAGCATCCCTTTACGTGGAAATGTATCAGTTAATTATTGTTTATTTTCTCAAAATGTCTTTTATTAAAGCGTTGTGTGTTTTAGAAACTGACATGAGAATAAATTGTTTATCTCGAATTTTCTCTATATAGCCTGTGAAGTCCAAATGTCTGTTGGATTCCTGTCTGAGAAGCCACAACAGTGGTTTAAAAATACTACAAAAAGAGCTCCTTAAAATATGCAATTCACGTAAAACATAACTTATTCGTGGCATTAACGATTTCCGAAATGTGTGCCGTTGTTGGTTTGCATGTTTCGTTGTTTTAAGCAATATGCTGTTACATGGTAATTTCTTTTGCTTTTCACGAGCTTGCACTACAAGGTGTTTTACACATTTGACACTCTGAGCATACTATATGTTCTGATGTACTTACAACAAAATATGCATTGAAACCATTTGGAATAAATATTTTTTTACTGTGAACTAGAAGTAAATAAAAAAAAAGCTTTTGCAAGAGTAGTTTGCAGAATGGATATGAAAATAAAATATGATAATAGAGAAAGTTGCATGAATGCTGCATATCAGATTTTTAAAAATATGAGAGAGAGAGAATACTGTGCCACTGAGTCACTCCCCCTCACATCTATAGACTCTGTTAGTCTGACGTCAGAGCTAGCCGTTGCCATGGAGATCGCCATCTTGCTTTCCAAACAACATTGATTCCTACAGCGAGTTTTTGGAAGTCTTTCATATAACTAATAATTTTTAGTGTAATTGCGCTGTAATTTATTAGTTTCAATTACTTTGGGCAGAGGCAAGGTGTTTCGAATAACTGAAGCCTGGCCAAGAGCGTTTCTCTTGCATTGGTTATGTGTTTTGTTCCTGACTGCAAACACTATAGTGAACTCCAGTCTAAAAACTCCCTAGGTAGTCCCCCCTTTTTTTAATAAGTTGATAATTCAACTGACTTAAGTGTTTATACCTCCAATAGAATTTAATTACACCACACTTGCTTACAGCTACATTATTTCTATTCAGTAATTAGATTTTTAAGCAAGTGTGCATTGCTGAACTTACATTTCAATTATTGAGGTTAAGTTAGGTGTGCTTTAGCAGTAATATAATGAAAATAATCACTTGTGAAGAACCACCTTGTTTCACAGATACTCTCTTTATACTTTGTTACATTATGTACCACCCTTGATTGTATTACATTACACTTTTATACTTCATAATGTCATCTAACACCCTTGGTTGTGTTCATTACAGCTTGGGCAAACAATACTCATGAACACAAGAAAACTATTTATATTATTTTCGTCAAAATTTGGCATTTATTCTAAAAAAGCACAAATTGTTATGTTTTTAATAAACTTAAATACGTTTAGCAAAATTCCTCACCGGGGCATAAAATAGTTTTACCCTATGGACATTTATTTCAAAATATTCAACTGTGAGGTTAGTTCGATATGGGCTCTACGCTTTTATGTTGTCTATAGTAACTAAAATATTTACATAATATTACTCATTTTCATCTGTAGGACAAAATATAAAAACGTATTCCTTAGTTGCTACATTGTAAGATTTATTTTTCATGCTGACTTGAACCTGGCCTCGCAAATAGGAAATTTCTCCATCATATGTCATGGCTAAGACGTGATTAGACTCAACAGCATCTTCACTTTTCTTTACCAGTCTCAATTCGTCTTCAAAGTATGCTATTATTTCACCCAGTTTCAAACCATGTTATAGCGTAATGTTCACTTAAGGCGGCTATATTTACCACTATAATTATTTAATAACTATTAACACTAATAATAATCTCTACACAGTGTAAGTATACCTGTATTCCTAGCAAAGGTATTTATCTAGGATTGATAAATAATTAATGTAGTCTTTTTAAAATACGCCCATACCATTAGACAAATACAGCACAAACTGCATAGTAACCAGTTGTTTGGAAAGAAAGATAGCCTCCTAGCAACGGCTGTCGTCATCACTAATGGAGTCTATACTACACCTTTATCAAGAGCGAACTCCTGGCTGTGTGACGTTGCACCGCCTCCAGTTGGCTGAACCTGCTCTTTATCTCTATAACTCTAATTCTTGCTTGCAGGCGGCCGCCCAAGAAGGTGTTACTGGGAGCCATAGACCTGCGCAAGAAGAACGAGCCTGGATCACAGATGTACGACATAGAGAGGGTGATAAGACACCCAGACTACAGCATATTCGACGCTTATAACGACATCGCCCTGCTGAAACTTTCCCGCAGGGTTCGCATCACCGACAAAATCTTCCCGGCCTGCCTCCACACCAAGCCAGAGGTGGAAAACGATACGGGGTTCATCATCACAGGCTGGGGAAAAATGGAAAATGGTACTAATTCATGTAGACATTTCTCACTTTGTTATACCCTGTTGTAAGAGATGTCTTCCACTCGTTAGGCCACGGAAACCTTATTGTTTTTATACTATTAGGTTGGTAAAACTAAGTATTAAACGCTTAGGCCACGTTAGTAACAATACAGCAGTCAACTGCAGAACATTCGGCCTTTGTAGTGGACATTTCTGATTAAATTACCGTGCAGCAACTATTTCATGACATTTCATGTCTCCACATGGTTTCTAACAAGAATACGAGAGTAATGTGAATTCCAAATATTCGATGTCTATTTCTGCGAGGAAATCACTAGGTCCCTAGTTACTATCAGGGAATACCTTGAATACGCCCGAGGAGAAATTCGAAGTAGAATTTTATGTAATAGCATCAGATCCGAACAGTATTTGAAGTCCATGTTTTCAAATGGCATGCTAAACTCTACGGTTTATTTAAAAAAAAGATATATTATTTGTTTTTCCCGTGCTTTAGTTTTGAAAACTGTTAGACTTATGCGGACTTCCATCGCTTTCCCATCTCCCTTCTTCATATTTCTGTTCTTGTAATACTTGCGAGCCCAGTGACGAAACTGTTTTTTCTGCGACATGAAGAAACCAAAACTATACATAACTGCTTTATTGCTGTAAATAGAATCAAATTTGAAAAACTCTTTGTCAGGGCAGAAATTCCAACCACGGATCTTCGGCTTTCATAGTCGATGCTTTACCCCTGAGATGTTGTGCTGGTACACATCTGATTCAGGTATCCCAGTGAACCTCCAAGGCAATCTCAGTTATTGTGAAATACATCGACCTTAAATACCACTTTTAAGGTTACAAGTGCTACTCACTTTTGGTAGTTCTAGAGTTATTTTACATAAGTTGAATTTGAAGTAGAAGCAATTAAAGAAACTCCCTCCTCCCACCTTCATCTGTGAATCAAGCCCAGAATCTCTGAGTGCACCAACCATATAACCATAATGGCAGCTTCAGTCTTATGTGTACAGTATGAATTTGTTCATCTCATTTTGTTAATGATTGGGAACCGGTTTAAATCCTGAATATAATTTAGTCTAGCAGCAAAGAACAACATTGGGTTGTATGTATTTCCCCTCACCTCAAGTCAGTACTTTGGCAGTATGAAAGCAACTGAACAAAGGTAAACGCTACAGATGGAAACTCTAAGGCAGACATACAAAAACTGTAGCACAATTATGTGTATGGCAGAAGTTAGACTTCATCCATAACCCTCCCAAAAACATAACAGTAATTTGGGGACGGTGTGGAATTATTTTATTTGCTTGATATGGATTGCAGAAGGAGAAATTCCTTTCCCTCTCTTTCACATCCTTTATAAATTTAGCATCCTCACTCTAAGATCCTGTATTACCAATAGAAATAATAGGTACCTAGTACAGAAGGCAGCTCTAAGACCATCTGTCTGGTATAAAAGCAACAGGTATATGTGAAAAACAAAACACCATCCTATAAAAATCAACTTACAATCTAAGAAATTAAGGCAATAAGAGATATTAATTCCTTTCCAGGAGCATCACGAATAAATCAAACTCTTCAGACTTCAACAGTTGGTTCTGTAGATCTACAGGAATGCAAGAGGAGATGGGGTCGAGTGGCTAAGGTTAAAAGAATGGGTGTTATAGACAGCATGGTTTGCGCCCGGGATCCTGAAGGCTTGGCCGATACTTGTGATGTAAGTACTGTCTGACAATCCAATTATAAGACACTCTAACAAAAGAAGCTTAACAACCTCTCAAAATATCAGCTACTTTAAATGCAGAAATAATTAAAGAACAAGAAAAAGTTCTTGTGGCTTTCCTTTCCTTTCTTGTTTCATTTATGTAGCCCCCTTTAAAGTCTATGGTCATATTGGGACTTTGACTTTTAGAACAAGGTGTTTCTAACTTGTTGACTGTAGGTATTTAATTATTTATTCATTTTCATTAGAAAACACACATTCATTTCCACATGCACACTTCCAGACCTGTGGAGGGAGGTAATGATTCTAATTAAATAAAAATTCACCCACCATCAGCTTGGAATTGACCAGCTTGAATCTGGAAACTCTGGCTTGAGAATACAGAACACTGACCACGGAGGCAGCCTCTTCAGGGTTTTATTTTAATTTTTTTTTCTTTCTTAAAAATTCAAATAATGTTTCTAATCACTCTACTTTTCACCTAAGGTAGACGAAATATTTATTATGCTTGATCCCAAAAAGTTTTATATTGAAATTTTGCTGAAATGGGTAATGTTTTGAGGTAACCTGAATTTAAGAAAACGTATTATGCAGGTATTTGAATGTGAACAGTGCAACTTAAAAGGCTTATAAATATTACATCTCCTATTTGTCTGATATCTTTGAAGGATACAGTTGGAAGGTTTTAATTTAATTCTCTCACCTTTAACTCTTATACGGAATCATGCTGTCGTTTTGCATTTTTCCAAAATGTCTCTTGCATTTATTCTTAAAATATCTACATTTGAGATATTAGATTAAGGAATAAGATAATATTCTCTTGAATTTTCTGTGAACAGCCTTTGAAGTTTCTTTCACTCTCATTAAATCCTATATAAATTGGAAACCACTAGAGATAAGACTAAAACTATTACAGAAAAAAAAAATATATATGGAGCTCAGTAAGATATTTGAGTGAGTTTTTTTCCCCTTTCTTTTCATAATTCTGGTTGTATGTTTTAGATTTTTTCAAAGAGCAATGTGTTATCTGATGGAAAACTTTTGAAAAAAATTGTGATTCTCCTTTTTACTTTCTGTATAAACCATTGGTAGAAGATGAAGGAGGCATTGCATTCCACCCAAATATTTGATATCGAGATATCACCAGAAATATACTTTTTGAGGGCCTCTGAACTCAAAAGGAGCATTGTTTTAGAAAAATACGTGTGCATGCGTGAGGGTGGGAGGGAGGGAGGGAGAGGGGGAGAGAGAGAACAGCATAACTCAAAAATTAAAACTCTCATAAGTTCCGTACTTGGTATGTAAGTTTCAAAGGATGTCATACAGAGATTTTAAAGAAAATCTCCCCACTCCAAACTAATCTTTGCTTGGAAAATGTTTTTTTTCTCAAAAATGGCTGAAATGATTTTGATTAAAATACAGGCATTTATATTTGCATCACTAATAAAATGTATATCTTGAAATTTTCGTGAATAGCCTTTGAAGTCTTTTTCACTGTGAATTAATGTTATGTGGTATAATTGGTAAACACACAGTTTATGTGAAGTACTTACTTTTGTGGCATTAACATTTCTGAGATACGATTGCTAATTCTTTGAATTTCTCAGTACTTTGCCATACATGTTTTGAAGTACTAAGGTACCAATCCTTTGTTTCTCATGATGTAATGCTAAAAATATAGCCTGCATATAGCTATTCACTTTTAAAACATTTGACTATTGCTTCAGCCTCCGAACGGTTTGTTGAAAGGAGATAAATATTAATGACAGTAGATTGAGAAAGTCATGTGAATGTAAAACATCAGATTATTTTTTTATGCGTTTGCTAACATGAAGTGAATGTAAATAAACAAGCACACAGAAAGAGAGAGCGCTCACTCCACATTTAATACAATAAATTGTCAAATCAAGCATAGGTACAGTTTTTTGTATGTGGTTGTTTGCATTTATCTTTATATTGTCTATCATGTGGCATCTTTTTTCTCCTCTAAACGTTTTTCCAAATTCACCATTCCTTCCAGTGCATCTCTTACAGATAGTTTCTTCTCATCCAGTGCTGCAACTAATTCTGTCCTCCTTGCTGATCAGTTTTAGCATTGTTCTTCCTTAATCCACTCTTTCTAAACCTGCTTTGTTACTTATTTCATTCTTGTCCTTATCTGCATTTTAAATCATTTATCCTCACTTTATCACAGCAACCGGTTTCTGCACTATAAAACACCAAGCTCCTGCAAAGTCACTAAATATCTTCAGTAGTTGCTAGTGTTAAATAGGTATTTATTTCATCCTGTCCTGTTCTATCATTAGCTATCGTGGGTTGCCAGAGAACCACTCCTTTCTGTTCAACTTTTTAGCTTTATTCCTTGTTCATTCTGTCTCCTTAGATGTTCTTTACTAAGTCATTTGCTGTCTTTTGACGCCTTTCCCTGAATCCCCCCCCCCCCCATCTCCTGCCACAGTTCATCCTGTACAAGTGTGGAACCATTCAGCGAGCTTGTTCGGCAATGTTCTGTAGAGGATGTTTATCATTCATGGTTGTTCTTACAAAATTCCTTAAATATCTCATTTTATTGCTTGTATTTTCTCATTCATTATCCAGAGTATACAACAGTATTAGCAGTATTAAATATATTTAAAATATTTTGACGATAATGTACATTTTATAATGACAGTTGACTATTACACATTACAGGGCGATTCTGGTGGTCCTCTGCAGGTTAGGTCAGAGGACAGAGGTCTATATATTGTGGTGGGAGTTACCAGTTACGGGCCAGGACTTTGTGGCGGCACCCAGCCATCACTCTACACCAGGGTCTACAGCTTCTTGGACTGGATAGAGAACATTGTGTGGCCTTAAGATCCTTAGATATGGATGCTTGTTTGTGGAAAATGTCACTGGAAGGCAATGCCAACTGAGTTAGGTTCAGCTACTCAGAATAAAATATAAAGGAACCAAAACTGTACACACTTTTCAGCACTTTAAAGCTTTGAATATGTTGAAAATGTTCACCATAATGATACAGCTAATGTTGAGAAAGTAGTTGAAGTCTTATGGCAACAGCATTGCACATAGAAGTAGTAGTAGTTCATCTGTTTTTCTACATGGGAATAACTGTGCAACACTAGTCGTGCTCTGTTCTTTGCTAATATTATTTGTCGCTGTTTTATCTTTTCCATTTTAGCTTATTTTGTTTTGCATTTCATAAAACATAGGCAACTAGCAAATACTTTGAAGAGCACTTACATGGCATACACATAGCTTGGCAGCAATGGTATGGCTGTTCCATCTGATGTGCGGATACACTATACTTCAAAAGAGTATAAATAAGAACAAAATACCAGTGGTGTATTACATTACACATTTCCATTATTACCCAAACGTATATAATAATGTTTCTCACTTTCAGATAAAAGGTGAAATTAATTTTGAAGTTGTATCCAAATGGGTATGTACAGTAAAAGGTATGCCCCATAAGCACTGCACTATTTTCACAACATTAGCTGATTTTAGTGAACTATTGCATGAACAAAACTAATTATACAAATTGCTCTGTTCTTTTACGTTATATACTCTGTCTGAACTATGCACATTTGTTTGGTAAAGCAAGTTACTGGCACTTTACAGACCACATGCTACTATATACTGTTGGCACTATTCAATGAAGCTTTAAAAAGTTGAAATATTAATAATCACTATTAATGTCATGTATACACTTTTGGGCTCCTTCGTATGAAATCTTCCAGAGACATAACACCTGAAAATTTTACACTTTCAAGAGAGAAGTTGGATAGGACATTAGTGAAAGATACCTTGAATCTCGAGGTACCTATGCAAACTTTAGGAACTTGCTGAAAAATAATTGTAGAAACTAAAGTCTTTTATACACCACTATATATTAAAATATATAGCAGAAAAATATGCAGTATTTTACAGACCATAACAGAATTTAGTACAAAATAAATTCAAATCTAAAAAGCTGAAATGATATTCTTTTTGACATGTTTGAAATATAAAGCAATATGTATGATGCACAACTTCCAGTGAGATTAGGAAAAGAGGCAGGGCTTGAATGGCAAAAATTATGAAAGTAAATGTTTCATTTGATGGTCTAATGTTTTAAAAACATTTTCTCAATCAGCTAAGGTGCATACAGGCTTGAAATTGCTTTAGTTTTAATGTTTTTTCCATAATTTTAACCCTTATATATAATTTTCTCAGGAAGTGTTGAAGATAAACACATGAAGCTTTCAACATTTAAAGTTTATAGAGCTATATAGAATTCCTAGCAAGACAGTTTTAAAATAAGCTTTTTATTGTGAATAAAATTGATAGCAAAATTCAAAATAAGAAAACAATTAATGCATTGAAGTAAAGAAAATCATGCAAGCAAAAATTATTAAGTTCGTCTTTACATGATAAGCAGATATACTTTGAAAATGTTGCATAAAATAGCTCTCTGAAAAAATACAAGCATAAAAAATCAAATTCTGGTTTAAGCTCATGGGTTTTATTCCAAGTTGAACTAGAAAACTTGTCTATAGTCAGTAAGGTTATTTGTTATGTCCAGCATGTCATATGTGAATGTAAGTGTGCTTGACTATGTGATCCTAGTTATTTACTAATTCACATACTAATCACACTTCAAGGTTCCTGCTGGGCAGATATATGAGCACATACATATATAATGACAATTAATCTAGAGGGTGCTACAAATTCAATGAGTTAAAGAAGGAATGTTTAAGTACTGCACCTTTCCCTTAAATAAGATTTTACTTTGATTGTTTAACAGTGGTGTGTTCTTGAATAAAACATATTAATATACCTCTTCAGCTTCGAGAAATCTATAAACGAGGTACATTTTCTTAGTGAATTGCTGTTGTAATACAAACATCACAGTGAAGTAATAAAACAGCAGTTAGATAAACACTATCAGCTCTATGAAGTGCAACATGTGAAATGACTTAAATTAAAGTTTGTAACACTGTTTATATTTTGTGATAGCACGTAACTGCAAAACTCATCTTGTGCTCAAGGATTATAGAAACGTGAAGTGCTGCAGTTTGCTCAAATTGATTATGTTGCCAATAGCAGTCAGTGCACCTGCACATTATGTAAAAGCTCAAACTGGTTTTCTACATTTGTATATATTATGTGTTCATATTTATTGTTGTTCAGTATCCTGAACAGAGATCTCGTTATTTAATGTAAATATTACTGTTTTTTTATTTGTTAAATTATTAAATAAAACATTTACAAATATTAAACATGTTATGTTTTTCTTGTTTCTTTCTTTTGACCTTTATCACTATGGTGCTAGCACCAGTAAATCCAAACTTCATAAATTAATTACCTAATCCATGATTAAATAATCCTTAATGAACAACTACTATTTAGCAACAGTTCTCTCTAGTAAGCAGCTTGGGTGACTAGTATATTAACCAATGGAATTGAAATCGAAGAGAACACCACCTTACCCTTCCTGGACCTCACTATAACTAGAGTTCAAAACAATTTTAAATTCGGTATACATAGGAAACCTACACATGTGGACAGTTATATAAACAAAAATGGTTGCAACCCAACTTCACACCAACTAACCACCTTTAGAAGTTTGATCCACCAGTTACATAACGTGCCTTTGAACAATGAAGAATTTTTAGAAGAACAACATATAAAATAAATAGCAGTAACTAATGGATTCAACTCAGATCTCATAGGGAACATGATAAACAAGAAGAAGAAACTCAAGGCAATTTCACAAACTACCATTCTAATATCTCTCTCAAACACAAACTGGAAATACAGTAAATACACATACCACCCTTGCATGTTTAGAAAATTTGAACATATCTTCAATAAATTTAACATAAGACTAGCTCCACAAAACAAATTCAGCCTGAAGAACTTGCCAAACACACTTTGCAAAAATACCATCCCACACACATTAAAATCCAGAGTTTTCAGATTAATTGTGAAACCTGGAAACCAGACTTAAGGAACACCAAAGGAAAATAAAAATAAAACAAATAGAAAGATCCATTGTATTTTTGGACTGAAAACCACAACATTGGTCAAAGTATACAATTATTAAAACCCCTCACCACACCAATAGAATTGAACATCTGGGAAAAAATACACATCATCAAAAACAGCAACAATGTTATTCATTTTGAAATCCCGCCTGTGAAGAATGTGTTAAAACTTTGTGCCCCTAACACCAGATAGCAACAAGTTCAGAATCCGCAGGAAGAGGAAGAAGAGCATACAGGAGAGAAAGACCCTAATATCACCCAGTTGCTGATGAGGACGAATGCCATCGAAAACGTTTCTGTTTTAAACAACATTTAATTAGTGAAGGTGAGTGTCAAAAGTGTGACTCAATCTATCATTAGGTACCTATATTTTAAACTATGATATTCATATAACACCAGCTGGCTTTCCCATCATTGCATGCTTAGCTTTTTAAACTTGAATGACAAATTATTTAATTTCACTTACCTCCCCTCATACTTTATGAAATGTGTTTATTTTATTTATTTACTCCTTCAACAGAACATTGGCGCCAATTACAGAAGGGTAAGAAAAATTAAAAATATATATAAACAAAAACCACATACATACATTCATTCATTCATTCATTATCTGTTTACCCTCCTCTTATGTACGACTTACACCCCCCAGGACTTACAGGCGGGTGCCTGGGTTCAGAGGCCCGTCGATGAGCAGACACTCATGGATCAGTCAGAATGACTAGAATGGGTGATCAGCCTGATGCTTGGTATGGGATGAAGGAAGTAGATGAAACGAAATGTTGGTGAAATGGATGAAAGGAAAGGTGATGATGGAGCAGTCAGTCGAATGAATGGCGGGGGAAACTGGAGAACCCGGAGAAAACCCGCCCAGATGCCGCTTCGTCCACCACAAATCCCACATGCGGGTCCCTGGGATTGAACCTGGGCCGCCTCGGTGGGAGGCAAGTGGTCTAACCACTCGGCCACGGCGCCGCCCCACATACATACAACAAAATAAAAACAAACAAACGAACCAAGGAATCAGTAAAATTATTTTGACAATCATTTTAAATGAAGAGTACTTGATATAAAAATCAAGTACTCTTTCCAGTATATTATGTTTTATATTAAACACATTCTCAATAAAATACTATTTTTATATGATATAGACCTAGGAATCTGACAGATAAAAAGAAAATGTAACCTCAGGTTGTACAATGATCTATAAAAATTCAAAGGTGAATGCTCCATTTTATGCCTTATAATTCTAATTGCGTACAGCTCTAGGTATTCCTACTAAGAGATGAGAAATCACTTCATATTCATGCAAAAGGATGTGAAACATTGGCAGAACATCTAACTCTTTGTGATAGTCTTCCAGATCCTGGAAATGCAGCCTAGGCTGTACATACCCTTTAGCACTGGACTAATCTGAATGTTTGAGTAACATTTTAGATAATATAGTAGTTGAAACTTTAAACTTTTGTATCTTCACTTTGATCCCATAGTTATTTAATAAATAATATAAAAGCTACTTGGATTTCATATAAATCAGAAACTGTTAACATAATAACATATACAATGAAATACAGGTAAAGGTGGTGAATGAGGATTTTGCACTTCCAGGCCAACAAGTTAACCTCTTTGGAAAAGACATATTTGCAATCATCAAGAAAAATAATCCAATAATTTGTTAATTATAAAATATTGGTTCACTGATTTCTAAAGTTATCAATTTCCTCTCTCTGTATACCATTATTTCATATTTATTTTCATCCTTTGGGAACGATGTACATTGTTATTGGACATGTCATCATATGGAATATTTACAATAGTTTATATGCATAGATAAGTATAACGGTTTCAAATCTTCAGTCAAGTTTTCAAGTTACAGTTAATTTAAAATACATATTTGAATACAGACAAACTATAACAGTGAGCAACTGTTTATAGAAGAAAACATGGATCATTCAAAATATCATTTATATGTGCAGAATTCTTGGTTTACTTTTAAAGGATTTGGGAACTGAGCTTTTTAATGCAATATTAATTTGTTGTACAGTAATACACCTGAGTTGAAATGCTCAGTACACTCTTGGTAAGCCTATAACTATCCAAATGCAAGTTGTTGACAGTCCTTGTATTACAGTTATGATAATCTGAGTTCTTATGAAAGTAGGTTTTATTCTTGTGTATGAAATTTAGAGTTTCAAGGATATATTTGATACTATAGATAGAGAGGCATTATGGATTAAACTGAGAAGTAAGGGACTAAGCTCAAAATTCATTACAGCAATACAGAATATATATATATATCTCAATAATAAGTTTTATATTAGGCTGAATGGTGATGAACTTATGGGAAAATTTGATAGTAATATGGGGTTAAGACAAGGTTGCAAACTTAACTTATTTATTGACGATATCTTAGAAGAGTTGAATAAGGATAACTTATATTTACCCACAGTAAATAATAGAGAAATTCTAGGATTACTTTTTGCAGATGATTTAGTGGTAGGTTCTATTTCAGTAGGAGGCCCAACAAAAGTGTTGCATATCATATATTCATTTTGTAACAAATGGAGTTTAAGAATAAATTTTAAAAAATCAAAGATAATGGTATTTAAAAAGAGCTATAAATTAAAGAAAGAGGAAAAGTGGTATGTGGAAGGGGAAGAGTTGCAAATAGTAAACAAGTTTGATTATTTGGGAGTGAGAATAAGTAGTAATGGGAGATGGAATGATCACAGGATAAGTGTCTTAGCTAAGGGAAGATTAGCAATGACTGCCATAAGAATGTGCTTAAAGAAAATACCAGATATGCAAATTAAATGGTTGGAAAAGGTTTACAAAGCTGTAGTTGAAGCAAAAATGGTCTATGGAGCAGAGATTTTGGGAAGTGACAAAGGATGGGAGATGATTGATAAAGTACATAGATCGTTCTGTAAATGTATGTTAGGTTTATCTATTTCATCACCTAATGGAGCAGCAATGTTGGAGTTGGGAAGAGTAGGTAGCAAGGGCATCATAGTAGAAAGGATACTTAAATATTGCATAGATTGAAATCATTGGACGAGTATAGTTTCTTGAAGCAATGTTTAATATGCAAGAAAAATCCAATGATGGGATGAACTCGGCTCAAGGAATAAGGAGAATTTTACAGGAAATAGGATTGGGTAACTTATGGGATGAGAGAGGGGGTTAAGTAGAGGATTCTGGAAAGAAGTGAGGAACAGAGTGGAAGACATAGAGAAACAAGAATTATTTCAAAGTCTGGAAGGAAAGAAAAGTTTGGAACTATATAGACAATTAAAGGTGGACTGGGGAAGAGAGAAGTATGTGGATGTAGGTAGTAGGTTAGTGAGAGAAGAAGTGCACATAGGCTAAGGGGAGATAGGAAGGGAGCCAATTTGGATAGATATCCTCTTTGTGGAGAGGCAGATAATGATTTGCATTATATAATTGAATGTGAAGAAACTAAGTTGTGGAGAGATCAGTTTTTACCTAAAGAATGGGAGAATATTAACAAAGAAGTATTAAAAGTTAGTATAATGAAAATACAAAAGGAGGGGGATATAAAAAGAATAGGAGAATATATGGGGAAAGTAAGAGAAAAAGGTTTAGAAAAATAAAGCAATATGAATTTGTTATGACCCACCATGCATAAATAACCACGGTGTTAAAATGCATGATGGATCAAAGAAAGAAAAAATAACAACACAAAGTAATGTATTAAAATTTGTAAAAATTTTGTATAGCATTATGGAAATGAAATACAAATATACAAGGAGTAGGCAGAACTTTAGGTTTGTCAAATACATATTTACTTGGTGTTCTTGTGGGTACTTTTAAAATTGTTTTAATATTCTTTTTTGAATAGTGAGTATTAAAACCAATAAGCATTCCCTATTAACGAAGTTGATTACAACATCAGTACAAGAGAAATAAAGCAAAACTTTCTCACATGAGGATTATTGAAATATTTTGGAATTGGTATCCCCTGCATATCGTAGCATTATAAGCAGATCTGATTCATTATTATTTTATTATGTCGTCTGTTTCTTAATTGCTAAATTGTGACTATATGTTAAAGGGGTTTAATTGTTGTAGCAGTTGCACCACGTTTAGGCACCAATTTTCAGCTGTTTTAGACTGCACACGTAATGGATGCCAATTTGCAGGAGATACGTTTCTAGGAGTATTTGGCCCATGTATGGTACAAACTTTCTGGTGGCCTTCACCCCACATTTAAGTACCAACATGTATCTCTTAGCAGGGCTGGTACAGCTAAAGAATGAAGGCTTACACAAATTATAATTGTACTCCACTCCCTTTATTAATCCTTCACACGATTAAATAACACTTCACTGATATATCCTACAACAGAGCTGTGAGATTATTGTTAATTGCACTTTTTACAGGTAAATGTTATATTATTTTCACCGCAATGAATTTTTATGTCTCACACTGAACCCATACCAAACCGAACTGCTTGGTTACGCTTTCTTGTAGCGTCTACCGCCTGAATTTGTACATTTTCTCTATTTCTAGTCTCTGATTGGCTAAGCCTACTCCAATAGAATACCTTTATTTAACTTTTAGCTTTTTCCAGCTGTTGATTGGTTATTTATAAACGGTTTTAAATATTACATTATTATTGTTCCAAGAACTATTAGTAGCCTTTTTAAACTTTCTAATTTATTGTTGCCTCAAGGTTAACTTATTGTTAGCAACTTTCAGCTTCTACTTTGTAATTCTGTTTGCTATGGAAAGCAGCTTGCTTTTATTCTCACAGCTCCTACATTGTTAAACTACATAATACATTCACATAACATTATTATACATGTACATAATAAAATAGACATAATACAATGACTGTAATATACACTTTATATATTATATTATACACATATTGCTTTAAGGGGGGCTGTTATTAAATTCTTATATTATATAATTAGACTGATATCGTTTAAGCTATAAAAATACTGCCTCAATATATATGTTTGGAATGAAACATCAGTGGCATTTGTCTTATCTTGCATGTATTTTCTGTGGAGTAACAACAACTGCTGCTTTCTACTCCATTGCAATCTCAACAAAAAGTTAAATCCTTCATAGTGATTTAGTAATTTATGAATTAAAATTAGAAAGTGTGTTAAACGCCATACCTGTCAGAAAGGACAGGGTTGTTCAATGATGAAGGACTTAAAGCTTTTGAATTTACCCCCTCCCCCCAAACACAC
Source organism: Deroplatys truncata (assembly GCA_030765065.1). NCBI lineage: Eukaryota > Metazoa > Arthropoda > Insecta > Mantodea > Mantidae > Deroplatys > Deroplatys truncata. The sequence goes on along the minus strand of CM060975.1, from coordinate 52,781,839 downwards.
ACCTGTAAAAATATATATAACTAATTTTTTTCTTCTTTATTATGTTAGATTATAATTTATTTTTACTTTCTCTACTACTTGCATATAGTAAAAAGAAGAAGTATTACATTCCACTCAAAAATTTGATATGAGATATCACTCGAATAACATATTTTGAAGAAGTCTAAATAATTAAAAAAAACATTTTTAGAAAAAAAAAGGTCCATGTTTGTAAGTGCATGCATCTGTGACAACATAACTCAAAATGAAAAGTTGGATAAATATCAAACTTGGTCTTTAAGCAGCATTTTATAAGGATGCAGCACCAGATTTTCAAGAAAATTCCCCACCCCCAACTGCCCTTTACATGGAAAATGTTCGAAGAAGTTTATTTTCTCAAAAAGATATTTCCATGACAAATAAAATGTATATATATGAAATTGTATTCATCCTGAATGGCGTTAGTATAATTGTTAAACCGAAAGAAAGAAGGAAAGAAAGAAGGAAAGAAAGAAAGAAAGAAAGAAAGAAAGAAAGAAAGACACACACTCTCTCCCTCTCCTAATCTTTTTTTACTTTCTCTACCATGTACAGAGCAGGTAGAGAAGATATGCATTGCATTCCACCCAAAATTTGATACCGAGATTTCACCGGAAATACATGTTTTGGGGTGTCCTGAATACAAAAAAGCATTTTTAGAAAAAGGTCCGCGTGCGTTTCTGTGAACAGCATAACCCAAAAACGAAAAGTTGGATAAACACCAAACTTGGTATATAAGTTCAGTGCGTTCCAAATATGCGATACAAAGGTTTTCAGGAAAATCCCCCAGCGTATGGGTCTAATAAGTTTGATTATAATACCATGTATTAAAAATATTTACAAGACAAATAAAATGTATTTTATATAAATGATTTTTAGGGAATAGTCTTTGAAGTCTAGTTCATTTAGAATAAATTTGGTATAATCTTGTATAACTGTAAAGTTAAGCAACAGACGAAAACATACTACAAAAGAAATGTAGATCTCTTTAAAACACACAATTTATTTCCAATAAGTTTTTGTGCATCAGCCATTTCAGAGATATCCATTATTAATGGTTCAAATTGTTTAATACTTAGCAATTCTTTTAAAGTACTATCGATTTTCAATTGTTTCCCATGATGTCATGGAAAGAGTGTGAAATTTTAAGGCCAGTGTGTACCATCCAGTTCTTAAACATTTGACTATCGCTGTTCTCTTTGTATCTATAACGAAATGTGTAATGTAACTATTTCCGGAAAGGTTTGTCTTGATTAAAATTAAGTAGATAGGAAAACAGGCTTTTGTAAGAATAATTTGCATACCCATTAATAAGATGTATTAAAATAATATGTTAAATAATGATCATTTAATGATAGAGAGTAGAGAAGGTCATGTGCATGCAATAAATCAGATTTTTTTTCTTAAGTTCAAAGGACAAGAAAGCATGCATTTTATGTGAAATCTCAACTTTTAATTGATGGGTGGAATATAGCATTCCTTCCCTACTATAGGTAAGCGATAGAAAAAGAAATTATATTTCTCGTGAAGCAGCACTAAACTAAATGCGAAACTTTGTGCTGTGACATTCAAAAGCAGAAGCTTATGCAGCGGTTTAGTAGCAAGTGCTTATCCTACATATAACAGAGTAATCAGTGAATAACAAAATGTGTATGTGTATTGTAGGGCACAAACTACTCTTAGCTATTTGACGTGGACACAGAACTGTACACATAACCATCCAACCAGACGGATCACATTAAGCTTGTGGAGTGAATGTGTGTTCTCTTCAAATTTACACTTAATATCTATTTTACACCCCTTAACATGAGTTAAAACCTTCATGTAACATTTATAGCAGTGGTCACCAAACTTTAAAGCTTCTGAGCTTCCGTACCTTTTTAAATCCTACCAAAAGACAGAAACAAGAACTTTTTAAAAAGAAATCTTACATTTGTTTGTCTATTGTCCATAAACTTACATTTCTATTTTTTGTCATCAGCAAGCTTTTTAATGTTGGGAGAGTAGGTAGTGGCTGCCATTCGAATACAGTTGCCCAAGTGTTCAGTCAGTCTGTTTCTGTACTTGTTTTTTTCTAAATTTCATACTGGAAAAAGAAACCTCACAGAGATATGTAGAGCTGAACATTGCCTTCACTTCGGGACTAACCTGGATCAAAATTGGACATTTTTCTTCAGGAACAGGAGTCCAAATATTTTCAGTGCTTGAAGAAAGGGATTTTAAAGATAAATCATTTTGAAAATCAATCAGTTCCAACTCCACTGCAGCATTGTCTTCTTGAAAATCAAAATGCTCCATGATACAAGTAGAGAACTCTTCAACATCAATCTCTATAAAAGGCGATTTGACAATTTGGGCAACAACTGAAATGCTTTTGAAATCTTGGAAGCGTTTCTTGAATTTAATCCTCAAATCTGAAAGAATTTCAACGTATTGTTTGCTGTTGAAGAGCTTTGTCAAGAGTTTGTTTCAAACAAGCAAAGTGTTTGTATTCGCCTTGGATGAGATTTATTTTCACAGTTTCAGCTTTTTTTGAGAATGAAGCCACATCTGAAATTATTCCGCCAGTATCTTTATCCTTACCTTTAATTGCAAGTTAAGAATATTTAACTTTTTGGTGATGTCTGCGAGGAAAGCAAAATCCTGCAACCAAACCGGCTTTTCTAGTTCACGGAAGGATTCGCCTCGTTCTTTAAAAAATTCTACTAGTAACTCTTTAAAACGTTGTAAAACTCTGCCTCTACTAAGCCAACAATTTCCGTATGAAGCAGTACAAGATGGGCACAAAGTCCCGTCATCCCACATAATTAAAACTATATGATGGAATTGTAATTTTGTTTTTTTCTATTTCATATGTAAACAGTGGCTAATACAAGTGACTATACCAGTAAAGAACGGATTGTCACAAGTAATTGGGTTCGCGAGAGGCCAAGAACAGTCAAAACGTTGGAACAGGTGCGTATGAACTTCCAGCTACGATTTGGACGAGAACCGCAGAACAGGCAAAATATTGGAACAGGTGCGTATGAACTTGCAGCTACGATTCGGACGAAAACCACCTCCAAAGAGAACAGTTTTGGCTTTTAAACAGAAACTGTTTTCTACCGGCAGTGTTATGGATAAACCATTAACAAATGGGGAACAATGCAGCGACGTCGCGGAGTCAGTTGAAAGATCACCAATGAAGTCAACTCGCAAACGATCCGCGGAACTCGTATATCCCGGTCAACTCTGCGCAAGCACATGAAAGTTGACTTAAATTACGCCCATTTCGACCGAAACATGTTCAAGAGTTAAGTGACTGATTTAAACGAAGAAAGACGGCATGTGACGCATTTCAGGTGTTTGACATTATCCCAAAACGTGGCAAAATGATTTTCAGTGATGAATGTGCGATATATCGAAGCTCGCGATCAAGAAATGTCTTCTGATCGAAGGGCAACCCTTATTTTTCTGAGGAGATTGTGAATAACCCTCCCCATGTCATAATATGGATTGGTATGGTCAGTAAACAAATTTACGGTCCGCATTTTTTTGAACGATCTGTTGGCCAACATGAATATTTTGATATGCTAAAAACATGGTTCATACCCCTTTTGGAAACCCGAGGTGTCAAGGAAACATGTTGGTTTCAGCAAGGCGGAGCGCCTCCTCATTTTGCCGCCTCGGTTCGAGAATATCTCAACGAGGTGTTTCCAATGCGGGATTGGCCAAGGATCGCTTTCATTGCCAGCTCCACTTGACTGGCTACCTCGAAACCCTGTCGTAAAGACATGTGACGACGCTCTGGGGATTCATCAAGGACGTTGTTGCAGCACAACGTTGTAATATGACTGATGAAATGAAAGAAGCTGTGAGACTTCTTTTAGACAGATTTCTCCAGCAATGTTGAAAAGAGCAGCAGTAGCAGCTTAAGTGACGCAAAACTACGGCGGTCATCAGCGTCACCCTCTGGCTATAGATTTATTCAGATCAATAAGCAATAAAAATAAAACAAGTACAAGGTTAAACAACTCAGAGTACAGAAGTAGAAAGAATAAAGCAAAAACACGAAGTTAGACACAAAGCAGCTCACAAAAGATACCAGAACTAAATCTCAACAAATACAAGCACTTGAGTTAGTATTGACAATCAGTAACACACCAGAGACTACACGATTAAATTATTTTTAGGAAAACACTGAATTTAACGCAGCGAAAAAACTTTGCGATAGAGACAGAGTCATCCTCTAAAACCTTAATTAAACCAGGAGAGAGAGTCCAAGTCGTTTGCAAAGGGCGGAATAGAAACAACACAGGGTAAGAAAATGTTGCACTGTTAAGGGCACATTGCAAAAAACCCTTAAAAGTCAAGAGTCTGCCTCGACAATTCCAAACGATTTCCATACATGTCCGTTTTTCCGTTCGTGAACCTTAGACGTCAAGGAGGTTGGCGACAAAGATGGTTTAGAAGGCTTCTGCTTGAAAGAGATATCCGGAGTGCTGACAGCAATGGTGGACTTCACAGCAGCCTTGGACTTCTTCTGAGTCGGTGATTTAACACTGGTCACCGCAGGTAGAACTTTTACTGCAGAAATGCTGGATGTGGCCTGGGACAGATCCACAGAAGCAGCCGCGCACAACTCCCTGGAAAAAGGAGACGGCACAACAGGAGGTGTGGAAGAAATGCCCCTAAGCATACACTAGTAGAGGAGAACGGATGTCCTCAGTGCTGCCAGAGCCAGCGGTAAGCGAAGGCACAACCCAAAAACTACGAACGGACTGCGCGGTGTTTTTCCTGTCCGCGTCCTCGGTGCTCGTTGCCGTCTGCCGCTATCATAGAGAGGCGCGAATGAAACCATACATTTTTAAAACTACCTTTAAAGGCTTTACTTACCAACTTTATGAAAGGAAATGCTGAAACTGACCACCGTCGTTGTCTATACATTTTTGGCACCTCTTTAGGAAACTATCCATCACTTGCCGTAGTTCACGTTGAAAAATGCTGGCAATCGCAGGGGGGATTGGGGGACCGAGGGGGCCACAAATCTCTGCTAATATTTCTGTCCTCAAACACACTTTCAATTGTTCTCATCGAAATATTGCCCGTATGAGCTGTTGCAGAGTCTTGTTGGAAAAAAAGAGTTATAGGGCCAATGTTTTTCGAGTCAATAGTTGAAGCCCGTGCATACGTGAATACAATTTTGACTCTGTTTTTAGAGAATTAACAAACAGGGGCAAAACCAACACCAGTTTACAGCAATAATTCCTGCAACGGAATTAACTTGGCTTTAGTGCCAATGAAAAGCTATAAAATAATACCTAATAGATTTACGCATTAAAAGCAAAACTCATCTGCCCAACGCTAAAACGACTTGGAAAATGCATTACTAATATATCTCAAGGTATGTGAACAGATTTAGCTAGACTACCTTAATTTAGAACATTGTCAATGCAGTCGGTAACTCCACAAGGAACATTCACTGCAAACCTAGGTAGTCGACTTAAAACATGTGTAACATTCAAAACAGTTGAACTGGCCTTTGGGCAATATTACCAGTTTTCCTTTAATGCTCAATCCAGATTGGGTTACCAGACCATGCCGATCCAAATACAATACACATCAAAAGCAACCTTAATCGTTCATGCAAGGCCGAGAAAGATTACCTCGAAACTAAATGTTAAGTTCAATATGAAGGCGCAAAAATATACAAAATTTGGCAATGTAATCCGGGATTTACAAAAGTACCCAGCGAATGATATAATGTAAAATAATCCAAGTCTCACAGTTACTAGCGATTAACGGTATACATAACAAATATCCGACAATCTGCTCTTAGTGCTCTTCCTGAGTGAGGAAAATGATGTGTTATATGTCCAACAAATGTCACTCTATGTCATATGCTAGCTGTAAGGCAATGCTGCAACATATGAATAACTAATGCCGCCAAAGCTTGTAAGATACTCAGCCTCAAGGCGTAGCCGAGGGATGTTTTTTAGAAGGAGAGGAGTGTAGCAGTTGCGTTCCTAAGCTTAGGTTTCTGATTCACGAGAGTTTAGGTTAGGTTTACTTTCTTTTTCTTTTATATAGGTTTAGGTTACGTTTACTTTCCTTTTATATATAAGCGTAGGTTTCTGATTTAATTTTATATATATCGTTGTTTTCATTTGTTACCAGTGGTTATATCAAAGCACGCGAGCGAAGCGAGCGTGCGTTCCTAAGCTTAGGTTTCTGATTCACGGGAGGTTAGGTTAGGTTTATTTTTTTATATATAAACTTACGTTTCTGAATTCACGAAAAGTTAGCCTTAGGTTAGGTTTTTTTTATGTAAGCTTGCGTTAACTATCTACCATTGTTACAGTAAAGGAACTTCTGTATTTAATGGAAATAACATATTAATATAACATTTCACAAAAAGAATACAAAAATTACAATTTTGGTGGATAGTCTTTCTTACAATGAATGCGTTGCGTTTTTGTCAGCGGCAACACTAAACGAAGAAGAAGAAGAAGAAATTCTAGTAACAACACATCGGATATTTAGGGGATTTCACCTTTTTCATTTAGGTTGGCAGTTCCCACTTTGCATGTGATTTAGGGAAAAAATGGCTACGTTTGTTGTGTTCATAACGCGAATTGCCTATAAAACTAAGACACCTAAAAGGACGGGCAGGTGCGCACCAGCTATTAAACTCACTCTTAAGGTAATTTATTCACATTCCTATTGCTTTTATAGCCATTTTCCAGGAAGAGAACTAAGAGCAGATTTGCCCAAATATCAATAAACCCCCGATAGTATACCTCAAAGTAAAACCCATTCAACAATTTATTAATGGTACCAAAACACGCATATAGACCAGGAACACCCCTCCCCAAAATAAAAGAGAATTAATAAAATGAATAACATTTACCAATTAAAACCACCTATTTCGGCCTTGCTACTACACATTGCCACCAGACATAATGCACAATCTCTCATACACCGAGAAATTGCAAGTTTGACTCAGTGTTCCAAGACAAATGGGTCTATAGTGCACATCTCATCACCCATTTCACGAATTTTCAGCTTCACGAGACCGAGATTTCAGGGCAGGTATTGCTATACAATTAGTGGTACATTGTAATCATAAAGGTGTGCAGCCAAACAGGAATATATTATCACTATTACTATCCCTGCATCGGACAACTTATAAAATACTCTGGCAGCAAACAAATAGCGAAACACTAAACGTTACACTGTTTTCGCCGAAGCTATCTCCGAAACGTTTTGTTTCGAGCTTCACTTACCGGCTAGGTTAAATGTGTTAATGTACTAAGGAGAGAATTTAGAGGTTAGATCCGGGAAATTAACACTTGAAATTTTTTTGAGAACGTACATAATAAACGTCGTTACGTAGGCACCATCTCGGAAATACAACACTCAGCAAAAACCTAAGCTACACAACCAAAATGTCACTTTACCTTTTTCCGAAAAAGTTTCGGACAAAAAATAGTCTACGCTAAACCCAAGAGCTCAGCCAAGCGTTCCTTCTGCCCACAACTGCTCACGACCCGCTCCTCTCGACCCCGCGCATTGACTACCCCAAAAACAACTGCCTCCACTCTTCACGAAAACCAGCCGTTGGTCATTTACCTGACCACGCCTCCTTCCATCGAATAATTAACCCAAGGAGAAAAACATCGAGTCAAACAACCTGTACTAACCGGTGCTACATAGGCAGACGTAAGATTTGGCTGCAGTAACTAAAAAAATAAAGGAAAAACATGGCCATGGCACAACCTGAATACTAAGATTGATATTTATCCGACGTTTCATTTTTGAGTTATGTTGTTCACAGACACACACACACGGACATGTTTCCAAAAAATGGTTTATTTGGATTCAGGGGGCCTCAAAACATGTATTTCCGGTAAAATCTCGGTATCGAATTGGAATGCAATACTTCCCCTATTTACTATAATTAGAAGAGAAAGTAAAAATGAAAATAGATGGTAATAGCAAACGATCTACCATCTATCCACAGATAAAGAAAACAGGTAGACTGGACGGCACCCTAATGCCACCTATCCGGCACGAGTAGAAGCAAAGATGCAGTTGCCTAGCACTAAGGTCTTCTCTGTGGACACGTATCGAAGCAGCTATCTGCCCGACACAGAAGCAGAGGTACGTTGCCTAGCACTAAGGCCTCTGTGGACACATGATGAAGCATGGTATGGTATAGGGATGAGATCTAGAAGACTAACTGTCCGCTCCACGAGGTATCTCCTAACAGATCCGTTGCGATACGACCACGTAGTTAAAGCGATGTAAAATATATATAAAAAACTAAAAAGTTGTGAGAACAGCGACGGACAAAGCCTGGAGACACCAGCACTGCTGTTTTGTTTTGTTTCCATAATACAAGTTCTAGCTTTTGATATAAATGCATAGTATAGTTCCTTATTAAGTTTAACATATAGGTACTTTTGTTCACTTCTTTGCGGTGTTTTTATGAAGGCTTGAAGAAATTGCGAGGACTGAGTGGGCTACTATCACTTCCGCTTTTAAAAGCTGGAGGCAGCACAACTGGAAATAACTTCAGTTTCATTTTTTAAAGTTATTTATAGACGCTTCTGCCAATCCATGGTCAGGTTATGCTACTGCGTTTATCATAAATTTTGTAGTATATAACCGTGTGCTTTTGTTCTGTACTGCTTCACAAATAAAAGACATCAATATACGGCAGTGGTTTATCAAATATATAATTGAAAACGCATTAATAGTTCAATTGCACATCGAAGAAATCAATAACACACACTCCAAAAGAAAACCGTCAAGGTCTAATAACGACCATTAAAATCATCAGTTTCAAATTCAAATCATGACATGCTCACCCTCCGAGCGAATCGATTGTTTAATTCTCAATGTGATTAAAGAGGATAATGTTGCTAGTCTCTTACATGGAGCGTAACGTCTGGCTTCTTCTTCTTCTTCTGCTTCTTCTTCTTCCTCCTCCAATGCAAGGATGGGGTTTATTTCCCATTCCGAAGCCGAAGTGTAGGAACTGCTGTTTCTGAGCCGTCCTATATCTCGTCTTCTATTGGATTATAAGAATACTGATGAAGTTAGTCGTCGGGGCGCAAAATGTTACGACTCCTTGAAATTCCATCGGAGCGCCCTCGTTCGGTCTCTAGGGAGCTACGATCTCGCTCCACGCCGCTTGAGGCGTCCCCAGTAACAACGGAGCTAATCCAACCAGAGCTAAAACAGAGCTCCTATCTAGTCCTACTACGAGTTATATGGTACATTCAGAATTAATTTGCCAAAATAACACTTTTAGAAAATACCATACACCAGCGATGCACTAGGGCCGCTGCACTCTGACCTGCAGTTCTCGAGGAGCAATTATGCTACCGCCTTTCACTTCACCTTCCTTATTTTCATCCGCCAGCCTGCATCACCCCATCCTGTCAAGTGGTTTAGCCCAAACAAGGGTAGGTAAACTTAACAACTACTGGCTAATCGCAGCGTCAGCTGTCAGTCTTGACCTTACAGCTTGAAAACAGAAATATAGGGTCTTTCAACAAGAGATTCCTATCTTTGAACTTAAATAAAACACATTCCATAAATGATAGAGGTTTATTTTTTTTTTCTTTTGGAACATAATTAATGTCATTACGTGTGGAAGAGAACATCAGTGAAGTGACCGCCGCGACTTCCTTGGGTTGCGCGTATACGGTTGACCCATTTCAATGACAGAAGAACGTAAATTAGGTCCAACTTCACGAATAACACGCGTGATGTTATCCATAAGATCATTTACTGCTTCTGGCTTGTTGACAAAAACTCGAGATTTAACATAACCCCACAAGAAGTAATCCAACGGCGTTAAATCACATGACTTCGGGAGCCAGTTAACATCACCACCACGGAAAATGATGAAACCTCTGAACTTCTCCTTCACAAGATCGATTGTTTCGAGAGCAGTATGACATGTGGCACAATCTTGCTGGAACCAGATGTTTCTGAGATCCATACCATCCAATTGAGGCCAAAAATAGTCTCTTATAAGAGCCCGGTATGTTTCTCCATTGGCAGTTAGAGCTTCTCCATCTTCATCTTGGAAAAAATATAGACCAATGATTCCACCATACCAAAATCCACACCACACAGTAACCTTTTGGGGATGAAGTGGTCGTTCTTGAATCTGCATTGGATTGTGATTGCTCCAATAGCGGCAATTTTTTTGTTAACACAACCATCCATCCAAAAGTGGGCTTCGTCGCTGAAGATGATTTTTCGACAAAAATCCGGGTCAGCTTCCAATTACGCCATAGCGCAGTCAGCGAATACACGGCGCAACCTATGGTCGTTGCGCTTTAGTTCTGGAGTTAACACCATTTTGTAAGCGTGAAACTTCAAGTCCAGATACAGAATTCGCCAAGTTGTAGTCGGCAAAAGTCCCAATTCTTGCGCTCGACGAGCAATTGATTTGTTTCCCTTCTCGCGTACACTCTCACGAACGGCGCCTATGTTTTCGTTAGAGCGCTTACGTCGATTACGTACAGGCGTTCTTTCATCGTTGACAGAACCACTTATTTCCAATTTATCGATCAAACGCCGAATCGTTCTCTCGCAGGGACAATTATGCACACCGTAAACTTCACGCAATACACGGAAGGTTTGGTGAACAGATGATCCATTTTGACAATAAATTTTCACAATTTCTACGCGTTGCTGAATGCTGTAACGTTCCATGGCTATATGTCAATAACAACTGTAACTACATGAAAAAAATGACTGCTGTAACTCAATAACAACGGCAGCTATCACATGTTAAAGATAAGACACTCTTGTTGAAAGACCCTTTGTTTATCAAGAATTTTCATATACTTAATTGCACATAACTTAAAACACAATTCTGTGAGTAAATTTCCACTCTGCAATAGTGTTTCCATTTGAATAATGTTGCGGTCAAAGGGACTTGCGTGTCTTTCACGAATATTTTGTACCATCATTCGTATTTTGGGCCTTGCTATTGCAGAATCCCTTAAAGGATGACTCGTAATTAGACACAGAACATTATGCACAAAATAAAGCATGTAATCCAATAAAACACATGAACAGACAAAATAATACTGCGAATCAAGAGCGTCATTGAATCTAATCCGCACTCCAAAATTGAAACGTAAACTAATAAAATAAATCTGATGTGTTACACTCACATGACTTTCTCTACTCTTGTACAAACTATTTTTACAAACGCTTATTCTCCATATGCTTCCTGTTAATCGAGATATCGAGATGTTAATCTTATTGCTAATTTTCTTGTAGATGCAAGGGGAATTGCTAAGCTTTAAGTGATAGTCAAATATTTTAAGAGGTTTTTTTGGTTATGTGGAGTATTCCATTCTCTTTGCTTTACCAGGACAAAAAAAATGAATAACGAATTTGAGAAAAAAGTATAAGTATTGGAATATTTATGGGAATAACAAGCAATATCTCGAAAATGGTTCACTCAACAAAAAAATGTATATAACATAAACTGTGTATTTTAACGCGATCTACATTTTTTGTGTAGTAAGAGTTTGTCTATCTCTTATGGTTTACCAGTTAGGCAAAAGTCGTTCACAATGAAAAATACTTTTGGAGACTTTCCCAGAAAATTCGAGATATACAATTCATTTGTCATGAAAATATCTTAAACATATAATATTTTAATCAAAATCGTTAGAGCCAATTAAAATTTTCGAAAAATGTTCCATCTGGGGTGGGGGGATTTTCTTGAAAACCTTCGTTCGCATCTCTGGAAGATACTGAACCAGAATAGTAAGTTTGGTGTTTTCCAACTGTTCGTTTCTGAGTTATGCTGTTCACAAACACACACACGGACATGTTTCGAAAAATGCTCTTTTTTGGATTCAGGGGGCTTCAAAACAAGTATTTTCGGTGAAATCTCGGTATCGAATTTTTGGGTGGAATACAATACTTCCCCTACTTACTATACGTAGTAGAGAAAGTAAAAAGGAGTGTTTGGCAAAAGTAATGCGCATTAATGATAGGATAAATTTATTTTGTACAATAGTGGATTCGTGCATAACGTTTCACAACATACCTAAGTTGAACGGAGACGTAAACAAACCTTAACCCGCAAGCACACGCGTTGGGTCAATTACACCACACAATTGCTTTCATACGCCGGTAGCATTGTAACATACATTCTGTAACAATGGCCTTCCACACACCTTTCAATCAACAGTTCCTCCTTGTAACAACGTGTTAGTGGTGCAGTTTCACGCATTATCCTAGTAAACACGTGTTGTCTGGTGTCTGGGTAAAAAATACCCCGCGCGTGTGCTAAAGTAATTCCTGAGCTGGAAAAATGGATTACAGATTCAAGCAAAACAAGGACACGAGAACCTATCTAGATGATAGTGTAAGTGAAAATGAGATAAATAGCGAGTCTGAGGACGAAAATGACCACATTTCAGAAAGTGATCATGTGACAGATACAGAGCAAGGGGCAGAGAGTGGTGATAATAAAGAGGATGTGCCTCCATCGACTCAGGTATATTTCAAAGGAAAAAAGACCATAAAACCAAAACTACATGTAAGAAGTGCTACAAACTGATTTGTAAGGAACATTCGTATTCAGTTTGTGAAAAATGTTTTGGCAGTAATTCTAATAATTAGAGACAAAAAAGTCAGCTTTCTACTCTGTATTCACTCTTAGGATGATCCGCGTCAAAACAATCCCCAGGTGACCAGTGCACCGCTGTAATGTATCCTTCCGCTATTCGCACTAGAAATACTGACGCACTTTCAGACCATGTGGCGAGTACAAGCTCCACGTAGTGAAAAAAAGAACAGAGTCCTTATTTCGACAACTGAAACGGTGACTAGCATTCTGTTAAGGGTTAAAGATGATAAGATTTATAGTTGCAACAAAATAAACCTTTGCACATATAATAATAGTTAATTCTAAAATAAATGAGCGAAAAATAAAAGTAACAGGTATGCGATAACCTAATTTATTCGCTCTCTGGAAGTGGCACATTATTAACTGTTGGCGGCTCATTTTAAAAAAAGGAATTGTGCACTGTTACGCGAATTGCATTCTTCTTAAAATCACTACATTCTTGCATCACGTATTTCATATGCTTTCTTTTTTTCGGGTGTAACCACTTTTCCCGTTTCAGATTTTTCTGCACAAGCACGTTTATACTTGTACTTAAAACACCGGTGAACTCAGAAGTTAATTTCATCATTTCTTTCGCGGAAAGTGTTGGATATTTCTCACATAATGTATAATAAAGATTCAACACTATTGTTTTTTCACCACTAGTCAGTGGTTTGTGCGGCTATGATTTCGTAATTCGAGAAAACACAAGAGCAAATTCACTGTCCTCCATGATACTAAACACAACTGCTGGTTTCTGGCTGTAAACAATATTCTGCGCCTACCCAGATATCAGGTGACTCATACGAATTGCATGATGGGACTTGTAGGTCTGTTTTACGGTATAAATCAGCGTTAAATAAAACGTTAGGTATTTGTATAGAATATTATACTATTTAAGGATAAATTCAATCTAAAATTCAGATTATTAGCATGGGATTACTTTCTTGCGCGCATTGCTACCGTGTTGCACCACGGTGCACTGACCACGGGGTTTGTTTTGCCGCGGATCAACCTAAGAGTGAATACAGATTAGAATAGACAATCTTTGTGGACCTGGATTCTGCCATATGAGAAAGGAACAATGCAGTGTTAATTTTTCTAAAATACTTATTCCTAATGTATTACAATAATATTTAATAAGTAATTAGGTGCATATACAGCAGAGGGCTTATTTGAAGGATATGTACGGTCAGTTAAGTTGTTTTCGAAAATGTAATATTGAATCATTGTAATTTTCATCGAGTTACTGTCAGATAACAAAAGTATTAAATGTTGTTCAAAACACACTAATGTTACGATATACATAACTACATTGCAATTTCCTTAATAGTTTATGAAAAAAAATGTTTTCCTAATTGGGGTAAAAAATACCCCATCCGTTGGGATTTAACACTAAAATGATTTCAGTCTAATTGTATAATACATATAATACAATAACACCCCGCTTTAAAGCAATATGTGTATGTAACAATATATAAAAAATGTATGTAACAGCCACTGTATATTTTGTATTATTGTAAACATGTTCAATAATGTTATGTGAATGTATTACGTAATTTAATAATGCAGGAGCTGTGAGAATAATAGGTTAAAAATTGCTAACAAAGAGGTAACAATGAGGTAACCTTGAGGCAATAATGAGTAAGAAAGTATAATAATGCTACTAGTCATTATTGGAGCAACAATAATGTAACTTTTATGACAGTTTATAAAATAGCCAATTAACAACCAGAAAAGCTTTAGTTAAATGAAGGTATTCTATTGGACTAGGATTAGCCAATAAGAGACTTGAAATACAGAAATTTAAAATTTAGGCGCTAGAAATCAAGTCAGTTGCTTGTAGACAGCGCTCGTAACTGGACGCGTTGGTCGTAGACAGTGTTCCTAACCGGACGCGAGATGTGTCCTCGAGAAGTTTAATACGTATTAGTGTGAGACAAAAATAGTTTACGTGTTAAAAAGTGTAAGTAATTAACAAAAGAATCTCACAGCTCTCTATATAAGTGAAGTGTTATTTAAATCGTGCCAAACATTAATAAATGGGGTGAAGAAAAACTTAAAATCTGTGTAAGCCTACATTCTTCAGTCGCACCATCTCCCTGCTTAGACATTCATGTCTCTAAAAATAAATACTGATGCAGCCGAGACAAAAATAAGAATATAATATTTAAATAAACAGTCAAATTACAAAGTTAATATTTTTTAAACATTTGGGGCAAAGGCCACCGGATAGTACATTTGAGGCGAAGGCTACCGGAAACTTTGTACTATACGTGCGGTTGCAACTACTTCAACTTCGGCTCCCCAACAGTTGAACTATAATACATCTTCAAACTGCCTTTCCATACGTAGCAGCAACAAACTTTCTTCAAATTGCCTCCCAAAACGTGGGGTAAATAACAAAACAAAGCAACTATCTTCTCGTCGATTTCCATTGATGAATCTTCCGCTAAATTTATTATAGCTGGCGCAAAACTTTTGTAATCGTGACCCTGATTGCTACCGCAGCTGCCGAGCCTAGGAATGGTTTATGTTTAGCTTAATCAACGAAAGCGATATGATACCTTTGCTTACTCACAGTGCGTAACACATACAGTCTGCATAGAAAGTGTCCGCATCTGGTTGTAATTTCAAAGAGAGCAGTACATAAACAGTACTTATTTTATATTTATAACATGATAAGGTGATAACTTGATAAGGTATTACATAGTCAAAGCAGGGAAATCATTGCAAATGTCCTCGACTTCATGAAGCAAGAAACAGAGATGAAGGAAGCAAATATTTGTTCACCCGAGTTCCACAAAGGCCTTAAGAGAGTGAAAGAAAGAGTAGCCAAAGCAACGGTGTTTCACTGAGTTCGGTTTCCAGAGTTCTCAAAGTTAAGAAACAACACATGAATGAAAGAGTACCATTTGACACACCTGGAAGAAACATAAGACCCCTAAACGTATTACAGAAATAGACGATTTCGACAAATGCGTCATCGGCGCACGATTCACAAGTTTTATGTGGAAGGAAAAACTGTGCCAACAATAAGCAGATTACTCATCAAGTTGAAAGACAGCATAAATGTTCAAGGTGGTGCTACAAATCTCAGAAAAATTATAAAAGATTTAGGGTTCAAGTGCAAGAAAACGAACTCAAATAGAAGAGTTCTAATAGGAAAGCACGACATACTATCTCTGGAAGAGCACCTTACTCAAAGGTACAAATTAGAGGATCAAACTATAGTGTATGAAGACGAGCCATACATACACAGCAGTCACACATCTAAAAGTTGGAGTGGCGATAGCGAATTAGGTTTGCAGGCACCTGTTGCCAAGGGGCTAATACTTATTATTGTTCATGCTGTTGGAAAGATCGGCTTCGTTCCAAATGCCCTTCTTTTACAAGTCGCAACAAAAACCAGGAGATTTTCATCAAGAAATGAATACAGAAAATTACATGCAGTGAATCAACACACACCATGTTGATACCTGCTGGGTCCGTTCTGGTTATCGACAATGCTTCTTACCATTGACACTCAAATTGACAAACCAGCTACCTACGAGATGACTGATAGGCTTCTATATTAAGCGCTTTTTACAGCGGTGGATTTGAATACACTGTATATAACTATACGTTTATCAGTGCAGTGCATAACCAGTGTGCGGATATTTGACAACTGTCCCACGCACTCCTGCAGCATGTAGACGACCGGTCACCTGATCTGGTAAGTAACTCGCTTCATAGCTGTCATTAAGATTTTCACATGTCTAGAACTGTTGCGCCATTATACATACCACTCTTTCAGCAACATTCTCCATCATTCTTTCTAAGTCCCATATCTTTTTCTCGTCCTTGATAACATAGAAACATACTTCCGCCAGTTATCAGCTTAACTTCTGAATCCAGCGTAAGCATGTTGTTTAACAGCAGCAAGCTTGTAAGTGTTCATGCCTGGCAGCATGCCCGTACCCAGAAAAAAATTTCGGGGAGGGCTTTCCGCAAGTAGATCTAAACTTAAAGTACCCCACACAGTTACCATGTTCCTACTCCGTAGTACAGAGAGAGCCAAAAGACTTCGAACCGGTTGCGCGGTGTTTTTCCCGTCCGCGTCCTTGGTGCTCGTTGCCCTCTACCGCTATCATAAAAAGGCGCGGATGAAACCATACAACATTTTTAAAACTGCTTTTAAAAGCTTTACTTAACAACTTTATTTCTCGAGTAGATACTTGAAGCCCATGCATACATGAATACAATTCCTTCCCCCTGTTTTAGAGAATTAACAGACAGAGGTGATTTGGCCTTTTTTCAACAAGACTCTGCAACAGCTCATAGGCCAATATTTCGATGAAAACAATTGAAAGTGTGTTTGAGGACAAAATTATTAGTAAAGATTTGTGGCCCCCTCGGTCCCCCGACCTAACCCCCTGCGATTTCTATCTCTGGGGTAACCTAAAACAGAACGTGTACAAGACAAACCCACACACCCTGGAAGAATTAAAACAAAATATCCGCCAGGAAATTGCCAGCATTCTCAACGTGAACTACGGCGAGTGATGGATAGTTTTCTAAAGAGGTGCCAAAAATGTATGGCTAACGACGGTGACCAGTTTCAGCATCTCCTTTCATAAAGTTGGTAAGTAAAACCTTTAAAAGCAGTTTTAAAAATGTTGTATGGTTTCATCTGTGCCTTTCTATGATAGTGGCAGACGGCAACGAGCGCCGAAGATGCGGACAGGAAAAACATCGCGCAGCCGGTTCGTGGTTTTTTGGCTCTCCCTGTATATAGATGTTACATGGATAAGAAAATTGCTTGGAGACATTATATAGACAAGAAAAACTCACCATAATGAGGTTATTCCACCTTACAGCATAAAACATGGGAACTGCTTCGAAAACCGGAATGTACATAGCTTACCTATGTAAGGCGACGATATTAAGTTTCCCTTTTTCTTGTAAATGTGCTACTAGCAATTGACCTATTGTTATCCAACGATATTTTCCCATATTGGTTTGCTATGAATTTAAACAAATAAAATTGTGAGGTGTTTCGGGGGGGTTTGATCCCTACCCCCCCCCCTCTAAATACGGCCCTGCCTGTCAGCGCAACCATTTACCGGACCAGCTCGATTGGATTGAAGAAGCAACGATAAGGCGGTAGTCTGAGAATGCTAATACCTGCCTTTTCAGCTATAACACCTATTAAATATTTCTGAAATTTGTGGGAATGAAACCCAACTTGCTGAAACAATTTTGCCTTGATCATTTCATTTCAAAAAGAAATATTCTTGTTCTGAAGCCAGGTAATTTGTCCGCTTTCCTCCAAGATCTGTTTGGAATTTTTTCTGTCTTTACACTGTGATATGGCACATTATCCATAATGACGACGCTGTCTGCCTCCAATTTGGGCATAATGGTTTGAAACCATTTATGAAAGACGTCGCCGGTCACCTCTTCATGATAACTCCCTGTTTTCTGTGATTCAAAAACTAGATCACCGCCTTTTAAAAATCCATCTTCGCTTCCAATGTGCAGTACAAGTAATCTTTCCTGTTGGGTTCTTCAGTCCAGTACACAAACCTGACAAGAATGCCTGTTTTCTCCAACTTATGGTTTTGTCGACCCTTTCTTTCGATATTGTGTGCCTTTCATTCACCCCAGGTTTCATCTAAACAGTAAATATTTTGTCCCTGTTGCCCTGAGGACGTTGAAATGGTCATTTTAGGGTCAATTTAATTTTTTTAGTGGGAACCTACAATTAGGGTAGATTTAAATTGACCATCACAACGTTGTCCAAATAAAACACGACTAATGACATTTACTTTCCCCATAATATCCAGCAACTTTTATTCAAGACATTTCTTTCTACAACGCTTAGTTTTGGAGATATGGTACAGTCTCAACTTAAATAGCCCACCCTGTATGCTTACAACTGCAGACGATTAGGGGACAGTTTTTACACATGTCTCGTGGTAATGTGTCACTTCTTTCAACATGCTCTTTTCTATCCTCAATTCTCTAATTGTTTTACTTCTTCTTTGATCTCTAAGGCTCACCCTTAATATCGAGCTTAAAAATCTCATTTTGGCTACTTCAATGCGTCTTTTATCACTTGTTCTTAGCACCAAAGTCTCATTTCCATACAGCAGGGACGGTTTTGAGGCGATGTTATGCTGTCTCACTAGCATTTCTTTGTCCATATTTTTACTTTCTCTACTACGTATAGTAAGTAGGGGAAGTATTGTATTCCACCCAAAAATTCGATACCGAGATTTCACCGGAAATACATGTTTTGAGACCCCCTAAATACAAAATAATCATTTTTGGAAACATGTCCGTGTGTGTGTGTGTCTGTGTGTGTATCTGTCTGTGAGCAGCATAACTCAGAAACGAACAGTCGGATAAACAACAAACTTGGTATTTAGGTTCATATCTTCCAGAGATGCGACAGAAGGTTTTCAAGAAAATCCTCCCCTCCAGATTACCCTTTACATGGAACATTTTTCGAAAGTTTTAATTTTCTCAAAAATGGCTCTAACGATTTTGATTAAAATATCATATGTTTAAGATATTTTCATGACAAATGAAATGTATATCTCGAATTTTCTGGGAATGTCTGCCAAAGTATTCTTCATTGTGAACGACTTTTGCACAACTGGAAAACCATAAGAGATAGACAAAATTTTACTGCACAAGAAATGTAGATCGCGTTAAAATATACAATTTATGTCATATACATTTTTTTTGTTGGGTGAACCATTTTAGAGATATTGCTTGTTATTCCCTTAAATTTTCCAATAATTATACTTTTTCTCAAATTCGTTATTCATTTTCTTTTGTCCTGATAATGCAAAGAGAATGGAATACTTCACATAGCAACTAGCTCTTAAAATATTTGACTATCGCTTAAAAGCCACCATATTCCCCTTGCATCTACAAGAAAATTAGCAATAAGATTGACATCTCGATTAACATGAAGCAGATGGGGAATAAGCGTTTGTAAAAATAATTTGTACAAGAGTAGAGAAAGTCATGTGAGTGTATCACATCAGATTTTTGTAGTTGTATTCCAAGTCTTTATTTTATATATTGATATTTAATATCCCAAATCTGAAAGTATTCACTAGTTCTATTATATTGTTATAACTATTTTAGCTCTGATCTCATTTTTTCCTCTCATGGGCTCATAGCCAATGCTTCTATTTTGGGGATAGATATTTTCATATTATACTTTTCTAAGATGTTAGCAGGCAGGTAACCAATGAAAAATGATTTGCACTTGATGCAGTAATTTGTATCATAAGTTATTTAAATGTAAAGAATGATTATAGTATGAATATGCATTTTTGTGTGACATTGATTTGAGATGTTTGTTGATTGTAATTATTGTTGAGAAGTAAGTTTATACTGCCTTACTG
This sequence comes from Deroplatys truncata, assembly GCA_030765065.1. Taxonomy (NCBI): domain Eukaryota; kingdom Metazoa; phylum Arthropoda; class Insecta; order Mantodea; family Mantidae; genus Deroplatys; species Deroplatys truncata. The sequence continues at coordinate 52,761,778 of CM060975.1, read as the reverse complement.
AAACTGACAATAATAGCGTGCAATAATGCAGCGAGGGGGTGAGCTGTTTATCATTATTAGAGACGAGGAAGTTACGTAATGTTGGCGCGTTTTACTTAGAATTTGCTGGAACATTCTCCCTAAAGCATATGTATTCATAATTTTCATTGGATATAAAAATAGACGCTAATGTTGGCGCGTTTTATTAGCCAATAGCAACTCAGTTATAATCTTTAGGCATATCGGGGTGTAGGAGTATAAAAGGGCTAGGTTAGAGATAGACTCCGTCAGTTGGTCGAAAATATTTGTATGCTACATGTCGCCTTCAGTCCAGCAGAAATATTACACGTCGGCTATCGGTTCGCAAGTTACGCGTATCAGAGTTATGAAAAATCTCAAGTATTGTAAAGTTAATGATACAAAAAGTTGAAGTACGTGAATTAAGAATGATCAGTAAATAAGTTATTATAACAGTTTCAGTTTGGCGAGTGTCAAGATCAATGTGTAAATGTGATAGTGAATGTGTTCGACAATAAAAGTGTAAAACAAATTCCTTCATCAGTGTTATCTTTGGATAAAAGACTCCTTTCCGTTTACACAACCTGTATAAAGAGAAGTGCTCGACCAAAAAGATCATAGCTAGCCGGAGGACAGTAAACCAAAATTAAATAAAATAACAGTAGCATTCTTTCAAACAAACACTAATACTACCGCAAATTGCTAACACCAGATGGAGCTACAAACCTAACAAAGATTCACGTCACAAAATGGCTTCACCACGTGGAGTAAACACACATACACAAACATTATAAATTTACCATCGCAAATTGGCTTTCAAAACGTAGGGCTCAACAACATTAAATATAACATAACAGAAGTATAACCACTTCACGCTAGGAGAAAGGTAAATTGTGATAAATGCTTGTTTCCGCGGGAAGGAAGGGTTTGGAATTAGATAAGCACAACTTCGTAAGGAGGAAATGGCTTCCATTACTCCTGAGTTTCCTCGTGACGTTCTCTGAAAACTATCCTGCATCTTATTTTCCTGCACAGCTGTCCTGTTTTTCTTGAAACTCCACCGACATCATTCTTATCTCTAGTTTATCTTAGTTGTTTAATATGCTGCAATTTCTTTGTTCCAAAGATAGTCTTCCATTAAAATAAAATTCTACTGACAATGAGCTGATTAGCAGGTCTGACTATTTAACTCGTGAACATCAAGGTAGAAGGAAGCCAACTGAACGACAAAAGCCTAGCTACTATCTATCATGGTGCTCTAAAAATTAATTTAGTTTTCCGTGAAAACTTTGAAACCATTTTGAATCAAAGAGAAGAGGCAATTTTTATGGGACCCCTGACGCCTCCATCAAGGACAGGATGTTATTAATTTGGGTTATGTTTTTTCATTTGCAATTTGTGAGAGATCTAGTGAAACTTTAGAATTTCAGTAAGAAAACAGGCGAGGCAATTACTGATGAAATACACCCTTTTATTACATTCTCTACTACGTATAGTAAGTAGGGGAAGTATTGTATTCCACCCAAAAATTCGATTCCGAGATTTCACCGGAAATACATGTTTTGAGACCCCCTGAATCCAAAAAAAGCATTTTTGGAAACATGTCCGTGTGTGTGTCTGTGTGTCTGTCTGTGTGTCTGTCTGTGAACAGCATAACTCAGAAACGAACAGTCGGATAAACACCAAACTTGGTATTTAGGTTCAGAATCTTCCAGAGATGCGACACGAAGGTTTTCAAGAAAATCCCTTCACCCCAGAATACCCTTTACATGGAAGATTTTTCGAAAATTTTAATTTTCTCAAAAACGGCTCTAACGATTTTGATTAAAATATCATATATTTAAGATATTTTTATGACAAATAAAACGTATATCTTGAATTTTCTGGGAATGTCTCCAAAAGTATTCTTCATTGTGAACGGCTTTTACATAACCGGTAAACCATAACAGATAGAGAAAATTTTACTACACAAAAAATGTACATCCCGTTAAAATACACAATTTATGTCATATACATTTGTTTTGTTGAGTGAACCATTTTCGAGATATTGCTTGTTATTCCCTTAAATTTTTCAATGCTAATTTTCTCAAATGGGAATTCGTTATTCATTTTTTTGTCTTGGATATGCAAAGAGTATTAATCTGTAGGAAAGGGAATGGTGCTGCACCTAGCAACCAACTATTAAGCGATATGTATGTGCTTAAAGGCTACTGTATTTCCAAATTGCCCTTGTAAATATATATTCCCCTTACATCTACAAGAAAATTAGCAAGAAGATAGACTCTGCAAATGTTTATCTCGATTAGCATGAAGTAGATGGAGAATAAGCGTTTGTATAAATAGTTTGTACAAGAGTAGAGAAAGTCATGTGAGTGTAACACATCAGATTTTTTTTAATTCCATTTATACCCCGCCTTTAACCACACGGGTGTTATCGGCGGTCTTTCTTTTGGAACTTATTGCCCATTGGCAATGATGTTAACTCGTGTAACTCTTGTCGTTGGGTTTTTCTTGTACTTTTGGGTTTTTGGTCATTAGATCATACACACATTCACAGTTTCAATCATACTTCCAGACTCTGGGCTAGAGAAAAATATCCACTCCCCAGCCGGGAATCGGGTCTTTATTTAGGGTCTTTTAACCTTCCTAGGTTTTATCATGACCTTCCATGTACAGTTGTTTACATTATTGGCTTACTGTATAATACTTACACATTATATATACATACACGTTACAATTTGGTAAACTGTATTGATGGATATTAATTAATTTAAGAAAAATAATTACTTTCTGGATGAAAGTTGCATCATTGAATGCTACAGAAATATTTCTGGGCATACCAATCTGACTACGTTGATTTTCAAATTTTGGACATGTTAGTATAATATGTAATGTTGTTAATGATATTTTATATGTCTCACAAATTGGTGCAGAGCTTCTATTTAAAATAAAAGTGTGTCAGTTTGCCCAATTCGTAGTCGGGATGTTACAATTTGGTTTCGCCGCTGTAGCTGTCTTATTGAATATTCTTGAGTTGAGGTTCCACGTACATCCTGGTTTACTTGTAGAATTGTTCATCCATTCTTTGTGTATGTTCTTATTAAAGTGTGTGACTGGTATTTTGATATCAGTATCTTATGTTGGTAGTTCTGTAGCTTGCTTTGCTGCGGTATCGACTCGGGTATGTTTTTATGAGATGGTATCCACATGAAATTGAGTGACTTATCTAAGTTATAAAGTAACAAGAGTATTTCGTTTACAATACTATCGGTAGAGAACTTGCTGATGAAATACTGTCCACCTTAGAAACTCTTGAAGTGCCTCTTGCAGATTATCGTGCACAGGATTATGACACCGGTTCGAACATGCAGGGTGTCTCAATTTCTATGGCTCGTGTTATCTCATTTGTTGAGCGCCTCTTGCTTTATTATTTTAAATTTGGGTTCTTTGTCCTCCGGCTAGCTATTACAACTCAGTCGAGCAAGTGTCTCTATGCAGGGCGTGTAAACGGAAAGGAGTTGTTGCTAAAAGGTAACACTGATAAAATAATTTGTTTCTACACTTTTATTGTCGTTACACTTAATTAATAATTGACATATTTAATCTTTATACACGCCTGACTGAAACTGTGATATTTCCAAATATAACTGCAGTTGTTTTAGTTGCCGCGCACCAATTACTTCGCGTACTTTACATTTTTGTAACTAACACTGCGACGTGTGCCTCGTGAGAGACTCTTCCGAACTGCGTGAAACTTGCTTATGGCTCGAGAATATATACTCCTTCACCTCGAATTGCCTAAACATTATAACAGAGCTGCTATTGGTTACCAAATCGCGCCTACTTTAGCGTCTGTTTTGTCAGCCAATAACTGCTAATAACATGTATACTCTAGGGAAGATATTCCCTCCATTTCTAAAAAAAGGCACGCTACCCTGACGTCATTTGTTTGTGTATTCTTAGTGCTAAACAACTCACCCCCTCGGTTTATTGTTACCCACTTCTATTGTTAGTTTCAGTGAGGCCGTGTAAACTTATTTCCTAACAATACTTATGGCTAACAAACATCTAAAATCTTGTACATACAATAATATTAATTTACACTATAATCACTTTGACATTCACAGTGTTGTGATATAAAATATTGCCTCAATGGATACATTATTGGAGTTAAATCACGAATACTTGCAAAAAATTGGGGGAATAATAATTTTTTCCTATGTGGAAATACTCTTTTTAAGAGAATTGGTGTAAACGCTGCCAAACTTAAGCATGATGTACTGACTTTATGTACGTGTACTGCTTTTGGAAACATTAAAATGTTGTGTAGGTACTCTTTGTTTTCTAGCAGCCCTGCTCGCTGGAAATTGTTGCAAAACATGTCCCATTATCTCTGTAAAGCGTTTTTGAGACCTAACCCGCGGAGGAGGACAATGGATTTTTTCGGGCGTAAAAATCCTTAGCATGGCTTCCTTCGGAAGGAAAGTAAAGCCGGTGGTCCCGTGTCGTAGATTTACGGCTCGTAAAAGAACCTCAAGCCTGATAAAGAGGCCTCTGAACAAAATTACCGGTCTTTCACGCCCAATATAGAATGGGACGCTAAGGACCACAGAAGTTAAAGAGCGTCCATAAATAAAACTCTTTAATTTGAGATCTATAGAAAGCTGATTCTTTAATAGTATCTACGGTACTTCGATTCTCAGAGTTCTACCCCTGCTCTTAGAAGACAGTGTTGCTACTTTGACTTTATAGCGTAATTATTGATACGAGGATGTATAAATACAGAAATAACAGTAAGATAGAGAAATAATTGCAATAAATAATTTATGGGGAGAGTTAGAAATGACATTTGCTTTACATCCCTAGTTTTTAATACAGAATTTGAGGCAGTGTTTTTAACACTTAAATGATTTCAAAAAAATATATAATATATAAATTCAATAACAGCCCGCATTGAAGCAATATGTGTATGTAACAATATATAAACATCTGATGTGTTACACTCACATGACTTTCTCTACTCTTGTACAAACTATTTTTACAAACTCTTATTCTCCATCTATTTCATATTAATCGAGATAAACATTTGCAGAAACGATATTTTGACATGCAAAGAGAATTACATTTTACACATAGCAACCAGTTCTAAAAATATTTGACTATCGCTTAAGGCCTACTATGTTCCCCTTGTTTTGTATTTGCAAGGGCAATATAAAAATACAGTAGCCTTTAAGCATAGACATATCTCTTAATAGCTGGTTGCTATGTGCAGCACCATTCTCTTTGCCACAGATTAATGCGTATTCTCTTTGCGTATCCAAGACGAAAAAATGAATAATGAATTCCCATTTGAGAAAATAAGTATTGAAAATTTTAAGGGAATAACAAGCAATATCTCGAAAATGGTTCACTCAACAAAAAAAATGTATATGACATAAATTGTGTAGTTTAACGCGATCTACATTTTTGTGTAGTAAAATTTTGTCTATCTCTTATGGTTTACCAGTTATGCAAAAGTTATTCACAATGAAGAATACTTTTGGAAACATTCCCAGAAAATTCAAGATATACATTTTATTTGTCATGAAAATATCTTAAACTTATGATATTTTAATCAAAATCGTTAGAGCCATTTTTGAGAAAATTAAAATTTTCGAAAAATGTTCCCTGTAAAGGGTAATCTGGGGTGGGGGGATTCTCTTGAAAACCTTCGTGTCGCATCTCTGGAAGATACTGAACCTAAATACCAAGTTTGGTGTTTATCCGACTGTTCGTGTCTGAGTTATGCTGTTCACAGACACACACACAGACATACACACGGACATGTTTCCAAAAATGCTTTTTTTTTGGATTCAGGGGGTCTCAAAATATATATTTCCGGTGAAATATCGGTATCGAATTTTTGGATGGAATACAATACCTCCCCTACTTACTATACGTAGTAGAAAAAGTAAAAAGTGTATATTACAATCATTGTATATGTTTATATTATTGTATACGTGTGCAATAATGTTATGTGAATGTATTACGTAATTTAATAATGTAAGAGCCGTGAGAATAATAGGTTAAAATTGCTAATAATGAGGTAACAATGAGGTAACCTTGAGGCAATAATGAATTTGAAAGTTTAACAATACTACTTGTAATTCTTGGAAGCAATAATGTAATTATTGTTACAGTTTATAAAATAGCCAAGCAACAACCAGAAAAAGCTTTAGTTAAATGAACTTATTCTATTGGACTAAGATTAGCCAATCAGAGACTTGAAATACAGAAATTTACAAATTTAGGCGGTAGAAATCAAGTCAGTTGCTTGCAGACAGTGTTACTAACCGGATGCGAGATGTGTCCTCGAGAAATTTAATACGTATTTTGTGTGAGAAAATAGTTTACGTGTTTAAAAAGTGCAATTATTTAATAAAAGAATCTTACAGCTCTCTATTTCAGTGGAGTGTTATTTAAATCGTGTCAAGCATTAATAAATGGAGTGAAGAAAAACTTAAAATCTGGTAAGCCTACATTCTTCAGTCGCACCACCTCCCTGTTAAGACATTCATGTGTCTAAAAAACATATAAATACTGACGCAGCCGAGGCAAACTTAAATATATAACATTTAAAGAAACAGTAAAAAATTACAAAGTTAATATTTTTAAATATTTGGACGAAGGCTACCGGGTACCATACGTGCGGTTGGAACTATTTCAAGTTGGGCTCCCCAATAGTTGAACTACAATACAACCACAACAAAATAACTTCTTCAAATTTTCTTCATCTATAGCAATTCTTTACAGTGAAAAGTTTTCTGGTTTGCGATGTTATACTTTTAATATTTATTTAATTTGTTGAGCCCCACGTTTGGAAGCCAATTTGCGATGGTAAATTTATAATGTTATTTGTGTATGTGTTTACTTCACGTGGTGAAGCCATTTTGTGACGTGATTCTTTATAATGTTTGTTAGCTCCATCTGGTGTTAGCAATTTGCGGCAGTATTAGTGTTTGTTTGAAAGAATGCTACTGTTATTTTATTTAATTTTTGTTCACTGTCCTCCGGCTAGCTATGATCGTTTTGGTCGAGCACTTCTCTTTATACAGGTTGTGTAAACGGAAAGGAATCTTTTATCCAAAGATAACACTGATGAAGGAATTTGTTTTACACTTTTATTGTCGAACACAGTCACTATCACATTTACACTTTGATCTTGACACTCGCCAAACTGAAACTGTTATAATAACTTATTTACTGATCATTCTTAATTCACGTACTTCAACTTTTTGTATCATTAACTTTACAATACTTGAGTTTTTTCATAACTCTGATACGCGTAACTTGCGAATCGATAGCCGACGCGTACTTTACAAATATTTTCGGTGAACTGACGGGGTCTATCTCTAACCTAGCCCTTTTTATACTCATACGCCCCGATATGCCTAAAGATTATAACTGAACTGCTATTGGCTAATAAAACGCGCCAACATTAGCGTCCATTTTTATATCCAATGAAAATTATGAATACATATGCTCTAGGAAGAATGTTCCAGCAAATTCTAAGAAAAACGCGCAAACATTACGTAACTTCCTCGTCTCTAATAATGATAAACAGCTCACCCCCTCGCTGCATTATTGCACGCTATTATTGTCAGTTTCAGTAAGGCCGTATAAACTTACTTCTCAACAATAATTACAATCAATATACATCTCAAATCAATGTCACATAAAAATGCATATTCATATTACAATCATTCTTTACATTTAAGTAATTTGTGATACAAATTACTGAATCAGGTTTTACTAGGTTTATGTGAAGTAAATTAAGACCGCGGTAACGTGTGAGGCTCGCATTTGGGAAGTTTCGGGATCGATTCCCGTTGACCGCCCATTCTGACCTTGGGTTTTTCGTGGTTTCCGTGGTTTACAGGGTAATGCTAGGGTGATTTCTCATCTAGTAGCTCCAACTAGTATCTTATTTTAAACGGAATACACAATACGCTCATTAATAGCTTTACAGAACATACCCACACTATAGAGGTTACAATACAATCCATCAAAATTCCGTGTCAGGATGCTGCATCACACTTTAAAAGAGAGATCCACAGCCTTTGGAAGCATCAATGGACCCAGACCTCAAACAGTAAGCTGCATGCTACTAGACGTAAAACAACAGTCCCTTCCATATACTGCCTTGAACCGCCAATACCAAACAATTGATGCTAGATTACGAATCGAACATACAAAACTCACTCGCCTCTACCTCTTCATCAAAGAACCACCTCCTGAATGTTGTTTCTGTACTACAAGACTCACTGTTGAACATCTACTATGCAAATGCCAACAATATAACTGTTGCAGAACTGAAAAGATTTCCCCCTACCTCCACATTGCAATAGATACTCAAGTGGCCTTTCAAAAACTAAAGAAATTACTGCAGAATATCGGTCTTTTAACAAAATATAAAATGTTCAATATAATATTTAATATTTACTCGTTCATACTTGAATACCAATCATAATATTAATATTTATTTAACCATGTTAAAATTAATGCTGTAATTCCATTATATATTTTATGTTCTCTTTATATGTTCTCTCTATTTCTCTTTGTGAGCATGTAACTTTTTCTAATTATGAATTAATGTAATTAATTGATGCGTCGCATATGACCATGCAGCGCGACTTTAAATAAATTAAAAAATATATCTCGTATATATACGAGGGCTTATTAAAGTGCAACTTTGACATTTTTCCACCATTATGGGAGAAGTTACTAGAATCTGGTGATATTCGGGTTGTTAGGTTCATTCATAATCGATAACTCCTCCGTACCTGCGCATCTGTTACATGTATTGGGAAGGTTAGTTATACTGTATCTGTTATGTTGGCGCCCTGTGCTTTATATTTACGGATGTTCAAACTTCGCACACTGACCATTTAATCACCAACGGATGCTGTGATATTTATATTGGATTGTGAAGCGGAGGGGATTCGGCGCCGATCCAGGAATGAGGAAATTCTACCGACGCTCCACGAGGGGATGCCCCGGTAGGGAGGAATGAGAGGTGAGGGGAGACACCGGGCGGCCAGAAACAGGAATGACGGCACAGCAATGACAGGGTCCCTACAGTTTCCAGATGGAGACGCCCTGGCAGTCGGACAGGCAGACCGGGGCCCCCGCCCCTCACAGGGTCCAACGCCTTCCCCTCAGGCAGAGAAAGTTCACAGAGAGCATCCTTTTCCCCTGTCACACTGCATCGAAACACTATCGCCGATGCTTCCAACACTGAAACAGATCGAACGGGGTGAAGGATGAATCAAATGATTGATGGGACGAAATGGAGGGACGGTTCGGGAAAACCCCGAAAAACCCAAGGGTCAGAGCGAGCGGTCGCTGAGAATCGAACCCGGACCTCCCGAATGCGGACCACAGAAGTTACCGCCTGAGCCATCCCGCTCTGTGTTCCACTGATTATATATATATATATATAAAATCTGAAGCTGTACATGAATTTACGCTTTAATCCTGAAAGTACGTACTAACAGTAAAATACAAATCGAAACTGCCCAGTCTCTACAATATTGCAAAAATATTAAATTAGGAAATTACTTATTAATTGCCAAAACAACAATTGTCACAACAATTGGCTGTTTTAAGTTCATAGTCATCTTTATTTGTTGTAATCAAACAGAAGAATACGTTGATCACAGCGTTGGTAACCGTGTCCCCAAATGTTTATCCACTAAACAGAAGACGGTGTCACAAGCATAAAGTGTTGTTATATTATTTTCTTCTGTTCGTTGTGTTATATTGCTTTGTTTTATATATTATTATAGAGTGGAAATTTACTCATAATATTGTGTTTTAAGTTACGTGCAATTAAGTATAATAACATTCTTAATAAATAGTTTCTGCTTTCGACAACTGCGGTCTTTAATTCGCAGCTAAAGCTGTGATTAACCACTAGTTTACTTATATTACTATTTATATTGGATTAGTTCTAGTTATATTCATTAGGTAATTATACGAATTTTTAATTATTACTTATTATTACATTAAGTTATTAAGCTGTTATTAATTATTAGGTCTTACCTTGAATTTTTTTGCAATTTTTGGTGTACGCGTTGTTGGTTTGCGTGGGGTAAAAGAAAACCAGAAATGTAATTGTTTGGTTTAGGCAAGTACTCCGAAACCACATTAAAACGTAACTAAAGGTTGCTCTTTATACTATTACAGTACAGCAATTTGCAACATTTAATAACATACGCGTGTTATATGAATTAAATCCTTAGCACGGTTCAGTGCATCCAGAAAATTAAACTGAGTTTTATTTATGGACGCTCTTTAACTGTTTGGTCCTTAGCGTACCATTCTATATTGGGTGTTAAAGACCGGAAAGTTTGTTCAGAGGCCTCTTTATCAGGCTTGAGGTTCTTTTACATGCCGTAAATCTACGACACGGGACCACCGGCTTTACTTCCCTTCCGAAGGAAGTTATGCTGAGGATTTTTACGCCCGAAACAATTCATCGCCCTCCGCCGGGTCTGAACCCGCGACCTCGGAACATAGAGGCTAGTATGGTACTCCTATAGAACCGCCGTTTCATCTCCGGCTCTGACATTTAGCGCGACCGAGAGAGGTAGTGTTGCCAGTTCTTACCCCTACTCTGAACACATCTGTATACCAGTGCCATCTCTTCGTAAAATGCAAACGATGAAATAGTTGCCTATGTTAGAGTATTTAAAGTATGGAGATAGCATTTACAGGAAACTTAAACAAGGGTAACATAGTAAATCGCATGCGCACAGAAAACAAACTTCACCTGGACTGTACGAGTCAACTCAGCACTGCAAACCTTGCCGGATCTTTTATTCTTTTCTTTCGTGTTGTGGTTTATGTTCAGCAAAGCTCTAAGCAACAACAGTAGAGTATATTTATTACAGAAATCAAATTACAGTCCCCATTTATCTGTGGAAGCGAATCAGAATAGCTTCCTTTAGCATGAAAATTCACAGCGCTAGTATTGCTAAAGGTGGCCATTCTAATATATACCTGTCTCTTTCTTTACCCTCATGAAACGTCAGGGCCGGAGATACACTGACGTAGGTATAGACCACGGAGGACGACAAAGGTTATACGTAATCAGCAATTATGGCGAAGGAAGGTGATGACCAAAACTTTGTACTGGAGAAAAGAATATTACAGAGCAGTATTATGATATGATAATGATTCATAATACTAACAGAAGACCGAAACACTGCGTGTTTTGTAAATAGGTTGTCTAGTGATTTCTTTAGTAACCTGAGTTAGGCTGCTGTGCTTCTGTACAAATTCATTGTTGCTAAATCAAGAAAACAAATAAGTGAGAACCTAGCGAATTATTAAGTAAAACGCTCTTTTATTTACTGTGATTTGCCTGCCCTCTATTTATTCATGGAAGCATGTTTATTGTTACAGACTCATCTTATTTAAGGGGTTAAATCTGACATCTAGTTGTGCGAATGAGAAAGAATTCTAATTGTTATGATTGTTTTCTATGCGGACAACAATGACCTCATCAGAGTGTGGCGTATTTCTTTAACGGTAGCATCCGGTTCGCATTCGAATCGCAAGGAAGTCTTGGAAACATGAGGGACTTACCAAGACCAGGTAGCCCGACAAATGCAGCTGCCGAGAATATTTCATTGGAATTCTCCTCCGTGGGCAAGAAAAACTACTACAACTTTGACGTTAGATTCTAACATAAGCCAAAATTCCGTGGCGAAAATCTTTAAAAGTGTTAAAGCAACATTCTTATACAATTGCGGGAACTTTCAGAGGACAATCCTGATAGAAGAATCAGTTTTGTGACTTAATGATGGAGCGCGCTTACAACAACCCAGTATTTCTTAGACAAAAATGATACTGTCCGTTGAAACCACATTCTGCCTGAATGTATTTATCAACAGACACAACTGCCTACACTGATCAGACGTAAATCCAAAATGTATGGAGAACCACACGCACTAATCACAGAAACATTTGGGCTAGTGTTATTGGTGACTATATTACGGGTCCTTACTTCTTTAGAGAAACACAAAACGCTAATAGACATTGGCATCTAATTCAAAATCAAGTAGAACCAGCCACCATAAACCTATTTTCATATCCAGTCAACCATCGGATATGCAAATATGATATGTTTCCAACAAGATGGATCTCCAGCTCGCTGTGGCTAGAGTGTTCGTCAGCACTGGACCAGATTTCTAAACAAATGGATTGGTAGGAGAGGTGACATAGAGTGATAAGCAAGATCCCCAGATTTGTCGCCTTTGGACTTCTTGTGATGTTATTTGAAGTGAGCAGTATATCGAGAAGGACTCAACAACTTGTAAGACCTGGCATCGGATAATGGAGCTGGGTTCTTAGAGCCTGGTTAAATCATTTCTTAAATGGTGTCTATGTTCGACTGGTATTGCAATTCTGTTCCTATCGCAAAACAATATCACGTAAGAGCTCCAGCAACCGACACGCCGTAACGCGTCCGACTCGCATTTGGGAGTCCCCGGATCGATCCGGCGACTGCCCACTCTGCTCCTTTTTCGGGGGTTTCCCGGGTCATCAGGTGAATGCTGGAGTGGTTTCTTTTAGCCCTCCTGTCCCCCATTTCGTTCCATTAATCATTTCATTCATCCTTCACCCCATTGGGTCTGTTTCAAGGTTGGAAGTGTCGGCGATGGTGTTTCGGTGCGGGTGGCAGAGAAAAAGGATGCTCTCTGTGGAACTTTACTGTCCCCTGGGTTTTGGCTGGTTGTCGGGGGTGAATCGACCACCCCTTCGGAACGGGGTGTTGGACCCTGTGTATGGGGCGGAGGTCCCCGGTCTGCCTGTCCGACACTCGGGGCGTCTCAATTCAAGCTCTAGCGACCCTGTGCTATACCGTCACTCCTGATTCCGATCCCTCCCGGGGGCATCTCCTTGTGGAGTGTGGGTACAATAACCTCACTGGAGCAATGCCGAGTTCCCCTCCGATAATCAGGGGAAAAAAGCTGCAGCATGCACTAGGAAAGCCAGAAATACTAATTAGCTAATTATCTTTGTTAATGAGGAAGATGCCTTCCTGATAACGCCAGTGAGGGGTTTCCCTTATACAGCTTACGCACTGCACGTAGCTGAAACGGAAGCGTCCAGTGGGTGACAGCGGTTTCCCAACACGTGGACACCAACCTTCCTCCTATATATATACGTTACCAGCGTCCAAACAGCTGACAGTCAAAACAATATAGCAACATGGAGTTGTTACTAGTACTTGTGATTCTCATATATCCTCAAGCTCTCGCTTTATCCGGTAAGGACGTTTCATACTTCTTTTGTTCTCAAAACATTTTTATATAGTAGTAGTGATTTTCCAGCATTGTATGCGTAATGCTTCTGTTTTTATTTTCTCTATCGAAACTGACTGTAAAACATTTTTATCGAATCACAGGCTGCAGTAGTGGTTTTCTAACTGTAATTTTGGCACTCTTTATTCTTTGCTTAGATGCTCTATGTTTTATAAACGTTTAGTGCAAATATCTCTTTTTATATGATATCAGTTACTTTACTCAAGCATGTAGTGGTCAACAAATTAATTATTCAACGATTTCAAGTTACTGTTTAAAAACGTTTACATCATTCAAAGCAAGCCGATTTTTTTTATTAAACAGTTCACAATGCTTGAAGAAGAGGCCTTTTTAAACGAAGTTTACAAATTAGATTGATATTTTCACCTTTTAACTTTCGTTTTGTGTCTTATTACACCAAGTGCTTATATATGCGACTTGTGTGTAACAGTTACTTATCATACACGGTTTAAAAAGGCTTCTATATTTTGTGAATAGATAGATTTGGCTGAATGCCCAGTTGAGTGGATCTACCAACAAAATAAAACCACTTTTAACTTGAGTGCTATTACTGCATTTTAAACGGCCAAATTAACAGAGAAAAAATTATCATTTTTGGTATGAAGAAAGGAAAAATCGAAATTACAGTTTACGTGTTCTGGTATTTTCAAGAATTTTCCTTTTACTGATATTATAACTTTTTGAAAATTACCCGATTTTTCAGCGTTTTCGTGCATGATATTTAAAATTATTTTAAATGCATTTAGAAGAGCAATTTTATACAATATCTGACAATGTCAGTAGCATATGATTGCAGCTGATGTAGAAATATATTAAAATTATGAACTCGTAAAAACTGAGGCGTTAAGGACGAAGCTGAGTATAAACCTTGATAATTCCTGGCTTTAAACTTCTTTAAGCCATTGTAATATAGAATTTATAAAACCATTGCATAACATTTTTAGTAGAAAATGTTGAATTATTTTTTAAAAACTGTTCATCACACTACAAAATTATTTTTATTATAAAATGTAAATAATGATACTATTTTAATCTTTTGCTTTTATGATGCAGTCTAACTGACAATTTTTTTTATAAAATTGAGGAATATTTTACTAAAATCTTACCTATATGTTTTTAAAGAATTTCTGTAACACATTTTATCTAGCTTTATTTTAATTACTTTGTGGATTTGTATGTATTTATTACTATAACTATCCGACATGCCTACGCCTCTTTGATGTTCACGACTGTATAAATGTATTGAAATATATTTAAATTATAAACTACAACCTTAATATGCAAGTTGTAAAATTGGGTTTAATCCGTGGAACACAAAATAAAGTTACTGACGTTGACATTTTATCCTCTCTAGATCGAAACCAATTTACACTGCAGACGTTGGCACTGCTAAATGTGGTAAAATAATATTTTGAACACGACACATGAAGTAAAAAAATCTAATGTGTTACACTCACATGACTTTCTCTGCTCTTGTACAAACTATTTTTACAAACGCATATTCTCCATATGCTTCATTTTAATCGAGATATCGAGATGATAATCTTGTTGCTAATTTTCTTGTAGATGCAAGGGGAATTGGTAGGCTTTAAGCGATAGTCAAATGTTTTAAGAGCTGGTTGCTATGTGGAGTATTCCATTCTCTTTGCATTACCAGGACATAAGAAATGAATAACGAATTCCCATATGAGAAAAAGTATAAGTATTGGAAACTTTAAGGGAATAACAAGCAATATCTCGAAAATGGTTCACTCTACAAAAAAAATGTATATGACATAAATTGTGAATTTAATGCGATCTACATTTTTGTGTAGTAAAACTTTGTCTACCTCTTATGGTTCACCAGTTATGCAAATGTCGTTCACAATGAAGAATACTTTTGGAGACATTCCCAGAAAATATGAGATATAAAACTTATTTGCCATAAAAATGACTTAAACTTATGGTATTTTATTCAAAATCGTTACAGCCATTTTTGAGAAAATTAAAATTTTCGAAAAATGTTCCATGTAAAGGGTAATCTGGGGTGGGGAGATTTTCTTGAAAACCTTCGTGCCACATATCTGGAAGGTACTGAACCCAAATACCAAGTTTGGTGTTTATCCGACTGTTCGTTTCTGAGTTATGTTGTTCACAGACACACACACACACAGACATGTTTCCAAAAATGCTTTATATGCATTCAGTGCACCTCAAAACATGTGTTTCCTGTGAAATCTCGGTATCGAATTTTCGGGTGCAATGCAATACTTCCCCTACTTACTATACATAGTAGAGAAAGTAAAAATTGGTATGGTTTTCGAAAAATCTGATGTGTTACACTCACATGACTTTCTTTACTCTTGTAAGAATTATTTTTACAAGCTCTTATTCTGCATCTATTTCATATTAATCGAGATAAACATTTGCAGAAACGATATTTTGACATGCAAAGATAATTACATTTTACACATAGCGACCAGTTCTAAAAATTATTTGACCATCGCTTAAGGCGTACTATGTTCCACTTGTTTTGTAATTGCAAGGACAATATAGAAATACAGTAGCCTTTAAGCATAGACATATCTCTTAATAGCTGGTTGCTAGGTGCAACACCATTCTCCTTGCCTCAGATTAATACTCTTTGCATATACAAGAGAAAAAATGAATAACTAATTTCCATTTGAGAAAATAACTATTGAAAAATTCAAGGAAATAACAAGCGATATCTCGAAAATGGTTCACTCAACAAAAAAAATCTATGACATAAATTGTGTATTTTAACGCTATCTACATTTTTTGTGTAGTAAAAGTTTGTCTATCTCTTATGGTTTACCAGTTATGCAAAAGTCGTTCACAATGAAGAATAATTTTGGAGACATTCCCAGAAAATTCGAGATATACATTTCATTTTATCATGAAAATATCTTAAACATATGATATTTTAATCAAAATCGTTAGAGTCATTTTTGAGAAAATTAAAATTTTCGAAAAATGTTCCATGTAAAGGGTAATCTGGGGTGGGGAGTTTCTTAAAAACCTTCGTGTCGCATCTCTGGAAGATACTGAACCTAAATACCAAGTTTGGTGTTTATCCGAATGTTCGTTTCTGAGTTATGCTGTTCACAGACACACAGACAGACACACAGACACACACACGGACATATTTCCAAAAATATTTTTTTTTTGGATTCAGGGGTCCCTAAACATATATTTGCGGTGAAATCTCGATATCGAATTTTTGTGTGGAATACAATACTTCCCCTACTTACTATACGTAGTAGAGAAAGTAAAACTCTGATGCGTTACAATCACATGACTTTCTCTACTCTTGTACAAACTATTTTTACAAACGCTTATTCTTCTTATGCTTCATATTAATCGAGATATCGAGATGTTAAGCTTATTGCTAATTTTTTTTGTAGATGAAAGGGGAATTGGCAGGTTTTAAGCGATAGTCAAATATTTTAAGAGTGGTTGCTATGTGGAGTATTCCATTCTCTTTGCATTACCAGGACAAAAAAAATGAATAACGAATTTAAGAAAAAGTATAAGTATTGGAAAATTTAAGGGAATAACTAGCAATGGTTCGCTGAACAAAAAAAATGTATATAACATAAATTGTGTATTTTAACGCGATCTACATTTGTTGTGTAGTAAAATTTTGTCTATCTCTTATGGTTTACCAGTTATGCAAAAGTCGTTCACAATGAAGAACGCTTTTGGAGACATTCCCAGAAAATTCGAGATATACATTTCATTTGTCATGAAAATAAACATATGATATTTTAATCAAACTCGTTAGAGCCATTTTTGAGAAAATTAAAATTTTCGTAAAATGTTCCATGTAAAGGGTAGTCTGGATGGGGGGGATTTTCTTGAAAACCTTCGTGTCGCATCCCTGGAACATACTGCTCACAGACACACAGACACACACACGGACATGTTTCCAAAAATGCTTTTTTTTGGATTCAGGGGGTCTCAAAACGCGTATTTCTGGTGAAATATCAGTATCGAATTTTTGGGTAGAATACAATACTTCCCCTATTTACTATACGAAGTTGAGAAAGTAATTAATAACGAATTCCCATTTGAGAAAAAGTATAAGTATTGGAAAATTTAAGGGAATAACAAACAATATCTCGAGAATGGTTCACACACAAAAAATGTGTATGACATAAATTGTGTATTTTAACGCGATCTACATTTTTTTGTGTAGTAAAATTTTGTCTATCTCTTATGGTTTACCAGTTATGCAAAAGTCGTTCACAATGAAGAATACTTTTGGAGACATTTCCAGAAAATTCGAGATATACATTTTATTTGTCATGAAAATATCTTAAACATATGATATTTTAATCAAAATATCAAGAGCCGTTTCTGAGAAAATTAAAATATTCGAAAAATGTTCAATGTAAAGGGTAATCTGGGGAGGTGGGATTTTCTTGAAAAGCTTCGTGTCGCATCTCTGGAAGATACTGAACATAAATACCAAGTTTGGTGTTTATCCGACTGTTCGTTTCTAAGTTATGCTGTTCACAGACACACACGGACATATTTTCAAAAATGTTTTTTTTTGGGTTCAGGGGGTCTCAAAACATGTATTTCCGGTGAAATCTCGGTATCGAATTTTTGGTTGGAATACAATACTTCCCCTACTTACTATACGTAGTAGAGAAAGTAAAAAGAAGGTGCAAAAAGACATTATGTACGTCTGTGTGTGCGTGAACAGTATAACTCAAAACCGGAAATTCGGATAATACCAAACTTGGTATTTAAGTTCACATCTTTCACAGATACAAAACGCAGATTTTCAACAAAATCCCTGCATCCCAGCTACCATTTACTTGGAACATTTTTCGAAATTTTTTATTTTCTAAAAAATGGCTGAAACGATTTTTATTAAAATACGATATGTTAAAGATATTTACATGGCAAATAAAATGTATATCTTGAATTTTCTAGGAATAGCCTGTGATTCCTCTTCATTCGGAAGACATTTTGCATAATGTTGTATAACTGGTAAACATTAAGCGATAGACGAAACCGTACTACAAAAAAATGTAGATCTCTTTAAAACACACAATTTATTTTAAATAAGTTTTTTTGTGGCATAAGCCGTTTCTGGAATATTTGTTATTAAATGTTCAAGTTGTTCATTTCTTGGCCATTTTCTTAAAATCGTGTCAACAATTCAGTTGTTTCTCGCGATTGCATGGAAACAGTATGGTATTTTAAGGCCGGCATATAGCGTCCAGTTCTTAAACATTTGACAATCGCAGTTCTCTTTGTAGCCATAACGAAATGTGTAATGTAGCTATTTCTGAAAACGTTTATCTCAACTAAAATGAAGTAGATAGGAAAATAAACTTTCGTAAGAATAATTTGTATATCCGCTAATAAGCGATAGAGGATAGAGAAAGCCATGTGAATGTAACATCCGCTCTGTTTTATTTTTCCAAAAATGGCTTGTTTGTTTAAATTATGGTTATGCTTGAGACAGTTTCATAATCAAAAAGATATATACTTTGAATTCTTTGTGAATAGTTTTTGAAGTCCTCTTAATTCGAAATGAATGGTATATGTTTTTTTTTCATACATAGTAGGTAGCGAAGGTATTGCATTGCACTAAAAAATTCGATACCAATATTTCAACGGAAATTCGTGTTTTGGGGCCTCCTGAATCCAAGAAAAGCATTTTTAGAAAAAGGTCCGTGTGTGTGCCTGTGAACAGTATAGCTGAAGAACGAAAAGTCCGATAAATACCAAACTTGGTATCTAGGTTCAGTACTTTCCAAAGATGTGACACGAAGATTTTAAACAAAATCCTCCACCGCAACTACCCTTTACTTGGAGCATTATTCGACATGTTTGATTTTCTAAAAGAAATGGCTCTAACGATTTTGATTAAAATACCATATATATTAGAGATACATATATTTACAGCACAAATATAATTTATATCTTGAATTTTCTGGGAATAGCCTGTGAAGCCCACTTTATTGAAAGACATTTTGTATAATGTTATATTAACTGGTATACGTTAAGCGATAGACGAAAACGTACTACACAAAAAATGTAGATCTCTTTAAAATTCACAATTTATTTTAAATATGTTTTTTGTGGCAAGCCATTTCTGAGATATCCGTTATTAAGAGTTCAAAGTCGTGTCAACATTCAGTTGCTTCTCACGATTGCATGGAAACAGTATGGAATTTGAAGAAAGGAGTATTTTAGGAGTTGTGTCGTATTTTAACTGTTGGTGAGCCGCACTTGTAAGTTGCCTGCGGCCTTTGCCCAAGTTTAAAAAAAAATATTAACTTTGTAATTAAACTGTTTATTTAAATATTTAATATTTAATATTTGCCTCGGCTGCGTCAGTATTTATTTTAGGGACATTGATATCTGACAGGGTTGTGGTGTGACAAGAATGTAGGCTTATACATTTTATAGTTTTACTTCACTCCTTTTATTAATACCTGATACGATTTAAATAACACTTCACTGATATAGAGAGCTGTGAGATTCTTTAATTAATTAACTGCACTTTTTAACACGTAAACTTATTTTTTCGTCTCACACGAATACATATTATGTTTCTTGAGGACGCACAAGCAACGCACCCAGTTATGAGCACTGTCTGCAGGCAACTTACTTGATTTCAACCGTCTAAGCTTGTAAATTTCTGTATTTCAAGTCTCTAATCCTACTCCAATAGAATACCTTCATTTAACTAAAGTTTTTTCTGGTTGTTGATTGGGTATTTTTAAACTGTCTCAAAGTTTACATTATTGCTGCTCTAATAATGACTAGTAGCATTTAAACTTCTTACTCATTATTGCCTCAAGGTTACCTCATTGTTAGCAACTTTTAACTTATTATTCTCACAGCTCCTACACTATTAAATTACGTAATATAGCCACATAACATTATTACACTTAGATACAACAATATAAACATATACAATGTCTGTTACATACACTTTTTACAAATTATTACATACACATATTGCTTCAAGGTAGGCTGTTATTGAATTATGTATATTATACAATTAGACTGATATTATTTAAGTGCTAAAAATACTGCCTCAAATTTTAAGGCCAGCATATAGTGTCCAGTTCTTAAACATTTTACTATCGCTGTTCTCTTTATATATAATGAAATGTGTAAGGTGGCTATTTCTGCAAAGGTTCATCACGGTTAAAATGAAATGAATAGGAAAATAAAATTTCGTAAGAATAATTTGTGTACCCAATAATAAGCGATAGAAGATAGAGAAAGCCATGTGAACGTAATACATCAGATTTTTTTGTTGCTGTTTTATTTTCCCAAAAAATGGCTCTTTTTTAAAGTATGGTTATGGTTGAGACAGTTTCAAAATCGTATTGTGGCTTCATCAGACCATTATTAAGAAATCCATATTGGAGTTTTTTTTTAAATGCAAATGAGGCTACACGAGGAAAAAGACAAATATCTTCTATGTTGATGAATATCAAGCTATGAAAATATTTAATGCAAATTAGATGATGTAGGAAATTTAAAAATCGGACATATAAGTCCCTGTAGTAATATTTTCTGAAGCCTCACTGCAAATTTGTCGCGGTATCCTATCGTGTTATCTTATTTGCTGAGCGCCTGTTATTGTTTTACTATTTTGAAATTTGGGTTCTTTGTCCTCCGGCTAGCTATTATTACTCAGTCGAGCAAATCTCTTGAACAGGGTGTGTAAACGGAAAGGAATTTTTAGTAAAAGATAACACTGATAAAAGAATTTGTTTTTACACTTTTATTGCCGTCACACTTTATTTATTTCACATAATTACTCTTGATACACGCCCGACTGAAACTGTTACATTTTCGAATGTAACTATAATCACTTATTTGCTGCACATTATTAATTCGAGTATTTCACATTTTTGTAACTAACTTTACGACGCGAGAGATTCTGTAGAATTGCGTAATGTATACTTCGTGAATGATTGTGTCAAACTGTGCGACGTGTAACCCGCGAATGATTCTCTTAAACTGCGCGACGTGTAACCCGTGAATGATTCTGTCAAACTGTGTGACATGTAACCCGCGAATGATTCTCTTAAACTGCGCGACGTGTAACCGTGAATGATTCTGTCAAACTGTGTGACATGTAACCCGCGAATGATTCTGTCAAACTGTGTGACGTGTAACCCGCGAATGATTCTCTTAAACTGCGCGACGTGTAACCCGTGAATGATTCTGTCAAACTGTGTGACATGTAACCCGCGAATGATTCTCTTAAACTGCGCGACGTGTAACCCGTGAATGATTCTGTCAAACTGTGTGACGTGTAACCCGCGAATGATTCTCTTAAACTGCGCGACGTGTAACCGGTGAATGATTCTGTTGAACTGTGTGACGTGTAACCCGCGAATGATTCTCTTAAACTGCGCGACGTGTAACCCGTGAATGATTCTGTCAAACTGTGTGACGTGTAACCCGCGAATGATTCTCTTAAACTGCCCGACGTGTAACCCGTGAATGATTCTATTGAACTGTGTGACGTGTAACCCGCGAATGATTCTATTGAACTGTGTGACGTGTAACCCGCGAATGATTCTATTGAACTGTGTGACGTGTAACCCGTGAATGATTCTATTGAACTGTGTGACGTGTAACCCGCGAATGATTCTCTTAAACTGCGCGACGTGTAACCCGTGAATGATTCTGTCAAACTGTGTGACGTGTAACCCGCGAATGATTCTCTTAAACTGCGCGACGTGTAACCCGCGAATGATTCTGTTGAACTGTGCGACGTGTAACCCGCGAATGATTCTCTTAAACTGTGCGACTTTTGCCTTGTGAATTATTCTGTGAAACTGCGCGTTACCCGTCTCTGGCATGGAATTTATACTCCCTCACCCCGATATGCCTAAACATTATAACAGAGCTGCTATTGGTTAATAAATCGCGCCAACATTAGCGTCTATTTTTATATTCAATCAAAATTACCAACACATATGCTCTAGGGAAGATATTCCCTCCATTTCTAAAGAAAAGCGCGCTACTCTGATGTCATTTGTTTGTCTCTTCTAATTAATAAACAACTCACCCCCTCGCTCATTGTTACCCGCTCCTATTGTCAGTTTCAGTGAGGCCGTATAAACTTATTTCCTAACAATGCTTATAATTAACAAACATCTCAAATCATTGCCATACAATAATGTTAATTTACACTACAATCACTCTGGCATTCACAGTGTTATGATATAAAATACTGCCTCAAATTATGGGGTAATCGGTAAGCAGTTGTGGATGCGCGGAGTATTTTAAGAAATGAAAAATGTTGAGAAAAAGTATTGTAAAATGATGCTTAAATTTTGTATGTTAATTACAGTTGAGTTTGAATTGCCGTGCACAGCTTTAAATATTGTCGATATTACTTAATAAAAATCACAATGTTAAGTATGATTAGAATCAGTCATAACATGAGTACGGGTGTAGCATTAGAAAGGGAAAAATAAAAATTATTTTCGATTTTTCCCACATATTCGCAACTTTGGATTGCAGTCGGTTCCGTCATTCTTGAGTGAAAAGATTAAACAAATTAAATAATAATAATAATAATAATAATAATAATAATAATAACTGTCAAATTCTGAAATACTTACTGTTATTTAATTGTTTCTGCTTTTTATGGAACATACTTCGTTTGTCTTGATCTCACACAAAGAGGTTTTAATGTCATTATTGGCATATACATATTTACTTATTGTTTGAATTATTTCTACGGGTTCGATTCCCGTCTACCGCCCTCTCTGACCTTGGGTGTTTCGTAGTTTTTCCTGGTCGGTAGGCGAATGCTGGAGTGGCTGCTTATCTACCTTGGTTTCCTTTCTATCATTTCCCTTCCACTCCGTTTCCTTTTCATCTTTCTGGCTTGCTTCTAGTTTTCGTGCCATATGACGGCGCGGACGTTTGTTCAAAGGAAAGAGATTTTGAAATTTGAAAGTTTGTTTTTAGCCATTAGTCATATACAGTATGAAATAGGTATTGTCCAGTAACAACAAATAAAATACATGCATAAACACTCACGCACACACACATAGTATATATAGTATAGTATATATATATATATATATATATATATATATATATATATGTATGTATGCGTCGGACACGGTTGCTGTTTCGTTGCACTTTGACTGGAAAACAGTTACGTGCACACTGGGTTTCACTGATACCTCCCTCTCCCCAAGCACTGCCAGTCATTCACCCTAAGCAAGCGATCAGTATATATACAGTCTGTTCTGAAGTTACGAAGTCCGGCCGTTGATAGCCGACAAAACATGCAAAAAACAACCAGTAAGAAGAGTGTCTTATTTGTAAATGAATACGGAAGTGAGTAAGAGGGGAAAATATATTTTGTAAAGTATGCCACATTGAAATCAAAGGAGAGAGAAGTGTTTTTATTGCAAGACACTGTTAAAAAACACTTACAAAATATTACGTTGCTTCCTAGACATGAGGTGATGCGGATATATTATCCACATCTGTAACCACGAACTCGTGTAGCCAAACCGAAGCTTACAGGGATTCGACTGACATGATGGTAAACTAAATATCCCATTTAATAAACTGCAAAATTTTGCTTTTAAAACGTTTCTGGAGAAACATACAGCTATGAAATTTCCTTGTGAGTCTACTTTACGCAAATGTTATTTGTCTTTGTCATAGATGGCAATACCAGAGTTCTTAAAACTTGTCGATAATTTGGCACAACACTTTACAGAAATACACAAATGTTCTGCTGCTGAAATAGCACAGCAGAAATTGAAAAGTGTTTTAGATAAAAACCCAGGATATGCAATTATGTGCCGTATTAGACATTAATAATAATAATATTATTAATGTTAAAGTAACATTATTCTAAATAATAAAAATGCATGCGTTTCCCAGAGGTGGGTGACGTACATCAGTTTCGTTTTGCACTAGTGACATCTTGTGATGTGGAACGGAGCTTTTTAAGATATAAACTTTTTGCTTTTGATACATTCAGAAAATATATTGTAATCTATTGTAATAGTTGTCCAGGCATATATATCACACATGAAACTGATTATTTCATCTGCCACAGTTCAGATTTATTATTTTGTTCATCTTATTTATACTTTGTAATAAAAGCTTAAGTTTACTACAGAACTGTATACTTACTTCTGTGCCTACTTATAGTGTACACAGTACTCAGCACAGCACAGACTCAGTAGCGCACGAGACTACTGCCTCTCTCCTTTCCGCTCGCTTATATATACTAACACTAAAACATCTAAAGTATAAAATGCTTGAGTATTTAGCCATTTAGACACAAGTTTGTTAAAGGTATCTCTAGGCAATTCCCTAATAGATTCAGCAAGGAACACTTCACTTGAGGGCTGCTTGATCGACGGGTCGTTCATCGTCCTCTATAGGCAGCTCCAGCAGTGAGACAGATCTTCGAGCCTGGAACTGTTAGGAACTTCAGCGCGTCTCTGTGTTATGTCTACCTGCGGCCTGTAGCCTCCTGCGGTTTCTTCACTTCATCCCTTCCTCTGAGGGATGCAGCCATAATAGATCTGTGTAGAACATAGTGCACGAGGTGTCCTCCGTTGTATAATATATACCTATAACTATACCTAAGTATGGGTTAGTATATTACGTAAATGTATACAGTTTTAGCAAAGATGTATGTAATACGATTAACA
Organism: Deroplatys truncata; assembly: GCA_030765065.1. Taxonomy (NCBI): domain Eukaryota; kingdom Metazoa; phylum Arthropoda; class Insecta; order Mantodea; family Mantidae; genus Deroplatys; species Deroplatys truncata. Next base: position 52,736,715 of record CM060975.1, on the reverse strand, counting down.
GGAAGTGGGTGGAAACAGTACGCTTTTGTAGGAGTAATTTGTGCAAACAGCCATCAAAATAATGCAATAGGAGAGAAAGTCTGTTACTCGTTTGTTTAATTTCAGCTGGAGATAAGTGTGGGCAGCCAAATGGTGAGGAAGGTATATGTCGACCCCTCAGCAACTGCCAGTCAGCACAGAGTGGACTCCAGAACAGCACCAAGCCTCGTGACAAACTCGAACCCTTAGTCTGTTGCTCGGACTCGTCAAACATTACAGTGAGGAAAAGCGAATGGGGTATGTATTGGTGATCGCTTTCCTTTCTTTGTAATGCACGACATGTTGTTAACGAAGTGTCTTGGCTGACACAAGACTGCCAAAATAAACACATAGGTATGCGTTTATTTCATGCGGAACTGTATCCATATATTGTTATATACCGGGGTGAGGCCAAAAGGTTTGCAGCTAGATATTAAATTTTAGTTACCCCAGTATATACATCGGGAGGCATAGCATCAGAGGTAGCGAGAGGACCAGAAACTTTAACAACACATTCCAGAGCAGGTGTGGGACAGTTATCACAAAATACACAGAATTTCATATTAATCACATTACCTGTGGTTTATTGAATATAAGCACGGTGCCCCTACATCTAACACAAAAGATAAAAAGGAAGAAATTGAAGGGAGATGCTACACACACGCGGTTACATTCACACAATTCACTTAGACCTTCCACACCAGACACTCGACCAGAAGTGACGCTAACACACAGTTCACTTCCCCCACTCTAACCTTCGCCACGCCAGACGAACTTCAAAACCCCAGCCGAAAGAATTACCCCAACAAAATGGTCGTCAACGACGCAATAATGTGTCTGGCCTGACAGTACACACACTTACACGCGACAATATTATATTCAACATTTTATTACTAAACATAAACAATGGTTTTAGTGTATTCGATACTATACTTTTGACATTTCGAAAACAATAACCTTTTAAAGATGTTGATAGAAATACTCGTACCCCCTGAAACAATGTAGAATCAGAATCCAATTGCAGTTTTGCCTTTCTGGTTATTTAAATTCACAAGCAGAACGTTTAAATAGACGCGTGTAAGTGTGTGTAAATATCACATACTGACACGGGTAGTTGAGCTCGTTAAGGCACGGACTCGTGAACGAGAGGTCTGGGTTCAAATTCCACCAGGACCGTCTTCCCTGACTGAAGTATTTTACCGGATTTTCCTCACTCCTCATAATTGGCAAGTGTGGGAGAGAAGTCCTTAAACGATGCGTGGAACGTTTCCTTCAAATTTACTTTCTCAATTATTCCATTTCATGTATCATCGAATTCCATGGCCTATGTACCGTATGTAGTAAGAACGGGCGTTTTTTAAACTTGATTTTCTGATAATCTTGTTTTCTTACATTTTGCTCACTTTAAAATGCTCCCAATTTTTCAATTTAATTCAGATTTTTAGTATCTATACTTTCTTTCAAGTTTGATGCACAAATCTAAAGAGTACTTTCTTGGTATTAAGTATAGTTGTGGATTTAGTGTTTTAATAATGTAATACATGATTGACATTTGGGAAATTAAAAGTGTTATATATTTCATTTTTTTCAATAACGTTAGACAAAATTTAATCTGTAATGGCAAAGATTCAGCATTTAAAAGTTTACGCTTTCCAAATTTTTATCACGTGAGGCATTTCACTTGAGACTCGACTTTTACTTTTTGAATATTATTTTCTTGGAAATTTAGGTAATTAGGAGCATTATATTGAACAAATCTGTGATACAAAATTTTAGCTATATTCGTTGAAATTTGTGGAAATTCACAATTTCCAAGTGAACGTCAAGTTAAATAAACTCTTCAGGATAGACAGTCAAGATGTTAGTTAAGTATAATGTAACTAAAATGGATGGTGCAGAAGGATATTCTAAGGCCGCTCGCTATCAAAAGGAATAAATAGAGGTATAGAAGTTTGCCAGGAGCTAATTATTCCCAATTAATTCTCATTTTTAGTATGCAGAAAGAGCAAACGATATTACAGTTTGTGTTCTGGCGTTATTTCAGATTTCTTATTTAAGTAGTCATAAGTTTTTGTTTTGAAAATTGCACCGATTTTTCCATTTTCTTGTGTGTTGCGTTTACAGAATTATTTTACATAGATTTAGTAGATCAAATTTTTTGGTATCTATTGTACCTGAAATTGAGGTGAAAACGAACGCAGCAAAAAATGCAGGGTTCATCAATGATTTTACTGAATTCCCTTATTAAACCCTCTTTTCCGATATCACAAAATATTTCTCTGTCAGTTAAATTATATATCTTTAGCATTATCATATATTATATTAAAATAAATATTATGTATTACATTCATATAACTTGCTCTACCTCTTCTTCCACAAGCTATTCTTAAAAAGCTTATTTTTTATGTTAATCGAGATTAAAATTTGCAGAAATGAATAGGTACAAGAGAGAAACAGTAGGCTGAAGGAATTATAACATTTTTAAAAAGCGGGTTGCTTCATGCTGGCTTTGATATTCCACGCTCTTTGCACGAAAACGAGAAGCAAATAGGGACTTAACTACAAAGGTATCTACAAATTCAAACCTATTGCAACGAATATCTCGGAAATTGTTAATACCTACCACAAAATATTAACATAAATTATATGTTTTTAGGAAAATAACCACAGGGCAGAACTTTTAAAAGTTCGTTGTAAATATACTCTTTTTTTTAAATAATGTAGGTATTTAAGGTCACTTAAACTTAATCACGACTATACAAAATTAACAGCATGGCAAATGATTACAGTAAGATATTGTTACATGAATACCCAGAGAACGATACATGAAAGAAACAGTTACTTTTGTATTCAGATGTGTGAGATTCATACAAAGGATGTTTTTTTCTGACATTGGATAGGTTTCCTAAAGTTTGTGTTTCTTTCTCTTACCTTTTGAGGTTAGGGATGCTCTCATATCCGATATTTTATTAAGTCATTACGTGATGGTGGTTTGTTTTTAAACAACAGAACGTCTATGTTAAGGTGAGTATAGCTATCCTACTAATTTATATGTTGATTATAGCTGTTATTTATTTAATTTCGTACATTTTATACGTGAAATGGTCTAATTTAATCACACTCGAATTTTAATTAATCTCTATAATATTACCTACGACTTCGTAAATCGCAATTTTATCGATAACATCGAAACGTCTTGTGACACTGCCACGCTACAGAAGATAAGCTCCTCTGTAGTAATAGTGCGAGAGCTTCATAGTACGAGGGCGGATCGAAAAGTAACGCACAATAATTGTTTTACAAAAAAGTTTAATAGTTAAAACAACAACAAAACTCACAAACGAACTTACACCTTTTACCTATTTTTCAACATAGTCACCAAGTATCTCAAGACATTTCTCCCGATACCAGTTCCAATTTGCCTTGTTCGTGGAAGTCCGTTTCCTTGGAGTATAGCCATCTGCGGACTGCTGATTTCACTTCCGCATCTGTCGCAAAGCGTTGGCCGGCTAGGAATTTCTTCATGGGACCAAACAGATGAAAGTCCGACGGTGCAAGGTCCGGACTGTATGGTGGATGCTGGAGTACCTCCCAACCAAATTTGGTGATTTTCTGACGAAAAGCAACAGCAACATGGGGGCGAGCATTGTCATCCGGAATTTTGACATCGTCAGCATTCATGTTGTGGCACTTGTCACGAAGGGAACGACGCAACTTCACCAAAGTTTTCATGTAGGTTGCAGCATTCACAGTGGTCCCGTGTTCAGCAAAGTCCACAATACAACACCATGCATATCCCAGAACACCGTCACAATCAATTTCCTAGCACATTGAGCCACTTTGAATTTTTTCTTCACTGGGGGACCAGCATTTTTCCACTTCATAATTATCTGCTTAGTTTCGGGCGTGTAGTGGTATGCCCACGACTCATCACCAGTGACGATTCCTTTCAGGAAGTCATGCCCTGTGTTCCAAGTTAGTGATCCAAGCTCGTCATCATTCGCTAGCCCTCGTGGTTGTCTGTGAGGTTCTTAGGCACCCAGCGAGCACTAACTCTACGAAATTTCAACGCGTCATGAACAATATCGTACACTGCACCATAGGAGATATTGAACTGTTGCGTTAAGGTTCGCAGTTGCACACGTCAGTAATTCAAAATTGCCGTCTCAATGCCTCTGACATTCTGCGGGGTTTGCAGCTCCTCCCGGAACGTGGCGAATCACTAAGGTTCGCATGGAAGAATGTACACCACCTAGAGACATTGCTACGGTCCATACAACCATCCCCATACACGCCACGCATGTCCCTGTGAATATCACTCGGTTTATGTCCTTTAGCCCACAAATATAGAACCACACCTCTCTGCTCTTCGCACGTGGGCGAGAGTAACATGCGTGCCATCTTTGTTGCGTAGTTCACGCTTCTCTCGCTAGAGCTGCGCATGAAACAAAAACACCCTTTGTAGTGAAAACTTTGAACTATATCTGTGTGAAATTGCAACATTCCAGCTGCAATACCAAGGCCTTACTTACTGATCCGCCCTCATCGTTTACCTTGAAGGAATCTGGAGCTCGAAACTGTTTTGACTATTTATTTACCAGATAATTACATAATTAAATAAGTAATGGAAATGAACGTGAATAAATGAAAAATCAACAGATATTTGGTTGTATCATGGCTTCATTGATTGCTTCAGTGCTGGATGCATTCTTTTGTAGAGCAAAACTTTCAGCATGTAAATTAGCTGTTTTATATTTCAACTTAATCTCTTTTGTAAGACAAAAATAGTTTATTGAGGATAATTGAAGTATGATAAACCACAACACTAGATGAATGTACGGGGAAGTTGTAATGATGTTTCAGTATGCTGTTCCGACGAATTTTCACAACGCAAGCGCACATAGTTGGGATAAAATGAAAGTGATAAAACGAAAACGACAACATTGTGGCGATAGGCTACTACAATTGTTTGCAATTCCTGATATTATTATAACATATGATCACTGATTCATGAGCCAGGTATTCTTTAAAATCTCTTAAATGTAAATGTGGGGTACTTAAATAAAAAGTACTTCCTTCGATGGCGTATTCTTCGTTTTGATTCCTTTCTTGAGAAACAGTGATGCATTTGAGGCGACTGATTGAGTGTTCTGGACCAAAATAATAGGATATTTACTTGTTGTCATTTTCAGAATGCAACTCCTGCAGCAACACGTCGTCCAGGTTTGCTGCACCGTTCATTCTGGCAGGTAGGGAAGCGCTTCCAGGAGAATTTCCCCACATGGTGAGTATTTTAACAACTGCATCCTTCAGAAATTAAATGTCGTTTTACTTTTGACTCCGAAATAAAATGTATTATATAATTTTATACTTATATATATATTGGCAAAACGATTGCAACCAAGGGCATTTTAGCAAAATTTCATGTATTCACTTCTTGTTATATTGCCCACAAAAAGATAAAATGTGTAGATTAATTCAGGTAACCTTCAGCATATATCCAATATTGCTAAAGTGCGTATTTGGACACGTTTTAGTTTTTATATCAGAAAGTACAGAGTGACCGCGTCCTCGGCGCTCGTTGCCGTCTGCCGCTATCACAGAAAGGCGCGGATGAAACCATACATTTTTAAAACTACTTTTAAATGCTTTACTTACCAATTTTATGAAAGGAGATGCTGAAACTGGCCACCGTCGTCCATACATTTTTGACACTTGTTTAGGAAACTATCCATTCATTAATTTATTTGTGGTAAAGGTCCTTTATAAATATTAATTATTTTGACTACTGCAATTAGTGGCTTTTATTCGATCAACACATCTTCTTAATTGTAATTATTTAAATTCAATTATAGCATTAACAGTGATGGATAGTTTCCTAAAGAGGTGTCAAAAATGTATGGACAACGACGGTAGCCAGTTTCAGCATCTCCTTTCATAAAGTTGGTAAGTAATGCGTTTAAAAGTAGTTTTATAAAAGTTGCTTGGTTTCATCCGCGCCTTTCTATGATAGCGACAGACAGCAACGAGCGCCGAGGACGCGGACAAGAAAAACACCGCGCAGCCGGTTCGTAGTTTTTTGGATCACACTATAGTAGGTAATTTAATCACAGAGTCCGTGCTTAAATTTTTTTTGCCATGGTTTATATCTCGTGCAGTAAAGTTTTCAATTTTCTGAAATCTAATTATTCCATTATTTTTAAACGTATAAAAGTGTAGTAAACAATATTTTGTTTATATTCCTTTTAGTAACTTTTGCCTCAAACATAAATTATAGAATTCAATTAGCCTTATGGCAATAATTAGTGTAAACACCTACATTTAACCAAAATATTTATTGCAAAAGAAAGTATATTGAAATATCTAGTTTTTCTTTTCAGAAAGTAAAAAAAAAAAAAAAAATGGCAAATTGCATTATAATAAAAAAGTTATTTATGTAAGCAAAGCGTGATATACGAAATGGTCATTGATTATTAAAGTTCTCTCCACATAGTAGATGTAAAAATATTTACTTCAATTAGGACAGTTTTGGTTTTTATCTTTTCGAAAGTGTCTGCACCCTCCTTTTTGAGGTTTTGATCCCTGGGGATCGCTCCTCACTGCCAGGTCCGCTTCTATACTGCACAAAAAGAGCTATAAAATCCAGGCTAAGCCAGAGGAAACTGAAATAGTATGAGATAATTTGGAGCTTGAATAGTTTTATTTTGATCACTTTACGCATTATTTAAAAAATCAAATAATGCATCCGTAAAATGCGCTTATAGAATGTTAATAATTATAAAAAATAACCTTGTAGCTACAATATTGAGTGTGGCAGTCAAATAGATGAATATAGAAATTAAAATGGATAAGACAGTTGGTGGTTTCGCGCGAGGTGATGAAATGAATGCGATAATATTAAAAAGGATAAAACTGGCAAAATATGATTGCCTCACATTCAAAGCGTTTCTATACTTTGAATCACGAGTGAAATAATAATAATAATAATAATAATAATAATAATAATAATTGTAAAACTGTTGAATTTGCATTTCCTTAGCTTATGGAGACTTGTTTTTGCATTGGGCTCATAATTAAAGTAAATTCATGGATGAGTTTTATTTTAAACATAATTTCTACCGAAACTCAGAAAAGCCTATTTTTGGCTATGTTATTAAAATCACAGCAGTAAAAGGTATTTTTAATATATAAGTTTAACACATATACAGGTGATAATGAATATCATGGCTTACTTTGCTTTCAGGCCGCTTTAGGTTACTATGCAGATGCCTCCGATCCTACCACCATTGAATGGCGCTGTGGAGGTTCTCTCATCAGCGACCAGTATGTGCTCACGGCTGCACATTGTGTTGCCAACACCAGCCGAACGTAAGTATATCATTTACTACCCGCATGCTTTCTCTTAAACGTCATGTGAATTCTGTATTCTGTAATAGGGCAAAACATTAAACACTCTTTGCATACGTTTGTTACATTCTCGTCTTATTAGCTTCTCTGGCTCTTTTCTAAGATAGGGAAGGTGTTGCATTTAAGAACAAGGTTAATAATAACGAGATTTCAACAGAAATACACGCTTGAAAGTCTCCGAATACAAGAAAACTTTTTTTCTCTGCTTTATCTACCGCTTAAGGAGAATGGGCATTGTATTTCCGTAAATGATATACTGCATCCTCCCTTCCAAATCAAGCAACCCTTTATGTGGAAGTGGTATATTGCATTCTCCCTTCCAAATCAAGCAACCCTTTATGTGGAAATGATATACTGCATTCTCCCTTCCAAATCAAGCAACCCTTTATGTGAAAGTGGTATACTGAATTCTCCCTTCCAAATCAAGCAACCCTTTATGTGGAAATGATATACTGCATTCTCCCTTCCAAATCAAGCAACCCTTTATGTGAAAGTGGTATACTGAATTCTCCCTTCCAAATCAAGCAACCCTTTATGTGGAGATGATATACTGCATTCTCCCTTCCAAATCAAGCAACCGTTTATATGGAAGTGGTATACTGAATTCTTCGTTCCAAATCAAGCAACCATTTATGTTAAAATGATATACTGCATTCTCCCTTCCAAATCAAGCAACCCTTTATGTGGAAATGATATACTGCATTATCCCTTACAAATCAAGTAACCCTTTATGTGGAAATGACATACTGAAATCTCCCTTCCAAATCAAGCAACCCTTTATGTGGAAATGATATACTGAATTCTGCCTTACAAATCAAGCAACCCTTTATGTGGAAATGATATACTGCATTCTCCCTTCCAAATCAAGCAACCCTTTATGTGGAAATGATATACTGCATTATCCCTTCCAAATCAAGCAACCCTTTATGTGGAAATGATATACTGCATTATCCCTTCCAAATCAAGTAACCGTTTATGTGGAAATGATATACTGAATTCTCCCTTCCAAATCAGGCAACCGTTTATGTGGAAATGATATACTGAATTCTGCCTTCTAGATCAAGCAACCATTTATGTGCAAATGATATACTGCATTCTCCCTTCCAAATCAAGCAACTCTTTATATAGAAATGATATACTGAATTCTCCCTTCCAAATGAAGCAACCCTTTACGTAGAAATGTGTCAGGGCTGTCAAGGACATGCGTTTTACCTGTTCGTTTCATATGTTACATGGGACTCGCCCGTTTCTCCGAGCCCAACTCGTTCGAAAAGCAGCAACGAATATACTGGACTATGGTCGAGCTTCCGGTTCACATGCCCTCTCGTGGGAAATGGGTCCATTGTGTATTAACCCGTTCGGGCATTCGCTCGTTCGAGAGTTCACGTCATAGCTATGTTATCAGGCGTGTTGCTTCGGCGAGTTAAGGCAAAGGAATGTCAATAGCCCATGTTATGTTACAGCGTTTTGGATTTTGTTTCCACCTACTGTTATGGTCAATATTTGTTTTACTACTTTATGATTCGTAATTCCATTTTCATGTTTTGTTTTATCATTACCACTAAACAAAATATATATGAAAATATGTTCCAAAACAAATATCTAAAAGCTTCATATACCATTTCATTCTTAATTTCCGTGAGAGGAAAAAACAACTCAGTCATCTGCATAAACAAATATTACACATTATATTATAATAAAACAAATGAAATAATATTTATTCTTTAAAGTCCAGAAATCGCACAACTGCCATTAAAGTAAAGAATGTTACTAGCAACCTTTAACGTAAATTCAGGTTAGCTATTCAAAAGTTGTTCCTTTACACTAACAAAGCTGAGAAAAACTCGGCAATGACAAATGACGATATTTGAGAGCAACTTAATGTTGTACAATATTAAATCTGATAAAAATACAACCAAAGACAGTTTTCTTAAAAGAAAATTCAAAACAACAGTTACAGAATGTATATTCGGGCTGAATATGTATAACCTGGTTCTGGGCTAATTTCATGTATACATTATGAGTTCATTTTCAAAATCTAAATGAGAAACTCAGGTGAAAGTACCATAAATTATCGTGCTATGTCTCGTATGCTTCGAGCTAAGGAATCAATAACTTAAAATAATAACTTATTTGTCTTTTAGCAATTTACACTTTCAGCAAATAAATGTGCTGTAAATGAACACAGTGGTCAACTTTTTCGGCTGAAGGAGAATATAACATAATAATAAAGACAATAACAACATATGAATGTTGCATGAATGAATTCCAGTGGATAAAGGATCATAATTTGTAATAATCTGCCATACAGATAGGCCAAATATGGTTTCATAGGAGGAGTTTAGTGTTTCAGTCAAAAATTGGTAGTGATTACCATAAAGGGAGGACTAATGTAGTGTTTAGGAAATGGTTTACCGGTCTCCTTCAGAGATTGGAAGAAGGGTGTATGATAGTAATGGACAATGCTTAAAGAAAAAATCCCCAAAACAAATTCTAGGAAAGCTGAAATTTTGTCATGGCTTCAAAAAAAGAATGTACTTCATAATCTACCTACAATAACCAAATAATAAACTAATTGTAAAACAGCCGACTAAGCATATTATTGTTAGTAATTCATTGTTAGTGCATGCATTCACATATCAAGTGTAACCGTTGACCGCGTTTGTATTTCACTTTCATCATGGCTCCATTATCACGCGAACTTGAGCTACGTACAAGGAAGGCAACAGCACTAGTGAAGTAAACGGACTGAGCCTTCCCCTTGAGTCTGGTCACTCTGGGCGTTCGAAAAGGAAATGAGACATGTACCGTTCGGTATACCCAACGTATAAGACTGAGAGAGGGACACCACTCGGAACCCAGTACGTATGCAGGAGCTCATTTGTGTTCGAAGGCATGAATGATGCAAAATAGTGAGCAAAACTCGGTCGATGGGCAGCTCTAGTGCCAGTTACTTATTCTTTATTTTTACAAAACATATTTTATTAAAGGGTTTTGTGTTTCAGATATTGGCACGAATAATTTGTTTATTTTTAACATTGAAGTAGTAATTGTATTGAAGGAGTTGAATTGTATTTCCACTGTTGGGGAGGCGAACTTGAAGTAGTTGCAACCGCACGTATGGTAAAAAGTTTCCGGTGGCCTTCGCCCCAAGTTTAAAAAATATTAACTTTGTAATTTTGACTGTTTCTTTAAATATTATACATATTTATGTTTGCCTCGGCTGCCTCAGTATTTATTTTTAGAGACATGAATGTCTTAGCAGGGAGTGGTGCGACTGAAGAATGTAGGCTTACACAGATAATAATTTTACTTCACTCCTATTAATGCTTGACACTATTTAAATAACGCTTCACTGATATAGAGAGCTGTGAGATTGTTTTTATTAATTACTTGCACTTTTTAACACAAACTATTTTTGTCTTACACAAAATACGTATTTAAATTTCTCGAGGATGCATCTCGCGTCTGGTTAGTAACGCTGTCTACAAGCAACTGACTTCTGAATTTGTAAATTTTGCTCCATTTTAGTTTCTGATTGGCTAATCCTAGTCCAATAGAATACCTTCATTTAACTAAAGCTTTTTCTGGTTGTTGATTGACTATTTTATAAGCTGTCACAAAAATTACATTATTGCTTCCAGGAATCACAAGTAAAATTATTAAGCTTTCAATTTCATTATTGCCTTGAGTTTACCTCATTGTTACCAACTTTTAACCTATTTCTCACAGTTCCTACATTATTAAATTACGTAATACATTCACATAACATTATTAAACATGTATACAATAATATAAGCACATACAACGACTGTAATATACACCTTTTATATATCGTTACATACACATATTGCTCCAAGGCGGGCCGCCATTGAATTTATACTATATAACCAGACTAAAATCATTCAAGGGTTAAAAATACTGCCTCAACTTTCTTTAAATAGTTGAATTTCTGTATGTGAAACTCTAACAGTTACACAAAAATACTATAAAAGGAATTCCTTAAAATACACATTCTATGTAAAAGATTTTTTTCTTTCGTAGAATTAACGATTTCTGAAATGTGTGCTGCTGGTTTGGAAGTTTCGTTGTTTTAAGCAGTATACTTCGATATGTTCTGTAGTCATTCTTTTGTTTGTCATGAGCTCAAGCACAGCGAATATAACAAGGCATTTTAAACGGTTGACCCTGAGTATCTTACATGTTTTGGTGTACGTACAGCAAAATGTGTAATGATACCATTTGTAATGGATATTCTTTTACTGTGAACAAGAAGTAAATAATAAAATAAGCTTTTGCTAGAGTTATTTGTAGAATAGCTGCGAAAGTAAATGATAACAGGCAGAGAAAGTCGCGTATTGTTACATGTCAGCTTTTAGAAACGAAGTTATGCGTATGTGTGTGAGAGAGATAGAGAGAGAATACTGTGCCACTGAGTCACTCCCCTTTCCTCAACCCTTAAACTCCCTCCTCACCTGTATACTCCACCTTTATCAAGAGCGAACCGCTCGCTGTGTGACGCTGCACTGCCTCCAGTTGGCTGAACCTGCTCTTGATCTCTATAACTCCAATGTCTTGCTTGCAGGCGGCCGCCCAAGAAGGTGTTACTGGGAGCTATTGACCTGCGCAAGAACGAGCCTGAGTCACAGATGTACGACATAGAGAGGGTGATAAGACACCCAGACTACAACATATTCGAAGCTTATAACGACATCGCCCTGCTGAAACTTTCCCGCAGGGTTCGTATCACCGACAAAATCTTCCCGGCTTGTCTCCACACCAAGCCAGACGTGGACAACGATACGGGGTTCATCATCACCGGCTGGGGAAAAATGGAAAATGGTACGTAGTTCATGTAGATATTTCTCACTTTCTTGTTACACCCTGTTGTAAGAGATTTTTTGCAATGGGTAGGCCACATGCTTAAGTCATGTTCAGTAGCATTTAAATAAGAAGCAACTTGTGACGGTTCATTCGTAGCAGGGAAATTGGAGAACAGCGTTGCCGGGTTGTATTAGAAAGAGGTAAGTTGCATGAAAGTATGTGCTATGATGTAGCATAATATAGCAACATGCTAGCCCTCCAAGTTTAGCTTGTCGGTGAAGGGAGAGGAGGATGCTAGAGCAGGCTTCATCAACTGACTGTGGCACTAGTTATGTGCAAGGTCACGACTGTTGTGTCCAGCTAGCTGTGCACCCCGCACGTAAGCAGTTCATTCTCTGCAGTACACAGTGGCGGAACAAACATGTCGGAAGAAGAGACATCGGTTAGGCCATCAACGCCGGTCAATTTATTATTATGGAAAGAGTCCTTTCAGTTTGCTGAAAAGGAAGGCGTGCCCGCGTGTTTGGTTTGTGGCAAAGCTTTGAACAGAATAAATTTCAACCTACATCGGTATTATTCTTCCCATCATTCAATTGAGTATGAAAAATACAAGGGAGAAGAACAAACCACTGCCATCCAAAACTTAAAGGACGCTCTTGTGACTCAACATCAAGATCATCAAATTAGCGAGTCGGTCGTATATCTCAGCTATGAGATTTCACGACAAAATGCGAAAAAATAGAAACCATTTGTTGATGGGATGTGGATTAAGGATTGTTTAGTTATGGCACCGAGCGGTTTTGTCTTGAATTGGTTCCAGAATTTGAACCATCTATCTTGTCACTCTCTACGGTTATCCAGGAAATGAGTAATTATTATAACTTTTGTTGCATATTCCTTGGCAAATGATGAGAGTGCAGATATCAGCGACACTGCCCAACTTTTGTTTGTTTTTTGGAGTATCCGGATTAGGATGGATTGGACATGGGGTAGAGGGGAAGTAAGGAGAAGGTATTGGAGTTCCGCATAGCACCCCCGGAAGTGAGGAAGGTAGTGCCAGATTATTGTGCTGGCAGCGGGTGTGAGATGTCAGGGAGGCAGCCGTGACCGTTACGAGCCCTGACTACCCCCTGAGGAATAGGACGGGATTGATAGGGATTTAGATGCATTTATTTATTGTAATTACAGGCTTGTTGAGTGATCTCGAGATCGGTCAAGTTTGCCGATGGTATCTGCTGCGATGCTTCCAGTATCTTGCTTGTGTGAGAAGAAAGTTCCGTGACCTTTCCTGACCACTCTTCAGGTCCTCAAGTACCGGAGTCCAATCGGCTGGCTTAGTGACCAGGAAACTTACAAGGATGGCGAGACCTGCGACTGTGCCCATAAGCTCTTCCAATTGAACTGTTGGGGCAGGCGATGACATGGCCCAGGCCACTGGTTGTTGAGTCTGCGGAGTCGGATCGCTGCGGACAACTGGTGGTGAGGTTGTTGAGGGCGGTGGAGAGGGCGGCGGTGGTGACGTGGAGATCCTGTAGTCCTTTTTCAATAACGGCGTGTCGGCGGAGGTGGTGGTTATAACTTTTGTTGCATATTCCTTGGCAAATGATGAGAGTACAAATATCAGCGACACTGCCCAATTGACTATTTTTTTCTACGAGATGTGGATGTAACTCCTAGCATTACAGAGGAAATATTAGACTTAGTTGCAATTAAAGAAACAACGACAGGAGTGGATATCTTCAGATGCAAGGAAGGGGCTGTGCAGAAGATGGGACAGTCATGGAAAAACTGATATCAGTGGTAACAGATGACGCTCTTGGACATCAGATTGGATTTGTGGGGTGCGTCAAGAATAAAATGAAAGAGCTTAATACTGGGCATGAAGTTATACCCATCCATTACATCATACACCACCATAGCTTGTGCACTTCCAAAACGTAATGAAGTGGTTGTTAAAACTATTAATATAATAAGGTCAAAAGGAATGCAACATCGTCAGTTCAAGCAGTTCCTTTGTCGCGGTATCTTTCGTGTTATCTTATTTGCTGAGCGCCTGTTATTGTATTACTAGTTTGAATTTTGGGTTCTTTGTCCTATTATTGCCGGCTAGCTATTATTACCCAGTCGAGCAAATCTCTTGAACAGGGTGTGTAAACGGAAAGGAGTTTTTACTAAACGATAACACTGATAAAAGAATTTGTTTTTACACTTTTATTGCCGTCACAATTGATTAATTTCACATAATTACTCTTGATACACGCCCGACTGAAACTGTTATATTTTCGAATGTAACTATAATCACTTATTTGCCGCACATTATTAATTCTAGTATTTCACATTTTGTAACTAACTTTACGACGCGAGAGATTCTGTAGAACTGCGCGACGTGTAACCCGTGAATGATTCTCTTAAACTGAGCGACGTGTAACTTGTGAATGATTCTGTAGAACTGTGCGTTACCCGTCTCTGGCACGGAATTTATACTCCCTCACCCCGATATGCCTAAAGATTATAATCGAGCTGCTATTGGTTAATAAAACGCGCCAACATTAGCGTCTATTTTTATATCCAATCAAAATTACGAACATATATGCTCTAGGGAAAATATTCCCTCCATTTCTAAAGAAAGGCACACTACTCTGACGTCATTTGTTTGTCTCTTCTAATTAATAAACAACTCACCCCCTCGGTACATTGTTACCCGCTCCTATTGTCAGTTTCAGTGAGGCCGTGTAAACTTATTTCCTAACAATGCTTATAATTAACAAACATCTCAAATCATTGTCATACAATAATGCTAATTTACACTACAATCACTCTGGCATTTACAGTGTTGTGATAGAACATACTGTCTCACCTTGAAGAAATAGATACCGATTACGGTGATCTACCATATCATTGTGTGGTACGATGGTTTAGTCGTGCTAAAGTGCTCGACAGATCTTTTTGAGCTGAGAGATGCAATTGGATTATTTTTGGAGATGAAAGATAAACCGATACCCGAGTTGAAAAATGAGGAATAGGTGTCTGCTTTGACCTTCCTGCAGACATTACTAACATTTAAATGTCCTAAATACACGCATATTTCTACAAGGAAAAGATGACATCATAACCAATCTCTTTGGCAGAGTAAATGCCTTCAAAATCAAACTATCTTTGTGGGGGAGTCAGTTGCGTGATAAGAACACTTGTCATTTTACAATTCTACCTTCGTGTACAAGACCGTCCCCTTGCAAAAGTTTGAAGAATGTACACAGGCGTTAAAACAGCCGAGTGTAGAATTTCAATGTAGACTTCAAGAGATGGATAAACTTATTCAACTTTTCCATGTCTTTGTTGTACCAATGTCCGTCAACTATACTAATGTAGATAGTGAATACCAGCTAGAAATCATTGATGTGCAAAACGACGTAGAACTCCAGGATAAATTTAGAAATAAATTTAAATTTCGGGATTTTGATAAAAGTTATCGCCAGCGAAGATTTCCCCGCCTGCATAAACTTGCTGTCAGAATATTATGTATGTCTGGGACCACGTGCTTATGCGGACAGGCATTTTCACTCATGAAGATCACGAAATCTCTCTACATATTTCAACTGTTGGACTGTAGTCTGCAATCTATCCTTCACTTCTCAGTTACACGAAAAATGACACGTAATCTTGAAAAGTTAGTATCGGTAAAGCGAATCCAGAAGCCAAGAAAAAAGTCAAGTGCTAGTGAATAGGAGACATAAATGTTTTAATTTGCTGAAGTTGGCTATAACGAATTCATATGTACAGTTTAGTTTATTATTTAGGGAAATGCCTGTTTATCTGTTATATTGCAATTAAAACCACAGTTATTTTTGCACAGATAGGTTTAGGGAAAGAGCATGTAATGTTTAGTTCACTTGGTTGTTTATTATCATCACATCACACAATAGTTATTAGTTTGCTTTTTTGTAATTCATTATCTGAAAATAAGATTAATAAACGCTCATTTGACAATTAGTATGCTTTCGATATGAAAAACACGTTTGTTAGATATACTATAAAAGAAATCAATACACTTACACAGGCTGTATTTGATGGAGAATAAATATTGAATGTAGTTGATTAATATTTATTAGTTTACATAGCTGTGGCCTTTATTTTCGGGTAGTAATTTAGTTAATGATTGTTAAAAAAGGAGCAATTGGTACTAAACATAACGCTGAAATAACTATTGAATATAGAATCTCTATCTTCTGTGTATTACATGACTAAATTCAACATGTTTGACGCGCTCGGTTTGTTTACTAATTTGCCAGAGAAAATGTATGTTTACATATTTTAAATTGTAATCTAAGCTCTAGGATTAAACGAAAAGATAGACTTGTGTATGATGATATGCTATTATATTATGTGTAAGTATAAGGGATTCAGAAACCACTTGAAATGGCTGTGGTAGTAGACCGCCACTGAGCCGGTTTCAACTCCCCTGTCGTGCCTTGGGATGATGACCTCTGGGCTAGAGCAACATCGGAAGGGAAGTAGCCATGGAAACCACAGGGAAACATATCCCTCAGTTAAATACCACAAGTCGCTTCTTGTTTAAAATAAACTGTAGTAACAATCGTAGACAACCTACTAACAATATAGCAGTAAACTGCAGAACATCCGGCCTTCGCAGTGAAAATTTCTGTGCTGCAACTATTTAATTGTAATTTCAATATTTCATGTCTCGAAGTAGTTTCTATCAAGAATACGAGAATATTGTGAATACGAAATATTGGACATCTATTTCTACGTTCCTACGTATACGGTTCCTTGTTACGATCAGAACACCATAAAACTTGAAATAGGTATGTATTGGGACAGGAGACCCAGCATTCGGAATACGTCTTATGGGTTCTACTATGTTTATTTTAGTGTACAGTACCTATGTATTAAATAAAACGCTTTGGATCAGAGCATTGTTTAAAATTAAGTGCAGTCTAATGTGGATTGTTCAGATCCCTAGCCATTACTGCGATTTCTCATTGTAATTCTGCTTTCCCCTTTGAGGCTTTGACGTCCATTGTTCCAAAGTCTTGAATTTTTTGGCGCGATAAAATTATCTCCGTGTTAGTGCTTTTTTGTTGTTATTATATATGAGATACCCAAATGTTTGTTATAGTTATATGAGGGCAGATCGAAAAGTAACGCACAATAATTTTTTTACAAAAAAAGTTTAATAGTTAAAACAACAACAAAAAATCACAAATGAACTTACATCTTTTACCCAATTTTCGACATAGTCACCAAGTTTCTCAACACATTTCTCCCATCGTGATACCAGTATCAAAATGCCCTGTTCGTAGAAGTCCGTTTTCCTTGGAGTATAGCCATCTGCGGACTGCTGATTTCACTTCCGCGTCTGTCGCAAAGCGTTGGCCAGCCAGGAATATCTTGATGGGACCGATGGTACATCAAGATGATGAAAGTCCGATTGGCAAGTTCCGAACTGTATGGTGGGTGCTGGAGCACCTCCCAACCCAATTTGATGATTTTCTGACGAACAGCAGCAGCAACATGGGGGCGAGCATTGTCGTGAAGAATTTTGACATCGTCAGCATTCATGTTGTGGCATTTGTCACGAAGGGCACGACGCAACTTCACCAAAGCTTTCATGTATGCTGCAGCATTCACAGTGGTCCCGTGTTCAGCAAAGTCCATCAATACAACACCATGAATATCCCAGAACACTGTCACAAGTACTTTGAATTTTTTCTTCATTGGGGAACCAGCATGTTTCCACTCCACACTTACGTGCTTGGTTTCGGGCGTGTAGTGGTATGCTCACGCCTCTTTACCAGTGATGACTCCTTTCAGAAAGTCATGCCCTTCTGCGGTGTACCGCGTTAGGTGATCCAGGCTCGTCACCATTCGCTGGCCCTTGTGGTTTTCCATCAGGTTCTTAGGCACCCAGCGAGCACTAACTCTACGAAATTTCAACGCCTCATGAACAATATCGTACACTGCACCATAGGAAATGTTGAACTGTTGCGATA
Organism: Deroplatys truncata; assembly: GCA_030765065.1. Lineage (NCBI taxonomy): Eukaryota > Metazoa > Arthropoda > Insecta > Mantodea > Mantidae > Deroplatys > Deroplatys truncata. The sequence continues at coordinate 52,718,455 of CM060975.1, read as the reverse complement.
AGGTTCGCAGTTGCACACGTCAGTAGTTCAAAATTGCCGCCTCAATGCCCCTGACATTCTGCGGGGTTGCAGCTCCTCCCGGAGCATGGTGAATCACTAAGGTTCACATGGAAGAATGTACACCACCTAGAGACATTGCTACGGTCCATACAATCATCCCCATACACGCCACGCATGTCCCTGTGAATATCACTCGGTTTATGTCCTTTAGCCCACAAATATAGAACCACACCTCTCTGCTCTTCACACGTGGGCGAGAGTAACATGCGTGCCATCTTTGTTGCGTAGTTCACGCTTCTCTCGCTAGAGTTGCACATGAAACCAAAATACCCTCTGTAATGAAACATTCGAACTATGTCTGTGTGAAATTGCAACATTCCAGCTGCAACACCAAGGCAGAAAAAAATTATTGCGCGTTACTTTTCGATCCGCCCTCGTACTACAAACGAGGATGACGACGGATGTGGGTTTTCTTAAGGTAGTAAAATAAAGCGATAGTTATAATAAATAACGCATTAATGTAGTGTTGTAAACAGTACGTTAGGAATCCGCATGAGCATGACTAGATGTTGGCGAGTCTGATTGGAAAGGATGGACAGCGATCTCTTCCTACACGTCCTTCAGCATTCCTAAAAGAAAGTTATGGTTATTTTCCTGTCTTAATTTAGTAAAATATAATAATAATAATAATAATAATAATAATAATAATAATAATAATAATACAAACATACATACATAATATAGAAAAAGAACATCATGTAACAGAATGTTACTCATTTCCCACGTCTCATCGCTCGAACTTCCGTCCCAACATTCTAATTATTTACAAATGCTTCAATATTATGAAGTATTCACGTGCCTAGCCATTACTGCGATTTTTAGCCTTAATTCGAAAAATATAAAAAAGAATGGATAAAATAAGGTATATACGAAATATAACATTAATGTTCTATTATACACATACTTATCTCTCAACGGTTTAATTCTTTACGCATGCACAGTTCACCGTGATAGTGAATTATTGATATTTTGAATCCCTAGCCATTATGGCAGTTTCCCGCCTTAATTCGTAAAAGATCAATGTTCAATAAATAAAAATAAAAAGTAAGAAATAACTACAGAGAGCGTACCTATACAAGAATAAGCCACGTTTTAATTATTTACGCATATACGTATCTATAGCTAACGTAGGGGATACGCCCGAGGAGGAACTGGAACCAGAATTTTATGTAATAGCGTGAGACCCGAACTAGGTGTATTTGAAGTCAAATGTTTTCAAATGGCATGCTAACTTCTACGATTATTTGCAGGAAGTAATATATTACTTTGTTTTTTCTATGTCATTTAGCTTTGAAAATAGACTTACGTGGATCCCCCAGCATTGTTGTCGTGCCTTTCTCCAAATCTCGCCTCCCATCTCCCGTCCTTATATTTTTGTTCACTTAATACTTCCAAACTCAGAAACGAAACTGATTCTTCTGCGATAATGACAGAAACTAAAACTGTACATAACTGTTTTATTACCATTGAAAATTGCGGTATACTCTTGGTGGGAGAGCATAACTCGCAGTATGTCCAATATATTAATATATGTATTAATATATGAACTATGGTGATACTGATAATTATCTGGTGCTTTAGTTGTTAATCTTAAAGTGTTATTTTTATTTCTTGCCACGGCTGCTGTTATTTAGGTTTTTGGTAGAGCTTGTATAACTTGCCAGGGTGTGATACGGGAAGGAAGGTAAAAAGTAACAACTCTAACAATAGATTAAGTTAATGAAGAACACTATGCTTTAATGGCACACGAATTTACTGTCTTAGTAATACTCTACACAGTTACTTAAGTTAGTTGGAGCTGTAGAACGGTCGAGCCCTACCACGTTAGTAAGCCAAACTTGCGGTCGCTGAGCAATCAAGTATTTTATACGTGCTCTAGAAATAATTGTAGTATTTATCACACGTTCCTATGGACTTTTAAATTGATACCATTTCAATGTTCCTACTACATTATAAGAAGTAACTAATATCGCCTGCTTCTGAGAGCTTACATGTATCTTATTCACATCGCAGCACTTTATACTCAACCGCCCTGTCTGATGGAGACGCTAGAACTAACATTTCTCCCCTTGAAGATTTTAAACATATTCTTCCTTAAAATTTCATTGTCTGTCTTCGTTCAGCTTGGAACCTTCCAGAAGACTTAGCGGGCTATTGTTCTACGTTTGCAAACATGTGGCCTCTCTAAAAAATATGTTGTGTTCGCTTGTCGCCTTTTCTATTTCACAAAGACTCAAGGTCTGGCTTTTATGACCTTCCCCTACAAGTCCTTTTTTCCTGGGCCTTAATTCTAACACAAATATATGTTTGTCGGCTTTTAACAAGAATTCCACAGCTCCAGCTACACTTGCACATACATAAAACTTATGCCTTAACTTCTATTTATACAAAAAGTATTTTTCTTATTAATACTATTTCACATTATTATATATATGGCATATATAAGCATAGTTACTGTCTCAAAATAGAATCAGATTCAAACCGAGCAACTTCGCCTTTCTTTGCCGATGCTGTAACCCTGAGCTACAGAGACGGTACAGATCTGATTCAGGTATCCCAGTGAATCTCCAAGGCAATCTCAATTATTGTGAAATATAACTACCCTAAAAGCTCCTTTCAAGTTTGAAATACTTTTTAATTTCCGTACCTCTTAGAGTTTTTACACACGATAAATTTTTACGTAGAATTAAAGAAACTTCGCCCTTCGTCTGTGAATCAAGCTCCAGAACCTCTGAGCACACCTGTCATTCGACCGCATTGTCAGTTTCAGCCTTATTTGTGTAATATTAATTTGTACATCTCACTTTGTTAATGATTGGGAATCAATTTGAATGTAATTTAGTCTAGCAGCAAAGATCGACATTGGGTTGCAAGCATTTCCCGTGACCTATAGCAGTACGAAAGCAACTTAACAAAGGTGAACGTTACAAAAGGAAACTCTAAGGCAGACATGCACAAATGTGCTTTGCCAGAAGCTGGACTTAATAACCTTCCCCCAAACATCACAATGAGGGATCGTCATTCAGTTTTTTCATTTCACACTCACTTGTTTGCTTTATAAAGATGTGCACTGGAGAAAGCAAACATTTATATAAGGGACATTCAAATGAAACCTGGTCATTTGTGTAAAGTAACGGTAACGATTTTATTAACTCAAAAATAGTCGCCAAAACTGTTGGCACATTTATCCCACTGCGACACAAGCCGGTCGATTCCATCTTTGAAGAAACTAGTAGGGTGCTTTCGGATCCAGGCCTGGACCCATTCACACGCTTCGTCGTCCGTTGTGAATCGATGTCCGCGAATAGCTTGTTTTACAGGTCCATAAACATGAAAGTCACACGGTGAAAGGTCTGGACTGTACGGTGGATGTTCCAGCGTTTCCCATCAAAACTGCTGCAATGTCAGTGTGTGGGCGGGCATTATCATGCAGGAGAATAACGCCATTGGACAACATGCCTGGGCGTTTCGACTCGATGGCTCGTGTAAGGTTCTGTAAAGTGGCTTGATAACGCTGGGCATTGATGGTGGTTCCCCGTTCCAGGAACTCGACGAGCAGTGGGCCCTTGTGGTCAAAAAAGGACATCATGACCTTACCAGAACTGGTTTGCACGGCCTTTGATTTCTTTGGAGGTGGTGAAGTCGCATGTTTCCACTGCTTCCTCTGGCGTTTGCTTTCCGGTTCTTAATGGTGACACCATGTTTCGTCACCAGTGACAATATGCGACAGAAGTTCGTATTCCTTCTCATGATAACGTAGCCTATGACTCAAAGACAGCGCCATTCGAGTATTGCGCTGTTCGGCGGTCAATTGGTGGGGAACCCACTGCGCATAAACTTTTCGAAATTTTAAGTGTTGATGCATTATGGTGTAAATGGTGCCCACGCTAATACCCAGTAACCGATGGATCTTATCCACATGATCTGTGGTTGCCCAAGACTAAAGCAATCATTTCCACAATCATTTCAGGTCTGATGACACGATGAGCCTCTCCAGGACGAGCATCGTCTTCCAATAACTCGCACCCCTCAAGGAATATTTTGCGGCATTTCACCACACTTGAACAACACGGACTGTACTCACCGTACACAGCCTTCATCCGTCGATACACTTCACGGCCTCCAACTCCCTCCGCCGTTAAAAATCGAATCACTCCTCGTTGTTCCTGCTTACTCGCCTTCATATTCAGTAGTGGACGATAACTTGTGTGACCACCTTCTCTTCGGCGTGAAACCACACTGTCACTATGAAACGTCAAACGTTGCACACGCTGCAGTCGCTCTACCAATAGATGGTGCTACCATACACACAGTTACGTGGTGCCACCTTACGTGTAATGCAAAGTTAGACGCACTGACCAGGTTTCATTTGAATGCCCCTCATACATTTCCTAGTCTTTTCACCTTTCTCTAAAATCACATACTATAACGAAATAAATGGATAAGAACAGAAGGCAGCTCTAAGGCCATCCTTCTGGTACAACTGAACCATATGCAACAAGTATAGGTGAATCATTTATTAACAACTCAGCCTACAATCTAAGGTATAATAAATAAGATATATTATTTCCTTTCCAGGGGCATCACGAGACAATCAAACTCTTCAGACTTCAACAGTTGTTTACGTAGACACACAGGAATGCAAGACGAGATGGGGTCGAGTGGCTAAGGTTAAAAAAATGGGTGTTATAGACAGCATGGTTTGCGCCCGGGATCCCAAAGGCCTGGCTGGGACTTGTGATGTAAGTATCATCTGTCAATCCAATTATAAGGTACTTTAGCGAAATAAGCTTGACAAACTGTCAAAATATAGCTACCTCAGATGCAGAAACAATTGAAGAATAAGAGCTAGCTTTAGAAACTTCTTCAGTTTTTCCTTTCCTTTCTTTTTACTTTCTCTACTACGTATAGTAAGTAGGGGAATTATTGCAATCCACCCAAAAATTCGATACCGAGATTTCACCGGAAATACATGTTTTGAGACCCCCTGAATAAAAAAAAGCATTTTTGGAAACATATCCGTCTGCGTGTCTGTGAACAGCATAACTCAGAAACGAACAGTCGGATAAACACCAAACTTGGTATTTAGGTTCAGTATCTTTCAGCGATGCAACACGAAGGTTTTCAAAAAAATCCCCCACCCCAGATTACCCTTTACGTGGAACATTTTTCGAAAATTTTAATTTTCTCAGAAATAGCTCTAACGATTTTGATTAAAACAGCATATGTTTAAGATATTTTCATGAGAAATGAAATGTATATCTCGAATTTTCTGGGAATGTCTCCAAAAGTATTCTTCATTGTGAACTTTTGCATAACTGGTAAACCATAAGAGATAGACAAAATTTTACTACACATAAAATGTAGATCGCGTTAAAATACACAATTTATTTCATATACATTTTTGTTGTTGTGTGAACCATTTTCGAGATATTGCTTGTTATTCCCTTAAATTTTCCAATACTTATACTTTTTCTCAAATTCGTTATTCATTTTTTTGTCCTGGTAATGCAAAGAGAATGGAATACTCCACATAGCAACCAGCTCTTAAAATGTTCGTCTATAACTTAAAGTCTATCAATTCCCCTTGCATCTACAAGAAAATTAGCAATAAGATTAACATCTTGATTAACATGAAGCATATGGAGGATAAGCCTTTGTAAAAATAGTTTTTACAAGAGTAGAGAAAGCCATGTGAGTGTAACACATCAGGTTTTTAAAGTGAGCCTTGTTCTATAATATTCTGTATACGATAAAAATTCAATGTTTTGCTTTATTTATCACTCCTGGTTTTTCCAACAAAATTCCTTAAATATGTCATTTCTATTGCTTGTATTTTCTGTCTTATTTTGTCATTCACTATCCAGGTCATGCAGCAGTATTAAATATATTTAAGATTCTTTGATGATACTGTGCATCTTCTAATGATAGATGACAATTACACATTACAGGGTGATTCTGGTGGTCCTCTGCAGATTGTGTCAGAGGAAACATCTCAATATATTGTGGTGGGAATTACCAGTTATGGGACAAGTCTTTGTGGGGGCACTCAACCATCCCTCTACACCAGGGTCTACAGCTTCTTGGACTGGATAGAGAGCACTGTGTGGTCTTAAAATACTTAGATATAGGTGCTTGTTTGTGGAAAGTGTTACTGGAAGTTAATGCCATACCGAGTTAGATTCAGCTACTCAAAGTAAAATACAAAGGAACCAAAAGTATACTTACACTTTTCAGCAGTCTAAAGCTTTGAATATGTTCAAAATGTTCACCATAATGGTGCAGCCAATGTTGAGAAAGTAGTTCAGGTCTTATGGCAACAGCATTGCAACGTATTAAATAGTAGTATAATTGGCGCAACAGTTCTAGACATGTGAACATCTTAATGACAGCTATGAAGCGAGTTGCTTACCAGATCAGCAGGTGACCGTCGTCTGCATGCTGCAGGAGCGCGTGATATAGTCATTGTCAAATATCCGCACACAGGTTATGCACTGCACTGGTAAACTTATAGTTTATATACAGTATATTTAAGCCCACCGCTGTAAAAAGCGCTTAATATAAAAACCTGTCAAGCATCTGCTTCCAATTCTTCCACATCTGACAGCCCTTCCACTTCTGCGGAATCACATCATTGCCGTCATCACTGCTGTCGTTACTTTCTGCACCATTATCCTGGATGATAATTCTTTCTATTTGATTTCGTTTTCTTCCACTTGAACCCTGAACCTTTTATAATTTTTTCTGAGATTTGTAGCACCACCTTGAAAATTTATGCTGTCTTTCAGCTTAATGAGCAATCTGCTTATTGTTGGCACAGTTTTTTCTTCCACATAGAAATTGTGAATCGTGCGCCGAATGAGCGTATCGTCTATTTCTGTAATACGTTTAGGGACCTTATGTTTCTTCCTAGGTGTGTCCAATTATACTCTTTCATCCATGTGTTTTTTCTTATCTTTGAGAACTCTGGAAACGGAATTCAGTGAAATACCAGTTGCTTTGGCTACTCTTTATTTCACTCTCTTAAGGCTTTTGTGGAATTCGGGTGAACATATATTTTCTTCCTTCATCTCTGCTTCTTGCTTCATGAAGTCGAGGACATTTGTAATTTTTTCCTGCTTTGATATGTAATACCTTACACTTAACTTTGAAAACGAAGGAGCCATGGTTATAAATATAACAAATATAAAATAAGCACTATTTAGGTGCTGCTCTCTTTGAAATTACAACCAGATGCTGACACTTTCTATGCAGACTGTATGTGTTACGCACTGTGAGTAAGCAAAGGTATTATATCGCTTTCGTTGAGTAAGCTAAACATAAACCATTCCTAGGCTCGGCAGCTGGGGTGGCAATCAAGGTCACGATTCCAGAAGTTTTGCGCCAGTTATAGTAGTATTTATTTGTTTTTCTGTATATGGAGATAATTGTTTTCAACCCTAGCCATGTTCTGTTCTTTGCTAAGATTATTTGTCCCTTCTTTTATCTTTTCCATTTTAACTTAATTCATTTTGCACTTCACAAAACTTAGGCAACTAGCAAACACTATGGAAAGCTCTGTACATGATATGCATACAACTTGGCAACAATGGCATGGCTGTTCCATCTAATGTGCTGTCTACACTAGATTTCAAAAGTACGTATCTACCTAAATCTAATATTGTAAAAACAAAATACCAGTTGTGTTAAATATTATACATTTCCGCTATTACCCATAGGTGCATAATAATGTTTCTTTCTTTCGGATAAAGTTGAAATTAGTTTCAAAGTTGTATACAAATGTGTATGTAAAGTAAAAGGTATGGCTCACTACAGTATTTTCTCAACATTAGCAGCATCATAGCATCAAGACATTTTTTATTTTGGTGAACTATTGCATGAACAAAATTAATTATAGAGATTCTTTTGTTGTTTTATGTTGTATGCTCACTCTCAACTATGCACACATGTTTGGTAATGAAAGCTACTGCCTCTTTACAGACCACATAGTACTTTATATTGTTGGCACCATTCAATGAAGCTTTAAAAAGCTAAATACTAATAATCACTATTAATGTCATGTATACACCATTGGTCCCCTCTGTATGAAATCTTTTGGAGATTACTACCAAAGACATTAACATTAAAAATTCTACAGTTTCAAAAGAGAAGTTGGATAGTACATTCATGAAAGATACCTTGAATCTTGAAGCACCTATGCAAACTTCATTCACTCACAGAAAAAATATATATAACTAAAGTCTTTCATATACCATTATATTTTACAGAGAATTTAGTAGAAAAAAGTTCAAATCTAAAACGTTAGGAAAAAAAACAAACATTTACGGTTTGAAATATAAAGTAATATATAAATACATATCTGAAGCATTTAGGAAAAGAGGAAGGGCCTGAATGGCAAAACTTGTCTCATTTGATGGTCTAATGTTTCAAAAACATTTCCCCAATTAGCTATGGAGCATATGGACTGGAAGTTGCTTTAATTTTAATATCCTTTTTCCATTATTTAATTCTTATTTATAATTTTCTCAGGAAGTAATGCACGAAACTTTAAGCATTTAAAGAATTCCTTGGAATAAAGTTTTAAAAGAAGCTTTCTTAAATTTTTTATTTTGAAGAAAACCATTTAAGGACAATATTATTGATAGCAAAATTTAAAAAAGAGATAGAAATTAATGCATTCAAGTAAAGAAACCTCACTGTGACTGACCTAGTTCAGTCAGTAGAGCACATATCTGCTGTGGGAATGGTCATGGGTTTTATTCCAAGTTGAACTAGAAAACTTGTCTTTAGTCAGTAAGGTTATTTGTTATGTCCAGCATGTCATATATGAATGTAAGTGTGCTTGACTATGTGATACTACGAGGGCTGATCAAAAAAGACTGAGACTAATTTTTTCACAGATATTTATTACTCCATTTCAATGTTGACATGATCTTTTTCAAAGTAGTCCCCTTCTACTTGAGTGCACTTTTTATAGTGTCTCTGCCAGTCATCGAACACATGGTGCAGGCCATTCTTTGTCAGGTCTTTGGGAATCGCCTCACTTTTCTTCAGCACTGCTTCAGTGCTCTCATATCGAATGCCCCGGAGCTTTGCCTTCAGTAATGGGAATAAAAAGAAATCACAGGGGGTAAGACCGGGGCATTAAGGCGGATGCGGCACACAGGTAATGTTGAATTTAGGCAAAAAATCGTGGAGTTGATTTGCGACGTGAGGTCGCGCGTTGTCGTGATGAAGTCGCCACCCATTCCGATGATGTTCTGGACGTTTCCTTGTAATGTGCTTCCTCAGTGTAGCCAATACTGACATGTAGTAGCTGCTGTAACAGTAGTGTGAGGGGGGAACTGCATGCTGGTAAATCATTCCATTCCGAAACACCAGGCCCACCTTGCTTAGCACAGAGGACTCGCCCTTCTTTGAAGTCCTTGAACCACCTAAACACCGTTGCACGAGGTAGCGCATCTTCACCGTATGCTTGCTTCAGCTTTTCGAAAGTTTCAAGGCTGTATGATTTAAACGAAAATAAAATTTTATTGCGCTGTATTGCTCCCCTCGTGTCACCTCCATTTTGTGGTATGCGAAATTCGAGTAGGGTCAACAATATACAGCATTACTAACAACCAACCGTTACGAGAGTGCTGTCACTTATGGAAATTATACATGAAACCCTACTCTTTTCAAGTATTTGTGGTAGAGAGATAAAAATATCAAGGAAACTACAGAAAAAAATCAGTCTCAGTCTTTATTGATCAGCCCTCGTAGTTATTTACTAATTCACATACTAATCACACTTCAAGGTTCCTGCTGGGCAGATATATGAGCACATACATATATAATGACAATTAATCTAGAGTAGGTGCTACAAATTCAATGAGTTAGAGAAGGAATGTTAGAGTACTGCACTTTACCCTTAAGTAAGATTTTACTTTGATTGTTTAACAGTGGTGTGTTGTTGAATAAAACATATTAATATACCTCTTCAGCTTTGATAAATGAGGTACATTTTCTTAATGAATTGCTGTATTAATACAAACAACACAGTGAAGTAATAAAACAGCAGTTAGGTAAACATTATCAGCTCTATGAAGTGCAACATACGTAATGGCCTAAATTAAAGTTTGTAATACTATTTATATTTTGTGGTAGCACATAACTGCAAAGCTCATCTTATCCTCAAAGATTATAGTTTACTAAAATTGATTATGTTGCCAATAGCAGTCAGTAACCTGTACATTATTTAAAAGCTCAAATTGTTTTTCTACACTTGTATATACGAGGGCTGATCAACCAAGACTGAGACTGATTTTTTTCACAGATGTTTATTACTCCAATTCAATGTTTACATGATCTTTTTCAAAGTAGTCCCCTCCTACTTCAATGCACTTTTTATAGCGTCTCTGCCAGTCCTTGAACACGTGCTGCAGATCATTCTTTGTCAGGTCCTTGAGAATCGCCTCACTTTTCTTGAGCACTGCTTCAGAGTTCTCAAATTGAATACCCCTAAGCTTTGCCTTTAGTGATGAGGATAAAAAAAGGTTACAGGGTGCAAGATCGGGGCTATAAGGTGGATGTGGTACACAGGTAATGTTGAATCGAGCCAGAAACTGCATGACTTGATTTGCGATGTGAGGACGTGCATTGTCGTGATGAAGTCGCCACCCAGTCCGAGAAAGCTCTGGTCGTTTCTTTGCAATGTGCTTCCTCAGTGTAGCCAATACTGACGTGTAGTATGCTGCTGTAACAGTAGTGTGAGGGGGAACTGCATGCTGGTAAATCATTCCATTACAGTCAAAAAATGTGATCACCATCACTTTCCCTGCAGATGCAACAACTTTTGCCTCTTTTGGTGTTGGAGAACCTGGCGATTTCCACACTGTGCTGGTTTGTTTTCCTTCAGGATCATAATGATGCAGCCATGACTCATCACCGGTGATAATCGATTTAAAAAAATGCATCACCTCCATTGTCTGGTATGCGAAATGCACGTAGGGTCTACAAAATAGAGCATTACTACCAACCTACCAATACGAGAGTGCTGCCGCCTACCAACATTATACATAAAAACCCGCTATTTTCAAATATTTATGTTACAGATACGAAACTATCACGGAAGCTACAGGAAAAAACAGTCTCAGTCTTTGTTGATCAGCCCTCGTATATGTGTTCATATTTATTGTTGTTCAGCATCTTGAACAAGAGATCGCTTTATTTAATTTGTACTATATGTAAATATTATTATTTTATTTATTAAATAAAACATTTGCAAATATTAAACTTTATTTTGCCTTGGCCAGTATATCCAAAATTCATAATTTAGTTGCCTAATCCATGATTAAATAAACCTTTATGAACAAGTAGTATTCAGTAATGGTTCTCTCTAATAAGTTGTTAAAGGGGACTAGTGTATTAATCAAAATCAACTTGCCTACAAACAAAACATACAACAGCTACATAAAACCAGTATTAAAATATGGATGTGAATTACTATTAACTGCAACCGACGAAAAAATTAATATGATTGAGAAATATCAAAATCAGTGTTTAAGATTGAAGTCAGGAGCAGTGAAAACAACGTCAGTTAGTGCACTTTTTACTGGAACAAATAGTAACGCAATGAAAGCCAACACGGAAATACAAGCTGCACATTTATATGTAAAATTAGAATTAAACCCAAGCAAACATCAATGGTTTCAACAACTACCTACAGAATACAAGCTAAAAACACAGATTACAAACAAATCCTTTTTAGAGAAGAATTATAATTAACTAAATTTATCAGAAAAATGCACTCATCCTAGAACTAATCCAATGGATTTTATCAAGATAGTAAAAAATAAAGAGCTGACAGAGCAACTAAATAAGCAAGAAGACTCACCAGAAGTATGCAGAATTGCTACACTTCAACATCTACATAATCAATTACCTGAAACAGAGTGGCTTAGAATTTATACAGAAGGTTCTGCAGATAAATTGAGAAATAACGTGGGAGGTGGTATACACTGTAAATACTTTTCACATTATTTTACGTTGCCTAGACAATCTACAAACTTTGATGGTGATGTTGTTGCAATACAACGAGCATTAGAACAAATATACTACAGGACTGATATAAAAGAAAATAAAGTAGTTGTTCACACAGACTCAGTTTCTGCCATTCAAGCAATAGAACGATATGATAGTCCAGATGAATCTTATAATATTAAGGATGTGAGATCTTATTATAGATTACTCCAAACAAAATTTCAACAGATAATATTACTGTGGATACCAGTACATGTGGGAGTGAATGGTAACGAGACTGCAGACTTTCTGGCCAAAAAGGGTGCAGTGTTATACTCAAAGCCTATAAAGTCTTATGAACTAGATATGAAACTAAAAAATGTCAAAATTAATGTAGAACAAAAATACCAGCATAATATGCAAAAGGAAATTACTAACAAAAATTACTCCAATATAAAAGAAATAGTACAAAAAATAAAAAATGTTCCAAGGAAACAAGACGTTGCTCACTTCAGATTAGCCACTAGACATGACAGTCTGGAGGAACATCTACATAGGTTTTGATTTTATGAATGACAAAGCATGTAAGATTTGCAATACTGACAAGATTTTAAATGGAGAACACTTACTAGAATGTCCAGAATTGAAGAAAGCTGTATCAGATGGGAAGATACACAAATTATATTGGCTAACAAGGGAAAAATTGATGGATCAAAATCCTGCACATTAGATCAACCACTTGCCTATAATTGAAACTGACTGGCTTATCTCATAATCAATATTTGGTTTTTTAAGCTTGAATGACAAATTAATTATTTTCTTTCTTCTCCCCCATTCTTTATGAAATTATTGTACAATGTTCTTGAAGATTTTTATGGTAAAACCTCCCCTTTACCTCTTATAATTTCTTATAGCCCTGGCTATTCCTAATGATAGATGAAAACTCCCCTGATAGTCACGCTAAAGGATGTGAAACATTGGCCTGACTTCCTTAACCTCCTTCTGATAGTATTGCAAGACCTGGAAGTACTGCATAGCCTACAAGTACCCTTTGGCGGTGAAACAATCATCCGTCAGAATGATCAAGCAACTTTTTTTATAGAGTAGGTGAAATCTTAAACCTTTGTAGCTTCTCTTTGATCATATAATTATTTAATAACATAAAAGCTACATAGTTTTCTCGTAATAAAGAAACATTTACCATATAAAATGAAATAGAGGTGAAGCTGGTGATAATGGAGATTTCACACTCCCAGGCCACCAAATTAACCTCCAGGAAAAGATACGAGGTACGTCCAGAAAGTAAGTTCCGTTTGGTAATAAAATTAAATTGTGTACAGATACAGAAAAATTATTTATTGCACAAAATTCTACAACTCTTAAACTACTTTTCCACATAACTGCCGAAATTTTGCAGGCATTGGTCATAGCGTGGCACAAGTTTTTGTATACCTTCTTCATGGAAATTTGCCGCCTGTGTCTTCAACCAGTTGGAAACATTTTCTTTCAGCTCTTCGTCATTGTTGAAGTGTTGACCGCCAAGGAAAGACTTGAGATGTAAGAACAGATGAAAGTCGCTAGGAGCGAGGTCAGGGCTGTACGGAGGATGGTCAAACACGTCCCAGCCAAATCCCTGTAGGAGGTTTTGCGTCACATTTGCTGTGTGTGGTCGTGCGTTGTCGTGAAGAAAAACCACACCTTTTGACAGCAAACCTCGGCGCTTATTCTGTATTGCGCGGCGCAATTTCCTAAGTGTCTCGCAATAAACATCTGCTTTGATTGTTTGACCACGCGGTAAGAAATCAATGAGTAAGGTGCCCCTCCAGTCCCAGAAGTTTTAACATCCTTATAACCGGGTGGATCATACTGGACAATGAATGTAATGGGTGAAGTGATGCACAAATGAGCCGCAGATCCATTGAGCTTAAACATACCTGACATTCATCTTTTCAGAATAAAAAAAAGTTATCTGGATACCTCACCCTGAGATTCAAACTCAGGACTTCTTGAATGTGGGGCAGACATGCTACCCCCACACCAAATGGTACCGTGCTAGCCTCTAGTTTCCAAGGTCGCGGGTTCAAACCTGGAGAGGGCTATGGATTTGTTCGGGCGTAAAAATCCTTGGCATGGCTTCCTTCGAAAGGGAAGTACAGCCGGTGGTCCCGTGTCGTAGATTTATGGCACGTAAAAGAACCTCAAGTCTGATAAACAGGCCTCTGAGCAAAATTACTGGTCTTTCAAGCCCAATATGGAATGGGACGCTAAGGACCATAGTAGTTAAAGAGCGTCCATAAATAAAACTCAATTTAATTTACCCCCACACCACTAAGGTGGGCAATATAGGTTTTGTAAATACTTTTTAGTATTTAGTAATTTATGACCAAGAATTAGAAGTTGTATTCTACTCCATATCAATCAGAAAGAATAGGATTTTGTATGGTAAAAGATTTATAAAATTGTTTGAGTGGTTTTTGATTACCTTACATGCACACACATTTTCTGTCTTTATAAAAATATTGGTATAAACTATGATGTATTTTCACCTTGTCTGCTACTTACCTATAGCAAATAATACAGGAAGTAAGCATTCTCCAAAAATTTGACAGTGAGATTTCACTGAAACACATGTTTTGAGCTACCTTGAATCCAAAAATAAAAAGCCATTTTAGAAAAAATTGTCTGTGTGTCTGGGGGGAGGGAGAGAGCAAAACTAAATAAATGAAAATTTGGTTAAATATGAAACTTGGTATTTAAGTTCAACATCTTCAAATGATGCAACACTAAGACTTTCAAGAAAATCTCCCACCCCAAACTACCATTTATATGGAAAATTTTGAGACATTTTTTATTTTCAAAAATGCCTCTAATGATTTTGATTAAAATACCACACGTTTAAGATATTTGAATTATAAAATGAATATCTTAACTTTTCTGCTCTTTATTCTGAATGACTTCTACATAAATGGTAAGCCGTAGGAGATAGACAAAATCTTACTACACAAAAAATATAGATCGTATTAAAGGACATACTTTTTGCTAAATGAACTTTCTTGTGAGTAGGTAAATATAGAGAGAGCTGGGCCACCTTTTGCGTTTACATGGGAAAGGATAGGGAAAACGAGGTCGGATCGGGCGGTCCAAGGAGGAAAATGCGTTTATATGGGAGAGATAGGGAATACGACAGTATTAATAGAAATGTATGTTCAGAAAAAAAGGAGATGGCGACAACTGATAAGGTGTAGTAATAGAAACGTATGTATTTCCCCTCACTTCCCCTCTACCCCACCCCACAGTAGGAATAAAAAGCCGATTCTGAGCCACAGAAAGATGCCGAGAGGTGATAAGCTTCTTTGTTCTACGCCGACAAGCCCTCCGGCTCCCTTTGAGGCCTCACATGCCGCCAGGTCTCGTGTCGCTAGGCCCCGCCCCCTCTCTTTTGTGGCCTTACCTAATGCCGAATGGTCCTACCCCCCTCCCCCATGCGGTCTAGTCGTGTGCCGTGGCGTCCTGACTTGAGGGATTTGTTTTCTCGACGCTTGCCGCCCCTCGGCAAATCAATTAGGTAATGTTCGTCAAACATTTTTCAAAAAAAAAGAATTGTCATTTTATGAGTACTAAAGCATGCATATCTAAGGCTCCTCGAGCAATTAAGTTTTTTTTGATTAATTAATTGTATATGAATTGAGTCGAGCGCAAGTGCTCGTCTTCGTATAAGTAGCGCGCTCACGAGAACAGTCCGCAATGTAATGAAAACACTGCAACCTACTTCTGTCTGAGGATAACAGAAATGTCCATTAGCTGACAACGTTAGACGCTTTCACCACATTAATAGACTTTTAAGATTGCATTCCGGATCTGTATACATACATTAGCGAACAACAGCCGGGCATGTAATGAAAAACCCGCAACCTACTTCTGACTGATGATAACGGTAATGTCCATTAGCTGACAACGTTAGACGCTTTCACCACATTAATAGACTTTTAAGATTGCATCCTGGATCTGTATACATACATTAGCGCACAATGTCAGTAATTGTTTTCCTAAGTGCTCTGAAAAACCCGCAAACACTCAATGTAAATACCTTTTAGCCTGTAGAATTTCCATCACAAACTACATATGCTATTAAAAATAAAAATAAATACGGATAACATTATAGTTAAATATTATAAATGTTATTAAAAAATAAATGATTCGGTTAACATTATAGTTGAATACTATATATGTTATTAAAAAATAAATACGGTTAACATTATAGGTGAATATTACATACGTTATTAAAAATAAAAAATGGCCTCGCTGATCAATGAATACAATTAAATATGTTTTATTATTTAATTGTATATGAATTGACTTGCGCATTTTGGTTATTGCGCTGTGTCTCCCTAACGTTTCCAGATCTAGGATCGTTCCAGCTAGTTGCGCGCTTCTGCCATCTTCATTCTAAAGTAAAGTTATAGAACAATGAGATAAAAACTAATCAATTCTTTGGAATGCGCAGCGTCATTAGGGAATTGTTCCAAGTTATCAGGGATGCCTGGGGTCGAATCCTAGGAGTGATTACAAATTCAGATTCTAATAACTCAGAGGCTAATTACGATAAAGACGTCAAATAAAGTTTATTACATTAATGTCATTAGGTAGTTTCTTGTGGATGTATATTTGGGTAACTGGTGTCCAGGGTTCGAATACCGATAAAATGTAATTTAATTATAAATTTAATAACTCCTAAACTAATTAGGATAAAGATGCCAAATAAACTTTATTGCGTTTATGTTATTAGATAGTATCTTGTGGATGTGTAATTAGATACCTGAGTTCTGGGTTCGAACCTTAATTTTTAAATCACCAATATCCCAGAAACTAAGAGATGTAAAGGAGTGGACCAAAGCATGATTGATAACTTCTATACTGGGTGATTAATGCTGTATATAATTGCCAATCAGTTGTGCTTGGTTCGATTCCCCATCTTTTAATGACTTCCTTAATTTTCCTCTGTACACTAGAATATATCACTTAGATCGATGATGTACCCGCATACAGCTTGTTTAACATGTTGAGCTAATATCATAAATTATTTTGTTCCTGGTGTTCTGGGTTCAATGAACTTTACTTACAAATTTAATAACTCGTAATCTAATTTAGATAGACATGTCAAGGTAAACGCAAACAGAGTATCTAGTCCTTAAATATCGTTATCATGACAAATATTACTTCAAAGTACTCAGATCGAATCCCGAAGGGATGATTTCATATATCTTCAAGCCTATGGATCATATCAGGTTCTAATAAAGATTAAATGCTTGATGCTGATGTGGGGGAGCTAAAATACATTTATTAAAAAGTATTACCGGGTTCGATTTAAAAGCTTAGAATCTGTGTAACTATGGAAAAACTGCTTTTCTCGTGATTGTAGTGAAATATAATGGTCTTTCTGTAAGAAGATGGAAAGGAAGAATAGAAAAGGGAATGAAAACATGAGATAATGTAGTATATGCATGCATTTAACTAAATAAGGAGGAAAATCTTCTACGTTACCTTTTAAGCTTTTACTTTAAGTATTGTGATAATACAGCTGGAATTAACCTTGGTACAATAGGCGGTGGTGGTGGTGGTGGTGGTGATGGTGGTGGTGGTGGTGGTGGTGGTGGTGGTGGTAGGTTTTGAATTTGAAATATATGTCTGAATGAGCGTGTGAGAATGCTTCTCTTGCTGGTGTGACAGCATAAGCATGTAGTTATGAGACGAGTTTAAGCGTGTTTGATGCTGTCAGACATCCTGTCTCTAGGTGTGACGTCATAAACATCCTGCTTCTGGGCGTGAGGTTATATGGCTGAGATTAATACACGTTGAGCGATCATATACAGCTGGTTATGGAGCGAGGTTATGATTGATCTAAAAGGTTCATGCTCCCTCTATAAATATGTTACAGGGGAAAGGATGCTCTCCTGAAACATTAGGCATCTAGACAGAAATTGTTCACAGAGCCGGAGACGTCAGGACGGATGGGACAGACTCCAAGTTCAAATCTTTAAACGGTAGGGCCGCCCCCTTTTTGCCTATCATGTCTCCTGAACCACCCTTACAGCTTAACATTACGTTACAATGCCACGTAACCAGATTAACGACGGTCAGTAGCTCAGATCTTTGATTTTTTTGTGGTTTCCCCTGGTCTGCAGGCGAATGCCTGAGCACCGTATGCTACCACGTTTTTCATGTTGTATCATTCTATCTTAACCTACGTGCTTCTAAGGCACTCTGACTGGATTACCGTCGGCCACTCGCTCAGACCTTTGATTTTTTTCGTAGTTTTCCCTGGTCTGCATGCGAATGTCTGCTCAAAAAGATACTTGTCCCTTCCTCGGTTGGCGGTTAAGGAGTACGGTGTACGATTATATGAGGAATATATGGAAAACGGAGACAGTCGGTATTATAGACAGAAGCTGGTCCGCTTTTGCGTTTATATGGGAAAGGATAGGGAAAACGAGGGTAGATGCGACGGTTCAAGGAGGAAAATGCATTTATAGGGGAGAGATAGGGAATACCAGGACTGATGCTACGCTAGACGGTGTTGAAGGAGGGAATGCATCTTATATGAGAGAGGTAGGGGAATATGAGGAGAAGTGCTAGGCTAGTCAGGAAGGTCTGAATGACAGAGTATGCGTCTATATGGGAAAAGATAGGGAAAACGAAGGTAGGTGCTAGGTTGAGAGAGTCTTCAAGGAGGAAAATGCATTTATATGAGAGCGGTAGGGCATACGAGGAGAGGTGCTAGTCTAGACATGGTTTGAGGAGTAGAGTATACGTTTATATGGGAGAAATATGGAAAACGGGAGAGATACAAGGATAGACAGAGGTTGAAGGAGGAGGAATGTAGGTTTATACGGTAATATAGAGAGTAATTCGATTATAAGACTTTTCTCATCCAACGTTACAACACTTTTATATACTTATTTTCTAAACCTTACAAACTTTATATATGTTAAACAGTAGTGCGCGAGACGGAGAGGGACAAACTGTATATCGGTTTACAGTGAAGTATACGTCCTAACCTATTCCCACCTTGTTTGTTCTGGATCTTCTCATTCCTATCATCATCTAACGTAACCACGTAACAAGACGTAACACAACGTAACATAACAGCATGACAAGACGTCATACTAAGTAACATAAGCACATAACCACGCAACATCACGTGACATCTCGTAACCAGAAACGTCACACGACGTAACAACACGTAACCAAGTAACAAAACGTATTGTATTGAATCAATTCACAATTGCTAATTCCATTCATCTTTCATTTGTCTCTGATACATAAACAAATTGCAAAATGCAGAAGGACGAAAGTAATAAAAAGACTCAGGCAGTAAATTTTAAGAAAGAAGAGAAAGATATATGACCGACATTGTTTTAGGTTGGACGCAAGTAGGATATATAGAGGAGACCTGCCGCAGTTTTTTGGGCATATATGGGAAAGGATAGGGAAAACGAGGCTGGATGGGACGGTCCAAGGAGGAAAATGGGTTTATATGGGAGAGATAGGGAATACGACTGTAGTAATAGAAATGTATGTTCAGAACCAAAGGAGAAAACAGACTGGAAGTATTTACTAAATAAATTCGCGAGAGGAATGAAACATTAACTGATGAATGTTCGATCAAATGCATGCAAACATGAAGTCCCCGGTGTTATATGGTAGGGGTCAAAATGATCCTCTGGATGTTAGAGAGGGCAGGGAAAGGTTGGGGTGTCCTAGTGTTAATTAATAAATTAGAAAACTAGCAGTTCAGGGATTAACAAAGGTTTGGATCAATTCATATCTAAGAAACAGAACACAATGTATTGAAATAAATTACATAAATAAGAAAAATGAAACAATGAAAAAAATAAAATCACACTATGAACTATTAAACAGGAGGTTCCGCAAGGTTCTAAACCACGGCCATTCTTATTTTTGGTATATATGAATGATATATTTGAGCTGATTTAAGAAACAGTGGCTTAGCCATTCGATATGCAGACGACATGACATTAATAATTAAAGTCAAAACAATAATTGAAGTTGAGAAAAAGCAAATTCTATACTAAAACTAGTACAACAGCATTATGATAGTTTGGATATGGTATTAAATGTTAAAAAGACAGCCTGATGAATTCTGAATTAAAAAAGAGCTCTACAATTAGTAACAAAATAAAAATAGATAAGAAATGGAGAAATTATTCCAGAAACAAACTACAGTGACTTTATAGGCATGATAAATGACTAACAACTGAATTGGAAATCATACATATGGCACATTAATAAAAAAATAAATAAATAAAGGTATATATATATATAATGAAACATAAACAAGTAGACAGAGGGTCATCGATACACAGAAAACCAGGAGTTGTATGTACTGAGACCATAGATTAGTATAGGCAAACAACAAAGAAGTGAATTTATAGTGTAAATAGCCTAATATTTTTAAATATTATTATAGTAAAAGTATAGAACTTAATTATGTACTGAGTATTGAGAAATAAACGTTATTCATTATTCACTAATCTCAGATCACTGTAATTGTTTGAATCAATTCACAATTGCTAATGCCATTCATCTTTCATTTGTCTCTGATACAGAAACAAATTGCAAAATGGAGAAGGACGAAAGTAATAAAAAGACTCAGGCAGCAAATTTTAAGAAAGAAGAGAAAGATATATGACCGACATTGTTTTAGAACACAAATTAGTGTTGAAAATAAAATGACTGATAGCTCTGCTAAGCGTAAGGAAGAGACATGGAAATAAATTGTAAATGAGTACAATTCTAGGAAGATCATCCAGTGTGAATGAAAATCCCTGAAATGATATTACGAGAACATAAAGAAAAGAATGAAGCAAGCAAATGTCAATGACAAGGTGCGATTGTACAAAACTGGAGGCGTATGTATGTACCGCCTTTCTTAGACAATAGTAGCCAAATAACAATTGTTGCTCTTCTATTCAATCGCCAATGAGTTTGATGATGAAGTTGGATTCCATTCAGAAGTAATCACCACAGTGAAGGACATTGAAATAGTAAATCCAGATCCAACATGTCCTTCAGCAATTTTAATAACAGGTGAGGAATTTGAAGAAAGAGAAAGTGTAAAGGTGACGTCTGCAGTTCCCATACAGAACTTTCAACTCCATTGCCTGAAAAGCGCAAAGAAGGCATAAGGGAGGGTTTTTATGAGAGGAGGCTTGAGTGTTTGGAAGAAGAGTACACAGTGAAAATGAAGATCTTGAAATTGAAACAAGAAATGAAAGAATCTCAGAAAAATTAAGTGTTGTTAATAACTTATACAACCATAAATAATTTACAAGAAATGTAATGAAATAGGCAAGGAATAATAGGTATAAAGAAACTGTTAAGCAGATCTACTATGCTTTCATTTATTTGCACATACTCAAAGTATGGGATTACACTTTCGAGAAATATTGCAGAAATAGACATGAAAAAAATCTGATGTGTTACACTCACATGACTTTCTCTACTCTTGTACAATCTATTTTTTCAAACGCCTATTCTCCATATGCTTTATGTTAATCGAGATATCGAGATGTCAATCTTATTGCTAATTTTCTTGTAGATGCAAGTGGAATATGGTAGCTTTTAAGCGATGGTCAAATATTTTAACGCTGGTTGCTATGCGGCGCATTCCATTCTCTTTGCAAGTCCAGGACATAAAAACATGAATAACGAATTTGAGAAAAAGTATAAGTATGGAAAATTTAAGGGAATAAAAAGCAATATCTCGAAAACGGTTCACTCAACAAAAGAAATGTATATGACATAAGTTGTGTATTTTAACGCGATCTACATTTTTTGTGTAGTAAAATTTTGTCTATCTCTTATGGTTTACCAGTTATGCAAAAGTCGTTCTCCGCCTCCGTCTCGCGCACTACTGTTTAACATATATAAAGTTTGTAAGGTTTAGAAAATAAGTATATAAAAGTGTTGTAACGTAGGATGAGAAAAGTCTTATAATCGAATTACTCTCTACATTACCGTATAAACCTACATTCCTCCTCCTTCAACCTCTGTCTATCCTTGTATCTCTCCCGTTTTCCATATTTCTTCCATATAAACGTATACTCTACTCCTCAAACCATGTCTAGACTAGCACCTCTCCTCGTATGCCCTACCGCTCTCATATAAATGCATTTTCCTCCTTGAAGACTCTCTCAACCTAGCACCTACCTTCGTTTTCCCTATCTTTTCCCATATAGACGCATACTCTGTCATTCAGACCTTCCTGACTAGCCTAGCACTTCTGGTCATATTCCCCTACCTCTCTCATATAAGATGCATTCCCTCCTTCAACACCGTCTAGCCTAGCATCGACCCTCGTATTCCCTATCTCTCGCATATAAACGCCTACTCTATCATTCAAAACTCCTATCCTAATACCTCTCCTCGGTTCGCTATATCGCTCATATAAAACGCCATATTCTACCCTTCAAGTCCTGTTTAGTATACCATCTTTCCTGGTATTCCCTATCTCTCCCCTATAAATGAATTTTCCTCCTTGAACCGTCGCATCTACCCTCGTTTTCCCTATCCTTTCCCATATAAACGCAAAAGCGGACCAGCTTCTGTCTATAATACCGACTTTCTCCGTTTTCCATATATTCCTCATATAATCGTATACCGTACTCCTTAACCGCCAACCGAGGAAGCGACAAGTATCTTTTTGAGCAGACATTCGCATGCAGACCAGGGAAAACTACGAAAAAAATCAAAGGTCTGAGCGAGTGGCCGACGGTAATCCAGTCAGAGTGCCTTAGAAGCACGTAGGTTAAGATAGAATGATATAACATGAAAAACGTGGTAGCATACGGTGCTCAGGCATTCGCCTGCAGACCAGGGGAAACCACAAAAAAATCAAAGATCTGAGCGACTGACCGTCGTTAATCTGGTTACGTGGCATTGTAACGTAATGTTAAGCTGTAAGGGTGGTTCAGGAGACATGATAGGCAAAAAGGGGGCGGCCCTACCGTTTAAAGATTTGAACTTGGAGTCTGTCCCATCCGTCCTGACGTCTCCGGCTCTGTGAACAATTTCTGTCTAGATGCCTAATGTTTCAGGAGAGCATCCTTTCCCCTATAACATACTTATAGAGGGAGCATGAACCATTTAGATCAATCATAAACTCGCTCCATAACCAGCTGTATATGATCGCTCAACGTGTATTAATCTCAGCCATATAACCTCACGCCCAGAAGCAGGATGTTTATGACGTCACACCTAGAGACAGGATGTCTGACAGCATCAAACACGCTTAAACTCGTCTCATAACTACATGCTTATGCTGTCACACCAGCAAGAGAAGCATTCTCATACGCTCATTCAGACATATATTTCAAATTCAAAACCTACCACCACCACCACCACCACCACCACCACCACCACCACCACCACCACCACCACCACCACCACCACCTATTTTACCAAGGTTAATTCCAGCTGTATTATTACAATACTTAAAGTAAAAGCTTAAAAGGTAACGTAGAAGATTTTCCTCCTTATTTAGTTAAATGCATGCATATACTACATTATCTCATGTTTTCATTCCCTTTTCAATTCTTCCTTTCCATCTTCTCACAGAAAGACCATTACATTTCACTACAATCACGAGAAAAGCAGTTTTTCCATAGTTACACAGATTCTAAGCTTCTAAATCGAACCCGGTAATACTTTTTAATAAATGTATTTTAGCTCCCCCACATCAGCATCAAGCATTTAATCTTTATTAGAACCTGATATGATCCATAGGCTTGAAGATATATGAAATCATCCCTTCGGGATTCGATCTGAGTACTTTGAAGTAATATTTGTCATGATAACGATATTTAAGGACTAGATACTCTGTTTGCGTTTACCTTGACATGTCTATCTAAATTGGATTACGAGTTATTAAATTTGTAAGTAAAGTTCATTGAATCGGTATTCGAACCCAGAACACCAGGAACAAAATAATTTATGATATTAGCTCAACATGTTAAACAAGCTGTATGCGGGTACATCATCGATCTAAGTGATATATTCTAGTGTACAGAGGAAAATTAAGGAAGTCATTAAAAGATGGGGAATCGAACCAAGCACAACTGATTGGCAATTATATACAGCATTAATCACCCAGTATAGAACTTATCAATCATGCTTTGGTCCACTCCTTTACATCTCTTAATTTCTGAGATAATGGTGATTTAAAAATTAAGGATCGACCCCAGGACGTCAGGTATCTAATTACACATCCACAAGATACTATCTAATAACATAAACGCAATAAAGTTTATTTGGCGTCTTTATCTTGATTAGTTTAGGAGTTATTAAATTTATAATTAAATTACATTTTATCGGTATTCAAGCCCAGGACACCAGAAACAAAAATATTCACAATATTAGTTTGATATGTTAAAAAGAGCTGTATGCTGTTACAGCGTCAATCTAAGTGATATATTCTAGAGTATAGAGAAAAATTAAGTAAGTGATTGAAAGATCGGGATTCAAAATAAGGATAACTGATTGAAAATTATATACAGTATTAATTACCCATCACAGGAGCTATCAATCATGCTTTGGTCCATCCCTCTAGCTTTCTTAGTTTCCGAGATAATGGTGATTTAAAAATTAAGGATCGAACCCAGGACGTCAAGTATCTAATTATACATTCACAAGCTACTACCTAATAAAATAAACGCGATAAAGTTTATTTGGCGTCTTTATCGTAATTAGTTTAGGAGTTATTAAATTTATAATTAAATTACATTTTACCGGTATTCGAATCCGGGACACCAGAAACAAAATTATTTACAATATTAGTTTGATATGTTTAAAGGTGCTGCATGCAGTTACAGCATCAATCTAAGTGATATATTCTAGAGTATAGAGAAAAAATAAGTAAGTGATTGAAAGATCAGGATTCAAAATAAGGACAACTGATTGAAAATTATATACAGTATTAATTACACATCACAGGAGCTATCAATCATGCTTTGGTCCACTCCTCTACCTCGCTTAGTTTCCGAGATAATGACGATATAAAAATTAGGATCGAACCCAGAACGTGAGGTATCTAATTATACATTCCCAAGATACTACCTAATAACATAAACGCAATAGAGTTTATTTGGCGTCTTTATCTTAATTAGTTTAGGAGTTATTAAATTTATAATTAAATTACATTTTATCGGTATTCGAACCCTGGACACCAGGTACCCAAATATACACCACAAGAAACTACCTAATGACATTAATGTAATAAACTTTATTTGACGTCTTTATCGTAATTACCCTCTGAGTTATTAGAATCTGAATTTGTAATCACTCCTAGGATTCGACCCCAGGCATCCCTGATAACTTGGAACAATTCCCTAATGACGCTGCGCATTCTAAAGAATTGATTAGTTTTTATCTCATTTTTCTATAACTTTACTTTAGAATGAAGATGGTAGAAGCGCGGAACTTTACTTTAGAAGGTAGATGGCAGAAGCGCGCAACTAGCTGGAACGATCCTAGATCTGGAAACGTTAGGGAGACACAGCGCAATAACCAAAATGCGCAAGTCAATTCATAAACAATTAATTAATAAAAAATATTTAATTGTATTCATTGATCAGCGAGGCCATTTTTTATTTGTAATAACGTATGTAATATTCACCTATAATGTTAACCGTATTTATTTTTTAATAACATATATAGTATTCAACTATAATGTTAACCGAATCATTTATTTTTTTAATAACATTTATAATATTTAGCTATAATGTTATCCGTATTTATTTTTATTTTTAATAACATATTAGCTTGTGATGGAAATTCTACGGGATAAAAGGTATTTACATTGAGTGTCTGCGGGTTTTTCAGAGCACTTAGGAAAACAATTACTGACATTGTACGCTAATGTATGTATACAGATCCAGGATGCAATCTTAAAAGTCTATTAATGTGGTGAAGGCGTCTAACGTTGTCAGCTAATGGACATTACCGTTATCATCAGTCAGAAGTAGGTTGCGGGTTTTTCATTACATGCCCGGCTGTTGTTCGCTAATGTATGTATACAGATCCGGAATGCAATCTTAAAAGTCTATTAATGTGGTGAAAGCGTCTAACGTTGTCAGCTAATGGACATTTCTGTTATCCTCAGACAGAAGTAGGTTGCAGTGTTTTCATTACATTGCGGACTGTTCTCGTGAGCGCGCTACTTATACGAAGACGAGCACTTGCGCTCGACTCAATTCATATACAATTAATTAATCAAAAAAACTTAATTGCTCGAGGAGCCTTAGATATGCATGCTTTAGTACTCATAAAATGACAATCCTTTTTTTTTTTTCAAAAATGTTTGACGAACATTACCTAATTGATTTGCCGAGGGGCGGCAGGCGTCGAGAAAACAAATCCCTCAAGTCAGGACGCCACGGCACGCGACTAGACCGCATGGGGGAGGGGGGTAGGACCTTTCGGCATTAGGTAAGGCCACAAAGAGAGAGGGGGCGGGGCCTAGCGACATGAGATCTGGTGGCATGTGAGGCCTCAAAGGGAGCCGGCGGGCTTGTCGGCGTAGAACAAAGAAGCTTATCACCTGTCGGCATCTCTCTGTGGCTCAGAATCGGCTTTTTATTTCTACTGTGGGGTGGGGGAAGAGGGGAAGTGAGGGGAAATACATACATTTCTATTACTACACCTTATCAGTTGTCGCCATCTCCTTTGTTTCCGAACATACATTTCTATTAATACTGTCGTATTCCCTCTCTCTCCCATAAAAACGCATTTTCCTCCTTGGACCGCCCGATCCGACCTCGTTTTCCCTATCCTTTCCCATGTAAACGCAAAAAAGTGGCCCAGCTCTCTCTATATTTACCTATTCTTGTGGTGTTAACCGTTTCTGAGATAATGTTTGTTATTGGTTTGAATTTTCAAATACTTATGTGTTTTTAATTGTGAGTCGCTTTTTGTTTTTTTCATAGTCATGCATGGAATTTCAAAACCATCGGTTCTGCTTTTTAAAAAGCAGACTGTCTCAGCATGTGTCAAATACTGATGCTCTTTTTTATCCATTCAATTATTTCTCGTTGGACTGTGGTTATTGAAATTCCAAATACTCATTCAGGTCCAGTAAATGCACTTGCAGATTCTTTCCTTGCATGTTATGCCCAACCTCAAATTCGTTTTTTGTTCTTTGCTAGTAGTATCAGGTTATGAAGGCATGAAACCATGACCCATAACACTTATCTGAAAAGTTTTCCTCTGATTTACCATGAATCACTCATAAGAACAGCTTATTCAATTTGGGTTTTACAGTACACGGCTCGAACGTAAATTACATGGGCAGTACCAGAAGTACCCGACCTGACGTATAGATAGTGGTTGTTCACTGACGTGAATTGTTTGAGGATGCTCCCCTTAGGCGACTTCGGAGTATGTGGTACATCCATGATGGAGCACCGACATGTTTTGCTGCTACTATATACTTAATGTATACTTAGTTTGGAAATGTGCTTGGCAATTAGATCTTCTTAACCTCCTTCATCTGCTTCATCTTGTGGTAACCCACAGAGACCTAAACATACGGATATGGCCAGCTTCTATATAACCTAATCAGTTCGCATACAAGATACCTTGGTCGGATAGCCATTTTTGTTTACTTTTCCCTTTCCGCCATGTTGCAGATTTCGTGAAGCACTGTAAATACTCGCATTTCATTGGCTAAAGCCATCAAATCATTGTCAAATCTTTGATTGTTTAGAGCATGTCCTTATTTGCTTTCAAGACTTTCAAAGAGTTTAAAAATATTGGAAGCAATTTGACAAGAAAAGTTGTAAAGTTATGACAAATCTTGAAAGCTCTTGTAACGTATTCAATTTGACAAACATTTGATCGTGTACAAGGGACTTAAGAAAACATCTAAAGTGGAGATATGGTCCAAGAAGGATAGGTCGAGAAGGGCCTGTACCTTGGCCTCTACATCACCTGACCTCAATCCTTTGAATTTTTCTGTATGGGGTCACCTCAAAGGTGAGTGTGCAGCACTCCCGTTGATACCATTGAAGTACTGGAGCAGAGATGTGCGCATGCTTGTCAAGAATTCTGAGATGATACAGGGGGTGTGTGAAAGAATTTGAAACTCACTGCAGACACGAGTGCAGTATTGCATCCAGTTGCAAGGACGACACTTTGAACATCTCCTTTAACATTAATAATGACACTTATTAAACGAAAAGTCTACTTTTGAAATTCATTTGTACTGATTAAGACGAAGTTGCTTAATGAAGTCACTGGCGGCTTGTAATCACACATTTGCATTTATCTCGCACATGGTTCTTTTGCACACCCACTTTTACTGGAACTTTTTACTTTCTCTGCTACGTATAGTAAGTAGGGGAAGTATTGTATTCCACCCAAAAATTCGATACCGAGATTTCACCGGAAATATATGTTTTGAGGTGCACTGAATGCATATAAAGCATTTTTGGAAACATGTCCGTGTGTGTCTGTGTCTCTGAACAGCATAACTCAGAAACGAACAGTCGGATAAACACCAAACTTGGTATTTAGATTCAGTATCTTCCAGAGATGCGACACGAAGGTTTTCAAGAAAATCCCCCCACACCAGATTACCCTTTACATGGAACATTTTTCGAAAATTTTAATTTTCTCAAAAATGGCTCTAACGATTTTGAATAAAATGCCACAAGTTTAAGACATTTTTATGGCAAATGAATTGTATATCTCGAATTTTCTGGGAATGTCTCCAAAAGTATTCTTCATTGTGAAGGAATTTTACATAACTGGTAAACCATAAGAGATAGACAAAATTTTACTGCACCAAAAATGTAGATCGCGTTAAAATACACAATTGATGTCATATACATTTTTTTGTTGTTGAGTGAAGCATTTTCGAGATATTGCTTGTTATTCCCTTAAATTTTCCAATACTTATACTTTTTCTCAAATTCGTTATTCATTTTTTTGTCCTGGTAATGCAAAGAGAATGGAATGCTCCACATAGCAACTAGCTCTTAAAACATTTGACTGTCACTTAAAGCCTACCAATTCCCCTTGCACCTACAAGAAAATTAACAATAAGATTAACATCTCGATTAACATGAAGCATATGGAGTATAAGCGTTTGTAAAAATAGTTTGTACAAGAGTAGAGAAAGTCATTTCAGGTTGTGCTATTAATTATGTTACACTCTGCATTTATATTAGGTTTTACTGGTGCCTCCACCAGGTGTCATATTCATTTCTTCTTGGATTCATTGTACTTTATGTAATAATATTTCAAGAGGTCTGTTTCTACATATGGCATAATCTGTTTCTTATCTTTTAGATACTTCCAGAGGTAAAGATGATCAGTGTTAAATATACGAGTATCTTCCAATAAGTAAGTTTCCGTATTTTATAAAAAAACATTACACACATTTGATCATGTTGAATTAATTTTATTTTATTGCACAATTCTTCTGTTACTTTTCTACATAGTCAACATGCTTTTACAAGCATGTTTGGGGACGTGACACAAGTTTATCCAAGCCAGTGTTGTACCAGGTCGGGCCCTGTGCTCGTAACCACGTGTTCACTTCTGATTGATCATCGTTACGGTGGTAAAGTACTTACCTCCATGCTTACCTTTGAGTCAGGGAAACATGTGAAAATCACTTGGGAAAAGATCTGGTGAATACGGAGGATGCGAGAAAACTTCCCAGTTGAATCTTCTGAGCTCCGCCTGGGTCAAGGTTCAACTTGGAAGTTTTCTCGTATCCTCCGTATTCACCGGAGCTGCCGCAAGTGATTTTCACATGTTCCTCCAACTCAAAGGCAAGCACTTTTAACACCGATGATGAAGTCAAATCAGTGAACAGCTGGTTGCAAGCAAGGGACCCAACCTGGTACAACACTTGCTTGGATAAACTTGTGTCACGTCCCCAAACATGCTTAGAAAAACATGTTGACTATGTAGAAAAGTAACAGAAGGATTGTACAATTAAATAAAATTAATTCAACATGATCAATTGTGTGTAATGTTTTTTATAAAATAGGGAAACTTACTTATTGGACGTCCCTCGTAAAATAGACTTGCAAAACGTCTGTTTCTAGCAGTAAACTACTAATTAAATGCTAATTTTGTCCTTGGATTTTAAAAGTGGGCATAAGATTGAAATCATGAACTTATTTGGAGCTTAATGATAGTGTTTGAAATACATGTTGCATTCTTTACTGTTAGAGAGGAGATGCCCCATTAATATTGGCGAGTCGCTAGTAAATTTCAGTAAAGGGGTGGTTGTATGTCTCAAGGTACTTTCCTGCAGCATGATCAATCTCATTTCAAATGTTAGCCCATTAGTTGCATTACAATTCTGATAAAGATTAGTCATAGGTCCAATTTGTAGGCTACTTTGAATAGCATAATCATGTTCTGGAGTATAATAAAAGCCTGTTCTGTTGTTTTAAAGTGGAGTCTTTATGCCCTACATCTTCTAAGTCTTGTGTTTCATCTTCTGTAGACAGTTCAGCAGAGTTAGTTCAAGTAAATCTATTGTTGGCACTAGGAACTATAGATTCTCCTTTTCCCTGTCACTGAATTGCATTAAAGGAGCTATTTCTAGTAAAACAGACGAAAAATGATTCATTGTATACAGGGTGAATCACCTAAAACTTGCACCGCAAACATTTCGGAAATGTAAAGTGCTATTGATGTGCAGTTTTCACAGCATTGATTGATAGTCAGGGGCTCGTACATTTAGCCTATAAACAGATTTTAATAATACTCAAAAAGTGTATTTTTTGAGCAAACATACAATTTTTAAATGGAACAATGCCTAGTTACATCAACAGAATAAAGGTAGGGTAAATTAGAATGTCTATAGCCTTTTGCAGGATTGTAGTGAAATTGGTTTACAAGAAATCGTATTTTGAAACGTTTTCACCCCGACAATTGTTTGTCCCATTCAACCTGCTTAGTTGCTAGGTACGATGTTGATATGTTTGTTTGCATTGTGTTTTCTGTTCATTGTTTGCATTGCGACTTTCTGTTCAGTTAGTTTGTGACAGTTCAAGCAGTAAGTCGTGAGTGGAAGATGGGGTTTACTAATGCAGAAAAAGCCGACATGCTCCTGGTGTATGGAGAGTGTAGGAAGAATGCAGTTCGTTCCTGTAC
This sequence comes from Deroplatys truncata, assembly GCA_030765065.1. Lineage (NCBI taxonomy): Eukaryota > Metazoa > Arthropoda > Insecta > Mantodea > Mantidae > Deroplatys > Deroplatys truncata. The sequence continues at coordinate 52,687,201 of CM060975.1, read as the reverse complement.
GGTGTATGCAAAACGTATCCCAATAGACGTCAACCATCTCGGCAATTATTTATCAACCTCTTCAACCAATTACGTGAAAGTGGTACTGTAACACCTAGAAAACGTAACAGAAACAAACAAGTGACTCGAGAAGAGGCAGGAATTAATGTTTTGGTTGCCGTTGCAGTAGATCCGCAAATTAGTTCCTGCAGAATAGCACGTGGAAGTGACATAAGTCAGGCAAGTGTACTGCGCATTCTCCATCGATATAGATTCCATCCCCATCACATCTCTCTCCATCAAGAACTGCATGGAAACGATTTTGAGAACCGTGTTAACTTTTGTACATGGGCATTAAGAGATGATACTCCAGATTCATCATGCTTCTTGTTTAGTGATGAGGCAACATTTACTAATCATGGCCAGGTAAACCGCAGAAACATGCACTATTGGTCTGTTGACAATCCCCGTTTGCTTCGTCAGGTGGAACGTCAGCGTCCATGGAGTTTAAATGTGTGGTGTGGGATAGTGAACCCTCAGCTCATAGGCCCTTTGTTCATAGAAGGAGCAATGAACTCGCACAAGTATCGCAGCCTCCTGACAGACCATCTGCCACAGATGCTAGAAGACGTTCCTTTGCAGACTAGGGGGAACCTGGGGTACCAACATGATGGCTGACCAGCCCATAGTGCACGAAGTACTACAGCTTGTCTTAACGGATTGTTTCCAAATCGTTGGATTGGACGAAGAGGACCTGTACCTTGTCCGGCCCGTTCACCGGAACTGACTCCTTTAGACTTTTTTTCTGTGGGGAAGGCTAGAAGACACTGTCTACAAGGGTGTTCAAACTACACCAGACGATATGAAACGACGTATTACTGCTGCCTGCTCTGAAAGTTCCGCTGAAATGCTAGAATGTGTGCAGCAGTCTTTCCATAGCAGACTGGAAGCGTGTATTGAAGCTGCCGGTTGTCATTTTGAACACAACCTTTGAAGGGCTATGTTCTCTTTACTTGTAAGAATCCACAGAAGTATTGTAATTCCCGTTTGTTTTTCTTTAGTTTGTGCTACCACAGGTTGTGCAAGTGTCGGTGCGTAAAAGTTTCAAAATAAGATTTCTCGTAAACCACTTGCACTAGAATCTTGCAACAAACGCCACTGACTTCTAATTTACTCTACCTTTATTCTGTTGATGTAACTAGGCATTGATCCATTTAAAAAAAATTGTATGTTTGCTCAAAAAATACACTTTCTCAGTATTATTAAAATCTGTTTATAAGCTAAATGTACGAGCCCCTGACCACCAATTAATACTGTAAAAACTGCACATTAATAGCAATTTCCATTTCCGAAATATTTGCGGTGCAAGTTTTAGGTGATTCACCCTATATATTTGTTTATGTGACTGTTATTTTGGTTACATAAGAGTAGCCAATTAAAATCTAAGACAGCCATGGAGCATCCCACCTAGAACTGGTATATGGATAGACATACAGTGAAATATGTATTTTAATAATGAATTTATTTCTTGAAAATGTTTTTGTTCCATGTTTTAAAGATGATGAGCTTAAATGCTAAGTTTGGCATGTGTTTGATTTTTACTTTCTCTACTACGTATAGTAAGTAGGGGAAGTATTGTATTCCACCCAAAAATTCGATACCAAGATTTCACCGGAAATACATGTTTTGAGACCCCCTGGATGCAAAAAACGTATTTTTGAAAACATGTCCGTGTGTGTGTCTGTGAACAGCATAACTCAGAAACGAACTGTCGGATAAACATCAAACTTGGTATTTAGGTTCAGTATCTTCCAGAGATGCGACACGAAGGTTTTGAAGAAAATCCCCCCACCCCAGACTGTGTATTTTAACGCGATCTACATTTTTTGTGTAGTAAACGTTTGTCCATCTCTTATGGTTTACCAGTTATGCAAAAGTCGTTCACAATGAAGAATACTTTTGGGGACATTCCCAGAAAATTAAAAATATACATCTTATTTGTCATGAAAATATCTTAAATATATGCTATTTTAATCAAAATCGTTAGAGCCATTTTTGAGAACATTAAAATTTTCGAAAAAAGTTCCATTTAAAGGGTAGTCTGTGGTGGGGGATTTTTTTGAAAACCTTCGTATTGCATCTCTGGAAGATACTGAACCTAAATACCAGGTTTGGTGTTTACCCGACTGTTCGTTTCTGAGTTATGCTGTTCACACACACAGACAGATATACAGACACACACACACATAGACACACAAACACACACACGGACATGTTTCCAAAAATGCTTTTTTTGGATTCAGGGGGTCTCAAAACATTTATTTCCTGTGAAATCTCGGTAACGAATTTTTGGGTGAAATACAATACTTCCCCTACTTACTATACGTAATTAGAGAAAGTAAAAATAACTGGACTGTTTCTTTTATGACATCCAAGCAAAGAATAGGACTAAGAAATCTGGAAATTTGTTAAAAAATATGTGTTACATTCACATGATCTTCTCTAACCTCTATCACTTATTAGTGGGTATACAAGCTATTCTTATATAAGCTTCTACTTCATTTTAATCCAAATAAACCTTTGCAGGAATAGCTACGTTACACATTTTGTTATAGATACAAAGGGATCAGCGATAGTCAAATGTTTAACTGGACACTACATGCTGACCTTAAATTCCATACTGTTTCACTGCAATCGCGAAAAACAACTGAATGTTGACGGACTTTGAAGAATGACCAAGTAATGAACAATTCCAACCATTAATAACGGATATCTCAGAAATGGCTTATGCCACAAAAAAACTTATTTGAAATAAATTGTGTCTTTTAAAAAGATCTACATTTCTTGTATAGTAAGCTTTTGTTTATGGCTTAACGTTTACAGCTATATAAAATTATAGATAATTCCTTCCGAATGAAGAGGACTTCACAGGCTGTTCCCAGAAAATTCAAGATGTACATTTTGTTTGTTATATGAATATCATTAATATACGGTGTTTTGATCAAAATCGTTATTATTATTTTTTAGAAAATCAAAAATTACTAAAACTCTTCCATGTAATGGGTAGTTTATGGTGGGGAAATTTTGTTGAAAATCTTCATGTCATATCTTGAAAGACGTTGAACTTAAATACCAAGTAAAACTGCTTTTTTTGGATTCAATGGGTCACAAAACATGTATTTCCGGTGAAATCTCGGTATCGAATCCTTTGGTGGAATATAGTACTTCCCCTACTTACTATATATGGTAGGGAAAGTAACAAGCTGCTTGGGATGCTAGGGGAATCTTAAAAAAATGGAATCACAAAAGGAATTAAAAGAAGCAAAAGTAGATTTAGTCATAACACCCGAAACAAGAAAAAGTTAAGAGGTTCTTTGGAATTAAAAGACTATATTATGTTATACAGCGGTGTATGAGGGCAGTCCCAGAAGTACCCGACCTGGCGTATAGATAGCAGTTGTTGTTCAAACAAATGACTATGGTAAAACGTACCAACCTTATAAAGCTTAAGTTTTAAGTTTGATGATGCTATGTTGTTTAGTAAATGTTTGGCAGCCATCAATAGTGAACTCTCTCAGCAAATTTGTAAACATGGATAAAACTGGCCATCGTTATGTGATACAATACTTTCATTTGAAAGGTCTTAGTCCAACTAATATTAAAGCTGGGCTAGATTCTACTCTGGGGGAGTTTGCTTCTTCGTTTACAACAGTAAAATATTGGGTGGCAGAGTTTAAACGAGGCCGTACGAGCTGCCAAGACGAACATCGCAGTGGTCGACCAAATGAGGTGACCGCGCCAGAAATTATGAAGAAAATGCATAAAATGGTATTGGATGATCATCAACTGAAAATGCGCGAGCTAGCAGACATCGTAGGCATTTCACAAAGTGCTGTACATCGCATACTGACTGAACATTTAGACATGAGAAAGCTGTGCGCAAGATGGGTGCCGCGTTTACTCACAATGGAACAAAAGCAGCATCGTGAGGATGTTTCAGTCGAGTGCTTGGCGATGTTTTGCTGCAATAAAACCGAGTTTTTGTGTTGATTCATAACCATGGATGAAACATCACTTCACACCTGAGGTGAAGGAACAGTCAAAGCAGTGGATTAAAGTGGAGAATTGGCTGCAAAGAAGAAGACAGTTCCAGCTGCAGGCAAGGTCATCGCGTCAGTTTTTTGGGATGCGCGTGGAATAAGTTTCATTGATTATCTTCAAAAAGGAAAAGCAATCAATGGGGAGTATTATGCAAACTTATTGCAGTGTTTAAATGATGAAATCAAGCAAAAACGGCCGCATTTAACGAAAAAGTAATTTTGTTTCATCAAGACAATGCACCAGTTCACACATCCATTATCGCCATGGCCAAAATCAATGAGTTAAAGTTCAAATTGCTTCCTCATGCACCCTATTCATCAGATTTAGCCCCATCTGATTATTTTCTCTTTCCAAAGTTGAAGGAATGGCTTGTTGGTAACAGATTTGCTAAGAATGAAGAGCTGGAGTTTGCAGTTGATGGCTATTTTGCATAACTCGACGGTTCTCACTATAAACAGGGTATCGAAGCAATTGGAAATCGCTGGGAAAAGTATATTCGAGCTGAAAGGAGACAAAAATTTTGTGTTTTCTTTGTTAGGTCGGGTACTTCTGGGACAGCCCTTGTAGATAAGGAAAAAAGGACTAATTGCAAATAACTAATCCATTGTCACAAACTAGGATTTATAAAACCATTGTTAAGTATAAGCTTAACTGTAATCTATGAAGGTATAAACGCAAATCGGTGCAATAAATAGTAAAGGTGTAGCAACATCTTGACATTTATCTGCACTGTACAGTTACAGGATACACTGCGCGTCCGTTCTGCAGTTTAGCACGAGAGCTCCGACCCATCTCCACAATCATTATATTCTTCTTGATCGTCGGCCCATTGCAGAGGTGTAACGTTTCCGTCAGGCCAGACTACATCCTCTATCCACAAGAGAAATGGGTATATTTTGGTGAGGATGTCAGGCTTATCTATGTCTCCACATGCAGCACCACCTCGTGAGATGACTCCGATGACTGTGAAGTGGGCGCTGGTATTCCTCACAGAAAGAGGACCTCCGGAGTCTCCCTGAAATGATAAAATCTCTTTTGAAATACTGTTGACATAACAATTGAAGTAAACGGAAGTTTTTAAACTCATCCATGGATCCATCGTTATGTTCCATCAGGCTGTTCTTTTTTATTACTTTCTCTACTACGTATAGTAAGTAGGGGAAGTATTGTATTCCACCCAAAAATTCGATACCCAGATTTCACCGAAAATACATGTTTTGAGAACCCCTGAATCCAAAAAAAGCATTTTTGGAAACATGTCCGTGTGTGTGTCTGTCTGTGAACAGCATAACTCAGAAACGAACAGTCGGATAAACACCAAACTTGGTGTTTAGGTTCAGTATCTTCCAAGGATGCGACACGAAGGTTTTCAAGGAAATCCCCCCACCCCAGAGTACCCTTTACATGGAAGATTTCTCGAAAATTTTAATTTTCTCAAAAATGGCTCTAACGAATTTGATTAAAATATCATATGTTTAAGATATTTATATGACAAATAAAATGTATATCTTGAATTTCCTGGGAATGTCACCAAAAGTATTCTTCATTGTGAACGACTTTTGCATAACTGGTAAACCATAAGAGATAGACAAAATTTTACTACACAAAAAATGTAGATCGCGTTAAAATACACAATTTATGTCATATATATTTTTTAGTTGAGTGAACCATTTTCGAGATATTACTTGTTATTCCCTTAAATTTTTCAATACTTATTTTCTCAAATGGGAATTCGTTATTCATTTTTTTGTCTTGGATATGCAAAGAGTATTAATCTGTGGCAAAGGGAATGGTGCTGCACCTAGCAACCAGCTATTAAGAGATATGTATGTGCTTAAAGGCTACTGTATTTCTATATTGCCCTTGTAAATATATATTCCCCTTACATCTGCAAGAAAATTAGCAATAAGATAGTCTGCAAATGTTTATCTCGATTAGCATGAAGTAGATGGAGAATAAGCGTTTGTATAAATAGTTTGTACAAGAGTAGAGAAAGTCATGTGAGTGTAACACATCAGATTTTTTTCTCTACTACACATCTACTGTATTCCACCGAAAGTCGAAATTTCACCGAAAATACACGCTTTAGGGCCTCTGAAACCAAAAAGGGTTGTTAGAAAAATGTCTCTCTCTGTGTGTGTCTATGAATAACGTAACTCAAAAACGAAAAGTTGGATAAATACCAAACTTTGTATTTAGGTTCCAGTGGCGTAGCTTCATACTGTGTTCTGGGTATACTAGATTTTAAAAATTAAATTTAGAATTTTTTTAAATGATGCACAAATTTCCACAAGTTAGTGTTTCATAAAATAGTGTGAATTCTCCATTCCAATTCGATTATTATTATTATTTATTTATTTCAATAGCCATTAGCATCACTATTAATTTCCGAAATCGACTGAACATACATTTTAAACTAAACTATATTATAAAAATCTGATGTGTTACACTCACATGACTTTCTCTACTCTTGTAAAAACTATTTTTACAAACGCTTATTCTCCATATGCTTCATGTTAATCGAGATGCTAATCTTATTGCTAATTTTCTTGTAGATGCAAGGGGAATTGGTAGGCTTTAAGCGATAGTCAAATATTTTAACGCTGGTTGCTATGTGGAGTATTCCATTCTCTTTGCATGTCCGGGACAAAAAAAATGAATAACGAATTTGAGAAAAGTATAAGTATTGGAAAATTTAAGGGAATAACAAGCAATATCTTGAAAATGGTTCACTCAACAAAAAAATGTATATGACATAAATTGTGTATTTTAACGAGATCTACATTTTTTGTGTAGTAAAATATTGTCTATCTCTCTTGGTTTACCAGTTATGCAAAAGTCCTTCACAATGAAGAATACTTTTGGAGACATTCCCAGAAAATTCGAGACATACATTTCATTTGTCATGAAAATATCTTAATCATATGATATTATAATCAAAGTCGTTAGAGTCATTTTTGAGAAAATTAAAATTTTCGAAAAATCTTCCATGTAAAGGGTAATCTGGGGTGGAGGATTTTCTTGAAAACCATCGTTTCGCATCTCTGGAAGATACTGAACCTAAATATCAAGTTTGGTGTTTATCCGACTGTTCGTTTCTGAGTTATGCTGTTCACAGACACACACAGACAGACACACAGACAGACACACACACGGACATGTTTCCAAAAATGATTTTTTTTGGATTCAGGGGGTCTCAAAACATGTATTTCCGGTGAAATCTCGGTATCGAATTTTTGGGTGGAATACAATACTTCCCCTACTTACTATACGTAGTAGAGAAAGTAAAAATAGCAATAGGTGAAACTGTACAAAATGCTTACAAACCATTGTATGATTGTACATCATGAAAACAATGTGGGTACTCACTTAGATTTTCTGGTATATAAGCTCCAGTCGGCGATTTTATTCCAAGCTTTTCTTTCAATGTTTTTAATATTTGATATTGCTTTAATACCCCATTCCTTTTCCCCGACAAATAGTAAACATACGAAACAACACACTTTGTTATGAATGTAACAGTGAACCAATTAAATTTACTGTACCAGGATGTTTTAAATGTCTGTTTTCAGATTTTTTCTTGGAAGACTAATGCCAAGCTTAGGAATTGGTCTTTTGCCTTTAAGTTCACACTTTTTATCTAACAGAGTTGAAAACTTGGTTTTAAATAAGTAATTAATTAAATCGATGGAATTGTCCATATTTCTAAAATCATAAATAAGACACGCACAATGAAATCAATACACAGGTTTACGTATCATTAACATTTTACCGCATTGCACGGTTACACGCACATAATGCTGGTTCACCAATAACTGAGGAATTAAATGTTTATGTTACACTCCCTTGCACTACCCTTGCCTCCAACCCCTATTGTCCTGTTTCCGGACCTTGCAGAGAGCAGGTACACAGAGATTAAACGTGTTAAGTCTCTGCTGCTGCCTTTGTGCCCTTAATGCACAACAAAATATAGACATGTCTTCCTACAACGAGAGGTCGAAATTTAGTGGGAAAAGCTATATAAGCCCTCTCTTGATGATACTTGCATTCGCTCAGCCTTTCCAGTCTCTACTACACTTTGCTGCCGCATCATAAAATTTCGAATTTGCCTAAGTACGCAGCACTATAATCCTACACGAAATAGCATTAGGGGTTGGGACGTTGGGGTAAGCATCAGTGAAGGTGATTGTATTAATTAGCTTTTCATCACTTGTATTCTGAGGTTGTCTTTATTTATATGCTTAAAAATGTACTTAGTTTCTCGGCAATTTATTTAGGCAGACTCAGTCTCAAAGTCTACCCTTAAGCTAAGCCACTGTCAGGTTCAGTATCTTTCGAGTGGGGAGATGGCGAAGAGGAAACATCGCAGAGTCGTCGAGCCTGCTAAGGCAGAAACCTCCTCTTCTGCCGAGGGAACCTCACCGCAGTCGCTACAGCCGTGGCCGTCCTACGCCTCGGCCGCAGCTACGCCGCGACCGCGCCAGCAGTCGCCGCCTCACTCACCGACACCCACGCTGCCGATTCTGGGTGCTTCCCGGTCACCGCAGTGCCAGCCTGTACCTCATGGGAGGTACAGTGCTGTCATCAGAGGGGTCCCGAGGGGCCTGCCAGCAAGGCTAGCCGAGTAGAACGCCAGGCTCCCTGCCGACGCTGCTGTGCCTACGGGCACTGTGAGACGTCCTGCACAGCACAACCAAGGTGCCACTACCGTGGCGCCTCCAGCACCACTGCTTTGTGCCAGCATCACGACCTGCGCCACCGACGCCGCTACTGAACAACGTGTGGAGGAACGACTCATTTCACCGGTCAGGCGCTCTGCCCTCTGTATCCTCGCAGGAAGGCAACGCCGAAACCGCCTGTCTCTTCCACACCACAACAACCACAGCCACCTTCGGGTACATCACCAGTCACCGCAGAATCAACACCAGCACAGATGACACCACTTCAACCACAGCCACCTTCGGGTACATCACCAGTCACCGCAGAATCAACACCAGCACAGATGACACCACTTCAATCACAGCCACCATCGACTACATCAACAGACGTCATAGAACCCTCACCAGCACACTCAACCGAGAAGACGCGGGAAGCCATTCAGGATCTTCATGCTGAGTTCCTGAACATTGGTGCCCGCTTAGCCGCTCTGGAAGAGACCATAGCAGACATCACAGAGCAACTCAAAGGAATTTCAATTCTCCGAACACTCGTTGATGTTAACCATCAAGCCATCGGCGAGTTTCCGGACCGGCTAGAGAAAGTCTACGACCGCTTCTACGCCGTGGAGGACAAATTCGACAACATCACCATGCAGCCGAACGGAAGGAATCACCGTCACTAACCTTACCATTACCACCAGGAATTCTCTCTCATCCTCACCTTGAATTCGCCGCGGGGGTAGACTGGGCCTTGGTGAAGTCCTTACTACCCTGGTGACCGCACTGCGGCCCAGTTTCAACCGTCACATCGGAATGCGCGGGTGCTTTAGGCGGTACCGCAGCAAACCTTTCCCTCCAATCCGGTGGAGGAGTTTTTAGTGGGTATGCCGACGCTCGAAGAGTCCCACACTCTCAGTCCCGACTCCCATCGGGGCTGAGATAAGTGATTAAATCATTTTCTCCTCCACTCGAAAAAAAATCTTTCACAGATGGGACACGAAGCTTTTCAAGAAAATCCTCCCACGCAAACTACGGTTTACATGGAACATTTTTCGAAATTTTTTATTTTCTAAAACATGGCTCTAACGAGTTTGATTAAAATATCATATATTAATAGTAATTTACAATACGTGTTTCGCACAACATTTTATCTACTTTAGTTATGTAATGTCTATTTTTTAATTCACTTTGGTAAATTACATTTTTATTTCAGATGTAATACTAGGAATCACTGAAGCAGTACACTACATCGATACATAGTTGATATCTGTGTGTAGGGGCCATGCGTGGTTTGATAGATGGTTTGTTTGTTGCGGTTTTGTTTAAAACAGAAGAATACGAGTATTAAGTGAATTAAATAAACCTTGAAAACTGAATTCTGGCTAAGATATTGCAAACGCAGCTAATTCTCTAATAGACAGTTTAATTCCTAATAAATCCGGATTCAAAATATTGTTTAAAAATATTCTTGTCAATGTTTATAATAAATCAAATTGGTTGTATTTTGTTTATTATTTACATATGGTTCACAATACACAACCAGTTTCGTGATAAGAGTTACATTACGAAATTAGTTATGTGGTGAATAGATTTAGGTTTCTTTTTTTTTTCTTCTTTCTTTTTAGTATTGTAAAATCGATATTACGTAACTAAAGTAAGTAAAGCTTATTTACATGACAAATAAAAGTATATCTTGAATTTTTTGGGAATAGCCTAGGAAGTCCTCTTCATTTGGGAGAAATTTTGTATAATCTTGTATAACTGATAAACGTTAAACAATAGACGAAAATGTACTATAGAAAACATGTAGATATCTTTAAAACACCCAATTTATTTGAAATAAGTTTCTTTTTGTGGCATAAACCATTTCTGAGATATCCGTTATTAATGGTTCGAATTGTTCATTTCTTGGTCATTCTCTTGAAGTCCTGTCAACATTCAGTTGTTTCTATCGATCGCATGGAAAGAGTATGGCATTTTAAGGTATGATTGAGATTGCCTGCCTCTGTAACGTAACCCTCGTTTTACACATTTCTGCATGCCCTGAATTCTTCCTCTAGAATACTGTTAAGTTACTTTGTCACATTTTCTTTGAAGTTCCAGCTGTATACCTTGCTCAGTGTTTCTGAAACCTGTTCTTTTGTCTCAGGAGCTTCTGGTATTTTTAGTGCCTGTCCTTGCAAATGCATGTATTATTGTAGTTGCAATATTACTGAAATGATTCTGAATATATGAAATATCATAAAACAAAGCTGGTGAAATTATATCCTTCACCGAACGTGTAGCGGTAGTTTCTTCTCGTCAAAGACATTAATTACATTAACAACTTTGTCGTAATATTGTGCTTGGTATACTATAGCCTTTAGCTATGTCCCCACCGAGTTACAATTGGCTGTGGAGCCAAGGGAATACCAGGTTTCGTCCCCTTAAATATTTTGAATCTTGAGGGTGCCTTGCGAATTATTTTTTTCACGCTGGTAATAAAAGTATCAGTATCCGGAAAACAGGCTCTAAGTTCTTCCGCAACTCGGTAACGAGCATGTGCTAGACATGTTTAATGTATTGATGTGGTATAATGTTCAACGTGATATTTTGGCGTGTATGTGAGTGCATTGTCACGTTGGACACATTATTGCTTTGTTAGCGGGAGCATTGTTGATGTAATTCTTTCGGCTTGGGTTTTGAATTTCGTCCGACGTGGCATCTCTCCCCATCTCCCGGCCAGAGGTCGAGAGAGGAGGGTGGAAGTAAGATTTAGTAGTTTCTTTGTGTGGTGTATGGATATCGTGGCGTTAGTCTCTTAGTGGCCAGTGTCTGGCATGGAAGCGTGTGTGAAAGTATTTCCTTTAATCTTTTGTGTATGATGTAGGGGCAACGTGTTTAATATTCAATAAACCACAGGCAATGTGATTAATGTGAAAATCTGTGTATTTTTGTGATAATTATTCCACGCCTGCTCTGAAAAGTGTAGTTACGATCCTGGTCTTGTTGCCACTGATGCTATGCCTCCCAATGTTTATGCTGGGGTAACTAAAATGTAATATCTAGTTGTAAACCTTTTGGCCTCTCCCCGGTATATAACAATATTTGAAAAGTCGTTTGAGCTCTCTGTGACAAACGTTACATCTGATGGTTTTGCCATTTGTGCTGAAGTTTTCCCTGCCAAATTCTGCCACAAATGATGTTAATTGTGAATGATGCTTTTTATGTTTTATCCCTCTTTACTTTAGGCATATCGCCACAGTTTTCCACTGGTTTGTATCAGCGAATAAATAAACGGAACAGTCGCAACGAAACCGGCTGTTGTGAAGGGTAGGGGAGGACTGTGTACGTCACCTGTACTCCGTGATGTCTCAGCAATCGCCGCAAGCCAAGTCCTCCTTCTGCCGAGAAGTCAGGCCAAGTAATGCCGTGAGTATGACCGAGGAGGGTCGCCTGACAATGAATGCCAACTCACTCACGTTGACACTCTCGTACTTGTGGTGGCATGTCATAAAGCCACAAACTCAGTCCTTTGCTTAGTTTTGCCTATGTGTATTTCAGATAGCAGCTGGTAGAAATATTATAAGATAGTATACTTACTCTGCATGTAGCTCCTTCAACAGGGTTTATGGCGCACATCATCGTATTCTCTGCAAACCCTCTGGGAAGTGAATTCTTGTCAGATTGCCATTTCGAGCTACAGTCATCTGGATGCTCTACCCTAAGAAACGCCGAAAGAAGGTTCGCACTTGAACTGGACCCTGCAAAAAAATGTCCTATGTTACTATAACGTTCCTGTCTTGCTATTTAGAAACTTAAGAGATTTTTCAAAAAACTATAGTAGGCACAAAACTGAGCACACAGGGTGTGTCGGATACAGATTGGGTTGTAAAGAGAGGGGATTCGGCACCGATCCAGTGAATTCGGATATTGTACTGACGCCCCACGAGAAGGCATCCCGGGAGGGATGAGATGAAGGGAGACACGGGGCAGCGGAACCAGGAGTGACGGCACAGCAATTACAGGGTATCTACAGTTTCCAGATATAGACGCCCCGGCAGTCGGACAGGCAGACCGGGGACCCCGCCCCACACAGGTTTCAACGCTCCCTATGGGCGATCCTTATACCTGGGTAACCAGCCAGGGCTGAGACGAATAAAGTTCACAGAGAGCATCCTTTTCCCTGCCACGCTGCACCTAAACACCATCACCTACACTTTCAACCCTGAAATAGTTCAACGGGGTGAAGGATGAATGAAATAAAGCAATGGAACGAAATGGAGGGACAGGAAGTTCGTGGGATTAAGCACTCCCTGACACCCGGGAAAACCCCCTAAAGACACTGGGCCAGGGAAGGCGGTCGCCGGGCATCGAACGGACCTTCCGAATGCGACCACAGGTGTTACCGCGTGAGCCAGCCCGCTCGGTACCGGATACAGAGGTTACGGATGTGACGAACAGTTATTTTCGGGTAATGGTTATAACCGTCGCAGTTACAGTGCCTTAATGGTTACATGTAACGGTTAGCTGTAACTACGTTTCAGTATGAACGAGGTCGATACAGACTTACTTTGTATTTGGTGCAATCTATTGGGTTGTCTCATAAGTTCGTTTTGCTCACAAACTGAACCCTCTGACACTCAAGTTATCCTAGTTGCCTAACCACCCCTACGACTTGGAGCTCAACAACCAGACTCGCTATTGGATATGTCAGTGTGTTTGTGACTGACCTTGGATGGAACAGCGTGAACTTGGGTTTAAAAATTATGGAAAAAGCAAAAAGAAATATTTCCGACATCTTATGGTGTTTTACTATCGTAAGGGTAAAACCGCCTCACAATGCCAGCAGAAAATTTGTGCTGTCTACAGGGAAGCTGCAGTAACAAATCGAGGATTTCAAAAGTGGTTTAGTCGATTTCGAGCTGGGAATTTCTCCCTAAAAGACAAACCTTGATCTGGACGACAGTAGCAATAGAAAGCCGGTTTGAGCGCAGAGAGAGATGCCGACAAGCGATAAAGTTCTTTGTTCTACGCCGACAAGCCCCGCCCCCTCCCTTTGAGTGCTCACATGCCGCCAGGTCTCGTGTCGTTAGGCCCCGCCCCCTCTCGCTTTGTGTGCTCACCTAATGCCGACAGTGTCTGTGCTAACAGGTTCTACCCCCTCCCCCATGCGTTCTACTGTGGCGTCATGACTTGAGGGAATTGTTTTCTCGAGTCCTGCCGCCCCCCGGCAAATTAATTAGGTAATGTTCGTCAAACATTTTTTTTTATGACTACTAAGCCCTGCACATTGCATCCTCGAGCAATTAAGTTTTTTGAATAATGAATTGTTGACTGGAGCTTGAGTATAAGTAGTCTGCTCACGGGAACAGTCTGTCATGTAATGAAACACTGCAGCCTTCTTCTATCCGGGGAAAGCACTTGTCCATTAGCTGAACATGTTAGACGCTTTCAACACATTAATAGGCTTTTAAGTTTACATTCCGGATCTGTTTACATACATTAGCGAACGACCTACTTCCGCCTGGATGTAACGGTGACCTCTATTAGCTGACAACTTTAGACGCTTTCACCCCATTAGCGAACAATGTCAGTAATTGTTTTCCTAAGTGCTCTACAAACTCTCACCACTTCAGCTTTAGCGGGGAAATCGTATAAAAGCAGCAGCTTCTCCAATGATTTTCACAGTATCGTAAGAACACTGCGATCTAAGCACTCTGCAAACTTTATTCTTTCAACGTGGAAATTACATCGAACAGCATGTCTGGTAAGTTGTATCACCAATTCATCTTCATTAAAAAGTTAACTTATTACTTAGTACATTTAACTTATATTTGCGTTCTTGTTTTTAATGACGGTCCTTTATTTGTAAATAGCTGAGTATTCTAAAAGTTAATAGCTAGACAGTTGAATTTTTTCTGAAATGTGAACAGTTTAGTTAAGTATTCATTTTAGACAAGCTTATTCTACATTTAATAGCTAACTGCACGAATTCTCAAAAATGTGAACAATTTAGTTAAGTATTCATCTTGTTGAGTAATTATTATTCCAGATATTTAAATACAGGATTTCACAGAGTGAATTATATTCCTTTCTAGACAAAATACAATTACATGATTACCCTACGATTCGAATAAAGAATGTTCTGTATAAATATTCTTCCGATGGTAAGCGGCGGTATTCGATCCGAGGACTTCATGTTTGCATGCATTGATCGAACATTCATCAGTTAATGTTTCATTCCTCTTGTGCATTTTATTTAGTAAAAACTTCCAGTCTGTTTCCATCACATTAAAAATTAACGTTTTTGCTTTAGAATATTACAAAAAGTCTGTTGCGCGAATCATTCACTCTAACAAAGTAAATGTTTACATTATATTAAAACATTTAAATCGGGAAATATAGTACTTAATGAACTTCATTAGTGAATCAGAACCTCAATTATATTTACACATATCATTTTTATTATTATATTATACAGAAAAAGTTAATAATTTTGTAACTTTCAAATAAATGAAATTTAGTTATGCAACACATTCTCTAATAAAGAATATGTTTTTTCTCTTCCTAATGCAGAAAGTTTGACATCTCAACTTATCACATTGGCTGAGGGTAGCATTTACCCGACCGTTCAAAGACTACAAGATCTTCAGCCAGAGGAGCCTTATAATATAAAATCCATAAGAAAAATTGATACGAGATACGGTGCTAGAGTGGTTGCGGTTTTAGACAATAAGCAAGTGTTTCTTCCGACAAGATATTCAACCCTAACAAGCCAACAGTTGGATGAAATGCCAGGAAAGTTTCAAATGGTATATCATGGTGTAGTACCATCCGGCAAGTTTAAGACATGTAAATTGTCTTTTCTTCCTGTTAAGGTTTGTAGAAATAATTCAGCTATCCTTTCAAAGCTTCATTTAGAGTTACATTTGTTGAGTTTATAAATTCACACTTCACCAGGATAACATTCATCTAAAGTATACATCACTGTGTAAATAACGCTTAGGATGTAGTCTGGGCGAGGACCTGCAGAAAGAAGTTTAATAGTCTATTCACTGATTCTTTACCTCAAAGCAGATACCTACAGCAAGTTGCAAATAATTTCCATTAGGGTAGCAGTTGTCAAAGCATGCATCACTGTATTAAAACAAATATGTGTAAATAATGTCTAGATTGTAGTCTGAGTGATTTCGTGCAGAAAGAAGTTTAATACCACATTGCATTGATTCTCCGCATCGAAGTATATACCTACAACAAGCTACAAATAATGTGAATGTTTGTTACAGGAATGTCCAGATGAATGTAAATGAAGAGGAAGAATGAGATAGCTTAAAACAACATGAACAGAAATGTGATAGGAACATTCTCAACACGAAGAATTGCAGCACCGTCCAGCATGGAACATTCGAGTGTGTAGAATATAGCAATAATATATAAATTATGTACTCATTATTACTGCTATACATGCCAATACCATTGATTTCATAAATAATTTCATAATTGTTTAAAGAAGAATGTATTATCTTAAAACATTGATGCTACATGAAATCTAAACAAAAAAATTATTGAACTATTACTGAAAGAGACTTGAATAAATGGGAATCTAGAAGCCAGAACCATCTTAATATTGGACTGTATGATATGAGGTGTATAAAAAGATTAATAAAAATGAGGGCTATGTAATATAAACAACATTTATTTTTTATAAAACATTATCCTATTACATTCCTTCACAAAAAAAACCGAACATATTTCCTAAAGACAAAAGTGATAGTCTAGACCTTCTAAACATGCAGTTATAGGGGGAAAGGATGCTCTCCTGAAACATTAGCCCTCTAGAGAGAAGCATTTATAGGGGAGAGATAGGGAATACCAGGGCTGATGCTAGGCTAGTCAGATGCTAAAGGAGGGAGGGATATGCTTTATACGAGAGAGATAGGGAATACAAGGAAAGATGCTATACTAAACAGGACTTGAAGGGTAGAATATGGGCGATATAGCGAACCGAGGAGAGGTATTAGGATAGGAGTTTTGAATGATGGAGTAGGTCTTTATATGTGAGGGATAGGGAATACGAGGGTCGATGCTAGGCTAGACGGTGTTGAATGAGGGAATGCATCTTATATGAGAGAGGTAGGGGAATATGAGGAGAAGTGCTAGGCTAGTCGGGAAGGTCTGAATGAGAGAGTATACGTCTATATGGGAAAAGATAGGGAAAACGAAGGTAGGTGTTAGGTTGAGAGAGTCTTTAAGGAAGAAAATGCATTTATATGAGAGCAGTAGGGTATACGAGGAGAGATGCTAGTCTAGACATGGTTTGAGGATTAGAGTATACGTTTATATGGGAGAAATATGGAAAACGGGAGAGATACAAGGATAGACAGAGATTGAAGGAGGAGGAATGTAGGTTTATACTGTAATATAGAGAGTAATTCGATTATAAAACTTTTCTCATCCAGCCTTACAACACTTTTATATACTTATTTTCTAAACCTTACAAACTTTATATTTGTTAAACAGTAGTGCGCGAGACGAGAGGGACAAACAGTATATCGGTTTACAGTGAAGTATACGTCCTAACCTATTCCCACCTTGTTTGTTCTGGATCTTCTCATTGTCTATCATCTAACGTAACCACGTAACAAGACGTAACACAGGAAATCATACATATGGCACATTAAAAAAAATAAAGGTATATATAATGAAACATAAACAAGTAGACAGAGGGTCATCGATACATAGAAAACCAGGAGTTGTATGTACTGAGACCATAGATTAGTGTAGGCAAACAACAAAGAACTGAATTTATAGTGTAAATAGCCTAATATTTTCAAATATTATTATAGTCTAAAAGTATATAACTTAATTATGTATCGAGTATTGAGAAATAAACGTTATTCATTATTCACTAATCTCAGATCACTGCAATTGTATTGAATCAAATCACAATTGTTAATGCCATTCAACTTTCATTTGTCTCTGATACATAAACAAATTGCAAAATGGAGAAGGACGAAAGTAATAAAAAGACTCAGACAGCAAATTTTAAGAAAGAAGAGAAAGATATATGACCGACATTGTTTTGGAACACAAATTAGTGTTGAAAATAAAATGACTGATAGCTCTGCTAAGCGTAAGGAAGAGACATGGAAATAAATTGCAAATGAATATAATTCTAGGAAGATCATCCAGGGTGAATGAAAATCCCTGAAATGATATTATGAGAACATAAAGAAAAGAATGAAGCAAGCAAATGCCATTGACAAGGTACGATTGTACAAAACTGGAGGCGTATGTATGTACCGCCTTTCTTAGATAATAGTAGCCAAATAACAATTGTTGCTCTTCTATTCAATCGCCAATGAGTTTAATGATGAAGTTGGATTCCATTCAGAAGTAATCACCACAGTGAAGGACATTGAAATAGTAAATCCAGTTCCAACATGTCATTCAGCAATTTTAATAACAGGTAAGGAATTTGAAAAAAGAGAAAGTGTAAAGGTGGCGTCTGCAGTTCCCATACAGAACTTTCAACTCCATTGCCTGAAAAGAACAAAGATGGCATAAGATAGGGTTTTTATGAGAGGAGGCTTGAGTGTTTGGAAGAAGAGTACACAGTGAAAATGAAGATCTTGAAATTGGAACTAGAAATGAAAGAATCTCAGAAAAATTAAGCGTTGTTAATAACTTATACAAACATAAATATATTACAAAAAAGTAATGAAACAGGCAAGGAATAATATGGATAAAGAAACTGTTAAGCAGATCTACTACGGCACATTTTAATTTGCAAACAACGATTACATTTCAAAATGTTGGTATTCGGACGATCTAGTGTTAATTATGATAGGCACAGAAGTGTTTCTCAAAATCTAAAAACACATACCAATTTAAGATATCTATGTATTAATCTTTAGAGAGAAACTGTACTTTTACTCAAAGTGTTTAATAACTTTTAAAGCTAGAGAATGTCATTTAAAGTTTCCACCTCCCAAAAAATTCTGTTTTCTCAGAATTGCGCAATTTTCATTACACTCTGTTATTTATTTTCGTAACTATTCAAAAAATTGCATACGTGAGCTTTTTTCCCTTAATTGCATTCAGTTAATCATACCTTCCATAATACTTATACATTGCCTACGAGCTCAGGAGAAACATGGCAAGGCTACTTAATACTCCAAAAGTATCCCTTAAATTACTGGGGAATTCATGCGAACAGGAGTATTTCGGAAATGTTTAATGTCACAAAAATATTTATTTAAAATAAATTGTATTTATCTAATAAGATATTCATTTCTTCACCAGTAAGTTATTCAGATTCCCTGGAAATAAAGAAAACTTTATAGAACTTTTGATACGCATTTTATTTATTATACAAATATAGCTATTTTTCAGAAAATCAAATATAAGGAATCGCAGTCACTGGCATCTTTAAAGAGCGTCCAACTCCAGAATGAAATTTAGCATTTATCTGGCTTTTCTTATGATGTTACGCTGTTCACAGAGATTTACGAATTGCAAGACTATAAACACGTAAACATGTATATGCACAAGCGCGAGCGCACGCGCACACACACATATGTACGAAGCTCTTTGCTTTCGTTTACAGGACCTCAGAACATGCATTACGCTGCATGTCCCTAGCGTTTCCAGCTCTTGAATCGTTCCAGCTAGTGGAATGCCTCTACCATCTTCATGTCAACGATCTGTTACTCCGAATTAAAGTTTGGTGATCTGTATAGAACTACACAACTTGCATTACGATGCGTGTCCCTAGCGTTTCCAGCTCCTGAATCGTTCCAGCTAGTGGAATGCCTCTACCATCTTCATGTCAACAATCTGTCACTCTGAATTAAAGTTTGGTGATCTGTATAGACCTGTACAACATACATCACGTTATGTAACAACATGATCACGCTATGTAACAATATGTTCACGCTATGTAACAACATGATCACGCTATGTAACAACATGATCACGCTATGTAACAACATGATCACGCTATGTAACAATATGTTCACGCTATGTAACAACATGATCACGCTATGTAACAACATGATCACGCTATGTAACAACATGCATCACGCTATGTAACAACATGATCACGCCATGTAACAACATGATCACGCTATGTAACAACATGATCACGCTATGTAACAACATGTTCACGCTATGTAACAACATGATCACGCTATGTAACAACATGATCACGCTATGTAACAACATGCATCACGCTATGTAACAACATGATCACGCCATGTAACAACATGATCACGCTATGTAACAACATGATCACGCTATGTAACAGCATGTTCACGCTATGTAACAACATGATCACGCTATGTAACAACATGATCACGCTATGTAACAACATGCATCACGCTATGTAACAACATGATCTCGCCATGTAACAACATGATCACGCTATGTAACAACATGATCACGCTATGTAACAACATGATCACGCTATGTAACAACATGATCACGCTATGTAACAACATGATCACGCTATGTAACAAAATGATCACGCTATGTAACAACACGATCACGCTATGTAACAACACGATCACGCTATGTAACAACTGATCACGCTATGTAACAACATGATCACTCTATGTAACAACACGATCACGCCATGTAACAACTGATCACGCTATGTAACAACATGCTCAAGCTATGTAACAACTGATCACGCTATGTAACAACATGATCACGCTATGTAACAACCTGAGCACGCTATGTAAAAACCTAATCACGCTATGTAACAACTGATCACGCTATGTAACAACATGATCACGCTATGTAACAACATGTTCACGCTATGTAACAACATGATCACGCTATGTAACATAATGCTCAAGCTATGTAACAACATGATCACGCTATGTAACAAAACGATCACGCTATGTAACAACCTGAGCACGCTCTGTAACAACACGATCACGCTATGTAACAACATGTTCACGCTATGTAACAACATGATGACGCTATGTAACAACTGATCACGCTATGTAACAACATGTTCACGCTATGTAACAACCTGAGCACGCTATGTAACAACCTGAGCACGCTATGTAACAATACGATCACGCTATGTAACAACATGATCACGCTATGTAACAACCTGAGCACGCTATGTAACAACATGATCACGCTATGTAACAACATGAACACGCTATGTAACAATACGATCAAGTTATGTAACAACCTGAGCACGCTATGTAACAACATGAACACGCTATGTAACAACCTGAGCACGCTATGTAACAACCTGATCACGCTATGTAACAACATGTTCACGCTATGTAACACGATGACGCTATGTAACAACACGATCACGCTATGTAACAACCTGATTACGCTATGTAACATCTGATCACGCTATGTAACATGATCACGCTATGTAACAACCTGAGCACGCTATGTAACAACATGATCACGCTATGTAGCAACCTGATCACGCTGTGCAACAACATGTTCACGCTATGTAACAACTGATCACGCTATGTAACAACATGATCACGCTATGTAACAACCTGAGCACGCTATGTAACAACATGATCACGCTATGTAACAACATGTTCACGCTAAGTAACAACACGATCACGCTATGTAACAACACGATCACGCTATGTAACAACATGGACACGCTATGTAACAACTTGAACACGCTATGTAACAATACGATCAAGTTATGTAACAACCTGAGCACGCTATGTAACAACATGAGCACGCTATGTAACAACATGATCACGCTATGTAACAACATGAACACGCTATGTAACAACCTGAGCACGCTATGTAACAACCTGATCACGCTATGTAACAACATGTTGACGCTATATAACACGATGACGCTATGTAACAACACGATCACGCTATGTAACAACCTGATTACGCTATGTAACATCTGATCACGCTATGTAACAACATGATCACGCTATGTAACAACCTGAGCACGCTATGTAACAACATGATCACGCTATGTAACAACCTGATCACGCTGTGCAACAACATGTTCACGCTATGTAACAACTGATCACGCTATGTAACAACATGATCACGCTATGTAACAACCTGAGCACGCTATGTAACAACATGATCACGCTATGTAACAACATGTTCACGCTAAGTAACAACACGATCACGCTATGTAACAACACGATCACGCTATGTAACAACATGGACACGCTATGTAACAACATGAACACGCTATGTAACAATACGATCAAGTTATGTAACAACCTGAGCACGCTATGTAACAACATGATCACGCTATGTAACAACATGGACACGCTATGTAACAACCTGAGCACGCTTATGTAACAACATGATCACGCTATGTAACAACATGAACACGCTATGTAACAACATGAACACGCTATGTAACAACATGATCACGCTATGTAACAACCTGAGCACGCTATGTAACAACATGATCACGCTATGTAACAACCTGATCACGCTATGTAACAACATGATCACGCTATGTAACAACACGATCACGCTATGTAACAACATGATCACGCTATGTAACAACACGATCACTCTATGTAACAACCTGATCACGCTATGTAACAACCTGATCACGCTATGTAACAACATGATCACGCTATGTAACAATCTGATCACGCTATGTAACAACATGATCACGCTATGTAAATAGGGTGGACCATTTAAGTTGAGGCTATACAATATATCCAAAACTAAGCGTTGTAGAAAGAAATGTCTCTAATAAAACTTGATTGATATTATGGCGAAAGTAAATGCCGCTAGTCGTGTTTCGTTTGGAGGCCGTTATGAGGGTCATTTTGGGTCAATTAATTTTTTTAAATGGGAACCTACAATTAGGGTCCCATTTAAAAAGACCCTGAAATGCCCATCACCACGTCCTCCAAACGAAATACGACTAGCGGCATTTACTTTCGCCATAATATCAATCAAGTTTTATTAGAGACATTTCTTTCTACAACGCTTAGTTTTGGATATATTGTATAGCCTCAACTTAAATGGTCCACCCTATTTACATAGCGTGATCATGTTGTTACATAGCGTGATCAGGTTGTTACATAGAGTGATCGTGTTGTTACATAGCGTGATCATGTTGTTACATAGCGTGATCGTGTTGTTACATAGCGTGATCATGTTGTTACATAGCGTGATCAGGTTGTTACATAGCGTGATCATGTTGTTACATAGCGTGCTCAGGTTGTTACATAGCGTGATCATGTTGTTACATAGCGTGTTCATGTTGTTACATAGCGTGTTCATGTTGTTACATAGCGTGATCATGTTGTTACATAAGCGTGCTCAGGTTGTTACATAGCGTGTTCATGTTGTTACATAGCGTGATCATGTTGTTACATAGCGTGCTCAGGTTGTTACATAACTTGATCGTATTGTTACATAGCGTGTTCATGTTGTTACATAGCGTGTCCATGTTGTTACATAGCGTGTTCGTGTTGTTACATAGCGTGATCGTGTTGTTACTTAGCGTGAACATGTTGTTACATAGCGTGATCATGTTGTTACATAGCGTGCTCAGGTTGTTACATAGCGTGATCATGTTGTTACATAGCGTGATCAGTTGTTACATAGCGTGAACATGTTGTTGCATAGCGTGATCAGGTTGTTACATAGCGTGATCATGTTGTTACATAGCGTGCTCAGGTTGTTACATAGCGTGATCATGTTGTTACATAGCGTGATCAGATGTTACATAGCGTAATCAGGTTGTTACATAGCGTGATCGTGTTGTTACATAGCGTCATCGTGTTACATAGCGTGAACATGTTGTTACATAGCGTGATCAGGTTGTTACATAGCGTGCTCAGGTTGTTACATAGCGTGTTCATGTTGTTACATAGCGTGATCATGTTGTTACATAGCGTGCTCAGGTTGTTACATAGCGTGATCGTATTGTTACATAGCGTGTTCATGTTGTTACATAGCGTGATCATGTTGTTACATAGCGTGCTCAGGTTGTTACATAGCGTGATCATGTTGTTACATAGCGTGATCAGTTGTTACATAGCGTAATCATGTTGTTACATAGCGTGATCGTATTGTTACATAGCGTGCTCAGGTTGTTACATAGCGTGCTCAGGTTGTTACATAGCGTGAACATGTTGTTACATAGCGTGATCAGTTGTTACATAGCGTCATCATGTTGTTACATAGCGTGAACATGTTGTTACATAGCGTGATCGTGTTGTTACAGAGCGTGCTCAGGTTGTTACATAGCGTGATCGTTTTGTTACTTAGCGTGATCATGTTGTTACATAGCTTGAGCATGTTGTTACATAGCGTGATCATGTTGTTACATAGCGTGAACATGTTGTTACATAGCGTGATCATGTTGTTACATAGCGTGATCATGTTGTTACATAGCGTGAACATGTTGTTACATAGCGTGATCATGTTGTTACATAGCGTGATCATGTTGTTACATGGCGTGATCATGTTATTACATAGCGTGATGCATGTTGTTACATAGCGTGATCATGTTGTTACATAGCGTGATCATGTTGTTACATACCGTGAACATGTTGTTACATAGCGTGATCATGTTGTTACATAGCGTGATCATGTTGTTACATGGCGTGATCATGTTGTTACATAGCGTGATGCATGTTGTTACATAGCGTGATCATGTTGTTACATAGCGTGATCATGTTGTTACATTGCGTGAACATATTGTTACATAGCGTGATCATGTTGTTACATAACGTGATGTATGTTGTACAGGTCTATACAGATCACCAAACTTTAATTCAGAGTGACAGATTGTTGACATGAAGATGGTAGAGGCATTCCACTAGCTGGAACGATTCAGGAGCTGGAAACGCTAGGGACACGCATCGTAATGCAAGTTGTGTAGTTCTATACAGATCACCAAACTTTAATTCGGAGTAACAGATCGTTGACATGAAGATGGTAGAGGCATTCCACTAGCTGGAACGATTCAAGAGCTGGAAACGCTAGGGACATGCAGCGTAATGCATGTTCTGAGGTCCTGTAAACGAAAGCAAAGAGCTTCGTACATATGTGTGTGTGCGCGTGCGCTCGCGCTTGTGCATATACATGTTTACGTGTTTTTAGTCTTGCAATTCGTAAATCTCTGTGAACAGCGTAACATCATAAGAAAAGCCAGATAAATGCTAAATTTCATTCTGGAGTTGGACGCTCTTTAAAGATGCCAGTGACTGCGATTCCTTATATTTGATTTTCTGAAAAATAGCTATATTTGTATAATAAATAAAATGCGTATCAAAAGTTCTATAAAGTTTTCTTTATTTCCAGGGAATCTGAATAACTTACTGGTGAAGAAATGAATATCTTATTAGATAAATACAATTTATTTTAAATAAATATTTTTGTGACATTAAACATTTCCGAAATACTCCTGTTCGCATGAATTCCCCAGTAATTTAAGGGATACTTTTGGAGTATTAAGTAGCCTTGCCATGTTTCTCCTGAGCTCGTAGGCAATGTATAAGTATTATGGAAGGTATGATTAACTGAATGCAATTAAGGGAAAAAAGCTCACGTATGCAATTTTTTGAATAGTTACGAAAATAAATAACAGAGTGTAATGAAAATTGCGCAATTCTGAGAAAACAGAATTTTTTGGGAGGTGGAAACTTTAAATGACATTCTCTAGCTTTAAAAGTTATTAAACACTTTGAGTAAAAGTACAGTTTCTCTCTAAAGATTAATACATAGATATCTTAAATTGGTATGTGTTTTTAGATTTTGAGAAACACTTCTGTGCCTATCATAATTAACACTAGATCGTCCGAATACCAACATTTTGAAATGTAATCGTTGTTTGCAAATTAAAATGTGCCGTAGTAGATCTGCTTAACAGTTTCTTTATCCATATTATTCCTTGCCTGTTTCATTACTTTTTTGTAATATATTTATGTTTGTATAAGTTATTAACAACGCTTAATTTTTCTGAGATTCTTTCATTTCTAGTTCCAATTTCAAGATCTTCATTTTCACTGTGTACTCTTCTTCCAAACACTCAAGCCTCCTCTCATAAAAACCCTATCTTATGCCATCTTTGTTCTTTTCAGGCAATGGAGTTGAAAGTTCTGTATGGGAACTGCAGACGCCACCTTTACACTTTCTCTTTTTTCAAATTCCTTACCTGTTATTAAAATTGCTGAATGACATGTTGGAACTGGATTTACTATTTCAATGTCCTTCACTGTGGTGATTACTTCTGAATGGAATCCAACTTCATCATTAAACTCATTGGCGATTGAATAGAAGAGCAACAATTGTTATTTGGCTACTATTATCTAAGAAAGGCGGTACATACATACGCCTCCAGTTTTGTACAATCGTACCTTGTCAATGGCATTTGCTTGCTTCATTCTTTTCTTTATGTTCTCATAATATCATTTCAGGGATTTTCATTCACCCTGGATGATCTTCCTAGAATTATATTCATTTGCAATTTATTTCCATGTCTCTTCCTTACGCTTAGCAGAGCTATCAGTCATTTTATTTTCAACACTAATTTGTGTTCCAAAACAATGTCGGTCATATATCTTTCTCTTCTTTCTTAAAATTTGCTGTCTGAGTCTTTTTATTACTTTCGTCCTTCTCCATTTTGCAATTTGTTTATGTATCAGAGACAAATGAAAGTTGAATGGCATTAACAATTGTGATTTGATTCAATACAATTGCAGTGATCTGAGATTAGTGAATAATGAATAACGTTTATTTCTCAATACTCGATACATAATTAAGTTATATACTTTTAGACTATAATAATATTTGAAAATATTAGGCTATTTACACTATAAATTCAGTTCTTTGTTGTTTGCCTACACTAATCTATGGTCTCAGTACATACAACTCCTGGTTTTCTATGTATCGATGACCCTCTGTCTACTTGTTTATGTTTCATTATATATACCTTTATTTTTTTTAATGTGCCATATGTATGATTTCCTGTGTTACGTCTTGTTACGTGGTTACGTTAGATGATAGACAATGAGAAGATCCAGAACAAACAAGGTGGGAATAGGTTAGGACGTATACTTCACTGTAAACCGATATACTGTTTGTCCCTCTCCGTCTCGCGCACTACTGTTTAACAAATATAAAGTTTGTAAGGTTTAGAAAATAAGTATATAAAAGTGTTGTAAGGCTGGATGAGAAAAGTTTTATAATCGAATTACTCTCTATATTACAGTATAAACCTACATTCCTCCTCCTTCAATCTCTGTCTATCCTTGTATCTCTCCCGTTTTCCATATTTCTCCCATATAAACGTATACTCTAATCCTCAAACCATGTCTAGACTAGCATCTCTCCTCGTATACCCTACTGCTCTCATATAAATGCATTTTCTTCCTTAAAGACTCTCTCAACCTAACACCTACCTTCGTTTTCCCTATCTTTTCCCATATAGACGTATACTCTCTCATTCAGACCTTCCCGACTAGCCTAGCACTTCTCCTCATATTCCCCTACCTCTCTCATATAAGATGCATTCCCTCATTCAACACCGTCTAGCCTAGCATCGACCCTCGTATTCCCTATCCCTCGCATATAAAGACCTACTCCATCATTCAAAACTCCTATCCTAATACCTCTCCTCGGTTCGCTATATCGCCCATATTCTACCCTTCAAGTCCTGTTTAGTATAGCATCTTTCCTTGTATTCCCTATCTCTCTCGTATAAAGCATATCCCTCCCTCCTTTAGCATCTGACTAGCCTAGCATCAGCCCTGGTATTCCCTATCTCTCCCCTATAAATGCTTCTCTCTAGAGGGCTAATGTTTCAGGAGAGCATCCTTTCCCCCTATAACTGCATGTTTAGAAGGTCTAGACTATCACTTTTGTCTTTAGGAAATATGTTCGGTTTTTTTTGTGAAGGAATGTAATAGGATAATGTTTTATAAAAAATAAATGTTGTTTATATTACATAGCCCTCATTTTTATTAATCTTTTTATACACCTCATATCATACAGTCCAATATTAAGATGGTTCTGGCTTCTAGATTCCCATTTATTCAAGTCTCTTTCAGTAATAGTTCAATAATTTTTTGTTTAGATTTCATGTAGCATCAATGTTTTAAGATAATACATTCTTCTTTAAACAATTATGAAATTATTTATGAAATCAATGGTATTGGCATGTATAGCAGTAATAATGAGTACATAATTTATATATTATTGCTATATTCTACACACTCGAATGTTCCATGCTGGACGGTGCTGCAATTCTTCGTGTTGAGAATGTTCCTATCACATTTCTGTTCATGTTGTTTTAAGCTATCTCATTCTTCCTCTTCATTTACATTCATCTGGACATTCCTGTAACAAACATTCACATTATTTGTAGCTTGTTGTAGGTATATACTTCGATGCGGAGAATCAATGCAATGTGGTATTAAACTTCTTTCTGCACGAAATCACTCAGACTACAATCTAGACATTATTTACACATATTTGTTTTAATAAAGTGATGCATGCTTTGACAACTGCTACCCTAATGGAAATTATTTGCAACTTGCTGTAGGTATCTGCTTTGAGGTAAAGAATCAGTGAATAGACTATTAAACTTCTTTCTGCAGGTCCTCGCCCAGACTACATCCTAAGCGTTATTTACACAGTGATGTATACTTTAGATGAATGTTATCCTGGTGAAGTGTGAATTTATAAACTCAACAAATGTAACTCTAAATGAAGCTTTGAAAGGATAGCTGAATTATTTCTACAAACCTTAACAGGAAGAAAAGACAATTTACATGTCTTAAACTTGCCGGATGGTACTACACCATGATATACCATTTGAAACTTTCCTGGCATTTCATCCAACTGTTGGCTTGTTAGGGTTGAATATCTTGTCGGAAGAAACACTTGCTTATTGTCTAAAACCGCAACCACTCTAGCACCGTATCTCGTATCAATTTTTCTTATGGATTTTATATTATAAGGCTCCTCTGGCTGAAGATCTTGTAGTCTTTGAACGGTCGGGTAAATGCTACCCTCAGCCAATGTGATAAGTTGAGATGTCAAACTTTCTGCATTAGGAAGAGAAAAAACATATTCTTTATTAGAGAATGTGTTGCATAACTAAATTTCATTTATTTGAAAGTTACAAAATTATTAACTTTTTCTGTACAATATAATAATAAAAATGATATGTGTAAATATAATTGAGGTTCTGATTCACTAATGAAGTTCATTAAGTACTATATTTCCCGATTTAAATGTTTTAATATAATGTAAACATTTACTTTGTTAGAGTGAATGATTCGCGCAACAGACTTTTTGTAATATTCTAAAGCAAAAACGTTAATTTTTAATGTGATGGAAACAGACTGGAAGTTTTTACTAAATAAAATGCACAAGAGGAATGAAACATTAACTGATGAATGTTCGATCAATGCATGCAAACATGAAGTCCTCGGATCGAATACCGCCGCTTACCATCGGAAGAATATTTATACAGAACATTCTTTATTCGAATCGTAGGGTAATCATGTAATTGTATTTTGTCTAGAAAGGAATATAATTCACTCTGTGAAATCCTGTATTTAAATATCTGGAATAATAATTACTCAACAAGATGAATACTTAACTAAATTGTTCACATTTTTGAGAATTCGTGCAGTTAGCTATTAAATGTAGAATAAGCTTGTCTAAAATGAATACTTAACTAAACTGTTCACATTTCAGAAAAAATTCAACTGTCTAGCTATTAACTTTTAGAATACTCAGCTATTTACAAATAAAGGGCCGTCATTAAAAACAAGAACGCAAATATAAGTTAAATGTACTAAGTAATAAGTTAACTTTTTAATGAAGATGAATTGGTGATACAACTTACCAGACATGCTGTTCGATGTAATTTCCACGTTGAAAGAATAAAGTTTGCAGAGTGCTTAGATCGCAGTGTTCTTACGATACTGTGAAAATCATTGGAGAAGCTGCTGCTTTTATACGATTTCCCCGCTAAAGCTGAAGTGGTGAGAGTTTGTAGAGCACTTAGGAAAACAATTACTGACATTGTTCGCTAATGGGGTGAAAGCGTCTAAAGTTGTCAGCTAATAGAGGTCACCGTTACATACCAGGCTCTTGTTCGCTAATGGAGTGAAAGCGTCTAACGGTCAGCTAATGGAGGTCACCGTTACATCCAGGCGGAAGTAGGTCGTTCGCTAATGTATGTAAACAGATCCGGAATGTAAACTTAAAAGCCTATTAATGTGTTGAAAGCGTCTAACATGTTCAGCTAATGGACAAGCGCTTTCCCCAGATAGAAGAAGGCTGCAGTGTTTCATTACATGACAGACTGTTCCCGTGAGCAGACTACTTATACTCAAGCTCCAGTCAACAATTCATTATTCAAAAAACTTAATTGCTCGAGGATGCAATGTGCAGGGCTTAGTAGTCATAAAAAAAATGTTTGACGAACATTACCTAATTAATTTGCCGGGGGCGGCAGGACTCGAGAAAACAATTCCCTCAAGTCATGACGCCACAGTAGAACGCATGGGGGAGGGGGTAGAACCTGTTAGCACAGACACTGCCGGCATTAGGTGAGCACACAAAGCGAGAGGGGGCGGGGCCTAACGACACGAGACCTGGCGGCATGTGAGCACTCAAAGGGAGGGGGCGGGGCTTGTCGGCGTAGAACAAAGAACTTTATCGCTTGTCGGCATCTCTCTCTGCGCTCAAACCGGCTTTCTATTGCTACTGACGACCAATAGCTAAGGACGTGGAAAGAATTCATGAAATGATAGTCAACAATCCACGAATGACAACTCGGGTGTTAGCATTAGAGCTCAGTTTAGCTCGTGCTACTTTAGCCAGGAACTTGGAAAAACTGGGTTACGTAAATATTCGGGATATATGGGTTCCTCACGAACTGAGTGAAGCTAATTTGATTCAGCGCGTTTCCATTTGGGACTCCTTATTGAGACGAAATCAGAATGATCCTTTTCTGGAACGGCTGGTAACTAGTGATGAGAAGTGGATTACATACAACAGCTCCCGAAAGAGTAAATCATGGCGCAAGAAGGGCAGCCACCACTATCGGTTCCTAAACCACGGCTACATCCGAGAAAGGTTATGTATGCTATGCATTTGGTGAGATTGAAAAGGAATCCTGTATTACGAACTTCTTCCGAATAATGAGATTAGCAATTCCGAGAAATACTGTTCTCAGTTGGATCGTCTCAGGGCAGCCATTGAAGATAAAAGACTGGAATTGGGAAACGCTGTCGTCTTTCACCACGACAACGCCAGACCACATACCTCAATAGTGACTCGTCAAAAGTTGCGTAACTTTGAATGGGATGTGTTACCTCAACCGCCGTATTCTCCAGACATTGACCCATCCGACTTTCATCTATTCCGTTCCCTGCAGAATTTCCTGAATGGCAAACGCTTCACTTCCTTGGAGGACTGCAAACTGAACCTCGAAGTGTTCGTCAAACAAAAAAACCCCACATTTTGGAGAAATGGAATTTATAAGCTTCCAGAGAAAAGGCAATATATTGTCGACAATAATGGTGTATACTGCAGGAAATAAATAGTTTGTTTACAAAACCTAACTGCCGTAGTTATTTCTGTTTTGAAAGACCTGTGTTTAAAGTTTGTAAACAGAAAGTTCGGCAACTACTCTGACATAGCTGTGCTACGGGTGAGGTGTATTCCCAGGCGTTCTTAGTGATTGAACGTAACGAAAAACGAACGAACTTATGAGACAACCCTATAAAAAGAAGTTTGTCTACTGTGCGGTCCAAATCTCTTGACGTTTGGTGACAACCAATACGGAGTGACCGAGCGGTTGCCAAACTTCGCTTCGCTTCGTCAGAACGTTATGCGTTTGTTATAAATGCCATCGCAAAGTTCCCTCTAAAACTAAAAGAAAACAAGACACACAATAATGGAAATGTAATACCACATATATAGGAAGATAAAAACCATACCTTTTTATGTGTCCTTTGTTATTCAAGTGGCACAATTAACGGCATATCCTTTCTCGCTTCCCTACACAAACGTGAAACAGTCTTTCAACAAGAGTGTCCTATCTTTGAACTTAAATAAAACACATTCTATAAATGACAAATGTTTATTTCAATTTTTATTTGGAACATAATTAATGTCATTACGTGTGGAAGAGAACATCAGTTAAGTGACCGCCGCGACTTCGTTGGATTGCGCGTATACGGTTGACCCAATTTTCAATGACAGAAGAACGTAAATTAGGTCCAACTTCACGAACAACACGCGTGATGTTATTCATAAGATCATTTACTGTTTCTGGCTTGTTGACACAAACTCGAGATTTAACATAACCCCACAAGAAGTAATCCAACGGCGTTAAATCACATGACCTCGGGGGCCAGTTAACATCACCACCACGGGAAATGATGAAACCTTTGAACTTCTCCTATAAAAGATCGATTATTTCGAGAGCAGTATGACATGTGGCACCATCTTGCTGGAACCAGATGTTTCTGAGATCCATACCATCCAATTGAGGTCAAAAATAGTTCCTTGTAAGAGCTCGGTATGTTTCTTCATTTACAGTTAGAGCTTCTCCATCTTCATTTTGGAAAAAATGTGGACCAATGATTTCACCATACCAAAATCCACACCGCACAGTAACCTTTTGGGGATGAAGTGTTCGTTCTTGAATCTGCATTGGATTGTGATTGCTGCAATAGCGGCAATTTTGTTTGTTAACACAACAATCCATCCAAAAATGGGCTTCGTCGTTGAAGATGATTTTTCGACAAAAATCCGGGTCAGCTTTCAATTGCTCCATAGCCCAGTCAGCGAATACACGGCGCAACCTATGGTCGTTGGGCTTTAGTTCTGGAGTTAACGCCATTTTGTAAGCGTGAAATTTCAAGTCCAGATGCAGAATTCGACAAGTTGTGGTTCGGCGAAAGCCCCAATTCTTGCGCTCGACGTGCAATTGATTTCTTTCCGTTTTCGCGTACACTCTCACGAACGGCGCCTATGTTTTCGTTGGAGCGCTTACGTCGATTACGTACAGGCGTTGTTTGATCGCTGACAGAACCACTTCTTTCAAATTTATCGATAAACGCCGAATCGTTCTCTCGCAGGGACGATTACGCACACCGTAAACTTCACGCAATACACGGAAGGTTTGGCGAACAGATGATCCATTTTGTTAATAAATTTTTCACAATTTCTACGCGTTGCTGCTGAATGCTGTAACGTTCCATGGCTATTTGTCAACAACAACTGTAAACACATGAAAAAAATGACTGCTGTAACTCAATAACAACGGCAGCTATCACATGTTAAAGATAGGACACTTGTTGAAAGACCGTTTACTTACTGAGGACGCCTCAGCCATAAGTTCTTGACATTTCGCGAAATTAAGATTTTTGTGGTTTTCATCGTTGGCACACTATTTAAAGAAATTATACACACCGAAACAACAGCGATAACCTTACTGCTATTACACTGGTGTTACTGGGCTTACTAAGCGACATTTTCATGAAAGAGTTATTTTTATAACAAAGCTGTGAGAAACGAGTAGGTACACTGAAGTTGAATTCACAAGTGAGTTGCTTAACCTTCCATTCAGCATGCGTAAAAAGTACATCAGCAGTATTTTTGCTTTGTCAATGCTTTAACAATGTTTTAACCTTGAGCTATCGCGTCAATGCTGCAATGCATTCCATTGTTGATGCTTCCTCGAGAATGTGCACACAGTTGATGATTCTTTGCTTAAAGTTGTCAGTTGGCTTATTCTTTATACGGCCTTTGTTGCTGTGCTTCCAAGTAGCCAGGTGTTGAATGTTGTAAAAAGCACAACACGCTCCTCTCATGTAACGGGTACTTGCTTGGTTCTAGCGCTCGGCATTAATGCACACTGGTTTTCCAATGGTATTATTCTGTTAAACAAAACAATACATGACGTTGTTTATTAAGAAACAACGTCATGTATGGTTTCGTAGAGCTGCGCCAGAGGGCTTTGAAAGTATTTTCATGGCGAGTTTGTAGCTGTATTAGAAAACCTCGTGGGATAACTAACCATTTCTAAATTTATTTAGGACATGGAGAATTGCACATTATTAACTGATAATTATGTCTATGACATAACACTCTATAAAATAACAACAACAGCATAATTACTATAACTAATAGTCTCCGTTTAGACATCACGAAACATAACTATAAATTAATGGCGAACCATTGGGTGTAAAAATATGATACTTTTTTGTACTTGTTCAAGAAAATGTCGCCTTTCCCTAGTTACTTGTTGCCTTTCTGAAATATGAAATACGCATGCGTGCACATGATATTGTAATTAGAGTTTTACCAGCGGCGAGGTGTACTGTCCGTATGAGAAAACACCGTACTGCTGCTATTCGCTAGTGCCGTATTAGTGGACACGCCTCAAACGTCAAGAGATTTGGACCGCATAATAGCTGTGTCAACACTTTGATTACTATGTTGGCTGGGGGAGGACCTAAATATAAACATCGCGTGATGCAGATATAGTAAAGGAAAATACACCATTACTGTTGAAGTAGATTAATGCCTCACTGTTAGAAAGCCTATTTGAAATAGAATTAATCTTTACGCTATTAGCATCACGCTTTGGGCGCCAATTTGAAGATAGGTGTATTGTAGTTCCACTGTTGGGGAGCAAAACTTGAAATTCTTTAGACCACGCACGTACGATACAAACTTTCCGGTGGCTTTCTCCCCAAATTCACTTTCCGGCGGCCTTCGCCTCCACGTTTAAAAAAACAACTTTGTAATTTGAATGTTTCTTTAAATATTATATATGTATGTTTGCCTCGGCTGCGTCAGAGTTTTGCAGAAACACGTATCTCTTAGCAGGGGTGGGGTGGCTAAAGAATAAGGTTTACGAAATTATAATTTTTACTTCACTTCTTTTATTAATCCTTCACACGATTAAATAACATTTCACTGATATATCCTATTGTAGAGCTGTGAGATTATTTATTAATTGCACTTTTTTAACACGTAAACTTTATTTTTATTCTCGCCGTAATGATACTTGTCTCACACTTAACCTATACCTATCGAAGTTCTCAAGGACGCTGCTTTCCTGCGTCCGCCTAGGCACGCTATCTTCTAGCATCTGGCGTTTACCGCTTAAAAATTTCAAATCCCTCTATTCCAATTTATGATTGGCTAATTTTTCTCCAATAGAATACTTTTATTTAACTTTTAGCCTTTGTAATTGTTGATTGACTATTGATAAACTGTTTTAAATATTACATTATTGTTCCAAGAATTACTAGTAGCATTATTAAACTTTCCAATTCATTATTGCCTCAAGATTACCTCATTGTTAGCAACTTTCGGCTTCTACATTGTAATTCTCACAGCTGCTACATTGTTAAATTACATAATACATTCACATAACATTATTATACATGCACACAATAATATAAACATAATACAATGACTGTTACATACACTTTATATATTGTTTATACACATATTTCTTTAAGGCGGTCTGTTATTATATTTTATATTATATAATCAGACTGATATTATTTAAGTGGTAAAAATTCTGTCTCACTGTCAACATAAGCATGACTGATGTTAAGCATATAACAAGTTAATTATTTCCATAGGGCGTTAGATAAAACATGATCAGGGCATTGTGAAAGGCGATATTGCTAGATAAGAGAAACATTAACACCCAAATATACATTATTGTTTAACATCACAAAATATGCAAATAATCTCAGTTGGTTACATCTAAGTATGTAACAAAACGCATAATTATAATTAGTAGATAACATTTTCTCGCCAAATGGTGTATTAGATCCACAATGTAACTCATGGTCTCTTGCGGAGGAGATTAACACTGCGTAACGAATTGAGGTAATTAATTTCGTAAGTTGGGTTCTGACATAAGGGCTGCAGTCGGAATAAAAGTGAGCGCGGCAGATTCATTGCGATGATAACAGCCGCTGATTTGTCGTAGTTACTGACACTACACCGCCACGTTACCACATGGGTGTTCACTCTTCGCGTTAAACTCTTGGCTTCAGCTTGATGGTACTGTGTCTTGTTTGTTTTTCCGTTTTCAGTATTTTCTATCTGCGTTATGTTTTTTAACTGCCTAGAAAACTTTATTCTATTCAAATACATTTGGTACCTATAGTTGTGAACAATAATAGTATGTCAAATCACTTGAATCACTTAGGATGCTGTTGGGTAACGGTCATACGTCATATTATACAACAAAACAAGAAAACAATTGAATTTATAACAAACATATTGGAAACAATCATAAAACAATAACGCTTGATCATTTTTACAAAACACAGGAATTAAAGAAGCAGGTCATTGCGTTGTTTTCTTTTTATCTTCTAGTATGTGGTTCTAGTGGAGGGTGTAGGGAAATATGCAGCAGTGGGTTTGAATGATTGACAGGAGTTTGGTATAGTCAGGTGTAGCTCGTCCTGATGACATCCATTGCTTCTGGAATGTTCAGGTCCCTGTGAAGAGTGATGTACCATGGAACAACTATGATCAATCTTCCACGTGTTCTGGATTATTTGGATTCTTCTAATTTGTGATAATGAAGCAGGTCCATATGCAACACATATGTAAGATAGGTCTGATCTGTGAGATGTAGAGAATGCGTTTGTATGGACGTGCAAGAGGTGACATTTATTGTACAATGTGTTTGATTTATTGGATTCGATGACAGTCTTGAGAGAAGATACGTGATGTCCAAATTCCAGGTTAGTTTATTGTCCAGAATGAGGCCAAGATAACGAACTGGCTGAACTGTGGGTACGGCAATACCTCCACGAATTATGTGGTAATATGTTATCTGTTTTTATACGTGAAGTACACAACCTGAGATTTCTGTGGATTCATTACCACTCAAGGGGTCAGAGCACCATTTGTTGAGCTCAGTGTAGAACGTACTTAGTTTCTCAGCTGCTGATTCGCAACTTCCTTACTAAGGATTGAAACATCATCTGCAAAATGTGCAATGGTTAGTTGAGCGTGCTGAGCATAGGCAGAGTTATGCACTGTATAAACAAGTGGGCCTAAAATACTTCCTTGTGGAACATTAGAGGGGATTGCTGTGGTCTGGATTGAGCACTTTAATGAAAAACATCGGTCATGCAAGTAGGATGTTATTGTTCTGAAATATGCACCTGAGATGTGATGCTTGATTTTCTGTAACATCCCACTATGTGACATTTTGTCAAATGCTTTTTCCGTGTCAAGAAACAGACCTAAGCACACTTGCTTTTCCTCATATGTGCCCATAATTGTGATGAGGATTCGATGAAGTTGTGGGCACGAGTGCAGTGGCTTAAATCCCAATTGAGTCGATGGTATGATTGCGTCAAGTTGTACAACCAGACAAGGCAGCAATAGTTGTTCAAAATATTTAGATAATAGAAATAACAGACTTATTGGACGATAGCTTTTCGGACCAGGCTTGTCTTTGTTGGGTTTAGGTATCATGACAACAGAGACATGTTTCCTAAGAAGTAAGCCAAACGAATAATGACTGTAAATTTGTGTTAAGAAGACTATATCTGTTCTTGGAAGATGTGCGAGCAACGGTTGGACTACCAGAACATCAGCAGGGGCCTTTTTATCAGTTTTAATCATTTGACGATATGCATCGTAGGCTGGTAGATTGTCGTCGCAGAAATGAGGGCATTATTTTCAAGAAATGACGCATTCCTGTGAGCATAAAATTGCACATTGTCGGTATTAATCTTATGCACCTGTCAGTTTACATAAATAATACAATAAATATATTAATGAATTAATCAGTGTATTAATTGTACACTATTTAAACTGCACTCCCATTTGAAATTTTAAAGTGATATGACACTGACCGCAACTTTCGGTTATGGTTGAATGATGAAATCAACCTCCAATAAATGTACACGTGTAAACGATGATAAAGGAACATTTGCGGAGGGACCTCCGAAACCAGGGCAAAGCACTGCAAGTAACCGTAATTTTTACTTCGAACGTGACCCTTGGGAGGGAGGTATGAGGGTAGAGACGCGATGGGTGACCGGATCCGGGAGACGACATGCGCAAGCATGGACAGGGTCCCTAACGTTTCCAAATCGAAAGTGTCCACCGTCCAACCACTAACCCCCGGAGGTCCCGTAAAGAGGAGTCTGCTACGAAATTAGCCGGAGGTGAGGAGACCGACCGGCGCGACGCCAAAGAAAACCTACGCAACACGCCGAACGCCGTCGCCTAGTTCAACCTTGAAACAGGGAGTAAGAAATGATGCACAGGAAATTCGTGGTAGAAGAGGAACCACACCATCGTTCGCCTAACGACCCAGGGAAACCACGAAAAAACCCATGGTCAGAGTGGTCGACCCGGCGGGAATCGAACCCGGGAATGCGAGTTTCACGCCTTACCGTGAGGCTATCTCGCTCGGTCAAGAGTTAGTAGAGAAAGTCATGTGAACGCAACAATAAGGTTTTTTACATACACAGTGCGATTGTTTTAAGGTGAGGCCACAGACCGTAGCACGCTGCACTTCAGTAACCCCGGTACTCATCCGATGCGCAACTCGAGGCGCATGACGCGCTCAATGTTATCTTAGTCAGCTGTGTTGTGTTCGTGCTGTGAAGAGTGTTTGTTCATTGTGCATCTCAAAGGTGAAAGTTTACTCAAGACATCTGTGTTGTGTGTGATTTGCTTAAGAGTGTTAATGTATTGTTATTAGTCCACTGCAATGCTTGCCGACAAAATCATGCTTGAACAACGAATATTTATGCACGATACACACGTAAAAACCAAATCGTGTAGACAGGTGTGTCCTGATATTTCAGTTCCAGGTAGAGAAACTATTGACGTCTGGTCAATAAGTTTGGGACTATGGGATCGCTAAACGCTAAACCTAAGAAGCAATGTTCCAAAGGAGGAAAAGTTAACGAAATTGGTGTATCTATTTGTGGTAACCCTAAAAGAAATCTGATGTGTTACATTTACATGACTTTCTCTACTCTTGTACAAACTACTTTTACAAACGCTTATTCTCCATATGCTTCATGTTAAACGAGATATCGTGAAGTTAATCTTATTGCTAATTTTCTTGCAGATGCAAGGGGAATATGGTAGGCTTTAAGCGATAGTCAAATATTTTAAGAACTGGTTATTATGTGGGGTATTCCATTCTCTTTGCATTACCAGGACAAAAAAGAATGAATAACGAATTTGAGAAAAAGTATAAGTATTGGAAAATTTAAGGGAATAATAAGCGATATCTCGAAAATGGTTCACTCAACAACAAAAATGTATATGACATAAATTGTGTATTTTAACGCGATCTATATTTTTTGTGTAGTAAAATTTTGTCTATCGCTTATGGTATACCAGTTATGCAAAAATCCTTCACAATAAAGAATACTTTTTGTAGACATTCCCAGAAAATTCGAGATATACATTTTATTTGTCATTAAAATATCTTAAACATATGATATTTTAATCAAAATCGTTAGAGCCATTTTTGAGAAAATTAAAATTTTCGAAAAATGTTCCATGTAAAGGGTAATCTGGACTGGGGGAATTTTCTTGAAAACCTTAGTGTCGCATCTCTAGAAAATACTGAACCTAAATACCAAGTTTGGTGTTTATCCGACTGTTCGTTTCTGAGTTATGCTGTTCACAGACACACACACACACACACAGACACACACACACACACACACACACACGGACATGTTTCCAAAAATGCTTTTTTTGGATTCAGGGGGTCTGAAAACATATATTTCCGGTGAAATCTCGGTATCGAATTTTAGGGTGGAATACAATACTTCCCCTACTTACTATACGTAGTGGAGAAAGAAAAACGTTTATAGGAACAATCCACACACCATAGACAAACTTAAGGACAATATAAAAACAGAAGTTATGAACTTACGCAAGAAGAACTTATGCGTGTGAATGGAAATTTCATTCGAAGATGCCAGGAATGTGTTCACGTAGGTGGACACCACTTATAACACGGTTAGTACTCATTATAGTGCACGCTACTATCACTTGTAAGTAACGCGGGAGTTGGAACCAAAACACCTAGTGTAATAGTGTGCGGAGCACGCATATGTGTGTTCCGTGGCCTGACATAAAACGATCGTACTGTACTTCTACATGTTACTTTGGGAGATACCTATTAATATCAGTTTGTGATTGATAATGCAACATAAATCAGCTGTAGCTTCTAGTTATACTCACCTAACATAGTTGTCGCTCCCCAACCCGTGGCGGTATAGTCTCTGTTAACCTCAGGTTCAGGATCCATACATATACATGCTGGGAAGATATATGGAGTAACACTGATCGCTTCGGCCAGCTTGACGAGGGCGATATCGTAATAGGGTTCGTCCATTCTGTAGCAGGGATGTGCTATTAGCTTTTCCACGTCAAGAGTCTTGGATTTAGGGTCATCGCCTGTCATGTTGACCGCTCCCATCCTCACTTTTACAGGACTGTAATAAATAAATAGCCAATCACAGTTTTATAACTGTCCTTTCTGCAGGCAAATGCTGCCTGCTCATCTTTAAACTATGAGCTTACTCGGTAGAAACTTGAACCAATTTAGCTGAAATTTCTATTACAAAAACTTTTTTAACAGTAATCTCACTAGAGGACTTGATTTATCTAGAGCAGGTATGGGCCTTTTTGACCCTGCGTACCACCGCGTGTCAAGTGGCCTCCAGCCGTCCCCTTCTCGTTTGCGGTTTGCAATACACGACAGTCTTCTAACCCAATGGTGGAACACTGCTGTACGCAATTACGAGATGTCTTCCACAAGAGTTGGTCGAACATTTAGGGAAGAATGGGCTCTTTCTTATTTTGTAGCATATAAATGTGCTGCAATGTACTATATATACATACATACGAGGGTGTTTTGAAAGTAAGTGGCGATAATTCTTTAAAAAAGTAACATTTTCCAAACACTTTATTATTGTTCATTACCTAACACCTTACACTACTTCTTCACATAGTCACCGCCGTTATTCAGGCAACTGTTGTAACGGGAAACCAGGTTTTGTACGCCTTCGTCAAAGAATGATGCCGCTTGTGAAGAAAGCCAAGTCTGCACTTCTTGTTTCACAACATCACCGTCGTTGATGTTTTCAACCAAGAAATATTTTTTTAGAAGAAAATCGCTTGATCCAAATCCGGACTGTAGGGAAGGTGGTCTAATTGTTCTCAACCAAATGGTGCAATCAGATCTTGATTTTAATTGGCTGTGTGTGGCCGAGCATTGTCACTCATTGTTGTTTCCCCATAATCCTCACACAATTGAGACGAATGTATGGTGACGTAACATATTTCGCCTCCCCCCCAAAAAAGAAACACTGATCTGACTTCACAGTCGGCGAGTCGTTCGATTGTTTTAAATATTTCGAAACGCTCTAACAACAGGAAAACACAAAGTGACGATCGCTCACAGCTGCGACTGGCTTCCTAATGAATAGAGGAAGTGATCGCGCATGTTCAAAATCGCGAGTATAGCGGAAAAATATATAACGGTACTTACTTTTAAACACGCCTCGTGTGTGTATATATATATATATATATATATATATATATATATATATATATAGTAAGCCAAAAGACTCCGAAACGGCTGGGCGGTGTTTTCCTGTCCGCGTCCTCGGCGCTCGTTGCCGTCCGCCGCTATCATAGAAAGGCGTGGATGAAACCATACAACATTTTTAAAACTACTTTTAAAGGCGTTACTTCCCAACTTTACGAAGGGAGATGCTGAAACTGGCCACGGTCGATGTCCATACATTTCTGGCACCTCTTTAGGAAACCATCCATCACTAGTCGTAGTTCACGTTGAGAAATTTCCTGGCGGATATTTTGTTTTAATTCTTCCAGGGTGTGTGGGCTTGTCTTGTACACTTTATGTTTTAAGTTACCTAGGAGGGGTATTTTATGAACAATACTACCGGCTGCGCGGTGTTTTTCCACTGGGCGTGTGGAAATACGATAAAAACATAACGCACTGCTGCTATAAACAAAGTCGCGCTGTTGTGGTTTTGCTCTGCAGTGTGAAGTGCAGTTTTGAGTTGACGGTATTGTGATGTAGTTCAGTTATTACGAGTTATTTATTATTTTGTCCTGTACTTAGTCACAAAGTATATTATGTGCTTTCTGCTGCATAGCGTGTATTTATTTATGATTCGTATGTGTTCTTTCGGTCAGCTCGCCAAGTGAAAGTACGATTTGCGGAAAGATTTCCAGGAGTAAAAGTTACAGGCCATACAACAATCCATGAACTTTACAGTAAATTTCAGGCCACAGGAAGTGTTCAGGCTAAGAAATCTAAAAGAAGGCGTTCGGTTCTTACCGAAGAAACTTTAGACGACATCGGTTATGATGGATAGTTTCCTAAAGAGTTGCCAAAAATGTATGGACGACGGTGGCCAGTTTCATAATTTCCTTTCATAAAGTTGGTAAGTAAAACCTTTAAAAGTAGTTTTAAAAATGGTGTATGGTTTCATCCGCACCTTTCTATGATAGCGGCAGACGGCGAGCGTCGAGGGCGCGGACAGAAAAAACACCGCGCAGGCGGCTCGGGGTCTTTTGGTTCACTGTATATAGCCATAAACAGAATTTATTATCAAATGCTTCCCCAATGGGAGGCTGCCATAAACAAAGCTTACTAAACAATAAGAGCATA
This sequence comes from Deroplatys truncata, assembly GCA_030765065.1. Lineage (NCBI taxonomy): Eukaryota > Metazoa > Arthropoda > Insecta > Mantodea > Mantidae > Deroplatys > Deroplatys truncata. Next base: position 52,644,775 of record CM060975.1, on the reverse strand, counting down.
CAAATACGTAATTGAAATTGTAAACTTCTGCATCTTTGACCGATTACCCTCCTCGTTGTTGAACTTACACCCCAAGGGCTTACAAGCAATGCCTTGGGCCAGTAGCCTGTCCAGGAGCAAGCAAACTCTGGATCATAGCATATCCAGGATTTGTGATCAACACAATGCTTGGTTGCCGGTGAAGAAGAAGAAGAAAATGGAATGTAGTGATGGAAGGGCGACGGACCTCTCCCATGGCGTCGTCTTCCTTCCTTCCTTCCTTCCTTCTGTGATGGAGTTGTGGGTGGTTGGTCTATGCTGAAATTGCAAGCCTAGCACACTTGTGTGTTGTCCTATTGCTAAACGCTTCCCCAGGGTGTGGTAACAGTAGATGAAATGAAACTCCTTGATGATTTAACTTTAATTTTATTAGTAAGAATAGCAATAATAATAATAATAATAATAGTACTTTACAACGCCGCTAGCCGTGTGCTTTGTTTAATACACAATTCTAAGGGGCCTATCTGCAGAGATTTACCTCCCCAAGCTAAATGTGTTTCCTATTGCTGGTTTCACACGCATCGCCACAAACATGGCGTGAATTTTACCTCCTCTCCAGAATCAGCAAAACGATAAGACGCCAAAGCTTTACACGCGCTCCCTTTTATACCTTCACAGGGGGGCGCTACATTTGCCTAGCTATTTTAAAAGCTTTACTCTTATTGGATCTCCCCTGCGAGTGGTATGAAAATATTTTCCCCATATTTGAAGTCCTGACAAGTTCGGAATTCCCCAAAGTGTCAAGATCTCTCTCCCTCTCTTTCTATCCTATCGCTATCTCTCTCACTCATCTCTTGCAAGTGCCTGTGACCACTGTAGCGGGGTTGCCTGTTCTGTCACCTTCTCTGTCTTCTTGTTACCTGCACTCTTACCCTTCTCACGGCTAGCTGGCCTTCCTTCACATCTTACATGTGTGTGTTACAATATTAAGTTACCTTATTTCATATCACACTGACATTTACAATGATATTGTAGTTCCCGCTACAAAAGGTTTGATAGGAAAATTTGTGGATCAAATTATCCAACGCAGCATTCGCCTAACGAAAAAAAAACTCGGTGAGATTAATCGGCCCCGGGATGTTTAACCTAGGACCTCCCAAATGTAAGCCATAGACATTTCCTGAGCCTGAATCTACCCCTCGGTGAAATTATGAACAATACAAATAATATTTATCAAAGTCGCAACTATATAAAATATATACCGAATTGTCCTTATCTAAAACACAAAAAAATTATATCAAAATAAATTAGTTTATGTACCATACAAATAATTTTTTAATATACACTACGTGATCAAAAGTATCCAGACACCTGGCTGAAAATGACGTACAAGTTCGTAGCGCCCTCCATAGGTAATGCTGGAAGTCAATATGGTGTTGGCCCATCCTTAGCCTTGATGACAGCGTTCACTCTCGCAGGCATACTTTCAATCAGGTGCTGGAAGGTTTCTTGGGGAATGGCAGCCCATTCTTCACGGAGTGCGGAACTGAGGAGAGGTATCGATGTAGGTCGGCGAGGCCTGGCACGAAGTCGGCGTTCCAAAGGTGTTCTATAGGATTCAAGTCAGGACTCTGTGCAGGCCAGTCCATTATAGGGATGTTATTGTCGTGTAACCACTCCGCCACAGCCCGTGCAGTATGAACAGGTGCTCGATCGTGTTGAAAGATGCAATCGCCATCCCCGAATTGCTCTTCAACAGAGGGAAGCAAAAGGTGCTTAAAATATCAATGTAGGTCTGCGCTGTGATCGTGCCACGCAAAACAACAAGGGTTGCAACCCCACTCCAGGAAAAACACGACCACACCAAACACCACCACCTCCGAATTTCACTGTTGGCACTACACACGCTGGCAGATGACGTTCACAGGGCATTCGCCATACCCACACCTGCCATTGGATCGCCACATCGAGTACCGTGATTCGTCAACGTTTTGCCACTGTTCAATCGTGTAATGTTGACGCTCCTTACACCAAGTGAGGCGTCGTTTGGCTTTTCCTGTGTGATGTGTGGCTTATGAGCAGCCACTCGACCATGGAATCCAAGGTTTCTCACCTCACGCCTAACTGTCATAGTACTTGGAGTGGATCCTGATGCAGTTTGGAATTCCTGTGTGATGGTCTGGATAGATGTCTGCCTATTACTCTTTACGACCCTCTTCAAATGTCGGCGGTCTCTGTCAGTCAACATACGAGGTCGGCCTGTACGCCTTTGTGCTGTACATGTCCCTTCACGTTTCCACTTCACTATCACTTCAGAAACAGTGGACCTAGGGATGTCTAGGAATGTGAAAATCTCGCGTACAGACTTCTGACACAAGTGACACCCAATCACCTGACCACGTTTGAAGTCCGTGAGTTCCACGGAGCGTCCCATTCTGCTGTTTCACGATGTCTAATGGCTACTGAGGTCGCAGATAATGAGTACCAGGCAGTAGGTGGCAGCACAATGCACCTAAGATGAAAAACGTATGTTTGTGGGGTGTCCGGATACTTTTGATCACATAGTGTAGGTAGTAACCCTTTAATAACACAGGACCACTTCCTTAATAAATGAATTGTTTAATTTACATTTGCTGCAAACTAATACCAAAAAGCATATCAATTGAACGTATTTATTTACTGCAAAACCCGCAGGTGTTGGCTGTTCATTTTTCCTGCAAGTTTATAAGCGCTATATTTAGTTCTTAAATTTGATAAGAAGTGTGAGATATTTTGAGTTTCAAACCTTTGTTGTATGAATCATAATAAATAAGGCACTTGATTTTGTTTTGCCTTTTAATGCATTTTAATAAATAGATATTTCTAGCTTTTCAAAAATAAGAATAGCGTTACGCCACTGCTCCCCAACAGACGGGTAGCTACGTGACGTCACAGGACCCCTCCCTGCTGGACGTGACACGCGGCTCGCTCGTACCTGATCTAGAGAAAACCAAAACTCGGGTGGATATTACTCAATACTTCATAATTAGAAAAAAGTACATATAGATTAGAAGAAAACAGTATAGTAAAATAGTGACTTACTAAAATGCTAAACTATCTTGAAAATTAATTAATGCACCACCTAATAATTAACTGCCAACCGCTAGATGGCAGCAGTGTGTTATGACCACAGACACTATTTGATAGTGGACATACATCAGCTCAACACAACAGCAGAGCTTTCAGCGATTAATTATTTCTCCAACACGTGCAACACAGTAGTGTTGCATTTCAAAAAAAAATTCGATACCGAGATTTCACCAGAAATACATGTTTTGAGGCCCCTTGAAACCAAATAAAGTATTTTTATTTTCTCTACCACCTACATAACAGGTACTGCATTCCACCCAAAGTTCGATACCGAGAATCTCTGTAAATACATGTTTTGGGGCAATACCAAATAATGGAAACATATATGTGTGTGTGTGAACAGCATACCTCGAAAACGAAAAGTCAGATAAATACCAAACTTGATATTTGAGTTTATTATGTTCCAAGGATGCCCAAGAAGATTTTCAAGAAAATCCCCTACCCAACTACACTTTATATGGAACATCTTTCGAAAATTTTGATTTTATAAAAAAATGGCTCTAGCGATTTTGATTAAAATACCACAATGGAAGATATTTATATGAGAAATAAAATGCACATTTTGAATTTTCTGGGAATAGCCTAGGAGGTCGTCTTCATTAGGAAGGATTTTTGTATAATCTTGTATAAATGGTAAACGTTAAGGGATAGACGAAAATGTACCACACAAAAACTGTAGATTCTCTTTAAAGCACACAATTTATTTTAAAATAAGCTTTTTTGTTGCATAAGCAGTTTCTGAGATATCCGTTATTTAAGTTTCGAATTGTTCAATATATTTTTTAAATCCCATCGATTTACAGTTGTTACTCGCGATTGCATGGAAACAGCATGGAATTTTAAGGTCAGCACACAGCGTCCAGTTCTTAAACATTTGACTATACTGTTCCCTTTGTATCTATTAGGAACTGTCTAATGTAGCTATTTCTACAAAGGTTTATTTAGATTAAATGTAGTAGATAGAAAACTAAGCTTTAGTATGAATAGGAATAAAGACAGAGGGTAGAGAAAGTCATGTGAATGTATCATATCAGGTTTTTAAGAAAAAGTTCATGTGTGTCTGTGAACAGCACTAACCAAGAATGAAACGTCAGTTACATACAAAAGTTGGTATTTAAGTTCAGCAACTTACAAGGATGAAACACGAAGATTCCCCCCCCCCCACACACAATTTAGTTGCTTTTTCCCGATACTAAGAAAGCAGTATGACATTTCAAGCCAGCATATAACGGTCAATCTTATCTCCTTTAATCCCTAACAAAGAATGCTAGTCACCGTTTAAGTTGTCGGAATAAAAGCTTTATTGGAAAAGTAGAAGCGACTGAAAAATTCAATGTCATAGCCGGGATTTGAACCACGGATCTCCCGGTTCATATCCCGGCTATGACATTGAATTTTTCAGTCGCTTGATTCTACCTTTCCAGCCCTGTCCAACACACGGCTTGTGTGGAAGAACAATTAATTCCATCAAGAGCTTTATTATTTTTGCACTACGTGCCGCGTGTACTCGCCACAAATGATCGTGAAAGTATGACGGAAGGCGGAAGGATACATTATAACGGTGCACTGGTTACCTGTTTTGTTTTGACGCGGATCAACCTAAAAGTGAATACACTTTAGTTATACTGGTCACACACACAAACAAAATATACTATTTTCTGGAAATGTCTTTTTGGGGGAAGGGGCATTTCAGGGATCCCAAAAGCTGTATTTCCTATGAAATATCTATACTGAACTTCTTTTAATGATATATAGGTATTGCTCTACCTAGTATGGTTATGTGTAGAAAAAGTAATAGGAACGGTTTATCGCTAAATTCCTTTAAATTTAGAAAACTATACTTATGTTTTATGCTTGGGTATAAGCAAGCAATAAGAAGGTGCATGAATTTAATCTTGTAACAAATTTAAGTATACAACATGATGTAATGTGTTTGTAGCTATACCCTTCAGGTCTATCACAATGTGCTGCAGTCAGCACAAATCTATCGCTGATCAGCATGCCTCCACAGTTGTAGGCTATGTCAATCACATTTACCCCATCTTTTGTCACATTTACTTCATATCCCAATGAAGCCTGTAACACAAAGAGGGTTAATCGTGCGAGAAAAACCAGAAAGTGTTTCCAGTTAATATCTGCATATTATGTATCGAAAAGCACCAGTCATCAGCGACAGCTGCACACACCAGATGGTTCCCAGGCTGAAACACAAGGCTTGTTAAATGGACAAGAGATGCTAGAAAGTCTGTTGCAGTCAATACAAATGTATGACTGTTCAGCATGTCTCCACACCGCCAGCTGTACACACCAGATGGCTCCCAGCCTGAAACACAAGGCATGTTAAATGGACAAGAGATGCTAGAAAGTCTGTTGCAGTCAATACAGATGTATCAGTGATCAGCTTGTGTCCACATCACCAGTTGCAAACACCAGTTGCTCCATAACTTGAGACACAAGACATGTTAAATGAAATTTAACAGGAAATACTAGAAATTCTGCTGTAGTCAATACAGATGTATCGGTGAACAGCTTGTGTCTACATCACCAGTTGTAAAAAACAGATGCTCCATAACTTGAGACACAAGGCATGTTAAATGCACAGGAAATGCTATAAAGTCTGCTGCAGTCAATATAAATGTATCAGGGTTCAGCATGTCTCCACAACTCTAGCTGTACACACAAGTTTGTTCATAACCTGAAACACATGGCATGCTTATCGGACAGGAAATACTGGAACCTGTGCTGATTCCTTTTCCCCGCACTCAACGCAGATTGTCAGTGCTGAATGTGCCTGATAAGCCATGATTACAATTGTTAGTAGGTATATCGCTCATCGCGGCTTTGAGATCAATGAGTTTTTTAGTTATTTCTTGTACAGTGCCTTTGTTCTTCGTTGATTCATTAAAAATATTGGGAGATGCTGCATATCAGAATTGTAAATCCAGGTTTTAGATTACTTTCTAATTTTTTGACTGGTATTTAAACATAGGTGCAATCTGATACTTGATATGGAGGTTTAGACTAAGTAACCAGGGAAAACATTGACATTTAAATTATCATTTTAGGTTTTCTTACATACTGTAATACAGTTGGAACATTTGGTGGGTTATCAGTAAATAACATTACTAGTTTTGACAGGACCAGGAATTTCATATAGTGATTCCAATGATTGTAGACTTTTAGAACCATGGTTGATACATCCAAAGAGGTAGCGTCGCAAGTTACCATTGCTGCCACAGTCACAAAGGGGAGAGTCCCTCTTAGAAATAAAACAAATGATGACGATGATGATAGAAAGCTGCTGTTCTGAGTCTCCTTCTGGAAAAAGAAACCTTTGTTAATTTTTATGCTTTTAAAGTGGAATAATTTTATTGCCCTGATTGAGGATCGAATTCATTCACGTAGCTCTCCAGTGAAAATAAATGCCATTAGTATCTAACTTTAAGACTGTTGCTAATATGTAACTGAAAACTGGAAATAATTCCTGAATCTCTCTCGTGTTTGCTACTGTATCCGTCATTTCCTGGAATGTTTGAGTGACCAGGGATACAAACAAGTTTCATAGAAATCCCTCCATTGTGCGCTTGGTAAATAAGAAATTCTATTTCAGTTTCTACGAGATTCAACTGTTTCCCAGATTCAGATTTCATTAGGTGATGTGAATAAAAAGCAAGCACTTTATCAAAGTTCACATTCATGATTATGAACACTTGCTGTGATTATAATGCACTGAGCTTGATGCAGTAATTTGTATCACAAATTATTTAAATGTAAAGAATGATTATAGTATGAATATGCATTATTATGTGACATTGATTTGAGATGTTTGTTGATTGTAATTATTGTTGGGAAGTAAGTTTATACTGCCTTACTGAAACTAACAATAATAGCGTGCAATAATGCAGCGAGGGGGTGAGCTGTTTATCATTATTGGAAACGAGGAAGTTACGTAATGTTGGCGCGTTTTTCTGTAGAAATTGCTGGAACATTTCCCTAGAGCATATGTATTCATAATTTTCATTGGATATAAAAATAGACGCTAATGTTGGCGCGTTTTATTAGAAAATAGCAGTTCAGTTATAATCTTTAGGCATATCGGTGTGTAGGGGTATAAAAGAGCTAGGTTAGAGATAGACCCCGTCAGTTCGACGAAAATATTTGTATGATACACGTCGCCTTCAGTCCAGCAGAAATATTACACGTCGGCTATCGATTCGCAAGTTACGCGTATAAGAGTTATGAAAATTCTCAAGTATGGTAAAGTTAATTATACAAAAGGTTGAAGTACGCGAATTAAGAGTGATCAGTAATGAAGTTATTATAACAGTTTCAGTTTGGCGAGTGTCAAGATCAATGTGTAATTGTGATAGTGACTGTGTTAGACAATAAAAGTATAAAACCAATTCCTTCATCAGTGTTATCTTTGGATAAAAGATTCCTTTCCGTTTACACAACCTGTATAAAGAGAAGTGTTTGACCAAAAGATCAGAGCTAGCCGGAGGACAGTGAAACAAAATTAAATAAAAGTAGCATTCTTTCAAACAAAAACTAATACTGCCGCAAATTGCTAACACCAGATGGAGCTACAAACCTAACAAAGAATTACGTCACAAAATGGCATCACCACGTGAAGTAAACACACATACACAAATAACATTATAAAAGTAACACCACAAATTGGCTCCCAAACGTGGGGCTTAACAATAAATAAATAACTTTACAAATAATGTTATCGCAAGCTCAATACATATTCGATTCCATAAGAACAAAAATCCGCGGTGGTTTATCCTGCTAGTCTCTAAATTCAGAGTTCCCCGTTTAATTTCCGGCTGGAAGGTCGGATTTTTTTTCAGAATTATTCCCTTTCTCCTCTAGAGTCTGGTGAGCCAATTGTGGCTCTTCTTTCACTGAGTGGCTGTTTTTGCAGAGATGGCCGCAGTTCTTTCACGTACCTGCAATCATGAACTACAATTTTCGGCCCCTGCTTGTCATTACGTCGGCAGCCTGGTTAACATCAGTAGTCGACTGCACCAGGTTCCTTCGCCAGGTTGCGTCCTCTCCGCCAGTATAGGTAGCGCTTATGCTGTCTCCACGTCATCATCACATAACCTTCCCGGTGCCCCCCGAGCGAGGAAGAAGAGTTATGACAGTTCTCGACGACCAGCGAAGTAGTAGTTTTCTTGAGCTTCGTGTCTGGGAGAGGCCGTCTCCACACTTTTCGGCCTTGTCTAAATTATCTATAACATATACTTTTTGTTTAATTAAAATTCTAAATTCTTGTAGTGTGTGGAGCGGCATTTAAGAGCTTATGGAAGAGAGTTTATATCATATTATCGCGTGTTAAATTCCATTTCAAAATGGCAAATGTTGTGTGAGAAGGACAAATTGAAATGCAATGTGCTTCAATTATAATATATATTTGTTTCTACATTTGAATGTTAATATATTCAGTACTTTTGGGGTTGTATGGATTCTTACCTTTATTTAAAGCTGCTTTAAATCCTTGTTCGTTTCGTTTAACCTTAAGTGGTACAACAATTACTCTGGAGGAATGCTTTACTTCCAATGTTCTATAATGGGCCCGACATTTTATTTTTCTAGTTAATTTTTTATTGAAGTTTTTGTGACATTCCGTGCATCGACTACTTTGAAATCAGCCTTGCATGAACGTTATACTGGAAGTATAAATGAAAGTGTGAATTTAATATTTATAAAATAAAACCAAGAGTATACCAACTAAGAAGGGAAGTACCTCAAATAGACAGGCCCGATTTATTTCTAAATGGGTATACAGGTAGAGTTTTGATCAATAAAACCATGGTTAGCTTTAGCGCGTGTCGTGATTCGAAACTTGCACTTACTCCAGTATTGCGCTACCATGTAAAGCGTACAGAATAGACACGGGTCGTTGATGTTACAAACGACACACCACTCCTTTTGGATTCTTGGAGTGGACAGACTGACAATGACGAGGAAATAACAAGAATGTCGCACAACAGAATTGTGACTCAAATCATTCCTCCAAAAGCAACAAGATTCGTGCAACCTCTAGGCATGTGTGTGTGTGTGTGTGTGTGTGTGTGTGTGTGTGTGTGTGTGTGTGTGTGTGTGTGTGTTGCCGTCTGCCGCTATCATAGAAAGGCGCGGATGAAACCGTACAGCATTTTTAAAACTACTTTTAAAGACTTTACTTACTAAGTTTATGAAAGGAGATGCTGAAACTGGCCACCGTCGTTGTCCATACATTTTTTGCACCTCTTTAGGAAACTATCCATCACTCGCCGTAGTTCACGTTAACAAATGCTGGCAATTTCCTGGCGGATATTTTGTTTTAATTCTTCCAGGGTGTGTGGGTTTGTCTTGTACACTTTATGTTTTAAGTTACCCCAATTAGCACCAATTTCTTTCGAGTCAACAGTTGACGCCCGTACATATGTGAATACAAACTTGTCCCCCCTTTATTTAGAGAATTAACAGACAGGGAGCGTGATTTTACCTTTTTTTGAACAAAACTTTGCAACAGCTTATACGGCCAATATTTCGATGAGAACAATTGAAAATACGTATGAGGACAGAATTATTAGTAGAGATTTGTGGCCCCCTCGGTCCCCCGACCTAACCCCCTGCGATTTCTATCTCTGGGGTAACTCAAAACAAAGTGTACAAGACAAACCCCCCACACCCTGAAAGAATTAAAACAAAATATCCGCCAGGAAATTTCTCAACGTGAACTAGGCGAGTGATGGATAGTTTCCTAAAGGGGTGCCAAAAATATATGGACGACGGTGGCCAGTTTCAGCATCTCCTTTCATGAAGTTGGTATCTAAACCCTTTAAAAGAGTTTTTAAAATGTTGTACGGTTTCATCCGCGCCTTTCTATGATAGCGGCAGACGGCAAAGAGCGCCGAGGACGCGGACAGGAAATACACCGCGCAGCCGGTTCGTAGTTTTTTGGCTCTCACTGTAGTATAAAATTGTAATCCGAAGGCTGAAAAGCTACTCAGAAATAAAAACTTAGCCATGGAGCCCACGGATGTATTGGAAAAACTGCATGATAGAGGTTTTATAACGAAATTGCATTCTGTTGTGTACCATCGGTTTAGTTCACCGATCTTGAAAAATTTACTGATATTATATGTCGTAGGCAAATTGTGAATTCAGTCGTTTTACAAAATGCGGGAAAATTATTAATGAAACATACATTCTGCAACTTGTCGCAGTAATATCTCATGTTATCTCATTTGCTGGGCACCTGTTATTGTTTTATTATTTTAAGATTTGGGTTCTTTGTCCTCCGGCTAGCTATTGTTACTCAGTCGAGCAAATATCTCTGAGCAGGGCGTGTAAACGGAAAGGAGTTGTGACTAAAAGATAACACTGATAAAAGAATTTATTTTCACACTTTATTGCCGTCATACTAAATTAATAGTTCACATCTTTGATCTTTATACACGCCTGACTGAAACTGTTATATTTCCGAATGTAATTACTGTCGTACTTCACATTTTATAACTAACTTTACGACGCGAGAGATCTTCCAAACTGTATAATGTGCACTTCACGAGAGATTCTTCAAGACTGCGCGACGTATACCTCGTGAATGATTCCAAAGAACTGCGTGAAACATGCTTGTAGCTCGAGAATATATACTCCTCCCCGAAATGCCTAAACATTATAATAGAGCTACTATTGGTTACTAAATCGCGCCAACATTAGCGTCTGTTTTGTCAGCCAATCATAATTACTAACACATATGCTCTAGGGAAGATATTCCCTCCATTTCTAAAGAAAGGCACGCTACACTGACGTCATTTGTTTGTCTCTTCTTAGTGATAAACAACTCACCCCCTCGCTTCATTGTTACCCACTCCATTGTCAGTTTCAGTGAGGCCGTGTAAACTTATTTCCTAACAATGCTTATGGCTAACAAACATCTAAAATCATTGTCATACAATAATGTTACTTTACACTACAATCACTCTGGCATTCACAGTGTTGTGATATAAAATCTGCCTCAAATTTGACTGATATCCTTCGAGCATATTAGGAACGACGAATAGAGTCCAGTCAGATTGTTAAAAAAATTAATAATAATAATAATAATAATAAAATAAATACAATAAATTTTAGCTTTATTTAAAGCATGTATCTAGTCTACGCAACAGTAAAGCGTATAGAGTCAACAGTGCATTAACACATTTTCATCAACTTTCTCTCACTGCCAGTTTTATCAAAATGAATGAAAACAATGCTAATGACCACATAGGTAGATTAGCTAGGCCTTTCAGGCTCTGTGACTTGTGGTGCCATCTGTTGTTACCTTGCTCTCCGTGACGTCACTGCGCGGACGCACTTCCCAGTAAATTGAAATTGAGTTTTATTTGTGGACGCTCTTTAACTACTATAGTCCTTAGCGTCCCATTCTATACTGGGACGCTAGGGTATTTCTGCTCAGAGGCCTCTTTATCAGGCTTGAGGTTCTTTTACGTGTCTAAATTTACGACACGGGACCACCGGCTTTACTTCCCTTCCGAAGGAAGCCATGCTAAGGATTTTTACGCCCGAAAAAAATCCATCGCACTCCGCCGGGTTTGAACCGGCGACCTCGGGAACCAGAGGGTAGCATGGTAACCACTATACCACGGAGGATGGCCTCTTCCCAGAGCTGTCTGCTTGGAATGTGCGTTGTAATGGTTATTTTTTATGTTTCTTGGCACTTTTTTCAAGTTAGTAATTAACTTGTTTCTTTTTTTGGTTTGTTTTGTTTAATAACGAGTAGTCAAGCAACTGTGTCGTATCGAGCCGCAAAAATACTGATCAAACAATAAGCAAGTGACATTTATTCGTTTTCTAAAGATGAGGATAAGCAGAAAGAATGGGCAAACGGTGCAAACGTAAAGACTACCTAAACGTTAAAACAGTAAGAGACTGTGGTGCTTATATTTTCCCTAAATATTACGAAAGCAACCCAAAAAGGCAACTTTTAGGATAGCCAATAAAAACGAAGGTGAAACCAGATTATCTTCCTTCTCAATGTACACTCAACTGCTATGCACAAGGATATCTCAGCTTGTAAAGGTAAACGTGAACAGAGAATCGAAAAAGGAAAATCCTTAAAAGGGAGTCTTTTATCTTAGAAAAATTATCACCCAAGAAAAGAGGAATGCTAGATGAAACTACTTGGAATGAAGCAGGATGTACAGCTAAGGAACAACACAAAGGATTAAAGCTCAATGTGAATTAGAAATCATAAAGCACAAACCTAACAAAACGTAACACACTCTTGAAAAGTAACTCGTATAGCAAGGACATTCGCCTTAAGGGCTCCAGCGAGGAAAACCTATACATACGAGGCTGGATCGAAAAGAAACGCACAATAATTTTTTCTGCCATGGTATTGCAGCTGAGATATTGCAATTTCACACAGATATAGTTTGAAGTTTTCACTACAGAGGGTATTTTTTGTTTCATGTGCACTCTAGCGAGAGAAGCGTGGACTACGCAAAAAAGATGGCGCGCATGTTACTGTCGTCCACGTGTGAAGAGGAGAGAGGTGTGGTTCGATATTTGTGGGCCAAAAGGGCATAAACCGAGTGATATTCACAGGGACATGCGTGGCGTGTATGGGGGATGATTGTATGGACCGTAGCAATGTCTCCAAGTAGTGTGCATTCTTCCTAGAGGGCCATGTGAACCTTAGTGATTTGCCACGCTCCGGGAGGTCGGTAACAGCTGCAACCACGCAGAATGTCAGAGGCATTGAGGCGGCAATTTTGAACAACCGGCGTGTGCAACTGCGAACCTTATCGCAACAGTTCAACATTTCCTATTGTGCAGTGTACGATATTGTTCATGACACGTTGAAATTTCATAAAGTTAGTGCTCGCTGGGTGCCTAAGAACCTGACAGACAACCACAAGGGCCAGCCAATGATGACGAGCTTGGATCACTAACGCGGTTCACAGGGCATGACTTCCTGAAAGGAATCGTCACTGTGATGAGTCGTGGGCATACCACTACACGCCCGAAACTAAGCAGGCAAGTATGGAGTGGAAACAAGCTGGTTCCCCAGTGAAGAAAAAATTCAAAGTGGCTCAATCTGCTAGGAAAATGCTTGCGACGGTGTTCTGGGATATGCATGGTGTTGTATTGTGGACTTTGCTGAACACGGGACCACTGTGAATGCTGCAACCTACATGAAAATTTTGGTAAAGTTGCCCTTCGTGACAAATGGCTCTACATGAATTTTCACGATGCCAAAATTCTTCATGACAATGCTCGCCCTTATGTTGCTGCTGCTGTTCATCAGAAAATCACCAAATTTGGTTGGGAGGTGCTCCAGCATCCACCAAACAGTTCGGACCTTGCACCGTCGGACTTTCATCTGTTTGGTCCCATGAAGAAATTCCTGGCCGGCCAACGCTTTGCGACAGATGCGGAAATGAAATCAGCAGTCCGCAGATGGCTATACTCCAAGGAAACGGACTTCTACGAACAGGGCATATTGAAACTGGTATCACGATGGGAGAAATGTGTTGAGAAACTTGGTGACTATGTTGAAAACTAGGTAAAAGGTGTAAGTTCATTTGTGATTGTTGTTGTTGTTGTTTTAACTGTTAAACTCCTTTGTAAGAAAATTATTGTGTGTTACTTTTCGATCCGCCCTCGTATTTATCTAAGTGCAAAATCCCTTCGCTTTACCGCTCAGTTTTACAAAAAATGGACAAAAGACCTATAGAAGGCTTAGTTTATCAGAAGTGTAGTGCCTCTTAAAACAGAAGGCAATTTTACAGTAAAGGGTTTAACACTTGAGAGATAAACGTTGATGGATGAACATGTTATAATTCAACTGATGATGCATTTGGAAGGTGTTAGCAAAATGTAGGCCGTCAGGCTTTGTGGACTGCCGTTTATAATTTGCAGCAACCAGTATGTAGATATTACTCTATTTATTTTACGTCGCTTTAACTACAGGTCATATCGCGACGGATCTGTTAGTGGATCTTAGATCGAGATGTGGCGGACAGTTAGCCTTCTAGGTGTCATCCCTGTAACCATACCAGCTTGCTTCGTCACGCGTCCACACAGACCCTAGCGCATAGCAGCCGGATCTTCTGCTTCGTGCCGTACAGATGGCATTAGAGTGCCGTCCAGTCTATCTGCTCTTCATCTTCTGTGGATAGATGACACAGCATCCGCTATCAGCACCTATTTTTCACTTTTACTATTGTTTTAGACTTAAGGTAGAATTTTGGGTCGTGGTATTAAATATCCAATCCGGTATTTACCTTAGAGGAAACCAGGAAGAAACCTCAATCGACCCCGGGACCTCCGGAATGCGAGCCACAGACGTTACCGCCTGAGCCATCCCGCTTGTGATGTAACGACGATTGGTGACTTAGTGAGAGTCTACGTATCTAACAATAACACATATCGAGTACACAATGTATTATCACATTTTCATCAGTCTTCTCTCAGTTTTTTAAGAGAGTACATGCTAAAATGAATGAAAACCATGTCAGTGACAATATAGATATACCTTTTTCACTATAAACTGAAAGGAGAAGTAAACAAAACCACGTGAGAAGAGAGCACCTCATTGGCTAGTGGGCAAACTACCACCTTTCCCGCTTAGCATGTCGTCGCTTCCTCTACAAAAAACAGCTCAGTTCAGATTGTAACATTTAGTTGTTATTCTCGTGCAGAGAAATTTAAAGAACTCACCATTGTAACAGTTCAAGATGAGCAGCAGCAATTAACCTCACATTATCATACCGATCGCATATTGTATTAAATGCTACCTCGAAATTAAGGCTTGTACTGGAATATTAGCAATTAAAGTATGTGCTTCACCGGTCAATGAAGAGAGAAAATAGTGACATTTCTGAATATTATCTAAATGGTCATTATTTACCACTAGACTTGAAAATGTGTTCAGAAATGTTTGAAAGTTGTTATGTCTCCACTGAAAGTTGGAAAGTTTATAGTAGGTAATTTGATAGCAGTTTTGTTTGTACTTGAATGAGAGAGGGAAGGACCGACTGGACGAACATCTTGATCTCTTCCGCATTGTTTGTTTATAATGTTGGTCATTGTGGCTTGTACCTCAAAAATGCTACTTCAAAGTTCTCCCTGTCAAAAGCATAAGCATCAAAGTCCTCATTCACTTCTAATTCGGACTGAGCATTTTCAAATTTATCCCGTAGGTTATCTAATTCCTTCATTCTTACAATTAATAACTGAATGTCAGATTATGGTTTGAATTCATTCTCAAATTTACATAATTATTAAGCGTTTCTTTGTTTGGGCATCCATTTGGATAGGAGTTTTGTGAACAACAAATCAATTACACACCAACAAATGAAGCTTGGGAATTTATAGGTTTAGGAAGAAGACTACACTGGGACATATGTATGAATAAGAGTACATTTGGAATGAAAGAAAGGAAATTAAATTCCAGTCTAGACAAGCCAGGTACTTAGCTGTTGTTGCAGTGATGTCCCTTCCCTGGAAACAGTTTGCTGAAACCACAGGCTAGATGGGCTGGAAACTACCGAAGATATCCACTTCTTGAAATGTTAGATCAGCTTCCGCTAGCACCACATGCATGCTATTGTAACATCTCGGCCCGAGCGCTATTTTCCGAACGATACAAACCGGCGTGTAGTACGCAAAGACGGCTTTAACAATGACGGACACGGACAAACAGCACCTGTATAATTTCTTATTAAACTGCATAATAGCTGAACACGTAAGATCCGGCCCGGAGAACCAAAATGTTTCTCGTAGTGCGAATAGCACCGTCAAGTGGTTTGCTATCCTAGCGGACTGCGTGTGTTCAGGGTTAGCTCATTAAATAATAACGTACAGCACGTGGTACTGCTTTAAATATTTATTTTAACACTTTTAACAGCTAACACATATTAACAACTAAAACTAAACAGTTGCAACATTCCAAACTTCGGTTCGCTCGAACTTGTATTAAACGTTGAGGAGACGCTTTATATGTGAGCCGTTCCTTTCAATCACATTTTGGCTGCCACACTGTCTAAAAACAAAG
Source organism: Deroplatys truncata (assembly GCA_030765065.1). Lineage (NCBI taxonomy): Eukaryota > Metazoa > Arthropoda > Insecta > Mantodea > Mantidae > Deroplatys > Deroplatys truncata. The sequence goes on along the minus strand of CM060975.1, from coordinate 52,628,607 downwards.
CAGTTTCTCAGTTCCACCCCTCCTCGTGTTTCTCAGGGCCAACAAAGATCACCCATACTGGGCAACAAGACAATGCTATCCTGGTCAGTGTTGGCCTCTACAGGACACGACGTAACAGTGTCACTTCGCCGAGCACATGGCAACACCACGTGGAGGATGACGTACCCGTGAAGAGGAAATTGCTTCAGACAGTATATTGCGTAGCTTGGGAATCATTAGTTTTTAAACATTGTATGTCTTATTGCTATATTTTGTCTTACATCCTAAACTTCTAACACACAGTGCTAAAAGTAAACAAATAAAAGTTGTAACTGAACAGTTTGCATCTGCTATTAAAGGTACTGGATTAAACTGTTCTTAAATTCAGGCTTTAGAAATCATTCATTTAATGACTAATATCAGTATACCACATTTGCTCGAAACTTTTATAAGTCAAAAAATTAAAAATCTGATATGTTACACTCACATGACTTTCTCTACTCTTGTACAAACTATTTTTACAAACGCTTATTCTCCATATGCTTCATGTTAATCGAGATGTCGATCTTATTGCTAATTTTCTTGTAGATGCAAGGGGAATATGGTAGGCTTAAGCGATAGTCAAATATTTTAAGAGCTGGTTGCTATGTGGCGCATTCCATTCTCTTTGCATGTCCAGAACATAAAAAAAAATCTGATGTGTTACAGTCACATGACTTTCTCTACTCTTGTACAATCTATTTTTACAAACGCCTATTCTCCATATGCTTCATATTATTCGAGATATCGAGATGTCAATCTTATTTGTAATTTTCTTGTAGATGCAAGGGGAATATGGTAGCTTTTAAGCGATAGTCAAATATTTTATCGCTGGTTGCTATGTGGCGCATTCCATTCTCTTTGCATGTCCAGGACATAAAAAAATGAATAACGAATTTGAGAAAAAGTATAAGTATTGGAAAATTTAAGGAAATAACAAGCAATATCTCGAAAACGGTTCACTCAACAAAAAAATGTATATGATATAAGTTGTGTATTTTAACGCGATCTACATTTTTTGTGTAGTAAAATTTTGTCTATCTCTTATGGTTTACCAGTTATGCAAAAGTCGTTCATAATGAAGAATACTTTTGGAGACATTCCCAGAAAATTCGAGATATACATTTCATTTCTCATGACATTATCTTAAACATATGATATTTTCATCAAAATCGTTAGAGCCATTTTTGAGAAAATTAAAATTTTCGAAAAATGTTCCATGTAAAGGGTAGTCTGGGGTGGGGGGATTTTCTTGAAAATCTTCGTGTCGCATCTCTGGAAGATACTGAACGTAAATACCAAGTTTGGTGTTTATCCGACTGTTAGTTTTTGAGTTATGCTGTTCACAGACACACACACAGACACACACACACACACACAGACACACACACGGACATGTTTCCAAAAATGCTTTTTTTGGATTCAGGAGGTCTCAAAACATGTATTTCCGGTGAAATCTCGGTATCGAATTATTGGGTGGAATGCAATACTTCCCCTACTTACTATACGTAGTAGAGAAAGTAAAAATTAATAACGAATTTGAGAAAAAGTATAAGCATTGGAAAATTTAAGGGAATAACAAACAATATCTCGAAAATGGTTCACTAAACAAAAAAAAATGTATATGACATAAATTGTGTATTTTAACCCGATCTACATATTTTGTATAGTAAAATTTTGTCTATCTCTTATGGTTTACCAGTTATGCAAAAGTCGTTCACAATGAAGAATACTTTTGGAGACATTCCCAGGAAATTCAAGATATACATTTTATTTGTCATAAAATGTCTTAAACATATGATATTTTAATCAAAATCGTTAAGAGCCATTTTTGAGAAAATTAAAATTTTCGAAAAATCTTCCATGTAAAGGTTAATATGGGGTGGGGGGATTTTCTTGAAAACCTTCGTGTCGCATCTCTGGAAGATGCTGAACCTAAATACCAAGTTTGGTGTTTATCCGACTGTTCGTTTCTGAGTTATGCTGTTCACAGACACATACACACACACACACACACACACACACACACACAGACACACACACGGACATGTTGCCAAAAATGCTTTTTTTGGATACAGGGGGTCTCAAAACATGTATTTCCGGTGAAATCTCGGTATCGAATTTTTGGGTGGAATACAATACTTCCCCTACTTACTATACGTAGTAGAGAAAGTAAAAAAAACGATTAGCACTATAGGTTAAAACACAACAGAAAACAAACGCGACTCAAGCTATCTGCGCAACAATTCTGCATCACTAACAAAGAAGTTCAATTATTGCTAAACAATGGCCAACCATGTTCATTGTCGATTAAAGGTGGATACTTTTCACAGAATTTGTTAAAATCATTTAATACAATCATCTTCCTTCCATTTCCCGCGTTTATGTTGTCCACTGTAGTAGACGATTCTCAGCCATGACACTCTCTAAAGTGATACTACGTTTCCATGGTGAATTGAGATCAATTTGAGTACACTTTCCGTATTGAATATTACATGGAAACGCGGATCTGGATCGTATTGATATAGTTTTGAACCTTGGATCCGATCCTCTTAGAAAGTAGGATGGGATCAATACACGTTGTAACACGCTGCACGCTCGTCATTTTGTTTTTATTAGCGGAAATCGTTAATCACATGTGTAATAAAATACACAGCAAAGCCAATTTTATCGCTTTCATAATTCGCTATTTATTCTTCTAAAAAACGTTCACTAACCTCAAAAAGAATATACTGAAAAACAAAAATAACATGTTTAACAGGTTTGGCAACCTAAATCCAAATTGACCAACATAAAAGCTTGAATTATTTTATTCTCGAACTTTGTGTATCCAAATCGATCCCAATACATATTGAATTCAACATGGAAATGCGGACCGTATTCAGTATGGAATTGGTCTCAAGTCAATTTCAATTCTCCATGGAAACGTAGTGATTTTCTCAACACGTTGCAAAAGTACACTGGCGGCTCATCCGGAAATGATCTGCAGCGCCTGCGCATAGCCTCTTAACCGTCTGCTATAACGGTTCATGTAGTTATAGGTGAATCTGAACAAACACATTTAGTTTCATAAATTGAACTGTTACAATGGTGAGTTTTTTAAATTTCTCTGCACGAGAATAACAACTAAATGTTACAATCTGAACTGAGCTGAACCTAGCGATAGTACATAAGTCTTCCGTGAACGAGCTCAGATCCCTTTTCAACAAAGTTATAAGCAACTTAAATGCACTAAAGGCTTTGAATTTGAGTGTTTCGTTGGATGCATTGATAGTGTCACAGCTCATTTCGGACAAACTGGACGTGTCAATAAGAAGAGAATATGAATATAGCTTGAATTGAAAGTCCTTTCCGAGGCTTGAGCACCTTCGTAATTTCTTAGAAAGCAAATGTAAAGCCTTATAAATTGCAAGCTCCAGTACAACGTCAAAGATCAGTACCATATCATATGCGAAGGCTTCAGATGGTTCAAACAAGAGCAATAAACTGAGTCATCAATCTTATATTAGCACTTCAGTGCAATGTGCCTACTGCAATTCTTTGCATGTCATTAGTAGATGTAAAGCATTCGCCAGGGCTCCTGTCATGGAACGTAGGGACTTTATTAAGAGACTTAACCTCTGTTTTAATTGTTTGCAAGCATGTCACAAAGTAAATACATGCAAATCAAGGAATTGCAAACCTTGCAACAAAAAGCACCACACGTTGCTACGTTTGAACTCTGCCGACAATTCGCCAGTAGAGAATAATGCCAAGATCACTCAACTCATAGCCAAAGTGCTAAACAGAGTGAGCCAGGTGCTTGCAGTTGCTATACTTATAAAAGAGAGACACGCAGACAGGTATTGTTGTCAACGGTGCTGGTTAATGTCCAGGATGGAGCTAATAATTGGCAGACGTGCAGGGCTCTCTTAGATTCAGGTTCTCAATCTTGTTTTATGTCAAAGTCTTGTGCTCTCAACGCCTGAAAATGCAGAGTCAGCACAACCGCAAGGCTATACATGGAATTGAAAGTACTGTTTCACAAACCAAACACAGTGTTACAGTTCAGGTTGCTTCGCGTTCGAGTAATTTCGTTACTCCAGTAGAGTGTTTGATATTGCCAAAAGTTACGGAGGAATTACCATGTCGGTTCATTGATCCCAGGGAATGGAATCTGCCACACCACCTTCCACTGGCTGACCCATGAGCCAGGACAAATTGATATTCTTTGGGGGGCTGAGGTTTGGTCCTATACTCAGAGGCCGGGGAGACTATTCAGGGACACTGATCACCCTATTCTTCAGGAAACGTAGTTTGGACGGACGCTAGCAGGGAAGTACCGTGAATATGCTGATCACTCCGATACATCATAGCGGCCGGTGGTTTCGTGCTTTGCAAGTAATGAAATAGATATTGCTAAACAGCTTCAGAAATTTTGGGAGCTATCACAGACTCCAAGAACTAGAGAAGAACTAGAATGTGAAACCCATTTCAAGGACAATACAATTCGGGATTTGACAGGACGGTTCGTAGTGCGACTCCCCTTTAAAAAAAATCCAAAGATATTGGGAGACTCATTGGCTGCAGCTAAGAAGCGATTTCAACTTCTTGAGAAAAAACAGGCCAAGCAAAATAACTTAAGAGAAGATTACATAAAGTTCCTTAAGGAATATGAACCAATGGGTCAGTTGCCGCCAAGCAGAGTAAGGTTTATAAGACTCTTTACCAACTGCGGCATTAATTATAATGGTCCATTTTGCACTAAAACTGGATCTCGCAAATCAAAACTAAAGGTGAAATGTTATGTGGCAATCTTTGTGTGCCTAGTAACCAGAGCAGTTCACCTAGAAGTAGTTAGCGACATGTCTAGCAAGGCATTTTTAGCAGCTTTAAGACGGTTTGTGTCGCGCCGAGGCCGCTGTCAGACACTCTTTTGCGACAATGGAACCAACTTCGGAGGTGCAGAAAGAGAACTGCGAGAGGTAGAAGGTATTCTCAAATCTCAAGAACTTCAAACGGAATTAGACCAATTTACCTTTCAGGAAGGAATCACCTGGAAGTTCATCCCTCCCAGAGCAACACAATTCGGTGGGCTATGGGAGGCAGGTTTTAAATCCTTTAAGTACAATCTCCGACGTGTAATGGGCACCATGTTCCTTACCTTTGAAGAACTCAACCCTCACAGTTCAAATTGAAGCCTGCCTAAATTCCAGACCTCTAATTCCGCTTTCTAGCGACCCAAATGATCCTGAAGTTCTGACACCTGGTCATTATTTAATTGGCAGTGCCCTTACTAGCCTCCCTCAGCCAGATCTGGTCAGTTCGGCGTGAAGAGACTACGTCAAGAAAGAAACCGTGAGGTGGCCACAGTGTGAAAGAAAAGCACTGTATATGTCAAACGTGTGGATACATTACTGAAATGTCCCCGAAAGAATACACCGAGTTACGCATTGTGTGTGTGTGCGTGTGAGTGTGAAAATGTAGTGGTTCTGAACTGCTGCACTGTTCCAGAATGCTGTGTCCAAATAACTTTGTTTCAAATCCTTATTATTACCGATAAGGTCATATAAAAAGTAAAGGTCATAAAAAGATCCATCGTGTTAGTATGAACGTCGGATACAGCCAGAGTCGAGGTGCATGCCAGAGCGGCATATGTGAATTCAAATTTCGAATGACGATATCTCGCGATAGGTGGAAAAGCTAGTGGAATGACTTTTACCATGTTTTATCGTCCAAACCTCTACCTATATACCGATCCAAACCTTTTTCACTATAAGCTGAAACAATAAGTAAACAAACCCACAAGACAAGACGGCACCTCATTGGCTGGTGGACAAACTACAACCTTTCACGCTTAGCATGTCCTCTCTTCCTCTACAAAAACAGTTCGGTTCAGATCTTAACATTTTGTGGTTATTCTAGTGTAGAGAAATTTAAAACACTCATTATTGTAACAGTTAAATTTATGAAACTAAATGTGTTTGTTCAGAATTCACCTATAACTAAATGAAACGTTATAGCAGAGGGTTTAAGAGGCTATGCGCAGGCGCTGCAGTTTGTTTCCGGTTTCCGGATGAGAATCTTCTGCCACTGTGGAAAACATAAACGAGGGAAATGGAAAGAATACAATTGTGTTAAATGCTTTTAACAAATTCTGTGAAAAGTACCCACCTTTAATCGACAATGAATATGGTTGGCCATTGTTTAGCAATAATTGAAATTCTTTGTTAGTGATGCAGAATTGTTGCTCAGAGAGCTTGGGTCGGCTTTGTTTTCTGTTGTTTTAACCTATAGTGCTAATCGTTATTTAACCTGTTGACACATAAAAGGTTAAAGCAAAAGAGATATACTGATATTAGTCATTAAATGAATGATTTCTAAACTTGAACTTAACAACAGTTTAATCCAGTATCTTTAATCACAGATGCAAACTGTTCAGGTACAACTTTTATTTCTCTATTCTTAGTATTATATGTCATAAGGTAAAATATAGGAATAAGACATACAGTGCTTAAAAGCTAATGATACCCAAGCTACGCAATATACTGTATTCGCATTCTGTCTGAAGCAATTTCCTCTCACGGGTCTCAGTTCCCGTCATCCTCCACGTGGTGCTGCCATGTGCTCGGCGGAAGGATACATTTAAGTTTTGTTTACTTCTCCTTTCAGCTTATACTGAAAAATGTATAGAAAGAAATCGAACCTGGGGTAGTACTTCCTTTGTCAGTACACTTTTAGCATTGTGACAATATGATATTACTTTTTAATTTTTCATTTCTGGTTTATAAAATAACAACTGTGATTGTAACAGTTACAGCAGATTAATCGAACAACGTTTGTCTGTCAGTTTGACTTTCATTTTATTGGTAGCCGTCAAAACAACTGCCATGGAAACAGTCCAATCACATGGCTATTACCCTTTATATTTGCACATGTTTTATAACTAGACTTGGTTTGATTAGGTTTTACTTTACATTGTCTTTTTACACGATTAATCTCACATGGTGCACGCATTAACTGTTCACAATACAAATCGCCATACTTCAATTTATCGCAATTCGTTGTAGAGTTAAACGATACGTTATATTGGCAGCTTTCTACTGATATAAGACGTTATTCTTTTATCTAGCCTACATAAAGATTACGAATTCAGAAGAAACTGAAATGGAAGAGCCAAGTGAAATTACAGAAGCAACAGAAAGAATAACCTAGATGCGTTTACACAAAAATCCAGAAAGAAATATGAAGTAGCATTTAATCGCTTCATTGGTTGGTGTAGGGCAAAACGTGTTCAAAATAATTTTACTGAAAATGACTGCTAGCGTATCAACAAAACATCTGACATCTCGCTTTTTTTAACGCCATTTCAATTGTATCTAGTATACGTTCTAAACGTGATCTCTGTTAGTTTCAGGAATCAATATAATATTGTTGATATTTTACAAATTCCAGCGCTGTCTAAAAAATAGTACAGCTTGTGTAAAATGACGTGAACCTCCATATGCGCAAGAGAGGAGAAATGAGTAGTGGTGGGGAGCAAGTGATATCAGAACTGGGAGGCAGCCGCATACACAACGCATTGTAAACAAACGTGTAAGGTTAACTTGCATTTGAGCTCGCAGTAGGCGAAACACTGACCCCCACCACCCTTATTGTGCAAGTGCACTGGTCAGTGCTATTGCGCATGTACACTATGTGATCAAAAGTATCCGGACACCCCACAAACATGTGTTTTTCATCTTAGGTGCATTGTTCTGCCACCTACTGCCTGGTACTCATTATCCGCGACCTCAGTAGTCATTAGGCATCGTGAAACAGCAAAATGGGACGCTCCGTGGAACTTACGGACCTCGAACGTGGTCAAGCGATTGGGTGTCACTTCTGTCAGAAGTCTGTGCGCAAGATTTCCACACTACTAAACATCCCTAGGTCCACTGTTTCTGATGTGATAGTGAAGTGAAAAGTGAAGGGACATGTACAGCACAAAAGCGTACAGGCCGACCTCGTCTATTGACTGCCAGAGACCGCCGACATTTAAAGAGGGTCGTAAAGAGTAATAGGCAGACATCTATCCAGACCATCACACAGGAATTCCAAACTGCATCAGGATCCACTCCAAGTACTATGACAGTTAGGCGTGAGGTGATAAACCTTGGATTCCATGGTCGAGCGGCTGCTCATAAGCCACATAACGCAGGAAAATGCCAAACGACGCCTCGCTTGGTGTACGGAGCGTCAACATTACACGATTGAACAGTGGCAAAACGTTGTGTGGAGTGACGAATCGCGGTACACAATGTGGCGATCCGATGGCAGGGTGGGGGTATGGCGAATGCCCGGTGAACGTCATCTGCCAGCGTATGTAGTGCCAACATGCCAACAGTGAAATTCGGAGGTGGTGGTGTTATGGTGTGGTCCTGTTTTTCCTGGAGGGGGCTTGCACCCCTTGTTGTTTTGCGTGGCATGATCACAGCGCAGACCTACATTGATATTTTAAGCACTCTCTTGCTTCCCACTGTTGAAGAGCAATTCGGGGATGGCGATTGCATCTTTCAATACGATCGAGCACCTGTTCATAGCACTAGCTGTGGCGGAGTGGTTACACGACAATAACTTCCCTGTAATGGACTAGCCTGCACAGAGTCCTAACTTGAATCCTATAGAACACCTTAGGGATGTTTTGGAACGCCGACTTCGTGTCAGGCCTCACCGACCTACATCGATACCTCTCCTCAGTTCCGCACTCCGTAAAGAATGGGCTGCCATTCCCCAAGAAACCTTCCAGTACCTGATTGAAAGTATGCCTGCGAGAGTGAACGCTGTCATCAAGGTTAAGGGTGGGCCAACACCATACTGACTTCCAGCATTACCGATGGAGGGCGCCACGAACTTGTACGTCATTTTCAGCCAGGTGTCCGGATACTTTTGATCACGTAGTGTATGCTTCAGGAGTGGGGACTGACACGACGATTTACACAAACTGCATATGCCAAAAGTGTTAAAAGTGGTTTTATTTTGCTGATAGGTCTGTGAAACTCGGTCTATGATCTTCGTTTCGCAAATATTCCTACTCGCAAAATAAAATCTTATTTTTACCTCTTGTATCGTAATCTACTATTATGTAGACATATACAGGTCTAGTATAGCAATAAAGTGTTATTTGCGCACTTGTGCCGTAATCTAAACTTAAAGGATTATATACGTTTTGTAAATACAACTGCTGTACGAGTAATTTGTAAAATCATTTTAATTGCTAAGTAATGATTATAAACATGTCTCACGCTTTTATTTATTTATCTAGTTTTGGCTGTAAAAAAAGAAATGTCTAAGCTTCAGGGTTTAATACAGGTTATATAACGGAGGGAGACACCTCGCGCACGGCGACCTACGTAGATCTATTGTGGCTACCAACTCCCCGGAGGAAGGGTTGAAGTGGAGGAACCACAGGAGGCTACAGGCCACAGAGACGCGCGGAAGTCCCTAAAATTCTAGGCTTGACGACCCGTGCTACTGCTGGAGCTTCCTAGAGAGGATGATGAACGACACTCTAGTGTCCACGGGAAGCATTATTTTCTTTGAGCAAGCATCCGCTCCATCCGTCCGGCATTATAAGCGCAAAATCTAGCAGCACACGCTGAAATATGAGAAGAAAACGAAATGAAAGGGAAATTATGTAAAAGAAATCGTAATAGATGAGAAACATCCCAGAATTCGCCTACCGACCAGAGAAAACTACGAAAAACTCAAGATCAGAGTGGGCGGATAAGTGAATCGAACCCGGGACCTCCAGAATGCGAACCTCATAGGTTGCCGTGGAGCTATCTCGTTCGGTTTGGCTTAAATACAGTTCTGTGGCACAAAATATAATTAAACGTCCTATACAGAAATAAGATTCGAAAGAATAGAGAAAGAGCTAGATACAGACGATTGAAAAACTTAATGCCATCGCCGGGATTTCAACATGGATCTCCCGGTTTCCGTTCGGTTGCTCTAAAGCAATTTTTCAGTCATCTGATTCTACCCTTACAACCTTGTCCAACGCAAGGCTTGTGCGAAAGAACAATTAATTCATATACGTATATACACTGCCGTTTGTGAAAATTGCAACACCAAGAAGTTCAATGAATTTAATACCACCGGTTAGGTAACAAATGATAAACTTTTCAAATCTATACATGACCTTTGAGCCCTAATATTCAGTATTTGGCGTGGCCTCCATGCGCTGCAATTAAAGCTGCTATATGCCGTGGCATTGAATCAAAAAGGTTCTGAATAAGTTACTGAGGGATTTCCCTTCACGCAGTTTGTATTCGAGCCCACAAATCCGTGACACTGGTTACTGGAGGACCGTGACGCACCAGGTGCCTACCAACCATATCCCAGACTTGTTCGATGGGCGACATGTCAGCGAACGTAAAGGTCAGGCAAGCAATGGTACCCGTCGCTCTTCGAAGAAGGTTTGTACATTCCTCGCAATATGTGGCCGGGCATTGTTCTGTTGCAATGTTGCCTGTGGAGATGCCTGAAGCAGGGGGAGTACCTCAGGCTCTACAGCCACCGTTAGTTACCGGTTGCTGTTCAAAGTGTCCTCAATTCGTAGGAGGCGAGATAGGTTGTTGTAACCAATGGCGCCCCAAACCATCACACCTGGTGTTTGACCGCTATGCCGCTCAACAATGCAGCCCTCCAGGTTGCGCTCACCACGGTACCGCCGGACACGTATGCGGTCATCACTGTAGGACACGTTGAAGCGGCACTCGTGCGAAAAGACTACATTTTGCCACTCACCACCCCAGTGACGGTGTTCACGTGCCCATTGCAGTCGGAGGAGCTTGTGGTTTCTGGACAATGGAAGCCGACGTAATGGATGCATGCAACCAGTCCAAGCTGAAGCAGACGGCGACGAACCGTTGATGCAGACGAGTTCACATCAGTTGCAGTGCTCCAGCGTCGAGTCAACGCTGTGGATGAAGCTGTATGGTCCGTTATGGCCATGCGGACAAGATGACGGTCATCCCGTGCTGTGGTCATGTTCCTTGGTCCAGTACCCGCTCTTCGCTGCGTACGACCTTCATCTATCCACTGCTTCCACACACGCATCACTGTCGTAGCAGCACGCCCTCTACGAGCCGAAATGTCACGATATGACAAACCCGCTTCCCGGAAACCGATCTTTCTGCCCCGTTCGAACTAACTCACATGCTGATATGGCTCCCTTTGACGTCGACAAGGCATACTGGCATTTTCTTTATTGTTTCCACCTTGTTTGACATTCTGTACTGACTATACTGGGCGTAACACTGACCTTGTCGGACCGGCACGAGAGGGCTCTGCTCGGCCTACGTGAACCCCATCCATATGCAATCCTAATCACTTATTGCTTACACACTCTTCTACACTTCCACCAAGTTTGGAGTCGTTCGGGAAATTCTTTCTTGGTGTTTCAATTTTCACAAACGGCAGTGTTTATATATATATATATATATATATATATATATATATATATGTGTGTGTGTGTGTGTCTGTTATATACCGGGGTGGGGCCAAAAAGTTTTGCAGCTAGAATATTATATTTAGTTACCCCAAAACATTAGGGGACGTAGACTCAGAGGCAACGAGAGGACCAGGACCTTAGCTGCACATTTTAGAGCCGACGTGGGATATTCATAATAAAATACACATAATTTCGCATTTACTGTGGTTTATTATAAATTTACCTTGATGCTTTTACATCATTCACAGAAGATTACAGAACAGACAATGGAGGGAGATGTTCCACACAGACGATCCACGCACTCTACATACACAACCACTCGCCCTGAAGAGACTCAAATGACTGACTCACGCTACTGACCGAAGCCACTAGACAAAAACGTTAACTTCCCTCCCTTTCCTCTCTCCACCCTTGACCAGGAGGTGGGGAGAGAGAGATTCCGCGTCGGACGGAATTCAAACCCCAATCAAAATAATTATATATAACAATGCCATGCTACAAAGCAATAATGTGTTCGACGCGACAATGCACACACATACGCTACATCATATATATGTAGGAAGAGATAGAATTTATCGTCAGATAAGTACTCACCATAAAGGGGTATTTGCTCATGTCCAATACGATTTCCCCTCCGATTATGTGGTCTGCTCGCATGTTTTTGTCGTGCGTTTCTGTGTACATACGGCAAGCTGCAACAAAATTACTTAGCCTAAACAACATTTAAACAACACAATATTCTAGTCATTACATTATCTCCACAAACTACAGTGAAGGCCAAAAGACTACGAACCGGCTGCGCGGTATTTTTCCTGTCTGCGTCCTCGGCGGTCGTTACCGTCTGCTGCTATTATAGAAAGGCGCGGATGAAACCGTACAACATTTTTAAAACTAATTTTAAAGGCTTTACTTACCAAATTTATGAAAGTGTGTATGAGGACAGAATTATTAGTAGATATTTGTGGCCCCCTTGGTTCCCCGACCTAACCCCCTGCGATTTCTATCTCTGAGGTAACTTTAAACAAAGTGTACAAGACGAACCCACACACCCTGGAAGAATTAAAACAAAATATCCGCCAGGAAATTGCCAGCATTTCTTAACGTGAACTACGGCGAGTGATGGATAGTTTCCTAAAGAGGTGCCAAAAATGTATAGACAACGACGGTGGCCAGATTCAGCATCTCCTTTCATAATGTTGAACAGGAAAAACACCGCGCAGTCGTGTTGTATTTCATCCAAAGTTCCATGTCGAGATTTTACCGAAAATGCATTGTTTAGGGGTCTCCTGGTTTAAAAAAAGAAAAACCAATTTTAGAAAAAGGCCCATCTGTGTGTGCGTGAACTCACAACTAAAAAAATCGTATATACGAGGGCTGATCAATAAAGACTGAGACTATTTTTTTCACAGATATTTATTACTCCATTTCAATGTTGACATGGTCTTTTTCAAAGTAGTCCTCTCCTACTTGAATGCACTTTTTATAACTTCTCTGCCAGTCCTCGAACGCACGGTACAGGCCATTCTTTGTCAGGTCTTTGAGAATCGCCTTACTTTTCTTCAGCACTGCTTCAGTGCTCTCAAAACGAATGCCCCGAAGCTTTGCCTTTAGTGATGGGAATAAAAAGAAATCACAGGGGACAAGATTGGGGCTATAAGGCAGATGCGGCACACGGGTAATGTTGAATTTAGCCAAAAATTGCTGGACTTGATTTGCAACGTGTTTCCTTGCAATGTGCTTCCTCGGTGTAGCCAATACTGACGTGTAGTACGCTGCTGTAACAGTGGTGTGAGTGGGAACAACAATCACAGCAGCTGTGTTGATGCTGACTTCAGTCATAGCAGAAGCCGAAGCACCAGGCCCACCTTGCTTAGCACAGAGGACTCGCTCTACTTTGAAGTCTTTGAACCACCTAAACACTGTTGCACGAGGTAGTGAATCTTCAGTGTATGCTTGTTTCAGCTTTTCCAAAGTTTCAGAGGCTGTATGATTTAAACGAAAACAAAATTTTATTGCTCCTCTTGTATCACCTTAATTATGTGGTATGCAAAATTCAACTAGGGTCAACAATATACAGCAGTACTACCAACCTACCGATACGAGAGTGCTGCCGCCTATGGACATTATACATGAAACCCCGCTCTTTTCAAATATTCATGGTAGAGACAGGAAACTCTCAAGAAAGCTACAGGAAAAAATCAATCTCAGTCTTTATTGATCAGTCCTCGTACAGTGACATCACTCTCTCTACCCTCTATCGCTTATTACTGGGTATACAGAACTATTCTTACGAAAGGTTATTTTTCTGTCTACTACATTTTAATCCAAATAAACCTTTGCAGAAACAGTTACTTTATACACTTCGTTATAGATACAAAGAGAACAGCGATAGTCAAATGTTTAAGAACTGGACACTATATGCTAGATTTAAAATTCCATACTGTTTCCTTGCAATCGCGAGAAAGAACTGAATGTTGACAGGACTTTAAAAGAATGTGGAACGAATAAACAGTTCGAACCCTTAATAACGGATATCTCAGAAATGGCTTATGCCAAGAAACAAAAAAAACTTATTTGAAATACATTGTGCGTTTTAAGGAGATTACATTTTTTGTGCAGTACGTTTCCGTCTATCGCTTAAGGTTTATCAGTTATACAAGATTATACAAAATTTCTTCCAAATGAAATGACCTTCACAGGCAATTCCTAGAAGATTCAATATACTCATTTTATTAGTGATGTAAACATCTTTAATATATGGTATTTTAATTAAAATCGTTACAGCCACTTTTTAGAAAACTAAAAAATTTAAAAAAAAATCATCCATGTAAAGAGTAGTATAGGATGGGAGGATTTTCCTGAAAATCTTCGTGTCGCATATTTAGAGGGTACTAAACCTAAATAGCAAGTTTGGTATTCATCCGACTTTTCGTTTTTGAATTATACTGTTCACAGAGACACACATGGATCTTTTTGAAAAAAAAATGTTTTATTTTAGATTCAGGGGGCCTCAAAACATGTATTTCCGGTGAAATCTCATATCGAATTTTTGGGTGGAATACAATACTTCCCCTACTTACTATACGTAGAATAGAAAGTAAAAATGAAATCTTGGATATATACCAAACTTGGTATTTAGGTTCAGTACCTTCCAAAGGTGCTCAAGAAAATAAACCCATCCCAAACTACCCTTTACATGGAAAACTATTTCATATTTTTTATTTTCTCAAAAACGATTCAAACGATTTTGATTAAAATACCATACATTTATAGTACATTATGCAACGAGACTATAATGATAGTAATTAAAACGCGATATAATTATTAACCGAGCGGTTAATAATTATCATACGAGAGTTTTAATTGCCATTATAGTCAAGTTTCATACGACTGTTTATGTTCAACCATGTATCTAAGTTAAAGGTTTCGTAAGTATTCGTTTCTGGTTTGAGTGATGTGTTACAATCGTTATTCCTTTATCTATGGTTACTGTGTCAAACAAAGTTGCTAGCGTTGTGAGACGTACTACGCAGAATAATCGATACTTGCGCTTTCACAATGTTCCGTGGCCACTTCTGATTGGTCGAATACCAATACTTTAATAAACAGGTGTACTTTAATGAAGCCCATTAAAGTACTGCCACCAGTCGTATAAATACTGCATTTGCGCATGGTCGAGCATAAACATCTTCACTTATCGGCGGCGCGCAGGTAACTTCGCCATAAGAGGAAGTGTACAAAAAATGTAGAACTGCTTAAAACACACAATTTATAAATTTATTTCAATTAACCCTTTGCTTTAATCAAGAGGCATTTCTGACATATCCGATATTTTGTTTTGAATGCTTCAATACTTTGTCATTTTAAAGTGCTGTCGCTATTGACTTGTTTCGCGCAGTATGGTTTATCTCGGCTAACATGAAGTAGACAGAAAAGTAAGGTTTCGTAAGAACAGTTTGTAGAAGTTTGCCTTTCTCTACGATCTATCTATAGTATGTGGAGGAAATATTGCACTTCGCCCTCTAATCTTATCTTCCTTAACGGAGGGGACTCGGCACTGATCCACATAGCGGATATTAAACCTACTTCCCACGAGAGAGGGATGAGGCAAGAGGAGACTCCGGGCGGCCGGATCCAGGAGCGAAGGTACAGCAATGACAGGGTTCCTAAGTTTCCAGAAGTAGACATCCCAGCAGACCGGGGACCCCGTCCCACACAGATGGAGGCCAACACCCCTCAATAGGGTAAGAGTTTAATATATAGGGTACCTAATTAATTAAGTTAGGAATGAATTTTTTATTATTATGAAATATATTTAATTGGATACCCCGGCAGCCAGCAGAAAGCGGAGGGACGGAGAGAGTTAAGAGAGAGCATCCTTTTCCCCTGCCACGTTGCACCGAAACACCATCGCCGACACTTGCGACCTTCAAAGATACCAACGGAATGAAGCATGATTGAAATGGAGGGAAAGAAACCACTCGACGACCCGGAAAAGCTCCTGAATGCGTTGCCAGCTGAGCCATCCCTCTCGGTGCACCTTACACAATCAAGATTTCATCGGAAATGTATACGTTATGAAGTGCACTGAACAAAACGGTGCACTTTAGGTGTGTGAGCAACAAAATATAGCAATGAAAAGTCATATAAATATCAAACTTCAAGCCAAACACTATTTTAATCATGCCAGACGAGATCATAAAGAAAAAACATTTGATGTGTTACATTCACATGACTTTCTCTACTCTTGTACAAACTATTTTTACAAACGCTTATTCTATATATGCTTCATGTTAATCGAGATGTTAATCTTATTGCTAATTTTCTTGTAGATGTAAGGGGAATATATATTTACAACGGCAATATAGAAATACGGTAGCCTTTAAGCATAGACATATATCTTAATAGCTGGTTGCTAGGTGCAGCACCATTCCCTTTGCCACAGATTAACACTCTTTGCATATCCAAGACAAAAAATCTGATGTGTTACACTCACATGACTTTCTCTACTCTTGTACAATCTATCTACAAACGCTTATTCTCCATATGCTTCATATTAATCGAGATATCGAGATGTCAATCTTATTGGTAATTTTCTTGTAGATGCAAGGGGAATATGGTTAGCTTTTAAGCGATAGTCAAATATTTTAACGCTGGTTGCTATGTGGCGCATTCCATTCTCTTTGCATGTCCAGGACATAAAAAAAATGAATAACGAATTTGAGAAAAAGTATAAGTATTGGAAAATTTAAGAAAATAACAAGCAATATCTCGAAAACGGTTCACTCAACAAAGGAAATGTATATGACATAAGTTGTGTATTTTAACGCGATCTACATTTTTTGTGTAGTAAAATTTTGTCTATCTCTTATGGTTTACCAGTTATGCAAAAGTCGTTCACAATGAAGAATACTTTTGGAGACATTCCCAGAAAATTCGAGATATACATTTCATTTATCATGACATTATCTTAAACATATGATATTTTCATCAAAATCGTTAGAGCCATTTTTCATAAAATTAAAATTTTCGTAAAATCTTCCATGTAAAGGGTAGTCTGGGGTGGGGGAATTTTCTTGAAAACCTTCGTGTCGCATCTCTGGAAGATACTGAACCTAAATACCAAGTTTGGTGTTTATCCGACTGTTCGTTTCTGAGTTATGCTGTTCACAGACACACACACGGAATTGTTTCCAAAAATGCTTTTTTTTTGGATTTAGGGGGTCTCAAAACATGTATTTCAGGTGAAATCTCGGTATCGAATTTTTGGGTGGAATACGTAGTAGAGAAAGTAATTAGCAACCTCAAACTGCCCTTTATATGAAAAAGGAAAATCTTTGTTTTTAATCTCCCCACAAAAGCTCTTACAATCTTAATTAAAGCATAATAATATATCAGAGATATTAATGTGACAAATTAAACGCATAACTTGAATTTTTGTGAACAGCCTGCGAAATCCTCTGCAATACTGACTGAATTTTGTATAACCGGTGAACATAAGATACAAACAAAAACTTGCTACAGGAGAAACATATAACTAACATACTTTATTTGTGTCAAATAACTGCCCCCCTCGCAACGATAGCCGTTTTCAAGTATTCTATGTTCATGTTTATATTTTCTCAAGTACGGCAGCTGATTGACATGTATGTAAGTTTTCTTTCCACCGCAACTGCTCATTACAATGACCAAATGTCTTAATGCTGTTTCCGCATGTTATACGTTACCAAAAACTCTTTGGTTAATTTAAAGTCTTTCCTAGGTAGAATGTAGGTAAATATCGTAAAGTGGAGAGAAGAGCCCTTTTTACATGAATACTGTTATTTATTAACTTTTCCCTCAATTAAGGGGCTGCCATATGGACAATGTATACCTATATAATTAACAAATTTAAATTGACAACAATGAAGACGGTTTATAGTTAACATATAAAAAATGAAAATAAACTTAAAATAGAAATATAAATGAATTTAAATCAGAACAGAAAAGTAGTATAAAACAGTACTATTATGCAGTTAAAATAAATAAATATATAATAATTTAATAATTGCAATGATTTGTAAAGTGATGTATCAATATTGCAATGGTTCCATTATTTCTCCCAAAACATAAAACTGGAGCAAGGCAGCAAAACCATGCAGTCGCTTAAGACGGTTTGACTGAGTTAGGGAACCCCGGCCAAGCGAAAAGGGAAGCACTAACGAGTGCCGTAGGGGAAGAAAAAATAAGATGGAAACCAGAACTCTCAAAATAATACTACTATTGCTAAGTTGTTTTTCTCTCTCTTTTGGTACTTTAATGATAATAATAAACAAACATTAATAACCAGAACCGTAAAGCAACCTTAAAAGAATAACTGTAAATCAAAGATGACTTAAAAGTAAACAAACCAAAATATCAAATGAGCAGAGCAGTAAGGCAAGTTTTAAAAAAAAAGCAAAAATTAAGTAAAACAAAAATTCAACAAACAAGGTCACTATAAACATCAGACCAATATTTTATAAACGGGTACCTTTTCTTAAACTGTAAAATACAGTACAACCTGGAAGCATTACTTGCCCCTTTTTGTGTGAACGATTTGGTCTCACAAATAGTAATGATGCTTATCTAGTCAAGATCCAAACAGACTTTTATGAACTTCTAGGAACAGCAAGCTTCAAAGTCCAGCTGAGCTAGATGTACTTTACAACACAACTGCTTTCAGTTTTTCAAAGTTCAGCATGGTAGGGTTTTGACTGTAATTACTGCTCCCATAATTAACACAACACAATTTCTGTAACTTCAAACTAACCATGCACTGAAAATCACGTATTAAAAATATACCTCAGCTAGAAGGTCAGTAGTACGTTGTGGTTACAGTTAAATTTTCCTGATTCTTATGATACTTTGAATAAGTTGTATAAGAGTGAATTGATTCTTGCATTTCTTTGCCTTATACACACAAACAACTTATATTCCAGAATTTCCTGGTATTTTGTTTCCCTGTATTTTATCTCTTTCTCTCTGAGACAATGACAAATGATGGATTGAGAGTTTTACTTTAACAGCTAATTAGTTGCCTTATAAGTGAAAGCACTCTTAAACTCCTTAAAGGTAGAGAAGCCAATAAGATAGAAGTGTGATCCACTTTCTGGACTCATTTAAACCCAGTATTAAATTCTGACAAAACAAAAGAACCAAAACACACCAAACATATGAACAATTTCAAGAGCCAGTCACTTTACGAATTCGTGTCTAAAACACACATTACGTTTTCGCCCCAAAATTCATCCACCATTACCAAGATACAAACTCATAACAAAGCGTACCTTTACATAAAGACGATCCACAAAATATCACAAAAGAAGTTCCTTAAATCAATTCCAAAAAAAGTTCCACAATCCGAATGACTTGTTGCCGGGCAGAGAGCTAACCCTGCAATGCGACAGAGAACCACCACTCACCGCGTAAGGACCAGGCACATGCCACGCACGCAAACCAGAGAGGAGAGAAAAAAAAGGAACATCAAAGAGTGAGTTAAGCAAGGGGACAAACAAAGAAGCAACGTAAAGTGACTGGCTGGAGGTATAACACAGTTACAAAACATAATACGAACACATAACAGCACAATATTATATTAAATACAAATGATTTCTGAGGATGAGAATTGATCTTCTAATAGCCATGGTTGCTGTTTGATAAAGTAGGCGTTTATCTAGGCCATAATCTACCCAAAACTTGTGTAGATGTTTGGGTATTGTCCCTCTAGCTCCTATCATCAATCCTGTGACTGAGATTTTATTTAAATTATATTTATCCTTGTAATAGGAGATAGTGGGTTCATAAATGACCTTTTTTCTGCGTCTACTTCTTCGGGCTGTTGACAGTGGGATTCAAAGCGCACAGTGGGATCAATGATTAACCCGCTACTGTCAGATGATGTTGATGCGCCTGCTGCTACCACTGTTGGATAATCCATATATCTCCTCGTGGACCTGAAAATCTTTTTCCTGCATATCTGCTGCAATCACACTTCTTATTTTGTGATGCCTGCTGTTTCGCAGCACTTCTCCGTATGGGCAAGCACCCAGAGCGTGTGCAAGGGTTTCGTGCTCTCTGCCACAACGGCGACAGAGGATTTTGTTCTGGGACCTCCCTGGTAAGGAGCGTACAGCAATACCTCCAGCAGTCATTTTGATAGCATCTCTCCATTCAGAGCAAGAAAGTCCGCCATGATCTCGGATGCATTTATTAGCAGGTGTATAATCACTGAACATTTTCGTTCCAAAGTTGGAATTATTTTTCTCTCAGATGTCGTCTTACTTTCCTTGCATCTGGAAGAAGACATACAGTATCTCTGATGTCGTTTTGAGTGATGTTGAGGAGTCGTAAACAGTTTTGAGTTTCTTGATCAAAATCTCTTACAGTGTTAACAAGTGGGTCGTTGAAGTATTTTAGAACTTTGCAGATGTTTATATGTTGAAGTCGAACTTCACATGAGGCGCAGATTAGACCAAAGCCTTTATATTTTCTTTCAGAGTATACCATATAGTCTGGAACGTCCGTTGGTAACTGTAGAATGTTTTTAAAGTGCATTTTAAGATTTTGTCAACATCAGTTAAACATTTTTGTGGAATTTTATCCATTGCACTAACTTGAAACGGATAAATTAATGTCGTTGAGATGGATTATTTTAGAATAATAAATTTCTGGTCTGCTTGTAACAGGGGTAAACTTTCTAAAGTTTCAGATTTTTTACGAAAATTTTCTAAAGTGTGATGACTGTCAAAAATTATTTAATCTTTTAAGTTAATGCTTAGGCAACGTATTTTCTCATCGGGGTGTTGAAAGTGAATTTTATTATCTTTAGAAATCATCATATGTATAGGTGAATATTTTGCATTTCTAATGGATAAACAAACAGATTTTGATGTATTGATGGCGAGGCCGCTTTCTTGAAAACGTTGTATTGCTGATTTAGTTAATTCTTTTGTTACTTCCAAATTTTTCACAATGATCACGGTATCATCTGCGAAAAAAATTATGTGAATTTGTCGAGAACGGAGAATGACGTGTGAGCGTATTACATAAGATTTTTATATTTTTCAATTTGGACTTTCAGTAAGAAAAACCAAAACATTGTTATGATTAATGTTTAGAACGAATAATTGAAAGTTCGCAAAATAACATAGACACAATGATATCATTAGACTTCGATATTCAGGTTTTTAGCTATTGCTTTCCTTTACAGCTATTGAGCCTAACATAGATAATTACACATATAATTGACCTAAAACGGTATAGGGTCCTTCAACAAGAGTGTCCTATCTTTGAACTTAAATAAAACACGTTCTATAAATGATAGAGGTTTATTTCTGTTTAATTTTGGAACATAATTAATGGCATTACGTGTGGAAGAGAACATCAGTTAAGTGACCGCCGCGACTTCGTTGGATTGCGCGTATACGGTTGACCCAATTTTCAATGACAGAAGAACGTAAATTAGATCCAACTTCACGAATAACACGCGTGATGTTATTCATAAGATCATTTAGCGTTTCTGGCTTGTTGACATAAACCCGAGATTTAACATAACTCCACAAGAAATAATCCAAACGCGTTAAATCACGTGACCTCGAGGGCCAGTTAACATCACCACCACGGGAAATGATGAAACCTCTGAACTTCTCCTTCAGAAGATCGATTGTTTCGAGAGACGTATAACATGTGGCACCATATTGCTAAAACCAGATGTTTTTGAGATCCATAGCATCCAATTGAGGCCAAAAATAGTATCTTTCTCCATAGACAGAGCTACTCCATCTTCATCTTGGAAAAACATGGACCAATGATTCCACTATACCAAAATCCACACCACACAGTAACCTTTTGGATGAAGTGGTCGCTCTTGAAACTGAATTGGATTGTGATTGCTCCAATAACGGCAATTTTTTTGTTAACACAACCATCCATCCAAAAGTGGGCTTCGTCGCTGAAGATGATTTTTCGACAAAAATCCGGGTCAGCTTCTAATTGCTCCATAGTCCAGTCAGCGAAAACACGGCGCAACCTATGGTCGTTGGGCTTTAGTTCTTGAGTTAACACCATTTTGTAAGCGTGAAACTTCAAGTCCAGATGCAGAATACGCCAAGTTGTGGTCGGCGAAAGTCCCAATTCTTGCGCTCGACGAGCAATTGATTTGTTTGCATTCTCGCGTTCACTCTCACGAACGGCGCCTATGTTTTTCGTTGGAGCGCTTACGTCGATTACGTACAGGCGTTCTTTGATCGCTGACAGAACCACTTCTTTCAAATTTATCGATCAATCGCCGAATCGTTCTCTCGCAGGGACGTAAACTTCACACAATACACGGGAGGTTTGGCGAACAGATGATCCATTTTGATAATGCATTTTCACAATTTCTACGCGTTGCTGAATGCTGTAACGTTCCATGGCTATTTGTCAATAACAACTGTAACCACATGAAAAAAATGACTGCTGTAACTCAATAACAACGGCAGCTATCACACGTTAAAGTTAGGATACTCTTGTTGAAAGACCCTATATTAACCAAATTTTATAGTGCTTATAGGCACGTATTTAAACATAAATACCTATTTCTGCCTTTTGGTGCTTATAAATGCCTTTTTAATTCTAATTAATTTATTCAGTACACTGTTCTATTCAACAAATAATTATTTAATCAACAACAAACATTTCATTGACTGGATACTTATTTGACTTCTGTTTGATAAAATGCGCCGTGGTGTCGTATTTAAAAGGCTTAGCGCAACACTTAGTGAAATCTTAAGGTGCGGCATCCGAAATCGGAACTTCGGCAATGGAATGCAATAACAACAATTGGCCCAAGTCTGGTTCTCAGAAACAGTTATTTGAAAATAAGGTAAAGTGTCGGTTCGTGTTCATAATATAACTATATTAAGGTTGCTGTGATAATTTTTACGCTAGTACTGCAAAATGCCTAAGAACATGCCTACCAAAAGTGCATTAATAACAACATGGATTTCGGATTTCCAGTCTTATACAACAGATGGAAAAATAATCTTCTGTCGAGGTCTGCAATAAGAAGGTAAGCGTTTTACTGTATTTTCTGTCATTTTTATTATTCAAATGAGACCATGTATGTTAACTATTGAAATTAATTGTACCGTGTGAGTTTTTCTTCTATCTGAAAATAATCTCAAATTTGTTTGCTGCATTTTATTAAGTCCAATACTGGAGTCTAACGGTACAACAGATCAAGACAATACTAATTTTGTAAAATACATATTTTTAAGCTTATGCAAATTATATGGGTTATTCTCTTAAAATTGTAATTATTTAAAAAATATGATTTACCGACATTAAAATATATTTATAAATATATTCTTCTATTTAAGGTTTCTGCTGAAAAAGGAGTCACTTGGTAGAACACGAGAAACTTCAACGCATCAAGCAAATTCTAAAAAGGAAGATTCTCAGAAGTCAACTTTACTTACACAGCCCATGCCCTCAAAAATAAAATCCCAGTTCTATTTTGATATGTGTAATGCATTCGCTGCAGCCAACATTCCTTGGAATGTAGTTGAAAATACAACAACGAAATCATTTTTAGAAAAGTATTGCAGAGAAAGAATACCCTCCGAATCGACACTTAGAGACAATTATCTTGAGATGGTGTATGAATCACAGCTGAATGAAATAAGGTCAGAAATAGGAGATTCCTACATCTGGATTTCCGTAGATGAAACCACAGACGCCTTGGAGCTAAGTATATCAAATTTAATTGTAGGGAAATTAGATGAAGAAAATTATGGAAATTCGCATTTGATTTGTTCGAAGGTGTAGGAGAAAAATAATGTTCAATCAGTTGCCTACTTCGTAAACTCCGGACTAAAAGCACTGTATCCGAATGGTGTAAAGAATGAAAGGGCGTTGTTACTGTACACTGATGCAGCACCATATACGAGGGCAGTCCAGAAAGTCCCAGACGTTTTGGCCTATCGTGGCGATGAGTAGGGCTAGAGCCGCCATCTTGGTGTCAGAACGTTCCTACATTCAGTGCGCATCCAGCTGAGGTAGCGTGAGGACTGTGCCTTCCTTACTGTGCTCTCTGTGAGTTGTTAAAATGTGCGCTGCAAAAGAAAATCTCGGCAAGTGCGGGTGGCTAAAAAGAACAAACCAATTGAAGTTTATCGTCAACTTTATGATGTTTACGGGCAGGGAATAATGAGTGAAAGCCGATGGTGCATTGATTTTAAAAATGGCCGTACCAATGCTCACGACGAGGATTGCAGTGGTAGGCCTAGCCTTATGACTGATAAACTGTCAATGCAAATCAATGACAAAATTCATGAAAATCGCCGTTTCACGATTACAGAACTTTCGGAACATTTTCCGCAAATTTCACGGAGTTTGGTGCATCAAATTGATGCTTTGATACTGACGCTGAACTCATGCCGGTGTAAACCAGTGGTTGAAGTCGCAGGCGGCAGATTTCTACAGGGAGGGTATTGAAAAGCTTCTGCCACGGTATGATAAATGTCTCAATTTGAATTGCTATTATGTAGAAAAATAGCTTAAGAGTGTACCTTTCAAATGTAGATAATAAACGTTGATATTTGCATTTTGTTAATTGTTTATTTCAAAACGTCTGGGACTTTCTGGATTACCCTCGTATGATAGCAGTTGGGTAACTTTTGAAGGTATTTCTTATTTAACACAAGTTACTTGTCTGCACTTCGAGTAGCAGAGGAGGTTCGAAACCAGTTCCCCAAAATCAGTGATTTAATATGCTCCATAAATAAAGTATTTTTAAAGTCAAATTCTAGAATTGCAGTTTTCAAAGAAAGATCCCCCAATCTGCCTTTGCAACTAGCGCCAATTTTGACAAGATGGGGTACGTGGCTGCAGGCTGTGAAGTATTACAGTGAGAACATTGACAGTGTTGGAGAGGTTGTAAATAGTTTTTCGGAAGAAGAATCGCAGTGTATTAAGGTTGCCCAGAATGTCCTACGAGAGAAACGTTTGAGACAGGATCTGTCATATATTCGCGCTAATTTCACGTTTTTAGCAGTTACTATATAGCAATTAAAATCATCATAGCTCACTCTCACTGAATCAATCACATTATTTACAAGAGCAGAAAGTCAGTTAAACAAAGCTGTTGGTGAGGTTGGGAAAATTGTTTACAAAAAACTACAAATGGTGCTCGCTTAAAATCCAGGATATACGGTTCTGAAAGGAGTATCAGATATTTTAAGCGGACGTGAGGCAGATCTCTCTAATCCGCATATGATTTCTCTTTTCAGGTATGTTGAGGCGTTGAGGCGTCTTCCGTGGTGTAATGGTTATCATGCTAGCCTCTAGTGCCCGAGGTCCGGGTTCAAACCCGGCGGAGGGCGATGGATTTTTTTCGGGCGTAAAAATCCTTAGTATGGCTTCCTTCGGAAGGGAAGTAAAGCCCGTGTCGTAGATTTACGGCCCGTAAGAGAATCTCAAGCCTGATAAAGAGGCCTTTGAACAAAATTACCGGTCTTTCACGCCCAATATAGAATGGGACGCTAAGGACCATAGTAGTTAAAGAGCGTCCATAAATAAAACTCAATTTAATTTTAATTTACAGACGTTGAGAGATAGTTTTCAACATTTAAGCTAATTCAAACCGATAAAAAGACACAAACTTACCCCACATCATCTGGAAATGCTTTTTGTTATTTATTGTGGACAAAATTACGGCCAAAAGTGAAATTGAAGAATCTGTCATTTAAAAAATACTATCATTTAAAAATAAAATAATGTCGTTCTCCGTGGACTAGTGGTACCGTGCTAGCCTCTAGTTCCCAAGATCGCGGGTTCAAACCCGGCGGAGGGCGATGAATTTTTTCGGACGTAAAAATCCTTAGCATGGCTTCCTTCGGAAGGGAAGTAAAGCCGGTGGTCCCGTGTCGTAGATTTACGGCATGTAAAAGAACCTCAAGCCTGATAAAGAGACCTCTTAGCAAAATTACCGGTCTTTCACGCTAAGAACCACAGCAGTTAAAGAGCGTCCATAAATAAAACTCAATTTCAATTTTTTAAAAAATAACAATGTTGCATTAATGTTTAAAATTCATGTAAGGCATAATTCTATCCTTTATATTTTAATTAACTGACAGTGACACAGATTTTTATAGAATGATTATTCAATTACTATATTATCTTATCTATCCTACTGTATTTAAGTGTGTTTTGAAATAAAACATTAATCACTGTGTTTTGCATGGTGTGATGCATAACATTTGTTTATTTATTGTGCCTATTAAAGACCTATTTCCCCGCTTTTTAGGCGCCTAAAATGACTTTTAGAACCTAAAGATCCGAAGTATAGATATATTTAGATAAATGTATACCCATGGTTTACAACCACGGGTAGCCGAGGTCGTTAAGGCAAGGACTCGTCTACGGTTCAAATCCCGCCAGAACCGTCCTCCAAGGTTTCCTCAGTCCTCATTGCTGACAAATGTGGATAGGTACCATAAGCTTAGGCTTGGAACGTTTCCTTCCTAATTTTTACATTTATCTGACTTCTTATTTCTGAGCTACGCTGTCTCTCTCTCTTCCTCGGACCTTTCTCTAAAACCACATTTTTGTACAAAGGAATTCAAAACGTGTATTTCTTGTGTAATCTTGATATACCTAGATTTTTTAGTGAAATGCAATCCCGAAAAATAACTGAAAATCGATGAGACTTTCAAAGGACGAGTATTGAACAATTTGAATCTTAATAAGGATATCTCGGAAACGGCTTATGCCATAGAAAAATTTATTTTAAGTAAATTATGTATTTTAAAGAGAGATACAATTTTTTGTATTGTACGTTTTCGTCTATCGCTTAACGTTTATCAATTATTCAAGATTACACAAAATTTCTTCCGAATTAAATGGAATTTAAAGGCTTTTCCCAGAAAATCAAGATATACATTTTATTTGTTAAGTAAATATCTTTAATATATGATATTTTAATCAAAATCGCTAGAGGCATTTTCTAAAAAATCAAAATTTTCGAAAATGTTCCATGTAAAGGGTAGTCGGGGCAGCATCTTTGGAAGGTACTGAACCTAAATACCAAGCGTGGTATTTATCCGACTTTTCGTTTTTGGATTATGTTGTTCTCTCTCTCTCTCTCTCACACACACACACACACACATACACACACGGATAGTTTTCTAAAAATGCTTTTTTTTTTGGATTTAGGGAGCCTCAAAACTTATTACCGGTGAAATCTCGGTATTGAATGTTTGGGTGAAATGCAATATCTTCTCTACTGTAGCGGGGTTTATAAAAAACGGTGTAATGATCGGTTCTTGGTGTTGGGTTGGTAATTCGGGAGGATTAATGTTGCTGCTGGCTACTCAGGTAGAGGAATATGGGTTCTGGAAACTCTTACCTCAGGGAATGTGGATGGGAGATGAATGAAGCTCGCTGTTCTCCTCTCAGATGGCCCGTTTATTGAAGATCCACACTGTTGTCCTCGTCCGAATACCCTTTCACACAAGACGCGATTACTCCTGTCATCCCCTGGTATTGTTTCCGTGCTTTACCCTTACTTAAGTATTTTTCGAAGTTAAAGACGTTACAGTGTTACTTTAATGATTTAACATTTAGTCATGTTCTAGCTACCCTTTTACTCATCTTTACATTAAGCTAATTTTCCCATACATAAATAATTACTCGTAGACATCTGCACTGTTTCGCTCACTGATATAAAATGCATTGAATTTCTACATCTATCTTATTCTCCCTCACGACACGACACGGAGTTAACTTCTCTACCCTACGGTTCGACACAAAGTCGTCATCTCTCCCCTACGTTTCGACACAAAGTGATGCATCTTACCCACGTCTGAAAGTTGCGCTCTCTCATAGATAATTTTATATTTCACGCCTCCTTTCTAGTTTCGATCTATCTTTTTGAGTGACTTTTATTAACTCTTAGTGGTTACTTCTCTAAATTTTTCTTCGTCTTCCATTGGCTCTTAATTTCGTAGTCCGAGCATCGTCCGCGTCTCCCATTAATAATGTCTTATGTTCGCTAGACTGAATTTTCTGTGCGCTTGACTGAATTCGGTTTCCGGCCCGTTGTCTTCGCATCCTGAGAGCTCTACTCGGTTCCTATTGTGACTTATCCCTTACTAATGTCTCTCTTCCTGTACGTTCCTAAGTCTTCAACCTTTTTACGGTTTTCGCCAAGTCTCTTCGTTCTCAAATACACGCTTTCTACATTTTATTTCACTTTCTGATTATTTATTAAAATCTAATCTTTACTTTATTTCTTTCGTTATGATTTTATTCCCCCTTTTCTAATTCTTAATGTTCTCTTTTATTCTTCCCTCATATTGGTATTCCCCTCCTACTTATTTTGACTAGATGCTTATTAATATTCTTATTATCGTTTATTATTTATTATTCATATTATTCGGGCGGATCTTATCACGTCACTACCTACTATGTACGTGGTAGAGAAAGCAAAAATGTAGGGGAAACTGCCTTTTAAACAGTCCACAGCACTTTAATCACAAACGTACTGCAGAGTGGCGTGATAAATAATCCATAAAAACTTTTGCAACAAAACTAGTGTGGAAAGGAAAGTAAAAAAAAAAATAAAAGGTTATTGGAGGGTATAGAATCACCTCTTCAGCTATAGACTTCAATACCCATTCCACCGTATTTACATAGAAGGTTCCTTCCATTTCTGCTTGCATGAATCTGTTTTATGTAATTAATAATAATAATCTTTATTGTACTAAGCCACGTACAAGTAAAATACAAGCAAAATGACCGGCATTCAGCCCTGGCTCTTTAGTAGTCATATTCATATAACAATACTTCCTTTTATCAATACATTTTTCACTATAAGCTGAAAGGAGAATAAACAAAACCACGTCACAAGACAGCACCTCATTGGCTGGTGTGCAAACTACAACCTTACCCGCTTAGCATGTCGTCTCTTCCTCTACAAAAACAGTTCGGTTCATATCGTAACATTTTGTGCTTATTCTCGTGCAGAGAAATTTAAAAAACTCACTATTGTAACAGTTAAATTTATGAAACTAAATGTGTTTGTTCAGATTCACCTATAAGTAAATGAAGCGTTATAGCAGAGGGTTTAAGAGGCTATGCGCAGGCGCTGCAGTTCGTTTCTGGTTTCCGGCTGAGAATCTTCTGCCACTGTGGAAAACATAAACGCGGGAAATGGAAAGAAGACAATTGTGTTAAATGCTTTTAACAAATTCTGTGAAAAGTACCCACCTTTAATCGACAATGAATATGGTTGGCCATTGTTTAGCAACAATTGAACTTGTTTGTTAGTGATGCAGAATTGTTGCTCGGATAGCTTGAGTCGCGTTTGTTTTCTGTTGTGTTTTAACCTATAGCGCTAATCGTTATTTAACTGTTGACACATAAAGGGTTAAAGCAAAGCTGGTATACTGATATTAGTCATTAAATGAATGATTTCTAAAGCCTGAAGTTAAGAACAGTTTAATCCAGTACCGTCAATCACAGAAGCCGAACTGTTCAGGTACAACTTTTATCTGTCTACTCTTAGCATTGTGTGTTATAAGGCAAAATATAACAATAAGACATACAATGTTTAAAAGCTAATGATCCCCAAGCTGCGCAATATACTGTATTCGCATTCTGTCTGAAGCAATTTCCTCTCACGGGTCTTAGTTCCCGCATCCTCCACGTGGTGCTGCCATGTGCTCGGCGGAGTGATACATTTAAGTTTTGTTTACTTCTCCTTTCAGCTTATAGTGAAAAAGGTATAGTTACTTTACTTTCCATTTCCTTAATACTATTAAACCATATTTGCTGATCTGTTCACTGACCAAATCCATTTGTTTTTAACTTTACTCAAGTATTGCCCTATAGCCTTACTATCTTTTTTAATCATTTCGATTATAGCATCATTTCTATCTACCTTAAACCATTCCCTTTTAATAAACAATTTTCTTCAAATTTACGTGCCTTTGCACTTAAATATTATATTATATGTTCGACATCTTCATTCCCAACACATATGGGACGTTGGTTTTGAGGTATACCCTTCCTTAAACCTTTCAGCCTCCATACTCCTGTTCTTATCCATGCAATGCTTTCTCGCTCGTCCTAACTTGCATTATCTACATATTTTTCTCTTCCACATGTGTTTTATAGGTATATACGAGGCGTATTCCAAAACTAACGTCCGTTTGGTCATAACAACATCACTCATGAGACAAGGTTTTTATTGACAGTAATATGTGCTTACATATATACTCTACTTTTCCAAATAATCACCGTTCAAATCTATACACTTGCTGTAACGCTACACCAGCTTCTTTAACCCCTCAGCATAGAAGTCTGCCGCCTGGGTCTTGAACCAGTTGGTATCGCTTGTCTTGAGTTCATTGTCGGTTTGAAACCGTTGTACACCCAGCCACCGTTTCAAATGCAAGAGGAGGAAATATTCGCTTGGTGCCAGGTCGAGACTGTACGGAGAGTGGTCAAAGAGTTCCCAACGAAACTCTTGAAACTTCTCTTTGGTTTTGGCAGCGGTGTGCGGGCGTGCGTTGTCATGCAGGAGGATATGCCAGACGACAGTTTCCCGCGGCATCGATTTTGGATCGCACCTCTCAGTTTGTTAAGCGTTGCACAGTACACGTCAGCTAAAAGTGTTGATCCACGGTCCATGAAATCAATCAAAAGGACGCTCTTTTCGTCCCAAAATATGGTAGCCATCATTTTGCGATTCGTGTACGGCTACTGCATACACTTTTATGGTTTGGGTGAACCGGAACGGCGCCATTGCATTGACTGTTGTTTCGATTCTGCGTTGGTGTACGTTATCCATGTCTCGTTGCCCGTAACAATGTGGGAAAACAAACCATCTCCATCTTGTCTACAGTGCTCCAAAAACTGTCGTGCACTACGCATTCGTTGCTCTTTGTGCTGACCGGTGAGCAGTTTTGCACCCATCTCGCACAAAGTTTTCATTTCTAAGCTGTTCAGTGACAGTCGTGTAAAGTGAGGTTCGAGCAACATTTGGAAATTCATCAGCAGACCACTAATCGTCAAAATCGTCGATTTTGGTTCACTTGCTCAATGATGTCGTCGCTCCGAATACTAGACCTACCACTCCGCTGTTCATCGTGCACATTTGTGCGGCCATTTCGAAATTCTCGACACCAGTGTCTAACCTGTTTGTCACTCATTATGTCCGGTCCATACACAAGGCAAAACTCACGATGGAAGTTCGCAGCTGACGATCCTTTTACCAGCAAAAATCTAATCACACCGCGCACTTCACAACTGGCGGGATCTACGATTGTTGCGGCCATTGTGATCTGCTCTCATCGACTGGCAAACGCCTACTGCGTCACACCAACACTGCGGTAGGTTCCTCAGGAGTAGGTAGACAGTGCTGTTGGCGTGAAACTTCATTCAGGCCTACCATCCGTTACATATTGCTCACCGGACCTTAGTTTTGGAATACGCCTCGTAAAAAGCCAATGATGTTTCCAGGAAAGCGAAACAAATCACCTACTGATTGCCAATCAGTTAATCTCTAATCAGTTTGGTTTTTCCTTGAATTGCACAAACGTTAATCACCAATCGCAGAGTGTTCATCAACTGATTGACAAAATGGATTTGTCAACAGTGCACTTTAGAGATTACAGCCAGCAGACGATGCTCATTTCTTTGTTT
The DNA here is from genome assembly GCA_030765065.1 of Deroplatys truncata. NCBI lineage: Eukaryota > Metazoa > Arthropoda > Insecta > Mantodea > Mantidae > Deroplatys > Deroplatys truncata. Next base: position 52,596,905 of record CM060975.1, on the reverse strand, counting down.
GTTTAAAGCTTCGTGAGCGGAAGACCTGTTGACTGCGAGTTTAAAATAGGTGAAAATGAATCGCTCCAGAAGCATTAGGAGCCTCTGGCTGAGGCTGGGGGCCTTTATAAGGTCCTGTAATAACAGATCAGCAATTTCAGGAGTTGTACTTCTAATAAAGTGACAAGCCACTGACTTGTGGGTCTCAATAACATCAAAACACAGCCTGAAAGATCCCAACTGCATATAAATTTCAGCGTGATTAGCAGGTGGTTCATTATAGAAAGTGGAAACTTCCAATTAGTATCTGTAGTCAAGCGTTCGTCGATTCTTTAAAGTAAAAGTACCCAAGAATCCTTACTTAACCTAAATCTCTGTTCAAATTTCCTATCATTATATGCAAAGAAGATTTTCTCTCTCTGAAGCACCTTAATCTCAATATCAGACTTTCATTTTGTTTGAAGATTACTTCATTAGAAGACCCCATTAATTTGGCTTTAGAACAATAGAGCAACTAAAAGCAAATTCACAAAATAATACAAGGCTGTTGAGAGTCTTATGTCATTGCTAAGCTGAAGAGCCGTTACTAACTACTTTTAAGAACGTACTTATTCTTAATGTGAAGAAAGAAATTTCCTCTGTTATTCTTTCTATTTTAGGTTAATGTATTAGTGTGAATCACCTAAAACTTGCACCGCAAACCTTTCGGAAATGCAAAGTGCTATTAATGTGCAGCTTTCAGAGCATTGATTGGTAATCAGGAGCTCGTACATTTAGCCTATAAACAGATTTTAATAATACTGAGAAAGTGTATTTTCTGAGCAAACATACAATTTTTAAATGGAGCAATGCCTAGTTACATCAACAGAATAAAGGCAGGGTAAATTAGAATGTCAATGGTCTTTGTTGCAGGATTCTAGTGCAAGTGGTTTACGAGAAATCGTATTTTGACGACACTTGTTTGTCCCATTCAACCTGTAGTCCTCCGTGGACTAGTGGTACCGTGCTAGCCTCTACTTCCCAAGGTCGCGGGTTCAAACCCGGCGGAGGGCGATGGATTTTTTCGGGCGTAAAAATTGTTAGCACGGCTTCCTTCGGAAGGGAAGTAAAGCCGGTGGTCCCGTGTCGTAGATTTACGGCACGTAAAAGAACCTCAAGCCTGATAAAGAGGCCTCTGAGCAAAATTACAGGTGTTTCACGCCCAATATAGAATGGGACGCTAAGAACCATAGTAGTTAAAGAGCGTCCATAAATAAAACTCAATTTTTTCCCATTCAACCTGCTTAGTTGCTAGGTACGATGTTGTTATGTTTGTTGCATTGTGTTTTCTGTTCATTTATTGCATTGCGACTTTCTGGTCAGTTAGTTTGTGACAGTTCAAATAATAAGTCGTGATTGGAAGATAGGGTTTACTAATGCAGAAAAAGCCGACATGCTCCTGGTGTATGGAGAGTGTAGGAAGAATGCAGTTCGTTCCTGTACGGTGTATGCGGAAACGTATCCCAATAGACGTCAACCATCTTGACAATTATTTATCAACCTCTTCGACTAATTACGCGAAAGTGGTACTGTAACACCTAGAAAACGTAACAGAAACAAACAAGTGACTGGAGAAGAGGCAAAATTAATGTTTTGGATGCCGTTGCAGTAGATCCGCACAATCGCACGTGGAAGTGGCATAAGTCAGGCAAGTGTACTGCGCATTCTCCATCGACATAGGTTCCATCCCTATCACATCTCTCTCCATCAAGAGCTGCATGGAAACGATTTTGAGAGTCGTGTTAACTTTTGTATATGGGCATTAAGACATGATACTCCAGATTCATCATGTATCTTGTTTAGTGATGAGGCAACATTTACTAATCATGGCCAGGAAAACCGCAGAAACATGCATTGTTGGTCTGTTGACAATCCCCGTTTGCTTCGTCAGGTGGAACATCAGCGTCCATGGAGTTTAAACGTGTGATGTGGGATAGTGAACCATCAGCTCATAGGTCCTTTGTTCATAGAAGGAACAATGAACTCGCACAAGTATCGTAGCCTCCTGACAGACCATCGCTCACAGATACTAGAAGACGTTCCTTTGCAGACTAGGAGGAACCTGTGATACCAACATGATGGCTGTCCAGCCCATAGTGCACGAAGTACTATAGCTTGTCTTAACGGATTGTTTCCAAATCGTTGGATTGGACGAAGAGGATCTGTACCTTGGCCGGCCCGTTCACCGAATCTGACACCTTTAGACTTTTTTCCGTGGGGAAGGCTAAAAGACACTGTCTACAAGGATGTACAAACTACACCAGACGATATGAAACGACGTATTACTGCTGCCTGCTCTGAAAGTTCCGCTGAAATGCTAGAATGTGTGCAGCAGTCTTTCCATAGCAGACTGGAAGCGTGTATTGAAGCTGCCGGTGGTCATTTTGAACACAACCTTTGAAGGTCTATGTTCTCTTTACTTTTAGGAATCCACAGAAGTATTGTAATTCCCTTTTGTTTTACTTTAGTTTGTGCTACCACAGGTTGTGCAAGTGTCGGTGCGTAAAAACTGCAAAATAAGATTTCTCGTAAACCACTTGCACTAGAATCTTGCAACAAACGCCACTGACATTCTAATATACCCTACCTTTATTCTGTTGATGTAACTAGGCATTGTTCCATTTAAAAATTGTATATTTGCTTAAAAAATACACTTTGTCAGTATTATTAAAATCTGTTCATGGGTTAAATGTACGAGCCCCTGACTAACAATCAATGCTGTGAAAACTGCACATCAATAGCACTTTCCATTTCCGAAATATTTTCGGTACAAGTTTAAGGTGATTAACCCTGTATATTCTCTACTTCTAAAATCCTAAAATAAAGACACTTATGAAGGGTTTTTAATTACCTACAACAAAAATAGGCAAGGGCCTTTATGCACTTTGTTCACTCCAAAGTAATTTTATAACATAATGTTTTGAAAAGTTTCACTACATATTTTAGGCAGAAAGGTATATATATATATATATATATATATATATATATATATATATATATTGCAATCTCAATATTTATACTATAGCGTTGAGGAAAACAACTGGTATTAGAAATATGATAAATATTACTTTAGCAATCATTTCACATGCCACCCTTTAGCAAAAGCAAATCCAATTATAGGTTAATTTTTGGCCATTTCGATCCTCGAATGCACTCTTGATTGGCAATCAAGCCGCTAACCAGCAAAAATCTGTTGGTAAAATCTGATGAGAGAATAATCTCAAATAAAACACTGATTGCCATTTCTGCAACAGCAGTTTTACTGATTGACAATCAAAGCCGCCTTAATTGCCGATCAATTTTGATTTGCTTTCCTGCAACCGAGCATAAGGATCTCTTTTCGGCTATCATGTTTTGTATGTTTTGTATTTCTATATCATCTAATCTCTTTCTTGCCACTTTCCAAAACTTATTCACATTATTTTCCCTACTTCTCTATATCTCTCCTAACCCGTTGCATGTAATTAATAACAATAACAAAATGGCAGTGGTGCGACAGTGGTGTTCGTCATGGCAATGGTGGCCGTGATCACAGAGAGGGTGGTGATGGTACTTAGGGTAGTAGTGGTTGTGGCGGGGTTCTGGTAATGGTGATGATGATAGCAGGTGGTATGGGTATGATCAACAGTAGCCCATGTTCAACTAGGAAATGCCACTGAATCACACATTACATAGCATTCTTTACCACTCAGTTAAGGTAATTATACTCACCTTTTCCACTCAACGATTCCTTTACCTGTTGGTCATCTCTGTCAACCAGCAGACTGCATGAATCTGCGTCAAAAGATATAGCAGTCAGTATTACAATATATATTTTAAGACAAACATATTCTCAGCATTAAAGACTTTTCAGGGAATTACCTATATGGAGGTGATGATGAGATGGGGGTTAAGGGCGCTAAACATCAAAGGTCATCAGCGCCCTTAAAACCTATAAAACTTAAAAACTAAAATATGGGACACAAATCCGCTTAGTCTAAAACACTAAAAAGCGAGGCAGCAAATTCTAAAAACCACAACAACTAAAAACATGTAAATAAAACAATAAAAGAGTAAAACGACGTGTCAAGAACTGTAGAACGCAAGCAACAAAAGCTCCATATGTCCACCGGGGAGAAGAGCCGCCCATTAAAACGGACAATATAAAATCACAGAACTAAAGACACCCACTAAAGCCACCGTCACTGATAAAACGTAAAAGACATCCTGCAGCATGCGCGTCGTCTGCCAAAACGTTGGCTAAGCCAACATGCAGAGACACACGAACGCGCATAAAGCTAAAACTTGACACTTTGCTAAAATGTGACGCACCGTTAAGGGCGCATCACACTGCTCACAGAGTGGTGCGGGGTCACCACTGAGCAGGTGCCTATGACTAAAAAGGCAATGGCCGATACGTAAACGAGCTAAAGTTACATCTTCCCGACGAGAAGAACGAGAAGAGGTACCCCAGACTAACGGGAGTACCGTCTACTCATCGCGCCAAAGCGAGAGAGTGTGCTGATGTAAAATAACAGACAAATATGTGGAGGGAACAAAAGATTTGGCAGCGGCGTTCCCTGAGATGCCCGCATGACCTGGAATCCACACGAAGAAGACGCTGATGCCAGAAGCACCAAGCGAGTCGAGCAGGTCATGAATGCGCTGTACCAGCGGGCGGTAGGTGTACAGCACGCGAATACCGTGAAGAGTACTCAGAGAGTCCGTACAAACAACACAGTGCAGTAAGTCGTGCCACTGAAGGTATAAAATAAATTGATAAATACTAAAAAGTTCGGCGTTAAAAATCGAATATTGCCGCGGTAAACGAAACGTAAAGCCATATTGACCAACAATAAAGGCACACCCTATTCCAACATCAGTCTTAGACCCATCAGTATATATAAAATGAAATTCCCCGAATTGCGCCTGAAGTTCTAAAAAGGTTGATCTAAGGATTGAAGAAGGGGTCTCATTCTTCGGCATCGACGTTAACTCAAGGTAACAGTGGTCCTCAGCGCGCAACCAAGGAGGAAACCGCGTTTGCCCCCTGGGAAGGGTCCGAGCTAGCGTAATATCCAAATGCCGAAGGAGCTGGCGAAATCGAACCCCTGGAGGGAGCAATACAGAGGAACTAACTAAATATTACCGATCAAGCGAATCCTCGAAAAACTACTCGAAGGACGGGAGGTCAGGCAAGTATGAGAGTCAACAGGTATAGCTGCACAAAAGATCTCACTCCTGAAGGACAGCGAGGCTCTGCAGTTTCAGCATACAGACTGGGTACGGGGCTAGTTGGAAAGGCCCCTGTAGCGACTCTTATGCCACGATGGTGAATGGCATTCAAGTGACGTAACACACATGGAGCGCCGATGAATAGACAATGCACCGTAATTAAGCTTGGATCGGACCAAAGAGCGATAAAGGCGCAGAAGGACGGTCCAATCAGCTCCCCAGGATGTGCCACTTAAAACCCGTAAAAGAATAAGAGAGCGGCCACACTTTGCTTTTAAAAACAAAATGTGCCAAGTCAAGCTCAGCTTTCGATCAAAGATCAACCCCAAATAGTTCGCCTCGTCTGCAAATGGAAGACTATCCGGCCCAAGATGGAGAGAGGGCGAAGGGAAAGCCTTCCGGCGCCAGCAATTGACACAGACGGATTGCTCGGCGGAGGAATTAAAGCCGTTGGCTTATCCTAGGCGTAGAGACGGTTGATACAGATCTGGAGACGGCGTTCGAGCAGACAGATCCGCCGTGAACTGCAATAAATAGCAAAATCGTCAACAAAAAGGGAGAATGAAATAGCAGGAGGAACACACTCAACAATGGGATTGACAGCAATCGCAAAAGGTGTGACACTGAATACAGAGCCCTGCGGTACACCGTTCTCTTGAATAAAACAACTAAATAAAACGAGCGCACACGTACACGAAAGACGCGATTCGTCATAAACTTCCGAAGAAATATGGGAAGACGACCGCGTATATTCCATGCGTGGAGTATACGTAAAATACCGCCCCTCCAACAAGTACCATAAGCTTTCTCCAGGTCAAAAAACACAGTCACTGTTTGACACTTTCTCAGAAATCCGTTCATAATATGCGTCGACAGAGATACCAGATGGTCGACGGTAGAGCGATGTCGACGAAACCCCTTTCGCCAGAAGGTTCTGAGACTCAAGCCACCATGTCAACCGTCCGTTGATCATGCTCTCCATCACCTTGCAAATGCAACTGGTGAGGGAGATAGGGCGGTAGCTGAAAGGTAGTTGCGATCCTTCCCAGGCTTAAATATAGGGACGATGGTGGCTTCGCGCCAAACGGAAGGAAAAACGCCGTGTTGCCAAATACGGTTATAGACCTGTAAAAGAAAGAGTTTACCGTCGGCTGAAAGGTTCTTTAACATCAGGAAATGAATGACGTCCGGCCCAGGAGCGGAATACCTAGAGAAATGGTGAGCGTGCTCCAGCTCCCTAATTGTGAAAAGTTCATTATAACACTCCTGATTAGGAGACCGAAAACTACAGGTCTCCGAATCCAGCCGGTCTTTGACAGTGCGAAAATCGGCGGAATAATGGTCAGAACTGGAAACCACCTCAAAGACAGCACCCAGAGTGTTAGCAATGGCAGCCGGATCCACTATAGTGGCATTGGGAACCTGAAGGTCAGACACAGTGCAATGCGACAATTTACCAGAGAAGCGACGAAGTTTATCCCAAACAATAGAGGAAGGCGTGAAGCGATTAAAAGATTCGACTAAACGAGTTCAGGACGCCTTCTTGCTATCCTGAATAATGCGACGAGCCCTGGCGCGCGATTGTTAGGTAATCAAATTATCAAGTATAGGGCGTCGCCGAAACACCCTAAGCGCAGCTCTACGGACACGAACGGCGTCCCAACAGTCCCCGGTCCACCACGGAACAGGAATACGCCGAGCGTAGGAGGAAGAACGTTGTGCGTTCGGCGGCAGATCGTAGAGGTAAGGTGCTGCACCATTTGGTTAACGTCAGTGAAGAGCTGGTCCTCAAAAGACACGAGGCTGGAATACAGTCTCCAGTCGGCTTTGGGGATTTGCCAGGTAGGTGCTCTGCAATGCTGGACGTGGTGAGACAGAAGAGAAACGATGCAAGGGTAATGATCGCTGGAGTAGGTGTCAGCGACGACGTTCCACTGCAGACGACAAGCAAGGAGCAAACATGTCGGAAAGACGCGTACCCCTCGCACAAGCCCTTGGCGAACCCCACAGGGGGTGATGGGTATTCAAATTTCCCAACAGAATAAATGGTGTTGGGAGAGCGGACAGGAGATCTCGAATATCCGCGCTAGAGAGAGAGGTGACGATGGAGGTGAATAAACGGAGCAAATAGAAAGAAAACCGGGTAATTGAAACCTAACAGCAACAGCTTGCAAGTCGGACGTAAGTGTGAGAGTCTGAAAATGAACGTTGTTACGCACAAATAGCATGACACCTCCATGAGCAAGAGAACCCTCATCCGGGGTAAGATCGTAGCGAACCGGATTATACCCTCGGAGATCAAAAGGATCGTGAGGGCGAAGTTTGGTCTCCTGCAAACACACGACCACAGGTGAATGGGAACGCAATAAACGTTGCAGTTCCGCCCTACCACGTAAACTTCAGGTAAGGATGACATGAATAAAAGGGATAAACTTCCTACTTAGAAGGGCGGCTCAAAATAACCTTCTGCTTAACCTTTGGGCTCGGGCTTTTGGTATGGAGTTGGTCAGACTCCATAGGCTCCTCGAAGGGAGGGCCTAGGCGCTCAGTGCCAGAAACCGATTCAAGCGCCGAGAATCCGTTCTGTGTGGCAATAAGTGAAGGGTACGGCTGAGCGCGGCTTGTCTCAGGAGCGTCCTGAGACTGCGATCTCCGAGAAGGAGAAGAGAAGGTGAACTTTTCCTACTGCGCGCACACGGAGGGTCTTTAAGAAAATCTTCCTTACGAAGTTGCTGCTTGGATTTCTTCTCAGTGCCTTGAGACTTCAGTACCTTAGGACCAGTTTAGATTGCTTAATAAGGGTGCCAGAGATGGACGACCGGATGGTAGTTGCGTCCATGGCAGTCATGGTCCAGGTCTGAATTTCGGCATCCTTCCGGGGTACTGGCGAGGCAACAGCAGAGCTGAATGTACCCGATCGCAGAAGCGCAGGTCGGCGCGTGTGGTAACGCTTCCGGGCTTCAGCGAAGGAGAGTTTATCCTTTACCCGGATCTCCTGGATCGCCTTCTCGTCTATGTACCGCGGAGTCAGCAAATGAAGCAGAATGAGACCCTTTGCAATTAACGCAGACGAGGGGTGATGAACAGGTACCATCGTGTGTGGGCTGACTACATGGGGCACAGATGGAAACGGCACTCTTACGAGAGACTTGCGTATGCCCAAAGCGTTGGTATTTGAAACAACGCAGAGGTCTGGGAATATAGGGTCTCACCGAAATGCGTTCGTGCCCTGCTGAAATATTCGTGGGCAGATCGACGCCATCGAAAGATAGAAACAGGGCACGAGTGGGTAGCAACACTCCGTCGCGTTTAGCCTGCACTCGTTGAACCGCTGTTACCTTTTGATCGGAAATATATTCGACCAGTTCATCATCCGACATACCATCGAGGCTATGGGTGGCGACGACGCCTCGACAGGAATTCAAGGTGCGGTGCTTCTCAACACGGATGTGATAACCGTGGAGAAGCGTGGTGCGCAACAAGGTCTTAGTTTGTTGATCGGACTTGCTTTGAACTAATAATGAACCGTTTCGAAGTCGAGTGTAGGAATGAACCGAACCAGCAATAGAGTCAATGCCCTTCTAGATAATAAAAGGGTTCACCTTCTAAAGACTGTCCTTCCTCTGTTCGGGTAATGACCAAGTAACAACCAGATATCGGTGGTGTTACTTCTGCTACAATTACTTTGCAGCGGTTTTTTGAAGTAATGGAGAAAGAGGGCTCCATAGCGAAAGAAATCCTCCACCATTGCAACCGTTTCCGACCTCGGGCTCTGATTTGCCGGGCGTTACCCCGGCTTGGATGAGTGGCTTATCCACACCAGTCTCACCTCAGGGTCACACCTCCCAGAACATAGACAGAGGGACCCAATGGCCGTGGGGAGTCAGCAGCGCATGCAATGGCTCCCCGCGGGACTGCAGTTGAACAGCGGATACGAACACAAGCCCTACATGACTACCCTGGGTGGTGGGGATGACGCCACTATCCACTCACCCAGTGCGCGGGTATCCGCCAGGCTGTGTCCACGGAGAATTATAATAAAGAAAATGGTAAAAGAAAACAAAAAAGGTCCAACGTATTCGTGGACCGATGTGTGGGCGTTTCGGAAGCAAAGGTAGGCCGGCGAGGAAGGAAAACAGATCTGTGAATGGACGTGTGCGAAATGTTCGGAAAGAGAAGCCAGAGAAGAAGGAAACGATGGCGAGGGGCGGAATGAAATGCAAAGAAGCACGAGAGCCTACCTTGTGTCCCCCGGTCACGAGGACGAACCCACCTCGACCGGACGAGGGTGTAGGGATGACAATAGCGATGAGTGGCTCGGGACCCTGGGTGCGCCAAACCCGTACTCACTTAAAGTGGAGCCACTGGGGGGCCTATGTGGAGGGCACTAGCAATGAAATATACAAATATTACTACAAGCCATTTTGATGGTCATAACTTGAGGGCAGTTTAGAGTGACCTGTCTCGTGATTTCAAGTTACCCATGCAGAAGGCATAATGCCTTGGCACGTGTCCAATGGGTACATATACCGTAGTAGGCATGATATTCCGCTTAGCTTTTGTTGCTTACCCAATGCCATAACGTCGTTAGATACATCTGAGTTATACATGCCAAAGACTATAAACGTAGTGGGAGAAGTATATGTAAAAAAATAAACCTCGCAGAAACAGCTACATTACACATTTTGTTATAGATACAAAGAGAACAGCGATAGTCAAATGTTTAAGAACTTGACGCTCTACGCTGGCCTTAAAATTCCATATTGTTTCCATGCAATCACGAGAAACAACTGAATATTGAAGGGACTTTAAAAGAATGTCGAAGTAATGAACAATTCGTACTTTAATAACGGATATCTCAGAAATGGCTTATGCCACAAAAAAAAACTATGTGTTTTAAATAGATCTACATTTTTACTTTTTCTACTACGTATAGTAAGTAGGGGAAGTATTGTATTCCACCCAAAAATTCGATACCGAGATTTCACCGGAAATACATGTTTTCAGACCCCCTGAATCCAAAAGAAGCATTTTTGGAAACGTTTGCGTGTGTGTCTATGTGTCTGTGAACAGCATAACTCAGAAACGAACAGTCGGATAAACACTAAACTTGGTATTTAGGTTCAGTATCTTCCAGAATGCGACACGAAGGTTTTCAAGAAAATCCCCCCACCCCAGATTACCCTTTACATGGAAGATTTTTCGAAAATTTTAATTTTCTCAGAAATGGCTCTAACGATTTTGATTAAAATACCATATGTTTAAGATATTTTCATGACAAATGAAATATATATCTCGAATTTTCTGGAAATGTCTCCAAAAGTATTCTTCATTGTGAACGACTTTTGCATAGCTGGTAAACCATAAGAGATAGAGAAACTTTTACTACACAAAAATGTAGATCGCATTAAAATACACAATTTATGTCATATACATTTTTTTGTTGAGTGAACCATTTTCGAGATATTGCTTGTTATTCCCTTAAATTTTCCAATACGTATACTTTTTCTCAAATTCGTTATTCATTTTTTTTCTCTTGGTAATGCAAAGAGAATGGAATACTCCACGTAGCAACTAGCTCTTAAAATATTTGACTATCGCTTAAAATCTACCAATTCCCCTTGCACCTACAAGAAAATTAGCAATAAGATTGACATCTCGATATCTCCATTAACATGAAGCATATGGAGAATAAGCGTTTGTAAAAATAGTTTGTACAAGAGTAGAGAAAGTCATGTGAGTGTAACACATCAGATTTTTTTTGTATTTAGGGGTCCTCAGCGTATGTATTTCCGATGAAATCTCGGTATAGAATTTTTGGCTGCAATGCAATACCTTCTCTACCTACTATGTACGTGGTGGAGAAAGTAAAAATACTGGTTTTGCAATCATGTTTGGCGTGCGAGATATCTCGCTTATATAAAGAAACCGAGCCCTCCAGATCAAAAAGTGTAAGAAATATATCAGACAGTGATACAGAGTATTATTCGTATCCTTCTATTACCTCTGGCGATGTCGAAAGGAGTTTCTCACAATACAGCTTTTGTTGAAGTGAGAGACGGAGAATGTTTGCTTTCGCATGTACGCTATTGTCCACTGCAATGTACAGACTATATAGGATTCACTCTACATATACGTAAAATGTATGTTTCTATAACTGTATAAAACATTAACAATCGTCAAGTGCAACATAGTATATGCATTATTCTTTTAATTTATTTATTTATTTATTTTAGGTCGCATGAACTAAGCACTAACCAGCATTAATATTACATTAGCAGTTTTGATACAACTTGTACAAGCACTGCAGGCATGCGCCCGTTGTTTACATCTGGACTCATCCTCTCTCCTTCGGCATAAACAGACTACAGTATAAGGTAAGTGAACTTCATAAACACTGTCGCTCTGATCCTCCCCGTATTCATAACCTTGTGATAGGCTTAATAACACTCATTTAAGGGGACAAGGTACTCTGAAATAGTAAAAAATCGCATTTTTTTGTTTTAGGCACAAACAAATCTCCATTATTTCCAGTTTCAGAAAATATATACTTTTTGGGGGTTAAGAGGTTGTTAAGACATTTAAATACCATTTAAATGCTAGTCTGCATTCCTTTAAAGATGTCATGCAACGCCCCTTTTTAGGAGATTTTTGTATCTTTCAACCACGAACGACTATACCATGCCCAGCGAGCAGTTCAGCAATTAACAAAAGAGGCCAGGACCAAGAGAAGGCAATCAGAAAAGCTGGAGCAATCCAGGAATGAAGGTGCAGATGATTATGACCCTGGAGTGTACTGAAGTGAATCAGAATTTTAATGTTCAAACTTTAAATTCAGTTTTCTCAAAACAACATTTTTGGATGCTGTACCTTTTTCTCAAAACGTATGAGAGGTAGAGAGCTGAAATTTTCAGTACATGTATACAACATATAGTTAAACTTTCTGAACCACAATCATAATTTTATAATGGATATTAGTGATATTAAGAAAGCAACAATGTTGGAAATTTTCCACATTTTTTACTTTTTTTACTTTGTAAATATCTTTTTTTTTCAATTTATAGTGAACTGATATACATAATTACATAATTGAGGTTCAGAAGATAGCTGATTATACTAAGAATATGTATGCAAAAGTGTCATTCTGTATTACAAGTAGTATCAGAGAAAAAGGTACATGAATTCCCATGTTTTAAGACTAATTTTATTATTTTTATGCTGAATGAAATAATTTTTACGGACTCAACTACATAAGCTATCAATGCAAGCAACCACTTGAAATAATTTTCATGATTTATAGGGTAATTCATAAAAATTTCAGGAAAAACCATTGAGAACTTTAAGAGCAGTGGCAATTTAACACACTTAAGGTGTAATTTCCATGTGTTCAGACTACCTTGTTCCCTTAACGTAACTACCAGGCATAGGCATTCTTAACACTTGGCTTGAACTTATCTAAGCTCAAAACATTATACGACAAAGAATGCTGTAGTAATAATGGTTTGAATGTAGATAACGATGACCAAGGGTCACTGAGAGAAGGATAAAAACCGTTCCGAGTTGTCAAAAAACTACTGCGTTGAGGGATGCTTTCTTATCTCCGACCTATAGTCCAGTCAGTGGTGTACATTAGCGGGGTGTCCAACAAATACAAATGCAAACAAAAAAAACAATTGGAAAAGTTGAATCAGAACGGTAGAAGATTCTAAGGGCCGTATTCATAGATTTCACATTGATCTGGACTATCTCCAGTCTCATTCGGTCCGGAGCAAAGGTCGACCAAGATTTTGATATTCATAGACGATAAAAAGTCTGGGACCAAGAAAGGCCGTGGATCAGCAAGGAGAAAAATATTACACGACGAAGAAAGGTAGTTCTGCGCACGCGCGACTTGCATAGAATAGTAAACTAAACACTGTTACTCCCTAGTTTTGAACTTGCTATGGTCGTTTCACAGCTGTTTTTTCATCGGTTCAGTCCTTACACCTGGCCCTCCAAAAATGGAGGTAACCAAGAAGCGTGCATTAAAACGTTCGGAGGAGGAAAATGCCTGTTTTCCTAAATACAAAAAATGATGGATGTTATTGAAAACAAACCGGTTTCAACAAATGCAAACGGGGGGTGGGAAAGAGGCGGCATGGAGGGAAATAATACCTATATAGGCAGTTTTGTGCATTATTCTAACCTATTGCACCTCTCCATTTTTGGATACGTTCTTATCCATCAGATACACAGTTTCAAGCCATTGTTAATCGCTTCAATAACAATTTAACTTGCTGAAATATTAACCTTTAACCTTAAAAATTACAGAATGAAATCGTATTTAAATAGGAAGGAACATTGGCTGTTATTAAAATGTATCTCACCCTGGATCTTAACCAAATAATTAAATATTGTTGATAGTAAATATACAGAAATAATTACTGAGGAAATTCTGATATATCAAAAACCTTCCGGGAGTTGTAATCCTCCTCTCCTCGCCGGGAAAACGTAAGTAAAGTCTGAACTACTTCGAACTTAACCCCAGTGACTTAACGCGACATAACGTGAAAGCTTTATACATTGTATTAAATGGAGCTATTTAGGGTTGTTTTAACGTGGCTTACTTTAACGACGTAACGTAAAAAATTGGCAGTGTCAAACTTTTCCTTCCCGTTACGTCAAGTTTAAGTGGCATGGTAATTGGAACCAATCGGCATGAAGCAGTAGCATGAAGTAATAAAAGAACAATCAATTAAGATTCATTCCTGTTAAGTGCGTCCTATATAGACCTTTACTTTAGCCGAATATCTTAACTTAGCGTTACATCCCGTCATGTTACGTAAAGTGCATCGTAATCCCAGTTTAACGAAGGTAAATCTAGCAATGGCACATGAGACATTAGTTATAATGCGGCTTACTGACGTCTTACTAAGGTCAGTAGTGTTTTCTTGATACCCTTCTCTTGCATAACACGGAAGTGCTATTAGCATAGTATCAATTGAAATACTCAAGCCTCGGTTATCGTCTGTCATATAGGTTAGGATGAATCCGTTTTATCAGACTTGTAACGTTTGTTTTACTAAACTTGAATTTGTTTTGAAATTTAGGTCGCCAAACTTTCCAATTATGTCTAATTTTGGTAGATAGTTTTACTCCACCATCTCATTTCACGAATTCTACGCACGGCAGCCACGCCCACCACTCCAAAGTCATCCACTTTGTAAAGATGGTCTGTCTTTAATCTACCCCTCTGAGGTAGACCAAAATTTGGTCCGCATCAAGGCGTATGATCCCCGGACAAACGCAAGTCCCGATCTATGAATAAAAAAATCGATGGTCCGCTGGAAGTAGCAAGTTGGTCCGGACCAAAATCGACTATGAATACCGCTCTAACTTTCCAACCTTGTCCAATACACGTCTTATGTGGAAGCACAATTAATTCTAAATATAACAATTGCAAATAGGAGTAATGCATGATACCGTAATTATTGACGGGAATATATAAATGATAGTAAGATAAAGAAATAATTGCAATAAATAAGTTTCGTATATTAAATCAACATATAATGCAATAAGTCTGAGTTGAAAAGTTTTGTCCGGAAAGAAAAAGGAAATTAGGAAGCCAAGTTAACGAACGTCATTAGTATCAGCCAAGGATAGAACACAATAGCTTAATGATTCCGGAAACGCAGTTAAGGGGTGAATTCATAAGCTTACAAGGTCACGTTGGCCAATTCTGCAAAAGAGAATGGTGGATGAAATTCTCAGATTTAGGGAAGGTACCTTCGTAACAAGGTAGGGGACGCACACATAAGATTTTAAGATTCGCACAGGCGTGAAATAATGTTGGTGAGGAATAATATACAGGATGTATCTTTATTGGTGTCATATATTTGGGGGACGTGTTCCTAACATCAAAACAGTAAAAAACGTTCATGTGTACATGGGTCTGAAAATCAACCGTTTCGTTGTTATAGGTCAAAGAAGATGTATTCCACGAGTGAACAGACGGATATGCACTACACGTATGTCCGTGCAGGCGGCAGTGCAGCACAAGCACGTGAACTTTATGCAGAAAGTTACCCTGACAGGCCGTTACCGTGTGCAAGAACATTCGCACGAATTCACCAACACTTGAGAGAGAATGTCGCATTTGAGAGGAGTACTAGGGATGTTGGGAGACCAAGAGCGGTACGAGGCATTGAGCTTGAAGAACGAGTTCTTCGTGCTATGGATGCAAACCCATCACAAAGTACAAGACATATGGCTGTAAGGGAAAGAGTTAGTTATATGACTATCTGGAGAATTCTGCATGGAAATCTTCTGTACCCGTATCACCTTCAAGGTGTGCAAGGATTAAATGAGGTGGACTTTGAGCCAAGAAGACTTTTCTGTCAACGCATGTTACAGCGGTGCGCTGTGTTCATCAATTTCCTAGCCTGTATCTTATTCACGGATGACGCTTGCTTTACTCGTGACAGCATCTTCAATTTTCATAACACTCATAACTGGGCATTTGAAAATCCTAATGAAGTAGGACAGAACGACCATCAACAGAGGTTCTCTCTCAACGTTTGGAGTGGAATCATTCATGATCACCTTATTGGTCCCTACTTCTTTCCTCCGCGTCTGAATGGACATACCTATCTCGAGTTTCTCAGAAATGAATTGCATAACTTAACTGATAACGTGCCTCTGGACATCATCCAAAGAATGTGGTTTTTACATGATGGTGCTCCATATCATTTCAGTATGACAGTTCGTAAGTTTTTGATTGATCGATTTCCGTAAAGATGGATTGGTCATGGATTTTGAGAGGACGTATCCAAATTGGATTTGACCAAATACGAAACACACCAGGAATTTTCAACACAGTACGCCAGAGCATGGAGTGCAGGCTTACTGCATGCATCGAAGCAAGAGGACGCCAATTCGAGCAATGTTTGTAACTTTCAATTTTGTGTTGTAACTCTGAAATAAATTATTTTCAGATCCATGTTCATATTAACTATTTTTACTGTTTTGATATCAAGAACACGTCTCCCAAATATGACATCAATAAAGATACATTCTGTATTTGCATTCTTTGAAACACAGGCCGGCTACAGTGTTTAAGTTCCTCATCAGCATAGATAATGCCGTGCCTACATGGGGAAATGAAGCATACACCTCGTTATCGTGTGAATCAAAGCAACAGGCTTGGGGGCATACGCAGATCAAATTCTTAGAAAATACTCGAGCCGCTCAGCTGTTCTGTCCCTACTGTAAGGGCAAGAATACGGCGAAATCTTCCAATAACGAATGCAACATCACGCATGACGGTAGCCACTCAGAGAAGGTAGCGAAGAAGTTGCAATGTTACATTAATATTCTATGGCTTCCAGCTTGGGTAGCAGTGGCTTGACTCAGGTATGCACAGGATAATTCGGGCTTCCACTGCGGCTGTCGAGGGAGAGGACAGTATGTATCCGTGCTAATTAGTACCTCACACGGTTCCATGTGGTAGCACATACAGGTACAGGGGCCAAAATTACATTTTACAAAAAAAAAATCGTGCAATACGAATTAAGGCTTCATTGATATTTTGCATTGTAAAAGTTAGCGTAAGATCGTATTTTGTTTCAAAATTTGACAAGTGCACTCCTGTCACTTTAATTACATTTAAAATTAAACAGCGAAGTCATTTCTAATAATGTTGCTTGCAGGGATATCCAAAAATGGAAGTGGCGATAACCAAGAGGATTTAAATACTCAACCCTTGCAATTTCTACAGGACTTCATTAAAGAACGGCGGGAGGGTAGATAAAAGCAGCTATATGCTACATTTAATAATAAACTGCATGTACTTGTTTGAAAAAATCTGATGTGTTACACTCACATGACTTTCTCTACTCTTGTACAAACTATTTTTACAAACGCTTATTCTCCATATGCTTCATGTTAATCGAGATATCGAGATGTCAATCTTATTGGTAATTTTCTTGTAGATGCAAGGGAATATGGTAGCTTTTAAGCGATAGTCAAATATTTTAACGCTAGTTGCTATGTGGCGCATTCCATTCTCTTTGCATGTCCAGGACATAAAAAAATGAATAACGAATTTGAGAAAAAGTATAAGTATTGGAAAATTTAAGGAAATAACAAGCATTATCTCGAAAACGGTTCACTCAACAAAAGAAATGTATATGACATAAGTTGTGTATTTTAACGCGATCTACATTTTTTGTGTAGTAAAATTTTGTCTATCTCTTATGGTTTACCAGTTATGCAAAAGTCGTTCACAATGAAGAATACTTTTGGAGACATTCCCAGAAAATTCGAGATATACATTTCATTTCTCATGACATTATCTTAAACATATGATATTTTAATCAAAATCGTTACAGCCATTTTTGAGAAAATTAAAAATTTCAAAAAATGTTCCATGTAAAGGGTAATCTGGGGTGGGGGGATTTTCTTGAAAACCTTCGTGTCGCATCTCTGGAAGATACTGAACCTAAATACCTAGTTTGGTGTTTATCCGACTGTTCGTTTTTGAGTTATGCTGTTCACAGACACACAGACACACACACACACACACACACACACACACAGACACACACACACACACGGACATGTTTCCAAAAATGCTTTCTTGGATTCAGGAGGTCTCAAAACATGTATTTCCGGCGAAATCTCAGTACCGAATTTTTGGGTGGAATGCAATACTTCCCCTACTTACTATACGTAGTAGAGAAAGTAAAATGAATAACGAATTTGACAAGTATTAAGTATTGGAAAATTTAAGGGAATAACAAGCAATATCTCGAAAACGGTTCACTCAACAAAAGAAATGTATATGACATAAGTTGTGTATTTTAACGCGATCTACATTTTTTGTGTAGTACAATTTTGTCTATCTCTTATGGTCTACCAGTTATGCAAAAGTCATTCACAATGAAGAATACTTTTGGAGACATTCCCAGAAAATTCGAGATATACATTTCATTTGTCATAAAAATACCTTAAACATACGATATTTTAATCAAATTCGTTAGAGCCATTTTTGAGAAAATTAAAATTTTCGAAAAATGTTCCATGTAAAGCGTACTCTGGGGTGGGGGGATTTTCTTGAAAACCTTCGTGTCGCATCTCTGGAAGATACTGAACCTAAATACCAAGTTTGGAGTTTATCCAACTGTTCGTTTCTGAGTTATGCTGCACACACACACACACACACACACACACACAGACACACACACACGGACATGTTTCCAAAAATGCTTTTTTTGGATTCAGGGGGTCTCAAAACATGTATTTGCGGTGAAATCTCGGTATTGAATTTTTGGGTGGAATGCAATACTTCTACTTACTATACGTAGTAGAGAAAGTAAAAATTAGAATTTGTATTTTGGAAACAGAATAAATCAAAAGAGTTTGATAATCGTGTCTAATTTCCAGTAGGCAAGTCATTACTGACACAGCTGGTGCATTCATAATTCGGCCGCCATTGTAAGACCTGTTATCTCTTTACAGCCTGGCGTACCATATTTGATACAAAGCTGTTTTTTTAAGGTTTTAGGCTTTTAATGGCCTTTTTTTCTAATTTCATATTATGCTAACCTTCAGCAATAAAATACAGCTATTTATACCTTTTAATATTGTAAAAATATTACTTTTTTCAATAAAACTGGAGTGTTTTTTTCCTTAAATAATAAGAGGCAAAATCCATGCAACTGCAGTCAAATGTAAACCCATCAGCATCGAAGCGTGCTACAGGATGATTTATGAAGAGCTGACACATTTCTTTCTTTAATTATTCTGTTCGAAATTCACTCAATGCCCCGAATGTGCTGGAGTTTCGATTGCCTGACACTAGATACCATATGTTCATGTTTTATTCGTAATTGTTAGTTTTATTGTCGGCAGCTGTTTTTGAGATTTTGTTCTAGTCAACGTGAAAACAGAGTACACATTAAATAAACGACTCTTCCTTGTAAAGCAATACTGGATTAAGAATTCAATTACAGAGAATACTAGAGAGAATTTGGTATTCTGAATCCTCCCCAAATAAACACAATACTGGGACTGGTAAACAAATTGGAAACAACTGGATCTCTGGTGAGTGAAAAAGGCAAAACTCGTTCATCTAGGCTTCCCACGGTTGTTGTTGACTTAAGAGCACGACTGGATCAGTCACCCAAAGAATCATTAAGACGTTTGTCGCAGAAGACAGGGTACAGCTACTCAATGTGTCAGAGAGCTGTGAAAAGTGCAGGCCTAAAGCCGTATAGGATTACGGTTGTCCATCAGTTACAGGAACTAGATAAAGATAGGCGACTGAATTATTGTCGTTGGTTTCAGACACTATTGTGCAAAATTCTGCCATTTTGTCCATCACAGGGTTCACAGATGAAGCATGGTTCCATTTGTCCGGCTATGTGAACTCAAATAACTCACCTATTGGGCCAGCGAAAATCCACATATTATTCATGAAGCATCTATGCACCCGGTTAAAATCGGAGTTTGGTGCGCAATATCCGCACAGAGAAACAATGTGAACACTGCAGAGTACCGACGGATTTTCATGGAGTTTGCTGAGCAACTAGACGATGTAGAGCTGAGTCAAGGATATTTTCAGCAGGACGGTGCTACATACCATACATCAAATGAATTCATGGCACTAATTGTAAGTTTCTTTGACGACCGGATAATTTCCAGGAACCTGTGGCCACCGAGATCTCCGGATTTGACATCGCCGGGCTTCTTTCTATGGGGTTACTTAAAAGACAGAGTTTATGCCACACGTCCCCAGACATTGGATGATGTGAAGCACATAACACAGGAGATTCAAGCTATTGACAACAGAGTCCTCCAACAAGTGGGCCAGTAACATAGAAAAACGTGTTGATTTGTGCCTTATGCAGGATGGAGGACATTTTCAACATTTGCTATAGAGGTAAATAATCTCTCAAAATTCCTCTGCATTTCAGGTATAATAAGTTGTTGCTAGCATAACTCGTTTTGAAACGATTAAAGAAATAAACGTATCAGTTCTTCATAAATCATCCTGTATCACACCGGTTATTTTACTTAGGCCGTCCCCTCCTTTACCACAGGCTCAATTAATTGCACTCGCTGGTACGCAAACTCCCGACGTTTGTCTTTGAATGAATATCCAGTTCATTTCGTCTTGGTTTAACGACCACGGCCATTCGAATGCTTCGTTGGAGGTGCCGGTGAAAGAGATATGAAAACCGGTTTAGGAGTTAGAGGAAGAGCGGCATATGTAGCAAAATAATTCCGGCATATAAGGGGTTAAATTATTGTGGAAGTGAGGCGTGGAGTCTTGAGAAAGCATATGAAAGGACAGGCTTAATATCAACATGGGAAGAAACATTTCTGAGTAAAATTTATTCTATACCATATAAGTTAATTGCTATTTGGGGAAATTTTTTTTGGCGGTTTAAGTGTATCTAAATTATTTGCATGTTCACAGAAAAAATCACACCTATAGATTTCTTACAATATAGATGCAATAATATGTGATACCTAATTTCTAACTATTGTCTACTTTTAGCATCCGCTATACCGGGTGGAAGGGAAGTCATTATATTCATTTAAACCAGCTACAGAACTTATTATTTGGAACATATATTGTATCTACCTATCATTTTTTTCTATAACCATTTTCTAGGAGATATTTTGGGTTTTTCGAGAACATAAAACGCACAGGTTGGCAACGTTGTGCAGCGTGCGGTACCAAAGTAGCTGCGAGCGTGGCTGTCACCTTCCCTTTCAAAACTAGAAGCAGGTCAGCGCGTAAACAGTTTCACTTTCGCTAGAAAACAAAACCGCTAGTATCCCCCGGTGACCGACGATTGCGTCCCACGGTCAGGTTTATACGTCAGTTTAGTCTCTGGATTTTTTTTTTGGGGGGGGGCATACTCAGTTGCGTCCCTGGGTGTTTTGGGCTCATGCGTCAGTTGCCACCTGGATTTCTTGGTTAATATGTCAGTTACATCTCTGAAAGATTTGAATTGTTAGTCGCAGTATTTTCAATTCCTGGCGGAAGCAACATTTTCCTTCTTATTTTTCATTTTTAACATTTAAATTTATGAAACACAAGATTTTATGTAGCACGCCCAACGCGAAATATTGTTCTTCAGATCCTTGTGATGTCTAAATTTGTAAACATCGATCACAAATAAAGGCTTCCCCTTCTCACTTGTCATCGAATCCATGGCTCGTGCACAACTGAGAATGAGAACTATTACGTATGTTCAGTTTGATCTTTATGCTGTATATGACGTAGCAGAAAGCGTTCTAAACAGTGCTCTTGTCGCAGAACGCGTTCTATAGTGTTTGGCCATGTCATCGAAGAACCTAAACCTACCCAAGCTACATAAGCAAGTCTGTGGACGCAACTGACGCACCGATCATGTATGTGTGGACGCAACTGACAAGCCCCGTATCCCCAGCTCCCAGGTCAGGTATGCTGTTTTGGTTACACCCGGGAGCCGGTTCCCACACTGACCTACTTAACAACGTTGCCTATGTCTCCAACCACATTAGTCTCCAACGAGGGTATTCTGAAAATGATTAATTATTTCAAAATGCTAGATGATGTCACTTAACTACTACCGAAACTAGGTCAGAAATAGGTTGCTCTGTCCATCTTACAAGTAACAAACTAAAGGGTATTTCAACAAGAGTGTCCTATCTTTGAACTTAAATAAAACACGTACTATAAATGATAGAGGTTTATTATTTTTGTTTTGGAACATAATTAATGTCATTACGAGTGGAAGAGAACATCAGTTAAGCGACTTCGTTGGGTTGCGCGTATACGGTTGACCCAATTTTCAATGACAAGAGAACGTAAATTAGGTCCAACTTCACGAATAACACGTGTGATGTTATTCGTAAGATCATTTACTATTTCTGGCTTGTTGACATAAACTCGAGATTTAACATAACTCCACAAGAAGTAATCCAACGGCGTTAAATCACATGACCTCGGGGGCCAGTTAACATCACCACCACGGGAAATGATGAAACTTTCGAACTTCTCCTTCAAAAAATCGATTGTTTCGAGAGCAGTATGACACGTGGCACCATCTTTCTAGAACCAGATGTTTCTGAGATCCATACAATCCAATTGAGGCCAAAAATACTCCCTTATAAGAGCCCGGTATCTTTCTCCATTCACAGTTAGAGCTCCTGCATCTTAACCTTGGAAAAAATATGGACCAATGATTCCACCATACCAAAATCCACACCACACAGTAACCTTTTGGGGATGAAGTGGTCGTTCTTGAATCTGCATTGGATTGTGATTGCTGCAATTGCGGCAATTTGGTTTGTTAACATAACCATCCTCCAAAATTGGGCTTCGTCGCTGAAGATGATTTTTGGACAAAAATCCGGGTCAGCTTCCAATTGCTCCATAGCCCAGTCAGCGAATACGCGGCGCAACCCATGATCGTTGGGCTTTAGTTCTTGAGTTAACACCATTTTTTAAGTGTGAAACTTCAAGTCCAGATGCAGAATTCGCCAAATTGTGGTCGGCGAAAGCCCCAATTCTTGCGCTCGCCAAGCAATTGATTTGTTTCCGTTCTCGCGTACACTCTCACGAACGACGCCTATGTTTTCGTTGGAGCGCTTACGTTGATTACGTACAGGCGTTTTTTGATCGTTGACAGAACCACTTCTTTCAAATTTATCGATCAAACGCCGAATCGTTCTCTCGCAGGGACGATTATGCACACCGTAAACTTCACGCAATACACGGAAGGTTTGGCGAACAGATGATCCATTTTGATAATAAATTTTCACAATTTCTACACGTTGCTGAATGCTGTAACGTTCCATGGCTATTTGTCAATAACAATTGTAACCACATGAAAAAAATGACTGCTGTAACTCAATAACAACGGCAGCTATCACATGTTAAAGATAGGACACTCTTGTTGAAAGATCCTACACTATCTTCATACATTCTCGTGGAATAAACCATCTGATTTGGAAAAACAACTATTTGTTTTTCTGAAAACGGCTGATCGCAGAACAAAATGCTATTATAGTTTTTGTTTGTAATACTAGAAGTACATATTAGAAGGAATATAATAAATTCTCTGCCACCTGTATATCTAATATAAAAAATCTGATGTGTTACACTCACATGACTTTCTCTACTCTTGTACAAACTATTTTCACAAACGCTTATTCTCCATCTACTTAATGTTAATCGAGATAAACATTTGCAGAATCTATCTTATTGCTAATTTTCTTGTAGATGTAAGGGGAATATATATTTACAAGGGCAATATAGAAATACAGTAACCTTTAAGCACATTTATATCTCTTAATAGCTGGTTGATAGGTGCAGCACCATTCCCTTTGCCACAGATTAATACTCTTTTCATATCCAAGACAAGAAAATGAATAACGAATTCCCATTTGAGAAAATAAGTATTGAAAAATTTAAGGGAATAACAAGCAATATCTCGAAAATGGTTCACTCAACAAAAAAAATGTATATGACATAAATTGTGTAGTTTAACGCGATCTACATTTTTTGTGTAGTAAAATTTTGTCTCTTATTTCCCATGACAATGTCTTAAACATATGATATTTTAATCAAAATCGTTAGAGCCATTTTTGAGAAAATTAAAATTTTCGAAAAATGTTCCATATAAAGGGTAGCCTGGGGTGGGGGGATTTTCTTAAAAACCTTCGTGTTGCATCTCTGGAAGATACTGAACCTAAATACCAAGTTTGGTGTTTATCCGACTGTTCGTTTCTGAGTTATGCTGTTCAGAGACACACAGACACACACGGACATGTTTCCAAAAATGCTTTTTTTGGATTCAGGGGGCCTCAAAACATGTATTTCCGTGAAATCTCGGTATCGAATTTTTGGGTGGAATACAATACTTCCCCTACTTACTATCAATGTTGCCAACTTAGCCATTTTATGGCTAAATCTAGCATTTTTACAGTAGTGTTTAGCCATCTAAAATCGTAAAATGCTTATAGCCTGAAATCTAGCCAATTTAACCAAACCCTTAGCCAGAAGCTAGCCTAAATAGCATACTTTCATCTGCGCTTTAGCTGAGCAAAATAAATTGTTAGGGTGAATCCTCAATACCTGTGTAGTTGTATTATGTTAGCATGATGTCATCAAAATGAGTACTAATCATAAAGTCGACTTTTGAAGTATGCGCTCAAAGTCTATGATCTGTGACACACAGAATTGGTCGGTTTTTACATATTTTACCTAAAGAATTTTAGTAAATTTCATATCTCAATATCAGATATATTTAACGTAAAGTGTTGGTGCTTAGCAAAAATATACCTTATTTCATTACAATTTTATGTTAAATAAATTATTCTTTTACAGTATTTAAATATTATGGAATTATGTAATCAATTATGATATTTAGAATTTCTTAATGGGGTCGCCCTCCCTCTATGCTAGCCTCTAGTTCCCAAAGTCGCGGGTTCAAACCCGGTGGAGGGCGATGGATTTTTTCGGGCGTAAAAATCCTTAGCATGGATTTACTTATTCCTTACTTATTGTTTTATTGCTATATGTAAATTTACTTCTTTCAGAAGGGAAGTAAAGCCAGTAATCCCGTGTCATAGATTTACGGCACGAAAACCTCAAGCCTGATAAAGAGGCCTCTGAGCAAAATTACCTGTCTTTCACGTCCAGTATAGAATGGGACGCTAAGGACCATAGTAGTTAAACAGCGTCCATAAATAAAACTCAATTAAATTTTCTGAATGGGGTTTAACTTCTGCAAACAAAATATGGATAGTTTTAGACTCCAATTATATCTAGCCTTTTTTTTGTTAAATAATGCCTTTTTAAAGATACCATCTAGCCATTATTTGCGAGGAAGTGTTGGCAACACTGCTTACTATACGTAGTAGAGAAAGTAAAAATCTGATGTGTTACACTCACATGACTTTCTCTACTCTTGTACAAACTATTTTTACAAACGCTTATTCTCCATCTACTTAATGTTAATCGAGATAAACATTTGCAGACTCTATCTTATTGCTAATTTTCTTGTAGATGTAAGGGGAAAATATATTTACAAGGGCAATATGGAAAAACAGTAGCCTTTAAGCACATACATATCTCTTAATAGCTGGTTGCTAGGTGCAGCACCATTCCCTTTGCCACAGATTAATACTCTTAGCATATTCAAGACAAAAAAATGAATAACGAATTCCCATTTGAGAAAAAAGTATTGAAAAATTTAAGGGAATAACAAGCAATATCTCAAAAATGGTTCACTCAACAAAAAAAATGTATATGACATAAATTGTGTATTTTAACGCGATCTACATTTTTTGTGTAGTAAAATTTTGTCTATCTCTTATGCTTTACCAGTTATGCAAAAGTCGTTCACAATGAAGAATACTTTTGAAGCAATTCCCAGAAAATTCGAGATATACATTTCATTTGTCATAAAAATATCTTGAACATATGATATTTTAATCAAAATCGTTAGAGCCATTTTTGAGAAAATAAAATTTTCGAAAAATCTTCCATGTAAAGGGTAGTCTGGGGTAGGGAAATTTTTTGAAAACCTTCGTGTCGCATCTCTGGAAGATACTGAACCTAAATATCAAGTTTGGTGTTTATCCGACTGTTCGTTTCAGAGTTATGCTGTTCACAGACAGACAGACAGACAGACACACACACACACACACAGACACACACACGGACATGTTTCCAAAAATGCTTTTTTTTGGATTCAGGGGGTCTCAAAACATATATTTCCGGTAAAATCTCGGTATCGAATTTTTGAGTGGAATACAATACTTCCCCTACTTACTAAACGTAGTAGAGAAAGTAAAAAGAAAGCACATTTAAGCGTTCTTAATATAGTAATGCCTCATGAACTTCTGTGCTAACTGTAAGGTATTAGATCAAATACACTACCATTCTCTAAAATAATAGTCATTAGAAGAAATATTCATTAATAAATAATTAAATCATCAATCCTGCAATGAGCTTAACCACATGGATCTAGAATACATAGTCATAGACAGACTGTTAAAACTGTTTACAATAAAACTGTATTTCAAAATACAGTATCCTAGTTATTATGAACTGTTTTTAAAACAATTTATCCTAGTCATTTTTATTAAATTTGTTTATGTTTTATACAGATTATTTGGAAATAATTATATTGGATATTTTACATGTATATTTATTCAAGACAGAGCAGGACAGAGGGTTAATTAAAATAATACATTGTCACCTACCCGTATCCTCGTATTCCTTTAGTCTTGGTTTTGGTTTTGGTGGCGGTGGCGGTGGCGTTGGCGGTGTCGGTGTCGGTGTCGGTGGCGGTGGCATTGTCGTCTTAATATATTCTACATGAAAATAAGAGAAAACAATGACAAATTAATATCTCAATCCAAAATATACAGCAACAAAATCTGATGTGTTACAATCACATGACTTTAGTAACCTCTATCATTTATTTTCATAGCTCTTCTGCATATTATTCACATAACTTATTTTTTTCTATTTGCTTACTGTTGATCATATTACATTTTAGCTGAAATGGTTCCAGTATATACAGTTTTATCAGGTACACAAGAGCATACAGAAGCCTGATATCACAGTCAAGTGTTTTGTATATCTCTGCCTTTATATCACATACTCTTTGCATGAGCTCAGGAGAAACAAAACAAAGACACCTCAAAGTGTTGCTTAAAATAATGGAAAACTGAAATGAAAAACAGCAAATTTCGAAAATGACTAATGCTACGGATAAACTGTTTTGATACAAACTGTATATTTTAATGAGCTCTGCGTTTACCTTGAAGTATGTGTTTGTGTGCCTATTAAAATTTCCTGTTTATGTAAAACGAGGCAGTTGTTTTAAAAAAGAGGACTTCGCAGACTACTGACAGAAAATTCAAGATGTAAATTTATTTTTTCATGTTAGTATCTCAAATGTGAGCTATTTTAATCAAATTCGTTAGTCTTTTTCTGAAAATAAAAGACAATGGAAAAATGGGACTGCAGCTCAAACGTTAATTTGAGCTGCAGTCCCAGAAGTACCCGACCTCATGTATAGTGGTTTGTTGTTTCAAACAAATGACTGTGGTAGAAAGTACCAACCTTATAAAACTTAAGTCTGAAGTTTGATGATGCTACGTCGTTTAGTAATTGTTTCGCAGCCATCAATAGTGAACGCTCTCAGCAAATTTATAAACATTGATGAAACTGGTCATCGTTATGTGATACAATACTTTCATTTGAAAGGTCTTAGTCTAACTAATATTAAAGCTGAGCTAGATTCTACTCTGGGGGAGTCTGCTCCTTCGTTTACAACAGTAAAATATTGGGTGGCAGAGTTTAAGCGAGGCCGTACGAGCTGCCAAGACGAACATCACAGTGGTCGACCAAATGAGGTGAGCACGCCATAAACTGTGAAGAAAATCCACAAAATGGTATTGGATGACCGTCGACTGAAAGTGTGCAAGCTAGCAGACATCGTAGGCATTTCAAAAAGTGCTGTACATTGCATACTAACTGGAAATTTAGACATGAGAAAGCTGTGCACAAGATGGGTGCCGCGTTTACTCGTAATGGAATAAAAGCAGTGTCATGAGAATGTTTCAGTCAAGTGTTTGGCGATGTTTCGCTGCAATAAAGCCGAGTTTTTGTGTCGATTCATAACTATGGATGAAACATGGGTCGATCACTTCACACCTGAGACGAAGGAACAGTCAAAACAGTGGATTGAAAGGTGAGAATCGGCTCCAAAGAAGGTGAGACAATTCCATTTGCAGACAGGTCATGGAGTCAGTATTTTGGGATGTCTGTGGAATACTTTTCATTGATTATCTTCAAAAAAGAAAAGCAACCAATGGCGAGTATTATGCAAACTTATTGCAGCGTTTGAATGATGAAATCAAGCAAAACCGGTCGTATTTAGTGAAAAAGAAAGTTCTGTTTCATCAAGAAAATGCACCAGTTCACACATCCATTATCGCCATGGCCAAAATCAACGAGTTAAAGTTCGAATTTCTTCCTGATGCACCCTATTCACCAGATTTAGCTCCCTCTGAATATTTTCTATTTCCAAAGTTGAAGAAATGGCTTGGTGCTAAAAGATTTGCCAACAATGATGAGCTCGAATCTGCAGTTGATGGCTATTTTGCAGAACTCGATGGTTCTCAGTATAAACAGGGTATCGAAGCTATTGAACATCGCTGGGAAAAGTGTATTGAGCTGAAAGGAGACTATGCAGAGAAATAAAGATGTTTTTTCCCAAAATTTCTTGTATCTTTGTTAGGTCGGGTACTTCTGGGACAGCTCTCGTGCGTGCGTGTGTGTGTGCGTGAGCGTGTGCGTGTGCGTGTGTGCGTGTGTGTGTATATAAGAACCATTTTTAAACAATGTCCGCGTGTGTGGTGTTTCTGTTTTTCTGTGAACATAACTCAAAAACGAAAAGCCTGTTAAATGCTAAAGGTGGTATTTAAGTTTAGCATCTTCCGAGGATGCGACATGAGGATTTTCAAGCAAATCCAGCCAGCCACCCGAACTACCTACACATGAAAAATGTTTCGGAAATTTTTATTATCTCAAAAATGGGCCTAAGAATTTTATTAAAATACCACGTGTTAAAATATTTGCATGACTAATCAAATTTAAATTCCTGAATATTCCTTCAACAGCCTGTGAAGTTCTGTTCATTCGAAATGACTTTTGTTCAATTTTATACATTAGGTAAGCCATAACAGATTAGACAAGTCCTTAGTTTACAAACAACACGTACAGCTCATTAAAATATAACAGTATATGTTTAATAGCTTTTACTGTAGCATTGACCATTTTCCCAGGTTAAACTGATATACAGCATCTGTAAAGAATTTTAGGTGTTTCTTCTTTTACCTGCATGGGTTCATCAGTAGCAAAAAGAAACGTGACTCACAATATGTCGTGTTTGTTTCCTTATCGCGGAATTAACCCAAGCCCATATGGCTAATTTAGATTGTTTCCAGTCAAACATTTATTGTAATATAACACGAATTGTAAATCACGTTTTATATGAATACTGCAGTATAAGTAATACCTCCTACTTTTTTTCTCCTGAACTAAGTTAATTGTTGAACAATTTGAATTTGGCTCAATTCCTCAAACCTTCATCTCCACTCTACTGCAATAGCTAGGTACTTCCTACGTCAACCGGTGACAGCACTGCCGCCTGTTGAAAAATAGCTGACATCGATGTTCATATCAGACAGCGTTCTGTCATTGAATTCTTGAATGCGGAAGGTGGAGCGCCCATTCGCATTCATGAAAGGCTCACAATGGTGTAACAGTGGATGTCAGCACGGTTAGAAGATGGGTTCGTCGCTGTAACGAAGCTGAAGGGCCAGCACCTTGGCTGATAAACAGCGGAGCGGCAGATCCGTGACTGCAGTTGACTTCAAGCAACACTGAGCGAGTGGATGAGGTCATTTGAGATGACCGCCGGGTAAGGATGAAATGTGTCGGATTACATCCCTCAGTAAAGGCAGCGCGGTGACGATTATTCATGAACTTGGGTACTCAAAAGTTTGTTCACGGTGGATACTCCGAACGTTAACGGACCAGAATAAGGAAACATGAAAAAACGATAGCCTCCGAACACTTGCTAGGAAGACAGAGGAGTTCCTGGGCAAAATTGTGACTAGAGACGAAACGTGGGATTTATTTGAACCAGAATCAAAGAGATAATCCATGGAATGGCATCGCACAACCTCACGAGGAAGAAAAACTTCAAAACAGTGACATCGGCAGGGAAAGTGATGGTGACCGTGTTTTGGGACGCAGAGGATGAGATTCTACGAGGGGCGTCCAATAAATAAGATTCCCTATTTTATAAGAAAACATTACACACAGTTGACCATGTTGAATTAATATTATTTATTATAACTAATATGATTTTCCGGGCTGTTATGCCGTGGTCTGCTGAAGAAAGATTTCCCAGACGTTTCGTCCACAACTGCGGTGGACATCTTCAGTGGCGCGGACGAAGTCTTCTCGGTGAAAGTATCGCAGCGTCTGATGCGTTGGCCGTTAGTGCCGCTCTCTTTATAGTGTGGGCGCTCTATGCTGATTGGCCCGCTGGTATGAGGGGGCTGGCGCCGGCTGTGTTGTTGCTCTCTTCTGATTGGCTCGCAGTGTTTTTCGGTTTTGTATGACCTTTCTTGTTTTTGATGACTAGATGCCAGTTACTGTTGAGTTTCAATGCTTCTTCTTTCCTATTGAAATTATTGGGATGTTTATAAATCTCTATTGCTTCGCGTTGTAGCCGGGTATGGTAATGCTTTATGGAGGAAAGAATGTTGGTGTCCTGAAATCTAATAATGTGTTCGCCTTCGGCTTCAATGGCATGTTCGGCGACTGCCGATTTTTCTGTATGGCCCAGGCGGCAGTTTCTTTTGTGTTCGCTCAGTCTGGTGTTAGCGCTCCGCTGTGTGGTACCAATGTACACTGAACCACACGAACAAGGAATACGGTAAACACCGGCCGATGACAGGGGGTCTCGGGGGTCTTTGGAAGAGCGCAGTAGGCTGTTTAATTGTCTTGTAGGTTTGAATACTGTTTTGACGTTATGACGTTGAAGTATATGTTCAATACGGTCAGTGACATTTCTGAAATATGGCAGAAAGACGATGGACTTGCTTTTGGGTTGGTCCTGAGTAGCCGGTCGGGGCTTGGCCGGACGGCAGGCTCTTCTCACCTCTTGGACTGAATAACCATTTGATTGTAGAGCTGTTTCTAGGTGTCGGATTTCTTGTGGAAGTAAGTGTGGTTCACAAATACGGGAAGCACGGTTTGCGAGTGTCTTAATCATAGCACGTTTTTGTCTAGGATGGTGGTTGGAGTTCTTGTTAAGGTAACGGTCTGTGTGTGTGGGTTTGTGGTAGACAGTATGACCCAGCGTGCCGTCAGCCTTCCTACTAACGAGTACATCTAGAAAGGCTAGTTGGCCATCCTTTTCTTGTTCCATTGTGAACTGTATACGCTGATTGATGCTATTTAGATGTAACAAAAAATCTTGAAGAGCTTGTTCACCATGGGGCCAGATGACGAAGGTGTCATCCACATAGCGGAACCAGGCTGTTGGTTTGAGTGGAGCTGAGTTTAGTGCCTTTGACTCAAATGCCTCCATGAAGAAATTGGCCACAACAGGGCTAAGGGGGCTGCCCATGGCAACACCGTCTATTTGCTCGTAGAATGACCGGTTCCACTGGAAATAAGTCGTAGTCAGGACATGGTGAAAAAATGTAATGATATCATCAGAGAAGATGGGTTGTAACACCTTCAGAGTTTCTTGTACTGGAACCATGGTGAATAGAGACACAACGTCAAAACTAATTAGTAAATCCTTAGGTAGCAATTTGAGGTTGCGGAGCGCTAACACCAGACTGAGCGAACACAAAAGAAACTGCCGCCTGGGCCATACAGAAAAATCGGCAGTCGCCGAACATGCCATTGAAGCCGAAGGCGAACGCATTATTAGATTTCAGGACACCAACATTCTTTCCTCCATAAAGCATTACCATACCCGGCTACAACGCGAAGCAATAGAGATTTATAAACATCCCAATAATTTCAATAGGAAAGAAGAAGCATTGAAACTCAACAGTAACTGACATCTAGTCATCAAAAACAAAAAAACAAGAAAGGTCATACAAAACCGAAAAACACTGCGAGCCAATCAGAAGAGAGCAACAACACAGCCGGCGCCAGCCCCCTCATACCAGCGGGCCAATCAGCAGAGAGCGCCCACACTATAAAGAGAGCGGCACTAACGGCCAACGCATCAGTACACTGCAATCTACAATCACCACAAAAATCCTCGTTTCGGCCTTTTAGAAATGCAGCGGTACATTGACCGCTTCCTCTCGTGGCTCCACGATTGGAAGATAGAAATTAATGCAAACAAATGCCAGCTAATTTATTTTTCACGTAAGCTGCGCCTTCCGGCCATGGACCTAACGGTCGGTGGTCAAAGATTGCACTGTCGCCAGCAAGTTAAGTACCTTGGCGTCACCTTGGACAGAACATTGCGGTGGACTGCCCACCTAAAAGATAGCGCCAACAAAGGGCGGCAGCGGTTAAAGTTATGCGCCCCCGTCTTCCGCAGCAAACAGCTGAACTTAAAATCAAAAATCATTCTGTACAAATCCTTCATTCTGTCGGTGGTTCTCTACGCATGTGTGGCCTGGGCAAATGCATCGGCATCTGCAAAAAGGCACGTTGAAATCCTTCAAAACCTCTCCCTCCGAAAAATCCTCCGTGTTCCTCTCCTGACATCCAACCGAACCATCCTCCGTGAAACAAACATGCCCTCCATCCCTGATGCCATTACAAAACGTGCCTCGTCGGTATGGGCGCGCATACGGGGACACCAGAACCCCCTAATCTCCAGCATCGGCAGTGGCGAGCCGAAGCATAGGAAACATGGCCGTATTAGAATGTTTTAACGGCACAACGGCTCGCCATTAAGCGCGCCCATCACACCAGGCCCCAGGCCACCCCAACTACTGCAGAGGCCGTCACCACGAAACAACCATCCTGCTACAAGCTGCCGCACAGCAAAACCGCGGACTGTAAATATTGTGTAAATAGTGAAGTGTTGTGTAATTAGTGTATATATTTCGTGTGATAGTGTTTAGTTTTAGTCCTGGGACGTGCTTCGCATGGCCAGATGTGTGTATGTGTGTGAGAGCGAGTGTGTGCGTGTGTATGAGTGTGTGTACATATGTATATAATAAAAAAAAGTGTTTTCAAAACAAGTTTGAAAAAAAAACAACTGAAAAGACTACATACAAAAACTGTTCTCGGTGGCCTAAGGCTGGTCACCGCATGGGTTTTTCCTTACAATATAAACATAGTCTAATGCAAACAAAAAAATTGTAACACTTATGTAAATATAAGCCTGTAAGCCGGGCCTATTGTACCGGCACCAGGTAATTTTTTTATAATAAATAACCTAACCTAACCTAACCAACGCATCAGACGCTGCGATACTTTCACCGAGAAGACTTCGTCCGCGCCACTGAAGATGTCCACCGCAGTTGTGGACGAAACGTCTGGGAAATCTTTCTTCAGCAGACCACGGCATAACAGCCCGGAAAATCATATTAGTTATAATTGTGACACCGGCCGTGAAAACCTACGTTCTTACATAATATTATTTATATTGTAAAATCCTTGTTACTTTTCAATATAGTCAACATATTTTTCCAAGCATTTATGGGGACGTAACACAAGTTTTTCCAAGCCAGTGCGCAACCAGCTGTTCACTGATTTGACTTCATCATCGGTGTTGTGACTTCATCACTTCCAAGTTGAATCTTCACCCTGGCGGAGCTCAGAAGATTCAACTTGGAAGTTGTCTCGCATCCTCCGTATTCACCGGAGCTTGCCCCAAGTGATTTTCAAGTATTCCTCCAACTCAAAGGTAAGCACTTTTAACACTGATAATGAAGTCAAATCAGTGAACAGATGGTTGTGAGCACAGGACCCGACCTGGTACAACACTGGCTTGGAAAAACTTGTGTCACATCTACAAAAATGATGGGAAAAACATGTTGACTATGTAGAAAAGTAAGAGAAGGATTGCACAATATAAATAAAATTAATTCATGATCAATTGTGTGTAACGTGTTTTATAAAATAGGGAAACTTATTTATTGGACGACCCTCGTAGTTAATTTTTTTGAGCAGGGATGCACAACAAATCCTGTGCAATACATCAATACCCTCAAAAAGCTTAAAGCACATCTTCCGCGAGTTCGCCCAACAAAAACCACGACGCATGCTCTGCTTTTGCATAAGAATGCAAAACCGCACACCAATCGTCATACCACTGAAGCGATTGTGAACACTGGATGGGAAGTCTTGCCTCATCCCCATACAGTCATGACCTAGCACATCAGATTTCCATTTGTTTGGGTCGCTAAAGGAAGCTCATCGTGGGATTCACTTTCCAGATGCGGAGGCCGTGAAAACATCTGTGCGTCAATGGCTTCGGAAGCAAGGCCGTGCACTTTACAACACAGCAATACATGCCTCGTCAAAAGGTGGACTAAAACCGTGGAAAAGAAAGGGGACTACATTGAAAAGTGATAATTTTACCCTCAATATTGTGGCTTTAATGTTATGTAATCAAAGTTTAAGTTTCTTGCAAATTACGAGAGAAAACATCTGATGTGTTACACTCACATGACTTTCTCTACTCTTGTACAAACTATTTTACAAACGCTTATTCTCCATCTACTTCATGTTAATCGAGATAACAAGATGTTAATCTTATTCCTAATTTTCTTGTAGATGTAAGGGAATATGGTAGGTTTTAAGCGATAGTCAAATATTTTAAGAGCTGGTTGCTATGTGGCGCATTCCATTCTCCTTTGTATGTCCGGGGCATAAAAAAATGAATAACGAACTCCCATTTGAGAAAAAGTATTGGAAAATTTAAGGGAATAACAAGCAATATCTCGAAAATGGTTCACTCTACAAAAAAAATGTATATGACATAAATTGTGTATTTTAACGCGATCTACATTTTTTGTGTAGTAAAATTTTGTCTATCTCTTATGCAAAAGTCGTTCACAATGAAGAATACTTTTGGAGACATTCCCAGAAAATTCGAGATATACAATTCATTTGTCATGAAAATATCTTAAACATATGATATTTTAATCAAAATCATTAGAGCCATTTTTGAGAAAATTAAAATGTTCTAAAAACGTTCCACGTAAAGGGTAATCTGGGGTGGGGATTTTCTTAAAAACCTTCGTGTAGCATCTCTGGAAGATACTGAACCTAGATACCAAGTTTGGTGTTTATCCGACTATTTGTTTCTGAGTTGTGCTGTTCACAGACACACAGACGGACATGTTTCCAAAAATATTTTTTTGGGGTTCAGGGGGCCTCAAAACATGTATTTCCGGTGAAATCTTGGTATCGAATTTTTGGGTGGCATACAATACTTCCCCTACTTACTATACATAGTAGAGAAAGTAAAAATAGGAGGCATTAGTTATTAACTAACCCTATATAAGGAATTATGGGAAGTTTTAACGGGTAGAGAAAGTCGCTTGCAACACATCAGCAGCTTTTAACCGCCAAATTCACAATCATACGAACCACGAGGGGCATTTCTTTTTCTAAACTGCGATAAGGCAAATCAAAGCCAATGTGAATAGTAATGATAAAAGTTAACTACATATATAAGCTACTTTTCAGCACAATCACTCTTAGGCCTGGAATGTTTTCTTCCCAAATTCCTGTCCCAATTATTATTTCATGTAGCTAACATTGGTGTCCGGCATTTGTGGAGGTTGCGGGTTCAAACCCGGAGGAGGGTGGTGGATTTCTTTCAGCCGTAAAAGTCTTCAGCATGGTTTCCTTCGGAAAGGAAGTAGATCCCTTGTCGTAGATTTACGGCACGTAAAAGAATCTGAAGCCTAATAGAGGTTTCTGAGCAAAATGTCCGGTCTTTCACGCCCCATATAGAATGGGAAGCTCAGAGTGGTAGTTAAAGAGCGTCTGTAAATAAACTCATTTTATTTTAATTTACCACCTGTGGTGCAGTATGCAGTAAGAATGGGCGTTAAACAGATAAAAAGAACACAATCACCACGAAGATTAAAAAGTTTGTTGTAACTAAGCACCAACTTTCCAATACTCTGCAAAACAGTTGCCGCCTGTCTCTGGGTCACGTCTGCACGATATCGTTGAGCTCATACGAGTGAAAATGCTGTCCATTCAACCACTTTTTCATCTGCGGGAAAAGATGGTGGACGCTTGGTGCTAGGACTGGACTGTAGAGAGGGTGATCAAAACACTTCCCACCTTCATCATGAATGCCTCCTCAGCCATCTCTAATTTTTAGACCATGCCATCACGTGTAAGTTCTCACCATATGCACGGCTCATTCTCCGTTGCATTATGCCTCCCTGCCTGTAGGACCTCTCTGCGTATCTCGCACTTGTGGGAGAGTCTATATTAGCGGACATCTTTATGTGCCCGTAGCCAAGCCATGAACAGATCAGTTATTCTTGGATGTGGTGCTGTTAATGACGAGAGGATAGTTAACGATGCTGTGACCTATCTCCTATCGCTATTAGGGCCAACTGATGCGTCATCGAGCTTGAAAAAAAGCCTTCGTAAATATCAATGTTCATTGTATTTCGCATACAGAAACCAGGAAACAATAGTGGGTTTTGGAGCACCGTGAGGAAGAAACTTTAATTTCACTCTATAATGTATATATGAGGTCTAAGTTGGAATATCTTTCACTAACTGGAGTCTTATTTTCAAATTTATCAAAAGAATAGTGAAGGTCCAGAAGAAACTTCTTAGGTATTTATATTTTAAGAATACTATTAATTTATTGTATGCATTTATTGATCAAATTCAAATTAATTAAACCGAGTACCAGAAGAGACATTGCACAACAAATTCTATTACATAAATTAACAAACAATGTAGTGAATAACCAAACATTTGTTCAATACAATTTCAAATACGAGGGGTGTACAATAAAGCCTGGCACTAATGTGCATACAACAATTTATTGTTAAATATTACTCACGCAGACTTTTGTCCTCCTCAAAATACCCCCCTCCAATGCACAGCATTGTCCTAACTCTTTTCCATTCTTGGATGACTGCAGGAGGCCATTTCTTTACATCCTCTTCAGCGTCGCTTCTATAGCTCCCACTGTCTTGGTCTCGCTGTCGAACCGACGCGACGCCTCATAAGTTCCTTTTTGGCCGTTGGGTTGAGTAAAGTCACACGGAGCCAGATCGGGACTGTAAGGCGGATGGGATACCGCAGAGATGCCTTGAGGCAGCATTCTTAACACTTAAATGATTTCAGTCTAATTATATAATATATAAAAATTTAATAACACCCCGCCTTAAAGCAATATGTGTATATAACAATATATAAAAAGTATATATTACAGTCATTATATATGTTTATATTATTGTATACTATTGTATACATGTTCAATAATGTTATATGAATGTATTACGTAATTTAATAATAGAGGAGCTGTGAGAATAATACGTTAAAAGTTGCTAACAATGAGGTAACCTTGAGGCAATAATGAGTAAGAATGTTTAATAATGCTACTAGTCATTATTGGAGCAACAATAATGTAATTTTTGTGACATTTTATAAAATAGCCAATCAACAACCAGAAAAAGTTTTAGTTAAATGAAGGTATTCTATTGGAGCAGGATTAGCCAATCAGAAACTGAAAAGGAGAAAATTTTACAAATTTAGAGTTCAGTTGCCTGCAGACAGCGTTACTAACCAGACGCAAAAAGTGTCCTCAAGAAATATAATATGTATTCGTGTGAGACTGAAATAGTTTACGTGTTAAAAAGTGCAAGTAATTAATAAAATAATCTCACAGCTCTCTATATCAGTGAAGTTTTATTTAAACCGTGTCAAGCATTAATAAAAGGAGTGAAGTAAAATTATAATCCGTGTAAGCCTACATTCTTCAGTCGCACCACAACCCTGCTAAGAGAAACGTGTCTCTAACAATAATACTGGCGCAGCCGAGGCAAACATAAATATATAATACTTAAAGAAACAGTCAAATTACAAAATTAAATATTTTTAAACTTGGGGCGAAGGCTGCCGGAAACTGTTTACCATACGTGCGGTTGCAAACAAAGTTGAAGTTCGGCTCCCAACAGTTGAAATATAATACAACTCCTTCAATATAACAAAATACCTTCTTCAGCCTGTTTTACCACAACTCGGTAACGGCATTAGCAACACGAGGCTTGGCATTATTGTGATGAAGCTTCCATTTCCCAACGAGGTTCCTTCGTTTTTTGGGGATGTGATCCTTTACCAATTGCTTCAGGACGTTCTTATAGTAATCTACAGTGGATGGCGTGCCTTGGAACTTGTACCTCTACACCATCCCCTGGTAATCAAGAAAAGTGATGACCATAGCCTTATTGGCTGATTTTTGCACTCGTGCCTTTGGTGGCGGTAGTGGTTCTGTGCTGCTCCGCTTCTCCTAACAACACACCCATGTTTCGTCAGCAGTGATGATATTCTGACACCAAGCATCATCCTCGTCCACAACACATAGTTTCCAATAGCGGCACACACCGATGCGAGCCTGCCTTTGCTGCGGAGCAAGCAATGCCGGTATCCATCTACAAGGGAGTGAAACTCCAAGAGAAAGAGACAAAATTCCTGAACCATCTGGAACACAGCGTGAGTGAAAATAACTTTGTTATCGCAGCTTATAATTTGTTTTATTACTCCACATTGTAGCAAGCACGTTTGCATTATTTTGTTTCTATATTGTCAAAAGGGCTAATTTATTGTACGTAAGTTGCAATGTTTATACTGAGTTATTTTCGGTTAGCAATACTTAATACAATACAATAGTTATTATTCAATGACATTCGCTACTTAGGTACACTTTTTGTATGCAGCTTAGACACGATAGAAAGGAGAACAATCAGCTGTTGTTGTTTACTAACCACTCTGGCAACGTCGAAACCACAATGTAGCCAACGTTACGCGAAGCCACACGAACTGTTAAGTGCAAAGATTCAACGGCGGGGTCGTCCTCTGTGGTGTAGTGGTTACCGTGCTAGCTTCTTATTCCCGAGGTCGCTGGTATAATCGGCGCAACAGTTCTAGACACGTGAAAATCTTAATGAGAGCTATGATGCGAGTTGCTTACCAGATAAGGTGGTGGCCGGTCGTCTGCATGCGTGGGACAGTCATCGTCAAATATCCACACCGGTTATGCGCTGCTTTGCGCTGATAAACTTAGTTATATACAGTATATTAAAATCCACGCTGTAAAAAGCGCTTAATATAAAAAACGCTGTCAATCATTGCCTCCAATTCTTCCACATCTAACAACCCTTCCTCTTCTGCGGAATCACTCACATTATTGCCGTCATCACTGCTGTCACTACTTTCTGCACCATGAAAATTATTTCTATTTGATTTTCTGCAATTCCGTATTTTTCGGAATAATGATTCTTAATTTATTCAGCATGTCGCCATACATTTTCCCATTCTGGCCATCCAATTTCAGCAAATTGCTGGCGTTATAACTGCTCCACATATTTTAATTTAAAAGTGATATTTCCGCATGCCACCCATTTTTTGATATCAGCCCAGATTAATTCGATTGGGTTTAGATCTGGGCGATACGATGACAGTCTAAGTACATTATGGCGATGTTGTATTACTATCTGGTCAAGTATGTATGACTTCTGAAGCTGTTTGTTGGCTTTAATTAAGTTATATAGCTTTGTTTTACTCATGCTTTCATCTAAAGTTTTACTATGTCTAAGTAACCAAGCTCTCATTTCTTCTTTCAAGGAAGTTGAGGTAGGTGGTTTGTGAATTTGAGTGTTGACGCATTGTGAAGCATTGTCGATGACCAGAACAGACCCAGCAGGATTAGTTATCAACATGGCGTTGATTAATTTCATGTAATTTTCTGTATTCACTTCTTGATGAAAATCTCCTGTTGTTTGTTGCGACTTGTAAAAGAAGGGCATTTGGAATGAAGCCGATCTTTCCAACAGCACGAACGATAATAAGTATTTGCCCTTTGGCAACAGGTGCCTGCAAACCTAATTCGCTATCGTCACTCCAACTTTTAGATGCTGTATGACTGCTGTGTATGTATGACTCATATTCATACATTATAGTATTTTTCTGAAATTTGTAGCACCACCTTGAAAATTGATGCTGCTATAAGTACACACTGATATAAGTACATATAAAATTATAGTCATTTGGAAAGGTAGAATCAGACTGAAAAATTCAATGCCAAAGCCGGGATTTGAACCACGGATCTTAGGCTTTCCGTGCCATTGCTCTAACCGACTAAGCTATCATGGCAAC
This sequence comes from Deroplatys truncata, assembly GCA_030765065.1. Classification (NCBI taxonomy): domain Eukaryota; kingdom Metazoa; phylum Arthropoda; class Insecta; order Mantodea; family Mantidae; genus Deroplatys; species Deroplatys truncata. The sequence goes on along the minus strand of CM060975.1, from coordinate 52,556,752 downwards.
ATTTACTTTTTATTTTTATTTTTTTTATTTTATTATTATTTTTTATTTTATTTATTTATTTTGCTTTTCTGTTAGAACTCTTCTATTTGATTTCGGTTTCTTCCATTAAAACCCTAAATCTTTAATAATTTTTCTGAGATTTGTAGCACCACCTTGAAAGTTTCTGCTGTCTTTCAGCTGGATGAGCAATCTGCTTATTGTTAGCACAGTTTTTTCTTCCACATAGGAATTGTGAATCGTGCGCCGAATGACGCATTCGAAATCGTCTATTTCTGTAATACGTTTAGGCACCTTATGTTTCTTCCCAGGTGTGTCAAATGGTACTCTTCCATCCATATGTTTTTTTTCTCTTATCTTTGAGAACTCTGGAAACGGAACTCGGTGAAACACCAGTTGCTTTGACTACTCTTTCTTTCACTCTCTTAAGGCTTTTGTGGAACTCGGATATAATTTCTTTCTTCATCTCTGCTTCTTGCTTCATGAAGTCGATGACATTTGCAATTATTTCCCTACTTTGACTATGTAACACCTTACCACTTAACTTTGAAAACATAGGAGCCATTATTATAAATATAACAAATATAAAATAAGTACTATTTAGATACTGCAGCTCCCTTTAAAATTACAACCAGATGCAGACACTTTCTATGCAGACTGTATGTGTTACGCGCTGTGAGTAAGCAAAGGTATTATATCGCTTTCGTTGATAAAGCTAAACAAACCATTCCTAGGCTCGGCAGCAGGGGTAGCAATCAAGGTCACGATTCCAGAAGTTTTGCGCGAGTAATACAAGCCCGCCGGAGAGCGATGGATACTTTTCGGGCGTAAAAATCCTTAGCATGGCTTCCTTCGGAAGAGAAGTAAAGTTGGTGGTCCCGTGTCGTAGATTTACGGCACGTAAAAGAGCCTCAAGCCTGATAAAGAGGCCTCTGAGCAAAATTATCGGTCTTACACGCCCAATATAGAATGGGACGCTAAGGACCACAGCAGTTAAAGTGCGTCCATAAATAAAACTAAATTTAATTTCAACGGCGGGGATATAGTCTCCATAAGCTCTCTTCAGATCGTCGTAGGTTGCGGTAGAGTTTTTCTTCAAGAGAACACAAAACTTTATTGCATTACGCTGATCACAATAATCAGTCATTAGGATGTTTAGGGTGATTATGAAGCACGCTCACTCTTATAGGCTGCCAACACTCGACTGACGGGGCTATCGCTGTTAAACTTTCAGCGATTAGAGTATATAGTTGCTCTGTACGTGGGCAGATGCTGCAAGCAGTCACTTAACGGAAGGAAAAACATTCGGTGCCAATCTTCATTGAGCACTCCTCGTAAATAAATCTGCTTTACGAATATGACCACGATTTGTGTGTCAAACTTCAAGTTCAGTAGCTTTTAAGAATGTGTCTTACATATAACAAAATATTTATTAAATTCAACCATTTTGATTTTTCCTCAGTTACAATGAATTTAAAAGGCAGCCTTATAAAGCTCATGTTTAACTTTGTTAAGTATTCATAGTTAAGTTCGTTTCTTGTGTTTGTGTGTATGTACTTAATGTATATACACTGCCATTTGTGAAAATTGCAACACAAAGAAGCAAACGCGTGAATTTAATATCACAGGTTAGGTACATGACAAGTAACAAATGATAAACTTTTCAAAACTATACATGAGCTTTGAGCCCTAATATTCAGTATTTGGTGTGGCCTCCATGCACTGCAATTAGAGCAGCTATACGCCGTGGCATTGAATCAAAAAGGTTCTGAATAAGTTCCTGAGGGATTACCCTCCATGCAGTTTGTATTCGAGCGCACAAATCCGTGACGCTGGTTACTGGAGGACCGTGACGCACCAGGTGCCGACCAACCATATCCCAGACATGTTCGATGGGCGACATGTCAGGCGAACGTGCAGGTCAGGGAAGCAATGGTTCCCGTCGCTCTTTGAAGAAGGTTTGTACATTCCTCGCAATATGTGGCCGGGCATTGTTCTGTTGAAATGTGGCCTGTGGAGATGCCTGAAGCAGAGGAGTACCTCAGGCTCTACAAACCACCGTTAGGTACCGATTGCTGTTCAAAGTGCCCTCAATTCGTAGAGGCGAGATCGGTTGTTGTAACCAATAGCGCCCAAAACCATCACACCTGGTGTTTGTCCGCTATGCCGCTCAACAATGCAGCCTCTAGGTTGCGCTCACCACGGTACCGCCGGACACGTATGCGGCCATCACTGTAGGACACGTTGAAGAGGGACTCGTCCGAAAAGATTACATTTTGCCACTCAGCACCCTAGTGACGGTGTTCATGTGTCCATTGCAGTCGGAGGAGCTTCTGGTTTCTGCACAATGGAAGCCGACATGATGGCCTGCATGCAACCAGTCCAACCTGCAGCAGACGGTGACGAACCGTTGATGCAGACAAGTTCACACCTGTGTTGCAGTGCTCCAGCGTCGAACCAACACTGTGGACGAAGCTGTACGGTCCGTTATGGCCATGCGGACAAGATGGCGGTCATTCCGTGCTGTGGTCATGTTCCGTGGTCCAGTACCCGACCTTCGCTGCGTACGACCTTCATCTATCCACTGATTCCACACACGCGTCACTGTCGTAGCAGCACGCCCTGTACGAGCCGAAATGTCATGGTATGACTAACCCGCTTCCCAGATACCGATAATTCTGCCCCGTTCGAACTCATTCACATGCCGATATGGCTCCCTTTGACGTCGACGAGGCATACTGGCACTCACTTTTTTGTTTCCACCTTGTTTGAGAGCTCTGCACTGACTATACTGGGCGCAACACTGACCTTGTAGGACCGACACGAGAGGACTCTACTCGGCCTACGTGTATCCCATCTCTCTGCAAACCTAATCACTCATTGCTTGAACACTCTTCTACACTTCCACCAAGTTTGGAGTTATTCGGAAAATTCTTTCTTTGTGTTGCAATTTTCAGAAACGGCAGTGTATATATATTTAGTCTGAGTGCTTTTGTTTTTCTGCTTTCTGTAATTGGAACCTAAGTCCTGTTGAAAGGGAGTAAATAAACAAATAAAGCATAATGTGATATGATCGGGCGTGTACAAATTCTGCATTAGCGTTAGAACTTGGGTACTGACATATTGCAAAGATGTGCAGCTATTTATTGATGTGAATTTTTATTTAAAATCAGATCTCCCATTCATAACATAACAAATTTATGTTTAACATATTCGGTCACAAAGGGTGCCTAAAGTTCAATATTTCGCGCTGTTTCCGATTTGGAAATAAGAGTCTTCGACACAGTGTAGAACAAACTACTTTATACTCGTAAGAATGCCTAGTTTCCGAATTTTCAAACAGAACTGTCTAAACAACACAGGACTGAAAGGATAAGCTAATATTTTTTCAAATAAACAGGCTTTTCTGTAAATAAATAAAGACTAATAACTCTCTTCAGAATGTTAACGCCTTAAACAATCTCATTTTATTCCTCCTAAGTTAAGCTGTGAACGCGTTTACCATAGCAGAAACGGCGCGCTCCAACTTTGTGAGCACCGGTAATAGTGGAACTGTCTAGGCGTCCTACCCCACTCGGCCCGTTTCACACTGACCGAGACAATCGAGACGTCTCGATTCCCAACAGTGCTCTTCATGCAACTTTCGTGATTTATGAAGAACTGACAGGCTTATTTCTTTAATTATTCTGTTCGAAATTCACTCAATGCCCCAATTTTAACAGCAAATTAAGTAGAATGTTCTGAAGTTTCGATTGCCTGTCACTAGATACGCAGATGTTCATGTTTTGTTCGTAATTGTTAGTTTTATTGTCGACAATTGTTTTTGAGATTTTTGTTCTAGTCAACGTGAAAATTGAGTACCCGTTAAATGAACGACTCTTCCTTGTAAAGCAATACTGGATTACGAATTCAATTACAGCTACTCAAAGGGCATACCAGAGAGAATTTGGTGTTCGGAATCCTCCCCAGAGAAACACAATACTGGGACTGGTAAACAAATTGGAAACAACTCGATCTCTGGTGAGTGAAAAAGGCAAAACTCGTTCATCTAGGCTTCCCACAGTGGTTTTGACGTAAGAGCACGACTGGATCAGTCACCCAAAGGTCATTAAGACGTTTGTCGCAGGAGAGAGGGTACAGCTACAATGTGTCAGAGAGCTGTGAAAAGTACAGGCCTAAAGCCGTATAGGATTACGGTTGTCCATCAGTTACAGGAACCAGATAAGGATAGACGACTGAATTATTGTCGTTGGTTTCAGGCGTTCATTGTGCAAAATCCTGCCATATCGTTCATCACATTTCACAGATGAAGCATGGTTCCATTTATCCGGCTTTGCACCTATGCAACCGGTTAAAATCGGAGTTTGGTGCGCAATATCCGCACAGATAATAGTGGGTGCAACTTTTTTTAAACAATGTGAACACTGCAGATTACCGACGGATTTGCATGGAGTTTGCTGAGCAACTGGACGATGTAGAGCTGAGTCAAGTATATTTTCAGCAGAACGGCGCTACATGCCATACATCAAATGAATCCATGGCACTAATTGCAAGTCTCTTTGACGACTGGATAATTTCCAAGAACCTGTGGCCACCGAGATCTCCGGATTTGACATCGCCGAACTTCTTTCTATGGGGTTACTTAAAAGACAGGGTTTATGCCACATGTCCCCAGACATTGCACGATCTGAAGCACAACATTAAACAGGAGATTCAAGCTATTGACAACAGAGTCCTCCAACGAATGGCCAGTAACATGGAACGACGTGTTGAGTTTAACCTTATGCAGGATGGAGGACATTTTCAACATTTGAGGTAAATAATCTCCCAAATTTCCTCTGCATTTCAGGTATAATAAGTTGCCGCTAGCATAACTCGTTTTGAAACAATTAAAGAAATAAATACGTCAGTTCTTCATAAATCACCCTGTATAATGTTCAATCAGTTTGATTAATTATAGTGTCACAATTTTGTACTAGTTCATTGCAATGGCTCAAAACTGCCAGTATGTTAAATAACCTCGTTGTTTTATTGTTAAATATTTATTTTAAAAGTTGTAAAGTCGCGATATGACTAATATGCTAAAGCGACTATAAACTTTGAAGAAAAAAAAGTTCACTATGAAAGAATTTCTAGCCAGACATTCATTGCGATAAGCGTAGAATGGATAGAATAATCAAGTTTTATATTGAATAAGGAGTACCTGTGAATTGGTAAAGGATAGAGAAAGTCATCAGTTTTAAAATGTATACTTTGAAGTTGCTAGTCAGTATACGCCACTGTGCGAACTAGCTGATAGTTACGTACCTGGTGGACAACAGATGATGTCATCATCGAGACCCCGTGGGCTGCATATGACGGGAGGGTTTCTCGGGAAGCTGAATGCACTCCCACAATCCGAAAATGTGCCACAAATTCCATCACTTCCATCCTTCAGCGTACACGCCTCACCCTCTGTAATGCAGACATTACACGAAACATGAGTGTGAAATTGAGGCAGTATTTTTAACACTAAATGATTTCAGTCTAATTATATAATATAAAATATAATAACAGCCCGCCTTAAAGCAATATGTCTATAATATAATATATAAAATGCATGTAACAGTCGTTGTATTAATGTTTATATTATTGTGTACATGTTTAATAATGTTATGTGAATGTATTACGTAATTTAAGAATGTAGGAGCTGTGAGAATAATAGGTTAAAAGTTGCTAACAATGAGGTAACAATGAGGTAGCCTTGAGGTAATAATGATTTGGAAGGTTTAATAATGCTACTAGTAATTCTTGGAGCAACAATAATGTAACTTTTTAGACAGTTTATAAATAGCCTATCAACAACCAGAAAAAGCGTAAGTTAAATAAAACTATTCTATTGGAGTAGAATTAGCCAATCAGAAACTAAAATAGAGAAAATTATATAAATTTAGAAGTCAGTTGCTTGTAGACAGCGTTCCTAACTGGACGCGAGACGCGTCCTCGAGAAGTTTAATACGTATCCAGTGCGAGACAAAAATTCATTACGGCGAGGATATTATAAAGTTTACGTGTTTAAAAAGTGCAAGTAATTAATAAATAATCTCACAGCTCTGTATATCAGTGAAGTGTTATTTAATCGTATCAAGGATTAATGAAAAGAGTGAAGTAAAAATTATAATCTGTGTAAGCCTACATTATTTAGCAGTATCACACCCTGTTAAGAGAGACATGTATCTACAAATTAATACTGACGCAGCCGAGGCAAACCTAAATGTATAATATTTAAAGAAACATTAAAATACAAAGTTGAAAGTAAAGTTGGGGCGAAGGCCACCGGAAACTTTGTACCATACGTGGAACAGTTACTTCATCAAGTTTTTGGCTCCCCAACAGTGGAACTACAATACACCTTCCTTCAAAATCCAAAATGTGTTATGAACTTATATCTAGTTCATCAGGAAATTCATGCGGCAAGGAAATGTTCGCCATACATACTTAACCTAAGTTGAACTATAAATCATTATTTAACCCCTTAGTGAGGCTTCCAGGGAGTAGGAGACAAACGGAGAGGTCTCCAGAAACTTGGACAAGCATGTAGGTCACTTTTGCTCCCAACGTTACCCCTGGGAGGTAGGGAAGACCCGAAAGGTGACCAGATCCGGACGACGATGTGCGCTGGCATGTACGGGGTCCCTAACGATTCCACATGGAGTACATTCTGACGCCAGCAATCATTGCCTAATCTGCGTGCCCCCGGGGGTTCATGTGGCAACGAGACAAGCTCCAAACGCCAGGGAGAAACTTTCCAAAGCGCACAATCCACCGTCACCTGGTCCTTCAACCTTGAAATAGATGAAAGGTAATGGTTGGGACAGAAAATTCGTGGTAGAAGAGAAACCACTCCAACATTCGCCTATCGACCCGAGGAAACCACGAAAAAGTGGATGGGAATCGAACCCGGGACCGCCCCCCCCTTGAATGCGAGCCTCATACGTTACCGCGGAACCATCTCCCTCGTAGCTTTCCAGGGAGTCGAGCGCACGACTCGCACAATATTAGGCAAGTTCTTGAATCGCAAAGAATACCTTACTGTTCGAAACTGGGATCTGGTTCGATTTGCAGCATCAGTTGGCTCAGGTGGTGGTTTCTGAGAAATTGAAACGATACTGCCCCAAAGTGATATTTAAGATCATTTTCGAAGGATCGGCTCTGAACTTGGAGAAATTCTTGTTCACCTGCTTCAGAAATTAAAGACTAAAATATATTGAAAGCGTATGCCATTATAACTATGTGAACTGTGATGGCCACTCCAGGCCTCCCTATCTGTCACTCTTAAGTAAGCACTAACTTCAAAATTTTCAAACTCAAAGTCAATTCTGGGCCCACGGTATAATATTTTCCTACAATTTTCACTTTTAAATTACGCACAACAATGTTAGCTGCATTATTTGCAATGCAAATTTCGGTAATTGTATTCTGCTCCTTTACATAAATGTCCCTACATTCATAATAGTAGAGTATGATACAAGGGGTAAAAGTAGGGTTTTATTTTGCAAGTAGGAATGTTTACGAGCAAAATAAAACCACGTTTAACGCGCTCGAATTTGTAAAATATCATAATATTATACTGATTCCTGAAACTAACAGAGATCACGTTAGAACGCGATTCTTGCAACAAGAGAAATTACGTTAAAAATTCTGATGTGTTACACTCACATGACTTTCTCTACTCTTGTACAAACTATTTTTAAAACCGCTTATTCTCCATATGCTTCATGTTAATCGAGATAAACATTTGCAGACTCTATCTTTTTGCTAATTTTCTTGTAGATGTAAGGGGAATATATATTTACAAGGGCAATATAGAAATACAGTAGCCTTTAAGCACATACATATCTCTTAATAGCTGGTTGCTAGGTGCAGCACCATTTCCTTTGCCACAGATTAATACTCTTTGTATAAAAAAATGAATAACGAATTCCCATTTGAGAAAATAAGTATTGAAAAATTTAAGGGAACAACAAGCAATAGCTCGAAAATGGTTTATTCAACAAAAAATGTATATGACATAAATTGTGTATTTTAACGCGATCTACATTTTTTGTGTAGTAAAATTTTGTCTATATCTTATGGTATACCAGTTATGCAAAAGTTATTCACAATGAAGAATACTTTTGGAGACATTCCCAGAAAATTCAAGATATACATTTTATTTGTCATGAAAATACCTTAAACATATGATATTTTAATCAAAATCGTTAGAGACCTTTTTGGGAAAATTAAAATTTTCGAAAAATGTTCCATGTAAAGGGTAATCTGGGGTGGGGGGATTTTCTTGAAAACCTTCGTGTCGCATCTCTGGAAGATACTGAACCTAAATACCAAGTTTGGTGATTATCCGACTGTTCGTTTCTGAGTTATGCTGTTCACAGACAGACACACAGACACACAGACACACACACGGGCATGTTTCCAAAAATGCTTTTTTTGGATTCAGGGGGTCTGAAAACATGTATTTCCGGTGAAATCTCGGTACCGAATTTTTGGGTGGAATACAATACTTCCCCTACTTACTATACGTAGTAGAGAAAGTAAAAAAGCGAGATGTTAGATGCTTTGTTGATTCTCCAGCATTCAGTGAAATTATTTTCAACATGTTTTGCCTTACACCAGGCAATAAAGCGATTAAATGCTATATCATATTGCTTTCTGGATTTTTTGAGTAAGTATTTCTAGTGTTCTTTCTACTGCTTCTGTTATTTCACCTGACTCTTCTATTTCAGTTTCTTCTAAGCTCATAATTTCGGCCATTTAATATTTGTTTGGGTTATACCAGATAAATCAATAACGTTTTAGATCAAAGAAAGTAAAAGGCTACCAGCATAACGTACACATAGGTTAACGCTACAACAAATTGCGATAAACTGAAGTAGTGTGAACAGATAATGCGAGCGCCATGAGAAATTAATCATGTAAAAAGATCATCATGTGAAAAGTAAAACCTAATCAAACGAAGTCGAGTTGTTAAACTTGTGCAAATACAAAGGGCAATTGCCAATGTGATTGGATTTCAAACTAAAGTTGGTAACAATGTAGTACTAGTGCGATAATCTACAGGTTTTAGCTCATGTGCTAGAAATTCTACTTTTAGGCCATGCCTGTCTAAAAATATATTTTCAAATGTGAGATAAAAATTTGTGCCAGTTTCTCGAAAGTGTTTTTATTAATTTTGTTGTTTCCTGATATCAAAGCTAACACCTTAAATCCACATTAACTCAAAGCTTTAATTATAACAACAATCATATTCATACAACTTTTGTGTTGCTATTTTATTCACTGGATACAGGGCTAAAAGAACTTTATTCTTGGATGTTAAACATGTTATCATAGAGGTCTGCACTATTTTTACAGGATCTTGTGTGTTTTAAATACCTTGAATGTTACTCCCATTACAAAAATTTCTAAATTTACATAACTTTCACGCAGCAACAAATTCACTAATTGTTCTTAATCACTGAGTATTTTAAATGTATATTTTAAGTGCACAAATTTGTAATCACTATCAGCGCTAAGGATTTGAGAATGAAGAAAGTACGTAGGAATCAGTTATCTGTAAGTTGTTGGGTCAGAAGAAAATAATTGTGCACAGGGTAACGGTTGTATATTGCATTTCTTACCCGCTCTTCTAAGAATTTCCTTTTAGGATTTTATATAGAATATTCATTTATTTTCTCGCAAAATTATTTTAAACTGTTTGTTCTGAAGTAGTTTATTCTGTTTGTTCGCTTGTAATTTTGTATCCATTCAGATGGCTAAAAGAGTATCAAATTTGGACCATTTATCTAAGATCATTACTTTATCAAGCACCCATTTTAATTAATGATTTGATATAATCTTACCGTGTGAAACTTGAATAATAAAGTTGAGTTAATTTATAATGATGCTACAACCTTTGAAATTTCTGAGGTATCAATTTTCAGCTAATGCACATCGTTGTATTTTATCAAGATAGTGAATCCCTCTAATTTCATGCAGTTAACTCTTTGGGGACTAGTTCTGGTAAACTAGAAAATAGCGAGGGGCAAATATTTTCAATAACAATAAGCTTAGGAATTGTCATGGATACTACAAGAACATTTCCATCATTTCGCGTGCAATAAATTTATTCACTATATGTTGTTCAGAAAAAAAGAAAAGAAAAAAATACACACCACAACAAACGTAGTTCATAATTACTCCTATGAATAGCACGTATCCACTGCTGTCTCCTGTGTGGATCATTTGGAACGAAAACATTGTTATATATTTTTCAGAACTTGTTAAATAGTTTAACGTACCTCCCAGCACATCATATTTTCCTGGCATTTTGTACTGATAACTACATCGTTTTAAGTATTCTTTCGCTCGCTAAGTATGTAACGAAAACATTGTTATATACTTTTCAAAACTTTTTGAATAGTTTAACGTACATCCTAGCACACAATACTTTCCTGGCAATTTGTACTTATAACTTCACTATTTTATGTATTTTTTGCTCGCTAAGCAGGTAATTTGGTTATTAATTGTTGGTCCGTTTTGAGACAACATCGAACTCATTAGCATACCAAATCCACAGTGACTAGGATGCATTCCTATGATACAGGTTGCGAACTACCCAAAAGGGTAGGCCCCTAACATGACGAAATTAATAGCTATCTTGTTTGCCTCCTGGCCTGTATACTTTGAGACGGTTTAGGCTCGGGCCGGATTTGATTCAGACCGTGCAGACCGGCGCGCGCGCGCGCACGCACACACACAGACACACAATACCTCCTCTACCTACTAAGTACGTGGTAGAGAAAGTAAAAATGACAAACTATCATTATTAAAGAACAAGAATATACACTTCAGAAATGCAGATGAGGAAGTGGACCAAATGGACAGCTGTAGATACCGGGATGCACTATAAGCAATCAATGTTGACTATAAATCAAATTATAGCAAAGGCGAAGTGATCTTTGATTAAAAACACAACCATTTTCTGTGGAAAAACTAGTGGAGCGCTTTGTACGACCGTGGCATCGTATTAACGGAACTTGAGAAGTAATGAGGAAAAGTTACTGAAAACATATGAAATATGGATAAGAGTATAAAAGATGCCATAAAATGGAGAGAAGGAAATAAGTTTTGAGATCCCCGAATACAAGTAAAAAGGTAATAAAAATGATGCACTACACACGCGCACACTCCTATGCACGCATACAAACAGCATTTTTAAATCGTAATTGTTTGCTTCAGAGTATCCCATTATTAACCTTGAATGTTTACCCAGAATTAAAAAAAAAAGTTTAATTTTATTGCCTAATTAAATGAAGTAGATTTTATAGCCTTATCTCCTATCAGAAAGTCTTAGTACGCAAAAGCAAATTATAGTGTCCTGTGTAAATTATGATTCTTACCAAACAAATATATTATGCACCATGTTGCAGGAATCAGCACGGAGAACGTAGCCAAGTAAGCAAGAAAAGAAATCGCCGACATTTTAATCTCTGTGCAGAATCACTACTGGAGTCTATTGCAGTGGTCCTCAGCAATTAAGGAAGGGATATTGCGTCATACTATGGCCAGCGACTTCCTTGAGTACGACTTTTCCGTAGCATTATCTGCCACAAAAATCTACTTCCGCTCTTTACCTAGCCGAGTTACCGGCTGTTATAACTTCCAGACCTGAACAGACTAAACATTTTACTATCTGCTTACTTATCGTCTGGATACCGGGAGAAGATACCTGAACACCAGGTTCTTGGAAAGTTGCACCCAATGCTTCCTGAATACAGAGCAAGGATACGCAACTTGCAAAATTTACGGAGGAAAGCCTTCAAATGAATCATTTTTACTTCCTATAGCATTTATTTATAGCAGGTAGAGGAAGTATTGCATTCTGCCAAAAATTAGATATAGATATTTCACCGGAAATACATGTTTTGAGGTCCCCTGAATAAAAATATTTAGAAAAACGTCAATGTGTCTGTGAAGAGAGTAACTCGAAAACAAAACTAAGTTGAGGCAGTATTTTTATCTCTTAATGATATCAGTCTAATTATATAATATATAAAATATAATAACAGCCCGCCTTAAAGCAATACGTATGTAATAATATATAAAGTGTATGTTACAGTCATTGTATTATGTTTATATTATTATGTACATATATAATAATGTTATGTGAATGTATTACGTAGTTTTAACAATGTAGGAGCTGTGAGAATAGAAGCAAGCTGCTTTCCGTAGCAAACAGAAGTACAAAGTAAAAGCCGAAAGTTGCTAACAATGAGGTAACCTTGAGACAACAATAAATTAGAAAGTTTAATAAAGGCTACTAATAATTCTTGGAACAATTATAATATTTAAATCAGTTTATAAATAGCCAATCAAAAACTAGAAAACGCTTAAATTAAATAAATCAGAGACTTGAAATAGAGGAAATGTGCAAATTCAAGCGGCAGACGCTACAAGATAGCGTACCCGATCGGTACGATACGTGTTCAGTGTGAGACATGAAAATTTATTGTGGTGAGAATAATATAAAGTTTACGTGTTAAAAGTACAATTAAGAATAATCTCACTGCTCTATAGTAGGATACATCAGTGAAGCGTTAGTTAATCTGTGAAAGATTAATAAAACTAAGCTAAATGCCATTATAATTTGTGTAAGCCTTCATTCTTTAGCCACACCAGCCCTGCTAAGAGATACGTGTTCTGAAAATTACTACTGACGCAGCAGAGGTATACATATATATAATAAATAAATAAACATTAAAATAAAAAGTTGGTTCTTAAACGTGGGGCGAAGGGCACCGGAAAATTTGCAACGTACGTGGGGCGAACACTCCTAGTAACACTCTCCCACAAATTGGCATCCATTAGGTGCGTGGTCTAAAACAGCTTCAAGTTGGTACACCATACGTGGTGCAACAACTACAACAATTAAACTACTGCAAGTTTGGCTCTCCAACAGTGGGGCTACAACAACTTCAAAGTTCAGCATCTTCCAAAAATGCGACACGAAGAGTTTCAAAAATACCCCCCCTCCACCAGCCGTACATACAAACACAAAATAAAAAATCTGATATATTACACTCACATGACTTTCTCTACTCTTGTACAAACTTTTTTACAAACGCTTATTTTCCATATGCTTCATGTTAATCGAGATGTTAATCTTATTGCTAATTTTCTTGTAGATGCAAGGGGAATATGGTAGGCTTTAAGCGATAGTGAAATATTTTAAGAGCTGCTTTTCTATGTGGAGTATTCCATTCTCTTTGCATTACCAGGACAAAAAAATGAATAACGAATTTCCATTTGAGAAAAGGTATAAATATTGGAAAATTTAAGTGAATAACAAGCAATATCTCGAAAATGGTTCACTCAACAAAAAAATGTATATGACATAAATTGTGTATTTTAACGCGAACTACATTTTTTGTGTAAACATTTTGTCTATCTCTTATGGTTTACCAGTTATGCAAAAGTCGTTCACAATGAAGAATACTTTTGGAGACATTCCCAGAAAATTCGAGATATACATTTTATTTGTCGTGAAAATATCTTAAACATATGATATTTTAATCAAAATCGTTAAGTCATTTTTGAGAAAATTAAAATTTTCGAAAAATGTTCCATGTAAACGGTAATCTGGGGTGGGGGAATTTTCTTGAAAACCTTCGTGTCGCATCTCTGGAAGATACTGAACCTAAATACCAAGTTTGGTGTTTATCCGATTGTTCGTTTCTGAGTTATGCTGTTCACAGACAGACAGACTGACAGACACACACACACACACACACACACACACACACACACACACACACCTAGTTTTGGTTTCCAGATAGTCCATAATTTCATACAGAGTTGAAAATGACCATAACATTTTTATACAGTTTTGTTTGGATGTAGGTATATCACTCATTATGCTACCTTTTGTGAATCATATTGTTGCGGGCTTCGGAATGACTCAGCTAACGCGAACCCGCAATAATAGTAGTAATAATAATAATAATAATAATAATAATAATATCACTTTGATAAAATAGTTTTGTTGCTATACTTTGGTCACAATAAGCTAAACAGTGTAGGAGACATCCCGTCAGTGATCCATCGATTGCCTCTCCACAACACCAAGGCGTCATTTATTAAACACATGTGCATGCAAAAAATGGACATTGAAATGGTCATCAATCAAAAGCAAACTTCATGAAGCTCGCTCAGGCTGCACACAACCTTTTCTGCATTTCCGAACTCTCAAAAGTAGAGGTCAAGTTATCGTCACCCGGCTTAGAATTGGACACTCCAAACTAACGCACTGTTATCTTCTCACTAAGGACCAACCTCCAAACTGTACCACCTGTAACATTCCTCTAACCATTCTGCATATCCTTATAGATTGTCCACAGTATAGTAGATGTAGACAAGAAGCTGGCATTTCCAACCTTCCCAATGCAGTTAACAGACCCAACATGCTCAAGAAGACACTACAGTTTCTAATGGATACAAAACTCTCTGATTTACTGTAAATGTTTACTTAATTCCATGTTTATGCAATTGTAAATTAAGGTATATCATTGTTATTATATATGTATATTATAATGTATTTTTATGATAACAGGCCGTTATAAGACCATGCAGTCAAAACGACCTTAAATAAACCTTTAATAAAAAACAAAAAAAGTGTAGCAGAACATACATCCGACAGCGCAAGCATTATAAATAACAGAAATCAATCATCGAAATAGGAATACAACTAATAATGTAACATGTATAATAGTGTAAAATAACTTGTACAATAAAACGTAGACATACGTAAAGGAATATTGTAAATAGCTAGGAATCGAAAAGTCCACCAGCAACGCACATAACGAACACAGGATTTAGCAAAGTAGTGACGAGTACAGAAAGGGATCCGAGGAGAGACAAGGCCGGAGATAGAGGGATAATTCCAGGAAAAGTCAAGGCCTCTGAGAAGATGGATAAGCAGTCCGAACACAGTCCGTATTCTTATCGCTCTCTCTCGTGTGAACTATTTGCCGCAACGTGTACGCATGGGTAGGGGATAGCGTGTGACACAGATCTCTAGGTCTACTGCAACATTCAAAGTAGCAGGAAGATGGAAACTACAGTGTATAGATAATCTCATTATTAGTGCGAAGGCTTTCACGGCCGGAGTTAATCGATAAAACATTAAAATCTTCCGGGGGCAGTCGTTATCAAGCTGTCCTGGGTGTTACACTCCTGAAGATGGCAACCACAGAGTTGACCGATACGTCGGGTTATAGTACTTTTACCCTTAGACCACGGCCTTCCAGCCCGGAAGATTTTAATGTTTTATCGAATCTCATTATTGTTTAAAGGGGAACAGCGGCTAGCCGCTTCAATCATTTTGTTGTTTTGAAACAAATCAAATCATTAAGAGAATTGATCCTATTAATTTGCCTTCACCCACAATATCCTGAGATTCACCGAAGGTAGGTAGGTAGGTAGGTAGCTAAGGATAGGTGTTATTCACGAACGGCAGCCAAGGCAGAGAACTTCGGGGAACTTCCACTTCGAGTCTCCATCCAGGTGATATACCACATGCACACGTGAGAAGCGCTACAACGTCCACCCGCTATAACAGTTAAGTAATTCCATTACCTGGGCACAGAAGTTTTGTTAAAACTGTTGAAATTATGGACTTTTAGATTTTTATTTTTGCTACCAGCTACTTAATGTAAGAGGAAGTATTGTGTTCCATAAAAAATTCGACATTTTACCGCAAATACGTATTTTGGTAGATATAACAGATGTTATTAAACATGGAAATTCATGAGATAAACACTAGACAAAAGGGTAACATCCATCATCCCAGTGCAAAGCTGTCTTGCTTCCAGAAAGGTGTATATTATGAGACCATAAAAATATTTAATGCTCTCCCAAATGATCTTAAGGGAAAAGTTGACAATTTCAATGCCTTTAAAACTGCTGTTAAAGAGTACCTATGCTCAAAGGCATATTATTCTGTACAAGATTATTTGAATGACAAATTATCCTGATGATAATACATATATACCTCTGTAAGTAGTATTAGTAAACATTAACTACAATTACATTTGATGCCTGCTCTAGAATTACTGAAACTAGTTAAATGTATGTATATTAAGAACTGACAGTAAATGCTATGGATTACAAATCAAATAGAACAAAATGATGAGACGAACAAAAAGTACAAGCCTAATGACAGTTAAAATAACTGTTCTCGTCTATAAATGTAATGTTAGCCTTATAACGGTAGGGAGGTATTCGATTTTGCACAAAATTACACCTGCTTTGTTTCATTCTGTGTATAATACGTCTTTATCTTATTTTAAATGTTCTGTATTTTATGTAATACAGGGTGAGACAAAAGACTCCGAACCGCCTGCGCGGTGTTTTTCCTGTTCGCCTTCTCGGCGCTCGTTGCCGTCTGCCGCTATCATAGAAAGGCGCGGATGAAACCATACAACATTTTTAAAACTACTTTTAAAGGCTTTACATACCAACTTTATGAAAGGAGATGCTGAAACTGGCTACCGTCGTTTCCATACATTTTTGGCACCTCTTTAGGGAACTATCCATCATGACCGATGTCGTCTAATGTTTCTTCGGTAAGAACCGAACGCCGTCTTTTAGATTTCTTAGCCTGAACACTTCCTGTGGCCTAAAATTTACTGTAAAGTTCATGGATTGTTGTACGGTCTGGTACTTTTACACCTGGAAATCTTTTTGCAAATCGTACTTTCACTTGGCGAGCTGACAGAGTTAACACATACGAATCATAAATAAATACACGCTGTGCAGTAGAAAACGTATACTGAGTCATAATACACTTTGTGACTAAGTACAGGACAAAATAATAAATAACTCGTAATAACTGAACTAGATCACATCACCGTCAACTCAATACTGCACTTCACATTGCACAGCAGCGTGAGTTTGTTTATAGCAGCAGTGCGTTATCATGTTTTTATCATATTTCCACACGCCCTGTGGAAAAACACCGCGCAGCCGGTAATATTGTTGATAAAATACCCCTCCGGGGTAAGTTAAAACTAAAGTGTACAAGACAAACCCACACACCCTGGAAGAATTAAAACAAAATACCCGCCAAGAAACTTCTCAACGTAAACTACGACGATAGTTTTCTAAAGAGGTGCCAAAAATGTATGGACAACAACGATGCCAATTTCAGCATCTCCTTTCGTAAAGTTGGTAAGTAAAGCCTTTAAAAGTAGTTTTAAAAATGTTGTATGGTTTCATCCGCGCCTTTCTATGATAGCGGCAGACGGCAACGAGTGCTGAGGACGCGGACAGGAAAAACACCGCGCATGCGGTTCGGAGACTTTTGGCTCTCTCTGTATTTATGTATATATGTACATTTCCTTGACACGCATATATTATGCCTTTATTTTATTTTAAATGTTCTACATTCTGTATAATATTTATATATAATTGTTGTACATTTCCTTGACATGTTCTATGTTCACAAGCCTTTATGGCTGCTAGTAAACTCACAGAGTGCAATCCAATCTAATCTAAAGACATTTTTAGAAAAAAGTCCACGAGTGTTTGTCCGTCCGTGCCTGTCCGCGTGTCTGTGAACAGCATAACTAAAACTATGTGCTACATTCAGATAACTTTCTCTACTCTCTATCGCTTATTAGTAGGTACCACGTACATAGATAGAAAAGGTATTGCATTCCACCCAAAAATTTGATACCGAGATTTCACGTGAAATAAATATTTTGAGGCCCCCTGAATGCAAAAAGCATTTTTGGAAAAAGGTCCGTGTATGGGTGTGTCTGTGTGTGTCTGAACAGCATAACTCAAAAACGAAAAGTTAGATAAATACCAAACTTGGTATTTAGATTCAGTACCTTCCAAAGGCGTGACACGAAGATTTTTCAAGATATTCCCCAAACTACCCTTTACATGGAACGTTTTTCGAAAATTTTGATTTTTTACAAAAGTCTAACGATTTTGATTAAAACACCATATATTAAAGATGATACATGACAAATAAAATGTATATTGAATTTTCTGGAAATAGCCTGTGAAGTACTCTTCAATCGAAAGGAATTTTGTATAATCTCGTATAACTGGTAAACGTTAAGCAATAGATGAAAACGTACTACACAAGAAATGTAGATCTTTTTCAAACAAAATTTATTTTAAACAATTTTTATGGCATCAGCATCTCCGAGATATCTGTTATAAATGGTTAGAAATGTTCGCAGTTACACATTCCTTTAAAGTCCTGTCGATTTGCAGTTGTTTCTCGCGATGTCGTGGAAAGAATGTGGAATTTTAAGGCCAACATATAGCATCCAGTTCTACCTAAAATATTTGACTATCGCTGTTCCCTTTGTATCTATAACGAAATGTGTAATGCAGCTATTTCTGGAAAGGTTTATCTCGATTAGAATGAAGAAGACAGGAAAATAAATTTCCATAACAGCAGGTAAATCTGTATAGGCGAGAGAGGGTAGAGAAAGTCATGTGAATGCAACACATCAGATTTTTGCATATAAATACACCTGGAATTAATACCTACACATCGCGGACATTATGGTTTCTTCAGCTCCATTGTTCTAAAGGTGCAGCACAAAGTTTAATTAGGCGGTAAGTCACCTTTAAAATCCTATAACAACATAGGGTTTTCAAGATATTTCTTGCGCATCATTTCTTGTCCAGCTTTTAATTGTTTTAAGAATGAATTACCAAGACAGCTTCAAACACATATCGTATCGTGATTTCGTTACCAAAACCTCAACGACAGAGGAAGAAGATAATTTTGCTTTCTAGGATGTGGAGAGCCAATTAATTTCTTCGGCAATTTCCTGCGTGCAGTTAACAGGAAAGTGTCTTTGCAGTACAGATTTAAACAGCGGCGTAGCTTGACACTGTCTTCTGGATATACTAGATTTTAAAAATTGAATTTAGAATTATTTAAATGATACACAAATTCCCATACAGTAGTCCCGAGGTCGCGGAGGTCGATGGATTTTTTCGGGCGTAAAAATCCTTAACGTGGCTTCCTTGGAAGGGAAGTAAAGCCGGTGGTCCCGTGTCGTAGATTTACGGCACGTAAAAGAACCTCAAGCCTGATAAAGAGGCCTCTGAGCAAAATTACAGGTCTTTCACGCCAAACATAGAATGGGACGCTAAGGACCATAGTTTAAAAGCGTCCATAAATAAAAATTTTGATGTGTTACACTCACATGACTTTCTCTACTCTTGTACAAACTATTTTTACAAACGCTTATTCTCCATCCACTTCATGTTAATCGAGATAAACATTTGCAGACTCTATCTTATTGCTAATTTTCTTGTAGATGTAAGGGGAATATATATTTACAACGGCAATATAGAAATACAGTAGCCTTTAAGCATAGACATTGCTCTTAATAGCTATATGCAGCACCATTCTCTTTGCCACAGATTAATGCTCTTTGCATATCCAAGACAAAAAAACATGAATAACGAATTCCCATTTGAGAAAATAAGTATTGAAAAGTTTAAGGGAATAGCAAGCAATATCTCGAAAATGGTTCACTCAACGAAAACAATGTATATGGCATAAATTGTGTATTTTAACGCGATCTACATTTTTTGTGTAGTTAAGGTTTGTCTCTCTTATGGTTTACCAGTTATGCAAAAGTCGGTCACAATGAAGAATACTTTTGGAGACATTCCTAGAAAATTCGAGATATACATTTTATTTGTCATGAAAATATCTTAAACTTATGATATTTTAATCAAAATCGTTAGAGCCATTTTTG
This sequence comes from Deroplatys truncata, assembly GCA_030765065.1. Classification (NCBI taxonomy): domain Eukaryota; kingdom Metazoa; phylum Arthropoda; class Insecta; order Mantodea; family Mantidae; genus Deroplatys; species Deroplatys truncata. The sequence goes on along the minus strand of CM060975.1, from coordinate 52,536,938 downwards.
AGAAAATTATAATTTTCGAAGAATGTTCCATGTAAAGCGTAATCTGGGGTGGGGAGATTTTCTTGAAAACCTTTGTGTCGCATCTCTGGAAGATACTGAACCTAAATACCAAGTTTGGTGTTCATCCGACTGTTCGTTTCTGAGTTATGCTGTTCACAGACACACACTTAGACACATAGACACAGAAACACACACGGACATGTTTCCAAAAATGCTTTTTACTTTCTCTACTACGTATAGTAAGTAGGGGAAGTATTGTATTCCACCCAAAAATTCGATACCGAGATTTCACCGGAAATACATGTTTTGAGACACCCTGAGTCCAAAAAAAGCATTTTGGAAACATGTCCGTGTGTGTGTCTGTCTGTGAGCAGCATTAACTCAGAAACGAACAGTGGGATAAACACCAAACTTGGTATTTAGGTTCAGTATCTTCCAAGGATGCGACACGAAGGTTTTCAAGAAAATCACCCCACCTCAAAAATGGCTCTAACGATTTTGATTAAAATATCATAGGTTAAGATATTTTTATGACAAATAAAATGTATATCTTGAATTTCCTGGGAATGTCTCCAAAAGTATTCTTCATTGTGAACGACTTTTGCATAACTGGTAAACCATAAGAGATAGACAAATTTTTACTACACAACAAATGTAGATCGCGTTAAAATACACAATTTATGTCATACATTTTTTGTTGTTGAATGAACCATTTTCGAGATATTACTTGTTATTCCCTTAAATTATTCAATAATTTTCTCAAATGGGAATTCGTTATTCATTTTTTTGTCTTGGATATGCAAAGAGTAAAACTTCTATGCAGGGTTTTCTTGGTAGTGTAGTAATTCTAGTCATGTTATGTAAATTTTCCCATTGTTTTCGTTTTGTTTGTGATACATAATCTTTTTAATTTTTGTATTGAATGTTGATGTAATTATTCTTTTGACAGAATGATAAGATATTGGACAGGATGATTTTGAGTTTTAATTCATTTAATTTTCTTGAAAGTTTCATGTTGCATCATTGGAAAATTAAATTAAATACCAAGCTCATAAACAAACAGATATTTTTCTAAACATTCTTCTATTTTTTTGGGGGGGAGGTGAGGTTAAGGGTATCTCAAAACTTGTATTACCAGGAGGTATTTTATACAATTTTTGGGTAGAATACAATACTCACTCTTCCTTTAGGTAGAGAAAGTAATGAGGTCCAGTAAAAATATACACCATTATCAACAAAAACAATATATTGCATGTTGCACATAAAAGATGTTTATTGTTTAAGGTACAGGTCTTTCAACAAAAATATTCAGCAAATCAAAAGTATATATGCATTAACAATTTGCACAGAAAAGGGTTCTCTTCTCTCATCTTCACTTGCAATAAATATTGTAAGATTTTGCTAATGAGAGTCTAAATTAGAGGTATTATTAAATCACTCAATGGGTGGGGAGTTTAATGCTCAGTTTGCTACCAAAATAAGGTTTTTACAATGAAAATATATTTTTTTCTTAAAGAATTTTAAAATAAAGTGTTAAAATATAATCACAGCTTCACAATCCTTCTGACAGGATATACATACATTACAGGAATTATCATTTTTTTTTTACTTTCAAGAAAGACATTCTAAGATAAAACATTACAATAAATACATCTATTAATTTGTCTCATTAGTTATGTACACTTGGGTGCATAATAAGTGACTATTTCCCCTATATTGTAATACAGGATTTTCTTCAGTAAGTCTTCTACATTTATCTAACCAATATTAGATTCCAACTAGCCCTTATCATTTCTCTCTGTCTGGCTTGAAACAAATTCCAGCAAACTAGAATGAATGAATGAGTGATGTTGTATATAGCTAAGAAATAGTCTCTCTTAATGAATTCTACTCTGACTGGCATAAACAATTAGAGGCAGGCTAACCCAATATAAAATGGTTAATGACTCAACCTGTAGAGGGAGGGGCCTGGTGGAAAAATTATCAACAAAGAGCCTATTATTTCAGTGTATGTCAACTTGGACAACAACAACAATAATAATAATAAAAAAAATGAAATTAAATTGAGTTTTATTTATGGACACTCTTTAACTACTATGGTCCTTAGCCTCCCATTCTATAATCGGCATGAAAGACCGGAATTTTGCTCAGAGGCCTCTTTATCAGGCTTGAGGTTCTTTTATGTGCCATAAATCCACGACATGGGACCACTGGCTTTACTTCCCTTCCGAAGGAAGCCATGCTAAGGATTTTTACGCCCGAAAAATTCATTGCCTTCTGCCAGGTTTGAACCCGCTACCTTGGGAACTAGAGGCTAGCATGGTAACCACTATACCATGGAGGACAACAATATTGATGATGATGATGATGATATTTTAGGATGACAAAAGCAACTTGTCAGACAAGTGGTTAGAATTATACAAGGGGGAGGAAGAAGAAGGGCACAGGGCTTGGAGAGGGTACAGTTTCATAATTCATTACCAACTTAATCATTCATATGGTCACTTTTTTGCACCCAAATGTACATGAAGAGTGGTAATATTCATTAAAGACTACATTTTTAGTAATATTTGTGGAATAGGATAGTAGATCAAAGATGCTATGGCAGCAATATGATGAAGATGATTGTTGCATTAGTAATGATTATGATGAATGATGTGATGTTCTAACAACTAATAAAAGCAAAGGTAACTTTACAGTAGGTGTAAAAGCTCCAAATAGGTTTCAGTTCTATATGTTTAATGGACCCATTAATGATATGTCATCTACTTTAAGAGTTTTGGGTACTCAGGAACTCAACAAAAAATAAGGCATGTGCATAGTTTATGAAAATAGTTCTTAAACTTTCCCTTCTGGCATCCCCATTTAAAAGCTGCAGTTCCTATGTCCACTACAGGCATTACAATTTTTTTCTCAGAGACACTATACAGAATGTTTCATAAATAATGCAAATGCCAATAAAGCTAAAATTAACTTATAAAACAATGTCATATTTTATTTTGAGAGGAATAGTTTTCTAATTCTCTGAAACATAGTTATTTTCTCTATTTGCTTGCAAGGTTTCATTTGTTTCATACGGAAGGATTGGTCGCTATGGCAACAGTTAATTCTTGTGTTGTGTATTAGATATTGTGCAATGAAAAAACTTTTATTTCCGTTATTAGTCTACAATAATTTTTCTTCTTCCAGAAACTGAAAGGGCTGAAGTTCTGATTATGACAGGAGTTGGTGACACAAAGGTATGCACTTTTCAGTGAAACTCATCTAAATTGGCAATCTATTTCACAAGCAACCATAAGTAAATCTGAAACAAAATTCAAAGAACATGGACTGCAGAGAAATGGGAAGGTCCAAAAGACCTAAAATATTAACTTTGACATGTCCAAGAATCTTTTAAAAATTTAATTAATTTTAGTTTTATTGGCATTGGCACTGATATTATGAGTTATGTATGCAAAATAAGTAACACAGTAAAATAAGTAAATTCAGAATACCACTTAACAAATAAGAGGGTTACAAGATTTAAAATAGTGCAGTAACAGATTTAAACAAAAACTACAGGACTTGTGGCCATAACAAGAAATATAAAGAAGTATTGTTAACGTATAAATTATTATACATAAATAAATCATCCTATCAAGCTACTGCTTTACATCTGAAATGTTGGACTGAAAAGAAGTATAATATAAATATTATGTAATTGAGTTAAGGTTTCTACTCATATTAACCTAAAAACAAATATTTTATAACACTTTGAATTAAAATGCTTAGAAGCAAACTTTTCTCACTTCCAGTAGCCATTTTTGTGGTTTTAATCACTTTGTGTTATCAAACAGCAACAAAGTATATAAAACTAACCTTTAGATTCAAGCTTACCTATATACCAAATACATAAATATCAATAGTGAAACACAATTGAGACATATCTGTTTAATAAATTACCAATAGATGAGAGAATCAACAGAAAAAATTTTTTAAGAGACTATTTTATACATACTTAGAATAAATAGTTATTTCTAACATAACCTAAAGGCAGTGACAGTGTTAGAAGATTTGTATTGAAGTTTTTTTCATTATTATTACTTTATTTCTCAGATAACATTTCTTTTTCCTCTAAGTCATCTGTGGCCCCTTTTAAACTCTTACACTCCCTTTTTTGGGAAACACTGATTTACAATTACATTTTCAATATTTTTAACATCATGCATTCAAAGCAGAATTTTTAAATAAATTTACATGCAGCTTATGTTTTTTTTTTTTTTTGTACTAACCTAAAATGTTATATAGAAAATGGCTTTAGTAGCTGGTGCTAAATTGTGCATGCTTTTATGAGGTCATTTTTAATGGAGATCTACAAGAGAGCAATGAATAAGTACATTGCAGCTCAAGTTTTTGATGTTTCTCATGTTAGCATTTACATCACCCCATGGTGATTGCTGAGGTTTTGCTTTAGGCAAGAATGATACTGCATGAATGATCATTATCATGTATGGCATTGTGGGTTTAAAAGTCCATATTTGGAATAACAGAGTTCCTGGTGGGTATACTGTAGCAGTCCTTGATAATAAATGCTTAGTATTCCCACCATCATAGTATGAAGAAAAAAACAGTTTTTATACACATAGGAAATATGTATACAGTGCAGAAATTGGTTTTTAAGATATGTTTTTGTTTGGTCCAGGATAGCCTACTTTCTAAAATCAGTTTTCTGAAAATTATGGTTGCACATGCATCTGGAAAATGCATCTTATCTGAAATTTGATGTGTAAATATGTCATACCTGTCTATACAATTCAGATAAGATATTATCTGCACATCACAGTCACTCTTGCTTAGAATATTGCTTTGTATTTTACTCAGCTGCTGGTGGTGGCGGTTATTATTATTATTATTATTATTATTATTATTATTATTATTATTATTATTATTATTATTATTATTATTATTATATGCAGCTAGAGATATATTCCTAATGTAATTTGAACATTGCCCTAATACATATTTTTAACTGAAATATTCTGAAACAATTTAGCACATCAATTAATTTATGTTCTTCACCATGAAACATTTAGTTTAATGCAAACATATTTTAATTCTGGATAAGTATAATCCAAATATCAGCTAGAGAAAGTAAAGTAAATTCCCCAGAAAAGTTTCTAAAACAACATAACTTTCAAAATGTGATAATTATCTCTGTTTAAATATGCATATTTACTGATTTTAATTAACTGAAATACTTCATGAAGGTAGATATAACTATTTACTATGCTGCCCTTTAAGTATCTTTTTTTTTTTAACTCATTTATATAGCCTGCTTTAACTTCTGTGGTCATATCAAGGGCTTTGATTTCGGTGTTTTTACTCTCTGAACTGTAGGGCTTTTTAATGTTGGTTTTTTAATTAACTTCTACATTGGACACACTCACATTCACTTCAGCATTCATACTATCAAACTATATGGAGAATAGGGAATAATTTCCCACCCTAGCCCGGGAATTGAATCCGGGACCTCTGGGTTAAGAAGCCAGAATGCTGACTACTCGACCACAGAGGCAGTCCCTTATGTATTATTTAAATCACTCATGCCATTTTGTGACACGCTGTGACATTCTCCTCCTTTCTCTCTCTAGCTTTGGTGATGGGGTGGTTGGACTTTATACAGTGAAACAATGCTAATAGAACAGAAGCTTCATGTATTATAGGCAAACTGAAGAACAAAACAGGGGGATGGGTTTAAACCTTGCATCCCCTCCAGTGGCAATCCTGATTTAAACAAAAACTCAGTTTTAACTTCTGAAAACCTTTTGTCTCGTAGATACATACTAACATGACTAAGGATTATATGCACTTAATGCTTTATTTAAAAGCATCCTATCCTGACTAAAGCATGGTGACCTGCTACATGGACATTAGGCTGATGGCAGGATTCAGATGGCCATATATAAAGAAATAGGTAATCACTTATTTACCATTTAGATAAATAATGAAAACATTGAAATATGATTCATACCTTGAGCTTGTGGGTCACAGATGGACCCCTGCCCATCTTCTGGCATTTGATTAGCCTTCCAGCTTAAAGGGCTCAAGTTTGAATCTTGTTTGGGCATGTTGCATGTTTTTTTAGGTGTTCTCTAATAACCCTTATAAAACAAATGTTGGAGAACTTTCAGTTCATTGCCCCCAAATTCATTTGAGTACCAATCCAGCCTTTTTCAATTGCAATAAATAAATGCAGGTGGACCTAGTGAATGTGAAGCAAGTAGCATGCTCTCCCAAGCACAAGGAGATGAGAAACAAATAAGAGTCAGGTATTAGGGTGAGAGTTGTCCCCAGTTGATTTAACAAATAATTTGTTGCCTTCAAAATTGTGATTTTTCAAGACAGATATGAATCAACCTTCTCAGCTCTGCCCTAGATACATGCTACCTGGAATGCAGAGCTTACTTAAGTACCACAAGAGCAGTGGTTAACTGTTCCTAATTTATGTCAGCAAATACCTTTGCAAAACTAAAATAAAAATTTCAAAAATATTTAATTGCTGGGTCTAGTCTGTCACACTATTCTACTGTTGTAGATACATTCCTATTGATTTTCTTCATTCTGCAGCACTTACAATTCATGAATCTTGGAGAATATGTCAACTCATGCTCCATGAGCTTTACTGGGAACACACTTATTGGCCTTATAAAGACTGGGAGTCCAATTCTTGGAATCCTTAATTGTTTAACAAGCAAAACAGTAAAAAAAATTGCAAGTATTTTGAAGCACATAGTTAAACAGAGCTAGAAAATGCTGTTACCTTATTTGTGTTGCAAGTAATTTTATTTTTGGCAACCAGTTTTGACATTCTATCTTTCAGTAGTTGCAGGAGTGTGACATGTTAAGGGTACATGATATTGAAATATGAGAAAAAACATCTATTTAATGTGATTTTACAAGCTACCTGCTAAATGGATATAAATCTATGAAGAGCTTAGCATGCAACTCCTATTCAGATATTCCACCATTAAGCGCCTCAATATCGCCATATACTGAAAATATGGCATTGAAGCTAGGGCTAAGTTTAAACTCAGTTATCTGCTAATCTGAATTTTTTTGTTTTAGTTTGCTAGAAAACAATTTTCTCCTAATTCAGTTAACACAGATAAATTAAAGTTATTCATATGCTCCAGAACAAACTAAAGATAGAAATTATGGACTACAATTATTCTATTAAAGAAAATAAGCTCAAAATAGTTTGCAATTTCAGATTAGAAAAAAAAAAATTAAACATTAAAATTTAACCTAAGTATCCCAAACCATGTGACGGAAATATATTTAATTTGTATTTAATTTGACTTACCTGTATATATGAATCAGTTAAAGCAAGATTTATTTAATGTAATGTTATATGCATTCATGTAATGTGTTATGTATACAATTTTGATGTTATTGTTATGATTATGGTATTTATTTGTTAATTTATTTATGAATTTGTTACTTATTAATACTTGTATATCCAAGATTTAAATTTATTTATTAAAATTATAATAATATAAAGCATAATATGGCCAACCTTAGCTATAAATAGAGAAAATGTTTACAATTACTTGAGATAACCATGGAAAACTAAATAAAAGCGTAATCTTGTTATTTGCTGCAAAGTAAATATAAAACAACAGAATGCATTGCCAAGAATTAAACAGTGTTACTCTTTTAACAGAAAACAGGTTAGTTCATCAGTCATTTGCCGACACTCATGGTGTGCAGACCATTATGATTTTTTATTTGTTTATTCATGGATGCTCTTTAACTGTTGTGGTCCTTAGCTCCCATTCTATATTGGGCATGAAATACCGGTAATTTTGCTCAGAGGCCTCTTTATCAGGCTTGAGGTTCTTTTACATACCGTAAATCTATGACACAGGGCCACCGGCTTTACTTCACTTTCAAAGGAAGCCATGCTAAGGATTTTTACGCCCGAAAAAAACCCATCGCCCTCTGCCGGGTTTGAACCCGCGACCTCGGGAACTAGAGGCTACCATGGTAACCACTATACCATGGATGATGACACAGTCCATTATTACCAGTCATTATTCCAATTACTACTATGATGTCTTAAAAAGAAACCATCAGATGCAAATACAATAATTAATTCCTGGATATAAATGGAATTAATAAGATAGTATGATTTAAAATATTTGTTGTAAATTAATTTTGGAAAGTCAAAGAAATTAATTGAATAAAAAGCAATTCAAGTTGGGAAAGAAACAAGTATCTGAATTTGTTATTAACATGGAATCTAACTTGTAACAATGACTTATGATTGAAATAGGGGATTCATCATTCAAATATAAAGAACCCAAAGAAAAATCTGCTGCAACCAGTAATACTTCATTAACATTTATCCACGTACATTTTAATGAAATGGAATTCCAGCCATGTTTTAGGCTTGAAAAATGTTTTTTGATTTTTATCTTGGACAAGTAATTTAATTACCAGTGTCTTATAATCACTTTAATTCAATTAAGATTGTTTTAAATCATTTATTATTCAGCTAAATGTAATTTGCACAACTATGCTAATATGAAGTCTAGGTGGGCAGTTATTAGATGTGATAATAAACATAGAAACTAGAAAATTCAGTAATGTGTTCCCTTAACATTGAGAGAACAGAATAATGCTCATAATTTAAAAGAAGCTTGTAATTTACAGTGTGTATTATATTGAACACTGTTACACATGTAATTTGCTTAAAATATTTTGTTTTGCATTATATTACCTTGTTTGAGCATTTTAAAAACACCAAAAAGTCACATAAAAATGATGGGAGATGGAGAGAGTAAATACTAAAGTATTGGTTCAAAGTGTAACATATGCCTCATGGGTATTTCCAAAAAGAATACCTAACATTTCAGAAATCTACCATAGGAGAAGGCAGCTGGATGGAAAAACTGCAACATGCTAAGGGGAAAATTTGGCTAGGAAGAACTAATGTAATAGGCAGTTTTTGGAAGATAGAACCAGATTTGAACACATGGATAAAATAATGTTATATGCTGCCATGAAGAAAAAAAGTTATTTGATGCTATAATATTGGGAATTAAAGAGGAATGTATTAGTGATGAAATAAGAGAGGGAAGGGTTAGTGTAGTTTAGACTAGGAATTTGGAGACTAAAGGGAATTAGAAGAAATCTGGAGCATATTAGTTCACTGAAAATATTATACATATTCTCTTTGAATGCCGGAACAACAGCATGGAGGAAACAGTTGATAAAAGAGAAATGGATTTGATTAAGATAGCAGTAAAAAGTTTTTGGAGGTTAATTTAGGATAGTGTTTGTATTGAGTTAAAAATAAATGGATATCTCAGATCAATAATGAATGAACTCTAGTCCTAAGGGTGTAGAATGATGGGGGCTTGAGCTGAGAATCACAACTGGAGATTTATATGCTGGAGTAATAGAAGTTATTCATTGTTAATTGTGCAAGACGTCTATGGCTTGGAATAAAGCCAGGGCTGAAACCACACCAGACAGTTTGTAATATTATACACTGCTTGGTACTTAAATAAATATAAACATATAAAAATTATAATGAAGTGTAATGCAAAAATATATTAACTCCATATATAAATAATATATAAAAAACAATAGTGACGAACAGCATAGAAATATAAAAAATATATTAACTCAAAATAAGTAAGTACACGGAATATGCATCCCCCTCCCCCACTACAGATGCTCATGATCAGCAAATACAGTGTCCAAACTTCTGCTTCTCACTAATGAATCTTTCTCAACATTAATTCTGATGTAATGCAGGAGCAAGGATCTTCATTCAGGTACTGCTATGGGAGTAAGTGTGCAATAAACAGTGGATTATTAACTTATCATATAAAGGTCAAGCATTCATTGTCAGTTTACTGTATCATTTACTGAAAACTTTTGTAAGCCTTATGCTACCTGCCATATCCCTCCACTTAGAGAGAGAATATAATCTATCATACTCATTCTTTTGCAGCCTTCTACTCACCACCTTCATTTCCTACTGATGTTGGAGAAAAAGTGATCACCTCTTCAAATCTTGAACACTATTTAACATCGAAATGTTGTTTAAATGCATAAAGGACTTTAATGACATTCACTGTATGTGTACCTAATTTACAACCATGACACAAAACCTATGCTTCAAAATAAGTTTTATTCTTTAAATTAACAAGTGAATCCAATAGTTCTCTCTTAGTATTTGACAAACATTGCAGAAGAAAGACAAGTTTGCATGAGGAACAGGATTATCACATATTTTTACATAAAAAGAGGATGGTTTTAAAGATTTAATACTTCTATTAAAGTACTTGAACTGCCACAATTTGTTTATGGGTTCAAATTATGTTTTTATGCATACTTGAAGTTTAATAACAAATCTTTGATGCTGTCATGACTCTACATCAAGCAATCCCTTAGATATGACCTTCTTCTAGCTGTTATTATTTTTAATAATTATGGAACCCTGGATATTATATGCATTCTTTATTGTTATGGTTTATTGTGGTTACCAGTTGAAATTTAAATAATCATGTAATATGATGACTTTGTAAGTTTGAAGTGTTAGTTTACAATGGAACCAGAAGAAACATATATGGGCAAGGAGAAAGTGAAATATTCCTTAGTTTACTATAATTCACAACAATTACTTTTTTACTTTCTTTACTATGTACATAGTAAGTAGTGAAGAATTGCATTCCACCAAAAATTTGATATTGAGATTTCACCAGAAATACACGTTTTGAAGCCCCCTGAATAAAAAAAGAATTTTTAGGAAAAGGTCCATGTGTGTGTTTGAACAGCATAACTCAAAAACGAAAAGTCAGATAAATACCAAACTTGGTATTCAGGTTAGTACACTCCAAAGATGTGACACGGAGATTTTCAAGTAAACCTCGCTGCCCCAAACTACCCTTTACATGGAACATTTTTTGAAATTTTTAATTTTATAAAAATGACTAACAATTTTGATTAAAATACCATATGTTAAAGATATTTATATGATAAATAAAATGTATATCTTGAATTTTCTGGGAATAGCCTATGAAGTCCTTTTCATTCAGTAGGAATTTTGTATAATCTTGTATAACTGGTAAATGTTAAGCGATAGACTAAAACATACTGACAAGATATGTAGATCTCGTTAAAACACACAATTTAATTCAAATAACTTTTTATATGGCATCATCCATTTCTGAGATATCCATTATTAATGGTTTGGTTTGTTCAATATTTTGCCATTCTTTTTTAAGTCCCATTAATTTTCAGATGTTTCTCGTGATTACATGGAAACAATATGGAATTTTAAAGCCAGCATATAGCGTCCAGTTCTTAGACATTTGACTATCACTGTTCTCTTTGTATCCTAATGAAATGTGTAATGTAGCTGTTTCTGCAAATATTTATTGGAGTAAAGTATAGTAGAAGGAAAAATAAGCTTTAGTAAGAATAGTTTGTATAATTGCTAATAAAGATAGAGGGTAGAGAAAGACATGTGAATGGATCACATCAGATTTTTCTGTACTTTTCCTGTCACTGTCAACATTTTAGCCAACTGAACTAACCCGAGAGCAGGTATTATTGTGCTACTCTAAAGGTTAGCATGAGGCTTGTCTTTGCTTCTCGGAAGCCTTTCAGATATTGTTGACTCTACATGGAGTGAAAAGAATTCTTTGCTTTCTTTGGCAAAACATACATGAACCTTTAGAGTAGCAGAATAATAGCAGTACCTTCTAAGGACATAGATATCTACAATATTATAACCACATACATGAGGTTATCTGTGGGCCGCTGGTGAGTGCATCCTGGCCCATTTCCTGGGCGCCTGGGTGGGTCTTCTGGCTGGCCCTTCAGAACAATGCACTCATTATGTGCTGTTTCTCCACAGTTTTGGTAATTTATGCTCCAGAAGGTTCCTTTCAGTAGGTGTGAGTAGCTTCTTTGAAAACATTCTGCTTTGTATGTGAAAAGCCTATATAAGGGGCCTACTAGTGCTACTAGTTAAGAAGTTATGAAGTTAGAGAGTGAAGAGTTTGTACAGTATAAAGTGGACAGTTAAGAGTGACAGTTCAGCTGTGAATTGTGATTTGGCAGATCAGTTGTGTTCTGTTCCAAGTGTATGTCAACAGTGAATCAAGTGCAATGTGTTGTGTTGCATTGTCTAAGTGGTAAATAAAGTATGTTTTTACAGCAACTGGTATACTCACTTGTTACAATATACCACCCAGTTTCAATTAAAATAAATTGTGTCTGCAAGATTTAACATTTTAAAAGTTGAAGGATTGCGTAAAATTTGGAAAGCTTTGACGTTTTTCTCTGAAAAGATAATCCCATCTGGATGTCATTTTTAGTAATCGAAAAGAGGGCATATCTGAGGAAACCATAATATAATAGTAATCCTGTTTAGGAAAGCATAGACAAACTTATTTTGAAGCACTGATTCCATACAATATCACTTTTAAGCACTGGGATGAGCTCCACACTATATAAAAATAAAATTCTAAGCCTTGATGGCAAAACAAACACAGTAAAAATAAACTTTATAAAGCAGAGGCTAACTTTTCTAATAAATATCTACAAACATTATTCTTTAAACACCATTAAAAGAAAAACATTTCAAAAAACCATGTTTTCATGAAACTCTTACATTTCTAGCTCACAATAATTTGCATTTGTATGGAATATAGTTAGAGATGAAAATGTTTTTTCTGCTTTTTTCAAAATAGCAAGTTTAAAATTATTTAATACAACAACTTGGCAATATATATAATTACAGGTATTAAACTAAGCATTTATACACAATACTAAAACTGTATTTATATTTCACAAACACAGAGCAATAATTATTATTTTCCGCCACATTGACAGCAATTTTCAGTTTATAAAATGCATTGCATCTCTTAAATATATAATTTCTTTTTTTTATATATATATTTACAAGTAAATAGTTATACTTCACAAAAAATATTTAGAGCTCTTGTGTTCACTGAAATAATTGTTTCAGTTTATTGAGTAAGGTATTTGATTGTTAACAGGACGTTCTGTTTTGAGAATTGAGGTACTTGACTCAATAAAAATCTGCAGATTCTTTAAAACACTATTTTCAGTCATTCTATTGCATAAAATGCATTATAATTTCGTTATTATATCTCTGCTATGAAGATCACATGCATAATGACATATATTTACACATAAAGCTTAGGATAACAATTAGAATCACAAAGTACTCTATTTCATTGCATTATCACACACATGCCGTGTAGATATGTAAACTGTTAGTAGTAGAGAAACACTTTGAAATGCATGAAATACAAAAAGCCCAAAGAATGTTAGTTAATTAGGTGATGAAAGTATGTGAGATTCTTATAGATGAGAAAAGTCTTAAAATGTGCACAAACAAAGATTGTGCTAACTTTAGGCCTTTCGTTGCTAAACATGTTCCGCTATTGTATATTTAATGCTTATTTACTTCAGAACATTTTGTAACAGTTAACTAATGATTTGGCACAACAGAGTGTCATTTATGGCAATGCCATTATAACAATGAACTGCAGTAATATTTTACTTAAAGATTACCATTAGTTTAACATGTGCCGTTACATTGACAGTTGCTGAGGAACATTTACTTTAGAAACTAAATGAGAGAAAAGAAAATCTAAATGAGGATCTTGCTATAGATAGTTCTAAGCCAAATATTCCAGAAAAATAATGCCTTTCATTAAGTGCTTCAGACTTTATATTGTTGAATATTCGTAATAGAAAAAAAGAAAAAAAAAATCCCTCTATGACAGTCACACAACATTCTCTACCCATTGTCAAAACACAGGCATTTTTAATATGCCATCACACAGTAATGATTCTTTCCACCTTACCTTTTATGGATACTTGCAAGATGTGTAAACAACATTCATCTCTTAAATCAAGTCTACTTTTGTAGTAATGAGCTCAAAAAGGGGCAGGGAACAAATAGTACATTTTCAAACATGATGCCACACCCTAAAAGTAAACCCAGAAAAGTTTTGAAAATGACTAATGTTATTTGACATAAGATGTACATTTTGACTAATTCTACATTTTTGCAGCTTTAAGTTTTTGCCTTATCTCATGTTTTCCCAGAATTTGTTGTGAATGAAGAGGATTTCTCAAGCTATTTTTTAGTACTTTTACATTATAATTAATTATAGGAATGGTAGAAAGAGCAGGATAGATAGAATTAAACAAGAGAATAACATACTACTGACATGATATAACTTAGAGAGCTTGAAAATGCAGTCATGTATTTATTTAAAAAAATTGGGGTATTTCTTATTTTATACTTCTTTTATTAACAGGTTGAATCACTGAGTCTAATTTTGCAACAGGACTATGAAAACTATTTACACAGAAAACTATAAATACCTGCTTTGATCAGTCATCAAGCTTATTGCTATTTGACTGATAACTGAATAATACTGATAATCAATAGCATGGAGCTTAAAAACTTTCTCCTACGTGCATTTGTTCTCCAATCACCTCTGCTTTGATTCAATTGTGGAGCATGAAAATTTTCCTCTATTGGATGTTCACTTACTTTCATAACCTCAAATGCTCACTTATTATAAATATAATTTTGTCTCAAATATTTATAGTTCTGCTAGAAATGACACTATTAAAAGTGTGGATTGTGTTTTGCTGTGATGATGATTATATATGAAATTACAAAGCAAAAATGTCTCTTTTATTATAATTATCTCACCAAGAATAACTCAGGAAAGTTGATAGTTTCCCTTAAACTAGCATTCATTGTCATAAGATACTGATTTTGATCATGGAAATAAGCATTCATTAAGCTCAATTATCAACACTTGTATTACTGAAAATAATAAATTAGTCCTCATGTGGCAGTTGAACTTTTCATAGCAAAATCCTCAATCATTCACACTTGTCCATGGAAGCAGCTTTTAATAATTTGTCAATATTTCAAAGCAGTAAAGATTCAGTAATAAAAATGTGAAATCAGTCTTTCAAAAAAGTATTATTGCTTAGAGAAAGAAATTAATAGAATGTATTACAATCAATACTGTGATTTAAATACACCAGCTAGTGAATTAAATACAAATCTAAAGTAATTTCTAGTGCCATCAAATTAATAAATGTGTTTATAAGAATAACAATTACTTAAATTGCAATTTCATCTTGAAGATTTAAAATATAAAGCTATAATGTGAATGACCCTGTTAGTTATTTCCACACTCATTTATGTGCATAAAGCTGCTTTCTTATCACTTCTTTCATTAAAATATTATTTATAGACTTCTAAATTATGAATATTTGTCTTTCTGTTGGTGTATTATTAGCACCATTAATGCTTATCCTCATACACATGTCAAAATCGATAATACAAACTGAAATAGTAGAAATTACACAGTAATAGAACCTAAGTAAAGATGGATCTTAAAATTAACCATTTGTGAGATAGTTAAGGAGCTAGTCGTATGGTTTGTAAATGCTGTATGCTTTTCTTCTTGAGCACTAAAAGCATTCAGATTTTCTTTTTGTTTACAAAACTGAGCATTGCCAAGAAATGGAATTGTAATCAAGCCATACAGACTGCAAAGACAATAAACCATTTAAAAACGATACATAGGCACATCTCTTGTCTTTTGACTACAGTCAAAATTGAACAACCTTACAGCAACAGATATGCCAAAGTACCTATACAATGTGGCTTGTCATCATGCGCTGACAACTATCTCTCAGAAGTTTATGGACCATGTTTACTATGGTTTTTACTTTCTCTACCAACTACCTATAATAATTAGAGAAGTATTGCATTCCACCCAAAAATTTTATATTGAGATTTCACCAGAAACACACGTTTTGAGGTACTATAAATTCATAAAAAGCATTTTTAGTAAAACGATTATGCACGTGTGTGTGATATATATAGAGGGAGAACAGCATAATTCAGGAACAAAAAGTTAGAAACACCAAATTTAGTATTTATGTTACGTTCAGCATCTTCAAAAATCTTCCTACCCAAACTATATTTTACATGGAAAATTTTTCTTTATTTTTTATTTTCTTAAAATCTCTTAATGATTTTGATTAAAATACTAAATGTTTATATTTTCACTATAAAACTTCATATATTGAATTTTTTATGAATTGCTTGTGAAGTCGTCTTCATTCTGAATGAAAAGGAACTATCCCAAACTACACTTTAGATGGAAAATGTTTCCTTATTTTTGATTTTCTTTAAAATAACTCTTAATTATTTTGATTAAAATACTAAATTTATATAATGTATGGATAAGTTAGTAAGAGTGATGTGAATTTGAAATTACAGAAAAATTGAGTCAGAGTTGAAACACTTAACATAACTTGCATGTTTATGTTTTCATCATAAAACTGTATATCTTGAGCTTTTTATGAATTGGTTGTGAAGTCCTCTTCATTCTGAATGAATTGTGTATAATTTTGTATTAGTGGTAAACTATAGATAAAAAACTTAAAACATAAAATGCATAATTCTCATCAAAACACACAATTTGTGATTGCCGAAAAGAGCTCATTAGTTATAGGCCAATGAAAAATACATGGGGTAGGGAAAAATATATAGACATAGTAAATAAAGAAGAGAGAGAATCTATTGCATGGGTAAGAACCAGAGCATGGAGGCTAAGAGGGTTAAGACAGGGTATTCCTCAGAAACAATGTCCGATATGTGGTGGTAATGAAGACATTGAACACATAGTATTTAAGTGCCAAGGAACAGAAAATTGGAGAAGAGAATTTTTTAATAAGAAGTGGGATAGAAATATGCTTATGATCGAAATGATGTGCAAGGATGCTAGAAGCATTGGACAGTTTTTGTGTAAAGTAAAAAATAAATGTCTTTGGACAGTGGATACAGAAAAGTAAGAGGTAGCGTATCTTACTTTGAATGGAAAACTATAGTGAATGTATGATGGTTAAGTAATCAATAAGTGAAAAGTGAAAAGTGAAAAACAAGTGGAAATGGGACATGAAAAAACTGAAGAAAAAAAACAAGAAAATTTATTGACGAGAAATTGTAAAATGTAAATAATCTGTAGTGATTGTCTACAGAATGCATTGACGGGAAATTGTAAAATGTAAATAAACTGTAGTGATTGTCTACTGAATGAGTGGCCAGGGTCAAAGTGCAGTAGACAATCAAATTGTAAAACTCTTAGCACAATTGTAAACCGGAAGGACTGGACCAAGATAGTTTCAACACCGGCCACAGAAACTTATGCAAATATTTTCAAGACATTTGTCACTGTTGCTTTGATTTTCTCATCAGTTTATTATACATTTTTTAAAGTGTTAGTGTGCTCATTTGTTTCTTGTGATATGCAAAAAACATGAAATTTCAAAGCCAGCATATAACGATATGCTTTTTAAAATTTTGACTGTTGCTTCAGTCTCCTCTATCCGCCTTATACCTACAATGAAATGTGTAATGAAACCATTTCTACAAGAGATTTATCTTGATTAACATGAAGTAGATAGAAAAATAAATCTTTGTAAGAATACTTTGTAGAAGAGATATAAAAATAAATGATAGTGAGTAGAGAAAGTCATGTGAATGTAACATATTAGAATTTTTTGTTTTCTATTACTGTACACTTTCAATCATTTCAGTTATATTATAAATTATGTTACACACTGCATTAAAAACTCATGACTAGTAGCTAATTTACAAAATACTTCAGGGTCATGTAGGCATTAAAATTCACAAATAGTGTTGCTAATTTTCTGTAAATTCTAAAACTTTTGCAAAATTGAATTGAGAAACGTTTATAATATTTGCAAGAACAATGCTGCACAAAATTATAATTTATGACAGTTCTTTAGTTTTAGCTTTAGCTTAGATTCTGTTCTTAAGAATAAAAATAATGAATGGCATTTCACTTTGAAAAATAAGCATTAGTTGCTGGTGCAGTGTAAACCCTAGTGCTGAGACATAGTAGGAAGCTTTGATATAAACAGTGTTTATTACCCTCTAGTATTTTGTCTTATGACTTAGAAGCCTATAGTCCTGTTATCATTACAGTACCATGGTTCAGTGCCATGACTGCAGGTATCTATGTTATTGGCATCGATGATGAGCAATATAAGGCCCAGGATTGCTATTAGAATACCAAAAAATGCCAGACACAAAGCTGGAAACTTTCTGCGCGAAAATGCAGAACCTTCCTCAAGCTTGAGATAGCTCAATGCTGGCAGTATGTAGGCCAATGGCACAGCCGCTAGTACACCCTGCAACAGAGGTCAAACTTTTAGTGTGTTGCACATTTAACATATAGATACTGCATTCATCCATGACCAGCCATTCCGGCCTTTGTACTTTTGTGAATCTAACTGTATTATTTACCTTTTATTATTCCGTTTCAATATTATATCTTATTCACCAAATTCATGTTCCATTACTAGTCCGTAAAAGAGTATGAAAAATAAAAATAACTGGTGGACAGGGGTAGAAAAAATTATGGAGAAGATAGGAATGGGAGATATTTGGAGAACAGGAGAAAGAAATAGCAATGGCTTCTGGATAACAGTAAGAAACAGAGTGGAGGACATAGAAAGACAAGAGATTTGGGGAAGCTTAGAGAATAAAAAGTCACTAGGGTTCTATAGATTAGTAAAAAGGAAATGGGGAAGAGAAGGGTATGTGGATTATTGTAATAGAGCAGAAAAAGGAGCGTTTGCATGGATGAGAACAGGATCAATGTATCTGAGAGGACTAAGGGCAAAAAAACGGAATTTGTGAATTATGCGGAGGCAGTGAAAGCACAGAGCATTATATGACAGAATGCAAAGAATTAGCAGAATGGAGACAAGAAGTATGGGAGGAAAAAAGGGGGAAAAAAATGGATAGAAAAAATAGTAGCAATTAAAATGTTAACAAGAAAAGAAGAAAAGCAAAATAAGAATATGGGGGAGTTCTTAAAGAAAGTAAAAGAGAAATAGATTAAAAAAGTAAGAGAGATAAGAAAGGTAGAAAGGCAAACAGAGGAGGGAGAGGATGGGCAATAGGGATTAAGGGTAGCAAGGGATGCTCAGATGAGCCAGAAGGCCAGGGTACCAGGCAAAAGAGCAGCACAGCTGGCAAGGAAATTTGTACATAGGTTAAGTTAGTTAATAAGTGGAATATTGTAAAAAGAATTGTGTATAAAAATGTACAAATAATCAAATGTACAAATACAAGTTATCTTATCTTTATCTTTGTAGAGGAATTAGTTTAACTGTACAAAGGTAGGTTCTGTGTTGGAATTTGGCAGAAAGCTTTAAAAAATGTGCAGAAAAACAAAACAAACAATCAAATTTTTAATCAAGATTTAAAAAAAACAGGAGATATATATGAATAGAATTTTCATGATAAGTACAGTGATAAATAACTATTTAGGTGAAAAAAGAGAAAGGTTATACATGCTATTTGTACAGTTTGAAAAAGCACTTGATACAATTGATAGTAAAGCATTATGCTTCAAGGAGTAAGTATAAATTTATAAAGGCACTACATAACATCTACACTGATAAAATCAGTTAAGGGTATTAAGGAGCTTGGTGGTTGCTTATGAAAGGTAAAAATAAAATGAATTAAGAAATTAATGAGGGAAAATGAAGTAGATCCTTTGGAGATAATGATTAAATATTCTTTATATAGAGTGACCCTAGTTGCACAATAACCACAATGTTAAAACTTACCAGGACTAACAGAGAAGTCAGCTACTCAAAAGAGTGAGCTATAATATATTAATTTATAAGATTTGCTTTATGTAATATAAAAATTACACTAATGTGTAGTAAGATTATCCATATGTATGTTTATGTGAATGTTGAAGAAATAAATTTATCTTATCTTACTTTATCTAAATAGTGGAAGAAGTATATATATCCAACTTTAAACTATGAATAGAAGTCACTGAAAGGAGCATAAAATCCTTTATACCTTTGGTTCATTTCCAAGCAATTCACCACAAATAAATAATTTGCAATCCAAATTTTGGCAACCTAGCACATGTTGTACCGCCTGTCATGGCAGGCCATCTGTTGTGTGAATGAAGTAATCAACACCAATCTCTCTTGAAGGAAAGCTTAGCATGCATGAAGTGTTTATATTTTAAATATAAAAATATTGATGTTTAATCATGAATAACGGAAAAAAATTCTGTGTAAAGCATAAGCTGTAAAGCAAAATAAATGCCCAAGTTTGATATTAACGATGTTTCACGCAGGAAAATGAAATGAAACGTTCACATAAATTGTCTGTAAATCTTTCTTAAAATGCACTGCTCATCTGCCCATATAAGATTGTTGTGAAAACTGAAGACAATACATTCTACGCTTTGCACTTTATCTGCCACTTAGAGAAGAATTCTTGATCCTGATGTAGTCACAGACAAGTTCAGTCCATAATTCAGAACTCTATTATTTGAATATTGCGCAAGTTTGTAGCATTAAGAGTATTTGTTTGCATCACATTTATGATATGTTTGTAAAATAATTGAGTCAGAAACTTAAACTATACAAGCTATTATTCACTTCAGACGTTGACTAAGTATATCAATTTTTGCACAAAAAATAAAAGTATTGCAGACATAAGAATTGAGCATGAAGGCAATGAAATTACTGAAACTTGTAACATAAAATTTCTTGGTCTTATTATAGATCATAATATGAATTGGAAAGACCATATTGACTACATCCTACCGAAACTAAACTCTGCATGTTTTGCAATTACATCTTTAATTCATTTTACAAATAAGCCTCCTAAATTATGCTTGTTTTCATTCAATTATGACTTATGGAATAACATTTTGGGGAAATTCAGTAGATGCAAAAAAAATATTTCTTTTGCAAAAAAGGTAATAAGAACAATGGCAGGTGTAAAGCAATCAACTCATTGTAAACCACTATTCAAAACATTTGGAATTTTACCTTAGCCTGTGAGTATATTTTAGCTGTACTTTTAACTGTAGTTGACCACCCAAAGTGTTCGATAAAACATTCAGACATATACAGCAAACAAACCAGAAATGAGCAGGACTTAAACATAACCTACAAGTATTCCAAAAAGGGGCTTACTACAATGGTATAGTATTATTTAATTCGCTTCCATCATATATTAAGGAACTGAAAAGTAACAAAAATAAATTCAAGTTAGCATTGAAAAGATATTTCATCACTCACACCTTCTATACAGAGGAGGATTTTTTTCATTCAAAAAAATAACTGACTATAAAATGAATTTTATAAATACATTAAGTATAAATAATATTGTTTTAAAACTTTTTAGCTCTAACGTGCTCTACATAAGAACTACAATTTATTTACATACAAGTACACAATGTAATTATGTATTTATGACGTAATCTACATCCTAGAGTAGACTACCTCTCTTTAAGCTGGTCTAGCTCATTATAGGGTCTACAGATTGAGGCAGTATTTTTAACACTTAAATATTTTTCAGTCAAATTATATAATATGTAAATTCAATAACAGCCTGCCTTGAAGCAATATGTGTATGTAATAATTTGTAAAATGTATGTAACAGTCATTGCATATGCTTATATTATTGTGTACATGTTCAATAATGTTATATGAATGTATTACGTAATTTAATAATGTACGAGCTGTGAGAATAATAAGTTAAAAGTTGCTAACAATGAGGTAACCTTGAGGCAATAATGAGTTTGAGAGTTGAAATTTTGCTTGTGATTCTTGTAAGCAATAATGTGATTTTAGTGACAGTTTATAAAATAGCCAATCAACAACCGGATGGAGTTTTAGTTAAATGAAGGTATTCTATTGGAGTAGGATTAGCCAATCAGAGACCTGAAATACAGAAATTTACAAGTTTTAATGGTTGAAATTTATTCAGTTGCCTGAAAACAGTTGTCATAAATGGATGCGTTGCTTGTGCAACCTCGAGAGATTTTAATACGTATTCGTGTGAGATGAAAAATTAAGTTTACGTGTTAAAAAGTGTAATTAATTAATAAAAAAAAGAATCTCACAGCTCTCTATATCAGTGAAGTGCAATTTAATTTGTGTCAAGGATTAATAAAAAGAGTGAATTAAAACTTAAAATCTGTGTAAGCCTACATTCTTGTCGCAGCATCACGTCCTGCTAAGAAATCCATGTCTCTAAAATAAATACTGATGCAGATGAGGCAAACATAAAATATAATATCTAAAGAAACAGTCAAATTACAAAGTTAATATTTTTTCTAAACTTGGGGCAAAGACCACCTGAAAGTACATCATTTGGGGCGAAGGCTACCGGAAACTGTTTACAATACGTGTGGTTGCAACTACTACAAGTTCGGCTCCCCAACAGTTGAACTGTAATACAACTCCTGCAACAAAATAACATAACAAACTGACTTTAAATACGTAGCAGCAACTACATACTTCAAATTGACCTCCATACGTGGTGTATTACTTCAAGATTGAGATGTTATGTTATGACTCTCTCAGCAGAATACATTTTTCTGAATCAAGTACACCTGGGAGGTGTTTGCAGTCCTCTCTCCTATTTATAATAATTCACGTTTTATCATTCTGCACTGAACATGAAGAAATAATACAATGATCTGGAAACTTTAACTATATTTTGTTCTAGCACATGTCAACTATCCAGGATAATTTCTAAGTATTGTTGATATGCAAAGGGTAGTGATAGGACAATACCATTAATTCTCTATATTCAATACTGATACTGATTTTTGAGCACCAATACTGGATACTCACCTTATAAAAAACTGCGAAGGCGATAGCTTGTTCACCGAATTATGTTCTGATTCTATGTATAAATGCATGTAACTAATTTTGTATTGTATGCTAATTCCAAAATTCTTCCTGTTTGACATTCTCCAATTGGCAGCAATTTTTTTTATCTTGATAATGCTACAGGTTATATATCCCCTATGGTTAGTCAAGGTTAATTATTAATAATTTCTTTGCTTCCCTTTTTACTTTCTCCACTACGTATAGTAAGTAGGGGAAGTATTGCATTTCACCCAAAAATTCGATACCGAGATTTAACCGGAAATACATGTTTTGAGGTGCACTGAATGCATATAAAGCATCTTTGGAAATGTGTCTGTCTGTCTGTGAACAGCATAACTCAGAAACGAACAGTTGGATAAACACCAAACTTGGTATTTAGGTTCAGTATCTTCCAGAGATGCGACACGAAGGTTTTCAAGAAACTCTCCCCACCACAGATTACCCTTTACATGGAACATTTTTCGAAAATTTTAATTTTCTCAAAAATGGCTCTAATGATTTTGAATAAAATACCATAAGTTTAAGACATTTTTATGGCAAATGAATTGTATATCTCGAATTTTCTGGGAATGTCTCCAAAAGTATTCTTCATTGTGAACGACTTTTGCATAACTGGTAAACCATAAGAGATAGACAAAATTTTACTACACAAAAAATGTAGATTGCGTTAAAATACGCAATTTGTGTGATATACATTTTTTTTTTTTTTTGTTGTGTGAACTATTTTCGAGATATTGCTTGTTATTCCCTTAAATTTCCCAATACTTATACTTTTTCTCAAATGGGAATTCATTATTCATTTTTTTATGTCCTAGACATACAAAGAGAATGGAATGCGCCACATAGCAACCAGCTCTTAAAATATTTGACTATCGCTTAAAACCTACCATATTCCCCTTGCACCTACAAGAAAATTAACAATAAGATTATCATCTCGATTAAGATGAAGCATATGGAGAATAAGCGTTTGTAAAAATAGTTTGTACAAGAGTAGAGAAAGTCATGAGAGTGTAACACATCAAATTTTTTTTATCCAATAATAAGTAATTAGCCATATGACACTCAGAAACATAGTAAGTTTGTGGAATAAACCTCTCTACTACCCATCTTCATACATTAGTATATGCATGTTTAATATAAAGGTTTGACTTGTGTAAACACAATTTTAAAGATGGAAGGAAATAATAAATATTTCCATGCGCTGTATTACCTCATGTTCTTAAGTTCTGATTTATTTCTGCTGGATTCACAGATTTTGATCACTGGATTAAGTAAATATAATGGCTGAGAGTGAGTCGCCAGGCCAGGCTATTGCACAAAGGTGATTTAATGCATCAGCTAAATCAGCTTCATTCACAACTCAGTTAACCCTGTATGTTATATGACCACCTCTACTCCTTCCCCCATCGTTTTGTATGTTTTCATTTAGACACAAGAGTCTATGGAATGTTGCCTTGATTCACCTACAGGAAACACAGTCAAGGTCTATCAAGAACTATAGTCTAGCAACTCTCTGGAGGCGTGTATGAGGCAATAATGTGAAGTCTTGACTCTCTTCATTCCTTATCTAGTATAAAGTTAAATGCAACAACTTTCAATACTGCAAAACTTACAAATTTAAAAGTATCGAAAAAGTATTAAAGGTTTATCTCAGGTTGTTAGACATACTTTGATACCACCGAGTATTGAGAGTATTGAGGGCTTCATAGTTGAAAGTTTCATGCTGCACTCTCTAAGGTAGTCTTATTCGGTGCAAAGATCAACTGCTGTTATTACTGAAACCTCAAACACAAGCAGCTTGACGCAGGTCAGGGTAAAACAGTAACTATGGACTGTTCAACACTTCCATATGTAATACAGAACGAAAACTGGGATTCTGGGGGAACTTCAGTGGCGAAACGTGCAAAACAATGTTAGTTTTGCAAATATATTATAGAAGAGAAATTAAATTAATTTCTATTGAACTATCCATAGTTTTAAGGTGCACTTTTATATGAAAATGCTTCACACATTAATGATATAATAAATGTTTTACACAAACAAATTACTTAAAGGGAATCTAGTGCTCTAAGGAAAAACTTTGCTATAATCTTTTATTCAGTGTAACATGTAGAATCACCAACAAGGCTATGGATATCTACAGCCTTTTTACCCTGTATAAATGACTTTTCTCAAAGGCCACAAGCTTACTAAATTAATACCAGAACTACATTGAATATAACTTAAGATGCAAGTCCAGTAAAACTTATAACATGGGTTTTCTACAAGGATTAATAACTTTGATAAATACAGCTCATTTTATACAGTAAAACCTGCCTAAACCAGCCTTCCTATATATCAGAAACCTAAAGAAACAGACAATAAACCTTATAACGCAGCTATTTCCTATGTTAAATAATACTGTAAACCAGAAGACTGCTTAACACAGAAATGCAATAGTTCTTTGGAACTGTTTGCATAAATAACCTGACTAACACAGATTATTAATATATGTAATACATAGCTACATGCTAAATTTTTAACGTGATAGCTGTTAATTTTGATTGTGACTGTACTTGCATGCATCAAAGTTTTAATAACTGTGTATGTGATATTTAACTTGGCATTAGTTATATGGGAATAGAGAAACTGCAAATATTATATATAAGTTGAAAATACAGCAAAACATGCATTTGAACCTATTTTTTATTTACAGACTTTTATTTAAAATGATTCCTTCATTGTAATTCTATGCTATCACATTTTTTTGTATTTTGTTTTATTAAAATACACTCTTTGTAAGACGGAAACCTGTAAAAACAGGAAAGAAATATACCAGAATGATCGTGTTCCATTTTAGGTAGGTTTTATTGTATTAGCATAATATATGTGAAGCTACAACTTTTAACGCTTTCAGATAAATTTATTTTCAGCCAAAACTTTTTTAAATTTATGGCAATCTAACTAATTTGTGCTCTTAAAAACTGCTACTACCTTTACTCATTAGCAGAGGTGCCCATCTCCTCAACAGCTATGGTACATCCTCCCCAAAAGCAATCGTGCTCCTGCCTCCCCCCCCCCAATTTTTCTAAGAGCTCAATTTAAACTATATTGTTGGAAAGATTTGCAAAGGGGCTGTCATAGACACTATAAGGTTTGTTCCAACATACGGTTCTGAACGGGTTCCGAACTAATTCCAACACATGCTAATGCACATGCGCCAGTCCGGTACGCTCACAGAACTAATTCTGAATTCTGTGTGGTTGGAACACTACTTGAACCGTTCGCGTTCTGTCATGGCCTTCTTCGTTGCACGGTCAATCAGAAGACGATCAAATATCTACGTTTACAGCGTTGATGAATGAAATCAAACTCCGCCGATGTACGTGTTCATCGTAAGCGTTTCTTTCATACTGATTCCAGTCCTAATATTCGAGCAAAAATAAATCGCGTTCGTTTATCGGCTTAAAGCCATTGATTCTGAGTTATTGCGAATAACAATTGTAATATATAGATATTATATTTAAACCAGAACCCGGAAAAAGTAATTTAACACAATTCCAATTTAACATTAGGTTTCCTGGTACAGAAACTTCTAAACACAATGTTTAATTTAAAACTCCATTACTCTGAGACAATGACACCCCACATAAATTCTATTCCGAACGTAATGCAAATAATACAAAACTACATGGTACCAATGTATGCTTATGATCAGGGTTAGGATTTTAGTTGCAAATTTCACATGAAAAAAGAAAGGGAACAGGTGCTCAAATAAGGTGAAAAAAGGCACAATAAGGTGCTGGTTTATTTAAGGGGATGCACAACTGAAATTGCTATTTTCTAAACTATCCATTCAATTGGGCTGAAATTTTTATTTCTTTATATATAATTGTTTTGTGAATTATAACCCAGTCTTAATAATTCTCAGAACTGCGTGGTTGAGGTTATTGTCGTCTCTGCCTGCCCAGGCTTTGTCTCCATGCAAACAGATGACGTCTCTCACAGCAACAAACTCACATTCACGAACAGCAGGCTACTGATTCTGGTGGGATAGAATCACTCATTGTCAATTGCATTAGTGCGGGCTACTTTATAGTCGTAAAGTGAGAGAAAGAGGTTTTCGTCGAACACACAATTATTTTCCATTGTTGCGGGTGTGCTTTCAATTCCCGCGCGGCGTTTACTGAAAGAGGTAGACTTACTATTCGCACGTACACAGCAAGCTGAGGAGACGTTAATTGAAAGTTAAAGAATAAATTGGAATGAAACTTAAAAGAAAAAAAGGGATTACGGGCATGGTTGGGGGAAAATGGTATAAAGGTGCCAGAAAGGGGTAAAGGTCCCAAAATAACGGAATAATGTTTAAATGGAAATAATCCTCTTCTTCGGAAGTCGATGCATCATTAAAAAGATCACTGTCACCTTCTAAATCACTCATTATTGTTATCTTTGAATGCTGTTTTGCTCCCTGGCTTTGTTAGACGTTTGTTCTTTTCCTCAAGTATGTCGCCATACTACTCAACAGCGAGCAACTGCTTACCAAACACCTTTGCTATTCCGTATTGAGAAATAAACACGAATGGAGGAATAAATTACATATTCAAATTTATTTTCTACTGAATACAGAGAGTATGTCGCTTTTTCAATACTCTCTGTCGGGTTTGTTCCAAGCGATTAGAATCCATTCTGAACTAACTGAGTATGCGGTGTAGACCATACAATCTGCGCATGTCTGGAATTTTCAGTTCCTATTCTTAATCACGAACCGATTTCACTCGTTCCGAACTAGTTCCCAAATACGTTGGAACAGCAAACTGGAAATTCAGAATTGGTGCAGAACTGATTCTCTGTCGTGTTGGAACGCCACTTAGCTACTGCGCACACTCAGATAATTCGGAATCGATTCTGAATCGTGTGGGAACAAACCTATTGTAACCATTGTGATACCAGTACACAATAAAAGCTTAAACAAATTATTGGAAAGTAAAATTCAATAAAAAAATATCTGATGTGTTACTCTCACATGACTTTCTCTACTCTTGTACAAACTATTTTTACAAACGCTTATTCTCCATATGCTTCATGTTAATTGAGATGTTAATCTTATTGCTAATTTTCTTGTAGATGCAAGGGGAATTGATAAGCTTTAAGCAATAGTCAAATATTTTAAGAGTTGGTTGCTATGTTGAGTATTCCATTCTCTTTGCATTACCAGGACAAAAAATGAATAACGAATTTGAGAAAAAGTATAAGTATTTAAAATTTAAGAGAATAACAAGCAATATCTCGAAAATGGTTTACTCAACAAACAAAATGTATATGACATAAATTGTGTGTTTTAACACGATGTACATTTTTTGTGTAGTAAAATTTTGTCTATCTCATATGGTTTACCAATTATGCAAAAGTTGTTCACAATGAAGAATACTTTTGGAAACATTCCCAGAAAATTCGAGATATACATTTTATTTGTCATGAAAATATCTTAAACATATGATATTTTAATCAAAATCGTTAGAGCCATTTTTGAGAAAATTAAAATTTTCGAAAAAGGTTCCATGTAAAGGGTAGTCTGGGCTGGGGGGATTTTCTTGAAAACCTTCGTGTCGCATCTCTGGAAGATACTGAACCTAAATACCAAGTTTGGTGTTTATCCGATTGTTCGTTTCTGAGTTATGCTGTTCACAGACACACACATGAACATGTTTCCAAAAATGCTCTTTTTGGATTCAGGGGGTCTCAAAACATGTATTTCCGGTGAAATCTCGATATCGAATTTTTGGGTGGAATACAATACTTCATCTACTTACTATACGTAGTAGAGAAAGTAAAAATATAATATTCACAACAAAAGTTACAAATAAAAATATTTGGCAGGTGGTGTATTTTATTACTTGGTACTTCAATTGTATCTATCTAAATAGGCCAACATAGTAAGTGTAATAATACATACTTATCTGTAAGAAATTAAATTGAGTTTTATTTATGGACGCTCTTTAACTGCTGTGGTCCTTAGTGTCTCGTTCTATATTGAGCATGAAAGACTGGTAATTTTGCTCAAGGCCGGTTTATCAGACTCAAGGTTTTTTTACGTGCCGTAAATCTACGACATGGGAGCACCGGCTTTACTTCCCTTTTGAAGGTAGTCATGCTAAGAATTTTACGCCCAAAAAAACCCATCATCCTCTGCCAGGTTTGAACCTGTGACCCTCAGGAACGAGGCTAGCATGGTAAGCACTACACCATGAAGGACGACTTACCTATCCATAATTTTATAATACCTTTTATACATTTCCAAAAATTACAATTTAATACATCACATACCATACAGTATGAATTGTACTTGGCATTACTTTTGGGGGGAGATATAGCACATTTAGATTAATGAACTTAAAGATAAAAACTGACTTAATGATTACAGTACTCAGTTAACAATTGTAATAAATGTGTTATATTACCTGGGTTAATTTACTTCAATATTTTTGTGTTCCCCAACATTTTGAATTCCCCCCAAATATGCTCCTGATGGTGCAACTTGTGCCATGATCCCCCTCCATGGGCAGCCCTACTCATTAGGCTAAAGAATAAACATCACGTCCAAGATCGATTTTATGGTAAATAAAAATGTTCAAGCCAAAAAGACAAAAGTCTGTGATTTTTACTATATTTGAACTCAACTTCAACAAATTTTCATATATTTTGGGGGAGCACAAGGATGATAGTTTTGAGAATTTGTTGTCACATAAGAAAATTGCACTTCTAATGAAGAGCATTTGAAGTTGCTAAAAATTGTAGGATATTATTTCTCTATTCCGGTCATAACACCAGTGTAGAGAGTTTTTCCCTCATGAGCACTCAGTGGGGTGAAGAAAGGAATAGGTTAACACTAAAGTCAGTTAATGCAATGCTGCAAATACAACAAATATGAAAAACATACGTTGTAGTGAGTTTCATAAACTTAGTGTGAGCAATACCAAGTTGCTTTCTTCTGTTCTAGGTTTTGGGAAATATGATTGGTATAAAGTACCTTAAACTTAACTTAAACTGAGTACATTAAGTTGTACTGAATACTTTTAATATATTGTGATAATATGTGTTTACTTAAGGTAAAGCATAATAAAACAGTCTTTCAAAAACTCTGGATTATTAATTAAATTCACATTTCTCCTATATTAGGGCTCCTTATTATTCAAAATTTCATTTTCTTAAAGATTAAACCAACAGTAAAAAAATCTGATGTGTTACACTCACATGACTTTCTCTACTCTTGTACAAACTATTTTTACAAACGCTTATTCTCCATATACTTCATGTTAATCAAGATATTAATGTTATTGCTAATTTTCTTGTAGATGTAAGGGGAATTGGTAGGCTTTAAGCGATAGTCAAATATTTTAAGAGCTGGTTGCTATGTGACTCTTTGTATGTCCAGGACATAAAAAAAATGAATAACGAATTCCCATTTGAGAAAAAGTATTGGAAAATTTAAGGGAATAACAAGCAATATCTCGAAAATGGTTCACTCAACAAAAAAATGTGTATCACATAAATTGTGTATTTTAATGCGATCTGCATTTTTTGTGTAGTAAAATTTTGTCTATCTCTTATAGTTTACCAGTTATGCAAAAGTCGTTCACAATGAAGAATACTTTTGGAGACATTCCCAGAAAATTTGACATATACATTTCATTTGTCATGAAAATTTCTTAAACATATGATATTTTAATCAAAATCATTAGAGCCATTTTTGAGAAAATTAAAATGTTCAAAAAATTTTCCATGTAAAGGGTAGTCTGGGGTGGGGGGATTTTCTTGAGAACCTTCGTGTCGCATCTTTGGAAGATACTGAACTTAAATACCAAGTTTGGTGTTTATCCGACTGTTCGTTTCTGAGCTTGCTGTTCACAGACACACACACGGACATGTTTCCAAAAATGTTTTATTGGATTCAGGGGGTCTCAAAACATGTATTTCCGGTGAAATATCGGTATCAAATTTTTGGGTGGAATACAATACTTCCCCTACATACTATACGTAGTAGAGAAAGTAAAAATGTCCTGATTTTAGAATGCCAGATTATGGAAACCCTAAATATTGAAGGAAGTTGAATTCTTACTACCAAGCATGTAGGTAGCTCAAGGATGGGTTGGGCCATGCAAAATAAACAGCGATTTGCATGCATGGATGTTGATAGGATTTCCATAGCATAGTTGTTACTGGTGATTATTTTTGGTAATTTTCTTTATATTACTGTCACCAAAGAGCACTGTATGAATAAGTATATGATTACCAACTTCTATTTGAATGTATAAGACCAAAACAATACAGTGTTGAACTTACATTAAGTTCCAGTACCAATCCTAGACAATCGGTTGCCATTGATATTAGATATGTTGTCAGTACAATGATGACAGTAATGCCAATGTGATGTTTGGTCATCCATTGATCTTGATCTGGTAATGGATTGGTGAAAAATGAGTTCTGAATTACTTCTCGTGTCACAAAACATTCTATGGGAAATGTGAGAAGTATTGTTACGCAGAAAAGGATGCGTGACACATTCATTAGGTCGTCATCCCAGCAGTAGTTTTCCAGCAAATCACCTGAAATAATTTGTTTTTAATTACACAAGCATAAAAATTACATTTTGTGCCATGCTGTAAAGAAGTTACAGAACAACCTTTAAGAAGGCACTTAATGAGTTTTTACTTATATATAATTCATTGTAATACAAGGCAATCTAATTGACTTGGAACATCCTCAAGCTATTTGAATTGTCAGTCTAACTGTTAATTGATGCACCTTTATAAATGACATCATTTAAAGTACTTCATAGCATATTAGGGCTTTAAAATTGTTAGACATAAAACTCAGCTTATTTTGTGTGAAAAGTGATATTTTCACAAATACCTTATTTGTCATTCAAAGGCAATGTCATAGTTACTAATCAACTAGCGGTAACCACAGCTTTGCATGTGTTAATATATTAAATGAAGAGATTTTTCTCTGCCTCTCTCTATCTGTACCTCCTGCTTTCTCACTATTTCTCGCTCCGCTCCTATCTCTCTCATTCTCTTCGGCTCTCTCCCTCTCCCCTTGTACCCATTTCTGTTTCTCTCTCTCTCTCACTCCCTTTACATTCTCACATTCTCCATCTTCATCTTCTCCATCCCTCTCCCTCCTCTTTGTACAACTTAAATGTCATCTGATGTCTTGAAAACCACTAATAAAATTGCTTTTCTGGAATGTCAATAAAAATTGAAACACAAGCAAAGGTTTTACAGTTCAAAAATTGTGCTTTTTCCTTATGCTTGAGCAGCAGAACCATGTTTAGATTTGTAGAAGATTACAGTTGAAAGAGCAGAAGTTGAGAAAATGCAGTCTCACTGCACAGCAATTCACTCTTTAGGGGTTAGATTCCTTCCTCTACAGTAATATGTGTGATGAATTTCTGAAGCTGACTGCAACAATATTATGGGAATAATATTCACTTTTGCCTGCATGCATTTGTAGCAAGGTTCTTCTTAATGGTTAATGGATGCAACTAAAGCCCAAGCACCTGTTTTAAGTTTGCATGAAAAAAAGAAGTGTTTTAGCTTAGAAATTTACTTAAAACACACTTGAATTGAAAAACAAGTATGTACAGTAGGTTTTAACTGCCAGATAAAAAAAGAACTCATGTCATATTTAGCCAAGCATTCAATGAAAACAAGCAAAGTTTTTCTTAACTTCAAATACTGGAAGATAATAACGGTGTTGTTGAAATCCATTAATAGTAAAAAACTGAGTTGATTAATGACACAAAACAACACTCACTTTTTAAATCTCTTGGAACATGTTTTGGAGGCTAGTTTTCTCCAAAATATGTTCCAGGAAATTTAAAAAATGAGTTGTTTTGTATCTTAATTAACTCAGTTTTTTACTCTTAAGTAAAGATTTATTTATTAGTACATAAAAGAACAACAGATCAAAATAAATTATATTATTTAAACATTTAACTGTAAGATTACTAATTGTATGAATTAACCTATGTTATTTCTTTTTACATAGCACAGAAGAAAAGAAATGCAGCTCTGGTAATGCTGTTTACAGTGCTATACTACAGCTGTCTAGTTTGCACAGTAAATGATGACAAAATATGGCTTTACCGCCTAGTTGCAACCTCCTAAATCTAGCAAAAGTTGATTTATGTAAAACAAAAATGCTAAATTATAGCAAAACTAGGCACTTTAAAAGTAATGATACAATAAGCTACATTGATAAATATGTTAACATTCTTAATATACCTCAATAAAAACTGCCATCGAGCAAGTCAGAGAAGATAGTCCTTTCAGGATTTGAACCACAAATCTTCCATTCATGAGTATGTTTCTTAATGACCTCGGCTATCAATGTTGGTAAAAAAGCAACTAAGAAAATCATATAAATGAAATATACACCTATACAGTATTTTAATATGTACACACATTTCTATTGAAAAAGATACTAAATTATTACTTTTGACAGAAATGTACAAGGGCTGATCAACAAAGACTGAGACTGATTTTTTCCTGTAGCTTCCGTGATAGTTTCTATCTGCAACATAAATATTTGAAAAGAGCGGGTTTTTATGTACAATGTTGGTAGACAGCAGCACTCTCATATTGGCAGGTTGGTAGTAATGCTCTATTTTGCAGACCCTACGTGCATTTCGCTTACCAGACAATGGAGGTGACGCGAGAGGAGCAGTACAGCGCAATCAAATTCTGTTTTCGTTTAAACCATACAGTCACCGAAACTTATGAAAAGCTGAAGCAAGCGTACAGTGAAGATGCACTACCTCGTGCAACAATGTTTAGGTGGTTCAAGGACTTCAAAGAAGGCCGACTTGTCAGTGTTAAGCAAGGTGGGCCTGGTGTTTCGGCTTCTGCTGTGACTGAAGTCAACATCAACACAGCTGCTGTGATTGTCCAAGAGGATCGGCGTATAACATTACGTAACCTCAGTGAAGTGTTGAGAATTTCATATTGCAGTGTATTTACAATTATGCGCGACCATCTCCATGTGACCCGAGTTTGTGCTCATTGGGTGCCATGTCTGTTGACTCCCGAACAAAAGGCTGTGCGAATGGAGACAAGCCGTGAGGTGCTGCGTCTCTTTGCTGATGGAGGGGATGCATTTTTTAAATTGATTATCACCGGTGATGAGTCATGGCTGCATCATTATGATCCTGAAGGAAAACAAGCCAGCACAGTGTGGAAATCACCAGGTTCTCCAATACCAAAAAAGGCAAAAGTTGTTCCATCTGCAGGGAAAGTGATGGTGATCACATTTTGTGACTGTAATGGAATGATTTACCAGCATGCAGTTCCCCCTCACACTACTGTTACAGCAGCATACTACACGTCAGTATTGGCTACACTGAGGAAGCACATTGCAAAGAAATGACCAGAGCTTTCTCGGACTGGGTGACGACTTCATCATGACAATGCACAGCCTCACGTTGCAAATCAAGTCATGCAGTTTCTGGCTCGATTCAACATTACCTGTGTACCACATCCACCTTATAGCCCCGATCTTGCACCCTGTGACTTTTTTTTATTCCCATCACTAAAGGCAATGCTTAGGGATATTCGATTTGAGAACTCTGAAGCAGTGCTCACGAAAAGTGAGGCGATTCTCAAAGACCTGACAAAGAATGGTCTGCAGCATGTGTTCAAGGACTGGCAGAGACGCTATAAAAAGTGCATTGAAGTAGGAGGGAACTACTTTGAAAAAGATCATGTAAACATTGAATTGGAGTAATAAACATCTGTGAAAAAAAATCAGTCTCAGTCTTTGTTGATCAGCCCTTGTATAACCAATTGTCAGGAAAATAATAATTTACAAAAAGTCATGTGTGTGTCAGAAAAAATTAGTTTTGATTCTCTACCTACTCAAGGTACTTACAGAATCCAGATTTAGTAAAATCCGAATGTGTAGACTTCCATGTGTAGCTTAATTTTTATAGAACATGTTTTACAAAATTTAGAAAGGTTTTGTTGTCTCCTATAAAAGTCAGTTTTTGCCACGTGTCACCTTTTTGAAACTTATGATTTAATTAAAGAAATGTTAAGTGGCTTGTGATTTTGCAAGTGCCAAAAGGCTTTTGCATCTTATGAATAGCAATTTTCTAACATCCGTAAAGAAGCCTAATGAAGCTGTGTCCAAGATTGTTTCCAGAGGGTGTAACTTTGTAATGAGAGTGAGGGAAAAGTCCTTTGAAAAGCAATATGTATCAATGGTAAGTCACAGCTTTTCATTTACCAGAATATGGAAAATCTGAACACAGAATCACCACCTAAGTAGATAACATGTACGAGTATACTGCTTCCACCAATATATATGACCAGCCTACCTTGTGAGTTTCCTGTGAATGTGGCATAGCCCGCTATACCAAATAATGCTGATATAACAAGGGATGTGAGGAGAGATGCATGAGTCACTTTATCCCATCTGTGCTGATCCACATCTTGAATTGACCCATACAGTAAGAATGTGTTATGGTGACACATAAAAGCTGTAAACATAGCAAATGATAGTCATTGAAAAGTAATTTGCATTCTCTAAATTTTAAACAAAATATTTTATGAAATCTAAAATATCTTTGTGAACTTGTGCTATGACTTGCTGGCTTACCTGGTGTTTCATGGCTGGCGTTTTAAGTCTCAAATGGCTAATTAATTTCATTTAATCCTCTCCACTTATTATGTGAGGCAATATTTTATATCATAACATGCTGTGAATGCCAGAGTGATTGTAGTGTAAATTAATATTATTGTATGTACAGGATTTTAGATGTTTGTTAGCCATAAGTATTGTTAGGAAATAAGTTTATGCGGCGTAACTGAAACTGACAATAGAAGTGGGTAACAATAAACTGAAGGGGTGAGTTGTTTATCACTAAGAAGAGATAAACAAATGACGTCAGGGTAGCGTGCCTTTTTTTAGAAATGGAGGGAATAGAGCATATATGTTAGTAGTAGTGATTGGCTGACCAAAACAGACGCTAAAGTGGGCGCAATTTGGTAACCAATAGGAGCTATATTATAATGTTTAGGCAATTCGAGGTGAAGGAGTATATATTCTCGAGCCATAAGCAAGTTTCGCACAGTTCTGAAGAATCTCTCATGAGGTGCAAGTCGCAGAGTTATTTACAAAAATGTAAAATACGCGAAGTAATTGGTGTGCAGCAACTAAAATGACTGTAGTTACATTTGGAAATATCACAGTTTTAGTCAGGCATGTATAAAGATTAAATATGTCAATTATTAATTAAGCGTGATGGCAATAAAAGTCTAGATTCAGATTTTTTTTATCAGTGTTATCTTTTAGCAACAACTCCTTTCCATTTACACACCCTACTTAGAGACACGTGCTCGACTGAGTTATAATAGCTAGCCGGAGGACAAAGTACCCCAAATTTAAAATAATTAAACAATAAGTGCCCAACAAATAAGATAACACAAGCTATTGAAAACTGCGACATATGATATTATTGTGTATAGATTTAAAGGAATTATTACTTATTATTATTTGTTCCATTTATATGCTGCCTTTAACATCTAAGTTCATATCAGTGGCTTTGCCTTTGAAACAGTTGCTCATCTGCAAGGATGCTCACTTGTTTTACTATGCTGTTATTCTTTGGGTTTTCTATTTAAACATTAATTGCACACACACATTTACACTCTTATTCATACTTCCAGACTCTAGGGAGGATGGGGAATAATCTTGGCAAAAGAAAAATTCCCATCCTCCAGCTGGGAATCAAACACAGGACCTCTGGATTTGGAAGGTAGCATGCTAACCACCAGACCACAGAGGACGTATCTGACAACATGTAAGTGTTATTATGGACAAAAATAAATATTATTATTATTATTATTATTATTTCATAATGTATGATATTGCTAATAATAAACCTAAAATCCTATGATATGGGAGTGAAATTTCAGCGGATGTTGTGTAGCTGAACTCCTTAACCATCCCCCCCATAATACTTCACGTTCTGGAAATGTTGTGTAGCTTGTATCTTTTAGCAGTGAAAGAATTATTGGTATGGTTAATAATTAAGCAAAACAAACTAGAAGGACATGGTCGGAGAGTAAAAAACTGTGAACATCCGCCACAGTCTAGAATAACATATTAAATTCACATGTTTGTAATCTTCAACCATAAACATCCTAGACCAGAAAACATATTTTGCTTATTTGATGATATCAGCCGTGAAAGTCTATAACCTTACTTGGAGAAGTAGGTTTTAGTTAAGCACAGTAAATGAAACATTAAAGTTTTGACCTTTTCTTTAGTCTTGTATTTATTTAATAACATAAAGGCTCTACAGTTTTCAAATTTGTAAAGTCACAATTGTTTCATATCAATATTCAATGAAATATGGATAAAGCTGGTACACATGAAGATTCCATACCCCAACCAGCAACTGAAACACTTGTATTTGTGATTATTTTTATTGTGCTAAGAGTTTTACAATTTGATTGTCTACTGCACTTTGACCCTGGCCACTCATTCAGTAGACAATCACTACAGTTTATTTACATTTTACAATTTCCATCAACGCATTCTGTAGACAATCACTACAGATTGTTTACATTTTACAATTTATCGTCAATAAATTATCTTGTTTTTTTAGTTTTTTGTGTACCATTTCCACTTGTTTTTCACTTATTGATTACTTAACCATCACACATTCACTATAGTTTTCCATTCAAAGTAAGATGCGCTACCTCTTACTTTTCTCTATCCACTGTCCAAAGCCATTTATTTTTTACTTTACACAAAAACTGTCCAATGCTTCTAGCGTCCTTGCACATCATTTCAATCATAAGCGTATTTCTATCCCCCTTCAACCACTTCTTATTAAAAAATTCTTTTCTCCAATTTTCTGTTCCTTGGCACTTAAATACTATGTGTTCAATCTCTTCATTACCACCACATATCGGAGATTGGTTCTGAGGAATACCCTGTCAACCCTCTTATCCTCCATGCTCTGGTTCTTACCCATGCAATAGATTCTCTCTCTTCTTTATTTACTATGTCTATATATTTTTCCCTAC
Organism: Deroplatys truncata; assembly: GCA_030765065.1. Classification (NCBI taxonomy): domain Eukaryota; kingdom Metazoa; phylum Arthropoda; class Insecta; order Mantodea; family Mantidae; genus Deroplatys; species Deroplatys truncata. The sequence goes on along the minus strand of CM060975.1, from coordinate 52,499,034 downwards.
CCCATGTATTTTTCATTGACCTATAATAAACTAATGAGCTCTTTTCTGCAATCTCGCTGAACATGATTTGTATTTTTATATTTTCCAGCCTTTTTCCAAAAATGTTTCATGTTATTTTCTCTCCTTCTCCACATGTCTTCTAACCCATTTTTCTCCAAAATGTTCCGTAAATTACTTACCCATCCATCATTCATTAAGCTATTCTCTTAGTATTCTATACATTGTCTTAACACATCACTTTTTCCTAGATTTAAAGTTCTGAACCAAAATTTCAAAGCTCTTTCCATTATCTTCCCCTTAGTTGGCACCCTGCCCATCTTTAATTGTGCTACCTGTCTTACAATTGGCTTTGGTAATGCTAGTATTTCTCTACAAAACATCCTGTGCACCTCATCTATACTTTCCCATCCTCTTTCTAATCCCCATATTTCTATACCATACATCATTTTTGCCTCCACAACCATCTCATAAACTTTTTCCAGCCATTTAACATTTATATTAGGTACTCTATATTTGCAGCTTCTAATTGCTACCATCGCCCCGTTACCTTTTGCCAATACAAACTTTTTGTTTCTCCCATTTATTATCTCCATCTATTTTTACTCCTAATTAAACTGAAACACTTAGAACTTGATATGACTTTATAATTTTCCGGGGTGGGGGATCTTCTGAGTTGTTAATTATGAAATATATTGATCCAATCATTTTGGATGTTATACTAGACACAGTTTGCTCCCTTTGTATATTTATTATACATTAGTAATGAAGTTTATCACAGCATAAGGAGGAAATACAGCAAAACGGACTTAAATAAGGATTATTAAAAGATTTTGGCAGGAAATTCACTGCATACATCTGTAGTATTAGAATAAAGATTACTGAGAGGTTTTGATACCGCTTTACATGTAAATTTCTGCAGTATTTTATAAATCCTATTACAGAAATAAGTATAACTAATGAATTATACGATTATAAGGGATCCGATTGTCATTTGGTTTTCTCTGTTTTCTGTTTGCTTAACTCACGGAGGAATAGATTACATAGCATTCCTTTAAGGCTTAGCTGTTACATTATGACCATCTGTGTATATTTCTTGGAATAAAATATAATTGCTTTTGTTTTTATATGCAATCTCTGTGAAGTAACTTGAAAAGCCACTCTTTTACTAAAACTCTTTTAGTATCTTCCATTATGATTCCAGTATGTTTGTATTCTAATATCCAGGCCTTTTTTTGGTCCTTTAATCATTTAGGAGTTGAAGTCCATCAGAAAGAACAGATGTTTTCAGTAACAAAAGAAATATCAACATTGGTTGAGTGATTTTTGAGATTAGCCTCATATTGAATTCTCTCTTTACGACATTAGTATAAATAACTCTTGACGGTATTCACATTTCTGTTGGGATAGTGTTCTTAAGAGCACAAATTTGAAACTAGATAAAGTCTTTTTTGGGAATTTCCCTTATCCTGAATGAATCCCAGTTCATACTTACTAAACCTAAGAAATTTTGGGGGAATAAGGTGAGGTTAACTCCTACAAACTAATTATTTAATCTTACGTTTTTACACTTTAAGAACTTCATATTCTAGAGAAGTCAATAAGTATTCATTTCATTTATTACATTCATTCACCAATTTATATAACCTGTCCAATTAAAGGATGTTAAGAAGAAATAATAACTGTATTATGCTATGGCATCCATATTTTCAGATATTATGAACCCTTCAACTGTTGAGCTTAATTTATGCTACTGAGTTTATAGATATATTAGCTGAAGAAAGAGTAGATACTGTAAGATCCATGTAATTTAACAAAAACTGAGGCTATGGACACCATGGAACCCCAATCCCTCAAGAAAACCTTTATTTTGCAGCAGAGGAACATGACTTATTTATTCTATGAACATAGTGACAATTTTTGTATTTTTCTGAAAAGAAAAACAAATTATGGATAATTCTAATGCCTTTTTAAAAAAAATCTGATGTGTTACACTCACATGACTTTCTCTACTCTTGTACAAACTATTTTTACAAACGCTTATTCTCCATCTACTTCATGTTAATCGAGATAAACATTTGCAGACTCTATCTTATTGCTAATTTTCTTGTAGATGTAAGGGGAAAATATATTTACAAGGGCAATATGGAAAAACAGTAGCCTTTAAGCACATACATATCTCTTAATAGCTGGTTGCTAGGTGCAGCACCATTCCCTTTTCCACAGATTATAACTCTTTGCATATCCAAGACAAAAAAATGAATAATGAATTCCCATTTGAGAAAATAAGTATTGAAAAATTTAAGGGAATAACAAGTAATATCTCGAAAATGGTTCACTCAACAAAAAAATGTATATGACATAAATTGTGTGTTTTAACGTGATCTACATTTTTTGTGTAGTAAAATTTTGTCTATCTCTTATGGTTTACCAATTATGCAAAAGTCGTTCACAATAAAGAATACTTTTGGAGACATTCCCAGGAAATTCAAGATATACATTTTATTTGTCATAAAAATATCTTAAACATATGATATTTTAATCAAAATCGTTAGAGCCATTTTTGAGAAAATTAAAATTTTCGAAAAATCTTCAATGTAAAGGGTAATCTGGGGTGGGGGATTTTCTTGAAAACCTTCGTGTCGCATCCTTGGAAGATACTGAATCTAAATACCAAGTTTGGTGTTTATCCGACTGTTCGTTTCTGAGTTATGCTGTTCACAGACAGACACACACACACAGACACACAGACACACATACGGACATGTTTCCAAAAATGCTTTTTTTTGGATTCAGGGGGTCTCAAAACATGTATTTCTGGTGAAATCTTGGTATCAAATTTTTGGGTGGAATACAATACTTCCCCTACTTACTATACATAGTAGAGAAAGTAACTAGAGCAATTTATGGTGCAATAAAGACATTCAGAGTTATCCATATAAATTCTAGACCTCTGAAAATTTATGATGGCAAAACCCCCTTCCAAATTTTGTCCTAAAACCTCACATAATTGGTATTGTAATGCGCAAATAGTGACATAGGACCTCTAGCAAGGCTTTCTGCTATCAGTCAGTTTTCTAATAATACATGTTATCTCCACCATCGCTTGTGGTGATGAGTAACTCAAAGCCTGCTGATGAGTGATTAGCTCAATGCCCGCAAGATGGTGCTAGGGAGAAGCAAGTGCTTTTTGAGTGTGAAAATGTCCGAGTTTTGCTTAGTGATCTTATCTCTAAGGAAGTGAAATTCTTTTGCATGTAAATAAATGCAATAGAGGACCAAAAGCTTTATTCCCAAAGGATTTTTACTCATTAGAAATTGAATGCCCTTCCAGGTTAGAACCCACAATAAAGTGACATGTTTATTGTTTTAATATTTTACTAGCTAGATCTCTGTTATTTTAGTACAAACTCTTTCAAAAGTCACTTCAAACTTTAAAGTATAATAATACAATAATTATTTTAATTAGGACAAATATAAAAATACCATTGCGGTTGCTCTTTTAGCACTTACAACACTTAACATTTAAACCAATGCTTTTCAAATAAAGACAAAGGAAATTAAGAAAGTTTATTTATAATCTGAGCTGGAGCCGTGTGGTAAAAAGTTTCAATGCATCTTTTTCCCATCTTTTTTTTTTTTTTTTGTCCTTGTAAAACAAATTTGAATGGAAATATACCGGTTATGCATCTAGGATATCATTATGCATTCCTCTTTGTTATCTGTAGAGTGCAATGTTCTCATTTGCATTTTGCAGAGCATTGTAGCTAAATTACTGGATCAGATTCAGCAAGCGGTTGACAATAATACACCAACAGTAGGAATATTTTTAGAATAGCAAACGTATGTATTAGACCACAAAATCTTAATATTGAGGTTGCACAAAAGTGGAAATTTTGGAGAGAAAAATGTAAAAGAATATTCAAAATTCAGAAGAGAGCAATAAGAATAGTAAGTGAAATAGAAAACATGCAATCCTGTAAACCATATTTTAGGAAACATAATACATTACCGTTAGTTTATCTCTTTAAAATATAAGTTATAAATAATATAAAAAATATCAAGGAGAACTACATACAAACTCAGATAGCCACTTCCAGACAAAGAAATTAAAACAAAATTCTGATGTGTTACACCCAAATGACCTTCTCTACCAACTGTCGTTTATTTTTATATAGCTTCTATAACTATTTTTACAAAACATTTTTCTGTCTGCTTCATGTTATTGGGACAAACATTTGCAGAATGAGTTTCATTACATATTTTGTTGTAGGTAAAATGAGGATAAAGAAATTGAAGTGATAGTCAAATGTTTAATGTGGGATGCTCTTTCCATAACTTTGTTAGTGACAGTTGAATGACAACAGCACTTCAAAAAATGACAAAAATTTGAAGAATTCAAATCATAACAGTGAATATCTCAGAAATGGCTGACGTCGCAGTGAAAGTTATTTGAAATAAATTGTGTCTCTTAAAAAATTATACATTTATTGTGTGGTACGTTTTTGTCTATCTCTTATGCTTTTACCTGTATATAAAATTATGCAAACCTCCTTCTGAAAGAAGAGGACTTCAAAGGTTATTCCCAGAAAATTCAAGATATACGTTTTATTTTCCATGTAAATATCTTAAATATGCAGTATTTTAATCAAGATCGTTACAGCCATTTTTTAGAAAATGAAAAATTTCTAAAAGTTTTCCATGTAAAGGGTAGTTTAGGCAGGAGGAATTTCTTGAAAATCTTTGTGTTGCATCTTTGGAAGATACTTAATTTAACCAACTTTTTATTTTTTCAGTTATGCCACAAAAACACACACATAGATCTTTCTATAAAAATGCTTTTTTTTGGACTCAGTGGCCTCAAAACATGCATTTGTGGTGAAATCTTGATATTGAATCCTTTTGGGTGGAATATAGTACTTCTTTACCTACCAAGTACATGATAGAGAAAGCAAAAATGGTGTTCTTGTTATGCAGGATAAATATTCTGAAAAAAATAATCTTAGAACTATAAGTATTAATTTATGCAATCAACTACCAACAAATATAAAAGATGTAACTAGCAATTTAATGGAATTGACAAAGCCTTTCTATTACAATATACATTTTATTCAATAAGTGAATATATGAATAATTGTAAATAATGCAGATCCAGTATTGGAAAATTCTGTTCTATGGCATTTATAAAATATTGTATATAATCATATTTTCTGTCATATTATATAATGCAATCCAAATGGTGAATAAAGAATTTGGATTTGATTCTTTGCAGGTGTCAGGAGCAACAACTTTAAAACAATCATTGGGAACATAGATACTTGTACTACTGTTTCTTTGTCTTAATAATTTCCCACAATGCATTACCTGGTCTGGTGAGTTCTGGGCTGTGTGGAGATTTAGGGCTTTTTACTTTCTCTACTACGTGTAGTAAGTAGGGGAAGTATTGCATTCCACCCAAAATTTGATACCAAGTTTTCACCGGAAATACATGTTTTGAGGCTCCTGCATCCAAATAAAGCATTTTTAGAAAAATGTCTGTGTGTGTATCTGTGTAGATGTGTGTTTGTGAACATCATTACTCAAAAACGAAAAGTCGGATAAGTACCAAACTTGGCATTTAGGTTCAGTATTTTTCAGACATGACACAAAGATTTTCAAGAAAATCCCCCACCCTGACTACCCTTTACATGGAAAATTGTTCGAAAATTTTTATTTTCTCAAAAATGGCTCTAACGATTTTGATTAAAATATAATATGTTTAAGGTATTTTTATGATAAATGAAATGTATATCTTGAATTTTCTGGGAATGTCCCCAAAAGTCCTCTTCATTGTGAATGGCTTTTGCATAACTGGTAAATCGCAAGAGAGATAAAATTTTTGTACACAAAAAATGTAGATCTTGTTAAAACACACAATTTATGTCATATACATGTTTTGTGGAGTGAACCATTTCCGAGACATTCCTTGTTATTTGTTTCAATTTTCCAATACTTACACTTTTTCTCAAATGTGAATTCGTTATTCATTTTTTTATGTCCTGGACATGCAAAGAGAATGGAATGTGCCATATAGCAACCAGCTCTTAAAATATTTGACTATCGCTTAAAGCCTACCAATTCCCCTTGCACCTATAAGAAAATTAGTAATAAGATTAACTTCTCGATTAACATGAACATATGGAGAATAAGCGTTTGTAAAAATATTTTGTACAAGAGTAGAGAAAGTCATGTGAGTGCAACACATCAGATTTTTCTTGTTGATTTCATTGGCAATGAAACTGGGAACATAGCATAGTGATGACAGCACAAGTTCCTAGTCATGTTGAATGTCTCCCACTTCATAGCGTGTCTTTGCCATTCTGGTGCTGAAAGCTCTTTTTCCCATGTTAATTTGTTACCTGTCATTGGTGGTGCCATTACCAAAATTAGCTCTAAAATCCTGAACATAGCACATGGATTCTACAATGGTTCAAATGAGAGCCAAAGTTTTTCTTTCACACTAAAGATGCTTGTATTTGCCTTTCTGAACTAACTATAGCCTCTATGACTTTAATAATACTAATATGAGTCAGTTTATTGACACTACATCACTTACTTTTTATAAAAAGGGGCATTTTTGAGAACTAAATTGCTCCCATCATCAACCAGATGCTGACTGCCACAGCATGGTGTCCTTTTGCTGGAGGCTGTAGTGCTGTTGTTGCACTCTGGTAGCTTTTTGAGGAATTTCCTTGGCAATAACTCAGAATTGAAGACTTAGTCATTGTTTTTCAAAATGAATTTGTTCTCCCAGATTGTTAGATGCCTTTTGTTTGAAATGCATTTTAAAAGTATGGTCCCGGATTAATTTCATGGTTTTCTGGTCAAAAGTGAGCTGCTATGGCTGCCCACAGGCAGAAATCATGGCACAAGTTACGCCATCAGGAACATTTTTGGGGGGAATAAAAAAAATATGGAAGTAAATTAACATAGTTAATATAAGCACATTTATTACAACTTTTAATCAAACACTGTGATTGTTAACTCAGTTTGTATGTTTAAGTTTGTGAATCTAAATGTGCTGTATTCTCTCCCCTCATCCAAAAAGTAATATTCAATATAATTATTGATACTGCATGATATAATATGGTATATCAAATTATCTATTGTAGTACCTATAAGACAGCCCCTTTGTGAAGCTTTCCAGCAATGCAAAAAAAGGAACCACTAGCTCTCAGAAAATTGGGGAGGGGAAGGACAATTGTTTCTGGGGGGAGGAATGCACTGTAGCCTTTGTGGGGATGAGTATCCCTGGCTGCTATTGCAGATTTTTCTTCCTGTCTATACTTCAGATTCCTGAGATGTTCCTTTGCTCTTGTTTTTAATTTTCTTTTTGTTTTCCCGATATACGAGGGTGGATCGAAAAGTAACGCACAATAATTTTTTTACAAAAAAGTTTAATAGAAACAAAAAAAAAAAATCACAAATGAACTTACACCTTTTACCTACTTTTCAACATAGTCGCCAGGTTTCTCAACACATTTCTCCCATCTTGATACCAGTTTCAATATTCCCTGTTCATAAAAGTTCATTTCCTTGGAATATAGCCATCTGCGGACTGCTGATTTCACTTCCACATCTGTCGCAAAGCGTTGGCTGACCAGGAATTTCTTCATGGGACCAAACAGATGAAAGTCTGATGGTGCAAGGTCCGGACTGTATGGTGGATGCTGGAGCACCGCCCAACCAAATTTGGTGATTTTCTGATGAACAGCAGTAGCAACATGGGGACGAGTCTTGTCATGAAAAATTTTGACATCGTCAGAATTCATGTTGTGGCACGACGCAACTTCACCAAAGTTTTCATGTAGGCTGCAGCATTCACAGTGGTTCCGTGTTCAGCAAAGTCCACCAATACAACACCATGCATATCCCAGAACACCCCCACAAGCACTTTCCTAGCAGCTTGAGTACTTTGAAGTTTTTCTTCACTGGGGAACCAGCATGTTTCCACTCCACACTTGCCTGCTTGGTTTCAGGCGTGTAGTGGTATGCCCATGACTCATCACCAATGAGGATTCCTTTCAGATTCCTTTCTGCAGTGTACCATGTTAGGTGATCCAAGTTCATCATCATTCGCTGGCCCTTGTGGTTGTATGTCAGGTTCTTAGGCACCCAGCAAGCACTAACTTTATGAAATTTCAACATGTCATGAACAATATCATACACTGCACCATAGGAAATGTTGAACTGTTGTGATTAGGGTTCGCAGTTGCACACACTGGTTGTCCAAAATTGCTGCCTCAATGCCTCTGATATCCTGCAGGGTTGCAGCAGTTACCGGCCTCCCGGAGCATGGTGAATCACTAAGGTTCACATGGCCCTCTAGGAAGAATGCACACCACCTGGAGACATTACTGTGGTCCATACAATCATCCCCATATATGCCTTGCATGTCCCTGTGAATATCACTCGGTTTTTGCCCGTTGGCCCAAAAATATCAAACCATACCTCTCTGCTCTTTACACGTGGATGACAGCAACATGCACGCCATCTTTGTTGCATAGTTGACGCTTCTCTTGCTAGAGCTGCACATGAAACAAAAAATACCCTCTGTAGTGAAATCTTCAAACTATATCTGTGTGAAATTGCAACATTCCAGCTGCAATACCAAGGCAGAAAAAAATTATTATGCGTTACTTTTCGACTGTTGCAGTCTTTGCAGTTAAATTGGTACATTCCTGAATTTTCTATTGTTGCTATGGTATCCTTTAGTTCTGGCTGTAGTATTTTTGGATCAATTATGGGTTTTTGGGTGCTAAAATGATTTTGAGCCTTTGAATATTTTCTGGAACTGTTCATGAGTTTTGGAGTAGTATGTGAACTTCCTTATGCATTTTTTTTCCCCCCACTAACAAGTTTGGTGGTTTCTTGTAGTGTCTTCAGGTTTTTTGTCTTTTGGATTTTTTGTATATTGTTTTTTATTGAATCCACTGTTTTCTGCTATTCTTTAGATTGTCTCTTTCTCTTTGTTGAATCCTGCAATGTTGAGAGCAATGACTTGTTTGCATTGTTACTTGCATTGTGTGTTGTGATTTCCAAGAATTACTGACTCAGTTTTTAAGCACAAACTTGTTCTGCAGAAAGAACAAGCAGGTGTGCTGGGAATTTTTGGTCACATTGCAGACAAAGTTATTGCAACTGCATTTTGCATTAATGTATCATAATCTCATTTTGAGATGAAGATAACAGATACATTTATATGATAGTGTTTATGAGGCAGAAAGAGCTCAGAAAAATACTAATCAAGTGTTATGAACATAATATGTGAACAATTGAAATAGAGGTTTACGGGATGAAAAAGTTGTAGTGGTAATGTAAGAGATCATAAAATAAACATTTGCTTACCAAAGGCCATGATTCCAATAGCAGGAACAACACCCCAATTGGCAAACCTCCAGGAATCTGGTGTGCTGGGCCTATTGAAAGAAAATCAATTAACTGATTTCTACCTGAAATTCTATATTGCACCTCTTGCAGTTTTGAAGACATATTTTGTGATGAAAAGATGTTTACATTTATTTATATCTATGCATATAACAAAACTGTATCAACATTTCCTGATAATAATTGATTTTGGATAAATAACTTATGTCAACTTATATAATGGCATATAGTCGGTTACAGAGAAGGTAAAAATTGCATTTTGAACATTTTTGTATGCATGTCTTTTCACTTAAGAATAGCTGAACCGGTTGCTTGTAAACTTGATATAAAAGATACTTGTAGCCACTGCTTAGAGAAGATGTTATATGGCATCTTAATTAGTTATTTTGGTGTGCAAAGTAAAAAATCTGATGTGTTACACTCACATAACTTTCTCTACTCTTGTACAATCTAATTTTACAAACGCCTATTCTCCATATGCTTCATGTTAATCGAGATATCGAGATGTCAATCTTATTGGTAATTTTCTTGTAGATGCAAGGGAAATATGGTAGCTTTTAAGTGATAGTCAAATATTTTAACGCTGGTTGCTATGTGGGGCATTCCATTCTCTTTGCATGTCCAGGACATAAAAAAATCTGATGTGTTACACTCACATGACTTTCTCTACTCTTGTACAATCTATTTTTACAAACGCCTATTCTCCATATGCTTCATATTAATCGAGATATCGAGATGTCAATCTTATTTGTAATTTTCTTGTAGATGCAAGGGGAATATGGTAGGTTTTAAGCGATAGTCAAATATTTTAACGCTGGTTGCTATGTGGCGCATTCCATTCTCTTTGCATGTCCAGGACATAAAAGAATGAATAACGAATTGGAGAAAAACTATAAGTATTGGAAAATTTAAGGGAATAACAAGCAATATCTCGCAAACGGTTCACTCAACAAAAGAAATGTATATGACATAAATTGTGTATTTTAGCGCGATCTACATTTTTTGTGTAGTAAAATTTTGTCTATCTCTTATGGTTTACCAGTTATGAAAAAGTCGTTCATAATAAAGAATACTTTTGGAGACATTCCCAGAAAATTCGAGATATACATTTTAATTATCATGACAATATCTTAAACATATGATATTTTAATCAAAATCGTTAGAGCCGTTTTTGAGAAAATTAAAATTTTCGAAAAATGTTCCATGTAAAGGGTAGTCTGGGGTGGGGGGATTTTCTTGAAAACCTTCGTGTCGCATCTCTGGAAGATACTGAACCTAAATACCAAGTTTGGTGTTTATCCGACTGTTCGTTTTTGAGTTATGCTGTTCACAGACACACAGACACACAGACAGACACACAGACACACAGACAGACACACACACGGACATGTTTCCAAAAATGCTTTTTTTGGATTCAGGGGGTCTCAAAACATGTATTTCCGGTGAAATCTCGGTATCGAATTTTTGGGTGGAATGCAATACTTCCCCTACTTACTATACGTAGTAGAGAAAGTAAAAATCTGATGTGCTGTATTCACATGACTTTCTCTACTTACTATTCTACAACATATTCTTACAAAATCTTATTCTTCTGTCTATGCCTTGTTAACTCAGATAAACTTTCATTACACATCCACCCATTCATTGTAGGTATAAGGAGAATATTCAGAATAAAGAGGAATTCCCAGGCTATTTGCAGAAAATTCAAGATATATATTTTATTTGTCATGCAAATATCTTAAGCATATGACATATTCATCCAAATCTTTTATAGCCATTTTTAAGAAAATAAAAAAGAATGAAAATTTTTGCATGTAAAGGGTAGTTTGGGGTGCAGGAATTTTCTTGAAAATCTTGGTGTTGCATCCTTGAAAGATACTGATACTAAGTTTGGTATTTAACCAACTTTTTGTTTTTGACACACGGACATATACCCACATACAGATCTTTTTATTCTAAAAATGCATGTTTTTTATTTGGTTTCTGGGCAACCCAAAACACATATCTCCCATGAAATCTTGGTATCAAATTTTTGGATGGAATGCAATGCTTTCTCTACTTTCTATAGATAAGTAGTATAAATGTAAAAAATGAATACTTTTTGTATTTGTTTAAATACTTATTTATTATTTTTAACCAGATGAAACCAATTTTTAATGTAATGTGCAGCTTTCCAAAGGAGTTTTTAAGTATCTCAAACCAACTTGCTAAGTTATTTGTAAATTTTACATTAAACATAAATGAGTATAGCATAATGAAAGAGAAAAGGAATATTAATAGTGCACAGAACCAGTGTGTGAACATTGTATTCCATTCCAACATAATTAGTTATTCAGAAGTTATGCAATTGTATTTACTCAAAACAAGATGCATGTTTACATGCAATATGAAACAGACATGCAATGTGAAACACACCTCACGATCAAATGGTAACATTTGGTTATAATACAGAACTAGAATTTACCAAATAATAGTGGAAAACATTCAATATGCCTAACACTATTAAGAAAGAAAAAGGAAAGATCTCTAAAGATAGTCGAACAATACAAGCATAGCTGCAGTTCCTGTAGTATAATAATAATAATAATAATAATAATAATAATAATAATAATAATAATAATAATAATAATAATAATAATAATAATAATAATAATAATAATAATAATAATAGTACGAGGTCTGATCAATAAAGACTGAAACTAATTTTTTCACAGATATTTATTACTCCATTTCAATGTTGACATGATCTTTTTCAAAGTAGTCCTCTCCTACTTGAATGCACTTTTTGTAGCGTCTCTGCCAGTCCTCGAACACATGATGCAGGCCATTCTTTGTCAGGTCTTTGAGAATCGCCTCACTTTTCTTCAGCACTGCTTCAGTGCTCTCAAATCGAATGCCCTGGAGCTTTGCCTTTAGTGATAGGAATAAAAAGAAATCACAGGGGGCAAGATTGGAGTTATAAGGCAGATGTGGTACGCAGGTGATGTTGAACTCCTGGACTTGATTTGCGACATGAGGCCATGCGTTGTTGTGATGAAGTCGCCACCCATTCTGATGAAGTTCTGGACGTTTCCTTGCAATGTGCTTCCTCAGTGTAGCCAATACTGATGTGTAGTATGCTGCTGTAGCAGTAGTGTAAGGGTGAACAACAATCACAGCAGCTGTGTTGATGTTGACTTCAGTCATAGCAGAAGCCGAAACACCAGGCCCACCTTGCTTAGCACAGAGGACTCGCCCTTCTTTGAAGTCCTTGAACTACCTAAACACTGTTGCACGAGGTAGTGCATCTTCACTGTATGCTTGCTTCAGCTTTTCCAAAGTTTCAGAGGCTGTAAGATTTTATTGCTTCTCTTGTGTCACCTCCATTTTGTGGAATGCGAAATTCAAGTAGGGTCAACAATATACAGCATTACTGCCAACCTACCGATACAAGAGTGCTGCTGCCTATGGACATTACACATGAAACCCCGCTCTTTTCAAATATTCATGGTAGAGACAGGAAACTCTCAAGAAAGCTACAGGAAAAAATCAGTCTCAGTCTTTATTGATCAGCCCTCGTAATAATAATAATAATAATAATAATAATAATAATAATAATAATAATAATAATAATAATAATAACAATAATGTACAACTGAACAATTAATCTTTTACTGCAGCACCACCTTATAAATACTAAGTTTTACTTACACAATATCGTGCAGAGTTCCTAGTCGAACAAAGATGGTTATGAGAATGAATGCTACAAAGACCAATGAGAGAAAAGAAATTTTAGCAAGTTTAGCTATGTCTCTGTACAAGCACAGTGGGGCTGTAAGAACAATGGTGGCACAGGCAACAACTATCTCTCGATGAGCAAACATGGAATCTGGTCCAATTCCAGCCAGTCGCATCAGCACTTTTGTCAAGGTGTCACCAACAGCTACATTATAGCTCACCATAGCTGTAAACAAAATGTCATTTTTTGTAATATAGTAGGTGCAATTAGCTAAAGGCACAAATAAGATATTAAATTACTTGAACAAATAATTATCATACTTAGTTTAGTTGTTACACAATAAACTTCACTAAAATTTAAGGTTACTAGAAACATGTTTTAGGGTTGTTACTCCATCTTTAGCTAGATCTTGACTTAAATATTAAAGAGGTTTAGTGTGTATAAAAATTTGAATCACTTTGCTAATTATTTCATCACTTTACTGAATCAAATTCCTTATATTTGTATTCTTTAAAAAAATTCTGATCTGCCTCATTCATGCTACATACATAGTGTAAGAATTAGGATATGCTCCTTCTAATAGTTAAGTAAAACAAATTGGAAGAACAAATATTTTGTTGTTAAAACTACATTTAACTGACATTATACTTGTATTTTATTGTACTTATACCATTGTATATTTCAAACTGTTTGAGTAATATTAGTATTACATTTTTTTTGTCCTTATGTACCGCAACTAGATAATTATGTTGTTTTCTCTCAAACTCACTTAATGTACTAGGTAAATAAAGGTTAATTAAAATGCCTGTGGTTAAAATGTTAATTAAAATGTAGAAAAATGCATTAAATGGTTCATTACTGGTGCTGCCATCAGCTACTTCTATCACTACTATGAGGGTCACTATTTAATTTTCCGGATTATGCTAAATGAAAATCTGTAACCTACAACCATTGCCTAATTTGTTTTTTAAGTACTCTTCTCAGTTTACAATACAAAAGCTGCATCCAGTAGAACCGATTATGGAACCATTTTGCCTATGCTTCTTTAGGGATGTACAAGATGTAACAGCCTCTTCAGCACTCTGGAACAATGATCCTCAACTTTTCCTTAATTATTGGAAACAGAAAAAAGCACAAGGGGACAGATATGAACTGTACAGTAGATTCGCTCGGATTCTTGTAGGAACTCCACTGCTTTCAAATGCAGTGTGTGCAGATGCATTGTCATGGTGAAGTGAAATTCCTTACAACTTCAATTTGGTTTTCTCTCATCAATGTTCTGAAGATTTGGTGGAGGCACACTGTGATGTGCTAGTTAGTAATGACAGTCTTTTATTACTCAACTGAAATGCTTGCAAATGCCTAAATGGCTGCTTATAGAGAAGAAGCTGTGAGCCATTTTCTGCCCTTTACTCCGTCATCTTTAGCTTCACAGGAAGATCATCATTTGGGAAGAATCAGATCATCGACTACATCTTTAATTCTGGATCATACTGGTATATATACGAGGGCTGATCAATAAAGACTGAGATTAATTTTTTTTCACAGATATTTATTACTCCATTTCAATGTTGACATGGTCTTTTTCAAAGCAGTCCTCTCCTACTTGAATGCACTTTTTATACCGCCTCTGCCAGTCCTCGAACACGTGGTACAGGCCATTCTTTGTCAGGTCTTTGAGAATCGCCTCACTTTTCTTCAGCACTGCTTCAGTGCTCTCAAATCGAATGCCTCTAGTGATGGGAATAAAAAGAAATCACAGGGGACAAGATTGGGGCTATAAGGCAGATGCGGCACACAGGTAATGTTGAATTTAGCCAAATATTCCTGGACTTGATTTGCAACGTGAGGCCACACGTTGTTGTGATAAGTTCTGGATGTTTACTTGCAATGTGCTTCCTCGGTGTAGCCAATACTGACGTGTAGTACGCTGCTGTAACAGTGGTGTGAGTGGGAACAACAATCACAGCAGCTGTGTTGATGTTGACTTCAGTCATAGCAGAAGCCGAAGCACCAGGCCCACCTTGCTTAGCACAAAGGACTCGCTCTACTTTGAAGTCTTTGAACCACCTAAACACTGTTGCACGAGGTAGTGCATCTTCACCGTATGCTTGCTTCAGCTTTACCAAAGTTTCAGAGGCTGTATGATTTAAACGAAAACAAAATTTTATTGCTCCTCTTGTGTCACCTTCATTTTGTGGTATGCGAAATTCAACTAGGGTCAACAATATACAGCATTACTATCAACCTACCAATACGAGAGTGCTGCCGTCTATGGACATTATACATGAAACCCCGCTCATTTCAAATATTCATAGTAGAGACAGGAAACTCTCAAGAAAACTACAGGAAAAACTCAATTTCAGTCTTTATTGATCAGCCCTCATATATATGGCACCACAGGTAGTGACACTGATGATACATGAAATTATAATTGAGAAAGGAAATTTGGGAAGGAAATTCCAGGTCTAAATTTACGGCACCTCCCCGGCATTTGCCAGTTACGAGGACTGAGGAAAATCTGGGAAAGACATCAGTCAGGGAGGGCGGACTAGCAGGATTTGAACTGCAGACCTCTCATTCCTGTTCTTTAACAACCTGCTACCTGCGTCAGCATCATATTGGTATATCCAGCTTTTATTACCAGTGATGTGTTATTCATATGTTGGTAGCTCCATTTTCTGGCACCATTTCACCCTTTCCCCTTTATTCCTTCAGGTTATGAGGGACCCAACAACAACAAAGTTTCATCACACAAAGGTATGTGTGTCAGATTAGAGAGAAATGTTGTAAATAAATACTCAAGGACTCTTCCATCTTGGTGTAAGTCACTTGTGGATTAGTTTTCACTGGGGCTCCCACACAAGCTATGTTTTCTCCAGTTATAGTGTTGCTCTGTGTACTCTGCATCTTTTAGGGCTCTCCTTCCTTGTCTGAACTCCACAAACCAGTCATAAACGAGTCATGAACTGTGATGCATGAAGGAGCAGAGTTTGGAAAAGCTCTCTACAACCTTTCCATCCTTATTGTTGGGTGAGACTGCACTTATAATCATAAAAACATCACAGCATAAAAATGCTCCTGTGACAATCCCATTTTAGAATAGCTAATACCCAACACATAACAACAATTAGTGCTTTGCTTGCAGCAATAGCAGCTGCATGCACTCTAATAAAAGCATGTTCTTTCCAGTTCTGTCAATAATAAACTTGTATCTCGTATAGTTCCTTGCAATTTGGAAAATGAAATAATTAACCATGCACTTTCAGCACCAAACTTTTAAATTATAATTTTAACAACTTACCAATAAAAGGGTATATAAACTGGAGTAATGAGAGAAGTACAAAGCCAGGTCTTCCAAAAGCAGCTTCCATAAGACCCTGATATGAGAATGCTCCACTAAGATGGCCACTCCTAACCATAAGCACCAAAGAATAATCTGTGGCAACAGCAGACAGGAGCAGCAGTATCACACCGACACCAAAACCAGCCTGATGCAATGCATATGGAATCCCTAAAATATATTTGATATAATCAAAACATGAATGCATTTTTAATATAGAGTCAACTGAAAAATTCAACACCACAGCCAGGATTTGAACACGGTTCTCCCGCTCTCCGTGTGGTTGCTCTAACCATTGAGCTACTGTGACAACATGCCGGTGGGACATTGAATTCCCCAATTGACTCAAGTTGTTTCCCAGACAGACCACTAAGGCATCTCACTTGAGATGACAAACTTAGCGGCGACCTGCTTATCGCAAGTACTTCAGTGCTGGGTAAATGGGTTATTAAGGTTTGTAATTTTTTATTGTTATTGTATAAATTAATTGTACTTTTAATAGACCTTAGCCTGGTCTATATTAGCCTTAGCCTATATTAAAAGCTTGCCTAGACCAGGCTAAGTTCTATTAAAAGTATAATTAATTTATACAATAACAATAAAAAAATCATGTGTTACACTCACATGACTTTCTCTACTCTTGTACAAACTATTTTTACAAACGCTTATTCTCCATATGCTTCATGTTAATCAAGTTATCGAGATGTTAATCTTATTGCTAATTTTCTTGTAGGTGCAAGGGGAATATGGTGCTTTAAGCGATAGTCAAATCTTTTAAGAGCTGGTTGCTATGTGGCGCATTCCATTCACTTTGTGTGTCCAGGACATAAAAAAAATGAATAACGAATTCTCATTTGAGAAAATAAGTATTGAAAAATATAAGGGAATAACTAGCAATATCTCGAAAATGGTTCACTCAACAAAAAAAAATGTATATGACATAAATTGTGTATTTAAAATAGAGAGTTGAGGGTTGTTACACTACATCACTATAATATTCAAGTAAGAATATTATAGTGATGTAGTGTAACAACCCTCAACTCTCTATTTTAAATTATGACACATCACTATTACTAGCTTCTAAATCTTCAAAATTAGTCAATAAATTGTGTATTTTAATGCGATCTACATTTTTTGTGTAGTAAAATTTTGTCTATCTCTTATGGTTTACCAGTTATACAAAAATCATTCACAATAAAGAATACTTTTGGAGACATTACCAGAAAATTCAAGATATACATTTTATTTGTCATAAAAATATCATAAACATATGATATTTTAATCAAAGTCGTTAGAGCCATTTTTGAGCCATTCTGAGTTATGCTGTCTGTGAACAGCATAACTCAGAAATAAACACCAAACTTGGTATTTAGGTTCAGTATCTTTCAGAGATGCGACATGAAGGTTTTCAAGAAAATCTCCCACCCCAGATTACCCTTTACATGGAACATTTTTCGAAGATTTTAATTTTGTCAAAAATGGCTCTAACGATTTTGATTTAAAATATCATATGTTTAAGATACTTTCATGACAAATAAAATGTATATCTCGAATTTTCTGGGAATGTCTCAAAAGTATTCTTCATTGTGAACGACATTTGCATAACTGGTAAACCATAAGAGATAGACAAAATTTTACTGCACAAAAAATGTAGATCACGTTAAAATACACAATTTATGTTATATATATATATATATATATATATCTTTTTTGTTGAGTGAACCATTTTCGAGATATTGCTTGTTATCCCCTTAAATTTTCCAATACTTACACTTTTTCTCAAATGGGAATTCGTTATTCATTTTTTATGCCCTGGACAAGCAAAGAGAATGGAATGCGCCACATAGCAACCAGCTCTTAAAACATTTGACAATCGCTTAAAGCCTACCATATTCCCCTTGCACCTACAAGAAAATTAGCAATAAGATTAACATCTCGATAACTTGATTAACATGAAGTAGATGGAGAATAAGTGTTTGTATAAATAGTTTGTACAAGAGTAGAGAAAGTCATGTGAGTGTGACACATCAGATGTTTTACTAATTTGTTTCAAAAAATTTTGAGCTGCCTCTCAAAAAACAAAAAAAAAAAAAAAAAAAAATATATATATATATATATATATATATATATATATATACTTTTTATTTTCTCTACTACATACATTGTAGACAGAGAAGGTATTGCATTCTATCCATAAATCTGATACTAAGATTTCAACAGAACTACATGTTTTGAGGCCCCTTGAATCTAAATAAAGCATTTTTAGAAAAATGTCTGTCTGTGTGTGTGTGTCTGTGAACAGCATTACTCAAAAATGAAAATTTAGATAAATACCAAACTTGGTATTTCGTTTCAGTACCTTCCAAAGATGTGACACGAAGATTTTCAAGAAAATTCCGCAATTCAAATTATCCTTTACATGGAACATTTTTCGAAATATTTGAGTTTCTATAAACTGGCTCTAATGATTTTTATTAAAATATGTTGAAGATATTTACATGACAAATAAAGTGTATATATTGAATTTTCTGGCAATAGCCTGTGAGGTCCTCTTCATTTGGAAGGAATTTTGCATAATCTTGTACAACCCGAAAACGTTAAGTGATAGACGGAAATGTACTACACAAAAAATGTAGATCTCTTTAAAATACACAATTTATTTCAAATAAGTTTTTTGTAGCATAAGCTATTTCTAAGGTATCCATTATTAATGGTTCAAATTGTTCATTACTTGAACATTCTTTTAAAGTCCTGTCAACATTCAGTTGTTTCTCGTGACTGCATAGAAACAGTATGGAGTTTTAAGGCTAGCTTATAGCTTCTAGTTCTTAAACATTTGACTGTCGCTGTTCCCTTTGTATCTATAATGAAATGTATAATGTAGCTATTTCTGCAAAGGTTTATTTGGATTAAAATGTAGTAGATGGAAAAGTAAGCTTTAGTAAGAATAGTTTGTATACCCACTAATAAAGATAGAGGGTAGAGAAAGTCCTGTGAATGTATCAAAATGTTCAGATTTTTTTAAATAATGCTCCAATTTTGAGAAATAAATTATTAACTTTTGAAAAATCAAGAATTTTGGAAAGTACATTAATTAGGAATTAATATAACAATTTGATATGACAAATCCTTTTTTAAACTCATTCACTGTAACACCTGAATTTTTTATGTGAATGTTTTTAAAAATGCACCATGTGCAGCATTTTTATTAGAACAATGACTTTATACAATAAAAAATTAAATTTAAATAACCATTCAAGCAAGAATTTTGAAACATGGCAAACATATTACTGTGTTTGCTATGTTAAATAAATTTCAAAGATATATCACAAACTTGGATTTTTCCAAATTTCACACGTGCATTACCTTTGTGAAACTATGAAATTCATTCGGCTAATCACAAATTACTTCAAACTCATTCCCACCCTCTGAAACTAAGTGAACACTCAGTACAAGCTATTAGTGCACTTCCTGAATACTTGGTCTGACAAGAGTAATATTTCCCTTAGAAACTGTATAAAAGAATTTCTATAACAACTGCTTCATATAAAAACAAAACTGACAGTTATACAAAATTTGGTAAGAATTAAGAAGGCATAACTGTCTCTTTATAGAAAATAAAAAAATTTGTTTTTTTAAATTTTATTTGTCATGTCAGTATTTGAAACTTGGGTATTTTAATCAAAATCATAAATAAAGGTTGCAGGAAATTGTTTTTCTATCTGCTAGACATTTGCTTGCTCACTTTTATTGTTTCATTGTGCTTCACAAGATCACTGCTAAGAAAATCACCAACTACACAGACTTCAGAACCAATGTCGCTCAGCAGCTTTTTCAAATGTAACACTACCAGAGTTCAACGTTAGAGGTGGAGGTACCCCATTGAGACTGTAAGTTAAAACATGCACATTCCACCTACAGACAAGAAAAAAGTAACAAAAAGATGTGTTGTATGCTACAGTAGGAGGAAAAATAGTGAAAGTGCTTGAAAATGCAGAAAGTGTTATGTTACTTTTTCTTTTAAATGAATGAAATGGGTGAAATGATGCTCAAATGAGCCTGGAGTCCATAGAGCTTAAAGTTATTGATCTTTGTCTTCTTAGAATAAGGGAAAACCCCAGAAAACACCTTATCCATTAAACTCGCCCTAACTGCATTTTGAACTTGAGACCTCTTGAATATAAGGCAAACATACTAAACCCGACCACAGAGGTGGGCAGTGTTGTGTTGCTATTCATTTGGAAAACTGTTTTGAGATCTATCACACCTGAAAATAAGTTAGGCCATAAAAACTGGCAAATCAACAATACCAGTATCCTGCATGCAAAATTTCAAGAAATTAATTACATTGGTTGATTTTATATGAATTGTTAAACTTTACAACACACTCGCACAGCTGTACAGAGTTATAAATCAGGTTTCTGAGGTAGCCATGGGGATATTAAAATAAGACACTAATGGGTTAAAGGATGTATAACTGAAAAGAATCTCATGACTTTCTCTACTCTCTATGGTTTATTAATGAGTATGCAAATTATTCTTATGAAAATTTATTGTTCTATCTACTTCAAATTAATCTAGACAAAGTTTTGCAGAAATAACTACAAAACACATTTTGTTAGCATAAAAAGAACAGCAATAGTCAAATGTTTAAGAACTGGACGCTATATGCTGGCCTCAAAATTCCATACAATCGTGAGAAACAACTGAATGTTGATGGGACTTTAAGAAAATGACCAAGAAATGAACAATTTTAGCCTTTAATAATGGATATCTCAGAAATGGCTTATTCATAAAAAACTTATTATAAATAAATTATGTGTTTTAAAAAGATCTATATTTTTTGTATAGTATGTCTTCATCTATCACTTGACGTTTACCAGTTATACAAGATTATACAGAATTCCTTCCGAATGAAGAGGACTTCAAAGGTATGCCCAGAAAATTCAAGATATAAATTTTATCTGTGATGTAAATATCTTTAATATATGGTATTTCAATCAAAATTGTTAGTCATTTTTGGAAAATCAAAAATTTCAAAAACATTTTCATGTAAAGGGAGTTTGGGGTGGGGGGATTTTCTTGAAAATCTTGGTGTCGTGTCTTTGAAGATATTGAGCCTAAATACCAAGTTTGGTATTTATTCGATGTTTCATTTCCGAGTTATGCTGTTCACACACATACATACGGACATGTTTTCAAAAGTGCTTTAATTAGATTCAGGGTACCTCAAAACATGTATTACCTGTGAAATCTCGGTATCAAATTTCTGGTTGGAATACCTTCTCTACCTACTAGGTATGTGGTAGAGAAAGGAAAAGGAATCACAAAAAACAAAGTTATGAGAAGAAAAATATCTTTCCTAATACCATAAAAATAGATCCATATAGAAAAATCTGATGTGTTACACTCACATGACTTTCTCTACTCTTGTACAAACTATTTTCACAAACGCTTATTCTCCATCTACTTCATGTTAATCGAGATAAACATTTGCAGACTCTATCTTATTGCTAATTTTCTTGTAGATGTAAGGGGAATATATATTTACAAGGGCAATATAGAAATACAGTACCCTTTAAGCATATACATATCTCTTAATAGCTGGTTGATAGGTGCAGCACCATTCTCTTTGTCACAGATTAATACTCTTTGCATATCCAAGACAAAAAAATGAATAACGAATTCCCATTTGAGAAAATAAGTATTGAAAAATTTAAGGGAATAACAAGCAATATCTCGAAAATGATTCACTCAACAAAAAAATGTATATAACATAAATTGTGTATTTTAACGCAATGACCATTTTTTGTGTAGTAAAATTTTGTCTATCTCTTATGGTTTACCAGTTAAGCAAAAGTCGTTCACAATGAAGAATACTTTTGGAGACATTCCAAGAAAATTCGAGATATACATTTTATTTGTCATAAAAATATCTTAAACATATGATATTTTAATCAAAATTGTTAGAGCCATTTTTGAGAAATTTAAATTTTCGAAAAATCTTCCATGTAAAGGGTAATCTGGGGTGGGGGGATTTTCTTGAAAACCTTTGTGTCGCATCTCTGGAAGATACTGAACCTAAATACCAAGTTTGGTGTTTATCCGACTATTCGTTTCTGAGTTATGCTGTTCACAGACAGACACACAGACACACATACGGACATGCTTCCAAAAATGCTTTTTTTGGATTCAGGGGGTCTGAAAAAATCTATTTCTGGTGAAATCTCGGTATCGAATTTTTGGGTGGAATACAATACTTCCCCTACTTACTATACGTAGTAGAGAAAGTAAAAAGATGAAGTGAGCATATGCAACAGCTTGATAAAGCTGCTTCCCAAAATTAGCATACAATTACCAACTGATCGGCAGAAGAAATGCTGGAAGATCTCTACTAGCATATAACGTTACATAAGACAGAACATGAGAAATTCTTATCCATTCTAAGATGATTTTTACCTTCTCTACCACATACATAGTAGGTAGAGAAAGTGTTGCATTTTGCCCAAAAATTTGATACCGAGATTTCACCAGAAATACATGTTTTGAGGCACCTGAATCCAAAAAAGCATTTTTAGAAAAAGGTCCATGTGTGTGCGTGTGTGAACAGCATAACTCAAAAATGACAAGTCAGATAAATACCAACCTTGATATTTAGGTTTAGTACCTTCCAAAGATGTGACACAAAGATTTTCAAGAAAATCCCACACTCCAAACTACCCTTTAAATGGAACATTTTAAAAAAATTGTTGATTTTCAGAAAAATAGCTAACAATTTTTATTAAAATACCACATATTAAAGATGTTTACATAACACACAAAATGTATATCTTGAATTTTCTGGGAATAGCCTGTTAAGTCCTCTTCATTCAGAAGGAATTTTGTATAATTTTGTTTAACTGATAAACGTTACACAGTAAACAAAAACCATACTACACAAAAAATGTGAATCTCTTTAAAACACACAATTTATTTCAAATAAGCTTTTTTGTGGTATAATTATAATCCTAGTCTAATGTGTAATATTCCAAAAAACCTTTCCTGGTTTGTGTTGGCACACATGCATTGTGGAAAAGAGTTACTGAAACATAAAAGTTCTGCTTGCCATTTTGGACAGGGCGTAGAACAAAACATTTTTCACTTCCTGTTGTACGCCCTTCCTTAGTGTCATTTCTGCCTAGTATAACATCTAAGCTCTATATAGTATGTACTCTGCTCTAGTCTATTTTTACTTTCTCTACTATGTATAGTAAGTAGGGGAAGTATTGTATTCCACCCAAAATTTCGATACCAAGATTTCACCGGAATTATATGTTTTGAGACCCCCTGAATCCAAAAAAAGCATTTTTGGAAACATGTCCATGTGTGTGTCTGTCTGTGTGTGTGTCTGTGAACAGTATAACTCAGAAACAAACAGTCAGATAAACACCAAACTTGGTATTTAGGCTCAGTATCTTCCAGAGATACGACACGAAAGTTTTCAAGAAAATCCCCTCACCCCAGATTACCCTTTACATGGAACATTTTTCGAAAGTTTTAATTTTCTCAAAAACGGCTCTAACGATTTTGATTAAAATATCATATGTTTAAGATATTTTCATGACAAATGAAATGTATATCTCGAATTTTCTGGGAATGTCTCCAAAAGTATTCTTCATTGTGAATGACTTTTGCATAACTGGTAAACCATAAGAGATAGATAAAATTTTACTACACAAAAAATGTTGTTGAGTGAACTATTTTCGAGATATTGCTTGTTATTGCCTTAAATTTTCCAATACTTATACTTTTTCTCAAATTCGGTATTCATTTTTTTTTTTTGTCCTGGTAATGCAAAGAGAATGGAATACTCCACATAGCAACCACCTCTTAAAATATTTGACTATCGCTTAAAGCCTACCAATTCCCCTTGCATCTACAAGAAAATTAGCAATAAGATTAACATCTCGATTAACATGAAGCATATGGTGAATAAGCTTTTGTAAAAATATTTTGTGCAAGGGTGGAGAAAGTGATGTGAGTGTAACACATCAGTTTTTTACATTCATTACATAAGTTATCATAGTTTGGTGTAACTTTGGATACAAATATGAATCAGGTCTACTATACCTATTACTCCACTGCCAATTATGGAGTTAATATAGTTGAAACTGGCAAGGGGAAGGCTGTTTTGCTCTCTCTTGTCCTCATCACCACCCTGTAAAATATGCATGATTTAGTAATTATTGAGCTGAAAATACTCAATCATGCTAAAATAATGCAATGTCTGCATTTATTTTGTTCTAGTAATTATTTTAATAATGATTTATCTAAAAATTTAAGTGGGTGTGCATTTTGAGTTAGAAATACCACAGATACTTTGAAAAGAAAAATAAAGGACATTGGATCTGTGACAAAATTAATGAAAAATGTAGGAAAAACAGAAAAAAACAACTATTAAAACTACAATAATTAATTACCTATTGTGGTTTCTGTGAAGTAAATGGTTGCTGCTATATTTACAAATATTTCAAATGGGTAGGGAGTGTGAAAAACAATTTCTTATGTCTAAGACTAGAATTGTATAATTTCTATCAGGAATGTAAGACATTAATTCATAAATGTTGTAACATAACTGAATATTATTTTATTTTCTGCAATATTTATCTTCCTGAAAGTACATCACTTTCAGCACTGATATGCTACACAATACAATTTTAAATATACAAGGTAGAGCAAATGTATAGTACTTTTAGATAATAAACACTACAGTGATGACTTCGGAACTGTTTATTTACTCTGGGAGGTTTATAATTTCATTTGTAATGAATCAAGTATGCATTCATGCTGTGGAAACCTTTATTTATTTAAATACTGCAATCGCCATTCAACATTTGCAGCATTAAAAACACTATCATGATCACATTCTTGACAGAAGGACAATTAAACAAAGTATGAAGGAACATGGAAAATTGGAAAACTAGAATTTGTCACATAGGCCAAGAATACTGTGAGCACCTCTCAGTATGCTGACACTGCAAATCTCCTGGTGATCACTTCATGGAATGTTGAAACTAGATTTGAAGTTCTGTTCTTATAAGCATGTTGTCAGTGAGCTATGTTGAATTGACTAATGATGAGAATAGTATTTTGTTGAGAACAATGATATTCTGCCTAGTCTGCTTATGTAGCATGAAGCACATTTTAATTTCACCAGATTTGTCTACAAGCAAAATTTCCCCAGTTGCTTCATGTAACCCTCTGTACAACTCTTAGATCACAAGTGTGATGTGTTGTGGTCACATTTGGAATTATTAGCCCATACTTTTTCTGGAATCCCCAGGGAAATACATTGTTGTTAAGAGTCTCCATTATGAACCAAGCATTACACATTATCCTTGTGGTGTAGTGGTTACCATGCTGGCTTCTAGTTCCCGAGGTCGCAGGCTCAAATCCGGCGGAGGGTGATGAATTTTTTGGGGTGTAAAAATCCTTAGCATGGCTTCCTTCAGAACGGAAATAAAGCCAGTGGTCCCATGTCAAAGAACCTCAAACCTGATAAAAAAGCCTCTGATAAAAATTACCGGTCTTTCACGCCCAATAAGGACAACAGCAGTTAAAGAGCGTCCATAAATAAAACCCAATTTTATTTAATTTTTTCAGTAGCAAAATCTCTGATAAATCATATTCAGGTTCCTCCTAGCCAATCAGCGGTAGTCTGTTACAGGATATTTTTTTAAAACTTACTTAATGTTTAACATTGAATTTTGATAATCTTCTTCTCCTGCTCCTCCTCCAAAGACATGGGAAATCATGGTTATGTCATTCTTCCTCTAGCATCCCAGTAGAGTGCTATCAGATCCTTACTTCCTTTGTCCAAATAGAATATAAAAAATGCTCCTTGTCCATAACTTCATTCGGATTGTTGCACAGTGTGCAGTTGTCAGAAAACCTTTAGCTAATGTAAGCATTTTGCCATGTAGTCATATCCTGTTTCCATTCTAAAAGTAACAACCGTTTGTTTCCTTGACTTGTATAGGTTTTTGTTGAAATTTGATCATTCCAAACCATAAATCAACTCCAATGTGCAGATGCCTTTGGAATTGAGACTCGGAAGTCTAGAGATGAATGAGATAAGATATGTAATTATGTAGTGCATTAACATTTAACAGCAAAATGATGTGTTGCCCCAGTTCACTCTAAACTGCCACATGCTTGTGACCGACCACTTCTGCCCCCTCCTTGCAACTATCTGAATGTAACTGTCATTTAACGCCTTCATTCATTACAGAGACTATAACTTAGAATGCTACCTTTGAATGATCACTGCATATCTGTTACCTTAGTTAAGAAGGCTAGGGCAACTTGAAAGTACATGGTTCCAGCAAGATGGGGCTACTGCCTGCAAAGCCAGTATCAGCATGAAAAGGATTTCAACAGCCATTTCCATATGACTCATATCTCACTTTGATGACATGCAGTGACCCTCCAGACCTATCAGTTCCATATTTCTTTCTTGTAGGGCTACCTCAAGAAGAAAAGCTTTGTCCACTAACTGGCAGATAATTCAGGAATTGCATGCTGCCAGGTGTCATCCAGTACCACTGTTTGCGAAGAAGACTAAACTCAGAATGATATCTTTGAATGATCCACACGTATCTGGGACCTCAATTAAGAAGGATAGTGCATTTTGACCTGCATGGTTCCAGCAAGATGAGGCTACTGCTCGCACAGCCTATATCAGCATGAACAGATTGCAACAGCTCTTTCAATAGATATTGATTCATTTCTCACTTTGATGACATGCACTGGCTTGTCATTCTTTAGGGCTACCTTAAGGAGAAGGTCTTTTTCCACTTACTGTTAAATGTTCTAGTTATATGCCAACTTTAACATCTAAGGCCATATCAGTGGAACAATTGCCCATCAGCAATGGTGTTCATTTGCTTACAGTGGTGATAATTTTTGGGATGATATTACTTTTGGTTCTTATATAAATTCGCACATATACTCACACTGCCATTCATACTTCCAGACTCTAGGGAGGATAGGGAATAATCCTGGCTAAAGAAAAATTCACACTCTCCAGTCAGGAATCAAACCTTGGTCCTCTGGATTTGGAGGTTAGTATGCTAACCACTAGACCACAGAGGCAGGCATTATGGAACTAAATGCTGCCATCCATGATAAAATTATGGCCATTCTGCTCAATGTGCTGATATGTGTGATAGAAAGCTTCCAGAACCAACTACACTCTTCTGAAGGGAATAAAGAGGACATTTACTGAACTGCATTTTTAAAAAATAAGAATATATTAGCATTCAATAAATAGAAATTGTGTAAAATGTTTGCAAAAAAGCTATATAGGTATGTGGACATTATTTCATAATTCCTTTTGTACTATATGCTTTGCTCCATCCTATATATTGCCTAAAATATTAATAATATAATGTATATGGCAGTTGGAATGGCTGACTATTACTCTTGACAGAAATATTTTTGAAACTCTATTGCAACAACGATTATTGATACAAGTGACTTACCAAGACACAACACTGAGCATAAATATTGTCATTAGTTAGTAGTTAAATCATAATTAAAAGAAATGTGGCAACTTTTTAATCCTGCAAACATAATATTGTGTAAGGAAACAGTTTGTTATTAGCATTGGAATATAAACAGTAAGTTGTAATGAAGAATTACTATATGAAA
Source organism: Deroplatys truncata (assembly GCA_030765065.1). Taxonomy (NCBI): domain Eukaryota; kingdom Metazoa; phylum Arthropoda; class Insecta; order Mantodea; family Mantidae; genus Deroplatys; species Deroplatys truncata. The sequence continues at coordinate 52,470,859 of CM060975.1, read as the reverse complement.
TATCTCTATCATAAATAACAAGCATTAAATTGTGGTGCAAATAACCTTGGTGATTCTGTAAATAAAAGACATGAAGCTTGGATTGCAATAAAATGTCAGAACTATTATTTGCATCTTTTATCTGTCATGCCAAAACTCACAAAATGCTACATTCTGAGATTAACATTGAATAAACACACAAAATATGCACATGCACTATTAATTATATTAACAATCTCTCTTTTGAAATCAAAATATAAGGATTTCATAAAAATAACCGAATAGAATAAAACAGCATATTAGTTATTTATGTAACTGTATTGGAAAGTGAGTTTTTTCAGGATGAGTAAGATGTTTATGACCGAAGTGAAGTTGAGGCTGGAATATCTAAATGAGTGCTGATAAAACTCACTTATCTACAGTTACATACAATATTTTGTTTCATACTATTTGGAACACTTTATACCTATATTGTTTAAATTGTATTGTGTAATATTATGTTGGACATGGACCCAATCATATGTTTCATATGCTCATGCAGGGCCAACATTTATAACTATTGTTGCAGTATAGAATATAACTGAACAGAAAAGTTGAATTTGATGTAGCGGTTTGGAAACAGAAAAACATGAAACTCCAGATAGTATGGAAACAAAAATAATTTCTGAAAAAGAAGGCGGTAGTAAATTGTATAACTAGAGTAAAGCATTTCATCCAATATGACTCAACTAATATCTTTTCTTACTGTTCTTCTGGATAATATCGTTACCTTAGCTATTAACTCACACGTGCAAAAGTTGCAATAAAATGTTTTTAAATCCAAATAAATGAAGCTAACAAAAGTAAATAAAGACAAAACATTCCATTCTAGCATGCTTTAATTGTGATACTTTGTAGTCCAGTGTATAAACATGAATGTAGAATTAACACATATACAACACCAATTATTATTTATACCTCAACCAACTGTTTTGTGTCATCTGTAGATTGAGCATCTTCTGAACAAACACTCTCTGCCTGCTTGGAAATAAACAACAAGTTGTAGACATTATAAATTTAAATATCACATACATAAGACTCAACATGTTTTTAATCTGTTTAAGGAACCATAAATTGGGTACCTTACCAGAAATCTAGCCTGGGACAAAATTATCAAGTAAAGGTACAGTAAGTCGTACTCTAATAGTATATACACTAGTGATCAAAAGTATCCGGACACTCCCACAAACATACATTTTTCATCTTAGGTGCATTGTGCTGCCACCTACTGCCTGGTACTCATTATCCGCGACCTCAGTAGTCATTACACATCGTGAAACAGCAGAATGGGACGCTCCGTGGAACTCACGAAGTTCGAACGTGGTCAGATGATTGGGTGTCACTTGTATCAGAAGTCTGTACACGAGATTTCCACACTCCTAAACATCCCTAGGTCCACTGTTTCTAATGTGATAGTGAAGTGGAAACGTGAAGGGACATGTACAGCACAAAAGCGTACAGGCCGACCTCGTCTGTTGACTGACAGAGACCGCCGACATTTGAAGAGGGTCGTAAAGAGTAATAGGCAGACATCTAACCAGACCATCACACAGAAATTCCAAACTGTATCAGGATCCACTCCAAGTACTATGACAGTTAGGCTTGGATTCCATGGTCCAGCGGCTGCTCATAAGCCACACATCACTCAGGAAAATGCCAAACGACGCCACGCTTGGTGTAAGAAGCGTCAACATTACACGATTGAACAGTGGCAAAACGTTGTATGGAATGACGAATCACGGTACACAATGTGGCGATCCGATGGCAGGGTGTGAGTATGGCGAATGCCCGGTGAACGTCATCTGCCAGCGTGTGCAGTGACAACAGTGAAATTCGGAGGTGGTGGTGTTATAGTGTGGTCGTGTTTTTCTTGGAGGGGGCATGCACCCCTTGTTGTTTTGTGTGGCACAATCACAGTGCAGACCTACATTGATATTTTAAGCACCTTCTTGCTTCCCACTGTTGAAGAACAATTCGGGGATGGTGATTGCATCTTTCAACACGATCGAGCACCTGTTCATAGCACGGGCTGTGGCGGAGTGGTTACACTACAATAACATCCCTGTAATGGACTGGCCTGCACAGAGTCCTGACTTCAATCCTATAGAACACCTTTGGGATGTTTTGGAACGCCGACTTCGTGCCAATTCTCACCGACCTACATCGATACCTTTCCTCAGTTCCGCACTCCGTGAAGAATGGGCTGCCATTCCCCAAGAAACCTTCCAGTACCTGATTGAATGTATGCCTGCGAGAGTGAACGCTGTCATCAAGGCTAAGGGTGGGCCAACACCATACTGACTTCCAGCATTACCGATGGAGGGCGCCACGAACTTGTACATCATTTTCAGCCAGGTGTCCGGATACTTTTGATCACGTAGTGTATGTGCATTACTAACAGCATAGCTGTACCATGCATGTATCTTCTCAGTTTGCCCCATAATCCCTCCCATTTGACAGTATGTGCTAACTAAAGGCCTGCATGAGTTCAGGCTAAGCCCTCGGACCTAGGCCCATGCTGGTGCAGATTTAATTTGAAATATGTGTTGAGCATGGCCTTGAAAATAAAAACAAAAGAAATTAATTTATCACATGCAACATATGTTCATTTTTGCTACTTTTGGGAAAGAAAATAACAACACTTTTCTTCATAAAGGCAAAATAGAGACGAAAAAAATTATTTATCACATATTTTTTGTCTGCAATATTGAGGTTCCGCAAATAGTACAATTATCACAACATGCACAGATCCACAGCAGTAGTACTAATAAATAAATGCTCGCTTTGGCCAATTGAAAATAACTTACAGCAGCTGCAAGCTCTACTCCCTCCATCCACCCACACCCAGGGCATAATGGACAGAGAACTGTCAACATGCCACTTACCACGTGCAGATTCCAGGACCTCAGCTGCCACTGTTTTCTCTAAAGTGGCTCCTCAGTTAGATCCAAGGATCTGCATGCATCCCTTATCAGGCCTCCCAGCAGGTGAAGAAATTCCCATGCCAATAATGGAAATCAAACCCAAAACCCTTCGCAGCACAGGCAGCAGCACTTCGTGGATTGATTATGATGATGATGATGATAATAATAATAATAATAATAATAATAATAATAATAATAATAATAATAATAATAGTAATAGTAATAATAGTCAACAATTGCAAAATAACTATTTAAAACAAAATTAGGCAATTAGGCTGGGCCTGGTGGTTCAATGTATTCTATTTTCGGGCTAGGGCTGGGCCAGGCCTAAAAATTTCAACCCGTGCAGACCTCTAGTGCTAACATTTAGAAGAAATCCTACAAACTGTCAAAATTTTTACATACCTAATATTAAAATATGATACAAAATTAATACTCCAATTTATTGTATTTACATGACTTTCTCTATTGAATCAAATAAACTATTCTTACAAAAACTTACTATTCTTTCTTCTTTTTATTAATTAATATAAACTTTCATTACACATTTACATGTTTTGTTAGGAGTATAAAAAGGATACAGAAGATAAAGTGATAGTTAGAATTTTAAAAAGCAGACCACTATATGATAGCTTTGAAATTCCATGCTCTTTGCATGTCCATGAGAAAAAGCAAATAGCGACTTACCACTTGAAAAAAGTATAGGTGTTTGAAAATGCAAACCAATAACAAAGAATATTTTAGAAGTGGTTATTAATGCCATAGACATTTTTATTTGACATAAACTGGTTTTTAAAAGATCCACATTTTTTGTATAGTAAGACTTTGTCTATCTCTTACAGTTTACCAGTTATACAAAAATCATTCAGAATGAAGAGAACTTCACACGCCACTCCCAGAAAATCAAACACATGCATTTGATTTGCCAAGTAAATGTCTTAAACATATGGAATTTTAATCAAAATCATCAAAGCTGTTTTTGAGAAAATAAATAAAATAATAAAAATTAGTTTGAGATAGTGGAGTTTCTTCATAATCTTCATGTCACATCCTTGGAAGATGCTGAACTTAAATACAAATTTTGGTATTTAACCGACTTTTCATTTTTGAGTTATGCTGTTCATAGACAAACATTTTTCTAAAAGTTACTTTTTTTGGGGTTCAGACAGCCTCTAAACGAGTATTTCCGGTGAAATCTTGATGTTAAATGTTTGGTTGGAATACTATCTTCCTACATTTACTAAAGGTAAGTAGTAGAGAAAGTAAAATGAAAAATTAAATACAAACAAAACTTGAAAACTGAAGAATCAGCCATTCTCAAAATGCCTTAGTGACTAGAAATTAATAGTTTCAAAATAAAGTATTTTATTGAGTTTTTGCACTTTATGCATTTTGTTTTTTGTACTAAGGGCTTTTGGATGTCAAAACTAGAAGTTCTGCAATACATTTATTCCTAAAAGTTAATTACGTAGCCTGTTATCTTTTCATTCTGATTGAATCCAGTATAACGATGAAACCATAATAGATGGTTAAAAAGTTATTTCAAAGAAAACGTAGAGTGGTTAAAATATACAATTTGTGTTAATTCACTTTTATTTTCTTCTTTATGTAGGTTTAGTCATTTATGAGATATTTCTTATTGGTTGGAATTTTTCAGTATTTCAAGCTGCACACTAATTCTAAAATGCTATGTATTCTTTCACTTTCATCAGACTATGCAAAGAGTATTCAAAATATCAAGTCCAAAAAATATTTATAGTGAGCTACTTTTGCAAAGTTGACTGTTGCACTAGTATCGTGTATGCTTCTATGTGAAAATCAGTAAAAGTATTTCAGAAAACATTTCTCACGATTATCTGAAGTAGAAAAAAAAGTTTAAGAATAATTTTCAGAATATGAAAATAAATGGGAGTGGGTAGAGAAAGTTGTGTGACTGTAACACATCAGATTCTAAAAACATCTGATGTGTTACACTCACATGACTTTCTCTACTCTTGTACAAACTATTTTTACAAACGCTTATTATCCATCTACTTCATGTTAATCGAGATAAATATTTGCAGACTCTATCTTATTGCTAATTTTCTTGTAGATGTAAGGGGAATATATATTTACAAGGGCAATATAGAAATACAGTATCCTTTAAGCACATACATATCTCTTAATAGCTGGTAGCTAGGTGCAGCACTATTCCCTTTGCCACAGATTAATACTCCTTGCATATCCAAGACAAAAAAATCTGATGTGTTACACTCACATGACTTTCTCTACTCTTGTACAAACTATTTTTACAAACGCCTATTCTCCATATGCTTCATGTTAATCGAGATATCGAGATGTCAATCTTATTGGTAATTTTCATGTAGATGCAAGGGGAATATGGTAGCTTTTAAGCGATAGTCAAATATTTTAACGCTGGTTGCTATGTGGCGCATTCCATTCTCTTTGCATGTCCAGGACATAAAAAAATGAATAACGAATTTGAAAAAAAGTATAAGTATTGGAAAATTTAAGGAAATTACAAGCAATATCTCGAAAACGGTTCACTCAACAAAAGAAATGTATATGACATAAGTTGTGTATTTTAACACGATCTACATTTTTTGTGCAGTAAAATTTTGTCTATCTCTTATGGTTTACCAGTTATGCAAAAGTCGTTCACAATGAAGAATACTTTTGGAGACATTCCCAGAAAATTCGAGATATACATTTCATTTCTCATGACATTATCTTAAACATATGATATTTTCATCAAAATCGTTAGAGCCATTTTTGAGAAAATTAAAATTTTCGAAAAATCTTCCATGTAAAGGGTAGTCTGGGGTGGGGGGATTTTCTTGAAAACCTTCGTGTCGCATCTCTGGAAGATACTGAACGTAAATACCAAGTTTGGTGTTTATCCGACTGTTAGTTTTTGAGTTATGCTGTTCACAGACACACACACAGACACCCACACACACAGACACACACACACACACACACAGACACACACACGGACATGTTTCCAAAAATGCTTTTTTTGGATTCAGGAGGTCTCAAAACATGTATTTCCGGTGAAATCTCGGTATCGAATTTTTGGGTGGAATGCAATACTTCCCCTACTTACTATACGTAGTAGAGAAAGTAAAAATGAATAACGAATTCCCATTTGAGAAAATAAGTATTGAAAAATTTAAAGGAATACAAGCAATACCTCGAAAATGGTTCACTCAACAACAAAAATGTATATGATATAAATTGTGTATTTTAACGCGATCTACATCTTTTCTGTAGTAAAATTTTGTCTATCTCTTATGGTTTACCACTTATGCAAAAGTCGTTCACAATGAAGAATACTTTTGGAAACATTCCCAGAAAATTCAAGACATACATTTTATTTGTCATGAAAATATCTTAAACATGTGATATTTTAATAAAAATCGTTAGAGCCATTTTTGAGAAAATTAAAATTTTCGAAAAATGTTCCATGTAAAGGTTAATCTGGGGTGGGGGGATTTTCTTGAAAACCTTCGTGTCGCATCTCTGGAAGATACTGAATCTAAATACCAAGTTTGGTGTTTATCCGACTGTTCGCTTTTGAGTTATGCTGTTCACAGACACACAGACACACACACGGACATGTTTCCAAAAATGCTTTTTACTTTCTCTACTACGTATAGTAAGTAGGGGAAGTATTGTATTCCACCCAAAATTTCGATACCGAGATTTCACCGGAAATACATGTTTTGAGACTCACTGAATCCAAAAAAAGCATTTTTGGAAACATGTCCGTGTGTGTGTCTGTCTGTGTGTCTGTGTGTCTGTGAACAGCATAACTCAAAAACGAAGAGTCGGATAAACACCTAACTTGGTATTTAGGTTCAGTATCTTTCAGAGATGCGAAACGAAGGTTTTCAAGAAAATCCCCCCACCCCAGACTACCCTTTACATGGAACATTTTTCGAAAATTTTAATTTTCTCAAAAACGGCTCTAACGATTTTGATTAAAATATCATATGTTTAAGATATTGTCATGACAAATAAAATGTATATCTCGAATTTTCTGGGAATGTCTCCAAAAGTATTCTTCATTATGAACGTCTTTTTCATAACTGGTAAACCATAAGAGATAGACAAAATTTTACTACACGAAAAATGTAGATCGCGTTAAAATACACAATTTATGTCATATACATTTCTTTTGTTGAGTGAACCGTTTGCGAGATATTGCTTGTTATTCCCTTAAATTTTCCAATACTTATACTTTTTCTCAAATTCGTTATTCATTTTTTTATGTCCTGGACATGCAAAGAGAATGGAATGCGCCACATAGCAACCAGCGTTAAAATATTTGACTATCGCTTAAAACCTACCATATTCCCCTTGCATCTACAAGAAAATTATCAATAAGATTGACATCTTGATATGTCCATTAACATGAAGCATATGGAGAATAAGCGTTTGTAAAAATAGTTTGTACAAGAGTAGAGAAAGTCATGTGAGTGTAACACATCAGATTTTTTTGGATTCAGGAGGTCTCAAAACATATATTTCCGGTGAAATCTCGGTATCGAATTTTTGGGTGGAATGCAATACTTCCCCTACTTACTATACGTAGTAGAGAAAGTAAAAATAATAGGATTTGTTTCCTAATAAGGGTCATTTGATGGGAAGTTCACTGAAATTCTTTACTGGAATCTTTTTGTTTTGGTGTTACACTGTTTGCGTGCTTGTTGCATAGCACTTTTAAAATAATTCAGTTACGGTTTGTATAGCAATTACCTTACTTGCTGTTAATTTAGTTATCAGTTTCTGCATTCTCTTCATGTTTGAATATTCCTTAACTATCAAGAAGGATCTAGATACAAAGAATATAAAATGCTTAGAAAATAGTAAACTTTAAAATGTTATAGCCAGTTTTAATTGCACATTGCAGAACACTAGAAATGTAGATACACTATCTAGGAATGCTCACTGCTGCTGTGGATGATGATCATAATAATAATAATAATAATAATAATAATAATAATAATAATAATAATAATAATAATAATCTTTTTCAAATGTATTTGTAAGAACATTTAGGATTTAGGGCTCTGCATATATTCCATTTGGGGGGGGGCGGGACCGGTCGAATAGTTAGAACCTCGCCTCTCACCAAGGCGGCCCGGATTCAATCTCAGGGTATGTAGTAGTTGTGAACAAAGCAGCGTCTGGGCGGGTTTTCTCCAGGTTCTTCGGTTTTGCCGGCCAGGTTTCATTTCACCGGTACTCCATCATCACCTATTATCTCTCATCTGCTTCTATCATACATTTCCTGCTCTCATCCCGGGCGTGTGGCTGATCACCCACCTCGGTCTCTCACTCTCTGATCCGTAGACCCTCTGCCCCCCGCCAGGTGTCTGTCGCATGTCCTGAGAAGTGAGTCCTCGGTTCGGGTGGGCGTTAAGGAGGGAAGGGTCTAGTCCAAATGGGTTGTATCCGCCTTGTAGTTAGTTAATAGTTATATATTCCATTGGTTCGTTAATACGGAACACCTGTTGTATTAGTTTTATTCCGTCCGTTTGCAGCAATCCTTAACGGATCATGACTGCATGTCTTGTTATAGATAAGACTGAAGAAAATTCTTAGACAGACCTCAAATTTGGTTGAAATCCATGCTAAACTAAGTATATTTTATTTAAAGTGCCCCTAAATCTTAAGATTTTAGGTGAACCGCTGCAGTTTGAATTTTCCCATATTTTAAGCAATGCTATTTTTACGAAGTTACGCCCGTTCTTTTGTTACTCATCAATAAATACAAAGGTATGCAATATCAAGGCGTGTGCCGGATTTTCTCTTGAATGACATGACCGGCAGCTCACTGGTACCATGGCAGTGTTATACGGTATACCGTTCGTGCAGTAACGATAGTCTGTCAATCATTTCTCCGCTAGTTAAGTCTAACAATGCGAAAAAATATGAATATGTTACACTTAGCTTTGGTTATAAAAGATGTTTGAAATGATGGCACTTTGTCTAAACAAGCCTGGCGTCCATTGAACGCTGGACGAATGTCTGCAGCCGAAATATTGGAAAACACACGCCGGATACTGTCTAGCGTATGGCGATTTGTTGAATAAACTTTATCTTTAAGCATTCCCGACCAGAAATACTCAAATGTATTTAGATACAGAGAGCGAGTAGGCCAGTCAATTATTCTGTCATAAAAAAACACATTGTAAATTTTCTTGGACTTCTTTCGACTACAGCCCTTATCTCGTGTAATTGTTCCTCGGTTAGGACTGTTGGTGCCTCTGTTTCTTTTTGTCTAACATGGGCCAAGTCTATTTAAATTTTTCTAACAACCTATAAATTGAGGACTTATTAGTAATGGTGACACAAAGGAATTTCTGTATAATTTCAGGCTGACATTCTACATGTGACTCCGTTCGAGCAAAACTTAACACACGTTATTCTGTTGTATACACCATGGTAACAACACACAGCTGCACATAACATAATTCTCCTATATACCATGTTAGACTGAACTGCAAATGACGTTACCCTAGGAACTAAGCTATCGCGGAGTGAGGTCATTCAAGCCGATACCTGTTACGAATCATACACGGCGGTCGCCAGTTGCGTCATTGAAGATAAACTGGTATGTCCGATTCGCTTTATAAATCAGTCTGTCGCCCCAACCTTCTCTGTGGCCATTTTGGGGAATATTTATCATGATTAATAGGAACTGCATAAAAAAATAAAGATTTTTATGAATACATGCGTACAACAGCTACTAAGAAAACACATGATAACCGGTAGACAAGTCGCGCGATTTTTCATTTTAACAACGTAATACATCATAATCAACATCGAGTTGCAATTCCTACATCATAACAAAATCGAATGGCCAAAAACTAAGATGTTTAACAACGCCCAATTCCTGAGTAAAATATGTATCTATATGCATTTAGACAATAAAATTATATCGAAACGCCGTATTGATTCTGTCGTCACCAAAGTCCCCGTGAAACTTCTCCGACTGTGTCCTCTAATTCAGTTCGGAACTTTCCCTTCGTCATACAAAAATATTTTATTTTCCACTTCATCCGATTAGCGCTACCTAGGATTCGGTGCAAAGTCTCATATTTTAAAAATCTAAAATTTATATTCCTAGTGCCCTTTGTATAGTTCAGCTTATGAAGATCTCATATTGGACATCAATCATGTTATTATTTACCTTATCTAGTACATCTGTGGAACTTTGTACAGGGTAAAGTTTTTGTGATTGTCGAATAAGTTCCCGGGTGCTTAGCACGGCAGAACATACCTGGCTAAAACCAACCTAAAAACTCTGAGTGATGTTTATCGTAACTATTTCACGAATGGAATATATATATATATATATATATATATATAACGTCATTATTATTACAAAACGTACACAATAATGCAAGTGCCGAGTGTTCGTTTTGTGGCCCGACCACGATCGCGTGTATGCGTATATTCGCTTGCACTGCAATGACATCAGTATGTTCCACCAGCTCACTAGTGTTGAAGGACCCGCTCGAGGCTATACTTTATCGGCTGTGAATGTCAATTGCTATCATCTGTTCGTGCTGTAAAGAGTAGCGTTTGTTCATTGTGCATCTCAAAATACAAAAGCTTATTCAAACATCTATGTGAATTACTTTAGACTATTCTTATTATTGTTGTGTTTTTGTCTTGTTATTAGTTCAATGAAATGCCGAGTGAAAAATTCACGCTTGAACAAAGAATTGTTATGCACGAGGGCTACACTGAACATTTTTAGACAATCAAACAGTGATTAGTTTTAAAAAATTTAAACGATTTTTTTTCTTCAAAATATTCCCCTTTAACATCAATACATTTTTCGCATTCGATGAAACCAGTCCTAAAAGCAATGATGCCACTCTTCTTGAGTCACTTCAGACACCAGGGCTTTATAATGTACCACTGCTTCATCTGATGACGAAAAACTGATTCTACGCATTTTATCTTTAATATTTGGAAACAAAAAGAAATCACAAGGTGCTAGATCAGGGCTACATATAGGAGAGTCCATGGTGCTGACCTTTAGGGCATCCAGATACTCAGTTGTTAGTTTTGGTGTATGCGACCATGCGTTGTCATAATGTAACATTATTTTTCTTTTGCGAAGTTTTTCACGGACCTTTTGAAAAATATACGGTAAACAGACAGTAACGGTACGTCTATCTTCTATTGCTATAGTAGCAATATGGCCCGTTTTAGAAAAAAAAAACCTGCAACCATCTGCTTACCAACACTGCGAATAGGTCGAACTTTTGTAGGCTTAGGTTCTGTTCGATAGATCCATTGAGCCGATTGACTTTTCTTTTCAGGTTCATAACAATAAATCCAAGATTCATAATCAGTAATGATATTTCAAACCAAACTTTAAGTACCGCCTTAGAATTTTACCAGAATTTTCCTGCGTCTAACTGTTAATGTAAAATGTTTCGGATTTGACTCATACCAATGCCCAATGTCGTCCGAATAAATTCATAAGATGTTCATTGATCTTCTTCAGGCATTGATCGAGTAACGGCAACATTCTATTTTCATCAGTAACAGCAGTTCTTGGGGGTTCTTCACGAAATTCATCACTAAGGAAGACCCGATCTCTTTTGAATTCGCTGTACCAATTATAAATTGTTGCTATGGATGGGACTTCTTGGCCAAATACATTTATAAGTCGATATTAACATTGTTTAGGCGCTAATGAAGATTTAAAATCGTAAAAAGTCATAGCCCGGAAATGTTCTCTAGTCAAATTAATTTTTGGGTGAACAGAAAATCTTTAAATTATGATAATTAACAAACTATTGGAGCAAATCGAACAAACTACAAGGTAATCAATTCGCAAAACATTAGAAAGCAATTGCCAAATATAAACAAATTTCATTTGTCTTTAGAAACATGACATTCTAAAATTTTCAGTATCGCCCTCGTAAAAACCGAATCACGTAGACAGGCGTGTAGATAATTTCAGGAGGCATTTCCTGGTATTCGAGTTCCAAAAAGAGGTACTGCCGGATGTCTGGTTAATAAGTTTAGGACAGCTAAGAGGCGAAAAAGACATGTTCTAACTGAGGAAACAATTGACGAAATTTTTGTATCATTCTGAGGCAGTATTTTTAACACTTAAATAATTTCAGTCTAATTATATAATACGTAAATTCAATAATTGCCTTGAAGCAATATGTGTATATAATAATTTGTAAAATGTATGTAACAGTCATTGCATATGCTTATATTAATGTATACATGTTCAATATGTTATGTGAATGTATTACGTAATTTAATAATGTAGGAGCTGTGAGAATAATAAGTTAAACGTTGCTAACAATGAGGTAACCTTGAGTCAATAATGAGTAAGAATGTTTAATAATGCTACTAGTTATTATTGAAGCAACAATAATGTAAATTTTAGTGACAGTTTATAAAATAGCCAATCAACAACCAGAAAAGGCTTTAGTTAAATGAAGGTATTCTATTGGACTAGGATTAGCCAATCAGAAACTGAAATATAGCAAAATTTACAAATCTAGAAGTCAGTTGCCTGCAGACAGAGTTACTAACCAGACGCAAAAAGTTTCCTCAAGAAATATAATATGTATTCGTGTGAGACGAAAAATAAGTTTACGTGTTAAAAAGTGTAATTAATTAATAAAAACATCTCACAGCTCTCTCTCTATCAGTGAAGTGTTATTAAAATCTTGTCAAGCAGTAATAAAAGGAGTGAAGTAAAATTATAATCTTTCTAAGTCTACATTCTTGTCGCACCATAACCCTACTAAGAGAAACGTGTCACTAACAATAATACTGACGCAGTCGAGGCAAACATAAATAAAATACTTAAAGAAACAGTAATAATATTTTTTAAAGTTGCGGGAAAGGCCACCTGAAAGTACATTTGGGGCGAAGGCTACCGGAAACCGGGTACCATACGTGCGGTTGCAAACAAACTTCAAGTTCGGCTCCCCAACAGTTGAAATATAATACAACTCCTTCAATACAACCTACTTCAAATTGACGCCCAAAGCGTGGTGCAAATAACGTAACAAACCATCTTCTTCAATTCGAACGCCCTCCAAGGAAGTCTCCAAGTCATGTTGCACAGCAAGTGAGTCTTTCAGAAACCTCTGTTCATACAGCTGTTAAACTTTAAAAGTGAACCCCTACAGAGTTATTGCTGATGAATTACAACCTCACAGCTAGGAATGTCTCAATGCAGATGGACACCACTTATAGCAAGGTTAGTAATCACTACCCCCCGGTGTAGTAGACAGCGCGCGGAGCAAGCATACACGCGATCTTGCCGGGCCATAAAACGACCACTCGGTGCTATTTACGTCCAGTTTAAGAGCAAATCACTACGTATTTATTGTATCAATAGCTGAATTATGAAACAATACCTAGAAGAACAGGTGAAATGTTACATTAACAGAATAGCAAAAGTATCATTGTAAACCCTCTGAAAAAACCATTTACTTTTACAGCAAGCTAATGAAGATATGGCTATTCACCAAATCTTTAAGTTGAAATTTTGTTTTGAATCTCCCGTAACTATAAACAAATGGCAGAGGAGCATAATTATCGGATGGTGATTATTTTCTGTTCTAGATGCGATTAACGATGCCATAGGAATCAAGTCGCGATTGGTTGAGCTATTAGTTCAAGGTGTTCTTAAACGTTGTTCGTCCATACCGTGCTGTCATTAAACGTCATAAACTGGTTTCCCCAACCATTGAAATCCAGTGCTCACTACCTTGGGAATTATACCGTTCACGAACCTTACAAACGAAAGAAAGCGATACTACCTACCTGATTATCTCCATCATCTTTCTGATCAGTCCATCCTGTTAAACTAGTTTTGGGAGATTGCTTTCATCCCAGACAAGGCAAACACCAGATTGGTTATGGTACATAACACTACTGGTCATGTGACCTTGCGACATATGCCAAGTTCAGTTCTTAGTATGGTATGTTCTACGTAAACAGTTACAAGTGCTTTACAACTAAACGTTAAAGTATGTCGCTGACAAACAGTCGACCTATAAATTAAAAGCGATGTGTTACAATCACAGAACATTTTTCTCCATTACTATTTATTTATAATTTTATGTCAAATCTCTTCTGCAAACTATTCATAAAAAATCTGATGTGTTACACTCACATGACTTTCTCTACTCTTGTACAAACTATTTTTACACACGCTTATTTTCCACATGCTTCATGTTAATCGAGATGTTAATCTTATTGCTAATTTTCTTGTAGATGTAAGGGGAATTGGTAGGCTTTAAGCGATAGTCAAATATTTTAAGCGCTGGTTGCTATGTGGCGCATGTCCAGGACATAAAAAAAATGAATAACGAATTCCCATTTGAGAAAAAGTATAAGTATTGGAAAATTTAAGGGAATAACAAGCAATATCTCGAAAATGGTTCACTCAACAAAAAAATGTATATGACATAAATTGTGTATTTTAACGCGAACTACATTTTTTGTGCAGTAAAATTTTGTCTATCTCTTATGGTTTACCAGTTATGCAAAAGTCGTTCACAATGAGGAATACTTTTGGAGACATTCCCAGAAAATTCGAGATATACATTTCATTTGTCATGAAAATATCTTAAATTATATGATATCTTAATCAAAATCGTTAGAGCCATTTCTGGAAAATTAAAATTTTCGAAAAATGTTCCATGTAAAGGGTAATCTGGGGTGGGGGGATTTTCTTGAAAACCTTCGTGTCGCATCTCTGGAAGATACTGAACCTAAATACCAAGTTTGGTGTTTATCCGACTGTTCGTTTCTGAGTTATGCTGTTCACAGACACACACACAGACATGTTTTAAAAAATGCTTTTCTTTGGATTCAGGGGGTCTCAAAACATATATTTTCGGTGAAATCTCGGTATCGAATTTTTGGGTGGAATACAATACTTCCCCTACTTACTATACGTAGTTGAGCAAGTAAAATGCTTGTTTTCTGTCTGCTTCCTGTTAATCAATGATACATTTTTCCGAATTGGAGAGCATAGGGGGTTTAGACGACAGTTAAATGTGGGGAAAAAAGAATCTCGCTATAGGCTTGCCTTGATATTGTAATTACATTTTGCTTGAACTGAGGGAAATAAAAAATAGGCGCCATTGGAAATACTGAAGGATACAAGCCAACTTTAGAAGATATAAACTGTTATAAAACAAGTTGCCTAACATAAATAGTATATTTCAACGAAGTTTACTACTTGAATTACAGAAAATTAGTGTCTCATAACTTCCCAGTTATACAAAAATAAACTTAAGGCTATTCACAGAAAACTCAAGGTTGCATAATTCTTTTTTATTCTTCGGTGCCGGTTTCTCAAAGTATGATATTTTAATCTAAATCGTTACAGCCGTTGTCAATTAGGTGTGTGAGTGTGTGCACAGATTTCGACCAAATTTGACACACGTTCTTTAGCACAAGAATAAAACTACTATGTTGAATGGTATCAGAAAATTCGCCCCAAACGAAAGAGAATATGGAAAATGTTCGGCGGGTGGCAGTTTTGTGAATCCTAGCACGAACGGGTCTGTTGTTTTAATACTTTTTTAAATAAAAGGGTGGTAATGCCAAAACTAATTTGAGTTGGGTTTGAAAATTATTCGATGGGAGGCACTTGGAGGATATTCAGTAGGAATGGTAAATTTGACACACATATTCTTTAGGATAAGATCAACAAGTACAATGGGGGTGCTGTCAGAAAACACCGCCCTTAACGTAAAAGGGGGAAAGTGCAGCACGAACGGACCTGTTTTCTCAATACTTTTGTAAGTTTAAAGTAAATCCTGCTCTCTTCATTAGTTTAGGGAAGGTAAAAAAAAAGCTACCCTCTAACAGGAGAGAAGATGAAAATGTTCGATGGAGGGGGTGTATTTTCATAATACTCAGCAAGGATGAGTTTTTTCCTTTCTCAGTAATAAAAGGATAAGTCTTTCTTCCTTCATTCTTTTAGGATTATTAATGCGAAAAGTCTCCCTAATGGGGGATGAGATTGAAAAATGTTGGATGGTAATTTGAAGGATTTTCGGCAGAATGGGGGATTTGGCGCAAAGAAGGCGAGTGATCGAATTGAAGGAATTGAATACCAGCATGATCGTAATTGCTTTAATTCATAAGAGTAAATGAACAAATATTTGGAAAACTGTTTTACCAAAATCATCAAAGCTTCGGGCTACGCTGGTATTTTTACTGCAGTTTGGGGGCGGGTATTTCGTGAAAACCTCCGGCTGAATACTTGACAGATGTTGGACTCTTAAATGCCAAATTTGGTATTTATTCAAACTTTCGTTTTTGAGTTATGGCGTATACTAACGCTCCTCGCACGGGAACATTTTTTAAATGCTTTGGGTGTTTCAGGGACCTCAAAACGTACTTTTCCTGTGAAATATCGATACCGAGTAGTATTGAAAGAAAACTTGCTAATTAAAATGTTTAATATTATATGACTTACAGAGAAAATACGTTTTTCAAGTACATTTTCGAACGTACTGTATTTACTTTCCAGGTATAAAAGACCGAGGTGCAACTGGTATTCATCATTTATGGACAGTGTGCTAGAAGGCCCGAGTGTTTGCAAGGCAACCACGAAGAGTGACGTTTAAGCACTCTCCATAAAGCTGAAGCAGGCCCAGAGGGTTCTTAAAGCAGCACCGAAGAAGGAACGTACCTCAAGAGAACCAGCACAAGAAATGCGCAGCTTCCCATCTGGTAAACATTAAAAGCTATGGAGTTATTTTTTCTAATAGAAAATTTCTCTTTGCACATTAACATTCCTTATAAGCATTAATGAAACTTATTTATTTTTTTTGATGCACATTTTTTCTTCTGAAGAATTATGACCGTAAAGGTCAAGATTAAAATGTGAATTGTTAAAATACAATTTTCTGTCAATATTAAGTTCGTAGACTTAAACTATTTATAATTTTCTTTTCTAATAATGAAGACGTAGTTTTACACAATCAGTTACCTATGTCATCACCGAGCGAGGTGGTAGCGCCACGGTAACGTGTGCGACTCGCATTCGGGAGGTTCTGGATTCGATCCCCGGCGACCGCCCACTCTGACCCATGCGTTTTTTGTGGTTTTCTCGGGTCGGCGGGCGAATGCTGGGGTGGTTCATTTTCTACCGTGACTCCTGCCCCTCATTTTATGCACCAATCATCTTCGTTGTCATCTGTTTCAGGGCTGTAGTGACGGCGTTCGGCGGGTTGCGGCTGCGCGATGGATCTACGCTTTGTAGAGGTTTCTTCCCTGGCGTCTACCCTATGTCTCGCCTCTGAGTGCTCTCAGGCGAGCGTCCCCAGGAGGTTAGGGGCTTGAGCGTGGGCTCGGGCGTTGTCGGAAGCGTTCAATCTGGAAATGTTGGGGGCTCCGTCCAGTCTTGCTCAGTCGGTATCAGGATCTGGACGCCCTTCGGGTCTCTCTTTCATTCCTCCCTCCCACGGGTCACGGTAGAAGCAAAAAAGGTCGTTGTGGCCTACTTGCCTGCTCTGCTCGGGTTTCGGGGGTCCCTCCATTCGTCCGTGCTTTACCTTTACCTATGTCACACCCTTAGGCGTGTTTTTATTTACGAGGGTCGTCCAAAAAGTAAGTTTCCCTATTTTATAAAAAATATTATACACAATTGATCATGTTGAATTAATTTTATATATATTGTACAATCCTTCTGTTACTTTTCTACATAGTCAACATGTTTTTCCAAGCTTTTTGGAGACGTGACACAAGCTTTTCCAAGCCAGTGTTGTACCAGGTCGGGTACTGCGCTCGCAACCAGCTGTTCACTGTTTTGACTTCATCATCGGTGTTAAAAGTGCTTACCTTTGAGTTGCAGGAACATGTGAAAATCACTTGGGGCAAGCTCCGGTGAATACGGAGGATACGAGAAAACTTCCAAGTTGAATCTTGACCCAGACGGAGCTCAGAAGATACAACCGGGAAGTTTTCTCGCATCCTCCATATTCACCAGATCTTTCCCCAAGTGATTTTCACATGTTCCCCTGACTCAAAGGTAAGCACTTTTAACACCGATTATGAAATGATAATTAAACTGAGTCGTTACTTGTTAATTCCCATCACATTAGCCCTAGATGTTAACTAAGGAGCGCTTTTGGGAGATAAGTTTCTCCCATCATCAGCTACGGCCACTAGCGCTTGCAGAAAGCCAACCGAAGTTGCCCGACGAAGTTCGAGCGAATGCCGAAAATTAACGAAAGGGAACGATCTTCCAGCAAGGGGGAAGGTAGTCCATTCCGGCACATTTTGCTCCCATTGGCTGTGGTCAAATACGTAACGTGGAACGTTGGCGCGCGCATTTCGACTGGCAATTGAAAGTGAATACATAAAGCCATGCGTTTCAAAGCAGGAATTTGTACATACATTGTACAAATCGGTTTAAGTTCAGTACCTTCCAAAGATGTGACACAAAGATTTTCAAGCAAATTCCCCACCCAAAATAACCCTTTACACGGAAGAATTCTCGATTTTTTTTTCTGAAAAATGACTCAAACGATTTTGATTAAAATGCCATTGTATTCAAGATATTTACATGAAAAATAAAATGTTTATTTTTAATTTTCTGGGAACAGTTTGTGAAGTCCTCTTCATTCGGAAGGAATTTTGTATACTCTTGTGTAACTGGTAAATTTAAGCAACAGAGGAAAATGGGCTACACAAAAAATGTCAATGGGATAGATGGATCTGTTGCATCCCAGTTTTATATGTTATAATGTTTTATGTATATGCAAACTCCATCTTCTAAATGTTTTCTTATACAGGGTGAAAGATATTGCTTGAACTGTAATAAAATGGCTAATAGACACAGGCACAAGGAACATAAAACACTGCGTTTCATTTTTGTAGGTTTAATGACAAAAATTGTATTGGACATATTTGCACTACTCATTATATAGAATCCATGATTAACGTACGGTTCAAGCAGTACCTTCCACCCTGTATACTGTCCTCCCAAATAATACCCATGCAGTAATAATGAGAATTTCTCGTTTCAAGTGATGTCTTCAAAGTAATAGAAATTACATGGGAAATTGAAATTTAAGCATAACAAAGTATAAAGTTATAATTTCGAGCTTATTCAAAGTGAATTAATCATCATAATAGTATCAACCTCATGTAAGCACTTTATGTAGGGCAGATTGCATGTGATGGTGATTAACACTTATTTGCTATTGTTGTCCTACTGTAATGCGTGTCGAGAAGTTTACTGTTGAAATGGTGATGGTTTACAAATTTTTCTCTCTTAGATAAGACATGATGGGGAAGGGAACATCCCCCCCAAAGGCTGTTCTTGGCATTGCGTATATTCCTACTTACTCTGCATACTTCATAATTGTATGATGTGTTCAATTTCCCTTGAGCATTGCTCACAGTGGAACCAAATGAACAAACAAACACAAACAAACAAACAAACAAACATCACTGTATGGGCTCAATTTGCTTTTTTCCCATATGACCTGTCAATAAATTTAAGGTTCCCATGTGCTGTAGGACCTCCACTGTGTTATATCAAATGTTATATATAGAACCTTTCCCAGGAAAAGGAATCAAAGTGTATTTTCTATTCAATAACTGTAAGTTTTATTAACTAGAACTGGCTTTGTGTATGCATAAGTGACTTAAGTGCAATTACCTATAAGATCATTCCAATAGATTGTAATAACAGACATTCAAGAGGTTAGAATTTAATGAACATTTTAATTGGGTAGGCCATTCAAATGTATATTAATGTAGGCACATGTTCCTTAAAATACCATACAAATGTGTTATACAGTATTATTAAATATGAATGTGAATGCAATGTCTCAAAATAATAACAATGTCTCTTTGTGTTTAACCATATCACACCCACTCTTCATAATTGTCAATCACTTTAACATGTCGTTTAGTGTGCCAGTATTAATTGTTTTTTCATATGTTGACTGCAGAAAGAATGTAACAGCACATGCTGGTTTATAAATTTGGGGGCTGGATGAGACACTCGTTCATTAGTATTGCTCTCTGTCCTCCATAGTATTTTTAATTTTAATGTCCCTTTTAACTTCACAGGTTTACAGAGATTGGAGACTGGTGGGAGGGGGGATGAAGATGGTGCAATTGATGGAATTATGGTGGGGAAAACCAGAGAATTCATTCTAAGTGCCATTTTATCTACCACAAAATCCCACCTCTGATCCCTAGGATTGAATCTAGGCTTTTTTGTGAGAGGCCATAGTGCTGCCCAATTAGAAGTGTGAATATGAGACGACATTTAAAACAGAGATAGCATTACTCAATACTATCAAGTAATGAAACTAAGAAGTTGTTTTACAAGCCAGCTCCCACTATGACTTCACAAATGAGGTGTATGTAAATAAAGTAGATACTTAAAAAGAATAACTATTTCAGCAG
The DNA here is from genome assembly GCA_030765065.1 of Deroplatys truncata. Lineage (NCBI taxonomy): Eukaryota > Metazoa > Arthropoda > Insecta > Mantodea > Mantidae > Deroplatys > Deroplatys truncata. The sequence goes on along the minus strand of CM060975.1, from coordinate 52,450,460 downwards.
ATATTTTGCCATGCAATACATATTACACATTTATATAATTTAAGTTGGGTGTTTTGTCATAAATATGGTAGCTGACATTTCGATATGTAGAAATCATTCAGCAATAATGTGGTAATACACAAGTTTTATTTGTGCTTCCAAGGCCAGCGCTTAACCGAGTTACCCAGATTGACAAAAAAATTCCCAAGGATATACAGTACATATGGAGAATTTTCTGTTTATGAAATGCTTTAAGTTATTTTGCAATGAAAAGAGCATTATGTCCTAATTTATTTATTTATTTGGTATAACAGCAGGAAATAGTGTTTGAGCACAACACTAATACACATCCAAAATCAAACTATGGATCCCAAAATATTATCATTACATCACATTCAAAATTGAAATAGGTATCAGACATACCCTTTGAGCATGAGTTCTCTTGTTCGTTTTACGATATTAGTGTGCAATCCATAAAAATAAACTTTTCGAAATACAGTCCCTAATTTGAACACATTTCAACACTAAATAGCACAAACACACATTTTAACACCTTAACATACTAAGTATTTAAGGTTAGCTTGTTTTCGCTATATATATATTTCAATTCTTCATTAAAACCAACTAAACTTTCGATTCATAAGCTACCTTACTAGGTTTTCAGGTCATGTTCCAGTTTTAAACATCGAATGCGCGTTATTTGGTATTCAATATTAAATAAGGTATCACTATAAATTCCTACATTTACACAATTGCTCGTTGATGCGAAAAATCAGCTTTATTTTCATATTTTCGTCATTGCTATTTTATCAGCTGACTTCCATCTTAGTTTAGGTTCAAGCCTCAGCAATCAGCATTCAGCATGGCAGAGGTCGCGACACCTTCCCCCTTGAACTGGAAGATCGTTCCCTTTCGTTCATTTTCGGCATTCGCTCGAACATCGTCGGGCAACTTCGGTTGGCTTTCTGCAAGCGCTAGTGCTACGGCCGACTAGCAACCCGTTCTCTTCCCTAACCCCATGAAGTATTTCATTAGACGATTCTTCTGCCCTCTGTTGTGAAGAATTGGAAACTGGTGGTGTTGGATTTGTTGCCATCTGTGGTGAAGGTTGGGAACTCATCTGTCTTCTTTTTTCTCTCTTGTAATCTGATTGGATCAGCTGCATTAAGTAGTGTGTAGGCGGTATTTCAAAATTCAAAGCATTCTCAATGTTGAGATGAATCTTTTCCCAAATTTCCAAGTGTGAAGGAAGATTTTAATAGTTTTATCTCTTGTCCTATTCCATGGTTACTGTTCCAAAAATGGTCGGCCGCTGCTGATTTATCTAATTGTTTCAGCTTTATATTTCTTTGGTTTTCACTTAATCTTATTTTTAAATTCCTTTTAGTTCTACCTATATGTGAGCCTTGGCAATCATGAAATGAGATCTGGTAAATTCCTGATTTTTTTAAGTTATCAGTTGTATTAGTCAAAGGTGTATTCAGCATATTTCTTAAACTGTAGATATTCTGAGGTGGATCTGATATTTTCTGAATAATTTTTCAAAAACTTTGAACATCACTGGGTGGTATGTAAACTTCTTGTATATTAAATCCTTTTTATTCGGATTTTGTAGGGTACTAATCATATGTAAGCTATGTTTCTTTTTATATCTAGTAATTAATTTATTGATAAGTTGAGGTTTGAAACCATTTTCAATAGCAACATTCTTAATATAATTTAGTTCAGTGACATAGTCTTCTTTTTCCAATGGTACGTTAATCAATCTATAAACCAAACTTCTAAAAACAGCATGTTGGTGTGAAGTAAGGTTATAGAAATTATTTTTATATAGTATTCCACATGTGTAGGTTTTCTGTGAATACCAAACTTTATATTATTTTCTTTTCTTTTTACAAGTACATCCAAGAAGGGTAATGAATTATTGGTTTCTATTTCCATAGTAAATTTGATATGTGTGTCTTGTTCATTCAAAATATCTAGTGATAAATTTATGCAATCTTGAGGAAAATAGCAAAAATGTCATCTACATATCTGTGCCAAATCTTGAAAATATGTGGATATGAGGTAGTAACAGCCTTTTCCAAGGAGCTCATACAAAGGTCTGCAAGAAGAGGAGATAATGGATTACCCATAGCCAAACATCTAGCGCTAATGTGATGGGAATTAACAAGTAACGACTCAGTTTAAATTATCATATGATAACATCACAATAAAAAGTACTTCTGTTCATTATAACCGATTATGAAGTCAAATCAGTGAACAGCTGGTTGCGAGCACAGGACCCGACCTGGTACAACACTAGCTTGGAAAAACTTGTGTCACCTCCCCAAAAATGCTTGGAAAAACATGTTGAATGTGTATAAAAGTAACAGAAGGGTTGTATAATATAAATAAAATTAATTCAACATGATCAATTGTGTGTAATTTTTACTTTCTCTACTACGTATAGTAAGTAGGGGAAGTATTGTATTCCACCCAAAAATTCGATACCGAGATTTCACCGGAAATACATGTTTTGAGACCCCCTGAATCCAAAAAAATCATTTTTGGAAACATGTCCGTGTGTGTGTCTGTGTGTCTGTGTATGTGTATGTGTCTGTGTGTCTGTGAACAGCATAACTCATAAACGAACAGTCGGATAAACACCAAACTTGGTATTTAGGTTCAGTATCTTCCAAGGATGCAACATGAAGGTTTTCAAGAAAATCCCCCAACCCCAGATTACCCTTTACATGGAACATTTTTCCAAAATTTTAATTTTCTCAAAAATGGCTCTAACGATTTTGATTAAAATATCATATGTTTAAGAAATTTTATGACAAATAAAATGTATATCTTAATTTGCTGGGAATGTCTCCAAAAGTATTCTTTATTGTGAACGACTTTTGCATAACTGGTAAACCATAAGAGATAGACAAAATTTTACTACACAAAAAATGTAGATCGCGTTAAAATACACAATTTATGTCATATACATTTTTTGTTGTTGAGTGAACCATTTTCGAGATATTACTTCTTATTCCCTTAAATTTTTTAATACTTATTTTCTCAAATGGGAATTCGTTATTCATTTTTTTGTCTTGGATATGCAAAGAGTATTAATCTGTGGGAAAGGGAATGGTGCTGCACCTAGCAACCAGCTATTAAGAGATATGTATGTGCTTAAAGGCTACTGTATTTCCAAGTTGCCCTTGTAAATATATATTCCCTTACATCTACAAGAAAATTAGCAATAAGAGTCTGCAAATGTTTATTTCGATTAACATGAAGTAGATGGAGAATAAGCGTTTGTATAATTAGTTTGTACAAGAGTAGAGAAAGTCATGTGAGTGTAACACATCAGATTTTTTTTTATAAAATAGGGAAATTTACTTATTGGACGCCCCTCGTACTTTGCAGCGCTGTTTTCAATTACAAACGCGATGTTTACAAGCTTATAAAACACTGCTTCTGTAGAAGAGAGGTTCACATTCCGGCTTCTCAGCGCGAGGTGCCGGGTTGGATTCCCGTAGTAGAGGAAATAATGCATTCCACCTAAATTTTTATATTATAGATTTTCCAGGATTGCATGTTTTGAGGTCTCCTGAATACAGAAACAGCATTTTTTTAAAAAAAAAAAAGGTGAGAGAGAATAACATAACTCAAAATATGAGTTATATAGATACCAAACTTGTTAATTAAAATCAGCATGCAACGATGCGACGACACGGAAGATTTTCAACGGAATCCCCCCCATCCCAAACTACCCTATAATGGAAAAATGACTCTCAAGAGGTTTTGATTAAAATGCCATATGTTTAAGATACTTGCATCACTAATAAAATGTGATACACGTATTTTGAATTTTCTGCGAATGGCCTTTGAAATCCACTTTCATTAGAATGAATTTTATACAACTGGTAAACCATAAGAGATAATACACAAAAAAAATTGCTACACGAAAAACGTTGGTAGAATTCATTATATCAACATTTTTGTACTATTTACCATTTTCGAGATATTCTCTACTCTTTATTTGAATTTTCTAGAACTTTGTGCTTTTTGAATTATTTGAGCATCATTTCTTTGTTTCTCGTAGTCATGCAATAGGTACACTATATGATCAAAAGTATCCGAACACCCCCACAAACATGCGTTTTTCATCTTAGGTGCATTGTGCTGCCACATACTGCCCGGTACTCATTATCCGCAACCTCAGTAGTCATTAGACATCATGAAACAGCAGAATGGGACGTTCCGTGGAACTCACGGACTTCGAACGTGGTCAGGTGATTGGGTGTCACTTGTGTCAGAAGTCTGTACGCGAGATTTCCACACTCCTAAACATCCCTAGGTCCACTGTTTCTGATGTGATACTGAAGTGGAAACGTGAAGGGACATGTGCAGCACAAAAGCGTACAAGCCAACCTCGTCTGTTGATTGACAGAGACCGCCGACATTTGAAGAGGGTCGTAAAGAGTAATAGGCAGACATCTATCCAGACCATCACACAGAAATTCCAAACTGCATCAGGATCCACTCCAAGTACTATGGCAGGCGTGAGGTGAGAAACCTTGGATTCCATGGTCGAGCGGCTGCTCATAAGCCACACATCACGTAGGAAAATGCCAAACGACGCCTCGTTTGGTGTAAGGAGCGTTAACATTACACGATTGAACAGTGACAAAACGTTGTGTGGAGTAACGAATCACGGTAGACAATGTGGCGATCCGATGGCAGGGTGGGGGTATGGCGAATGCCCGGTGAACGTCATCTGCCAGCGTGTGTAGTGCCAACAGTGAAATTCGGAGGTGGTGGTGTTATGGTGTGGTCGTGGTTTTGCTGGAGGGGGCTTGCATCCCTTGTTGTTTTGCGTGGCACGATCACGGCGCGGACCTACATTGATATTTTAAGCACCTTCTTGCTTCCCACTGTTGAAAAGCAATTCGGGGATGGTGATTGCATCTTTCAATACGATCGAGCACCTGTTCATACTGCACGGGCTGTGGCGGAGTGGTTACAGGACAATAACATCCCTGTAATGGACTGCCCTGCACAGAGTTCTGACTTGAATCCTATAGAACACCTTTGGGATGTTTTGGAACGCCGACTTCGTGCCAGGCCTCACCGACCTACATCGATACCTCTCCTCAGTTCCGTACCCCGTGAAGAATGGGCTGCCATTTCCCAAGAAACCTTCCAGCACCTGATTGAAAGTATGCCTGCGAGAGTGAACGCTGTCATCAAGACTAAGGGTGTGCCAACACCATATTGACTTTCAGCATTACCGATGGAGGGCGCCACGAACTTGTACGTCATTTTCAGCCAGGTGTCCGGATACTTTTGATCACATGGTGTATCTATGTAATTTCAAACGACACGATACAGCGACTCACATTTGAAAGATTGATCATCGCCTCAGCCTCCTGTATATTTTTACCTACAACAAAATGTGAAATGAAACAATTTCTGCAAACGTTTATCTCGATTAATAAAGTAGATACAGAAATAAGCCGTTTTAGGCGTAGCTCGTGGAAAAAAACTAGTGACAGTCGTGTGAATTCAGAGAGAAACTAACGCTATTCCAGTTTAAATAGTAGAAAATAATTTGGCAGTACGCATCGAAGGCTGTTAGATTGTCGTCGCAGAAATGGAGGCCATTTCTGAAACAATTATCAAGAAATGAAATGTTTTCCTATGTTGCATAAATTGGCGCATTATTGATATAAATCTAATATATTTGTTAATGTATATAAACAATATCATTGATGTTCTTAAATAATAGCAAACATCCTGTTTCATTGAACAACCTGCATATTTGCATAGAACTATAGAATACTAAGAGAGGCGAAAATTTGAAAGCGAATCTTATAATCATGCCCCTTTTCCTCCCTATCACACGCATAATAGGTAGAGAAGGTAATGAATTCCACCCAATAATTCGATAACGAGATTTCACCGGAAAACACGTTTTGAGGTCCCTGAATAAAAAAATATTAATTAATTTTGGAGATTGAGAAGCTAGTAACAGTGATGTGTCATAATTTAAAACAAAGAGAGTTGGTTGTTTCACTACATCACTAAAATGTTCTTGCTTGAACGCGTTTCGGGAGACGGTTTGCTCCCATCGTCAGCATGTTTTCAACTGATTTTGCCGGTTATTGTCTGGGGAATGTGTGCGGCTAATGGTGTTCTCTGCTGCTGGGCTTATGAACCTCCAAAGGCTGCTGGGTGGTGGCAGTTCGAAATTCATTAGGTGATTCCTATGTTTGACGATATGTATTTTTACCCAGATGTCCAATTCATTTTTCTAAAAAAAATATTTTTAGAAAAATGTCCGATGTATGTGTGTGTGAATAGCATAACTCAAAAATTGGTACTATGAATTGGTAATATGATGTGTTACATTCGCATAACTTTCTATCAACAATCATTTATTTTATATAGCTTCTACAATCTATTCTTACAAAAGCTTATTTTTCTACCTACTAATCGAGATAAAGTTTGCAGAAATAGTTGCATTACACATTTCGTTGTAGCTACAAGAGAGATACAGGAAAAGAATGGATAGTCAGATGTTTAAAATGCTGATGCCACAAAAAATATTTCAAATTAACTGTGTTTTTAAGAGATCTACGCTTTTGTATAGTATGTTTTTATCTATCTCTTAGGGTTTACCAATTATACAAACATACAATTGCTTCCGAATAAAGAGGCCGTCTCAGACTATTCCCAGAAAATTCTAGGTTAACATTTTATTTATCATGTAAATATCTTAAGTACGTGGTATTTTAATCAAACTCTTTAGAGCTATTTTTGAGAAAATCGAAAATTTCGAAAAGTCTTTTATGTAAAGTAGAGGTGGCGAAAACGTGACTCGCGAGTCATTTTGACTCGTAGGCGCCGTTCCCTCTCTGTAACCTTACCTTTGTTTTTCACATGCTGCTGAGTGATGCAGTGCGTGTTGCATACTTGGTGACTCGCGGAAGGAAGTCGTTTTCGCCAACCTTGATGTAAAGGATATTTCTGCATTGGGGGATTTTGCTGAAAATCTTCGTGTCTCATTCTTAGAAGATTCTGAACTTAATGGAGGACTACTACCGCGTCGTTCTACTACTCGTTTTCATTCTGGAAGCACTTATGTAACAGTCATCCTCACCGTGGTGACGTCATCAGGCTGGAACGCGGCACGCTACTACCTGCATTAGTTAGCCTTGCGTTGCATTTAATTCCTGTTGTGATGTAGGACAGCTTTTCCTTCCTAGTGTCGTGTGAAGTGTAAGGTCAAGAATACCTGCATGCAGTGCTTATGGTCGTGCAAATAATTCCGGCGTAAACAGAAATATTGGCTATAGTTCATTTCCTGATAGAGATAAGAATCCACATGTGTGCTATGAAACGCAAAAAACTTTGTGCCCACCAAAAATGCTAGAGAACGTGGAATTCATTTTAAAGGAAATGATTTTAATGAGTCACTTTCGCCTCCAGAGTTCACTCATAAATGTGCCCATCCACAATATGAGTTATAATTCGCATTAATGTCCCTCATGTGTTACATTCTCATTTAATGACAGGCGCACATGGGTGACAAATACTGAATACCGCAAGGAGAACATTTACACGCACAAACACATACCAATTTTCATTTTTATCTTCACTGGATTCCCTCATTCAGTCGGTTTATAATCTTCATAATTTACAGCTGAATATTTCCCTTCCTTTGGTTCAGATTAGTGCCGTTTATAGCAATAAAATTTCAGTCACCAAATCGCACTGTATTTCAGCACCAATCTTCAACTGAAGCTACAGGGAGAGCCAAAAGACTATAAACCGGCTGCACGGTGTTTCTCCCGTCCGCGTCCTTGGCGCTCGTTGCCGTCTACCGCTATCATAGAAAGGCGCGGATGAAACCATACAACAGTTTTAAAACTACTTTTAAAGGCTTTACTTAACTTAATGAAAGTGTGTTTGAGGACGGCATTATTAGTAGAGATTTGTGGCCCCCCTCGGTCCCCCGACCTAACCCCCTGCGATTTCTATCTCTTAGGTAACTTAAAGCAAAGTGTACAAGACGAACCCACACACCCTGGAAGAATTAAAACAAAATATCCGCCAGGAAATTGCCAGCATTTCTCAACGTGAACTACGGCGAGTGATGGATAGTTTCCTAAAGCGGTGCTAAAAATGTATGCCCAACGACGGTGGCCAGTTTCAGCGTCGCCTTTCATAAAGTTGGTAAATAAAGCCTTTAAAAGTAGTTTTAAAAATGTTGTATGGTTTCATCCGCGCCTTTCTATGATAGCGGCAGACGGCAACGAGCACCGAGGACGCGGACAGAAAAAATACCGCGCGGCCGGTTCGTGGTTTTTTGGCTCTCCCTGTAGTATAGTTTCACTTTCTTGCTGAGAATTTCCACTGGGTTATCGAATAGCTGTAGCACTTGCTTTCACTTAACAAAATAGTTCTCCCAGAAATTTCGAAGGCGCCGCCTTTCAATCTCGGGTTATCTTCGTTTTTATCACCTCATTAAAATCACTTTATCTGAAATAAATTTCACATTATTATGGAATGAAGTGCCTTTTTGGTGGGCACAAAGTTTTTGCGCTTCATAACACACATGTCAATTCTTATCTATATCTATCAGGGAATGAGCAATAGCCAGTATTTCTGTTTACGCCGGAATTATTTGCACGACTATAACCACTGAACGCAGGCATTCTTGACCTTACACCTCGCACGACACTAGGAAGGAAAACTGTTCTACATTACAACAGCAATTAAATGCAACGCAAGGCTAACTAAGGCTTCATTCACAATGAAATTTAAGCGCTAACGTAATGCGTGAGGGAATACCATTCACAATGCAGCCGCAGGCGTAACGCAAGAAGTTTGCACAGGCTTCTAGATCCTTAAACCAATTGCGGAAATGTTCCGAGTGCACCGTAAGTTTCAAATTGAATAATATAACCAACAATACCAAATAAGAAAGTTCACTCAATGTTTTATAAATAAGTAGGTCACAAAAAAAACATACATGCATACGTGAAACAGCCGCCCATAGTGTTAGTGATATCACGACTGTTTGCTCAAAACATTGAAAGTAGTTGTGCATGTACTATGGAAACAGGGCCATTATTCCGTATGTGGGTAGTAAGCATTTTCGCTATCAATATGTAACACACGCATCTGCATCATGATAGCGTTACTGTAGTTGACATTCTGCTGCCAAAACTGTAACATCATGGGCCCTAAGCCGCAAGCGCCGCAGCTACGGAGCGACGACGGGGCGTAGCCGTAGGATCTGCGCATCTAAACTCGAATGATCCAATTTAGCTACATTTTCCTTACTTCGCGACATTCCGTTAGCCATTTATTTATTTATTTTTTTCATCACGTTCGCAATATCTTCTGACAAGATTTCCGCAAAAGCTAAGCGGTCGCCAAGAAGGGCCCAATGTTTTCGATAAAGCAACAACTCCTACACAATTTAAGAACCCAGGATACTACACAATCAACTCTGCGTATTAAAAAACCCCGATTCCGCAAGTTTTTTAAAACTTCATACCTCCTTTCCGCGTACGGAATAATGTCCGGAAACTGCAGCAAGTTATACGTGTGATGATACAGCTGCAAGTTATATTAATGCAATGTTCATTATCTCTTTGCGCCTGAGCCGAGAAATCTAGGCACAGATGCCGGGTTCATCCACTAAATGAAAGAGGGTTCAGTAAGGACACTACCATAACCTCATGAAAGAAATGAGAGATGGTGACCCACAATTTGTGTGGCACGGCCTAATGGAAGAGTGCACGCATGTACATTAGACGGCTAAAGTCTCGCATCGCGGAGAATTGCAGAATTCTTCCTCTATGCACGCAACGCAAGCATAAAGTTTGGAGTTTGCAAACTCTTGCGTTGGTAGCGCGTTGCGTGACTCTATGTGAATGCTTCCATTAAATAACATGAATGCAAAGTCTTGCGCTTAGGCTACGTCTGTGCTTACATTTCATTGTGAATGGGCCCTAATGCAGGTAGTAGCGTGCCGCGCTTCCAGCCTACGTCACTGCAAGGTGATTAACATAAAAGTGCTTCCAAAATGAAAACGAGAAGTCGTAGAACAACGTTTACAACAATGTGCTCAGATTTATTTATATTTTATTGTTAGAAGTCCTTAAAAATTAGTTCAGTCCTTTAAGTACCAAGTTTGCTATTTATCCAACGTTTCATTTTTGAGTTATGCTACTCACACACACACACACACACACACACACACACACACACACACACACACATTCACATGGACCTTTTGCTAAACATGCTTTTTGGATTCAGGAGACCTCAAAACATATTTCGTGTGAAACCACGGTATCGAATTTTTGTGTGGAGTACAATATTACTTCTATCTACTAGGTACGTGTAGAGAAAGTAGTAGAATATGTGGGTCAGTATGTGTGTAAGGTACACTATGTAGACACATGAGTTATACATGTAATTATTTAAGAATAATTGTCATGTTTGAATTAATAAACCAAAAGAGTAGTCTTGTGACGATCAATTCACCCTAACAAAAATAGTACAATGTTGTAACGACCCTTCGTGGGATTCGATACACAACAGGAAAGTTTCATAAGATTTTGTGCCACAATTGGAACGAAGTGTGCAACGGGGCAGCACGTTGCTGAAGTTGCATAGCGGAGGGTATTTATCAGCCACGGTTTTTAGATCAAGCTCTCAATCTTGTCGCCTGCACGCTGCTGCGAAGACACCTCGCGTCTACGTTATAATTGAGTCTCCAACCCCGACCTAACACGGTATATTTTTATGAAGTGAACCAGGTCCTGCTAGCCCGAGGTCGCGGGTTCAAACCCGGCGGAGGGCGATGGATTTTTTCGGGCGTAAAAATCCTTAGCATGGCTTCCTTCGGAAGGGAAGTAAAGCCGGCACGTAAAATAACCTCAAGCCTGATAAAGGGGCCTCTGAGCGACATTTCTGGTCTTTCACGCCCGATATGCTTAGAATTAGACGCTAAGAACCATAGTCGAACCATAGCTTTTTATAGAACCTAGTGTAGTAGTCAGTAGTCATTTGACACTTTCCAGCTTCCCAATGGCATCCCTATCCCTCCGGTACCGCACCTACCCCTAAGCCTATGGTCCTCTGTTGTTAGCAACCTCCGGGGTTTACCATCCCGAGGCTCGCTGCAATATCTAAGTTAGAAAACCAGTCTAAAGTTAAAAGCTGGCGGATATTTCAGCATCACCCAACGAACGTGTATGTTTTAAACACACGTCTATCTACTTTGCAACATGAAGTTTGATATGAGACAGTTTTAGGCCAAGTGAAATCTCGATTTGTTCTCTCGGTCTGAAGAACTCACCTTTTGGACTGGCTGTCAGGAGCAGGTTATCATTTTAAAGTATGTTTGTTTTTTGTTTTTTTCATTCTAAATGTAAATTGAACTTTGCATCTGTCACAGAGGTTATTTAGACAAGTTATTAGTATGATATGATTAAGTGGTCTCTCCGGAAAGGCTTAGGGGGTGCATAATTCTAAAGAAACGTGGTTTAGTTTTGAATATCCATACCATGAGGCAGTGTTTTTAACATTTAAATGGTTTCAGTCTAATTATATAATATATCAATTCAATAACAGCCCGCCTTAAACCAATATTTGTATGTAACAATATATAAAAAGTGTATATTACAGTCATTGTATATGTTTATATTATTGTATCCATGTGTAATAATGTTATGTGAATATATTACGTAATTTAATAATGCAGGAGCTGTGAAAATAATAAGTTAAAAGTTGCTAACAATGAAGTAACCTTGAGGCAATAATGAGTTTGAGAGTTTAACAATACTACTTGTGATTCTTGGAAGCAATAATGTAATTTTAGTGACAGTTTATAAAACAGCCAATCAACAACCAGAAAAAGCTTTAGTAAAATGAAGGTATTCTATTGGAGTAGGATTAGCCAATCAGAAACTGAAAAGGAGAAACATTTACAAATTCAGAAGTCAGTTGCCTGTAAACAGTGTTCCTAACCGGACGCGAGACACACGGTCGCAATATGACCCGTTTTTAAAGCGACGTAAAATAGAGTAGTAGTAGTAGTAGTGGTAGTAGTAATAATAATAATAATAATAATAATAATAATAATAATAACAAGTTTTAACCACCTCTCCGCTCCATTGTGTTGCAAAAAAATACTTGGTCTTTCAAGGGTTAACGTTTAAATATATTGTTACCTGACAATATGGAATAATTACTTAGGCATATAACACATAGATTCAAGCCATCCTAGAGGTTAACTACAGTTCCCTCTACATGAAAACACGTTGTGACGCCATTATATTTAAGAGTATCACTAATCTGTTTGGTAATTAAATGAACAAGTTATGAAATGGTATGCATTTAAATTTGTGATAAAGGAAAAAACCTTACTAAAAATTCCAACATTAGGGATATTTGGAATTCTGTATTATTAGGTAGTTTCATTATTTAGTTGCAAGGATCCTGGTTGAAAAGGATGAGTTTCTGAAGAGAGATGTCTGGGAACTTGCAGTATTCTGAAGTAAGTTATAAATGCGATGTGATCTTTAGTTTTAATGTCATTGGTTACCTCTTTCCAGCCGGAGAGAAAGAGAGGATATCAGACCTTTTTGTTTGAAGAGGCATTTCAACGAGTAATTGATTTTCTCTCTCCAACCATCATTTCCACTTAAGGAATCAGAAGACAGGCACATTTGAGACGAAGCATCACAAAGTTAGTTAAACTTTACCACCAGAAATAGGAAGGTAGGTAACTAATTACTTATTACAATTTAATCTGATGAATGCTGATTAATAATTTATGAAAAGAAGTAAAAATCAATTCTGTTTATGAGTGAACCAGGAGAGTCTCAGTAAATAATAACAAAACATACATGCAAGCGATCCGTACAAATAAATAACACAGTCTTTTTACTTTCTATGCTACGTACAGTAAGTAGGGGAAGTATTGCATTCCACCCAAAAATTCGATACCGAGATTTCACCGAAAATACACGTTTTGAGATCCCCTGAATAGAAAAAAAGCATTTTTGGAAACACGTCCGTGTGTGTGTGTGTGTGTGTGTGTGTGTGTGTGTGTGTGTGTGTGTGTGTGTGTGTGTGTGTGTGTGTGAGAACAGCATAACTCAGAAACGAACAGTCGGATAAACACCAAACTTGATATTTGGGTTCAGTATCTTCCAGAGATGCGACACGAAGGTTTTCAAGAAAATCCCCCCACCCCAGATTACCCTTTACATGAAAGATTTTTCGAAAATTTTAATTTTCTCAAAAATGGCTCTAACGATTTTGATTAAAATATCATATGTTTAAGATATTTTCATGACAAATAAAATGTATATCTCGAATTTTCTGGGAATGTCTCCAGAGATAGACAAAATTTTACTACACAAAAAATGTAGATCGCTTTAAAATATACAATTTATGCCATACATTTTTTTTGTTGAGTGAACCATTTTCGAGATATTGCTTGTTATTCACTTAAATTTTCCAATACTTTTTCTCAAATTCGTTATTCAATTTTTTTTGTCCTGGTAATGCAAAGAGAATGGAATACTCCACATAGCAACCAGCTCTTAAAATATTTGACTATCACTTAAAGCCTACCATATTCCCCTTGCATCTACAAGAAAATTAGCAATAAGATTAACATCTCGATTAACATGAAGCATATGGAGAATAAGCGTTTGTAAAAATAGTTTGTACAAGAGTAGAGAAAGTCATGTGAGTTTAACACATCAGATTTTTTATGTTTATTTATGGACGCCCTTTAACTGCTGTGGGCCTTAGCGTCCCATTCTATATTGAGCATGAAAGACAGGTAATTTTGCTCAGAGGCCTCTTTATTAGGCTTGAGGTTCTTTTACGTGCCGTTAATTTACGACACGGGACCACCGGCTTTACTTCCCTTCCGAAGGAAGCCATGCTAAGGATTTCTACGCCCGAAAAAATCCATCGCCCTCCGCCGGGTTTGACCCCGCGACCTCGGGAACTAGGGGTTAACATGGTAACCACTACACCACGGAGGACGACGAACACAGTTTTAATAAACTGGGAAAAGGACCATAACTGTAAATTCACTCATTGTAATATAATATTGAAGCGGCACACAATTTATAATCCGTACATATAGTAAAACTGTAACTGAAACTTTCTGATAAGTTCATTTTTGGCTGAATGATATTAATGTATATGACGGGTTACCTAGAACCAAGCACTTGCATTTTTAAAATTGCGTATGTGTGTGGGGGACTTTGTTTTTTACCTTTTCATACAAGAATGGTGAAACCAATATTATTAATGAAACTTGATGTGTAATATAACTTAGAAAATAGTCTATGTGGCATTTTGATCATTTGTCCCAAAGGGGTAAAATTGAAGCAAATCAATATATCTGACTATTATTCAGTTTCTTGTGAGAAAGGTGATTTGTTCGTTATTTGCACCACGCTTTGGGCGTCAATTTGAAGGTGTATTGTGTTGTTATTTGCCTCACGTATTGAAAAGCCGATTTGAGATGTAGTTGTATTGTAGTTCAACTTTGGGGAGCCGAACTTGTAGCAGTTGCAACCGCACGTATAGTAAACAGTTTCCGGTAGCCTTCGCCCCAAATGTACTTTCAGGTGGCCTTTGCCCCAAGTTTAAAAATATATTAACTTTGTAATTTGACTGTTTCTTTAAATATTATATATTTATGTTTGCCTCGGCTGCGTCAGTATTTATTTTAGAGAAATGGATATCTTGGCAGGGCGTGATGCGACAAGAATGTAGGCTTACACAGACTTTAAGCTTTAATTCACTCCTTTTTATTAATCCTCGACACAAATTAAATAACACTTCACTGATATAGAGAGCTGTGAGATTCTTTAATTAATTACTTGTTCCTTTTAACACGTAAACTTATTTTTCGTCTCACGCGAAAACGTATTTAATTTCTCGAGGACACATCTCGCGTCTGGTTATGATCACTGTCTAAAAGCAACACATCTGGTTATGAGCACAGTTTGGAGGCAACTGACTTGATTTCAACCGTCTAAACTTGTAAAGTTCTGCATTTCAAGTCTCGATTGGCTAATCCTACTCCAATAGAATACCTTCATTTAACTAAAGTTTTTCTGGTTGTTGATTGGCTATTTTATGAACTGTCACAAAATTTACATTATTGTTGCTTCAATAATGACTAGTAGCATTTAAACCTTTAAATTCATTATTGCCTCAAGGTTACCTCATTGTTAGCAACTTTTAACTTATTATTCTCACAGCTCCTACATTATTAAATTACGTAATATAGTCACATAACATTATTACACATGGATACAACAATATAAGCATATGCAACGACTGTTACATACATTTTACAAATTATTACATACACATATTGCTTCAAGGAGGGCTGTTATTGAATTTACATATTATATAATTTGACTAAAATATTTAAGTGTTAAAAATAATGCCTCACTTGGAAATACAAAAGTATATATGCACAATGGTTCTGACAAATTCTGTTAGTTACAAAACTTTGTCACATTAATATCTAAAATATATGTCTAATAAAAGTCATTAGAGTCAATTTTGAGAGAATTGCAAATAACAAAAGGTTATCCACGTAAAAGTTATTGGAATTGTTTTAACCTTGCCTGGCATGCCTAAAGGGTCTGTTGTCTCAAGTGCGAAATTTCGCAATTATCAGATTTTTCATTTTTGAGTTATGGCGTTCAAACACGCACCTGGATCTTTTTTCAAAAACTTTTTCTTGGGGAGGGTTTCAGTAGACCTCAAGGGATGTATTCCCGGTGAAATATCGATATCGAATGTTGGGGTGGAAAGCAGTACTTTACCTCGGTGGTAGAAAAGTAAACATGCAGCGAATGACGACCAAATAAAACAAAGGAGAGAAGACCTATCTGAAGCGTTCAGCTTCTTGTTTGCGAAGATGCCAGGTGGGAAGCTTGATAATACCGGTTTTGAGGATATAGGCGGTTGTTTCTGGTATGGGCCAGCAACCTTCCACACACCTTGTGCCACGTGCTGCGATATGAGAACGCCATACACGCATTAACAAAAGCGAAGTGATGCATACAACAGGAATGATAATAAACCATAAAACAAATGTTGGATAAATGACATGCTAACTAACATGGGCCACCCTGAAAATAGCGTTTTCTAAATATTTGTTTTTATAACTGTGTACGTTGGTTTTGCACTAAAGAAAGAATGAACCGATCTATGCAACATACCTTAAGTCCCATTCAGGTTTAATCTTATAAGCTAGATTTTAACAAGTTGAGGCACTATTTTATATCACAACACTGTGAGTGCCAGAGTGATTGTAGTGTAAATTAATATTATTGTATGTACAGGATTTTAGATGTTTGTTAGCCATAAGTATTGTTAGGAAATAAGTTTACACGGCCTCACTGAAACTGACAATAGGAGTGGGTAACAATGAAGCGATGGGGTGAGTTGTTTATCAATTAGAAGAGACAAACAAATGACGTCAGGGTAGCGTGCCTTTCTTTAGAAATGGGGGGAATATCTTCCTTAGAGCATATGTGTTAGTAATTATGATTGGCTAACAAAACAGACGCTAATGTTGGCGCGATTTAGTAACCAATAGCAGCTCTATTATAATGTTTAGGCATATCGGGGTGAGGGAGTATAAATTCTAGAGCCAAAAGCAAGCATCGCGCAGTTCTACAGAATCATTCACGAGGTACACATCACGCAGTTCTACAGAATCTCTCGCGTCGTAAAGTTAGTTACAAAATGTGAAGTAGGTACGCGACAATTATTAGGACAGTAATTACATTCGGAAATATAACAGTTTCAGTCAGGCGTGTATAAAGATTACAGATGTGAACTATTAATTAAGTGTGACGGAAATAAAAGTGTAAATACAAATTCTTTTATCAGTGTTATCTTTTAGTAACAACTCCTTTCCGTTTACACGCCCTGCTCAGAGATATTTGCTCGACTGAGTAATAATAGCTAGCCGGAGGACAAAGAACTCAAAATTCAAAATAGTAAAACAATAACAGGCGCCAAGTAAACAAGGATAACACAAACAGATTACCGCGACAGAGTACTGGTATTTATGATTTACGCTATTATTCAATGCATACATAAAACATAAGGGGAGCTTACACTGGTAAACAGATTTATCTTCTCAGATAGCCAGACTGCACTTATGGCTCTAAGTAGTCATAAGGTAACTTCAGGATTGGTTTTAAACTGACTAAACATGCTCAGAAGCCTGGCAGAACAGAATGAACTTCAACTCATATGGGTGCCAGGTCATAGTGGCACAGAAGGAAATGAAAAAGCTGATGAACTTGCAAGACAAGGAGCAGCTTCATACTTTATCGAGTCAGGGCCAGCTCTAGGAACATCTCGATGTTTAGTAGGAGAGGCTATTAAGAACTGGTCCAAAGTAGAACATAATAAAACTTGGCTTAAAACTTCAGGAAACAAACATTGCACTCTATTTATTAGGAAACCATGTAAGAAAAGAGCTGAAATCTTGCTTAAATGTAATAGACTTCAGCTGAGAACAATTACTGCATTTATCACAGGACATGCTCCTGTGAAAAAGCATCTTAACACAATGGGGGTGTTTCAGGGTAACTTAGATTCCAAAAGTTCTGTGTTACACTCACATGACTTTCTCTACTCTTGTACAAACTATTTTTACAAACGCTTATTCTCCATATGCTGCATGTTAATCGGGATGTTAATCTTATTGCTAATTTTCTTGTAGATGCAAGGGGAATATGGTAGGCTTTAAGCGATAGTCAAATATTTTAAGAGCTGGTTGCTATGTGGAGTATTCCATTCTCTTTACATTACCAGGACAAAAAAATGAATAACGAATTTCCATTTGAGAAAAAGTATAAGTATTGGAAAATTTAAGGGAATTACAAGCAATATCTCGAAAATAGTTCACTCAACAACAAAAATGTGTATGACATAAATTGTGTATTTTAACGCGATCTACATTTTTTGTGTAGTAAAAGTTTGTCTATCTCTTACGGTTTACCAGTTATGCAAAAGTCTTTCACAATGAAGAATACTTTTGGAGACATTTCCAGAAAATTCGAGATATACATTTTATTTTTCATGAAAGTATCTTAAATATATTATATTTTAATCAAAATCTTTAGAGCCATTTTTGAGAAAATTAAAATTTTCGAAAAAATATTCCATGTAAAGGGTAATCTGGGGTGGGGGGATTTTCTTGTCGCATCTCTGGAAGATACTGAACCTAAATACCAAGTTGGTGTTTATCCGTATGTTCGATTCTGAGTTATGCTGTTCACACACACACACACACACACACACACACACACACACACACACGGACATGTTTCCAAAAATCCTTTTTTTGGATTCAGGGGGTGTCAAAACGTATATTTCCGGTGAAATATCGGTATCGAATTTTTGAGTGGAATACAATACTTCCCCTACTTACTATACGTAGTAGAGAAAGTAAAAAGAAACTGAAACAGTCCAGCACATTATATGCTCAGATATATTGTTTTTGGGGAAATGATTTTAGAACCAGAAGAATTTGAAACCATGTCTGTTATGAGACTGTATTCCTTGGTAAAGGGTGCAGACATAATGAATTTGCTTTATAACGATACAGGTAGCACAATAAACCCAAGGCTGGAGTAGCAATAACAGAAACCTGTATCGTATAAGACAAGACGTATTTATGAAGGTCCAATAGGAGTAATGCCATTTTCTCGTAACTGTTGGAGTATACAAACCAGTTGTTTCCTAGTTATCATGGGAAACAGTGTAGTTCTGGAAACCTAAGATATCTTACATCTCACGCTGCTGGCCCCGATTTCAAACCTTGGTTAAACAAGCTATCTGGCTGGTTTGTTTTACTTTCTCTACTACGTATAGTAAGTAGGGGAAGTATTGCATTTCACCAAAAAATTCGATACCCAGATTTCACCGTAAATGCATGTTTTGGGGCCCCCTGAACCCAAAATAAGCATTTTTAGAAAAAGGTCCGCGTGTGTGTCTGTAAACTTAACTCAAAAACGAAAAGTCGGATAAATATCAAACTAGGAGAACATTTTCAAGAAAATCTCCCCACTCCAGACTACCCTTTACATGGAACATTTTTCGAAAATTTTGATTTTCTCAAAAATGGCTCTAACGATTTTGATTAAAATATTATGTTTAAGATACTTTCATGGCAAATGAAATGCATATCTTGAATTTTCTGGAAATGTCTCCAAAAGTCGTCTTCATTCTGAATTAATTTTGCATAACTGGTAAACCGTAAGAGATAGACATTTTACTACACAAAAATGTAGATGTTAAAACACACAATTTATGTCATATACAATTTTTTTTTTTTTTTGTCGAGTGAACTATTTTCGAGATATTCCTTGTTATTCGTTTGAATTTTCCAAAATTATTGGAAAAAAATAAATTATACTCTTTCTCAAATGGGAATTCGTTATTTTTTTTAATGTCTGGACATTCAAAGAGAATGAATGGTATGCTTCACATAGCAATCAGGTCTTAAAACATTTGACTATCACTTAAAGCCTACTGTATTTCCATATTCTCCTTGCACCTACAAGAAAATTAGCAATATTTAAAAGGTGGATCGTTATATGCTGGCTTTGAAATCCTATACTCCTTGCACGACATCACGAGGAATAATGCATGGCAACCAAGCTCTTCAAAAAATATAAGTATCCAAACATTCAAACCAAAAGCAACGAAGATCTTGGAAATGGTAGGTGTGTCATAACAAATGTATTTCACATAAATTGTTTGTTTAAACGAAATAATTTATTATCGAGTACGGTTTTTGTCTCTCTCTTACGAAGTAGGCAGAACAAAATACTTTAGAACAATTTGTAGAGGAGTGGGTGGAGAAAGTAATGTGAATGTAACACATATTGCTTTCTGTAAGACATGCATAGTAGGTAGAGAAGATATTGCATTCCACCCAAAAATTGGATACCGAGATTTTGCCGGAAATGCGTGTTTTCAGGACCATTGAATCCAAAAAAGGTAACTTTTGAAAAGGTCCGTGTGTGTGAGATAGAGAGAGAACAGAACAGAACAGAATAACTCCAAAAGGAAATACTCTAGACTATCTCGGGCTTCCACCAGGTGTAGAGTTGGTTTGAAACCGATGTTTCGGGAACGTACATCGTTCCCATCTTCAGGGTAGCTGAATGATGCAAAAACGAAACATCGGTTTGTAACCAACTAGAGTATTCACAACGTCGGAAAGCTTCAGCTCATATTTCAAAAAGGAAATGTTAGATAAATACCAAATGTTACCAAACATAAATTTAAGTTTAGCATCTTCCAAAAATACGACACAAAGATTTTCAAGAAAATCCCCCCACCCCAAACTATCCTTTACATGGAAAATTTCGAAAATGTTGATTTTCTTAAAAATAGCCTTAAAGATTGTGTTTAAAATACCATATATTTAAGATATTTTAATGAGAAATGAAATGTATATCTTGAATTTTCTGGGAAAAATTACGAATGACTTGCATAATTGATAAATCGTAAGAGATAGCTAAAATCTTACTACATAAAATATTGCAGATCTCGTTAAAGCACACAATTTATGTCAAATAACTTTTTATAGCATAAACCATTTCCGAGATATTCTTTGTTATTGGCTTGGATTTTCAAATACGCATACTTTATTCATGGTCACGCAAGGAGCAAGGAATTTCAAGGCCATCATCAGCGATCCGCCTTTTGAAAACCTGACTATCGCTTCTTCCTATATCTATAACGAACTGTGTAATGCAAGTTTATCTGGATTTACAAGTAGATAGGAGAATAAGCTTTATAAGAATAGTTTGTACAAGAGTGATATGAATGCAACACATCGGATCTGTTACACCCTGTTTTCCTGAGTTATGTGTAAGTGAGCTCTCATGCAGACAGGGCAATTGCCCCACATCCACTGAATGGACCAGGGTTGTGGGAGGGGAGAGACTTCTTCGATCCGTTAGCCGCTGAAATGAACCACCAGATGCTTCACGTTTATTACCACTCTGTGTGTGCTTGGGGCTGATGTAATTCAGATACCGTTCATATTGGCACATGTCCCTCTCTATCCCCGGGGAGGATTCTTTATGCTTTCCAAGTTTCATGTTTTACAGAAAATCAAATTCAACTGCTGGGAATGCTTGCTTTCACTACCAGTACAATATCCGATTAAAATTGGATATAAAGAACACAGGAATTTGAGGCAGTATTTTAATACCTGAATAATTTCAATTGTATTTTATAATAAGTAAATTCAATAACAGCCCGCCTTGAAACAATATTTATGTAATAATTATTTAAATTGTATGTAACAGTCATTTCAAATGCTTATTTTTATTGTAAACATATTTTATTAATGTTATGTGAATACATTACATACTCTAATAATGCAAGAGCTGTGAGAATAATAACTTTTAGGTTGCTAACAATGAGTAATAATGAGGTAATTGTGGCAATAATGTGTTTAGAGTTTGAAATGTACTGGTCATGATTAGAGCGACGATGACTAAATTCTGTCAGTTTTAAATTAGCCAATCAACAGCAAAGAAAAGTTTTAAGTTAAATGCAGAAATTCTATTGGACTAGAATTAGCCAATCAGAGACTTGCAATACCGAAGCTTACGGATTTTGACCGTTGAGGTTACTCAGTTGCTGGCGAGACTTGATAGATTACAGATGGAAAAATCTGATGTGTTACACTCACGACTTTCTCTACTCTTGTACAATCTATTTTTACAAACGCTTATTCTCCATATGCTTCATGTTAATCGAGATATCGAGATGTCAATCTTATTGGTAATTTTCTTGTAGATGCAAGGGGAATATGGTGGCTTTTAAGCGATAGTCAAATATTTTATCGCTGGTTGCTATGTGGCGCATTCCATTCTCTTTGCATGTCCAGGACATAAAAAAATTTGATGTGTTACACTCACATGACTTTCTCTACTCTTGTACAATCTAATTTTACAAACGCCTATTCTCCATATGCTTCATGTTAATCGAGATATCGAGATGTCAATCTTATTGGTAATTTTCTTGTAGATGCAAGGGAAATATCGTAGCTTTTAAGCGATAGTCAAATATTTTAACGCTGGTTGCTATGTGGCGCATTCCATTCTCTTTGCATGTCCAGGACAAAAAAAAAATGAATAACGAATTTGAGAAAAAGTATAAGTATTGTAAAATTTAAGGAAATAACAAGCAATATCTCGAAAACGGTTCACTCAACAAAAGAAATGTATATGACATAAGTTGTGTATTTTAACGCGATCTACATTTTTTGTGTAGTAAAATTTTGTCTATCTCTTATGGTTTACCAGTTATGCAAAAGTCGTTCATAATGAAGAATACTTTTGGAGACATTCCCAGAAAATTCGGGATATACATTTCATTTCTCATGACATTATCTTAAACATATGATATTTTCATCAAAATCGTTAGAGCCATTTTTGAGAAAATTAAAATTTTCGAAAAATCTTCCATGTAAAGGGTAGTCTGGGGTGGGGGGATTTTCTTGAAAACCTTCGTGTCGCATCTCTGGAAGATACTGAACGTAAATACCAAGTTTGGTGCTTATCCGACTGTTCGTTTTTGAGTTATGCTGTTCACAGACACACACACACACACACACACACACACAGACACACACACGGACATGTTTCCAAAAATGCTTTTTTTGGATTCAGGAGGTCTCAAAACATGTATTTCCGGTGAAATCTCGGTATCGAATTTTTGGGTGGAATGCAATACTTCCCCTACTTACTATACGTAGTAGAGAAAGTAAAAATCTGATGTGTTACACTCACATGACTTTCTCTACTCTTGTACAATCTAATTTTACAAACGCCTATTCTCCATATGCTTCATGTTAATCGAGATATCGAAATGTCAATCTTATTGGTAATTTTCTTGTAGATGCGAGGGGAATATGGTAGCTTTTAAGTGATAGTCAAATATTTTAACGCTGGTTGCTATGTGGCGCATTCCATTCTCTTTGCATGTCCAGGACATAAAAAAATGAATAACGAATTTGAGAAAAAGTATAAGTATTGCAAAATTTAAGGAAATAACAAGCAATATCTCGAAAACGGTTCACTCAACAAAAGAAATGTATATGACATAAGTTGTGTATTTTAACGCGATCTATATTTTTTGTGTAGTAAAATTTTGTCTATCTCTTATAGTTTACCAGTTATGCAAAAGTCGTTCAGAATGAAGAATACTTTTGGAGACATTCCCAGAAAATTCGAGATATACATTTCATTTCTCATGATATTATCTTAAATATATGATATTTTCATCAAAATCGTTAGAGCCATTTTTGAGAAAATTAAAATTTTCGAAAAATGTTCCATGTAAAGGGTAGTCTGGGGTGGGGGGATTTTCTTGAAAACCTTCGTGTCGCATCTCTGGAAGATACTGAACCTAAATACCAAGTTTGGTGTTTATCCGACTGTTCGTTTTTGAGTTATGCTGTTCACACACACACAGACACACAGACACACACACACACAGACACACACACACACAGACACACACACGGACATGTTTCCAAAAATGCTTTTTTTGGATTCAGGAGGTCTCAAAACATGTATTTCCGGTGAAATCTCGGTATCGAATTTTTGGGTGGAATGCAATACTTCCCCTACTTACTGTACGTAGTAGAGAAAGTAAAAATGAATAACGAATTTGAGAAAAAGTATAAGTATTGGAAAATTTAAGGAAATAACAAGCAATATCTCGAAAACGGTTCACTCAACAAAAAAAATGTATATGATATAAGTTGTGTATTTTAACGCGATCTACATTTTTTGTGTAGTAAAATTTTGTCTATCTCTTATGGTTTACCAGTTATGCAAAAGTCGTTCACAATGAAGAATACTTTTGGAGACATTCCCAGAAATTTCGAGATATACATTTCATTTCTCATGACATTATCTTAAACATATGATATTTTCATCAAAATCGTTAGAGACATTTTTGAGAAAATTAAAATTTTCGAAAAATGTTCCATGTAAAGGGTAGTCTGGGGTGGGGGGATTTTCTTGAAAACCTTCGTGTCGCATCTCTGAAAGATACGGAACCTAAATACCAAGTTTGGTGTTTATCCGACTGTTAGTTTTTGAGTTATACTGTTCACAGACACACACACACAGACACACACACACACACACACACACACACACACACACACACACACACAGACACACACACGGACATGTTTCCAAAAATGCTTTTTTTGGATTCAGGAGGTCTCAAAACATATATTTCCAGTGAAATCTCGGTATCGAATTTTTGGGTGGAATACAATACTTCCCCTACTTACTATACGTAGTAGAGAAAGTAAAAATATGTTCTCTACGGGTGATTAGTAAAAACAGATATACGCGCTAAGTGAATATATAAAAGTTTCTCACAGTTCTTTAAAATGTGCAGTGCTTTATAAATATGTGCAAGAATTTTAAATAAAAGGAGTTAATTTAAAAGTTTAATTCTGTGATGTCTACAATAATTGTCATACCGCGCCCTACCCAAGACAGACTGACAGACTTAAACTGACGCAGCCGAGGCAAATTCAAACAGTAATATTACGTAAGCATAAAAATTCAAACCTGCGCCCAAAGTGTGTTACAAACTACATAAAGCAACTATTATTACATATAACAGTTCAAGTTTGCGTAAATAAACGCAACAACAGTAGCAAATCATCTTCAAGTTGGCTTCCAAGCGTGTAGCTAACAACAACAGTAAAACTTCAACAGTAGAAGAAAACAACTACTACAAGTTGGCTCCCAACTGCGGGGCAGATAAAGTAATATACGTAATTTTATTACGCACCAAAATTACTTCTTCAAAATGCACATTTTGAAGTCCGCATTACTTTCTCTACTAGATACATATAGTAAATAGAGGGAATATTGTTTCCGCCCAAAAATTCGATACGAGATTTCACTAGAAATACACGTTTTGGGACTCCCTGAATAAAAACAAAGCATTTGCATTAAAACTCCGTTTCTGAGAACAGCATCATTCAAAAAGCAAACGTAGGTTAAATATACCAAACTTGGTATTTATTTCAAGAAAATCCCTTACCCCAAACTACCCCCCTTTACATGGACAATTTTTCAAAAATATCTATTTTCTAAAAAATGGCTCTAGGGATTTTAATTATCTTACCACATCTTTAAGATATTTTCATGACAAATAAAATATATATCTTGAATTTTCTGGGAATTTTCATTCAGAATGAATGTATAACTAGTAAACCGTAAGAGGAAGACAAAATCTTACTACATGCATAAAAATGTACTGTAAAATCATATAATTTATGTGTATATGTTTATTTATTTATATTGAGTCAACCATTTCCGAGATACTCCGTGTTGGTGGTTTTAGCTTTCAAATACTTATACTTTTCTCAATTGGGAAATCATTATTGGTTTTTTTTCGTGGTCATGCATAGAGCATGGAATTTCAAAGCTAATTACATAGCGTCACGCTCTTTAAAAATCTGATTATTGCTTACTTACTGTATAGCACAGTGTGATTCTCTCGCTAGAGGCCCCAAACATTTGTCTATATGTTGGCCATTTATGTGAGTTTTGTGATGAGAATTTGTATACATATACCTTGATCTATGCACTGTCACCTCCGATGCTGAAAACCCCTTACCACATCCAAACGCTTGTACACGTCGCTTCAAATTCTGGAATACTTTTATAAAAGTCTCCTCGGTAATATGGCTTCAATCTCTTGACGTATAGCATCTTTCAACTCTGCAATTGTAGGTGGTCTATTTCTATATACCTTTCCTTTCAGACATCCCCACAGGAAGAAGCCGGGTGGTGTTAGGCCAGGAGATCTTGATGGCCAAAGCGTTTTTGAGATGATTCAATCTTCAAAAAAATCTTTCAATTTCCCTCATGCTTGCACGTAATGTGAGTTGTTGCACCATCTTGTTGGAAATACCCGTGAGTTAATTCATCATCTGTTAACTGATTGTCAGTCAATGGATATTCTAATGTATTCTTCAGTGTTTACCGTATTCTCATGAAAAATAGGGCCTATAATATGCCTACGGGACACTGCGTACCACACTGCAATTTTCTGTGCATGTAGAGGTTCTGCATGTAGGGCATGAGGATTTGTTTGTGCCCATATACGCGTGTTCTGAGAGTTTATGTAGCCACTCAGATGAAACCACACTTCATCCGTGAACCAAGTAAAGTCCAAAATCCCAGGATTCTGATTAATAAAGGTTTGAAACCATATGTTGATGGCGACGCCAGTAATCGCTACTTTACTTCTTCCATTACACCCACATTCATTTTCCGGCCGCTTGCATGCTGTGTGATCAAGGTTCCATGCGTCTCTAACTTTGTTACCAATTTCTGAATACAACATTTCGAGGGCACACGTCGCGTACCAAATTCGGCCCGAAATGCCCTTTGATATGATTCGATGCTGATTCCAAGCCAACACTGGAGTATAGCGCGTATAGGAGTGTTGCCAACCTTTGGTGATGAAAAGTGGCTAAAAGTGACTGTCAAAAAGGCCAGAAATGGCTAAGTAGGGATACTTTATAAATAGTCATATATACGAAAATCAGATTTAATATTAATAAAATACATGGCAGGAATTTTCCATCCCTGTAAAATAATTTTTCTGGCTTGTCAAAGGAATTTATTTCATTCAGAAATGCTCACGAATAGTATGGTCACGCTAGACAAACAGTCAAAGAGAAATCAAACATTGGGATTGAGCACTCGCTGGTCACAAATTTCATGTGATATGCCACACATAAACAGTAATTGTCCACACAAATATGAGCTTGAAGCTTACAAATGTCTGTAGGCTGCAACCTCCCTGTCCCCACTCCTCAAACACGGACATCAAAGTGTGGAAATTTACAAAAGATTGCGAATCAGATGTTTTACCTGGTCGATCAATTTTTCATTAACGCATGTATTATATATGTATATTTCTCATTGATACTTTGGTGATTTTTATTTAAAAGTTAGACAACAAAAACTGAAAAATAGCTAGAAATGCCTGAATACTTAGAAAAATAGCTAAAATTGGCTCAATCATTATGTAAAACGCCTGGAAATGCCTTTAGTGGCTTTTTGGCAAACTAGTGACAAACAGACTCTTCAGAAAGGCTAGATTTAGCCATAAAAGGGCTAAATTGGCATCACTGTAGGTAGTGTTCGGCCTGGTATACATCTACAAGTTTACGTCTTTCCCCTCTCCTTTTCTCTCAGAACAAACGAAAATATAAACATGAATTTTAATCATCGAGTTAGTGCAACACAGTTCAGTTTTAAACTACATGGGGAATAACAGGTAGCGGGGATTCACCCTATCCATTTTTCCTTGGGATAGCTAAAGCGCAGATGAAATTTTGCTATTTAGGCTAGATTTTGGCCAGGGGATTTGTTAAATAGGCTAAATTTCAGGCTATAAGCATTTTACGATTTTATATGGCTAAACGCCACTGTGAAAATGCTAGATTTAGCCATAAAATGACTAAGTTGGCAACACTGGCGTGGAGACGTCCGTGTGACTAAGTAGAGCCAAGGTCAGTGGAACAGTCCAAGCCTATTGGGAGGGGTGTGTCACTACATTACATTGTTCAAGGTATGTGTACACAAAGTTTCATTACAAAACTCACATACATGGCCAACATATAGGCAAACGTTTGGGGCCTCTAGCGAGAGAATCACACTGTATAACGAAATGTGTATACCAGGTGGTCCAACCGCGCCGTATTTGAGTGTATAGATATCCTTTCGTGCATTAAAAGAGTTGCAGAATTCAACTTGTTTTACTCAATAAGTAAACACATGTCAGTGGGGAACTGGCGCAATGCGCCCTAAAACCTACCACCACCACTACACCAACGGTTCTCAGAAACGTCCATATAGATACCTACACGGAGACGGTTGGAACATCGTATCAGTCAACAGGGGCAACAATTAATGAGCAAAGTCAACATAACAATACGGTTAGATGACATAGCAACAATAACATTTATAATAGCAAGCGAAAAAAATAGCAATGAAACACTGCGTGCTATCATGTTTGTTGCTTTTAGCAAATAAAGACATTTTAATTATTTGCCAGTTTAAAAAGTGAATTTATTCCGTCGAAAATAAAGCCTGTGTAACTGATGTGGAAAATATTCTAAGACCTTTTCCGTCTATTTTTGTCTATCATCATGAACTGTACACTCTAGTGCAAAGGTCTGTTTTTGTCTATCATAACGGAATGCACACTCTATTGCAATCCTGTGAAGTGCATCTCAATGAGCGCGATCCGCTCATCTCTTTGCTAATAAGCAAGATAAGCACCACGAAGCTCGGTTGGACCCGTAGCTCAGTCGGTAAAGTACCTGCCTGCTGTGCAAGGAATTCCGGGTTCGATTCTCGGTTGGGAATTTTTCTTTAGCCAAGATTATTCCCTATCCTCCCCAGAGTCTAGAAGCATAAATGAGTGTGAATGTGTGTGTGAGATCTAAAGCCCGAAGTTTACCAGAAATCCAACCACAAGAGAATACGAGTTAACACAATTACCTAAGGCAATATGTTCCAAAGGAAAGGCGGACGATAAGACCATTGTAGTTAATTGAGGATATAAATAGAACCTTAAAAAAAAGCGAAGCTCGCTGACGCAATTTTGCCAGTTACCCACTAACCTGTGTTTATTTGGAATTGCCCCGTTGAGTTCTGCAACCGAATGGATATCTACACACATGAAATACGGCGCGGTTGGGCCACCTGATATATACAACAAACCTAGAATAATAAGATTTTGTAAGAACATTTTGTAGAAGCATGAGCAGAGAAAGTCGTGTGAATACAACGCACAAAATTTTTAGAACAAGATTCACGCTCTCACTTATATGTGAATAGCATAACTCAAAACGAAAATTCGGATACCAAACTTCATTCTTAAACGGAGACTGCACGGTTGTCTGTAGTTCTTAATTTCCAGATTTAGATTAACTTTTCTCAATTTCTGGAAACGTTTTATCCATATAGGCTTTTAACGGTACAGTGAACCCATTTGTACACGTTGAACCAATTTTGATTATTCCCAATTTAGTTTTCTTTTGATGTGTTCCAATTTAGGGCTCCATTTTCCCAAAAAACTATTCACTCCAGATAGGTAGAACTTAACGCGCTGGTTGAACATATGGCTATATATTAAACGTAATGTAAGTGAATTGTAGAAGCCCTTTTGGAAAATGCAGGTGCCTGCATTTTCGTAATCTGAGTAAATTTTTTGTCACTTTGAGTAATATCTTCTTCTTTTTTTAATATTTAGCATAAAAGTAAAATTTGTATATATTTGTTCACTGTAAAGTTATATGCTTATATTAAATGGGTACAGGTTTTCGATATTAAAGATAGTTTTTTTTAGAAAAGTTAACCTAATGATTAGAAAATTAACATTGTAGACACAGTCCTTGCAGTTTCCACAAATCAGGATGCAAAGCGAAGATTTTCAGAAAATTCTACTCCAAATGACTGTTTAAACGAGAAAATTGTCTTTGCGTTTCATTTTTTCAAAAATGGCGATAGCGATTTTAATTAAATTATCGCCTACGGATACAATTCTTGAATTTTCTGTAGTCTCCATTTTTATTACACTTTATGTAACTGAGAAACGTTGAGAGGTGGACAAATAGGGGAAAGATCCCTATATTGAACCACTTACGCCTAAATAGTAAATAATAATAATAATTATAATTTCAAATCAAACTTTTCAGAAACACAAGTGTTAAAGTGACAAATCCTTGCGGTATCAATATCCTCAACACAATTTAAAATTAATACAATTATCAATTAAATAACATTTAAAAAGTGAGATGGTATAAGTAGGTTCAAATTAGGAACGTGGTCCTTAAATTGAACCACCCGTGTTTTAAAATGAACCACATACTTTTAAGTTTAAAAGTATTTTTATTAATACAAAATATACATATTTTATTGTACATTCAAAACAAATATCAGCAACAAAAGTACAGTCCAAAATTGTGATAAGAATAGCAATTTCCCTGAACATTTTGAATTTTTATATAATGACAATCACTTGGTTTTTGGAATAGGTATTATTTGCAAATATAGAGTTTTTACTAATTTTTACTCTCATACAAAAGAGTCCAATTATACACAGTCTTTACAATAAAACATTTTCTTCTTAGAACTAACTTTTGCACACTTTTGGTGAAGCCATATCCTACAACTCATACACTGGATCATGTCCATCATTTCAGACAATTCACATTCACGTATTCATGTCAGCCACTGTTTTAACATGATTTTTTTAACTTAACATATTATATCGCTATTTATTCACAAAATATACTATTCACCGTTGAACAACCCTAGAACTTCAATAGGTTTCCTAAATTGGACCAGTTCAATATAGGGTTCAAACAGTGGTTCAATTTACGAGCCATGTCATTTTGGAAGCTTTTAGCATCTATGACAAGGAGAGACGCTGCTTGAAAAAGCGTGCATGAGTATTGTTGCTAAATAAACACTTCATAACATGCAATATATATAGCTCATCTCAAACTTACCTAATTGGTCGTATAAGCTTAGCTAGATGAGTCAAATATTACTTCTGAAGCACCAAAATCACACAACACTTCATAGAACTGAAACCACAGCTCAGAATGCAAAGTCAACAACTCCAAGCATTCATAGCTGTACACGCTACGCTTCTGCTAGGATTATGGTGACATCTGTCGAACAGTTTGGAAAATATCGGGGCGGTTCAAATTAGGGACCTTTCCCCTACTTAGGTATAGTGGAGGCTTGAATAAAAACAGCCTAAGCATTAATGAAAATCATAAGAAAGCGTTAGCTAGGCTATGTCCTCGGAATTCGAACCGAAAGCCTCCTGAATGCGAACAGCATTACAAATGCCTGTCATATGAGGGGACACCATCCAGCTATGGAAGGGAGAAATAAGTTTAGTGGAACCTCTTGATTCTGCAGCAATCAGTTATGTACACTGATTTAGAGCAATAATTAACACATATGATAACAAATGAAACTTAACAACGTGTATGTGATAATCGTACAGCAATAGAACGACTGCAGTTTCATGAATTGCATCTTCTGTGTTTCAACGCTAGTGAAGTTCGCAGTAGTTTATTAATAATAATATTTAGAATAATTATCTACCTCCACCAGGAGGTTGCTGTTGCATTTATTCACTCAAGTGTGAAAGAAAGAAAAAATCTGATGTTTTACACTCACATGACTTTCTCTATTCTTGTACAAACTATTTTTACAAACGCTTATTCTCCATATGCTTCATGTTAATCGAGATATCGAGATGTTAATCTTATTGCTAATTTTCTTGTAGATGCAAGGGGAATTGGTATGCTTTTAAGCGATAGTCAAATATTTTAAGAGCTGGTTGCTATGTGGAGTATTCCATTCTCTTTGCATTACCAGGACAAAAAAAAATGAATAACGAATTTGAGAAAAAGTGTAACTATTGGAAAATTTAAGGGAATAACAAGCAATATCTAGAAAATGGTTCACTCAACAACAAAAAGATGTATTTGACATAAATTGTGTATTTTAACGCGATCTACATCTTTTGTGCAGTAAAATTTTGTCTATCTCTTATGGTTTACCAGTTATGCAAACGTCATTCACAATGAAGAATACTTTTGGAGACATTCCCAGAAAATTCGAGATATACATTTTGTTTGTCATGAAAATATCTTAAACATATGAGATTTTAATCAAAATCGTTAGAGCCATTTTTGAGAAATATAAAATTTTCGAAAAATGTTCCATGTAAAGGGTAATCTGGGGTAGGGGGATTTCCTTGAAAATCTTCGTGTCGCATCTCTGGAAGATACTGAACCTAAATACCAAGTTTGGTGTTTATCCGACTGTTCGTTTCTAAGTTATGTTGTTCACAGACACACACACACACACGGACATGTTTCCAAAAATGTTTTTTACTTTCTCTACTACGTATAGTAAGTAGGGGAAGTATTGCATTCCACCCAAATTTCGATACCGAGATTTCACCGGAAATACATGTTTTGAGACCTCCTGAATCCAAAAAAAGCATTTTTGGAAACATGTCCGTGTGTGTGTGTGTGTGTGTGTGTGTGTGTGTGTGTGTGTGTGTCTGTGTCTGTGTGTCTGTGAACAGCATAACTCAAAAACGAACAGTCGGATAAGCACCAAACTTGGTATTTAGGTTCAGAATCTTCCAGAGATGCGACACGAAGGTTTTCAAGAAAATCCCCCCACCCTAGACTACCCTTTACATGGAAGATTTTTCGAAAATGTTAATTTTCTCAAAAATGGCTCTAACGATTTTGATTAAAATATCATATGTTTAAGATAATGTCATGAGAAATGAAATGTATATCTCGAATTTTCTGGGAATGTCTCCAAAAGTATTCTTCACTGTGAACGACTTTTGCATAACTGGTAAACCATAAGAGATAGACAAAATGTTACTACACAAAAAATGTAGATCGCGTTAAATACACAACTTATGTCATATACATTTCTCTTGTAGAGTGAACCGTTTTCGAGATATTGCTTGTTATTTCCTTAAATTTTCCAATACTTATACTTTTTCTCAAATTCGTTATTCATTTTTTTATGTCCTGGACATGCGCCACATAGCAACCAGCGTTAAAATATTTGACTATCGCTTAAAAACTACCATATTCCCCTTGCATCTACAAGAAAATTAGCAATAAGATGACATCTCGATATCTCGATTAACATGAAGCATATGGAGAATAAGCGTTTGTAAAATCAGATTGTACAAGAGTAGAAAAAGTCATGTGAGTGTAACACATCAGATTTTTTGGATTTAGGGGGTCTCAAAACATGTATTTCCTGTGAAATCTCGGTATCGAATTTTTGGGTGGAATACAATACTTCCCCTACTTACTCTACGTAGTAGAGAAAGTAAAAAATAAGTTGGTCCACCTCTGTGGTGTGGAAGTACGTGTTTGCCTCACATTCAAGACGTGCCTAGCTCGAATCTCGGTTAGGGTGAGTTACCTGAATAATTTTTTTTCTCCCTCGGGGTTTTGCCTTATCCTGAAAGATAAACTCTATGGACCCCGGGAGCATTTGAGCATCATTTCACCCACTTCATCCATCGTCCGATGTGACACAACCGCTTAAAGGACGTTAAACCGTACACCTGAGATACTTACAACCCAGTTTGTAACTTTGATGGGAATAAGAGACGTTTTTTCTTAGTAGTTGCGAAATGTAGGTATTTCGTCCCACACGATTTTGATTAAATATTGGAATATGTGACGTAGGGGTTATATGTGGTTCATTACATAGACAGTATAAACATTTGAGTGGAGCTGGAACCTGGGTTTAGAAGGCCAGGAACATTAGATTACCCTCAATGAGTATTTCTGACGTAAATACTTTGCACCATGCTTTAAAAAGCTTAAAATGCACAAATACTGTATAACTTGTATTTCTTAAATTGTTAAGACGTATTAGACCTACCCTACTGTAATCTAAAATATCTTAATATTCACTACTGGTGCAGGTTGGTAACACTTAAAGAAGAAAATAGTTGAAGATGAAGTTCCATTGAAATTGAAAACAACGATACAATGACTTCCTTTAGTAGTTATGTAGACAAAACCTACTTTGTGGTATGATTTCATGTCATTTATCCCACAGCCATTCTTATGTTAGCGTAATAATCTCTGTTTTACAGCATTCATTTTACAACCTCCACATTTTGTTGGCTTTTTGTTAACATAGCTTTCAAAGCATCCTTGGTGTGAGTTTATTTTTAAGTTTTGAGAGAAATCAATTCTGCATTGTGCGAATACTTTCAAGATTTCGCTGGATGACATTTTACTGTTTTGATTCAGAGAAGGTTTCCCGCGTTCTTGCGATCCTTTCAGATATCACTTCAGACTACATTTCTGACGCTTTTGTCATTAGATGCGTTATTCAAAGACTAGAGTCTTCTAATAAGAGAAAAGATAGAATTCACTGCGCCCTCTATTAATCGCAGAGAGCGTATTAACAGTAGTGAGAGAATAGAATTTAGGTGGTATTATCACATGCAATTTAATGGACTTCCGATTATAGGATGTCAGCTGTTTTATCGTTTAGATTTATAAAAGTACGTTCTGAAGCAATCATTCTTTTTATTAAGGACGAATTGTAAGTTATTATCGTAAACTGGCAGATTTAAAACACTATGGGCAACGTGCACCAACCTGGAGTAAGCTCTACTTTCGTAGTAAACTACTATTCAAGTCAACACTCGGCGACTTCCGTGAGAGAGTAAACTACTTTCGAAGAATTTTACTCCTTTCAGAT
The DNA here is from genome assembly GCA_030765065.1 of Deroplatys truncata. NCBI lineage: Eukaryota > Metazoa > Arthropoda > Insecta > Mantodea > Mantidae > Deroplatys > Deroplatys truncata. The sequence goes on along the minus strand of CM060975.1, from coordinate 52,416,027 downwards.
ACTCCCAGATTAAATTACCGCAGAAGTAAATGTCGGAGAGCACCGTCATGTAGTATGTTATGTCGCAGTTCTCATGGCTTGTGTTACCTTATTTGCTGGGCGCCTGTTATTGTTTAATTATTTTTAAATTTGGGTTCTTTGTCCTCCGGCTAGCTATTATAACTCAGTCGAGCAAGTATCTCTAAGCAGGGTGTGTAAACGGAAAGGAGTTGTTGCTAAAAGATAACACTGATAAAAAAAATTGTTTCTACACTTTTATTGCCGTCACACTTAATTAATAATTCACATATTTAATCTTTATACACGCCTTACTGAAACCGTGATATTTACAAATGTAACTACAGTCGTTTTAGTTGCCGCGCACCAATTACTTCGCGTACTTCACATTTTTGTAACTAACTCTGCGACGTGCACCTCGTGAGATATTCTTCAGGACTGCGTGACGTGCACCTCGTAGAAGACTCTTCAAGACTGCACGACACTTGCTTATGGCTCGAGACTCCTTCGCCTCAAATTTCCTAAACATTATAATATAGCTCCTATTGGTTACCAAATCGCGCCCACTTTAGCGTCTGTTTTGTCAGCCAATTACTACTAATAGCATATATACTCTAGGGAAGATATTCCCTCCATTTCTAAAAAAAGGCACGCTACCCTGACGTCATTTGTTTATCTCTTCTTAGTGATAAACAACTCACCCCCTCGGTTTATTGTTAGCCACTTCTATTGTCAGTTTCAGTTAGGCCGTGTAAACTTATTTCCTAACAATACTTATGGCTAACAAACTTCTAAAATCCTACATACAATAATGTTAATTTACACTACAATCACTCTGGCATTCACAGTGTTGTGATATAAAATATTGCCTCAGTTACTACGGAATTAAATAGAGCACAAATATAGGTTAGCATTTACCCTTGCGACCTGGTTGGAGTAACTAACCTGTCGATTGAACTAGAATACCGTATCGTATTTGGAGGAAGATAGTTTTGACGTGTTCATGGATTACTTAGATTACATTGATGTTCTCGACGGAAAAAACAAACAAACAAACAAACAAAAAACAACGGGAATGCGATAATGGTATGCTAGAACCATATGAACGTTTCTGTATTAGGAAAGAATCATACACACGCCTTTTGAACCTGCTTGGAGAACATTTCAACAAAACTCAGATACAAATTCAGCTCTATAATCCAAACTGCAATTATTATTTTTATGCGTCCTATGAGTGTTTCGTACCGGAATATTTCAGAACCTTGAGCCAGCATTACGATAAATTAAACGTAATGTGACAGTCTTATACTGTATTAAATTGAGATATTTACAATTGACTTAATGCGATGTAACTTAAAAGTTTAGTAATGTCAAACTTTTCCTTCCCGTTATGTCAAGTTTGATTTCACATGGTAATTAGAACCAATCTGCACTAGCTAGAAGTAATAAAAGAACTATCAATCAAGAGTCATTCCCATTACGTTAAGTGCATGGCAATTATACCTTTAGTTTACCAGCATTTTCACGTCACGTTAAGTAAAGTTCATCGTTATCCCGGTATTACAGGCGATCTTATAAATAAACGTTCACCACGCGTCTGCTGACCGTGTATTTCACTGCGTTGTTAAAGCGCTTTTGAGGTTAAGAGCAAGATACCTACACATATAAATATACACGAGTGTTCAGAAAATAAAAGCAATTCTTCTTCACCTTTACAGATTTCCCACACATTGTGTGTGGAATTGACTGCACGCATATATCAACACGCAAGTGATCTGCGATGCAAAATGAAGATTAGAAACATTGTTTCCAGAATTTTAAGTTGCTTTTCAGTACGTTTCCCGTCGCTCGAATTATTAAACTTGTCAATCACGACTTTCCGACATTTCTCTTCCAGCATCTTTATAACACGTTTTGGCTTTTTTAAATTACTTTGGTCTTCATTGAAAACTTTAATAAAAGTAACCTCCCGTGAATCAGGAATCTAAGCTTATATATAAGTGGGGGGGGGGAAGAACACTAACCCTAACCTAACCTCCCGTAAATCAGAAATGTAAAAACTAATAAACCCAAAATAAAAGTAATTAGGAACGCACGCTGCGAGCGTTGGCGGTATCTTGCTGGCTTTGAAGACCACGTAATGCAGGTTATCGCACGTTTTTTACACTCATATTGTTTAAATGGATTTTCTTTATTTCTACCAAAAAACATTTATCTCTTTCGCTGACGTTTCTCCCCTTTTCCTATCACACATAACCTTATTCGAGATCGCATCAAGTAAATCGCGCAAACAAAACATTACCTCCGGGAGTAATGAGCTGTTACTTCCGTAGTCGTAACTAAAAGAGTAAATTGTAATTGAGCTCTCCAACGTTACTTCCGGGGTAAATTGCTCCCGTAGTACCTACTTCCGTAGTGGGGACTTCTTTAGTAAACGTTACTTCCGAAGCAATTTACTCCAATATGGTGCACGTCGCCCTATGACTACCTTTCAATTCCATTGAAAGCGTAATACTTTATAATCCGATACAGTTTTAAAGCATATATTTGTTGAACGTTGAATGAAGACATATAAATCCGATACTAAATATATAATATAATAATTGTAGACATAATTATTAAAAACAGGGTATGATGTGTCATAAGATCGCTTTAAGTACTTCTATTGAGAGAGAAAAATGTTTGGCTTTAGGAATAAACAACAAACAAGGTTTACCTAAAGGGGAACGAAACATAAAAATCGTGTTTCTTCCTAAATGAAGGATATGACTGTAATATTCAGTGGTAGCATTGCTTTCTTACTCAGGCACATCGTTATCGCTGCGCAAGCGAAATAATAGCTATCTTATACGTCATCAGAACCAGCCGTGCGCTGGAAGAAGTTGGGAGATCAAAGTCAGTCATTGCTGCACGTGCAGTAATACGTTTTTCAAAATTGCTCTTGTAGTATTTAAGTTTAAGAGTAGTGTAATCTGTGATGCTATTTTGGTGATGATGTTACTGAGTCAGTTTAATATTATACTGAGGCAATATTTTATATCATAACATGGTGTGAATGCCAGAGTGATTGTAGTGTAAATTAATATTATTGTTGTACAGGATTTTAGATGTTTGTTAGCCATAAGTATTGTTAGGAAATACGTTTACACGGCCTCACTGAAACTGAAAATGGAAGTGGGTAACAATAAACCGAGGGGGTGAGTTGTCTATCACTAAGAAGAGATAAACAAATGACGTCAGGGTAGCGTGCCTTTTTTTATAAATGAGGGAATATCTTCCCTAGAGTATATATGTTAGTAGTAGTGATTGGCTGACCAAAACAGACGCTAAAGTGGGCGTGATTTGGTAACCAATAGCAGCTATATTATAATGTTTTGGCAATTCGAGGTGAAGGAGTATATATTATTGAGCCATAAGCAAGTGTCGCACAGTTCGGAAGAATCTCTCCTGAGGTGCACGTCACAGAGTTAGTTACAAAAATGTAAAGTACGCGAAATAATCGGTGCGCGGCAACGAATACGACTGTACTTACATTCGGAAATATCACAGTTTCAGTCAGGCGTGTATAAAGATTAAAATATGTGAATTATTAATTAAGTGTGACGGCAATAAAAGTGTAGAAACAAATTTTTAATTTCTCTACTACGTATAGTAAGTAGGGGAAGTATTGTATTCCACCCAAAAATTCGATACCGAGATTTCACCGGAAATACATGTTTTGAGACCCCTGAATCCAAAAAAACGCATTTTTAGAAACATGTCCGCATGTGTGTCTGTGAACAGCATAACTCAGAAACGAACAGTCGGATAAACACCAAACTTGGTATTTAGGTTCAGTATCTTCCAGAGATGCGACACGAAGGTTCTCAAGAAAATCCCCCCACCCCAGATTACCCTTTACATGGAAGATTTTAATTTTCTCAAAAATGGCTCCAACGATTTTGATTAAAATATCATATGTTTAAGATATTTTCATGACAAATAAAATGTATATCTCGAATTTTCTGGGAATGTCTCCAAAAGTATTCTTCATTGTGAACGAGTTTTGCATAACTGGTAAACCATAAGAGATAGACAAAATGTTACTACACAAAACATATAGATCGCGTTAAAATACACAATTTATATCCTGTACATTTTTTTATTGAGTGAACCATTTTCGAGATATTGCTTGTTATTCCCTTAAATTTTCCAATACTTTTTCTCAAATGGGAATTTGTTATTCATTTTTTTATGTCCTGGGCGTGCAAAGAGAGTGGAGTGTGCCACATAGCAACCAGCTCTTAAAAGATTTGACTATCGCTTAAAACCTACCATATTCCCCTTGCTTCTACAAGAAAATTAGCAATAAGATTAACATCTCGATTAACATGAAGCATATGGAGAATAAGCGTCTGTAAAAATAGTTTTACAAGAGTAGAGAAAGTCATGTGAGTGTAACACATCAGATTTTTTTTATCAGTGTTATCTTTTAGCAACAACTCCTTTCCGTTTACACATCCTGCTTAGAGACACGAGTTCGACTGAGTTACAACAGCTAGCCGGAGGACAAAGAACCCCAAATTTAAAAAATAAAACAAGAGGCGCTCAACAAATAAGATAACACTAGCCATTGAGAACTGCGACAATACAAACAAACGTAATATTGTGAAAAATAAAATATCTCTATGTTGTGCATATGACTGTAATGTGAGAAGGGAAACAGACAAGGGAACTCATTTTTACGCGATTCCAAACAGAGACAAATCTCCTAAAAGATGTAGGATATGGGTAGAATTTTGCCTGGTCCTGGTGCACGTGTATGTTCCTTCCATTTTAAGGACACAGATTACGAACAGACACATTTATTAAGAAAGCAGCTTACGTCGGATGAAAATTTCAGAGCGCATTTATTAAAACCTGGAACTATTCCTACTATAAGGAACAATAAAGACAATTTCCAGATATCAGGTTCTAGTAAGACACTTGATCCTTCACCATCTTCATCCAAGAGAAAACGCCAAAGAGCAGAGTGATGCAGAAATCGTAAATGTATAGCTTCTGAGCTATGCAATTGTGTTACTTGCAATAAGACTGACAAAGAAGGTGATGATGGTAAAAGTAGTGAAAGAGAATTCAGAATAGTAGGTGATGAAAAAAACAAGAATTCAGAAGTACAGTGTGAACTAGGTACTGAAATTTTAAGGACATACACTATGTGATCAAAAGTATCCGGACTTCCCCACAAACATACGTTTTTCATCTTAGGTGCATTGTGCTGCCACCTACTGCCTGGTACTCATTATCCGCGACCTCAGTAGTCATTACACATCGTGAAACAGCAGAATGGGACGCTCCGTGGAACTCACGGACTTCGAACGTGGTCTGGTGATTGGGTGTCACTTGTGTCATAAGTCTGTACGCGAGATTTCCGCAGTCCTAAACATCCCTAGGTCCACTGTTTCTGATGTGATAGTGAAGTGGAAACGTGAAGGGACATGTACTGCACAAAAGCGTACAGGCCGACCTCCTCTGTTGACTGACAGAGACCGCCCATATTTGAAGAGCGTCGTAAAGAGTAATAGGCAGACATCTATCCAGACCATCACACACTGCACCAGGATCCACTCCAAGTACTATGACAGTTAGGCGTGAGGTGAGAAATCTTGGATTCCATTGTCGAGCGGCTGTTCATAAGCCACACATCACGCAGGAAAATGCCAAACGACGCCTCGCTTGGTGTAAGGAGCGTCAACATTACACGACTGAACAGTGGCAAAACGTTGTGTGGAGTGACGAATCGCGGTACACAATGTGGCGATCCGATGGCAGGGTGTGGGTATGGCGAATGCCCGGTGAACGTCATCTGCCAGCGTGTGTAGTGCCAACAGTGAAATTCGGAGGTGGTGGTGTTATGGTGTGGTCGTGTTTTTCCTGGAGAGGGCTTGCAACCCTTATTGTTTTGCGTGGCACGATAACAGCGCAGACCTACATTGATATTTTAAGCACCTTCTTGCTTCCCACTGTTGAGCAATTCGGGGATGGCGATTGAATCTTTCAACACAATCGCGCACCTGTTCATACTGCACGGGCTGTGGCGGAGTGGTTACACGACAATAACATCCTGTAATGGACTGGCCTGCACAGAGTGCTGACTTCAATCCTATAGAACACCTTTGGGATGTTTTGGAACGCCGACTTCGTGCCAGGCCTCACCGACCTACATCGATACCTCTCCTCAGTTCCGCACTCCGTGAAGAATGGTCTGCCATTCCCCAAGAAACCTTCCAGCACCTGATTGAAAGTATGCCTGCGAGAGTGAACGCTGTCATCAAGGCTAAGGGTGGACCAACATCTTACTGACTTCCAGCATTACCGATGCAGGGCGCCACGAACTTGTGCGTCATTTTCAGCCAGGTGTCCAGGTGATCACATAGTGTATATATTGTTGGAACCTGAAAATATCTACGAAAACAAGCAATGATGAGAAGATCACGATAGGTGAATGAAAGTTTCCACGAACCTGATACTTCAGATTCTGATACAAGTGATAACGAGGAAGAAGAAGAAGAAGAAGAAGAAGAAGAAGAAGAGACTTTTACCATACATGGAAATGAGGCTACAGCGGAATATTTCATTGTTGCTTGGACATTTCTACTTTTATTTTTCAAGTGTGTGTTTTATGTAGAAATGAAGTCAAAACAATTCCTCATTACATTAAAAGGACAATGCTACGTGTTAAAATAGTGTGTCATTGCGGTAATACACTTGAGACTCACAAAATTCATCAGGAAAGAAACTGGAAGGAAATGGTTTAATATCTAGTTCTTTATTATTATGCGGTATATTGTTTCAGCAATTTAAATCCTGCAAATCACTGGATTTGGCAATGTTTTCAATTGGCAGCACCAGTTGTTAGAGCGTTTTGGGTTCGAGAAAGAAAAACAACTTGAATTCATTAGATGTGGTATACCTATATGGTTGGCAGTATGACTTTGCCAAGATTTTCCACCAAATATTTATTCTATTTTATCATAGATTCCCGTAAAATTATTGATTTTGAACTTGTTCAAAGAGGTATAGTAAAAGGCGGTTTGAAAAAGGTTGCTTGTGACAACATAATGTCTAGGCTTGCAAAACTGGAAATGTGTAGAGTTAAAGTTTTTCTCTCCGACAGACATAAAAGTATAGGATACCTGTTAAAAAGTCAGTATCCGGAAGTTAAACATGAATTTGACGTATGGAATTTGTATAAAAGTCTAATGAAAAATTCTGATGTGCTAAACTCACATAACTTTCTCTACTCTTGTACAAACTATTTTTACAAACGCTTATTATCCATATGTTTCATGTTAATCGAGATATCGAGATGTTAATCTTATTGCTAATTTTCTTGTAGATGCAAGGGGAATTGGTAGGCTTTAATCGATAGTCAAATATTTTAAGAGCTGGTTGCTATGTGGAGTATTCCATTCTCTTTGCATTACCAGGACAAAAAAAAATGAATAACGAATTCCCATTTGAGAAAAAGTATAAGTATTGGAAAATTTAAGGGAATAACAAGCAATATCTCGAAAATGCTTCACTCAACAACAAAAAATGTATATGACATAAATTGTGTATTTTAATGCGATCTACATTTTTTGTGTAGTAAAATCTTGTCTATCTCTTATGGTTTACCAGTTATGCAAAAGTCGTTCACAATGAAGAATATTTTTCGAGACATTCCCAGAAAATTCCAGATATACATTTATTTGTCATGAAAATATCTTAAACATTCAGTCATTCATTCATTATCTGTTTACCCTCCCCTTATGTAGGACTTACACCCTCCAGGACTTACAGGCGGATGCCTGGGGTCAGAGGCCCGTCGAGGAGGAGACACTCATGGATCAGACAGAACATCCAGGATGGGTGATCAGCCCGATGCCTGGTATGGGATGAAGGAAGTAGATGATGGTGAAATGGATGAAAGGAAAGGTGATGATGGAGCAGTCGGTGGAATGAATGGCGGGGGAAACCGGAGAACCCGGAGAAAACCCGCCCAGACGCCGCTTCGTCCACCACAAATCCCACATGCAGGTCCCTGGGATTGAACCCGGGCCGCTTCGGTGGGAGGCGAGCGGTCTAACCACTCGGCCACGGCGCCGCCAAAATATCTTAAACATACGATATTTTAATCAAAATCGTTAGAGCCATTTTTCAGAAAATTAAAATTTTCAAAAATGTTCCATGTAAGGTGTAATCTGGGGTGGGGGGATTTTCTTGAAAACCTTCGTGTCGCATCTCTGGAAGATACTGAACCTAAATACCAAGTTTGGTGTTTATCTGACTGTTCGTTTCTGAGTTATGCTGTTCACACACACACACACACACACGGACATGTTTCCAAAAATGCTTTTTTTGGATTCAGGAGGTCTCAAAACATGTATTTCCTGTGAAATCTCGGTATCGAATTTTTGGGTGGAATGCAATACTTCCCCTACTTACTATACGTAGTAGAGAAAGTAAAAAAATACTGGAGTTAAAACCGAGTACTTGAAAGAAAAATCTATGCACGCACATTGTATGGATCCATTACCGGACGCAGCAATGTATCTGTACACTACTGAAGAATAAAGCTTCCACGCTTCGACATCTAAGCGCTTCTCACGTTTTCAGTCAACATAAGATGGTTCGTCACAGACACGTTATAAAAGTTTAAATAATAATAATAAATAATAATAATAATAAAATATTGGTTGGATTTAAAACTTGCTATTTTTAATTTGTGTGTTTATTAGCGAAGTTTGAAGCCTGCATATACTTCATTGGCTTCTGGAAAAGCATTTCTAATACTAAGCATTACATAGATGGTATGAAAACTCTTCTTCTTTGTCCAATAGCAATCCATGAATTAATCCACGCTGTAAATTATTTGCAACAGGAATATCCCCAGGTCTTATTAGCAAATTGTTGGCGGTGATTAATTTCTTTTTAGCTCAACTTTTTCTTTTTAACGCTAAGTTATGCTTCACAATATTCAAAACATCACGATCTATAACTAATTTGTGAAAATTAGGATGCTTTGTAATACAAAATCACCCTTCACCAAGTATGTCTCTTCATAGTCCGAGCAACACACACTTTCCTCATCATTACTCCTTGCACTTACACCAACGGATGGAACCAACACGATTTTTGGTGTACACGCTAACTTTTTGGAATCGCTGTCAGAATGGTGTAAATCTTCCAAATAGCTCTTTTTTGGTTCAACTGATAAGGCCAGATACCACGTTCACTCCTTTTCAAAGCAGATTTTGGACTACTGTCTATCACCTAGTACGTATTAACTGGATTATGAAAAGCGATTGGCTAGCTTTAGCTCTACTGTTTGTTAGTCAGAGAAGTTATGAACTTCTAGTGAAATTAACACGTAAACTTGTTAGTCATTTAAAACACCCATTTGCGTTCGTCTTGTCTGGCTGCTGTGTGGCTCTCATAACGCCACGCGTCAACTCAACAACAGGCCGTAACCCGATAACCATTCACCTTGGGACGGTGAAACTGCATGCGTTGTTATTTGTTAATGACGCGGTGAATGGGATATTCTTTGTGTGTTTCGTTTCCCTTTAAACAAATGCAAGTGGGAATAGGATAAGCAAATCTGCTAAACATTTATGTATAAAATGCATACTTAAGCATCAGAAGTTAGGTATGCTCTTATGGAATCTGTATCACATTGGCAACAAATGAACGTTTGCATTAATAGATTATAATATAAGAAAGCAGGAAAGGAAGACAGAAAGAAAGAAAAATATCGTTGCGAAACAGCCGCGGATTGCGCAAGGTAGTGTTATCTAGAAAGAGGGAAATTACTGTGATAATTTATGTTTAATGGATTCCTTAACAAATCTTCTTAACTTTATACTCTCTGGGTAGTGGGACTGTCTTATGTTTCACAATTTATGTCCGCAGTCAATAAGAATTCAAATAGATAATCGAATCTGACCAGAGATTATTAGAAAAAGCGATGAGACAGTTGAAACAGCTAGTTACAGTTAAGGCAAGTCATATTATACAAATACAATTAAGCAGTCAAATTGTTGTTTTTCATGACACCGTTACGTAGCCTCCTGTTGAAGGAAGTAATATTATATCACAAAGAGACCAGGTTTGCCTCTCTCCTGTTACCATTTGCTGCCTATAGAAGTAACCTTGGTGACTTCCAGAAAACCTTTAATAATTCCGAGCACATCTTTATGCTGCATAATATTAACCTAGGCTGTAAAGTTTTTGTTAAGTAGCGATTGCTATCAAGGACACAACTACTGAACGCAACATGATTGTACCTATTCATACAATAAAACAAACATGTTTGTGTTAACTTAAGATTTTGAATGAATAATTGTCATTAACGTATGTACCATCGTGAAGCAAAAATTCGCAGTTTTAAAATTTACACGCGCGCGCGTGGTATCTTGTTTTCTTCTTTGTTTCCACGCAAGAATGGCCGCCAAAACGAGTTACGCAACTTGTATGGTCCCACTTAGAAAACAAGCTAAGCCTATGACCAGGGAACGGAGGGGATACCTCGCACCAGCCCAGGTGGAACAGACGAGATGGAGGCTATAGACCGCACGCCGGCCGACAGAGACGCGCAGATCTCCTAACGATTCCAAGCTGCGGGCTGGTCATAGAAGGCTTTCCTCTGGCAGAACCGGGGAGAACTAGACCAATCTGAGGCGGCTTAGAGAAACTGCCATCTGACAAGGCCATAAAGAACTTTGCAATGAGCAAACATCTAGGCCATCTGTCCGATACCGATCAACACTACACAGTCCCTAAGCCTACCTGAAAAATGAAAGAGGAAGCAAAATGATAGGAAACGAGGGATAGGAAATTCGTGACAAAAGAGAACCCACCCCAGCACTCGCCTTGCCAACCAGGGAAAACTATCAAAAACACATGATCATAGTGGCCGGTCACAGAAATCGAACCGAGGACAAATCCAAATATCTCGCTTATTATTCAATTTTTAGGAAACTTTAACGTAACAAAGATATTTCCACATAATGTTTACAAAGTTTTGTCACGATGAATATTTAAGAAGTTATACCATTTTTTCGTTACTATTATTCGTGTACGTAAACCGATCACGAGAAACAGTACAGTTCCGATCGCATTGCAAACTTGAAGAGGTACAAGTTTGTGTACTGTAAACCATATACTTAGGTTTTAATTATTAGCAGCCCAGAAAATTAAGTTTTATTATCGGTTTTTCAACATCCACATTGCATTTAAGTTGCATAGAAATGGAGAGAAAAGGGGTGAGGATGAAGAGGAAGAATGAGCTGGATAAAGAGAGAATAGGCAGAAGAAAGAGAGGAAGATTGAAATGAAGGAAGAGAAGGGAAGGTGTGAAAGAGGTAGGAAGAGAAAGTTAGAAAGTGAGAGGAACAAAGAACCCTAAGAGGGCGATAAGCAGTTGTTTTATCAAGCCTTTTTTCTTTTTAGTCCCATTTTTACCCCGCCTTTAACTACCTTATCGGCGGCCTTTCCTGTGAAAATGGCGTTGACTCGTATTCGTTTGTCGTTAAGTTTCTGGTAAACTGTGCATTTTATGCATTACATCACACACTCTCATTACTTCCAGACTCTGGGAAGGATAGGGAATAATTTCGACTAGAGAAAAATTGCCACCCCACAGCGGGGAATCGAAACCGGGAGCCCTCTCATAGTAGGCAGGTGCTCTGAGCAAGGAGGCCAGCCAACAAGTATAATATATTTGGATATCGTGATATTATACAGGCGGCGCCGTGGCCGAGTGGTTAGACCGCTCGCCTCCCACCGAGGCGGCCCGGGTTCAATTCCAGGGACCCGCATGGTCGGGGTGTCTGGGCGGGTTTTCTCCGGGTTCTCCGGTTTCCCCACCGACTGCTTCATCATCACGTTCATCCATTTCACCATCATTTCGTTTCATCTACTTCCTTCCTCCCATCGGGCTCATCACCCATCCTGGATATTCTGTCTGTCAAGAGTCAACTTGGAAGTTTTCTCGTATCCTCCGTATTCACCGGAGCTTGCCCCAAGTGATTTACACATATTCTTCCAACACAAAGGTAAGCACTTTTAACACCGATGATGAAGTCAAATTAGTGAACAGCTGGTTGCAAGCACCGGACAACACTGACTTGGGAAAACTTGTGTCACGTCCCCAAAAATGCTTGGAAAACATGTTGACTACGTACAATGCAAATAAATTTAATTCAACATGATCATTTGTGTGTAATGTTTTTTATAAAATAGGGAACTTGCTTATTGGACGCCGCTCGTATAAAAGCAGAGTCACCTAAACCCAAACGGTTTATGATTCAGGTTATGTAATACTCATTATTATTTTTTATTTAATTAATTTATAATCATTATCAATACTATTATTAGTCTATGGCAATGTCAACAATATAGTCACAGCAAACATTACTGTCACAGAGCACCCCGTTGTATTAACTGTGATGGCACCATAGCAATAAACAGTACAAAGGTCTTAAACCTGTCACACGTGTGTGTTAACCGCAAGGATAACCACACAGCCAACTATAGAGGTTGACCTATGCACAATTCATACAGAGTTAATTTCGCCGTCTTTTGTATCAAAGTAATTTAATATTTGTATTAGTGAAGATAAGCAAACGACTTGAAAGTGATACTTTTAGAAAAGCGATCGTGTGTTTTTACGTTTGTGAAAAGCAAGTGTACAAAATTGAAAAGAAGTTCAAACACGAAGTTTGGTACTAGGTGGAATATCTTACGAAAATGCAAAGCGAAAATGTTTAAAAAAAATATGATGCGTTACACTCACATGACTTTCTCTACTCGTGTACCAACTATTTTTACAAACGCTTATTCTCCATCTACTTCATGTTAATCGGGATAAACATTAGCAGAGTCTATATTATTGCTAATTTTCTTGTAGATGTAAGGGGACAATATATTTACAAGGGCAATTTGGAAATACAGTAGCCTTTAAGCACATACATATCTCTTAATAGCTGGTTGCTAGGTGCACCACCATTCCCTTTCCCACAGATTAATACTCTTTGCATATCCAAGACAAAAAAATGAATAACGAATTCCCATTTGACAAAATAACTATTGAAAATTTAAGGAAATAACAAGTAATATCTCAAAAATGGTTCACTCAACAAAAAAAGTGTATATGACATAAATTGTGTATTTTAACGCGATCTCCATTTTTTGTAGTAAAATTTTGTCTATCTCTTAGGTTTACGAGTTATGCACAAGTAGTTCACAATAAAAAATACTTTTGGAGACATTCCCAGGAAATTCAAGATATACATTTTGTCATAAAAATATCTTAAACATATGATATTTTAATCAAAATCGTTAGAGCCATTTTTGAGAAAATTAAAATTTTCGAAAAATGTTCCATGTAAAGGGTACTCTGGGGTGGGGGGATTTTCTTGAAAACCTTCGTGTCGCATCCTTGGAAGATACTGAACCTAAATACCGAGTTTGGTGTTTATCCGACTGTTCGTTTCTGAGTTATGCTGTTCACAGACACACACACACACACACACACACAGACACACGGACATGTTTCCAAAATGCTTTTTTTGGATTCAGGGGGTCTCAAAACATGTATTTCAGGTGAAATCTCGGTATCAAGTTTTTGGGTGGAATACAATACTTCCCCTACTTACTATACGTAGTAGAGAAAGTAAAAATACCCCTTCCAAGCCAAAAATCATTTTACATGGAAAACATTTTGTTACTTATGTTCTCAAAACTTGCTCTAATGATTTGATCAGCGTATCATACGTTTGAGATATTGCCATGACAGCTAAAGCTTACATCTAAAAATATATTATACCTGTGTTACAGTCACATGGCCATCTAGCCACCAACTTTATTTTTATATAGCTTCTATAAACTATTGTTACACGTGCTTATTTCTTTATCTACTTCACATCAGCCGAGATAAACATTTGCAGAAATAATTCCATTACACAATAAAATTCGTTGTACCTAGGTACAAAGAGCGCCAAAGAAAATCTCACCGCACCTCGCGTCATTATTTTCGTTCTACGTGACCTTGCGAAGCCATGACCATTTCATTGGTTGCTTTAGGCTACGGTGCAAGGATGCGCCAGTCCTGCTAAATAGTTGCACCAATAACCACAACAAAGGTTACAAAATTGCGTAGAAACGAAATAAATGTTTACGCTCTTGATCGCATTGGCTAAAAGAGAAAGAGGTAAAGTGAGTGCATTCAGTTTGTCATACAGACCTCTTATTGTGATTGGTAGCCCATACCTTGTCGGCTAGTGCAGAACACGCCTTTGAAAGGGTTAAAAGCTAAGGGGAGAACTTGATGAGCGCCCAGTTTAGCGAAATGTAGAATGTGCAGTGTGAGAAGATTTTAACATTAAAGCTTGAATGGTATTCATTAAATACATAGCAATACTTTATAACAAAAAATGAACAGAACTGTATCCTCACAGTGGTATCAATGCTTGTTGCTGTATAGAAGCAAACATAACTGAATAATAAATAAATAAAGCAGCATGTTTTCCCTCTAATTCAAACTACAATTGGTTAATATACCTTTAATAACATATTGCTGATCATAGGAATACAACAGGACTATAGACAAAAAAAATCTGATGTGTTACACTCACATGACTTTCTCTACTCTTGTACAATCTATTTTTACAAACGCCTATTCTCCATATGCTTTATGTTAATCGAGATATCGAGATGTCAATCTTATTGGTAATTTTCTTGTAGATGCAAGGGGAATATGGTAGCTTTTAAGCGATGGTCAAATATTTTAACGCTGGTTGCTATGCGGCGCATTCCATTCTCTTTGCAAGTCCAGGACATAAAAAAATGAAATACGAACTTGAGAAAAAGTATAAGTATTGGAAAATTTAAGGGAATAACAAGCAATATCTCGAAAACGGTTCACTCAACAAAAGAAATGTATATGACATAAGTTGTGTATTTTAACGAGATCTACATTTTTTGTGTAGTAAAATTTTGTCTATCTCTTATGGTTTACCAATTATGCAAAAGTCGTTCACAATGAAGAATACTTTTGGAGACATTCCCAGAAAATTCGAGATATACATTTCATTTCTCATGACATTATCTTAAACATATGATATTTTAATCAAAATCGTTAGAGCCATTTTTGAGAAAATTAAAATTTTCGAAAAATGTTCCATGTAAAGGGTAGTCTGGGGTGGGGGGATTTTCTTGAAAAGCTTCGTGTCGCATCTCTGGAAGATACTGAACCTAAATACCAAGTTTGGTGTTTATCCGACTGTTCGTTTTTGAGTTATGCTGTTCACAGACACACACACACACACACACGGACATGTTCCCAAAAATGCTTTTTTTGGATTCAGGAGGTCTCAAAACATGTATTTCCGGTGAAATCTCGGTATCGAATTTTTGGGTGGAATGCAATACTTCCCCTACTTACTATACGTAGTAGAGAAAGTAATATAACCCAATTTTATTGCTATAATATGTATGTCATATTAGGTAAACCATATACATATTTATTTCTAGTTTCTAAACACGATCAGTCAATTATAACGAAAGAGTAACTTGCATTTAGTAAACGAATATCATCATCTGCGGATGTTGGGGAAGTGCCCACTTTCTGACGAGTATGTAGACTGTCTTCCCCACTTTCCTGAAATATTTTTATCCAGTAATTTACTACAAAAACAGTTTTATGCACTGCCGTTGCAATTGCTGTAACAGTGCGACCAGCCTCCCACATACGATACGTTCACGAGTAATTTCGCTAGTATACGGCATGACTGGTGCTGAGACAATAAATATGTTTTGGTTTCAATAACACCTGAAAAAGCAAAGACATTAACCTCCCCTTTTTCCCCTTATTGCTGTGTTATCAAGCCACCACGTTCTGCAATAGGTAAGGTGAAGGACACGCCTCAAAATACCCCAGAAAACGACACAAAATCCGCCGAAGATTTTCTTTGGTGCTGTTTCTACAAGAGCTACACAGGAAATCGAAACGACAGTCAAATGCAAAGGGTGTTACTATAGCTGGCCTTGTATTTCCAAACTTTTTTCCGTGGTATTGCGATAAACAACTGAATAGTGACAGCACTTTAAGAAATTGACAAAGCAATCAAACCAATAACAACGGATATCTCGGAAATGGCTGATGCCATAAAAAAGTTATTTGAAATAAACTGTTTATCTTAAAGAGCTCTACATTTTTGTGCAACACGTGTTTACCAGTTATACAAAACTAAATAAAATTCCTTCTGAATGAAGAGGACTTCACAGACTATTCCCTGAAAATTCAAGGCAACATTTGATTTGTTATGAAAATATCTTAAATATAGGTATTTAAATCAGAATCGCTAGAGCCATTTCTGTGAAAATAAAAAATATGGAACATTTTTCCATGTAAAGGGCAGTCTCGGGTGGGCGGTTTTCTTAAAAATCTTTGTGTTGCATTCGCAAAATACTGCACTTAAATACCAAGTTAAGTAGTTATTCGACTTTTCGTTTTTAAAAGTTATACTGTTCGAGAGAGACAGAGACGTTTATCGTGTTTAGAAATGCTCTGTTTGGATTCAATGAACCTCAAAACATGTATTTCCAGTGAAATCTCGATATCGAATTTTTAGGTGGAATGCAATGTTTCCTCTACCTACTAAGCGCGTGGTAGAGAAAAAAAACACCTATAAAATGCCTTTGACATTCTCGATTTTCACATTATATATTATATTGGGTAGAGAAAGCCATGTGAATAGTACACATGAGAGTTGTGTTTTATGCTCCGATATTCTAATTCCAATGAGATCTTTCTTCCAATGAAAGCTTTTCTCTGCCTTGGTAGTGGGTAAACAATTAACACCGTGTTATTTTAATATTATATTTATTTTGCCTGCAGAAATAAAACAGTATCGTAAGTGTGCAACAAATCTTAGCTTCAACTAATAAAGTCATGTTAAATTGTATGAACTGCAATAACACTTATTTGCGTAAAGTTAGCATCAACTTATTTTACTTGCTGATTGCAGTTCAGAAGGACATTGTTCAAAAGATCTTTATTCATCGAGTGACAATGCTGTTGAACATAAAGTATAATTTAAAAAATATCTGATGTGATACTTTCACACGACTTTCTCTACCCCGTTTATTAGTGGGTATACAAATTAATCTTACTACAGCTTATTTTTATACCTACTTCATTTTAATCCAAATAAACCTTTGCTGAAATAGCCGCATTACACATTTCGTTATAGATACAAAGGCAACAGCGATAGTCAAATGTTTAACAACTGGACACTATATGCTGGTCTTAAAATTCCATACTGTTTGCATGACATCGCGAGAAACAACTGAATGTTGACAGCACTTTAAAAGAATCACCAAATAAACATAAAGTATAATTTAAAAAATATCTGATGTGATACTTTCACACGACTTTCTCTACCCCGTTTATTAGTGGGTATACAAATTAATCTTACTACAGCTTATTTTTATACCTACTTCATTTTAATCCAAATAAACCTTTGCTGAAATAGCCGCATTACACATTTCGTTATAGATACAAAGGCAACAGCGATAGTCAAATGTTTAACAACTGGACACTATATGCTGGTCTTAAAATTCCATACTGTTTGCATGACATCGCGAGAAACAACTGAATGTTGACAGCACTTTAAAAGAATCATCAAATAATGAACAATTCGAAACATTATAACAGATATCTCAGAAATGAATCATGCCACAAAAATTTATTTGACATAAACTGTGTGTTTTAAAGAGATCTACATTTTTTTGTTTAGTACGTTTTCGTCTATCGCTTAACGTTTATCAGTTATACAAGATTATACAAAATTCTTTTCGAATGAAGAGGACTTCAGGGATATTTCCAGAAAATTCAAAATATACATTTGATTTATCATGTAAACATCTTTAATATATGACACCATCTAAGGGGTAGTTTCGGGTGGAAAGATTTTCTTGAAAATCTTCGTGTCGCATCTTTGGAAAGCCTAAATGCCAAGTTTGGTGTTTATTCGACAAGCCTGAACCTAAATACTAAGTTTGGTGTTTATTCGATACACACAAGGACCTTTTACTTAAAATGCTTTATCTGTAATTCAGGGGGTCTCAAAACATGCGTTTCTGGTGAAATCTCAATATCGAATTTTTGGGTGGGATGCAGTACCTTCACCTACTATGTACATGGCAGAGAAAGTAAAAAGAGATTGGAAAAAAAAGGTTGAAAATGTGACATGATTTATATAACTTCTCGAACAAACGGAGGAAGCAGACAACTTTTAAAAAGCACGTAGATATGTTAACCATTATATCGCATTATCACATAGTCTGCATGGAATACCAATGCACTGCTTAAAATATATTAAAACATTTTATGAACAAAAGCGAATATTTCGGAAATGGTTAGTGTCAGTTTTTCTAATATAAACATTATGCAAGACTCCGTTATCTTTTATGGTGTCTAAGTTATACGACAGCGAATATAAGAAAGGAATAAAATTCACATTGGTAGAAGAGGTTATATAATATCAAGGAAACTGGTACAACCGTGCTGGAAGGACAACCCCTCTTGAGACTACCCAAAGCAGCCTTTTTATATAAACCAGCAGGTAGACGGGATATAGGACGGCCAAGGAGAGACCGATTTTGATAGTCTTTAATGCGGAACTGGACAAATATCCAATCCTTGATATGGTAGAAGTTTTACGAATTTAATGAGTAAAGAGGGCATCACAGTCTGTTTACATAAAGTTGAAAATAAATAGGTTATTCGTTGATACCAGTATCGCAGACTTCACAATATTTTAATCAGAATCCTAGCAGACACATTTAGGGAAATAAAAAAAAATTCCATATTCTGAAAATCATCTCTTTACTGCCTTAAAATACTCACGACTTAAATACCAAGTTTTGTATTTATCCCACGTTTCAGTTTTGCATTATTAATGTTCCTTATCTACGAGTTCCTTTTGTTTTTGGATTCGGGGGGGGCTTAAAAATGTATATTTCCGGTGAAATGTCTAAGTTGAATTGTGGTTGGAATTGAGCGATAGAAAAAGTAATAAATTAATGTCAAATTATTTATCTGCGATAGCGAATGCTCATATTTTTATGAATGATCACACATTTCCCTAACAACTGTAAACGTAGTCGAGAACAGGTGTAACGAAAACCTTTTCTCATGGCCTGCTGAAGTCTTGTACACGAGCAATGGACTACAAAAAAATGACTTTCCACGCGCTTCTTTATTGACCTTCACCTAACGGTTATTGTACAGCTGTCAGTATTGGCGGGAACGGTTAATCTTATTCTAAGTGCACCTGTATAGTGTTTCCGGCGTGATATTTATCAGGATCGAGAAAACCCAAACATGCTTTGCCTTGACCTAGCAACATGTCAGTGTGTGCATAAGCTGAACTTTGAACTGTATATCTAGAACACCGTCATCTAATCAATTGTTACTTATGGAACATTTTCGTGAAAAAAATTACACAAAAAACAAAAACAAACATCTTCAGGTGTTCGAAAACAGTATAAATGATCTTAATAATTATTGATTTAAGGATGTTTTACAAAAATGAACTATAAGCACAAACACATATTATCATGGCTAAATTATTGTTATTTAACTTTATAAATAAAATGTTTTAAGAAAATGTATTGCTTTATTCTTACAATAAACTTACCTGTTGATTCTTTTTCTGACCCTCCAAGATATAGCTTCTTTCACTTAGAGGTGTTTTGGTTGGTGATGTGTCTGCCATTGTGGTCCTATTATATTATAGTAATAAAGCAATAATCGTCAAGTTAATATTAACACTTTTATCCTAAAAATGCACTGCATTAGTCCTATTTTAATGCTGAATATTTGCCACCGCCTTTCATCACTGACAGCTTGTCTGCTACTGACGTCACACTATAAGTATTGATTCCAACGCCTCTAGGGAAGATTGTTATAACTACTTCGACTCTTTAGGGCCTCTAGTTAGTAAGCGAAAGCGGGCCATGCGTGGCGCTCCGATCAGTAACGTGTTTCTGAGTTTAATAAGTAGAATGACCACGATCCCAAGGCAAACAAATGCGAACTTTCAACACAGCTTACTTAAATTACTCCCAAGGAAGTTTTCGAAGCACATTTACACTATAAACGCTTAAATATGTTGTCGCGTCATACATTTTTACCCCAATTCCTCCAAACATAGAAAAAAAGACAGTTGATCTTCTTCTGCTTCTCGTTCTCTATCACAGTTTAGGCTGTAAGTCCGTTCCACTCCAAATTCTTGTTCTATCCATCTCTTTCTTCCTGGTTTGCGTTCTCCTTGTGGTCTGTAGGTAAACTGGCTTTTGGTATTCTGTTATTAATCATTCTATGTATTGTTTTAGGTGAGTCCTTCAATATTAAGTCTTTGCCTTATTTCAATATTTTGTTTACCATTACTTCTAGTGTATCCTGCCATTGAGGCAATAAACTTAATTTCTGTTGATTGTATTTTAGTTTTATGATAAAAGGTTGCTGTCCAAATTTCTGCACCATAGGCAATATTAGGAATAGCCATTATTTTATATAATTTCATTACTGAATCCATTCTAGCCTTATTTTTTACACATAGTTTGTTTATATCCGTTACCATATGCATCGTTACATTGTACCCTAAGAAGTGATATTTTGATATATTTCTGATTAATTAAAAATGCGAAATAAACAGTAACGGAAACAGCGCATCTAAGACCATTGTTTTGTGACAAACTAGAAAGACTTTAGTAAAATTAGACTACCAGGTATGTATCCTGAGTTGTAGGCCGTGGTCGAACATTATAGTTATTAAAATTTGACATTTCGTCCTGCGGAGAACATCCTCAAAAGAAAAGAGTGGCAAGAACTGCTGACGACTGAGGGTACATTTTTAAAAGGGAAAACAGGAATAAAGATATAAAGGATAAACACACACACACACACACACACACACACACACACACACACACACACACACACAGGTATCTGGGGAGGATAAAGGATTAGGGAGAGAAGGGATCTTATGATGACTCTTTTACTTGGGCATTTAATTGGTGAAAGTGGTGTCCGGTACTGCTATGTCGCAAACCGAAAGCTTGTGGGTATAAACCTAGGTGGGAGGAGGGGAAGATTCTGCTTATGCAGAGAGCCGAAGCGGCTAGAAGTTAGATGCCATTGCCGAAGCCTTGACATCGACCTTGGTAAGGCCTCTTGATAAGAAAACGTTTGCGGGGTGTTCTGCTTTTCCGAGGAGTGAGGGGGGGGTGCTCATGATGATGCCATAAGTGCATCTTCTAACTACATTTAAAACATCACACAACAGAATTTCAGCCTGTTTTACTTTGAGCAGGTTTAAGTGTTTTCTAGTGATTTATAAATTTATTTACAATGCCCAGTGAGAATGGAAGAACTATACACAGTTAAGCCCGAGAAATAGTTACTAGCGTTGTTAAAATCTGTGAAGAGAAAGCAAACAAATGGTCTTTCTGCATTACTAGCAGAAGAGCATACGTTTTCTAAGAGGCCTAAGTGTTGTTGATATGTTGAAAGTAGAGCCGCAATCTTTCTCAGATAGCGACGGGATTGTTAATGTCAACACCACGATTAACACATTCCTTACAGACACATTCTTGTGAGAGCAACGCAGTACTGTGGTGTAGTGCAGCCGCTTGACTGCAGGTGTTTCGATGTCGTGGTGTTGGTGAGGTGTCGACTTGATGCGGCGTCTGCTGTGTTGTGTTGACGTAAGTACACGTTGCTCAATGAAGTTCCTATGAGTGTGTAGCATTCCTTTAGCTTGTGATGACTGCCTTGTAGTTGTATCTTGCGGAGGCATGTGTTTATGTCGGCGTTCGTTTGCTGCTGTAGTTCACGCATGCCGGCGACAGGCATCAAGAGCACATAGCCGCGCGGAGCAGTCGTCTTTTGAGTGGATGTCTGGCGTGTTTGTGTTCTTCGAAGTAGTTCTCAATGCGATACAGCTTACGCTGTATGAGGCGAGTAAGACTGGGTCTTCGTGGTGTGAGGGTGCCTGGAGCCTGTTGAGATGACCTGAGGCGAGGGCGTAGCAACTGTTTGAGGCAGCTTCTATGGCAGCTAGCCGTCGGCTAGCCGCTTCTATTCTCGTTGAGAGTATTGACCTCTGCCTGTATGGGCGTGGCTACATTCTTGTTGTGGTGATGCGTTGTAGACCTAGCCCAGCGCGAGCTTGGCAGGGACGGTGGAGAGGCTGGTTTGCGGTATAGCGGACAGCAAGCCTGCCCGGTGAAGACCTCCGTCTTGCAGTAGGTGGTACAAAATTCCTGCGACGAGATACGTCGTGCTGCCTGCAGGCGGACGTCAGGACTGGGGCGCCACAGTAGTCGCACCGCGGTGAAGAGCAGTGTGCCGCCGAATGACCATATTGGCAGCATCGGCGGTACCGATGTCCAAGTACTGCGGCTGGCTTCGAAGCGAAGGATGTGGCCGAAGAGCTCCTGGCCCATCTTCAGAGTTGTGTCGTATTGCGCCTTGTCCAAAAAGACAAGACGCATTAGTGATGTCGGTCCATTCCTGGATACAATCCTGATGGCGTTCATTATAGTGAAGACCAGCGCTGCCGGAATTGCTCCAGTATGATCTGCGTCGGTAGGTGTCGTTGAACCCCGACCGCTACGGCGCTGAAGCGGCCGTGTTGGCCATTGGTGTCGTCATGTGGGGCGTCTGCGTTGGCACTGTCAGTAGTAGCCAACGGCTGAGTTGAACTTGCGCTGTGCGCGCCAGCGGCCATTGCCGTTACCGATGGAGTGCTGGCGGTCAATGTTGCCGGTGCTGTGGCGCTGGCGGGTGGTGTTGAAGGACTGGCTGGGCACTGTCGCCGCGGCAGCGGTGAAAGCTGAGGCCATCAGATAGAGCTGGGAGCGAGGCTTGAAGCGACGGTGCCTTGGGTCGGAGTAGGCTTCCAGTCATACCATATGAACAGATCATCAAAGGTGAGTGACCAGCGGCGAGTCGGAGCAGACTCACCATACGACGCAAGCCTTACAGTGGGCCTTATACGGGAGAGAGCGCGTTGTCACCTTCATCCTGTCTCTCGAGCAAATGAAAGCTAACGTTTTTCTGCGTACATTAAAGGCGTCATTGGCACAATTGGCAAGATATTATATAAACAACAAATCAAAACAACATTTCTCCTCACGCACGAATTAAACAGATCTACAAATCAGCCAAAGATCAATTGGGCCCGTTCTCTAACGCCGGTGTTTACAAGATACCGTGTATATGCGGCCAATGTTATATAGGCACAACAAAACTCGCATTGCTTAACATAAAATATGCTGTCGCCCCAGCTATAGAGACATATCTGCCGTTGCAGAACATTCCTTCGTGTTAGACAAACACGATATTATGTTCAATAAAACAGAAGTACTTGCAAACACCAAACATCACTACCCTAGAATGTTCAGAGAAGCCACAGAAATTTACAAACATCCCAATAATTTCAACAGAGAACAAGGATTTAAGATACATCGGGCTTGGCTTCCTGCGTTACAGTGCCTTCGCAATGGCTAATACAACAGCTAATCACGACAGAGTAGTCCATAAACAACCCTTCCCGCACTCCAACAGTATAAATTACCGGCCACTACCATATGTACCACGCACTCTGCACTCTGCCGCTGGAACCGACACTAGCGGCCGCAGCAGCTTCTGCTGACACCGCTTCTGCCCCGGCTGCCACCGCAGTTAGCATCACCCCGCCCCAACGGAGCTGATCACGCCGGTCAGCATCTCACCGCCACCGAGACCACACACTCCAACAGCCGCCGCAGCTCCGGTATCATATGCCCAGATTGCTGCATCGCCAAACCACACCATTCCATTCCACGGGCCGCTATGACGCTTTTAGCGCTGTGGCCTGAGTTCACCGCCTCTTGCTGGAGTGGATTGTCATGGAGGCCACTCACCCGCTCTGGCCCTCGCTTATCCGCGTCTGCCGGATGTCGTCTGGCATTGCCAGGCGCAACCAACGCCGCTGTTGAGCCTAACATTCTTTGATAGAATGCACCACACCGCAGCTCTAACGACTGGCCTAGTTCTTTTAGGCCAGTCACATCGCATTGACCGACACGTCCCTTGCGGGCACAACCTTGTCCTTCGTCACTGCTACTGCGCTACTTGTGGTAGCGGTGGCTATTTTACGTGCCAGGCCTCTTGCCCGCAATACCCCAGGGTACCACAACACCGCCCTCAACAGACATCGTCTCCAGCTCCGCCATACTCACATCCAGTACCACAACGGAGCACGCCAGCACCACCTACACGGCACCTCCAACAGCCTTCCTGTGACACCATGACACCAGACCTCCATGACACCGTTGAGAGCATCCAGCAAACCTTACGGGACCTCGGCCTTCGCCTATAGACGTTGCAACGGACAACCAATGCGCGGCTTGCGGCTATAGAGGCCAAGATCGGAACACCATTCGGCACCTCTCAACGGTGGCCTCACAGTTTCTGCGACTCCGTCAGACCATATAGGATGACGACCCATGGGGTTGCTCGCGTCGTGTTCAGCGCAAGCTGATGCGCATCGAACGCCACCTCATGACACCGGACAACGCTACTGGTAGCGACTGCGACGACCGATCCATGTGACTGACCCTTGAGGCCTCGGTCGCTGGGTTTCGAAAGCAGCACTTGGAATCTGAAACTACCATACTTCAGGAACTGCAGCAACTACAGGAAGGCTACATTTTCATTCGAGCGTTCGTGGAAACGCGCGTGCTTCCACTTCCACTTCCACCCTCTACTTAAAAACTACCAGGTAATAATCGCCAAGAATACTCATGAAAGAACAATAAAAATAAAGATCAATAAAGAACCCTTCCCATCTTTCACCTTTTAACCCCCGGGTGGCAGCCAGAGACTTGCGCCATGGCTGTTAACCCGGTCCAACCTACCGCTCCCAGTTACGCACCGGCAGCCGGCATTAACATTTACTAACGGAGATGCTAACGCGGTACTCCAACGTCCCTCACCTTTACTTACCATAGAGTCCTACCCTTATCGCCACACCAACTTCCTCTCGCTTAATCTCCCCCTAAGAAAACAAATGTACCCCAATAGATGAGGATGAAATGTCAAGTTTTAATAACTTTATTGTTCGACTACGGCCTATAAGTCCGGAAAAGATGTCATATTTTACTAATAACACCGGCTATGAAAGCCTACGATCATAGGAAGACTTTGATCATTGCCATCTCACCCAAGGTTTGGTCTATATACTTTTCCCCGTAACTTTTAAGGTCACGTGCAGTAGTGACCTCTCTGGCTGCTATCGTGAAATATATTGCTATGGTATACAAAATAGTTCCTTATTTAACGTGATCATTTGCCTTAATATATTCGAAGATAAATTATTGTTAATTTCACGTTTTCATAACCGTATGAATTAAATATATTACGTAACAGAGTTAGTACATTTGGAATGCTGTAAATTCTTATCAACAAATATATGGAAGGGTCCTTCGGCTTAAAAGTTCATCTCAGGATGACGAAAGTACGTGCATCCATCATTATAATGTGTTAATATCGCTTTTATACCCTATCCTTGCAGTGCACACGGCTTGTTTTTCACCATTAGAAGTGTTCATTAGCCAACCAGGGGAAAGGGAAAGGAAACGCAGCGCGGAACAATGTATGTCTGAGGGGCAAGGTTATATCTAAAAAAACAGGGTTTAGGTGGTATTGCCACAGTGGGTGCAGTCTTGTGCCATCAGTAACTCCGTAAATGTAGTATCACGGAGATGCCCCCGGAATCGGGGCAGAGCACCGCATTGTGCTTCCAACGTGACCCCTGGAGGGGAGATATCCGGATGCTGACAGGCTAACGTTTCCAGATAGAATGCATCCGAGTCCCTGCCCACAAGCCCCGGAGCGGAGCCCCACGCTGAGGAGAGACTCACGGAGCGGTACCGCAGCGATGCTAGGGAAGAAACCTTTACAGAGCGCAAGCCACCGCCCAGCCGATACCCTGAAACAAGGCAAGGAAGATGATGGGTGGAGAAAACAAGAGGAAGGAGAGTCGTGGTAGAAGATGAATCACCCCAGCATTCGCTGGCGACCTGGGGAAACCACAAAAAACCCATGGGCCAGAGTGGGCGGTCGCCGGGGATCGATCCCGGGACCTTCCGAACGCGGTTCACAGACGTAACCTCCTGAGCCATCCCGCTCGGTATCAGTAACTCTGTAGTAATTGTTGCTATTAAACGTATACCACCCCTCAATAACACTATTTTAATTACCTGTTTAATACGATAAACAATATGAAAAAATCTGATGTGTTACAGTCACATGACTTTCTCTACTCTTGTACAAACTATTTTCACAAACGCTTATTCTCCATCTACTTCATGTTAATCGAGATAAACATTTGCAGACTCTATCTTATTGCTAATTTTCTTGTAGATGTAAGGGGAATATATATTTACAAGGACAATATAGAAATACAGTAGCCTTTAAGCACATACATATCTCTTAATAGCTGGTTGCTAGGTGCAGCACCATTCCCTTTCCCACAGATTAATACTCTGCATATCCAAGACAAAAAAAATGAATAACGAATTCCCATTCGAGAAAATAAGTATTGAAAAATTTAAGGGAATAACAAGGAATATCTCGAAAATGGTTCACTCAACAAAAAAAAAAAAAAAAGAAAATGTGTATGACAAATTGTGAATTTTAACGCGATCTACATTTTTTGTGTAGTAAAATTTTGTCTATCTCTTATGGTTTACCAGTTATGCAAAAGTCGTTCACAATGAAGAATACTTTTGGAGACATTCCCAGAAAATTCAAGATATACATTTTATTTGTCATGAAAATATCTTAAACATATGATATTTTAATCAAAATCGTTAGAGCCATTTTTGAGAAAATTAAAATTTTCGAAAAATGTTCCATGTAAAGGGTAATCTGGGGTGGGGGATATTCTTGAGAACCTTCGTGTCTCATCTCTGGAAGATACTGAACCTAAATACCAAGTTTGGTGTTTATCGACTGTTCGTTTCTGAGTTATGCTGTTCACAGACACACAGACATATTTCCAAAAATGCTTTTTTTGGATTCAGGGGGTCTCAAAACGTGTATTTTCAGTGAAATCTCGGTATCGAATTTTTGGGTGGAATACAATACTTCCCCTACTTACTATACGCAGTAGAGAAAGTAAAAACAACCTGATATACTCAACCGAAGTATAAAGGAGTTATAGAAAACAAAAATGAGACTGCAGTGCCTCGATATTACGGTTTTGGATATCTGGTGGGGGCTTGTGCATATGCCCCTGATCGTTATTTCGCCAGAGGGAGCATCAAACAAAAAAAAACTATAGAATGAAGCGAAGAATTCAAATGCTGTTTAAAATGCATTTATGGTGGTTTTGCCGATGAGTGCTTCATTTCTAGGCCTACGTAGATTATATATAATTGTTTCATTTGTGCAGCCCTCCAACTTCTTCGGTCATATCGGAGGAATTGACTTGAGAAACAGCTCATGGTGCTATTGTTCGTTGAACTATGGGGTTTCTTTACTTGGTTTGTCTAATTTTTAGTATTAAACACACATATTCATACTTTCAGATTCTGTGGGGGGCTAGACACACATTCCGGTTAAAGAACAATTTCGTGCCCCAGCCGGGAATCGAACCTGGGACTTCTGGATTGAGATGCCGGAGCGATTTAAATATGTTGAAATTGCATTACTGTTTCTTTCCCTGCCAGTAACAAAATGCACCATTTTCCATCATGCGAACATACTAGGTCACTTCTAGGAGACAAAAAACTGATTCTTCAAAGAGACATCATGTTGAAAGTGGGACTTTTCACAGATCTTAGAAACATTTGCTCTCACTATAAATACTGGCAGAATCTGTAATTTCTTTTTTGTTACCTATCTTAATATTGATTTGATATTTTGTTTTTTCACCTTTTAAATTTTGTAATTATCAGATCTTTAAACAGTTCTGAAAGGGAATATAACAAAACCAATACAAATAATATAATTATATAAAATATTGCTTTCATTGTTATTATTGTACTATTTCTGTTATAATGGGGAAGCAGAAATGTGTGCTTAGGGTACCTTGAACCCAAAATCCAGGCCAGTAAGAAAGTCATATGTGGCTCCCCCCCTAAAACCAAAAAGGCACGAACTTAAAAGGGAGGATGGAGGAAGTAGGCACATCTAAGAAGAACTGCAACAGTGATGCCCCTTATCAACAAAGCTTACCAACAGAAAAAAGCCATGGTAACACACAGGAATATTCAAATGCACAATGTAATGCATATACAGAGCTTTCAAATCGAGTTTCTAGTTATGGACGCTCTTTAACTACTATGGTCGCTTAGCATCCCATTCTACATTGGGCGTGAAAGTGTCTCCTTTTCAGGCTTGAGGTTCTTTTACGTGCCGTAAATCTAAGACACCGGCTTTATTTCCCTTCCTAAGGAAGCCATGCAAAGGATTTTTACGTCCGGAAAAATTCCATCGCCCTCCGCCGGGTACTGCTACACCACGGAGGACGACTACAGAGCTTTCGTTTATACGCTTCGCCGTATTACGCGAAATTACTTGTCCTGCATTGCGCCGTTTCGAACCAGTTTCTTTTCCCTCTCCGTGTGCCGCCTTTATCAGTTGACGCGACTTTTGTACAGAGGTTGATATGCCGTGAGACCACGTGTTTCAATCATATAGGTGTTAAGTCGTTTTATAAGGCCAAAAGGTACGTATACTTCAGCACACAGAATCTTCACGTAGGTAAAATTCCTATGTGATAAACTCTTGTGGAGAAGTGAGATGGCAATTTATAAACATATTCCATGCACACAGAATCCTCATACATGATTCCTATGTGACAACTAAAGATGAGAATTCCACGCACTATAAAATCCTAAAATTGATGCACTATCAAGCGAAAAATACATTAAAATATGCACTGTCATTTTTGTTCCCAATTCATTAATTCACTTCCCTTTTTGCATAGTTAACTAACAACATTTCTAAATTTTTTTTCTGTGAGGTTCCTACGCCTATCAGTCAAAATATTTTTGCAGGCAGAAAATGACCTCTCTACTTCACAAGAAGTTATAGGTGCAAATTTGAACAACCATATTTGTGACAGTGTCATGTCAAGTTCTTCATTCATGCTGTCACCACAAAATACCTTCTTCACTGCACGAAAGACACTGTAGTCTGGATTCCTGTTTATGCACTGTCCAGTTTGTTCTTTGCATCTACTCCCACTTTCCCTTCTCAACAATTGACATTGAGTCCACCAGTGGCAGACACGTGGCTTCTAACTTTGTTATTGTAGAGAGCAATTTACAGAAGTTTGTATTAATGTAAATTAAATCCTGCTGCACATTTTTACACTCAAACGCCGTTGGTGCATCTCTGATACATACGGCATCATCTGGCGAGAAACTGTTTACTACCTAAAATGAAAGAAGTATTTACTTTAGAATGAAATATTAATTTGAGGCAGTATTTTTAACACTTAAATGATTTCAGTCAAATTATATAATATATAATAACAGCCCACCTTAAAGCAATACATGTAATAATATATAAAAAGTGTATATTACAGTCATTGTGTATGTTTGTATTATTGTATACATGTGTAATAATGTTATGTGAATGTATTACATAATTTAATAATGTAGGAGCTGTGAGAATAATAGGTTAAAAGTTGCTAACAATGAGGTAACCTTGAGGCAATAATGAGTAAGAAAGTTTAATAATGCTACTAGTCATTGTTAGAGCAACAATAATGTAAATTTTGAGAGTTTATAAAATAGCCAATCAGAGATGTGAAATACAGAAATTTACAAATTTAGGTGGTTCAAATCAAGTCAGTTGCTTGTAGACAGCGCTCGTAACTGGACGCATTGGTCGTAGACAGTGTTCCTAACTGGACGCGAGATGCGTACTCGAGAAATTTAATACGCATTCGTGTGAGACGAAAATAGATTACATGTTTAAAAAGTGCAAGTATTTAATAAAAGAATCTCACAGCTCTCTATATTCAATGAAGTGTTATTTAAATTGTGCAAAGGATTAATAAATGTAGTGAAGTAAAAATTATAATCTGTGTAAGCCTACATTCTTCAGCCGCATCATGCCCTGTTAAGACATTCATGTCTCTAAAAATAAATATTGACGCAGCCGAGGCAAACATAAATATATAATATTTAAAGAAACAGTCAAAATTAAAAAGTTAATATTTTTAAACTTGGGGCAAAGGCCACCGGAAAGTACATTTGGGGCGAAGGCTACCAGGAACTTTTTACTATACATGCGGTTGCTACTACTTCAAGTTCGGCTCCCCAACAGTTGAAATATAATACATCATCTTGAAACTGACTTTCCATACGTAGCAGCAACAATACAACTACTTCAAATTGTTTTGCAATTAACTACATATCAATTTTATTTCATGCGGATTTAATGACATCAAAACTGCCAGAGTAAAACATTGCAGTTTCCAACCAAGTACCCTATCTAGTAAGGATGGATTGAGAGGGCAATGATAAGCTGTAAGCAGCTACACGTGCAGTGGCTTTTGAAAACACGTATAAAACAAAATATCAAAATGGCAAATTTATTTTTACAGCTTTGGGAGCATTAAAACTGATATAAACCTAAATTTTACACATACCTTTTTAGTTGAGGATATCAAATTATTGGCATTGTCATAATTAGTGTGTGTTGCTTCTGCAACATGGAGTCCATGAGCAAGACATATGTGTTTTACAATACCTAAATTATAAGAATCACTTTCTCAGAAAATGATCTATAAAAATAGGATCTTAAATGAGAATAAAATAATTAAAATGTTATTCAATTACAATATCTGATTAAAAGTTATGCAATTCATTACATTATTTGCTTTATGCAGCACTTTACAGCATACTAGATGGGGTTGACCAGGCCCATCCTCAGCTAATTTTCTTACAATTAGGTTAGCAAATACTGTCCCATAAGAGCAATTGTTTCATCTACAGATGTCAATATGTTTGAAGTTTCCAAGTCCTTATGAATTTTATCCAATACCTGTTTAGCAAAACAAGCATTTTTACGTGTATGAAATAAGTTTTCATTTATTTTTACACAAAATTAAATTTATTTTGGCAAATACATTATGTAGGCATGATTATAAGATTTTGGAACATCAATTTTCCTCAATGACGAGGGATCAGGGGCATCTTTTGGTGTATACTTCTTGCTCTGACTACTAGGCCTATGATTTTGATAGTTGAGGCCATACTTCTCCAGGTAGTAGGCACTGCGGGTTTGTAAATCCTGCACTTTTCTTCATCCATTCAACTGGCTGCTGTTCATGAGGACCCAATCTCGCTGTTGGGTCAATAATTTTGGTAATTTGTGAGTTTAGATTTATGACATTTATGAGGCCAAACCTTGCATTTTTAAAATTTTTGTTGGAATTTATGTGCATGTGATCTTTTTATGCAACAATGGCCAAAGCGATTGTTATGAAACTGTATATAACATACCTCAGGTCCTACTGAGAAAGTAAACTGTATGGCCCCGGAGATTCCAATGGGGCACAAAATAGTAGAAATATCTTGTATACTTTTCGTTTTTTTTTAAGAAAAGTGTTACATTACATAATAAAAATTAATAAGCGTAATGTTTCTGACAAATTTAGTTATTTACAAAATGTTGATAGGATAAATATTTACATTATAGCAATTTTTCTTTATTATTAGTATGTGTAAACAGCAGAGCCCAATTACTTTACAAACTTAAGATAACTTTATGTACTGTTAAATTTTAACTTGTGTAAATTTTTAACAATATTCCCGAAGCTGCAGCTTCATTAATGGTTTTCATCTAAGTCGCAGAGAGTTGGAGAAGGGAAGATGGATGGGGGAGTAAGTGAAGGAGAGGAGAAAAAAAGAGTGAGGGAGAGAGACTAAAATGGAGAAAGATGTAAGAGAAGAACCTCCACATTTAATGCAATCAGATGAGCAGTGCCCACCTCTGTGGTGTTGGAATAGCATGTCTACCTCACATTCCAGAGTTCCCAAGATCGAATATTGGTTGGGGCAAGTCGCGTGGATAAGGTTTTATGCTGAGGGTTTTCCCTTATCTTCAGAAGGTGGTCACAGTAAATTCTATGGGCCCTGGGCTCAGTTAATTTGTTCACTTCCTTATGACCAAGCCAGTTAAACTCAAAAAGCTGTGGAATGTGCCAGTGTAACAATAAATGCCTTCTAAATCTACAACGGGGAGCCATAGAAAGAAATTTTATATTTAGCTACCCAATCCTTACTTATCCAAGAGAACTGAAGACACAACTGGTATATCCACAAATAAAACTTCTCTCATTATGGGTGGAAATACACAATTTATTTTTCCAAAGGAGAAAAAAAGTATACACACTTTTTCTTTGCACGAAATGTGACTGCCAAATAACTTGTTTACAATATGAAAGGCTTCCACTGGTTAACATTTTTTTATTATTAGGTTTATATACAAAGGCTTCCTCATAAAATGCAAAACAACCATATGTACCACACTTACAATAACAATATAGTTCATAATACACTTTCTTACAAAAGTAACAAGGTTGGAGGGAGGAGGCTCTAGCATGTCAGGCAGAATAACAATATATCTTACTTCATTAACCAAATAATGGATAGAACAAAATTATATCACAAACAGATATCATTGCTTTATAGTATGATCATGATATCTTAACAGATCACAACCTTCATTTTTCACCCTTTTTACTGCTCCAGAATAGCTATAATTATAATGCAAGAAATTAAAGCAAATCTCTCAATTACCATTGTATAACAACAAAGGATAATTCTATTCACAAACTCTTTAACATTTTACAGCCATTCCAGCAAAGTTGGATTTGCAATAAAATTACTTTTTTGGGAGGATTTTTTTATTAACAATGTCTAGGTAGATATACTAAGTTTAACTATTCTGATGTTTTGTTTTCAAAAATAAAACATTTTATAAACTTTATGGGCTTTTATTAAAGCAGTCATGGCTGATAACAGAAATTGTTTTGTTTCTCTAAAGCTGACAGCACCTACTTGTTTTTGTGTTACTAAGTTACACATAATTTTGGTTTATACCACACCTATTTAAATATATTTGAGTCAATGCTAGGAATGGAAACTTTGTAGTATCGATAACTTAATATTCTCAATGAAGTATGTCTAATGCTTTGAACTGCATTTCTGATAATTCTAACGTTTTTAATTTTTGCATTTCTGTTCCAGACACTGTTATTAACAGTTGTTGTGCTTCACTTTGCACTAGACAAAGAATAAAGGAGTAGTGTGTGGGTGAGGCTTCATTGCTTAGCATGCATCACCAAAGTATTGTTGGATTCATCATTCTTGGTCCCTGTCTGTGAATGCATTTTCACTAGTTGAGTCAATGTAACATTCCATCGGCTCACATCTAAATGAAAGCATGTAAAATAGAGGGGAAAGGCAGAGGCGTACTCGTGTAACACACAGCATTAAGTGAGTTATGAATGAAGGTGATTTAGTGCATGCACCACACTGTATTGTTTCTAATCAGCTGCCTTGGTAAGTGATTCAAGCTCAGCCTTTATATTTACTTAACTCTGATGACAAACAGGAGAGTCCAACAGAAATTAATCAGAATTTTATTAACAAGATAATTCACCATTTGAAAAAATATATACCAGGAGTAATAACAGAGCAGTAAGTAAAATACAGCAAAATGTATTTTTGTGTGGTATTAAGTAAACTACTTTATATTTAAAGAACCGTATTACATCTATACACTCAGTTTACACAATGTCATCTGAAAAAGCGTGCTGCTCACATAATCTGATGCCACAGCATCTCCAAATGGGGAGCAATGTGATATTCTGTATACACAATCCTGTTGACAGTAAGGTATGTATCTGTAGCTCTATTGAAATGGGATAAAAATTGCAGCAAATTGAAGAATTAAAAACAATAACAGTTACAGGTTTAGCGTATCTCACAAAATTTATTTTGAATAAACAGTTAAAATTAAAAATGTCATAATAATTCAGTGAACTATTTATTGACCCTACACTTATTTTTTATAGATTATCAGTGCTCAAAAACCAGTATCTATCAACCATTTTACTTGGATCAATAATAGTTAATCTTATGCTGTGCAATCCTATAAAACTTTGATTTTAATGAATTGTTATTTCTCTCTGAAAATTACTACAACCTTGAAAGTGTGTATTATGATCTCTATGGTTCTGAGAAAGCCCATATAAGTATTCCCGGAATGAACACTTAACCACGGTTAACTATTATTATATGCTATTATTGCTGAAGTATGTGGTAATATCACACACAGTTCCCTGTGCAGAAGCTTCATGTTGAACAGTACGACAGATTTAATAAGGAGGCACCAAATAAAACAATGTTAGTTGTCTCTGGCAAGTTCCATCATATGGGATCAATACTGTCAATGAAAGGGGATAACAGATTGCCCAAGAACCGTCACCAGAAACAAGACTCAGGTACTACAGGGTGATTTATGAAGAACTGACACACTTCTTTCTTAATTATTCTGTTTGAAATTCACTCAATGCCCCAATATTAGCACCATATTAAGCAGAATCTTCTGGAGTTTCGATTGCCTGTCACTAGATGCACAGATGTCATGTTTTATTCGCAATTGTTAGTTTTATTGTCGGCAACTGTCTTTGAGATTTCGTCCTAATCAACGTGAAAATGGAGTACACATTAAATGAACGACTCTTCCTTGTAAAGAAATACTGGATTATGAATTCAATTACAGCTACTCAAAAGGCATACCAGAGAGAATTTTGTGTTCGGAATCCTCCCCAAAGAAACACAATACTGGGACTGGTAAACAAATTGGAAACAACTGTATCTCTAGTGAGTGAAAAAGGCAAAACTTGTTCATCTAGGCTTCCTACGGTTGTTGATATTAGAGCACAACTGGATCAGTCACCCAAAAAATCATTAAGATGTTTGTCGCAGGAGACAGGGTACAGCTACTCAATGTGTCAGAGAGCTGTAAAAAGTGCAGGCCTAAAGCTGTATAGGATTACGGTTGTCCAGCAGTTACAGAAACCAGATAAGGATAGATAACTTAATTATTGTTGTTGGTTTTAGGTGTTCATTGTGCAAAATCCTGCCATATTGTCCATCACATGGTTTACAATGAAGCATGGTTCCATTTATCCGGCTATGTGAACTCAAATAACTCAATTAAAATTGGGGTTTGGTGCACAATATCCGCACAGAGAATAATGAGACCAATTTTTTTTTAAAACAACGTGAACACTGCAGAGTACCGACGGATTTTCATAGCGTTTGCTAAGTAACTAGATGATGTAGAGCTGAGTTAAAGATATTTTCAGCAGGACGGCGCTACATGCCATGCATCAAATGAATCCATGGCACTAATTGCAAGTTTCTTTGACGACCGGATAATTTCCGAGATCTCCAGATTTGACATCGCCGGAATTCTTTCTATGGGGTTACTTAAAAGACAGGTTTTATGCCACACGTCCCCAGATATTGGATGATGTGAAGCACAACATTACACAAGAGATTCAAGCTATTGACAACAGTCCTCCGAGTGGCCAGTAACATGGAACGTGTTGAGTTGTGCCTCATGCAGGATGGAGGACATTTTCAAATCTCCCAAAATTCCTCTGCATTTCAGGTATAATAAGTTGTCGCTAGCATAACTCATTTTGAAACAACTCAACAAATAAATGTGTCAGTTCTTCATAAATCACCTTGTATTTCTCCCAATAGGTGTAAGAGTTGTCAAAGCTTAGTCTATAATGATCATGCAAATTTGGGTTTAGTTTAAACATTAGCAGATATTGAATAGGTGGATTTATGTACTGGATTCAAGTTGCTCAGCATCTAACATGAATGATGAACGAGCAACAGCCCACACCGAGGAGTCGCTTGCCCTTCTGCAACGACACTTTGGAGATCGCCTAATTTTTTTACGCAACTCCATTATCTGCTACCTACATAGGGGACATGTTGAAAGAATAAATTTTCAAGACAGAAGACCTACTTCAAATATTCCCCAAATACGTGAGAAGATAATGTTTTTTGTCCTTACAGCAACCTTTGTTCATCATAATCTTCAGAAATGTTATGAACAATGTGTGGCACGTTTTGAACACATACTGTACTGTACCATTAACTAACACATCAGTGTTGTTTATTTTGTTGCATACTGTATTTATTTCTGTTTGGATATACAGGGCTAAAAGGAGTAAATATGTCATATCCTCAATTACTGGAATGGCTGTATTATCTCCAGATACCATGGTGACAAACTGGAACTAAAACAATTTTTAATTTTGGAATATCTGTATGTGCACAACCTAACTGCATAATTAACACTCACATATACCTTCTACACAACAAATCGAAAGTGGCTTATATCATATTTTTAAATAAGTTTATGCACATAACAAAAGTTTTGTGTATTATGAACAATTAGGAAACAAACATCTCAGTAACCATGCGGACACTATCTTGTGCCTAGCTATTGCTAACTAGTGATGGGGAGTCCATGAATGAGTCATTCAAAATGAATGCTTCACACCTATGAACTATAAATTTACCACTCATTCTTGCTCTCCATACTAAGATTTCATGAGAAATACTACTCTAGGTTCCTCAAATTAAAAAAGGGGGCATTAAATGTAAATTCATATAAACACTGCATTTTATATCTAAGCTAGGTATCTATGGACACATGGCAAAGATTTTCTGAAAGTTTTCCCCTATTCTTTACATGGAAAATACTTTTTTTTAAATTTATGTTTTCTAAAAACTAACTAATGATTTTGATCACTGTATCATACGTTTGATAAACTGGAATAATACATATAATGCATATCTTAAATTCTCTGTAAACTGCCTACAAAGTAATCTTTATTCTTGTTAAATTTTCTTTAGCTGGAAAATAATTAGATATATAAAAACTAGGGATGGGATCTCAATACTTGGTAGTATCGAAGTATGCCTAATACTTTGAGATATACCTTTTATGCTTAAATTTTGCATTACTGAAAGTTGCTGTGTTTAACTTAATGCTAGATAAGGAATGAAAGCAGTCAAGACTTCATGTTATTGTCTCGCATGTGTCCCCAGAGTTGCTGGAAAATACCTTTATTGCATTCCCTGTGGGTGAATGAGCAACATCCATATACTCTTGTGTTTAATGAAAATGTGCAAAACAATAGGGGAAGGGTCAGAGACACTCGTGTAACATGCAGCGTTAACTGAGTTGTGAATGAAGCTGATTTAACTGATGCTCTAAATCACGTTTCTGCAATAGCCTGGCTTGGTGACCCACTTACAGCCATTACATTTGTCTACTTCAATGACCAAAATCTGTGAATCCAGCAGAAGCAAACTTCATCAAGAAACTTAAGACATTAGATAATGCAGTGCATGCATTTTCCTTTCATCTGTGTGTGTTTATGCAAGTCAAACCTTTGTATTAAACATGTATATGTTAATGTATGAGGTTAGGTTTAGAGAGGGTTAATCCACAAACTTACTGTTTCCCAGTGTTATTAATTACTTACTTATTACCGGATGAAAAAAACTGCACATATTATGTGGCAGTTGTGAATATTGGTCTGCAATGGTGTAACACAAACATCATTTTTAGAAGTTTGAGTTTTATGTAAAATATATATTAGTTTATATTTTCATGAAAGCAGATTAAAGAGGAATTGCTAGTATCTCTATTCTATGGATAGAACATCTTTCAAAAGAAAGTTCTCAATACAAAATACGGTTACATACAAAAAGCAAAGAAATTATTATTATAATGATTATTGTTATTCTTATTATTAGCCTTGGCTAACAATAGGGGATATATAACCTGTGGTGTTATCAAGATAAAAAAATCTGATGTGTTACACTCACATGACTTTCTCTACTCTTGTACAAACTATTTTTACAAACGCTTATTCTCCATCTACTTTATGTTAATCGAGATAAACAATTGCAGACTCTTATTGCTAATTTTCTTGTAGATATAAGGAGAATATATATTTACAAGGGCAATATAGAAATACAGTAGCCTTTAAGCACATACATATCTCTTAATAGCTGGTTGCTAGGTGCAGCACCATTCCCTTTGCCACAGATTAATACTCTTTGCATATCCAAGACAAAAAAATGAATAACGAATTCCCATTTGAGAAAACAAGTATTGAAAAATTTAAGGGAATAACAAGCAATATCTCGAAAATGGTTCACTCAACAAAATAAATGTATATGACATAAATTGTGTATTTTAATGCGATCTACATTTTTTGTGTAGTAAAATTTTGTCTCTCTCTTATGGTTTACCAGTTATGCAAAAGTCGTTCACAATGAAGAATACTTTTGGAGACATTCCCAGAAAACTCAAGATACACATTTTATTTGTCATGAAAATATCTTAAACATATGATATTTTAATCAAAATCGTTACAGCCATTTTTGAGAAAATTAAAATTTTCGAAAAATCTTCCAAGTAAAGGGTAATCTGGGGTGGGGGATTTTCTTGAAAACCTTCGTGTCGCATCTCTGGAAGATACTGAACCTAAATACCAAGTTTGGTGTTTATCCGACTGTTCGTTTCTGAGTTATGCTGTTCACAGACAGACACACATACGGACATGTTTCCAAAAATGGTTTTTTTTTTGGATTCAGGGGGTCTCAAAACAGGTATTTCCGGTGAAATCTCGGTATTGAATTTTTGGGTGGAATACAATACTTCCCCTACTTACTATACGTAGTAGAGAAAGTAAAAATTGCTGCTGAGTGGAGAATGTCAAACAGGAACAATTTTGAAATTGCTATACAATACAAAATTGGTTACATGAGCTTACATGTAGAAAACTACGAATAAGAACAGAATTCAGAGAAGAAGCAATCACGTTTACAATTTTTTATAGAGTGAGTATCGAGAAGTAGTGCCATTGCATCACTAATAAAAACTTATGGGAAAGTATTCAATGCTTATTAAAACATGTTTATGCCCTTTTCTTCTTTTGGGTTGCATTAACAATTTCTGAACTGCTGTACCTATTTAGGATATGGTTAATAATTATGTATTTAATGTTACTGAATAAAAGGTTAGTCTGAATTTTTCAATGCAAGTGCACCTTGAAATCTCACGAGTCTGTCATTTGTTCTGTGTTAATACATACAAATACAGTGATATATATATATATATATATATATATATATATATATATATATATGACTATCTCACCTTCTATGCTTCTGCAAAATGAACAGCAAAATTCGTGCAAAAACCATTTCTAAAAATATTTACTGTTCTTAAGAGGAAGTAGATAAATAATATTTGTGTGAAAAAACTGTAGAATAGCTGTGAAAACAAGAGACAATGAATAGAGAAAGTAGTGTGATTTTGGCATGATTTTAAATGACCGATAGTCTTCATGCTTCTTTACGTTCACAAATTATTCATTTGCTTGCTTCCTGCAGGGGCAGATTTGCGGTATTGTGCAAGAGGTAATTGAGAAGGATACCAAGATCCTGAGGACACCCAGATAACTGTGAAAAGGGAGGTTATACAT
Organism: Deroplatys truncata; assembly: GCA_030765065.1. Taxonomy (NCBI): domain Eukaryota; kingdom Metazoa; phylum Arthropoda; class Insecta; order Mantodea; family Mantidae; genus Deroplatys; species Deroplatys truncata. Next base: position 52,376,323 of record CM060975.1, on the reverse strand, counting down.
GAAGAGAAAGAAGAATGGGAACAAGAGAAAAAGTGTTGATTACACTGTTTATGGGATTCAAACGAAACTTTAATGTAGTGCTAGGCATCCGTGTACTATTTAAGGGGGTTTAATCATTTTTAATTCTTGTATTAAACTGCTAGGAATACCAGTGTACAAGTTCAACATACTAAGGCAGCATCATTAAGTTATCATAACTTATTACTTAACTGAGTGCAATTGTCTAGAGTAATTTTCCATACTTTAATTTTGCTTTTTCATGCATTCAAAATCAAATGACATCTACAAATTAAAGGAGAAGAGTGAAATTTCTGCTACAAGTCTTGTAAACTGTGGAAAAGAAAATGAAGCACAGAATTTGCCATTAAACTAATAGCTTAAAAAAAAGTTAATAGTTTCCGATTCAAATGAATGATTTTGTATTCAATGCTTTAATGAAAGTTGAATATATATACACCTGCTTACTTAATTGTAGCAACTCTTATTGGAATTAAACTTAATGTTACTTCACTAAATCAGGTGAAATAAATTAAGGTAATGTTGCTGCCAGCCTCTCCCTGTCCTACGTCACTGTATGCAACCAACCTACATACTTAAAAAATCACTAAAAATACACAAGTAGCAATACTGCAGAATATGAGTGTTGTTGGCAGTAGGTAATCCATGCCGCTGAGAGGGAGAAGGCAGCGGGAAAAGTTATTGCTGTTGAAAATGGCCAACTGGGGGAGTTTACGATTGTGCGGTTTCTTTAACCAAACCAATGCAAAAACAGCCTTTTTAAAGGCTATCATTTGCATCATATAACAGCAAGTAGACCTGGTTGGAGTGACTATTATTCTTAAAGTTGCAATTATTATTTATTTACTATTATCACTATTACGTATTATTTGCTTTCGTTTACCTCCGGATTTTAATTGGCTGCTTAATCACGTGAAGATCTGGTTGGATTATTCTTAAAGTTACGATTATTATTTACTTTAATTACGACTTTAATTAACAATATTATTTGATAGTGGCATGTTGCCTATGCATTGCATTCATTAATGCAATAAAAAATAACCCAATGTAAGACTGAGCAGTATAATTGCAGAATAATTTGGGCCTCTTCGTATTGTGATGAAATAATTTTAAATATTAAATCATAACCTCGTACAATTCCCCAATAGGTAAATAAATACACTTCGTAACTGCATTACAACATTTCTAATGAAATAAACTTAAGGTAATGCATGTACCATGCAAATGCACGATAAGTAAAGCGTGTGTTTCACATGGTACGCCCCTTTTATTTGCACATTCTTTGCATTTTCTACAATCCGTTTCACTTCCATTGCTGGTCCTTTCAGCAAACTACCTCCCTTCCTCTAGGGAACTCCTACAGAGTCAGGACCGTCTGTTTCTAGAGGGTCCTGACAGACTCATCTTCCTGCCAACCAACACATCCCTCTCGCGTTTTTCAACGTGACAAGGTTGGTATGGTTAAGCGACGGGACGTAGGACAGGGAGAGGCTGGCAGCAATATTACCTAAATTAATCCTGTGGCACTACAGTCCATATTGGGCCTGCCAACCTGACTGCTGGTCTCACGCCAATTTACGCATGACAGAGGTGGGTGATTATCCAACCGATAGAGAGAAGTGATGTAGCCAACATCACACATCCCGCAGCTGAAAAGTTGGCTCACAAGGTCAGAACCGCTGCTTCCTTCCTTTCCTCATGATGCAGAGTAGGTACCAGCGAAATACTGGTTCAATACTAATAAATTGCATTTAAATGGAAGGGAAAAAAATTATTAGTCTTAAATCTAGCATTGAGTATATTGGAACAGATGCAAAATTCTTAAGATATTTTCCTTGTTTCCAAGTTATTTTTGGACACCCATGCATTCAAATTATGTACTCACTGATGTTGCATTTTTACTTTCTCTACAGCCTACCTAATAAGTAGAGGAATTATTGTATTCCACTTAAAAAAATTCAATACTGAGATTTTACTGGAAATACATGTTTTGAATTAAAAAAAAAATACTTTTTTTATATATAAAGGTAAAAGAATTTTTAGAAAAAGGTGCATGTGTGCTAACAGCACGCATATTAAAATTAAAAGTTGGTCAATACCAAAGTTGGATTTTAGTTCAGTGATTTCCAAGATGTGAGGATTTTCAAGAAAATCCGCTCCACACCAAATTATCCTTTACATAGGTATACATGGGAAAATGTTGATCATTTTTTTTATTATCTCAAAATGGCTCCGACGGTTTTGATTAAAGTTCCATACATTTAAGATGTTTACATTGCTAATAAAGTTAGGTCTTAAACTTTCTGAAAATAATCTGAGAAGTCCTCTTCATTCTGAATGATTTTGTATAACATATAAGCCATAAGAAATAAACAAAAGCTTACTATGCAAAAAATGTAGATCTTGTTAACACACAATTTATGTAACAATGTTTTCCTTTCTGACATCAACTGTTTCCAAGACATTCCTTATTAATTTGAATTGTCAAATACTTAAACTTTTTTCCATCTACTAAGATTATTCTTTCTCTCATGGTCATGCGAAGAGAACGGAATTTCAAAGCCATCACATAGCGACAGTTTTAAAAGATTTGACCACCATTTAAGGCTACTAATTTAATTTTATTTATGGATGCTCTTTAACTGCTATGGTTCTTAGCGACGTATTCTTCTTTTACCTACAATGAAATGTGTAATGAAACCTTTTTTGTAAATGCTTATCATGATTAACATGAAGCAGATAGAAGAATAAGCTTTTGTAAGAATACTTTGTAGAAGATTTGGTAGAGAAAGTCATGTGAGTGTAACATATCAACAAATTTATTTTTTGGAACTTTCAATAATGAGTTATAAATCTGCATGTATTTAAATTATTATTTATAAAATGAAATACAAATTTATATATTGTAAGAATGGATATTCAACAATGTTGAATTACGAGTATAAACTATCCTGATAGTCTACAATGTAGGTTAAGGAAGAAATTCACAACAATTTAGTAAATTGGTATTAAAATGTTTAATCTCCTAACATACTAAAACTTTAAGAATTTTTAACAGAAAATTACAGCATTCTGCTGAATACTTTGTTACAAAGTTTAACTTCCTTTTTAAACATTTTCCATTTAAATGCCACCTCTGGCATCTAAGGCCATATCAGTGGCTATGCTTTTAGAAATAAATGCCCATAAGCAATAATATTAACTGTTACACAGTTTCTGATATTTGCTGAGTTTTGTATTACTTCAGGATTTCTTTTCTCTTTCCTTTTCTTAAACATTAAATCACATAAACACTCACACTTTTATATAAAGGTTACAATATACGAGAGATTACTTAAGTTACAGCTTTGACATTTTTACGCCATTATGGGATAAGTGACAGAATCTAGTGATATTCAGGTTGTTAGGTTCCAATCATAACAGGCAACTTCTCCACAAAAATGCACCTGTCACATACGTTAGGAAGGTTAGTTATGTTGTATCTATTACATTGGCACCCTGTTTTTATACTTGCAGGTGTTCAAATTTTGCATATTGACCATTTAGTCACTAACTGATGCACCTATTATATTATATTGTACTGATTATATTACTATTTATATTAGATTATGGTTGTATCAATTAGGCTAATTATATGAGCATTTAATTATTAGGTTAGGTTATTAGACTATTAGGTTATTATTAATTACTAGGTCTTACCTTTGCAGTTGAATTGTTTTTGCAATTTTTGGTGTAAGTGTTATCTGTTTTTGTGGGGTATTATTTTAAGAGAAAGAAGATCTGCATAGGAGAAAACCAAGAAATTTAATTGTTTGGCTTAGGTAAGTACACCAATATTATATAAAAACATAACTGCAAGTTGTTCTTTATACTATTACAGTACAGTCAATGTTTAATAACATATGCATGTTATATAAATTAAGTCCATAGCACGGTTCAGTGCTTAATTTAACACTAAAAGGTGCATCCAGATTATAGGTAATCAGTGATTATGGTGGAGAAGGAAGGTTAAATTTAAATTGAGTTTTATTTATGGACGCTCTTTAACCACTATGTTTCTTAGTGTCCCATTCTATATTGGACGTGAAAGACCGGTAATTTTGCTCAGAGGCCTCTTTATCAGGTTTGAAGTTCTTTTACGTGCTGCAAATCTATGACACGGGACCACCGACTTTACTTCCCTTCCAAAGGAAGCCATGCTAAGGATTTTTGCACCCGAAAAAATCCATCGCCCTCCGCCGGGTTTGAACCCGCGACCTTGGGAACTAGAGGTTAGCACGGTACCACTAGTCCACGGAGGACGACAGAAGGAAGGTGATGACCAAACTTTTGTGCCGAAAGAAATGAATATTACAGAGCAGTACATACGATATGAGAATAATAATACTAGCAGAAGGTCAAAATAGTGCACCTTATGTAAATAGATTATCTGGTGAATCAAGTTAGAACACTGACCGCTCTGAATGTACCATCGCCATCTGGTTTTTAGTAACCTGAGTTAGGCTGCTTTATATACTTCCAGAACCCTCCAGCCGGGAATCAAATCTAGGACTGTGGATTTGAAGGCTAGCATGTTAACCACAAAGACAGTGAGGTCCTGTTGAGTACAGAATATAGTCAACCCCACCCCTCATTTTGTAATGTATTAATAAGTCAACCAGTGATGTTATGCTTAATATGTATGTAGTCTTTGAAACAAATCAATAAATAAAATTGCTATAAATATATTTAAAACATTGAGCAAAAGGTTTTCTTTTGAAGTATAGAAAGATAATGAACTTACAAATAAAAATTGCACCAAACAACTGCTTAGTCCACTCTAAATTAAAGAAGAAACCAAACACACAAAAAGCATATAGCATCAAAAATATATAAGATACAAATTACACTATAGCTCTTTTGAGACAATAAAAATTGATGATAGCAAGCTGTTTGCCCATCAGATTTTAATACATAGCCATTATTTGTCTGCCAACAAACTACAATGCAAACTCACAACTGTAACAGCAACCTAGAGCATCTACCAGCTTTTACATTTAACACTGTTTCTGTGTTAGAATGTGTTTATGGGTGAATAAAATGGTGTGTTAACATTTTAAATACAAAAAATAACAAAATGAATTACAGTGATGTATTTCGCCTTTAAAACTTCAACAAATAAGCTGGATGTATACCTCCAGGCAAAGGACCCCCAATGCCGTAAGTCTGCCCATTTCTCCCTGTTATTGCTGTGCTGCACAATGACAACTGGGCTTGTATGAAAAATACACATGTTATCTACTGTGAATGCAAGCATTCTACAGTAAATTTTACATAGCATTACAGACAATTACTAGATAAACTTTTGTTGCCATTCTTAGCAAAGTGGCATAATTCTGTCTAGTTTGTTATTCTGTTTATTGAGTGGGTTTTAAGGAACTAAGCAGTTCCATCAGGCTTCAATAGTTCCTGAATGAACTACTTCACTTGAATAACTCATAATAATTACAATGAATGAGTGGTATGAAGTGGTTCAGCCCATCACTAGTGCTAGCAATGAAATATCAGTTGTTTTTGAGCATTCATTTTCTTATTTTCTAACTGTGGCACAACACACACAAACCCCAACATTATGGATTCTTGAAATTGAACATCAATTGTTTGGATTAGAAAATCTTCAACCTCCATGTGAAGTGCAAACAGGCAATATGTAAGCTGATGATATATTATGTACAGAACAATTCTAATATTGTGGGACTGGGGTGTTATCACCCAAACTGACAATAGGAAATTTCAATACTGCATCTAAGAAACTATTTTAGCCTCATGTGTGAATGATCTGTAATTTAAATTGCAACTATTACTCCATATTACACTGATCTCATCACTTATCTGAGCCCTGACTTACAACATGAAAACTATAACTTAAAATGTGTAAATTTTGAAATTAAAAGATGTTTTATATGACTAGTGCAGCTTTGTAATATTTCTCATGGAGTTTAGGGTCTACATACATTGTCTCTGTAATTGGTTACTTTATATAAAAATCAGCATTTGTTCATTCGGGATCATAAATTCTAATCCACATTTAAAAGTCTGCAAAATGTCAGATCTTATTTTAGAATCTTAATATGAATGGACATCAGTGTTAATTTAATGCATTATATGTAAATACTAATTGAAATATGGATGAAATAAATAACAAAATCAACAATTCTTAACTTATTAACCCTTTCAGTCCCCATGTACATTATAATGGACATCAGCATATAAACCAGTTTACATGAATTTGCTGAAGAAGCTGTTGACTTTACAACATTTTTCTAGCTATGCTATATAGTTTGGTAGATAAACTTTATTAGGGCATCCACAAAAATATGGAAATCTTTCCCTGATCATAAACTATTAATTTTAAAGCTCTTGCTTCCTCTATCCTTATAGTGAGTCAACTCAACTTAACTTAATTTTAACTTATGGAATGATAAAAATACAGATACAAATGATTACTTATATAAACTGAAATCTCAGCAATAAAGAACTTTAAGCACTACAAGGTGTATTCAAGTTATAAGGTCTCTGACATTTTCTGCCAAACTGCTTATGCAAAACAATTGAAGCTTCAGTCACTTTTCAACAGTCTCTTTTCTAAATGCATGCCTTTTTGGCAGTTCAATGCCACGATTCCTGCAATGCTTCTCTAAGGGTCTGTTTAACCCAGTGGAAAACTGCTGATTTGTCAACTGTGTGACTGATAAATGTGTAACCCCAGAGGCTTGAATTTCAAAGAGTCAAAAATCCCAAAGTGCAAGGTGAATTGAATACAAAGCACGTGTAACTACCTTTCGGAAATTGGGTAATACAGTATTATTGAGAGCAGGAATTTGCCAATGGACAATATTTTCCTGCATGGGTCAGATCATCTACCTTGCACATTAGCTAGTCAGAGGCGAGGGTGAAATGTCTTTGAAGTTAAGCCATAGAAAAGGAATCAAGGACATGTCGCTGTTCCAAATGCTAAGGAGAAAGCCAATGTTTAAAATTTAAAAGTACCAATAGAATTTAAAGCAAAGATAACCAAAAGATACAAAATTTTCAGAGTAGGGGGATGCTTGGAATGCGAAGTGCTTCACTTGGGAGAGATAATCATGTTAGAGTATGTCTGACGTGCTGGAGGCGACATCTCTGCAAGAAGATTTAACACATTGATTAAGAAGCCCTCATGACATAAGATAAATTTTAAATTAACTTTCAAGAATTTTGGTAAACATTTTACAGTTCTGAATGTGATAATGTTAGGAAAACAACTTCCATCAGCTAGGAAGCTGGTACCAAGGACAACTACCAGCTGAGAACTGAGGACAATGCTAATGTCCCCTTCAACAATCATGTTCTCAGAACTGATGCCAGCCTGAGACTGCTTTGATTCATGACATGCTGTCTTCTGTAAAGCTTTGCACCCATAAAATGCACATTTTTTCCATCAATGACACCATTAACACATGGACTGCTCAACTGATGAATGTCAGGTCAGTTTCATGCCTTGCAAGAATGACTAAATATGCTGATCCTAAAAAGTGAAAGTTACCATTTTAAGCTTCTGTTTTAGTTGCTGTCAATGGTATTAGTTATCCACAAAGAATGTATGCAACCTGTACGGTTGAGTGTGTGGAATCATACCGACATAATAGACAGTGGTTTATGTTGGTAAGAAAATACTAACTGCCTCTGCCATGCCTAGTCCCACCCCTTCCCCAGTTCAGCACTCCACTTAATGTTTGTCTTACTCCCCTTTTCCCTAGATCGACCTATATTCATAGGTTAATGTTTGAGTGCCAGAGTTTTGACATCAAATCCATACAAGATGGAGTCATCCAGGAGCTGGTGTGGAAAATTGTTGGAAAGCATGGCTTCCAACCACTCATGTGAAATATTTCTACTCCTCCCATTTTGTAACTCACCTAGACCTGACCTTTGTTTGTAGGCTAATGAGTGTGTGTCAGACTTTAATTCAAAGCAATGAGAGATTGGCTTATCCTGAACTCGTGTACAACACAGATAAGGAGATTCTGCCAACATTAATTAAAGAAAAACACTATAGGAAGCCAGGTTAAATTTGTTCCCCATTTGAAGAGAGGCCCCCCTCCAAAAAAAAATTATACATAAATATAAGATACCACAGAACTTGAATGCACCTTGAATAACAAAACGTTCTTCTTTTTCAATTCCTGAATCTTCTTCTACAATTCCACATATATCTTCTTTTTCTCCACTTTTCTAACTTCCTTTACAATTTTCCTCTGAGTTTAGCAACTACTCTTCAAGGGTCATATTTCTCTTCTGCACAAGATAACTATCATACCTTGCCTTGATTTAAGTAACAGTATTGTCAACGTAATATTAACATAAATTACAGTGAACTATTAACATTGATTTACATATTTACTGAAGCTAGTGTACAAGACTAATTATTTTTCACATTTTTGAACATTTACCTTTTATCCGACTCATTCCAAATTTCTTAACTTTCCATATTTGTGGACACCCTGTTTTAGAATATCAGAATGCCCTAAATTAATAAAAAAAACAAAACAAAAATAAGCACCATTTATTCTACATGGCTCCACCCCATCCTGAATCACAGACTAGGAAGTCCACAGCATGAATAAACATTAGCTTATCTCAGACATTAGTGACCATTGTTTTAGCGAGTTACAAACCTGAGGTTGTCTAGCAAGTGTTTCTAGGACACAAGTAGTTACAATATGTTATCAAGTTTGAAAACCCAGTTTTGATTAAAAATAAATTGGAACTGCAAGGGTTAACTTTCACAATCAACTGCACATTAAGATCAAAATTTGGAGGAGATCTTAAAATTCACAGGGACTTCAAATATTATCCTATTAATCAATTTATATTATGATCAATATTACAATTATCATTCTTCTGTACACTCTTCTTATATCAACAAACTAATCATAACAATAGTATTATCCAAAGAAAAAACAACTGGAAAAATGATGTTGCATTTTTCTAAGGGTGCCGCTTTATCTTCCTTCCTAAAGAGGTTCATTTTTTTTTTTTTTTTTATAAATACTATGCATTACTGACCAGGAACACTCCACTCGTTTGAAACTGGGATTTCATTCAGATTTTACAAGGATAAGGTGAGTGTACTTCTCAAACTCAAAAGGTTTTGGCCCACAGTGACCAAAGGCACTTTTAGAGCATTAAAGTTTCAGTGGCAAGGCTTATGCTTGGCATGTGGAAGGAACCTAAAATAGAAGAATTTGGCAACATCAGAGAGACCAAACGACTTAGTACTCCAGTGAGTGGCTCAACAACCAAGCACAAAGCCAACAGCTCAAAACATCAAACCTCAAAAACAGTACTAAATATCACTTTGGGCCAAAATAATTGAAATTTAAGAAATACACCACTTCAACCAGCTACCTGAACAAAATCCCAATTTCAAACAAGTGAAGCATACCTTTGAGCTGTGTTTTGCCTTCAGCTGTCTCTGATTTCCACAAGCAAACCATTGCAACATAGAGTTGGGCAAAACGATTCCTTTGTGGTGGTCCTTTATACATCATGAATGAATTCATAGGTTTCTTTCACAATTTGATCCCAGCGGTTGCTCATATTCACTATTCATTCATGAATCATTTCCCTGCATGCAGTCATAATTATTTTTTTGTCATTCCATACTTCCAGCACAAACCTTATTTTCCATGGAAAATTTTTCAATTTGGCAAATCTGCTTAAACCCACCTGCTATTTCTTTTCAGGTTGCAGATGTTATTCAATATGTAGAAGTATTTTACCTATAACGTGATTATGCAATGTAATTATAATGGCAACAAACTCCTACATAATTACTATAATAATCAACCAAAAGAATAAAAATTCTAGTCTGAAGTAAAGATCCTATTTCTTGTAAACTCTTTCTTGAAAACATACTCAAAGTCTCACCTTGCACACTCTTTTCTTATCTTTAGCTAAAGATTAGTGACATCAAATAAAATTATTAAACTTTTAAACATTATAGGCACCATATACTCAGCCCTTAAGCCAAATTTGGTACAGAAAGAAATCAGAGTGAAGATGTGTAAAACTCTCACCTACAGCATGGTTGACAAGCATGGGCTGTCAAGAACGTGAGCTTTATCAAGAATCTCAGCTGCAAAATTGTGCTTTATGAGAAACGTAAGTTGTACTAGTTAAGATAATAATAATGAATATGCAAGCTATTCTAAATTTGTCAGACTGTAAAGAGAATAGATCAAACAAGAATCCTATGACAAATCGTACACTATATACTTTGTGGCAAAAGGCTATTGTTTAGCCTGCAACACACTATATGGTTTAATGCTGGTTTATTATTATACATCATTATCAGGACTGGATGCATAATTATAAGCCTTAAGACCGTGCTAATGCAGCATAGAATTATTTTTTTGATTTCTTATCAACATAAAGGTGAATGTCAAAAAGTGTGACTCAATCTACCATCATGAAGAATACTTCACCGTTAATAGTGCTTCTGTTTTTAATCTTTAATATATTACAGGAACTTTGCATGCATATTAACATTTTATTAAATTGTCACATACTATATTCTACCACTTTTAAAATAAATTATTTCACTCTTTTAAATATCATTCCCATTAATTTACGTTTGATATTTATTCTTTCACACTAGCCAAGTGTTGACACTAAATTAGAAATGTGAATCAGACTTGGAAAAATTCAATGTCACAGCCTACGCATGGCTAGTGTGAAAGAACAATAACTATTAAACACAAACTAACTCTAAGGGCTGGTTTCACAGTTTAAGCTTAAGCAGAAGCTTTAATAAGCTACAGATGCCACTTAAGCAAGGCTTACACTTTGGTTTAAGCTTTATGAGTTTCACAGTAGGGCAATCATGTTCGACTTTACAGAAGTGAACAACTCCACAGAACTGAAAAGTTGGCAACACTTGTGCATATGCACAGGGTAAATTCCCCTTATTTGTTTATGGCGATGCTATTCCTAAAATAAGCTTTTGTAGGCTATCCAGCGAAATATAGTTAAAATGACTGAAAAAACAAAGTCAAAACGTACTGTGAACTTTAATTCTCAGGAAGTCGGCATTCTCCTAGAAATTGTGAAGCAGCAATTGGATAAGAAAAACCAAACATGGGGAAAGATGCAATGTGAAGAGTAGATTAAAATGGTGAGAAACAATTTTGAAGCTCTACATGCTGTAGGTTTTGAAAGCGTAGTTTTCAAGTTTTTTTTTTTATCTCCAGCTATAATTATCATTCTTTCACTTGCATTAAATCTCAATGTCAAGAGAAGCACTGCCTCTGATGAGGGCACTTTGTTACTGAAATACGAGGGTGGTCTGAAAAGTTTCCGACCTCAACATGAAGATGGCAGCACTCGTAAATAAAAGCTAGTGAATTTCATTGTTCATCTGTTGACAAGTACTCACCAAAGTTTCAGCCATTTTGGATGCTCAGTTGTTATGTAACAGTCGTTTGAGTGAGGTGATGCGAGTGTTTTTATGAAAATGGACAAAATCGAGTATCGAGCTGTCATTAAATATTTGTTTTTGAAAGGCAATACGCCTACGCAAATCAAAGATGAGTTGGATTCTGTGTATGTGGACTCTGCACCATCATTTACCACAGTGAAATTTTGGGCAGCTGAATTTAAATGTGACCATAAGAGCTTGGGAGACGAACGTTCGGGACGCCCAAAAATTGCAACTACCGACGAAAACATCGCCAAAGTTCACCAAATGGTGCTAGACGACCGCCGAATTAAAGTGAGAGAGATAGCAGAGGCTATGAACATGTCAAAAGAACGTGTTTGTCACATATTAAATCAACATTTAGACATGAGAAAGCTGTCCGCGTGTTGGGTGCCACGTTTGCTCACGTTTGACCAAAAACGTGTTTAAATGAACATTTCCAACGCTCTGTTGGCGCAGTTTAGGTGCAATAAAACCGAGTTTTGGCGCCATTTAATTACTGTAGATGAAACTTGGGTACACCATTATACGCCCGAAACAAAAATACAGTCCAAACAGTGGACTGCAAAGGGGAAACCGGCTCCAAAAAAAGCAAAAACTGTTTTTTCAGCTGGGAAAGTGATGGCGACTGTTTTTTGGGATAGTCATGGAGTTATTTTAATCGATTATCTTCAAAAAGGAAAAACCATTACAGGAGCATACTACGCATCATTACTTGACAAGCTGAAGGCAGAACTTGCGGAAAAACGGCCACATTTGCAGAAAAAGAAAATCCTGTTTTACCAAGACAACACCGTCTCACACCTCAGCGGTTGCAATGGCGAAAATCCACGAATTACGGTTTGAACCGCTTGACCATCCGTCTTACTCACCAGATCTAGCTCCAAGCGACTTCTTTTTGTTCCCTCATCTGAAAATTGCGCTCAGAGGACAGAGATTTTTGTCAAATGAAGAGGTCGGAAACTTTTCAGACCACCCTCGTATAAAGCAATCCATTATAGATGTGACAGCAATGAGTGCAACAAAGTATATGATAAAGTATGAAGTATAAATTTAAAATTTAGCTTTGTTTAGCATAGGTTTTATGTTTAGTTGTATCATTAATAATTTCAAGGGCCATTAAGGCTGACTGTTTACTTAATTGAAATCTCTCATAGAGTTCTCTGTCATACCATACGTAAATATAATTTCAATGCATTCATGCATATGGACTGAAATAATTTGCATTTCCTCATTACTAATATCGTCTTCTAAGATAATATGGCAACTCTAAGCTTAAAACAAAGTCTGTTCTAGTTTAAGCCAAGCTACATGTAAGCTTAGCTTACTGCTTGCACTGTGCGTTTTAAAACTCCCCTACAGCTTAAGCCTGATACAAAGCTTAAGCTTAAACTGTGAAACTGGGTCTATACCCCTGCCACTGTAACATTGCACTTGACAGTTAGCATTTAAGTTGGTACACTCGCAACAAAACAGATGAAAAGCTTTAACCGCTTGACTTCTTAAGCCAATCACAAGGCAGCATTCCGGATGGTCGATGACAAAGCGGAAGTGGAACTGGAAGCGGCTCTGTTGCCAGATGTAGCTATTCCCAACCACATGCTTTAGTTTGTGAATCTCTAGGACGAGCGTTGGGTTGTTCTTTGCAAGCTACATATTGTTCATTGTTATGGTTATTGCTTTATAGTTTTGTTATTGTTTGTTTACACGCACACGCACACACACACACACATATATATTTCATTCATATTAATTATTTATACAAGATTTAAGTGCAACAATGTCTGAAAAATGACGTCGATTGCCAAGTGATGATTCACAAAGTGAAAATGCTTTGCGCCGAGGTGTGCCACTTAATAGTCAGGCATTGGAACTATTAAGGAGGACCTGGGAATTTTTTGATCAGGAAAAGGAGTACGTAAAGCTTCACAGCCATCCCTCTATTCCTGCTGATAAAGTCAATTCAACCCTATTGAATTAGTGTGGAGTGACATTAAGGTTTATGTAAGGGAGAATAAGTCATTTACCATTATCAAGGTGGAAAGGCTTTTGCGGGAAGGTGTGGCGACGGTGGACATGGCTTCGTGGAAGAAGAAAGTAGATCATGTGAATAAGCTAATACAAAAAGCACAAGAAATAGACGAATTATTAGTGAGTGTGAACCATTAATGATATGCCTTGGTGAAGATGATGATGACGACGGGGATTTGGATGGAATTGAGCCATTGTAGTTTTAAATCAGTGAGTGAAAATAACTTTGTTATCGCATGCTTATAATTTGTTTTATTTCTCCTCATTGTAGCAGGCAAGTTTGCATTATTCTGTTTCTATATTGTCAAAAGTGCATAGTTTATTCTACATATGCTGCAATGTTTATGCAGAGTTATTTTCAATTAACAGTAATAATACAAAATAGTTATTATTCATTGACGTTTGCTACTTACATGCACTTTTTGTATGCGGCTTAGACACGATAGAAAGAACTATCAGCTGTTGTTGTTTACTAGCCACTCTGGCAATGTCGCAACCACAATATAGCCAACCTTACGTGAAGCCACACAAACTGTCAAGTGAAAAGATTCAGCGGCGGGGGTATAAAAGTAGTTAACTAATAAACCTGGAAATTAGCAATACTGGCAACGTTTCAAGTTGCCTTTAAGTGTGATATCTCAAATACCTGAGATTGACTTAGAGGTTTCTTGGGGTTCTAGAATCAGATAAGAAGAGTTTAGATGCATACAGGTATCTTGTCATGGTAGCTCAGAGGTAGAGCACTAGCTTGCAAAGATCATTTGAATTCTGCTAAGGCATTGAATTTGTCAAACCTGATTCAACTTTCCAAATCATTCCTGTTATTTCTGAATGGAGTTTTGTTGCATTTTACTTTTTGACTTTGGCAGCAAATCTTGTGATTCTTTTGAATGATGATTCATTGTTTGATTTAATCAGTTCTTACGATTCTTTCCTTGCAGTTGTTCATATAATCACTTGTTCATGAATCGACCCAACTCTACTGCAATGTGGCAACATCAGAGAACATTGATTTGGTTGACATTCAAGTCTGGAATATGAAGTAAGAATGTGAGCATTAATCTAGTATGGTACAGTGAGAAAAGGTAGAATCTAATTTCAAGCTGTTAAAAAACTTGTACATGTGATATTGTTTCATTACATTAGAATACTTTTAACAGTGAGACAGAAAAACCATACTGAAGAGGAAGCTTATTTAAATTACAAGCAATAATATTTATTTCAGCCAACATCTGCATTCCAAGACTTTCATACATTAACACATGTGGGAATATTAACAATGCTATATCGCACAACACTGACTACCACAATGTGATAAAGACATATCAAAGTGCACATATCTTCCATGATTTATCATGTGATATTTGAATTCAGGCTTTTATTCTTCTCCAAAATCAGTCACTTGTGTTTTCTCAATTGTGCCATTTAAAACTTAAAAATAGCAAACTCAAAAACATGCAATGTGGCACTATTTGTATTTGTGGTTGATGACAAAATAGAGTTACATGTTCCTGTGTATGCTGTTTATATCTGTCCTGAACATCACAGGAATTCCCTAAGCCCCACAGTAAAAGAATGCTTTAATTCCGAATCACCAGTTTATGAGTAACATTTACTCTATCTAAACAAAACAAAAATAAATGTTATACAACACATTATTTAAAATGTCTTCATATCCTAGGGCTGTAGGCCTATTTAAAATATCACCTTAATAAACAAGAACAAATAAACATTCACTGAATGACTAGTTACCCTAAAAAATAGAGTATAGTTTCTGCAGTTCTGTAAAATTGTTTTTATTTCTTACTTTCTTCTTTTATTTCCTTTTTTCATAGCTACAACTCATATACAAGGACATACTTAATGAACTCTATAAGGACCATGTCAAGGTATTTGGTCCTATGTGTCTGTATGTGAAGCGACAAACAGCAATGGTGTCACACATTGTTCGCTGTGCGACCTGGGGAGCCAGCTCACCACCTGGGCACCACTGAAATCACAAGATGAAATAAATGCATTCTCACATTTTTCTTATCATTTATGTACAAGTACAAACGGGGGCGGGGGTTGTCATTAAATACCAGATCAGAGCTTTGTGAGATACAATTTCATGTTGGCAGCAACGCAGTACAACTACAAGCCCATAGTTGCCAACTTCCTTAAGATGAAATCTGTTAATCTTTCCTTCTTCAAGCAAAGCCTAATAATTTTTTTGAGACATGAAATTTAGAATGTTTAAAATGTCCAGTGCAGTAAATGCACCAAAATTACATGTAAAAATAAATGGGAATTCCATTTTATAAGAATCCTTGAAGACCTGGTAGTACTGCATCTTCCAGTCTCACATGCTGAAATTCTTCCTGGTACCACAATAAACATGTATTAAAGCAAAGAATACCACTTCCTAGGCTATACGCAAATTTCTAGCCCATATTTTATATTTCATCACTAGAGGCAGTTTTAGTGCTATCAAATTTTAAATCCCAAAAAATGAGGTACAGTAGAGTCTCGTTTATCCAACATCCCCTGGAGAAAAAGAGGGGAAAAAAAAAGAAGATATTAGTTGCCTATACTGGATCACACATCCTACAAGAAACACACATTTTGTATTAATCCACGCACATGGGCACAAGTACATGTGACAGACGACAGTATCACCTTTCCCATATGTTACGCCATATTACATTCAAAACAAATTGCATGCAGTAGAGTAGGTTACCAGTAGATTTTATTTCAATAAGTTAACTTTTCCTATTAAAATAAACACTGTGAAATATATCAAGAACACAATATCAAAATGAATGCACTCAAATGGACAGATGGTTTTAACACACTTTGTACTTACATTAGTCAGATTCACAGTCATCTATTTTTGCCTCCTGTAGTGCGAATATTTCTCAGGTATTTATGCCTCCAAATGCAATATCATCCCTATCGACAATGATATTAACAATATTTCATTTCATAAACGAAAACCCCAATTTCTAATAGCAATATATGGAAGCTCATTTGCTTAAAATTTGGTAAATCAAGGTTACTGTTGACAGCACTTTTGTTTTATTGTCAAAAAAAAAATTATGCACCTTACAACGAACTGCACACTTAATGAAGTTGTCTACCTCTTGTCCTAAAATTGCCTCAGATTTCTTCATCTTTTTGCACGGTGCTTTAACACCACCAGTTTCCTTAAGTTCTTTGTGAACATGAACAACACTGGCTTCTGACATGCCGGTATGCTCTGCTGTTATTTTAATCAATTCGTTCATTAGAACATTCAGATTATGCTTCTTTAACTTAAACACATTTAAAACAAACTGTTTCTTGCCACTTTTTTAATATTTTACCTTTAGGGTGCTTTTTATAAACATGATCACTCATTTCTGTCACTGCCTAATTTACGTCAGCGCAAGCTTGCTGCCATATTCCTCACTGATATTCCGTTTGTTTTACTACCGCCACAGTGACTGCTTACTTCTTGTGAACGGACATATTACTGTAAATGCACTGTAACAATATGGTGCATTGTAATGATACAACTAAACACATCGATTAGCGCATTTTACAAGCAATAACATTAAGAAAAGATGGATCTGTTTTCTCTTCTTAAGTTGAGTGGTTCGTTCTCAAACCAATGAGAACATTCACTGTGATCAAATGCGTGGAGCTGTTTCTCGGTGTTGCTCATACAAGTGCATTTCTTACAATGGAAGGAATCATCCGTCTAGATGATGCTGCTAGGTGATGATGAAAAGTATGGAAACAAAGCACAAATGAAACCGAAGAAACCATTGTACATTTAGTACAATGTATCCGTTGATAAGAGATTGCATCTTTGCAAGAAATCAAAAGTTGAATGAAGGATTATGATCAGTATAAAATATCTGATGTAGAAATTGTTGCTCTTGACATTTGTGATGACAAAGAAATTGAAGACTAAGAGCAAGGACCAACTATTGGATCTCGCAGAATTTCACATAATGGAGTTAAAGCTCTGGAAACTGAATTAAATACACTGAGCAACAACAAAAAGCCACAGGAATAGACATAATGACGGTGCAAAGGTGGCGAGACTTGACAGCAATGAAATGGCACTCATCAAGAAGGCAGACTACCATCAAAAGTTTCTTTAAATAACCACAGGACTGAACATTTTAAGGTAATTATGTCACTGCAAATTCACTTATTCAGTTAATGTTTTCTGTTGTTTTGTTGTAAAACATGATTATTAGCTTCATAATATGTAAAATTATAACAGTTTGATGTTTAATAGGCTTTCTTTTAATAGCTCCCTATTATCCAACATTTTTGCTTATCTGACTTTCTGCTGGCCCATTTATGTCGGATAAGCGAGACTCTAATGTATGCACAAGGAAGCTATATATGGGAAATGGTTCAAACTGGACAGGAAAGTAGCTTTAAGCAAGATTTTTAACAAGGATAGTAAAAAGATAGGAGAGTACCTGTCCAAAGTAAAAAAGAAACGGTTATGGACAATAAAAAGAGATGTAAATTAATTTCATCATGTGATGTTAAGTTATGTAATTATATTTATGTTATATTATTATTATTATTATTATTATTATTATTATTATTATTATTTTGGTATCACTACTATTATTTTTTATTATTATCAATTTTTATTCATTCATTCATTCATTATCGGTTTACCCTCCTCTTATGTAGGACTTACACCCCCCAGGACTTACAAGCGGATGCCTGGGGTCAGAGGCCCGTCGAGGAGCAGACACTCATGGATCAGACAGAACATCCAGGATGGGTGATCTGCCCGATGCCTGGTATGGGATGAAGGAAGTAGATGAAACGAAATGTTGGTGAAATGGGTGAAAGGAAACGTGATGATGGAGCAGTTGGTGGAATGAATGGCGGGGGAAACCGGAGAACCCGGAGAAAACCCGCCCAGACGCCGCTTCGTCCACCACAAATCCCACATGCAGGTCCCTGGGATTGAACCCGGGCCGCTTCGGTGGGAGGCGAGCGGTCTAACCACTCGGCCACGGCGCCGCCTATCAATTTTTATGTTATAATTAAAGAGTGTAATGTTGGTAGAATATGGCAATATAGCAGCTTGGGCTGATGTATAGCCATATTCTAAGGAAGATTGCTAGCACAAATAAATAAATAAATAAATAAATAAATAAATGTATGCACATGAAGGAAAAGCTCTGGCTTATCATAGTACTGTATATTATTAGTGTGGTACATTCGGGCTGTAATTTTAAGTTAGTGTAAAAAGTTACATTACTACCACAAAAAAATTACAATATAATTCAATAGAAATTAAGGCTTTGTCATGTCCATGGTAAAAACCTACAACACTTTAAATCAGTCCAAAAAAATCATAAAAGAGGCATCCATTGCTGCAGTCTAAAATGACTCTTGTAAACTTTATGGGTGAACCGTAAAAAAATAGCAAGTATGCAATCCCTTCTGGTGCAGGAGTGAACTAGTCAGAATGAATGGCAGTAGAGTTAAAAGGTCTGAATATAAAACAAACTCCTGACACGACAGCTCAAGGATGGCTGCTGTATCCTATGACTCAGTTCACACACGATATCATGAGCAGAACACAGTATGGCTGGCTACAATTTAAGTCAGCACAGCTCTGAAGAGTATAACACAGGAAGCAGTGACATCAAAGAGCAATAGGTCTCTGTGCTAGCATAGTATGATGATACCACCTGAATCATTATATTATAGAGCAGGGCCATCCAAACTACCACCCACAGGCCATATTTTGCCCGCCTGAACTGGTTTAAGAGAGACACATAAAAGGAACAAGGCTACGGAAACGTTTTTAAGGCCAAATAATGTTTCAGGATATCAGGCAGTTTGGGGCATCCTTATCTAGCAGATGGTAGTGAAAACAGGCGAAGCATTGTTAAGCTTGCAAGTCCACCTTTCACGGGCCAGCAACCAAGGACACTTCTGGTAGGTCATTCCTCCCTTATTATCTGTTCAAACCTTTCACTGCACCAGAGAACGCCTGTATCTTCCATCAGTAATTGTTTGTTCTTAGTGGGTTTGCTTCTGTAGTAGAATTGAAAGAAGTGAAAAATGCTTTCAAAAAAGTGCAAAATTAATACTGAGAGCATGAAATATAATGAATGCCAGTGTATGAGTTGTAATGATGTGATTGCAGTAATGAAGGAATAAAATACAAAAAGACATTACCACACAAAGCATTCTCACGAGTTTGACAAATTTACTGGTCATGAGCATGTTGTGAAGACAAAAGAACTTTGCAACAAAATCATTATTCAAATTCTAATTCACAGCACAAATTTGAAGAAGAAGAAAGTGAGGCAGTATTTTAATACCTGAATAATTTCGATTGTATTTTATAATAAGTAAATTCAGTAACAGCCCGCCTTGAAACAATATGTATGTAATAATTATTTAAATTGTAAGTAACGTCATTGCAAATACTTATTTTTATTGTAAACATATTTTAATAATGTTATGTGAATACATTACATACTCTAATAATGCAAGAACTGTGCGAATAATAACTTTTAGGTTGCTAACAATGAGTAATAATGAGGTAATTGTGGCAATAATGTGTTTAGAGTTTTGAAATGTACTGGTCATGATTAGAGCGACAATGACGTAAATTCTGTAACAGTTTTAAATTGGCCAATCAACAGCAAAGAAAAGTTTTAAGTTAAATACAGAAATTCTATTGTACTAGAATTAGCCAATCAGAGACTTGCAATACTGAAGCTTATGGGTTTTGATTGTTGAGGTTACTCAGTTGCTGGTGAGACTTGATAGAGTACAGATGGGAAAATGTGTTCTCTACGAGTGATTAGTAAAAACGGATATACGCGCTAAGTGAATGTATAAAAGTTTCTCACAGTTCTTTAAGAAGTGTAGTGCTGTATAAATATGTGCAAGAATTTAAATAAAAGAAGTTAATTTAAAAGTTTAATTCTGTGATGTCTAAAATAATTGTCATACCGCTCCCTACCCAAGACACATGACTCTAAAGTAAGACTGACGCAGCCGAGGCAAATTCAAACAGTAATATTACGTAAGCATAAAATTCAAACCGACACCCAAAGTGAGTTACAAACTACATAAAGCAACTATTATTACATTTAACAATTCTTCAAGTTTACGTAAACACAACAACAGCAGCAAATTAACCTCTTCAAGTTAGCTTCCAAGCATGTGGCTAACAACAACAGTAGAAGAAAAACAAACCACTACAAGTTGGCTTCTAATTGCGGGGCAGATAAAGTAATTTACGTAATTTATTACGTGAACCAAATAACAGTTGAAGAACATTACCTTCTTCAAACTGGCTCCCATACGTGGGGCAGTTAAATGTAAAGCATCTATCTAAAAACATTCTTCAAAAGTTATGAAAGAAAAACTGCAAAACAGTTTGCCTTAAGAGAATTTGTGAAAATGTGTCTCATAATTGTTGTTGAAACTTTGTGTCCCAAAAAGTAGAATTGTTCAAATCTGTTTTTTGTCAAGAAATCTTATAAGTAGTAGGTATGTGGAAGAACTAGAGACTAGTGTTAGGCATCAAACTAATTGAGAAGGGCAAAATGTTGGAGTATTTTTCTATTGCACGTGATGAGAGTATTGATGCAAAGGATACTGCACGGTTACTGGTGTTTTTAGGGGATGTGGGTGTAGACTTAACAATTACAGAAGAACTTATAGGGGTGAGGTGTATACATAGGTAGCGACTTATTTTTTGAGGTTGTAAAAACTGTGGATAGCATGGCATTTAAATAGGAAAAACTGTGCAGTGTAACCGCAGATGGTGCACCTAGTATGGCAGAGCTGATGAAAAAATCTGATGTGTTACACTCACATAACTTTCTCTACTCTTGTACAACCTAATTTTACAAACGCCTATTCTCCATATGCTTCATGTTAATCGAGATATCGAGATGTCAATCTTATTGATAATTTTCTTGTAGATGCAAGGGGAATATGGTAGCTTTTAAGCGATAGTCAAGTATTTTAACGCTGGTTGCTATGTGGGGCATTCCATTCTCTTTGCATGTCCAGAACATAAAAAAATGAATAACGAATTTGAGAAAAAGTATAAGTATTGGAAAATTTAAGGGAATAACAAGCAATATCTCGCAAACGGTTCACTCAACAAAAGAAATGTATATGACATAAATTGTGTATTTTAACGCGATCTACATTTTTCGTGTAGTAAAATTTTGTCTATCTCTTACGGTTTACCAGTTATGAAAAAGTCGTTCATAATGAAGAATACTTTTGGAGACATTCCCAGAAAATTCGAGATATACATTTTATTTGCCATGACAATATCTTAAACATATGATATTTTAATCAAAATCGTTAGAGCCGTTTTTGAGAAAATTAAAATTTTCGAAAAATGTTCCATGTAAAGGGTAGTCTGGGGTGGGGGGATTTTCTTGAAAACCTTCGTGTCGCATCTCTGGAAGATACTGAACCTAAATACCAAGTTTGGTGCTTATCCGATTGTTCGTTTTTGAGTTATGCTGTTCACAGACACACACACAGACACACACACAGACACACACACGGACATGTTTCTAAAAATGCTTTTTTTGGATTCAGGAGGTCTCAAAACGTGTATTTCCGGTGAAATCTCGGTATCGAATTTTTGGGTGGAATGCAATACTTCCCCTACTTACTATACGTAGTAGAGAAAGTAAAAAAGCTGAAGCTTATGGGGGAGGGGGTGTGGATAAGTTGCATTGCATTATACATCAGGAGGCGCTATGCACAAAAACAGCTTATCTCCGTGATGTTATGCAGACTATCACAAAAATAATTAACTTCATCTGAAGTAGGGCCTTCACCCACCACAGTATTAACCCATTTGCATTACTTGACGACCAGGGCTCCATGCGCTTTATTGGCATATGAATCGTATGGCAATCCTTGCAATGCTGCATTACTCTATATAACTGCATGTAGTTTAGGTTCCTTCTCACAGATGTCAGTTGTATAAATTTGGAATGAAGTGCTGACATGTGATATTTGTAATTCCCTCTCATCAACTGTGTTGCAACCAAGGAAAAATGATTTTATTCTTCCTGCACTTGTGTTGGTAGCCATCATGGCTGCAAAAACAATCTGTGCAGATGACGAGGGGGGTTTGAGAAAACTGATACAAAGTGTATTAGAGAGTGATAGTGAAAGTGCTGATTTTTCTGAATATGAATCAAAGACTGTAGAAAGTTCTAGTGACAATGATAATGAATCTAGTGCAGAAAGCAGCAAGGAAAATAATTCTGAAACCAATGACGACACACCAGAAAAAACAGTGTGACTGGAATTGGACTAAAGCTGACAATAACCCTGTTCTATACCCCACCCTTTTACTACAAAAGTGGTGTTAGTAAAGACTTACTGAACAAGCATGCATCACAGATGTCATCTGCGGTTTCAATTTTTTCAGAATACATGAAACCTTTGACAAAATTTGTGACAAAATTAATGCTTTTGCAATAAGGCAGTTGAACAATCCAGACAGAAAAATGTTGCAAGAAGATGAAAAATGGTCAACACTACAGCAGTTGAAATTAGGGCCTATATTGTTTTAGTTATTTTGATGTCTCTAGTGAAAAAATTGTGTACTCAATTGTACCAGAGCAAAAACCAATGCCTTCACACCCCAATTGTAGAAAGTGTGATGTTGCTCATTATTTAGAGGATTATTTTGAGGTCTACCACACACAACGTGAAGCCGAAATTATAAAGTCAATAATTATCTAAATAATCTGGGAAGGATAGCGAAATAAAATAAATAATAAAATATTTAAAATCAGTACATGTATTAAAAGGAGAAGCATTGGGAAAATTGTTGACTGTTAAAAGCGACAGAAAGACCAGACAGGCACAGTTTAGCTAATTAGGGACCAGCCCCAGGTATAAAGGGTAAGTCCGTGAAGCCAGTTTCTCTTGGAATTAATGGGTGCAGTTGCACTGGCCAGGATGTGAAGGTCATTAGAAGCTTCATGATGCTGAGTTTTGGTGCAAATTTTAAGGGGAGAGAGGGGAAGTTAGGAGGTTTTTCTTTGTATCGCTCGTGTGGTGAGGACATTCTCGCGGGGACGCTCGTGTGGTGAGGAACAACGGTCTCGTCAAGGTCCGAAGACTGGGTGCGAACTTGCAAGAGCGTCGAATGATCAGATGTAATTGATAATCTTTGGTCTTGGAATAGACACAGTAACATCGTAAGAATTTAAAAGTGATCGGCAAATCTTAAGTCTTATTTTAATGGTGAATAAAAGTGTTCCAAGAAAGCATTCGTGTTTCTATGTACATACACTCACGCATACCCAGTGATTAAGATCTCATGTTCGAGTAGCCGTGGCAAAGTATAAAAAAAAAACATCTAGGAGAAGAAAAGCAGCAACCATGAGGCAAAGGTATTGCTTCAGTGGTTGGAGGATGTAGCGTGGCTGCGTCAAACGGCAGTACTGGCAAGTTTATGCTTTTAATATTGCGCACGCAAATTTTCAGCAAAAAAATATTGGTTGATTTTAAATGATTTTTTTAAGAATTAAGTTGTTGTAACCCTCGCTGCTAGGGGATTTAAATGTGATTTCTTGGTTAGTTGAATAGACATTTAAATATGATGTGATTGGGTTAAGGCAACTCAAAAAGAGTTCAAAGGGATAGAGAATATGCTGACTGTTCTACCATCAGAAATAAGGTGGCTTGGCTGAGTCGTCAAATGTTAGCTGAAGTTTTTGCTCTGCGAGACGAAATTCGCAAATTTCTAAAAGAGAAAGAGCATGCATGTGAATTGTTAGGTGACCCCGACTGGTTGTCCTGCTTAGCATTTCTAGTTGACATGACCAAGCATTTAAATGGCTTGAACCTGACACTACAAGGAAGAGAAACTCATCAGTGATGTGTATAATGCAGTTAAGTCGTTTGAGTTGAAATTGAATTTGCTCAAGAGACAAATGACTTTGCAGGACTGGGCCCATTTTCCAACACTTGATACTCTTAAAAACCAATATCTGGAAGCATCCTTCGACACTAATTCTTTTGCAGAAGTTATTGAGGACATTGAAGATGAGTTTAGAAATAGGTTCACAGATTTTGTTAAATTGGGATTAGAGGTTTCTCTGTTTCCACCACTTTCCACTTCTGATGTAATAAAGCACCAGAGCTGTTAGACTTGCAGTGTGACAGTGCAATGAAAGGAGCTTTCAGTCCTAGAGACCTCAAGTTATTGCAAGAAGAAAAACATTCAGCACTGAAGAAACAAGCCAGATGTTTGATCTCCATGTTTGCACAACATACATATGTGAACAAACATTTTCAAAAATGAACCTACAAAAATCAGCTTGATCCAGCTTGAGTGTTGGACATCTCCAAGATGTGTTGTGCCCAAGTACATCTGAGCAAAAACCAGACATCAACAACTTAAGTTCAAAACACCAGTTCCACACTTTTCATTAGGCGAGTTTAATGCACTTTTGCATTTATAGCTCTTCAAAGCTGGCTAATACATCATGCAAAATATAAATATATTTAAAAGCATTAAGTAAACCATATTTTGACATTCCATAAAATATTAAATATTAAATTTAAATATCATTTATAAAACTGTGCGTATGACCCGTGACCAAATACCTAAGTTAATTAGTGGCCCTGTATGTGAAAAAGTTTAGGCAGCCTCATTATAGAGCAATTGGAACATATCTTGTACTGGTTTGGGTTAGGGTCTGAAATCCAATTACATTAAATTGAGTTTTATTTATGGCCGCTCTTTTAACTGCTGTGGTCCTTAGTGTCCCATTCTATATTGGGCGTGAAAGACTGTTAATTTTGCTCAGAAACCTCTTTATCAGGCTTGAGGTTCTTTTACGTGCCGTAAATCTACAACACGGTACCACCGGCTTTACTTTTCTTCTGAAGGAAGCCATGATAAGGATTTTTACGCCCAAAAAATCCATTGTCCTCTGCTGAGCGACCTCGGGAACTAGAGGCTAGCATGGTAACCCTACACCACGGAGGACGATCCACAAATCCAATGATGAATGATTGCTTTTATTGAAGTTTTTGTTCACCAAAATGAAAAAGATGCTTGAATTAGAAGGAAATCTTTTCAAGAAAGAGAAATAGCCATGAAGAGTTTGCATTAATCAGTAATTTTTCTAATTCTGAATTTGAAAAACATTTTTGTTTCAACAGAATACAGTTTAAGGAAATTCACAAATTGAAACATTAAATAAAAGGAATGCAATCCCCAGCAACATTTTGGGACTTAACAGAAATAAGCATTTGTATTAGGTAAATTGCAAAACTATACTATATAATCTCTGTTAAATTTATTTAATATCTGAACACATGCATCAGATCACAGATTAAGCAGCTGAATAATAATAAGCCTGTAAAATATTTTTCTTTAGCAGTTAGCTCTTGGGTTATCTATAAGTTCCCTGGAATTACTATGGCATAGGATGCCATCGCAGTAACTGTGCACATCATGTCATTCTTTTCTTTTGAAATAGCCATGAATATGTTCCTTTTAATTCTAATGTGCAATCAAGGTGAATCTTCTTTTTGAGCTGTAGATGGACATGAACTGAGACAACGTATTGTAATCTAGAGGACTAAGCATTTTCAGATTTAACGGCATCTCAATACATGAGGGTAATCTAAAAAGTACTGACCATTTGAGCATTCCACTGTGCAGATTGCTACAGGGCTTCTATCTAAGGTTGAATGGTTTCCTTGACATCTGAGTGTCATATGAGTGCCAGTTGAAACCAAGTTGTTATTGTGCATTCTGTGATTGTTCAAAATGAATTGTAGGATACAAAGCACCATTGACAGTGAGGATAGGTGTTATTTGATTTTTGAATGCTTGGAAGTTGAAACCTGCAGAAATTTACCATCAACTAAAAGAAGTGTATGGTGATACAGTATTGAATGAGAAAAACATGAGAAATAGGTATAAAATGTTCAACAATGGATGAATAAATGTATTTAGTTCCGACTGAGGTAAGTTTTGGATTGGAGTATAGGTTTTTGGGTGCTAGAATGTTGTGCTCTTTGAATATTTTCTGGAGCTGGTGATGGGCTTTGGGGTGGTATGTGAACTTCCTTAGATTGCTTTTTGTTGTTTGAAGCCAAGGTATAAATTGTGCCTTCCAATTGCAATAACTGCATCATAAATTCCTCTGAGATATTATGATGCAGCAGAAAGCATTTGACTGTCCCTAAGGCATTCACAGCATCATTAAAATCCATGGGAACATTTGTGGGTTCTCCACTGCAATCACCATTAGCCCTTTGTTATCTTGAAATATGGGCTTTGTGGATTGTAACTTCTGACACTCACTGCCATGCCGCTGTGATGTAATGCACTGCCTATTACAATAAAACAAAGGCCATTAGGTTTTCTGACCATTTAAAAAGGGCAGACTATTATGTATTACAGGAGGTAACTAAAAGTTACTGTAATATTGTATAAATTAGGTAACAGATTTTGCTTATTCATTTCTATGCATTTTTCTAACATTATCCAAACATTTCTTGAACCTCAAATTAAGAGCCGCAAACATGCGATTGCACTTTTGTATTTACAAAATACCAACAATGGGAATAACTGATATGATAAATCTTACTTGTAAAACATGAATCTTCATTTCCATCACCCACATAGTGGATGGCACGCTGCATAGGTATCTTGCAGTAATACAGTTTAAAATTCATATTATACCACAGCCCAGCAGTTGAGGTTGCTGGTATAATTTGGAGGGAAAAAACTCCACAGTTACATGTCTTAGACTGGAAGAAGCACCGGTAGGATGTGCCATACATCTGTTAATGAACAACACTCTCTTGTGCCCATTTTTGCATTGACACTATGTAGCCAGTCTTCAAAAACCTTTGCAATTGTCCATGACTTTCTGTTATTTGTGTACTTTGTGGGAAGTGTGGCAACATTTTTAAGGCACAGTGGTTTTGCAAATTTTCCAATTGTTAACGGAGGAGCTTTAGTTCCCTCGCTATTAGTGCACAACAAAACAACCACATGCTGTTTGCCACCATGGCATTTCTCAACCTAAAAGCCATTAGGCACTAAGTTAAAGAACAACCCTGTCCCATCTGTGTTAGAAATGTCTTTAGCAGCAAACTTGGATGTAAACTCCTTAAAATGGATGTCCTTACAATCCTTAACAGTTTCACTGCCAACACTTTGCTCTCACCGCAACACACACCACGGCTGCCAATTCCATGCCTAATTTTAAATTTATGTAGCCAGCCAGTAGAAGCATGAAGTCTTCAGTAGTGAGTTTTAAAGCTAGTTCATTGGCTTTTTCGTACAACATGGGCCATTGATAGGAATACCTTCAGATCTGTGCTGCTGAAACCATTGTAATAGGCATTCATCCAAGTGCTCTAGCTTTCTGCTTTGAATGCATCTAGATTTGCACATATACATGTTTTTCTATTTCTGTTGCTTTTGCAACAATATAATTAAAGGTAGATTAGGAATTCCAAGTTTTTTGGCTATGTCCTCTTGCTTTCTGTTAAGAGTTTTCCTTCACTATTTTCAAACTATGTAACTTTTTGGAAATTGTAATGCACTTTCTTTTCCTTTCACTCATCTTTCCTACACTCGTAAATTTACCCAGGAACAATATTGTAGTTATTTAGTGAATAATGACTTTTTGTTGCCTGATGGGTGGGAGAGTAACATGAAGTGAACAAATAAACCTCACGACTGTGTTGCTATAAAGACTGGTGCATCAAAGACTGTGTGACAATGGAAGGTTTACTAAACATGGAATAAACAGCAATTAAGTCTACTAGACAGAGTGAATGAGCATACAGTATCAGATTACTTCCGAGCATCAAAGGTAAGGTATACCGTGCCGCCTAGTAGTTTCTGGGTAGAAAGTACAGCCTGTTTTAAAGTTTTAGTTGTGAGATTTCCAGTTTCACAGTTTAAGCTTAAGCTACAGTGGAGTTTTAAAACACACAGTGCAAGCGATAAACTGAGCTTGGCTAAACTATATTAAACTGCGGTTTAAGTTGTCTGAAAAGTTTGATATAGTGATGAAAAAATAAAAATTATTTTACCCTATATGCACAACAGGAGATGATGTACAATGTTTAGAATGTGTACAAACCATTCTCACATGTGGAATGACCAAGAATTCTAGGAAAGATTTCAATTAAGTGTACAGTCTGACTTAATTTTAAATTTATACTTCATACTTTTATCGTATAGTTTGCTGCATTCACTGCTGTCACATCTATAACATATTGCTTTATATTTCAGTAACAAAGCCTCTACATAAGAAACTATGCTTCTCTTGGCATTTTTCCGGTATCTCAAAACCTACAGCATGAAGAGCTATCAAAATTGTCTCACACAGTTCTAATCCACTTTTTGTATTGCAATTTTTCCCCTTATTCCCCATCCTCCCTAGAGTCCGGAAGTATGAATGACAGTGTGAACGTGTGTGAATTTAATGAAATAACCAAAAGTAATATCAACTCAAAGATTAAAGCCATTGCAAGTGAGTGAACATCATTGCTAATGAGCAATTGTTTCAAAGGTAAAAACCCACTTAGATGTTAAAGGCGGCATATAAATGGATTAAAAAAGAAACATTCTAGAAGAAAGCTGACTTGATGAGAAGTAAAGTCTGTAATATGCTTTGACTCTGATTTTTCAGCATTTTAAGCTTATGTTGCTGGATATTCCTACAAAAGTATCTTTTAGGAACAGCGTTGTCATAAATAAATGATAGGAATTCTCTCAATGCGCAAGCATTACCAACTTTTAGTTCTGTTTTGTTCAGTTCAATAAAGACAAACATGGTACCCGACTGTGAAACTCACAAAACATAAACCAAAGTGTAAGCCTTGCTTTAGCGGTGTGCATATTTTACTAAAGCTTTGGCTTAAACTTAAACTGTTAAAACAGTCCTAAATGTGTAAATGACGCTTCACTCTTGTAGGGACTTAATATATGATCATATGAGTGTAAAAAAAATGTATAAATGAAAAAAAATATGGTATGGTAACTATAGCAATTCTGACAAGATTAAAAAAAAAAGTATAAACGAAAAATGTATAAACAATGCTTTAGTGTACTAGCTTTTGCTGTTGCTTGCTAATCAGGGGTGCAATTTCCATTGCTGCCAACATGAAATATGATCTGTCATTGCTTCTCTGGAAATGACCCTTGAGAAAGTATTATAAAGGATGCATCCAGACACTCAAATTCATAGTAGATGTGAGTGGTAAAACTTATTGGTCCTGAGAAAGGAGCTTTATTTTTAAGGACAATTAATTTTAAAACTTCTAGATTTTGGTGTCATTACCAAGGCAGGTGCTAATTGTTGCTTTAGTTATTAATTATTAGGGACCCAAGAAATAGGTGAATAAACTCGACAGA
Organism: Deroplatys truncata; assembly: GCA_030765065.1. NCBI lineage: Eukaryota > Metazoa > Arthropoda > Insecta > Mantodea > Mantidae > Deroplatys > Deroplatys truncata. The sequence continues at coordinate 52,346,351 of CM060975.1, read as the reverse complement.
AAGCATTAGAAAAATGCAGCATAAACTTTTTTGAGTTTCCATTTAGGCTTTGTTTATGTACTGTTTTTGAGCTCTTCCTTAATTGCCTGATTGAAACAAGGAAAATGGAAGTTGCGTCACTGCTATGTGGGGCTGGTGGGAAGAAGATGGCTGAGTCAGAGAGGGGATTAGGAGCCGAGGCAGTGACGTCAGATCAGAGTGATGTATGGACAACAGCTGGCAAAGTTAGGAAAGTGGCATCATTGAGGAGGGAGTGAGTTCAATCGCCACGTGATATGGTTGCGGGCAGGGCAGAGGCTGGTTTCAGAGTGGCGAATTGGTGGAAGAAGAAAGCATTGTGTTGACACCCAATGGGAGTTTACGGATTTTGGACAGAAACAAAGCGGGACCGTTAAAGGAGCCAACAGAAATAGATTTATGGAGTAAGAAAATGTGCCATATGTATAGAAATAGTGCAGGCTCTGTGAGAAGTATGGGAAAACAGAAGCAGTAATAATGGGGGAGTTAACAGAATAGGGAGGCAGAGTGACTATAGAATGAATAGAAGGGAACAAATTAGACAAAGTAAGTGTATTGATAAGCAAGTGAAAGATTTATATGAAATCGTGAAGTGAATGATTTAGACATAAAGGACGGTAAACACAGAGAGGGTTAGGAGGGAGAGGTGCATTTCTTAGTTATGAACGAGCAAGTGTTGTTATGGACGATCAGTATGGGGTACAAATAAACATTCTCTAAATTGCACCTAATAGTTCCCATTTCCTGTTGATAGCGGAGTTTTAAAGACGACGGAGGAAGTATGGGAAGGGGAGAAGAACACTAAACAGTATAGTGACTTTAAATGAGAAACGTTAGCGATATGAAACTAACTCAACACACATGCTTTGTAAATGCGGAAGCTTGGGTACAATCGGCAAAAGGAGCCAGGGCTCGACACTGATCATGCCCAAATGTATTGTATTAGCTCAACAGTCAATAAAGATATATCATATCATATCAATTGCCTGATACACAGCACCAATCAGCAAGTCTGGATGATGATATTTTGTTTTACAAGTAAAACAGTGCATATGAACTATCACTTCCCTGCTAAGAAGGGCTTCTTTGATACATAAATGACATCTTGTTCAAATCAGGTGAACGAATCAACGAGCATAAAGAAGTACATCATGTTGGCAACGTAGCAAAACATCCTGACTGCTATTTCTTTGGTTAAAGATTGAATACAAGCAATGAATTGTCCTCAGTGTATACATTGAAGGTTTGTACACACAGTGCACATTGCCATACCTTTGCTAATGTGATTAAGTTTATGGTGTGCTGCTGGTCTATGCCATTTCAGTTCTACTCTTGGCATGAAAAGAATGCACATGTATGTACCATCCACCTCTTGAAGGTGCACATCAACATGCACAGAAAACTTTGTCCCTTTGACAATCTGTTTTAGATTTGCCAATCTCTGCCCAGTTGAGGCAGTATTTTAATGCCTAAATGATATTAATTGTGTTTTATTATAATTAAATTCAATAACAGCCCACCTTGAAAACAATATGTATATAATTATTATTTATATTGTATGTAAAGTCATTGTAAATATTTATTTTTATTGTAAACGTATTTATTAATGTCATGTAAATGTTTATAAACTCTAATAGTGCAAAAACTGTGAGAATAATATGTTTTAGGTTGTTAATAATGAGGTAATAATGTAATTTTGGTGACAATAATGTGTCTGGAGTTTTTAAAGTACTGGTCATGAAAAGATCGGTAGTGACGTAAGTTTCGCTTACAGTTTGGAATTGGCCAATCAAAAGTAAAGAAATGTTTTGATTTGAATACTTAAATTCTATAGGACTAGAATTAGCCAATAAGTGATTGGCATTACCGAAGCTATCAGATTTTTACCGTTGAATTCAGTCAGTCGCGGACAAGATATTATAGAGAGCAGACGTAAAGTCGCGGGTAAGATGTTGTAGAGTACGGATGGCAAAAATTGTGTTCTCCGCTAGAATATATAAAGTGCTCACAGTTTTTCTTAAATGTGCAAGTATAAAGAGAAATAAAAAGAAGTGAAATTAAAAAGTAAATTCTGTGATGTATTTTAATTCTTGTCTTATCACAACCTTAAAAGAACTTGTGTTTCTATAGTGCGACTGAAAGCAGCCGAGGCAAATAACTTTAATAATATTACGCAAAACAAGCTCATCTTACTACAAAGTTTAGCGTCCCAAGCATCAAACAACATCAAAGTGTATCTTCATTACGTAACCTAAATACATTTTTAAAGTGACGCAGATACGTGGGGATTCTCACACCTCATATCCAGCATTCAGCTAAATAACTTTTTCTAAGTTGGCAACAAACATACTTCTTCAAATTACAACTGTGGGGCAAACTCCTCCAAACAACTACTATCATCATAACTATCCACAAATTGGCGTCCCTCAATGTGGAGCTAAATAATTACATAACAGCACACTTTTTCAAATATACGTAATAATAATAATTACGTAAGCATTAATCTTATTGCACAGTTGAAGTGATTAAGCAGATGTAGTTGCATTGATATAAAATGTAAAGAATATGCTTTCATATGCTAAGAGCTGTTTGATGTGTGCACTGCAGACCATCACCTTACAAATGGTGATTTGGAGACTTTGAAGCAGAAACACACACCTCACAATTATTTATATATACATGGATAATAAATAGAATAAATAAATAGAATAAATACACATAAAATCAGTCATATTTATAGCATAAGGAATGAAATTTCAAAAGAGCTAAAGTTTGCAGAAGGGTAGACCGGAACATGTAGCTATTAATAGTGCTTGAGACTATAACGGGACACACCGGAAAGGTCTCCTGTCTCTAAAGAATTCTGCCAAACATGTGGCTTTCTAAAAACAGACAGAACATTCCAACACGACCAACAGGCACCAAGATGTACGTGCTTAATCGATATCCAAATTCACCGAAGTGGAAAAACCAACGCTAGAAATGAGCGACAGGCCATAAAATATTCCAGATTGAAAGTAGCAATTTGCACTAGTCTTGGTAGGAGAACCACCAATAGGAATTAAGCGTAGAAAAGAAAGTAGCAAATAACCGATGTGATAAGTCACGTGATTAGGGACCAAACCAAGTCGCCTAGAAAATGGGCGTGAAATAGGAAACGATCCTAAACAGAACGAGGTAGGAGCCGCGAAGATGAAAATCACTCTCTCTTGGTCTCTCGTTCTGACTGGCATCATGTTAAGACACTACGTGTTGCATTTCCGACGCAGTGGTCGGTGAAATAACAAAGTCTGCATTAACAAACTTCAAGTATAGCGTCGTGCAAGAGAATATGTGATAATCATAGAAATTAGCATGTTATAGCGAGGAACGACTCATCTGGACGTAGATTAGGTGACAGCGACTTAATAAATCATCATAACTGTAGCGATCGGCTTGTGTCTTGTGTGCGGGACAGAGGAAGTGTGTTTTTGACAAGAATGAAGTGACCAGCAACCGAAGGTCGTCTACTGGTTGCCTGCACCTTCTTTACTTGTATACCTGAGATAGGAATCCTTCCCCGGTCCAATATCACATTACCACTGAAAGGGGAATGAACTCATGAGGGGCTAAGAACCTATGAACACAACACACGGCCCTGCACCCCCAACGAACCCAGCAACCCAACCATACCACATCCATGGTACCCAACTTGTCTTAACCCATACCTACGTGTTTTAATACTACATTCAAAATGACGCCTAAAGTATCAATACTTTTGTCATCTATTTAAAGTGCCGTCACTATTCAGTTGTTTCTTGTGGTAGAGGAGAAATAACACATCAAAATAGCACCCAACGTGTTATACTCCCCACCAGTACATATAATTTTAATTTCCATGTGGTATAAATGTATACAAGTCATTCTAACATTTGAATATGCACTTTGTAAGTTGCATGCGGAAAGAAAAAATTACTGGTATTTAGTGGAAAGTATCACATGAAAATGTTCAGAATTATGAATTACATTCACAAAATGTTGTTTATTTTTGCCACTGTAAAACTGCTAATTGCAAGATGTAAATGGTGGAAGGAAGGAGGGAGGGAAGAAAGAAACAATTATTTTTAAAAAATTTGCCCAGTAAAGTATTTTACCAAATTTGGGTCCTTAATCATTACATTAACTTGTGTTTAAAATTTCTATTACAGATTTGAAAGACAACTGCAATATTAATTTAATTACTTAAATAAGTTTGTGGTTAATATAATGTTACACTAATTCTACAAGCATGGATCCGAATGCTGAACCTTAATAAAGAAACTAAGAGAAAGAATTCAGGTTGCTGAAATGAAATTTTTACGTTCAGTTGGAGGTAAAAACTCATAAATAAAATTTGTAATGAAGTCATAAGGCTAGAACTTAACATTTTTAATCTGAATGAAAGAATCTCAAAGAAACAAGAATAATATTTAAATCATGTTTTAAGAATGAAGGGAAGTATGTCGCTATACATATCCTATTCCATCAAAGAGGAGAGAAGAGAAAAAAAAGAAAGAGGAGTAGAGGACAAGCAGAAAAGCGATGGAGCAACCAGTTTGATAATTAGTTTTCAAAAAAGTAAAATGAAAAGTCAGTACATGCTGTTCTCCTGCACTTATGAAAAGTGATGATGCCAATGGAAGAAAGAAAGAAAGAAAGAAAAAAGAAGTTTATTACAAAAATGTTACTTGAAAATACAATATTGTTAAGATTTTGTATACTGTCTTCCAATTTCATTTGTTGTTAAAACAGCAGAAGTAAAAAAGTGGTGCAAACTGTTGTTTTGTGCTCACTGTAAAAATTTACATGCTATCCAATAAATAAATTGAGGCAGTATTTTATATCACAACACTGTGAATGCCAAAGTGATTGTAGTGTAACTTAACATTATTGTATGACAATGATTTGGGATGTTTGTTAATTATAAACACTGTTAGCAAATAAGTTTACACGGCCTCACTGAAACTGACAATAGGAGCGGGCAACAATGTAGCAAGGGGGTGAGTTGTTTATTAATTAGAAGAGGCAAGCAAATGACGTCAGAGTAGCGCGCATTTCTTTAGAAATGGAGGGAATTTCTTCCCTAGGGCATATGTGTTCGTAATTTTGATTGGATATAAAAATAGACGCTAACGTTGGCGTGCTTTATTAACCAATAGCAGCTCTGTTATAATGTTTAGGCATATCGGGGTGAGGGAGTATAAAAAAGCTAAAGCCAGAGACGGGTAACGCGCAGTTTGACAGAATAATTCACAAGGCAAACGTCGTTCAGTCCAACCGAAGGATTCACGGGTAATATGTCATTCAGTCCAACAGAATTATACAAAGGTTATACGTCGCTCAGTTTAAGAGAATCGTTCACGCGTTATACATCACGCAATTCTACAGAATCTCTCGCGTCATAAAGTTAGCTATAAATGTGAAATACGCGAATTAATAATGTGCAGCAAATAAGTGATTATAGTGATGTTAGAAAATATAACAGTTTCAGTCTGGCGTGTATCAAGAGTCAGTATGTGAAATTAACTAATTGTGACGGTAATAAAAGTGCAAAAACAAATTCTTTTATCAGTGTTATCTATCAGTAATAAATCCTTTCCGTTTACACACCCTGTTTAAGAGATTTGCTCGACTGAATAATAATAATAATAATAATAATAATAATAATAATAATAATAATAATAATAATAATAATAATAATAGCTAGCCGGAGGACAAAGAACCCAAAACTCAAAGTAGTAAAAGAATAACAGGCGCCCAGCAATAAGATAACACAAAGTGACCGCGACAAATTGGCTCCCATATGTGGGGCAGATAAACATGAAGCATCTTCCAACTATGAAAATATAACTACTTCAAAATAAATAAATAAAAAAATTACGATGAGGAAAATACTGTTTAAAATACAATATTGTTAATATTTTGCAGAAAAAAGCAGAGAATTGCACGAATTTGCTAAAAAAACTGATTCTACATCTACCAAAATGAATGATACAAAATAGTGGGAAAATCACAACCATTTTTGTTACTGCAATTTGAGTTTTCTTAGATCTCTACTTAGGTATAATAAGCTATACTCACTTTGAAGAACTGTTCAAAACAAGGTACTTTATTGGAGGACAAGGCCAATCTGAAATAGAACAAAACATTCTAATCAGTTTGTTGATGATACTAAGATGTAACACTATCAAAACTGAATGTCTCATTATTTGGGGAATTATTAAAATTTAGTAAATTACTTTATTTGGTGGAATAGGGGGACATCTCCAGTTGTAGAGATAGTATTGTAGATTTCCATCACCAATGCCAAACTTCAGGGTTTCCAAAAATTCTTTGTTCTCCATCAAATCCAATGCATTGAAAACATCAAAACCACTCTGGAACATACAAAAAAGAGGTAATCATTACTTCCACTACTACTTATCTATAGTAAGTAGAACGCAAACATTTGATACTGAGATTTTGCCAGAACTACACCTTTTGAGACAGCTTGAATAAATCAATCAAAAATAAATAAATGAATTTTTAGAAAAAGGTTCAGTCTCTGTAAATAGCACAATTCCACAACATAAAGTCTGTATTTAAGTTCACTATGTTCCAAGGAGGTGACACAAAGATTTCCAAGATAATTCTCCGAAACTAAGCTATCCTTTACATGGAAACTTTTCCTTATTTTTGATTTTCTCAAAAATGGTTATAACAATTTTGATTAAAGTACCATATATTTAAGATTTAATTGGTAAATAAAATGTATGTATTGAATTTTAAGGGAATACCCAGAGAAGTCCTCTTCATTAAATGACTTTTGTACTCGTATAACTGGTAAACCATAAGAGCTACACAAAATCCTACTGCACTAAAAATGTATATCTCATTAAAACATGTCAAATAAAATTTTTAGTGGTGTTAACCATTTCCGAGATATTCTTTGTTACTGGTTTGAATTTTTAAAATACTTGCTTTTTACTTTCTCTACTACGTATAGTAAGTAGGGGAAGTATTGTATTCCACCCAAAAATTCGATACCGAGATTTCACCGGAAATACATGTTTTGAGACCCCCTGAATCCAAAAAAAAGGCATTTTTGGAAACATGTCCGTGTGTGTGTGTCTGTGAGCAACATAACTCAGAAACGAACAGTCGAATAAACACCAAACTTGGTATTTATGTTCACCACAGATTACCCTTTACATGGAACATTTTTCAAAGATTTTCATTTTCTCAAAAATGGCTCTAACGATTTTTATTAAAATATCATATGTTTAACATATTTTCATGACAAATGAAACGTATATCTCGAATTTTCTGGGAATGTCTCCAAAAGTATTCTTCATTGTGAACGACTTTTGCATAACTGGTAAACCATAAGAGATAGACAAAATTTTACTGCACAAAAAAATGTAGATCGCATTAAAATACACAATTTATGTGATATACATTTGTTTTGTTGAGTGAAGCATTTTCGAGATATTGCTTGTTATTCCCTTAAATATTTCAATACTTATTTTCTCAAATGGGAATTTGTTATTCATTTTTTTGTCTTGGATATGCAAAGAGAATGGTGCTGCACCTAGCAACCAGCTATTAAGAGATATGTATATGCTTAAAGGCTACTGTATTTCTATATTGCCCTTGCAAATACAAAACAAGGGGAACATAGTAGGCTTTAAGCGATAGTCAAATATTTTTAGAACTGGTTGCTATGTGTAAAATGAATTCTCTTTGCATGGAAAAAGATAGTTTCTGTAAATGTTTATCTCGATTAATATGAAATAGATCGAGAATAAGAGTTTGTAAAAATAGTTTGTACAAGAGTAGAGAAAGTCATGTGAGTGTAACACATCAGATTTTTTTCAAGCAGTAGGTCGCTATTTGATTTTTCTCATGGCATGCAAAGAGTATGGAATTTCAAAGTCTTCACAGAGTGATATAATTTTTAAAAAATGTGACTATTACTTTAGCCCAATGTATCCCTCTTATACCTACATTGAATGTGTAAATATGTAATGAAAGTTTATCTCCATTAATAAGAAGTAGATAAAAAGAGTAATCTTTTTTAAGAATAGTGTTTGTAGAAATTTAAGTAGAGAATGCAACGCATCACATTTTTTTACTTTCTTGCTTTCTTGAATGAAAAGCTGCTAATATTTAGTCCTTCATAGAGTACAAAACCTGCAAATGGAAACATGTTATGGAGCTGATTAAGTGAAAATCAGCCATTTTCTTAATTACAAAGCCTTCCTTGTGTATATATTTTTACTTTCTATATCAAGTACATAGTACCCAAAAATGTGATACTGAGGTTTCCCTGGAAATACATGTTTTGAGGTCCCAATACAGAGAAAACATTTTTAGAAAAAGGTCTGTGCGCGTATGTCTGTGAAAGCATTACTCAAAAATGAGAAGTTGGATAAATATCAATCTTGGTATTAAAATTCAGCATCTTCCAAAGATGCGACAAAAGAGTTTTAACAAAATCCCCCCCTCCAAAGTACCCTTTACATGACACTTTTACAAAATTTTTGATTTTCTGAAAATTGGCTGTAACAATTTTGATTAAAATACCATATATTAAACATATTTACTTGACAAATAAAATATATATATATATATATATATATATATATATATATATATTGAATTTGCTGGGAACAGCCTTTGAAGTCCTCTTCATTCGAAAGGAACTTGGTATATCTTACATAGCTGGTAAACATTAAGCGATAGATGAAAAAGTACTACACAAGAAATGTGAATTTCTTTAAAACACAATTTATTTCAAATAAACTTTTTTTTTGTGGCATCAGCCATTCCCTAGATATCCATTATTAAGAGTTCAAATTGCTCAATACTTAGCCATTCTTTTAAACTCTTGTCGATTTTCAGTTGTTTCTTGTGATCTCATGGAAAAGGTATGGAGTTTTAAGGCCATCATATAGTGTCCAGTTCTAAAACATTTGACTATCGCTATTACCTTTGTATTTATAACGAAATATGTAATGCAGTTATTTGTGGAAAAGTTTATCTCAAATAAAATGAAGTAGATAAAAAAAAAAATCTGATGTGTTACACTCATGTGACTTTCTCTACTCTTGTACAAACTATTTTTAAAAACGCTTATTCTCCATCTACTTCATCCTAATCGAGATAAACATTTGCAGAGTCTATCTTATTGCTAATTTTCTTGTAGATGTAAGGGAAATATATATTTACAAGGGCAATATAGAAATACAGTAGCCTTTAAGCATATACATATCTCTTAATAGCTGGTTGCTAGGTGCAGCACCATTCCCTTTCCCAGATTAATACTCTTTGCATATCCAAGACAAAAAAATGAATAACGAATTCCCATTTGAGAAAATAAGTATTGAAAAATTTAAGGAAATAACAAGCAATATCTCGAAAATGGTTCACTCAACAAAAAAAATGTATATGACATAAATTGTGTACTTTACGCGATCTACATTTTTTGTGTAGTAAAATTTTGTCTATCTCTTATGGTTTACCAGTTATGCAAAAGTCGTTCACAATGAAGAATACTTTTGGAGACATTCCCAGAAAATTCAAGATATACATTTTATTTGTCATAAACATATCTTAAACATATGATATTTTAATCAAAATCGTTGGAGCCATTTTTGAGAAAATTAAAATTTTCGCAAAATCTTCCATGTAAAGGGTAATTTGGGGTGGGGGGATTTTCTTGAAAACCTTCGTGTCACATCCTTGGAAGATACTGAACCTAAATACCAAGTTTGGTGCTTATCCGACTGTTCGTTTCTGAGTTATGCTGTACACAGACAGACACACACATGGACATGTTTCCAAAAATGCTTTTTTTTGGATTCAGGGGATCTCAAAACGTGTATTTCTCGTGAAATCTCGGTATAGAATTTTTGGGTGGAATACAATACTTCCCCTACTTACTATACGTAGTAGAGAAAGTAATAAGCTTTCATAAGATAAGTTTCTGTACACATTAATAAATGACACAGGGTAGAGAAAGTCATGTGAATGCAACACATCAGACTTTTTTCTAATGCTTTTGTAAAATTGTAGAAAAACTACAACATGCCTAGTTGCAGTCTCTCTCATTCTATATTCTAATAAATTAACAAGTTTCTAAAAATATTAAGGGTGGCTTCCAAAAAGAACTTGCTTTAAACTTTCAATGCTGTCTAGCTAAATTGATTTAACCAAAACTCAGCAAGGGAAACTGAATATGAAACATCTCATTAGACTCTGCTAGTTTTCACCAATTATAATTTCACATAAATGGAAACAGTTCAAATGATGTCAAATGTCTGTTTATGAAGATATGCTCCAACATAAATAATGCTAAACATTTAGTGAGCATTTAAATTTAAGAAAAGCCTAAGTTCTCTGATATTGCTCAGGATTATCGCATAGCAAATTATGATTATAATTAGACCAGGATATGTGGTGAAATAAAATGAGCAAAAGTGGTGAAATAAAATGTTCAAAGAGGTAAAATAAAATACTCAGAGCGGTGAAATAAAAAATCAAGGAATGACAATTCAAGTGGAATAATAATAATAATAATAATAATAATAATAATAATAATAATAATAATAATAATAATAATAATAATAATAATAATAATCTTTAAAAAAAATTCCCATAGAAATGAATAGCAAGTACAATAAAATTTAGCTGAAAGTGTCCCAAAGTTCAAACATAGCATTGCTTCTACATTTTCTGGGCGTAAATTTGTTTGTCTGTCTGACAGTAAGTTGGCATATGCTGAAAAGTCTCTCTCGCTATCTTTATTTGTAGTTGGAAACCATACTGCCTTCCAGCAGTGGCTTGAAAAATCAGGATATTCCTGCATCAGGCCCTTCAGTAATTCAGGTTCCATGTCCTGCTTCACATCAACTGCCTTTGCCTAATGCTACAATGCATGCTAGGTATCCTTTCGGAAATGCATTTCAGAAGTGTAATCTGACTCATGTGTCACATGAGCTCATTGGATACTGGTGCTACCAGTAAATTACATAAATGAAAAAGCTGGGCAGTTGAGCAAAGATTTTTCCTGCAGGATCTTCTGCCAACAGCTTCTCCAGCTTTTCAATGCTGCATTTGGACAATTTCATCACTCGAGCGTCTTCCCTCTGCTTGGTTTCAACCTTCAGCTTATGTAAGGTTAAGGACGTTTCTTCTCGAGACATCTTGTTCTTTTATGAGCTGCACTTCACCAAGCAAAGCAGTCACTGTTGGCAAAGCTTGTGTGCTGTAGGATATTGACACCCCTCCAAATATTGAGTCATCTCAGAAATAGTGTAGCAATGCTCAGCAGCTTCAAAACGAATGCAATTTGCCATCATTTGAAAGCTCTTTAAAGTAGCTGACTGCCATATTAGAGTCAGTCAATTGCTTGAAGTACTCGAGATCGTTGAAGTATTCCCCAACATACAGAACACATTTTATCCATGAACCCCACTGAGTTAACACAGGAATCAGAAACATCTTTGCTTCTTTAGCATCAGCATGTTTATGTTTCAAAAATGTTATATATTGGTGCTTCCTCTTCCTAGCATTCTTGAAGGCTGCCTTAACCACAGAATTAACAATTAAACAATAAACACTTGACATTATCTGTAGCATTTTGATACGTTTCAGGTTTTAAAGTAGGTTTCGTAAAATAAAAACATTTTGCAATATTTCATGGCTTCAATTTAAAACAATGAAATTTGTTTTGTACAAATGTGTGGTTTTGGCAACATTAAATGTGTCACTTAAAAATTTTGTGGTTATCGTTAATACAAGAAATCCAGGCCTCTAATTATAATGCCAAGAAAAGAGAGAGAGAGTGTGTGTGTGTGTGTGTGCGCGCATTTGTGGGTGTGTGTGTTCAAAAAATTCTAGAACTTTGTCCACAACATTTTTCTAAGCTTACCTTTTACTTATTGTGCATGGTCTCCTTCAAAATTGATACAGAGCTCCCAATGCCATTTCTACTTCCGGAAGCAGTCTTGGTACTCTCTTTCTGGACTGCGTGAAGTGCCGTCTGCAAATTTCTTTTATCTCTATCGCTGCAAATCTTCGTCCTTTCAACGGGGTTTTCAACATTGGAAATAAAAAAAAAAGTCTGGAGAGTACAGAGGATGAAGCAGCACAGTGATATCAATTTTTGTGCAATAGTCATGCACCAACAGGGATGAATGTGCGGGTGCATTATCATGATGCAAGAGCCATGAATTGTCTCACCACATTTCAGGCCGTTTCCTTCTCACATTTTCTTGCATGTGTTGCAACATGTCCCGAGAGTCAGCCTTTCGATTGGCATGCACAATTTTGTTGATGTTCCTGACATGAGCATCATTGGTAAACATAGAAGGGCGTCCTAAACAAGGGTCATCTCTAACTTCCATCTGGCCATTTTTAAACCCCATGAACCATTCGTAACATAGAGTACGGCTTAAGCACTTATCACTGTCGGCTTCCTGCAACATTTGGTGTGTCTCTGTAAAGGTTTTCTTGAGTTTCACGCAAAATTTAATGTAGACGAGTTGCTCCTCTAACTCTGCCATCTCGAAATTCGCAAACTGTGCTACATAATGTTCTACTCAATACAGCACTGAACAATAACCAACAGACATAGAATAATGAAACTTTCAGCAGTTACACATTAAACACAGGCATGTGCAGAGATGCCTACCACATTTCGCTTCGACACTCCATTGGCGCAAAATTACAAAATGTTCCAGAATTTTTTGAACAGACCTCATATACGAGGTACGTCCAGAAAGTAAGTTCCGTTTGGTAATAAAATTAAATTGTGTACAGATACAGAAAAATTATTTATTGCACAAAATTCTACAACTCTTAAACTACTTTTCCACATAACTGCTGAAATTTTGCAGGCATTTGTCATAGCGTGGCACAAGTTTTTGTATACCTTCTTCATAGAAGTTTGCTGCCTGTGTCTTCAACCAGTTGGAAACATTTTCTTTCAGCTCTTCGTCATTGTTGAAGTGTTGACCGCCAAGAAAAGACTTGAGATGTAAGAACAGATGAAAGTCGCTAGGAGCGAGGTCAGGGCTGTACGGAGGATGCTCAAACACGTCCCAGCCAAATCCCTGTACGAGGTTTTGCGTCACATTTGCAGTGTGTGGTCGTGCGTTGTCGTGAAGAAAAACAACACCTTTTGACATCAATCCTCGACGCTTATTCTGTATTGCGCGGTGCAATTTCCTAAGTGTCTCGCAATAAACATCTGCTTTGATTGTTTGACCACGCGGTAAGAAATCAATGAGTAAGATGCCTTTCCAGTCCCAGAACACTGTGCACATCATTTTTCGAGGTGTCAAGATTTGTTTCGGCTTAACCTTTGCTGGGGATGAAGTGTGCCTCCATTCCATTGATTGCCGCTTACTTTCAGGGGTGTCGTAAGAAACCCCAATTTCATCTCCTGTGACTATCTGTGTCAGAAATTCTTCGCAGCCTTCATCATAACGGGTCAAAAACTGAAATACACTACCCATCCGGTTTGTTTTGTGTTGCTCAGTAAGAATCTTTGGTACCCAACGAGAGCAAAGTTTACGAAATTTCAGTTTTTTGGTAACAATTTCATGAATTAGTGATCGTGAGATTTGGGGAAATTCCATAGCGAGGGCACTAATTGTAAACTTACGGTTTTCCTGGATCTTGTCATCAATCGTGTGAACCAGTTCTTCTGTAACCAAAGATGGACACCCACTTCGTTCTTCATCGTGCACTTCACTACGTCCTTCATTGAACTGTCGGGCCCATCTTCTCACCATTGAATCACTCATCGCATTTTGTCCGTAAACTACACAAATTTGCTGATAAATTTCAATTGGTTTCACTTTCCTAGCATTCAGAAAACGAACCACAGATCTGATTTCACAAGCGGCGGGATTTTCAATCAACACCGACATTGTAAACAAGCCCAACAAAGCGTACGTGGCTGACAGCGATCTCAAAATGGCGCACGTTTCTTTTCCTTGATACAGAGCATCTACCGCGCATGTGCGGAACTGCGATCGCAGCGCTGCAGCGGAGAGAAATTGAAACGGAACTTACTTTCTGGATGTACCTCGTATGTAAAAATAATAACAACGATAATGATGAATGATGCTTGAGAAGAAGTCAATGTAGCAAAAAACAAAAAGCTTTCAATAACAATTTTCCATAGAACCCACTATGTCAAGAGCAGGAGCGTTTAGGTAAGATAAACCTATGGGATATGCAAAACCCCAGATAGAATTGTACTTGTTAAGGTTATCATGAATGACACATGGAGTGGGGTGGTTTTCAAAACACAGTCATTCATTACCAAATGTCTTCCCACAGATCTGGAAAGTGATTAAAGTTCATGATGTGCAACCAATATACAACAGAGCAACCCTCCCCGAGTTCACTGCAACTGTTAATTTCTGTCTGCAAACAAGTGCGAGAATTTAAAATAAAGAGAGTTGAAGGTTGTTACACATCACTAAAATGTTCTTACTTGAACACATTTCTGGAGACGGTTTGCTCCCATCGTCAGCATGTTTTCAACTGATTTTGCTGGCTATTGTCTGGAGAATGTGTGTGACTAGTGTTCTCTGGTGCTGGACTGATGAACCTCCAAAGGCTGCTGGGTGGTGGCAGCTCGAAATCCATTAAGTGATTCCTGTGTTTGACGATATGTATTTTTTCCCAGATGTCCAATTCATTGCTGCTGTTGATCGGTTTTAAGAGTTTTATGTTTGGGGTGATATCATGGTTTGAAGACCAGAAATGATACGCTACTGCTGATTTATCTGGCTACTTTTGGTAAATGCATCTCATATGCTCTTTTAAGTCTTATTTCAAGATTTCTTTTGGTTCTTTCTATGTATACCAGGTTACAGTCATTACAAACAATTTGATATATACCAGCTGATTTATTGTTGGGGATAGGATCTTTTGTTCTGTTGCATAGTAGTTTCTGTATATTGTGGTTATTCTGTGAAGACAGGGTGATGATGTATTTCTTGAAAACCCTTTGATGTGTCCAAGGGTGATAAGTGAATTTCCTATATGCTTGTGGTTTTTGTTGTCTGAGTAAAGTAGTCGTTTGTTGGATGTATTTCTGTCTTTCAAAGTTTTTTATCGTCTTATCTATTGTTTTGTTTTCTGGTATCCATTCATAGTGGCTATGTGGATAATGTGTTGGTATTCTTTCTGGTATTCCTCTTTCTCCAATGGTATATGTACTAACCTGTTTGTAATACTATTTAAAATTGCATGTTTGTGGCTTGTAGGATTGTAGCTATTGTTTTTAATATAATTTTCTGTGTGAGATTGGTTTTCTGTAAATGCCGAACGTTTGTTTGTTGTATGCATTATTTCTGATGATACTGATGTCTAGGTAAGGTAATTGGCCATTTTCTTCTTTTCCTATTGTGAATTTAATAGATCTTTTTTGTAAGTTCAATAATTTCAAAGCATCTTCTGAAAGTTTTTTTTGGAACAATAGCAAAAATATCATCTACGTACCTATACCAGGTTTTGAATAGATGTGGGAAAGATTTAGTAATATGCCATTCAAAATGGCTCATATGTAGTTCTGCTAAAAATGGTGAAAGGGAGTTTCCCATAGTTAGGCCTGTGGTTTGTTTAAAGATTTTGTTATGGAATGAAAAGAAATTCTGGTCCAGACATAATTTTGTTAGTTTTAAGTAACAGCCAGATAAATCAGCAGTAGCACATCATTTCTGGTCTTCAAACCATGATATCCTCCAAACATAAAACTCTTAAAACCGATCAACACCAGCAATGAATTGGACATCTGAAAAAAAATACTTATTGTCAAACACAGGAATCACCTAATGAATTTCGAACTGCCGCCACCCAGCAGCCTTTGGAGGTACATCAGCCCAGCACCAGAGACCACCACTAGCCACACACATTCCCCAGACAATAACCGGCAAAATCAGTTGAAAACATGATGATAGGAGCAAACTGTCTCCTGAAACGTGTACAAGTAAGAACATTTTAGTGATGTAGTGTTAACAACCTGCAACTCTCTTTATTTTAAATTATGACACATCACTGTTACTAGCTTTTCAATCTTCAAAATTAATTAATAAGTGTGAAAATATGTGAAGAAGAATACAAAAATTTGTTGTGCATGTGATGAAAGAACTTATATTTTAGTTGCTGCATCAACACCGTCACCAATGTTTTGCTTTCATCTCTGCAGGACTAACAGAGACGGTTGATGTTCTCCGCACATTGGGAAACTAGTCTGCAGCCAAGGGATGTACACATTCTGCTCTTCCACTGCCTTGACCTGACATTTGCTAGGTTTGATCTCCGATACTTGCATTTGAAAACAGCAGCTCATTTTTGGAAAATTAACCTCTTAAGGCCCTTGTACATGATCAAAGTGTTTTTTCAATTCAAGGCTTTACAAGAAAAATTGTCAAATACGAGGGTGGTCTGAAAAGTTTCCGACCTAACACTTCTCCCAGCGATGCTCCCGTCTATGTAACCCGTCCAAACAGTACTCGGCGTTTTTCTCTGCAAAATAATTGTTCATGAAGATGATTGCCTCTTCATTTGACGAAAATCTCTGTCCTCCGAGCACAATTTTCAGATGAGGGAACAAAAAGAAGTTGCTTAGGGCTAGATCTGGTGAGTAAGGCGGATGGTCAAGCAGCTCAAACTGTAATTTGTGGATTTTTGCCATTGCAACCGCTGAGGTGTGAGATGGTGCATTGTCTTGGTGAGAGAGGATTTTCTTTTTCTGCAAATTGTAGTGGTTTAGTGCTTACGTAATATGTTTTTACGTAAATTATTAGAACTTGAAGATCTTATATTGTGCTGCTTTTGTTTTGTTTGGTTACATAATTTTAACTGCCCCAAGTTGTGGTAGCCAATTTGAAGTATTTTACTAATGTTATTTATTTAACATTATTGTAGCCCCACGTTGTGGCGCCAATTTGCGGTGGTAAATTTATAATATTATTTGTGTATGTGTGTTTACTTCACGCGTTGAAGCCATCTTGTGACGTGATTCATTTGTTAGGTTTGTTAGCTCCCTCTGGTGTTAGCAATTTGCGGCAGTATTAATGTTCGTTTGAAAGAATGCTACTGTTATTTTATTTAATTTTGGTTCTCGGTCCTCCGGCTAGCTACGATCTTTTTGGTCAAGTACTTCTCTTTATACAGGTTGTGTAAACGGAAAGGAATCTTTTATCCAAAGATAACACTGATGAAGAAATTTGTTTTACTCTTTTATTGTCGAACACGTTAACTATCACATTTACACATTGATCTTGACACTCGCCAAACTGAAACTGTTATAATAACTTCATTACTGATATTTCTTAATTCGCGTACTTCAACTTTTTGTATAATTAACTTTATCACACTTGAGATTTTTCATAACTCTGTTACGCGTAACCTGCAAATTGATATCCGACGTGTGCCGTACAAATACTTTCAACGAACTGACTGACTGAAGGCGACGTGTACTTTACAAATATTTTCGATGAACTGACGGGGTCTACCTCTAACCTACTCTTTTTATACTCCTTCACCCAGATATGCCTAAAGATTATAACTGAACTACAATTGGCTAATAAAACGCGCCAACATTAGCGTCTATTTTTATATCCAATGAAAATTATGAATACATATGCTCTAGGTAAATGTTCCAGAAGATTCTAAAAGAAAAACGCGCCAATATTACGTAACTTCCTCGTTTCCAATAATGATAAACAGCTCACCCCCTCGCTGCATTATTGCACGCTATTATTGACAGTTTCAGTAAGGTCGTATAAACTTACTTCCCAACAATAATTACAATCAATAAACATCTCAAATCAATATCACATAAAAATGCATATTCATATTACAATCAGTATTTACATTTAAGTAATTTGTGATACAAATTACTGCATCAAAATGTGCCCATTTTTCCGCAAGTTCTGCCTTCAGCTTGTCAAATAATGATGTAGTATGCTCCTGTAATGGTTTTTCCTTTTTTGAAGATAATCGATTAAAATAACTCCATGACTATCCCAAAAAACAGTCGCCATCACTTTCCCAGCCGAAAAACAGTTTTTGCTTATTTTGGAGCTGGTCACCCCTTTGCAGTCCACTGTTTGGACTGTATTTTTGTTTCGGGCATATAATGGTATATCCAAGTTTCATCTACAGTAATTAATCGGCGCCAAAACTTGGATTTATTGTGCCTAAACTGGGCCAACAGAGCATTGGAAATGTTCATTCAAGCAAATGTGAGCAATCGCAGCACACAATGCGCGGACAGCTTTCTCATGTATAAATGTTGATTTAATATGTGACAAACACGTTCTTTTGACATGTTCATAGCCTCTGCTATCTCTCTCACTTTAATTTGGCAGTTGTCTAGCACCATTTGGTGAACTTTGGCGATGTTTTCGTCGGTAGTTGCAATTTTTGGACGTCCCGAATGTTTTATCTTCTCCCAAGCTCTTATGGCCACGTTTAAATTCAGCTGCCCAAAATTTCACTGTGGTAAATGATGGTGCAGAGTCCCCATACACAGAATCCAACTCATCTTTGATTTGCGTAGGCGTATTGCCTTTCAAACACAAATATTTAATGACAGCTCGATACTCGATTTTGTCCATTTTCATAAAAACACTCACATCACCTCACTCAAACGACTGTTACATAACAACTGAGCGCCCAAAATGGCTGAAACTTTGGTGAGTAACTGTCAACAGATGAACAACGAAATTCACTAGCTTTTATTTACGAGTGCTGCCATCTTCATGTTGAGGTCGGAAACTTTTCAGACCACCCTCGTATTGGATAAGACCTGACAATCATAAATGCAAAATAAAGGCAAGACAATTTGCATTTCTTGCTCTTGGACTGGCTGTGGGGTATAGCTTACAAAATAAAAGGAGAAAGCAAAGGAAATGTTGGACAAGACCTTGGATACAACGCAGGACAAGCAGAGGAGTGTTTGAGTTACTGTACAAAGAACTGAAGTGGAAGGTACAAGCTCTTACAAAAACTCTTTATGCATGTGTAAAACTAATTTTGCATTTATTACCGTCCTTAATTGAGCATAGGACTACCAAACAGGACATTGCAATGCAAGAAAGCATATCAGCTCATATCAGACTAGCACAAATCTTAAGGTTTCTTGCTATAGGTGAAACCTTCACTAGTTTGAAGTACACCTCCAAAATACCACTTACAGCTACAGCAAAAATCATACCAGAAGTATGCAAAGCTGTATTTGATGATTTCCAAGACAGATATCTGAAGGTAAATGCAGCATCTTTCTCGAGTGCCTTTCTTTTAGGCTTATTTATTCACCGGACACAATTAATGTGCAAAACATTAGCATTAGCTTTAGCATTATGCCGTAAATATTCCAATATTTCCAAAAATGAAAATTTCCTATGCACTGGTATTTTTTTTTTTTTTTTTTTGCTATTCTTCGACCAAATCTCATTCATGAATTGCCATAAGTTCATAAAACAATAATATTTCTGGAAACCAAAATAGCACTCTGCTACCTCAGTGGTTCACTAGCACCAAAAACATGAATTCCCAGATGCTGATAAACAGAATATTAAGTCTGAATTTGATTAAAATGAGAGAGATGGAGATGGACATTAGCAATCATTTCTCCATTGCTATTTAGTATCATTCCATGAATGAGGAAGAATAAGCTAAATCCATTTACACAAAAAAGTAATTATATGTGTTTTATACAGCATTTAATTTAGTGAAGGTGAGCGTCAATAAGTGTGACTCAAATCTACCATCATGAATAATACTTCACTGTTAATAGTACTTCTGTTTTTAATTAAAGTAAGTATCTACCTCCCATCTCACTTGAAAATATGTCAACCAGGAGATGTCAGTTTAATTGCAATATTACACAACAGTAACACAGTCATGGATGGGGGTAAAACTCATCCCAGAACCTCACAGAGTTAAAATTGGAAAAAGTTAATCGAATGCATTACTCTAACCTTACTTCACACAACAATAAAGAAAGAATGAAAGTTTGGTAACAATGACTTCTGGTCTTTTCTAAAGATAAGAAACCCTGCACTCAAAGTGATACATGCAATAGAATGACTACAGCTTCCAACATTGAAATCCTCCTATATTTTCTTTGAATCAGTACCCCTGGTGCTTATCTCATCACATCAATGGATCAGTTGTGAAACACAATCATGGATATTCCAACTTTCAATTATTACTACAGAGGTAGGTACTCTATGAATTACCCTTAATTTTATTCCAATCTTAGCCAAGATTCAAAAGGATAATATACGAGGTGTGATAAAAAAAATGATGGGAATTTTTTAATTTTGCAAGCTTTTTACATCTGATGTTCAAAACTTTTGTTTTATCTTGTTGATACACATGTTCCTGATGTATGTTTGCATTTTCAGCTGTTTTGAATAGTTTATTGTTGACAGTCGAAAAAGTTATACGTGTTTTTGAGTGCTAGGCCAATTTTTACTTTCGAAAAAGATAGATCAAAGAATTTGCATTAAATTTTGCTTCAAAAATGGAATAAAGTGCAGCACCGCATTTAAAATGTTGACTGTGGCTTTTGGCAAATCTACTATGAGACAAGAGTTTACGAGTGGTATAAACGTTTCAAAGAGGGTGGAGAAGACGAAGACTGCCCCAGATGTCCTAGCACATCAATTACTGACGACAATGTGGACGAAGTAAAGAAAATGGTTCTGGAAAATTGCCGAACTGCCATCAGAGAGGTTGCTGCTGATGTCGGCATATCCTTTGGCTCATGCCAAGCAATTTTTTGGGCATGAAACCTGTAGCAGCAAAGTTTGTTCCGAAACTGTTGAATTTCGACCAAAAACGATGTCGCGTAGACATCGCTCAGGAATTGCTGACTGAAGTCGAAAACGATCTAGAAATTCTAAAGAAGATTATAACAGATGACGAAACATGGGTATAATGTCAAAACTAAGATCCAATCGTCCCAATGGAAACTGCCTGAACAGCAAGACCAAAAATAGTTTGACCGCAATGGGATAGTGCATCACGAGTTCCTGCCTTATGGTCGTACGGTCAATTAGGAATACTACCTGGAAGTTGTGCGCCATTTACGTGAAGCAATCCAAAGAAAACGACCAGAATTGTGGCAAAACCACTCGCGGAAATTGCATCACGAAAAACAAAACCGTTATCTGCCTCAGCCACCGTATTCGCTGGACATGGACCCCCACGACTTCTTTCTATTCCCGAGGCTGAAGAGAACCATGAAAGGACACGTTTTAACACCATTGATGAGATAAAAACAAAATCGCTGAAGGAGCTGAGTACCATAACGAAAAGTGAGTTCCAGAAGTGCTTCCAAGATTGGAAAAAGCGCTGGCACAAGTGGTGTGTATTATATCTGAGGGGGATTACTTTGAAGGGGACAAGGTTGATGATTAAATAAAAGTTCTTTAAGAAAAACTCTTACTTTTTGAACATATCTTGTATATTTTTTTATACCCTGATATACAAAACTTAAGCTATATACATTCACCTGCTTGCTTAACAATCTTAAATTCTAAAATGTTTAAACCCCTCCAAGAGCTACAAATTCTGTCTACACCACTGTACACAGTATTACTTTAATAATTAGAGTAGCTAATCCAACTCACATCATTGCAGCTCGGTATACATCTACCCATTTGAAGCTGATGTTGGAAGTTACACTTTATAGTGAACCTTCAAAAGGAAAGACTGGTAATTAGTAGCACAATAAATACATACAAGCTTGTTTTATTCACATCAATTTATTGCGATAAATCCAAAACAACATTCTCCTCATGCAGCAATCAGTGCAATATCTGATGGATTTCTAACATTACACTTTATTTTTTACTGTTACTTTTTAGCTTTTTTAAGTTTTTGGCCACAAATTCTGCGGACACATCTTTTTCCTCTGTCTATGTTGGAGCAGGGGTAGATTTTTCTAGTAGTTCTGTTACTCTGACAAGGAACTGCTCCTCTGCAACAGTTTCTTTGCCTTTCCTCTTTGTGTTCAGAGTAAAACTTGACCTGGTTGTTCAGGCAGTGTAATGCCAGTTTACTCTATAGCACTCAGCTCGATATCAACATTTTCTTCCTGTACAACTATTACTTGAGGATCTTCATTCTGAAATAAAGAATAATTACATTAATTTTAATTTTTACAATTGGTTTCAGATGCTGCAGTCTACTGGAGGAAAATTGCTGCAGAAATGAACAAAATAGAATTTTCCAAACTGCACTGGAGCCCTGCATGGCAAACACATAGAATTTCGCCCTCAAGAGTGCTGGCTCAATTACAAGAATACACACAGCATTGTACCTCTTGGACTCGTAGATGGCAACTGTAAGTTCATATATCGATGTTGGGGTATATGATGGAGTAAGTGATGAAGGAGGTTCAGGGAGAGTGACTTAGCTGAAGCTTTGGAAGCAGGATCTCTCTATCTGCCAAATAATGAAGGGGAGGAACACCAATTTCATACGTAATGGTAGCTCATGATGCATTCCCTCTACATATGCATATTATGAAACCATTTTCAAATTGAAATTTATCACAAAAGAAGTGGATTTTAAATTATTGTTTGCAGAGCACGATGTATTATTGAAAATGCCTTTAATATTTTAGCTAACCGTTTCCACAACTTTCTCAGCACAATTGCACTAGAAAAGGCTGAGCTTATAACCCTGGCAGCACGCACTCTACAGAATTTCTTATGTACAGAAAGAGGTAGCAGCTACATAGCAAACGAGAATGAACTGATCTCATTCACGAATTTCCCTAATTCTATAACACATCAAATGGGCAACCTCGGTACAGATAATGCTATTGTGATCACAAGTGTGCTTATCAACTATTCAAACTCTACTGGGAGTGTGGTATGGCAGACACAACTTATAACAAGATAGCAGACAGATTAGAGGCAGCATTAGCATGTAGGTAAATGCAAGTACTTACACGTACACATGTGTCTTGCTGCGGAGTTATGTTGGAGATGCTGTTCCTCTGTTTAATGCAAGCATTCAGAAATGGTAGCATCTGGTAACACCACAATGACGGCTCATAGACATCATCTATGGAACATCCATTTTTTTTTTGCCTTCTTAATTTTAGCGTTCTCCACCATAAATTGTGTCTGCAATCCACTGATTTTGGACTTGATGTCATCTGGGGTGGTTCCAGGTAGCATCTGTGAAATGTAAAACATTATGTAAATGCATGCTAGAGGTATGTAAGCTGTGAGAAAATAAAGTTATGCTGCATTAATGCTATACTAATAACAGTTAAATTGTGATGTATTTGCAAAATAGTTGTTATAAAATGTTTGAATAAAAACATGTTAAAAGGCATACAGTTTATTTACAGCACACCAGTACTACCACTTATTTTATAAAGATTATTGGAGATTTACTGTAACGGAATGGGTTAAAGGCAAAGATAATGGCTTAAAGCATTTAAACTGGGTAATGGAAGAATGAAATAGCATACAAGAAGCACCGGCACCATTTTTGTTTTATTTCTGTAACATGCTGTACATCATGGAAGTAATAGCCTTTACTTGACTCTGCTGCAGTGAATAATAATTAATTAATAAATAATAATAATAATAGTAACAACAACTCTTGCTTACATTAATGTCTGCAAACTGTGTTAATTCATTACAATTTACAATAAGCAAATGAGACGAGTTTTCCAGAAAAAAAGATGCTGAGAATTGATATTCAAAACAGGGATTAAAAAAGCCTTTTTCAGAGCACTTCCATCATATTTCCATCATTTCATTCCGACTGCTGGTATTCCATGTTTTCACATTATGTAATTTAGTTTCACTAGCACAGTGTTGTGCAATTTATGGATTTGTTAAGGTTAAGCTCTTCTACACTTTTGGAAAATTATTAAATCTTCTGCATAGAGATTATGTACAAGGGCTGTTACTCATCTACTATGTGATTGCCCTGCTCTTGCGAGTCAAAGAGCAAGTACTTTTGGCAGTCACTTTCCAAAGATAGATGAACTATCGAAAGCCTCAGTTAGCAGTCTGGTCAAGTTCATATCGAGCAACAGACTACTTAACTGATGAAAGGGGGGATGCGCAATAGATCTTAAGGTCGCAGTACTTGGGCATAAAACCCACCCCTTTTCAAACTAGAACTAGAAGTACAAGGGCTGATCAACAAAGACTGATACTGATTTTTTCCTGTAGCTTCCGTGATAGTTTCGTATCTGTAACATAAATATTTGAAAAGAGCGGGTTTTTATGTATAATGTTGGTAGGCGGCAGCACTCTCGTATTGGTAGGTTGGTAGTAATGCTCTATTTTGTAGACCCTACGTGCATTTCGCATACCAGACAATGGAGGTGACGCGAGAGGAGCAGTACAGCGCAATCAAATTCTGGTTTCGTTTAAACCATATAGCCACCGAAACTTATGAAAAGCTGAAGCAAGCGTTAGTGAAGATGCACTACCTCATACAACAGTGTTTAGGTGGTTCAAGGGCTTCAAAGAAGGCCGACTTGTCAGTGTTAAGCAAGGTGGGCCTAGTGTTTCGGCTTCTGCTGTGACTGAAGTCAACATCAACACAGCTGCTGTGATTGTCCGAGAGGATCGGCGTATAACATTACGTAACCTCAGTGAAGTGTTGAGAATTTCATATGGCAGTGTGTTTACAACTATGCACGACCATCTCCATATGACCCAAGTTTGTGCTCGGGTGCCACGTCTGTTGACTCCCGAACAAAAGGCTGTGCGAATGGAGGCAAGCCATGAGGTGCTGCATCTCTTTGCTGATGGAGGGGATGCATTTTTTAAATCCATTATTACCGGTGATGAGTCATGACTGCATCATTATGATCCTGAAGGAAAACAAGCCAGCACAGTGTGGAAATCTCCAGGTTCTTCAACACCAAAAAAGGCAAAAGTTGTTCCATCTGCAGGGAAAGTGATGGTGATCACATTTTTTGACTGTAATGGAATGATTTACCAGCATGCAGTTCCCCCTCACACTACTGTTACAGCAGCATACTACACGTCAGTATTGGCTACACTGAAGAAGCACATTGCAAAGAAACGACCAGAGCTTTCTCGGACTGGGTGGCAACTTCATCATGACAATGCACGGCCTCATGTCGCAAATCAAGTCATGAAGTTTCTGGCTTGATTCAACATTACCTGTGTACCACATCCACCTTATAGCCCCGATCTTGCACTCTGTGACTTTTTTTTATTCCCATCACTAAAGGCAAAGCTTAGGGGTATTCGATTTGAGAACTCTGAAGCAGTGCTCAAGAAAAGTGAGGCGATTCTCAAGGACCTGACAAAGAATGGTCTGCAGCACGTGTTCAAGGACTGGCAGAAACCCTATAAAAAGTGCATTGAAGTAGGAGGGGACTACTTTGAAAAAGATCATGTAAACATTGAATTGGAGTAATAAACATCTGTGAAAAAAAATCAGTCTCAGTCTTTGTTGATCAGCCCTCGTAAGTATATATATGCACTGTCTATATAAAATAAATATATTTTAGAGTAAAGCTGAAACCAAAATCCTTCTGCATTCATTTCAATTTAATATTTTTAAATAACTTTCTTATGCTCCTTCCTAAATTTTGTAAAAAATGGAGAAAGAATACCTCACAGTGCAAGCCAGAAGTTATGACATTTATTTATATCAAAGGATGTTGACTTCCATAAAATTGCAGTGGTATAATACATTGTGATGTCCAAGGTAAACTGGTAGTTTCTTGTGCTTGCCCTGCATCTTAAAATAAAAGTAGTATAATGCATATGTTTAGTGCTTGTAAAGTAATTATGATAACCGTAATATTGGCATAAATACTTAAGGAAGTAATTGAAAGTAATTCCATTCACAATAAACTTTGTATCTGTATTTACATGTTGTCTTTTTGCCAAACTGAACCCCTTCAAAACATGCTGATAATTTATCTCATGCAAGGTAGTTTACTATTAGTGTCAAGGTATAAAAATTTGCAATGAAATATTGTTCTTTATGTAATTACATAGCACTTTCACGTATTATAGGCCATGAGATCACATTATAATTAAGCTTAAACAGTGGAAACAACATGAATTGATACGTTAACTACACTACATAAGATTGCATTAATGTATTATTGTATACTTACTTTGGAAATCTTCCTAGCAATTTCTTCATATGCCCTCGTCTTCATCTTATTGTGGTACTCTATAGAGTCCACAGCATACACACATGGCCACATTTTGTACAGCTGAATTAACTTACAAACATTATCATTCACCCAAGTAGTCATTTTTGTTTACTTTTTGCTTTCAGCCAAGTTGCAGGTTTCGTGATGCGATAAAATACTCGCATTTCATTGGCCAAAGTCATCAAATTATTGTCAAATCTTTGACCGTTTAGGGCACGTCCTATTTGCTTTCAAGACTTTCAAAGACCTTAAAAGTAATGGAAGCAATTTGACAACAAAAGTTGTGAATTTGCAACAAGTCTTGAAAAGTTTTGTAAAGCATTGAATTTGACAAACATTTGTACAAGGAGCTTTAGAGCACATAGATGACACAGGAAAAACTGAAGCACGTTTCCATATGGGTGTAGTGATTGGTTCCTGAGTGCTAAGCAAGCAATGGAAGAAAGTGGATGTGTGTGGAGGAAGTTCCTGGAGTGGAAGAAAAGAAGGGCTTAAGAAACTATGGGAATTAGTATCGAAGAGTACAGAGGAAGAATTGGAACCTTTAACAAGTTAAAATGGAAAGAATTCAAATAAATAAAGGTGCAGAAGAGATGGTAAACATGATTCTTCTCACATGTATAATAGGCATGCTACTGGTAATTGGTGGAGTTGAAATTAATCCTGGGCCAAATGGGAATTGAAACATCATGGACGAAATTTTGGCTAGTTTAAAAGATATGGATGAGAAATTAGAAAATAAATTCAATGGAGTGGAAAAGGAACTAATAGATATCAAGGAAGAGATTAAAAATGAAATGCAAGCTATAAGAAATGAGGTACAGAAAATCAAAAGAAGAGTAGAGCTGTTGGAAGAGAGACACCGCAGACTCAATCTAGTTATAACAGGAGTGAAAGAAAGGAATGGAGTATGGCCTGTTGAAGAGGTTAGAGAGATTATAGAAAGAAAGCTTGGAATGGTGCTACAGGGCTGGGAGATTAGGGAAGTATTCAGAGTGAGGATCAAGAGGAGCCAGAATGATAGTTGCAAGATTTACGTCAGTGCAGTTTGTTTATGAAGCATTAAAGAAAACAAAGCAACTAAAAGGAACAAATATTTTTATAAACAGAGATTTATCGGTGGAACAACGTGCCTTGAAGAAAGATTTAATACAACAAATGATGCTGGCAAGAATGGAAGGGAAACGGGCCGTCATAAAGAATCTACGATTGTGGGTCGATGGTTGCATGGTGGTTGGATAAGAAAGTGACATAAGGAGCAGCAGATTGCAGGAGCAGGAAATGATTCAGCTAAATACATACCGAGACCAGAGAGAAGGAAGTCCAAAGAGCGATCGGAGAACCGGAGGAAAAGGATGGACACATGGAAGTTATGTCACCGGCATGTGGGGCTGGCAGAAAGAAGATGTGGAGATGACGTAGTGAGAACATCAGATCAGAATGACATAAGGGCAACAGCTGGCGAAGCAAGGAAAATGATATCTAGGAGGGAGGAAGTTCAATCGGCACGTGATCTGGCAGTGGTCAGGGCAGAGGCATGGTTGCAGAGTGATGGAATGGTGGGAGAAGAAAGCATTGTGTCGACACCCAATGGGAGTTTACTGGTTCTGGACAGAAATATAGCGAGACCGTCAAGGGAGCCAACAGGAATAGAATTACGGAGTAGGAAAGTATGGCATAGGTATAGAAATAGAACAGGCTCAGAGAGAAGTACGGGAACACTTAAGTAATAATAATGGGGGATGTTAATATTAGAATTGGGAGGGGGATGTAAATATAGAATGAATATATTTAAAGGTGAGTCGGAATTGTAACACTAACATCACTTAAGTTTACTCACTTAACATGTTTCGGGAAACCGTTGTTCCCATCCTCAGAAGGTTAATTCGACTGAATGAATATGTTGCGGAAATGAAACATGCTCTAGAAGGGAACAATTCAGACAAAGTAAAGACAAGTGTATAATACAAGTAATAGATTTTTTTTTTTTTTAATTCTGAAGTGAATGCTCTAGATATGTTGAACAGTAAGTACAGAGAGGATTTGGAGGGAGAGTTTACCTTTGTTAATATGAACAAATAAGGTTGTTATGGCTGATCAGCATGAGGTATACAATAAGTATTCTTTAAGGTATTATCTAATAGTTGCCACTTCCCGCTGGTAGTGGAGTGTTAAAGACGATCGGAGGAAGTAAGGGAAGTGAGATGGGAATGGGTAAAGAATACTAAGCAGTATATTGAATTTAAATGAGGAACTGTTAGCATAATGAAGCAAACTCAACACATATGATTGTTAAATGCTGTAAGCTTGGGTATGATCAGCAATAGGAGCCAGGGCTCGACCCTGATCATGCCCAAATGAATTGTAATAGCTCAACATTCAATAAAGATTGGTTCCTTATAAGCTCCACTTGTTCTTAAAAACCTATTAAAATCCCACAAGAGCAGATAGAAAGCCGCTGGGTAAAAGGTCAGGCATTTACCACATAAGTTGTAAGGAAACTGAAAAAAATTTACTATAGAAAAAACAAAGCAAAACTTGGATGTTAGGCTCAAAGAGCACTTCAGAAACCTACAAAACAATGAAGATGACAAGTTCACAGTGATATATCACTTTTGAGAGGGAAACCATAAGGTAGAAGAAAAATGCAACTATTAAAAAGTGTTCAGGGAGCAATGGAATTAAGCAGATGAGAGAAAACCTTCATTAAAAAATTTGAGAAAAACTTTTATGAATTTTGATATTGCATGGGAGAATAATTCTAACTTCAAGTTCATTAAATAACTGAAAGAGGCACATTGACTGTCACCTCAGAGATCTATCAGCATCTGATAGACAACACTAACTGAAGAGCAAAAGCACAATAAAATATCTACATAAGCACCAAGAATAATGGAGCTTAGAGAAATGCTCGTTAAAAACAATTCTGATGCATTACATTCACATGACTTTCTCTACCCCTCTAGCTTTTATTACTGGGTATGCAAACTATTCTTATTAAAGCTTATTTTTCCATCTACTACATTTTAATCCAAATAAAGCTTTGCAGAAATAGCTACATTACACATTTTGTTATAGATAAATAGGCAACAGTGTTAGTCAAATGTTTAAGAATTGGATGCTATATGCTGGCCTTAAAATTCCATACTGTTTGCAATCGCAAGAAACAACTGAATGTTGATAGGGCTTTAAGAGAGTGACCAAGAAATGAACAATATGAACCTTTAATAATGAATATCACAGAAATGGCTCATACCACAAAAAATTATTAGAAATAAATTGTTCTAAGAGATCTACATTTTTTGTGCAGTATGTGTTCGTCTATTGCTTAATGTTTACCTGTTAAACAAAATTGTACAAAATTTCTTCCGAATGAAGAGTACTTGACAGGCTATTCCCATAAAATTCAAGATGTACAGGTATGATGAAAAAGTAACGGCAATTTTTGTCTTTCTTAAAGAATTTTTATTTAATCATCAACATCAACTTTGTCCCCTTCAAAGTAATACCCTCTGATATAACACACTTGTGCCAGCACTTTTTCCAATCTTGGAAGCACTTCTGGAACTCACTTTTCATTATAGTGTTCAGCTCCTTCAGTGACTGTTTTTATCTCATCAATGGTGGCAAAACGTTGTCCTTTCATGGTACTCTTCAGCCTCGGGAATAGAAAGAAGTCGCAAGGGGCCATGTCTGGCAAATACATTGGCTGAGGCAGCATAACGGTTTTGTTTTTTTTTGCCAAAAAGTCATGAACAAGCATTGAGGTGTGAGCAGGTGCATTATGTGATGCAATTTCCACAAGTGGTTTTGCCACAATTCTTGGTGTTTTCTTCAGATTGCTTCAAGCAAACGGCGCATAACTTCCAGGTAGTATTCCTTATTGACTGTACGACCATAAGGTAGGAACTCTTGATGCATTATCCCATTATAATCAAAGAAAACAGTAAGAAGAACCATCACATGTGATCAAACTTGTCAAATTTTTTTCAGTCTTGGCTCTTCAGGCAATTTCCATTGGGAAATTGCACCTTAGTTTCGATGTCATACCCATATACCCATGTTGCGTCAGCTGTTATAACCTTCTTTAAAAGTTCTGGATCATTTTCAACTTCAATCAACGATTCCTGACAAACTTGGCTACTACATGTTTCATTTCCAAAGCATTCGAAAAAATTACTTGGCATGAGCCAAAGGATATGCTGACATCATCAGCAAATCTCTTTGATGGTGATTTGGTGATTTTTCAGAACAATTTTCTTTACTTCTTCCACATTATCATCGGTAATTGATGTGCTAGGATGTCCAGGGCGGTCATCGTCTTCAATATCTTCTTGACCCTCTGAAACATTTATACCACTTGTAAACTCTTGTCTTACTCATAGTAGATTTGCCAAAAGCCAGTGTCAACATTTTGAATGTGGTGCTGCAGTTTATTCTGTCTTTCAAGCAAAATTTAATGCAAATTCTTTGATCCATCTTTTTCAAAAGTAAAAATTTGCCAAGCACTCGAAAACACGTATAACTTTTTCAACTGTCAACAATAAACTAAATTTATTTAAAGGTGAGTCGGAATTGTTACACTAACATCACTTAAGTTTTGTGTATTGAATTTATTTAAACTTAAGTGATGTTAGTGTAACAATTCCGACTCACCTTTAAATAAATTCAATACACATCACTGTTTCTAGCTTCTTTTCATTACAATATCAACGTAATAAACTAAATATTCAAAACAGCTGAAAATGCAAGCATATTTCAGAAACATGTGTACCAATAAGATAAAACAAAACTTTTGAACAACGGATGTATAAAGCTCATGAAATTAAAAAGCTCCCATTATTTTTTGATCACAGCTCGTACATTTTTTTTTGTCATGTAAATGTCTTTAATGTATGTATTTGAATCAAAATCGTTAATAGCCAGTTTTTTAGAAAATCAAAAATTTCAAAAAATTTCTATGTAAAGGTTAGTTGGGGTGGGAGTGATTTTCTTGAAAATCTTTGAGTCACACTTTGGAAGGTACTGAACCTAAACACCAAGTTTGGATTTATCCAACCTTTTGTTTTTTTGAATTATGCCACACACACACAGAACTTTTTTTAAAAAGTCTCCTTTCTTTTTCTTTTCTTTTCTTTTTTTTTTTTTTGATTCAGGTGGCCTCAAAATATGTATTTCTGGCGAAATCTCGGTATTGAATTTTTGGGTGGAATGCAATACCTTCTCTACCTACTATATACACAGTAAAGAAAGTAAAAAAAGAAAGGACACAGAACACCTGTACTTGAACATATGTATATAAACAGAAAGAATTATTTCTAGCCTTTGGTGCACTCAAGATCTCTGAAAATCACCAGTAAAAACTCACATTCTTCGCAGAAACCAGAGCATCCCCCATGAGGTCCACCCAGCCTGTCACTGTAGAAACATTGTAGAAGGAGTATGCTGCCTTCAGAGTTTTATGAACTGGATGGTGCATCACTGTGGACGGCAGAGTATAGTAACTCACAAGGTCTGAAAAAAACAAACGAGGATATGAATCTGTTAATATTTGTTATAATCTTCAGTTCTAAACTCTGAATTTCTGCATTTCATTAGTGTTATTTGTTGTGTTTGTAACAGATAGAGTCTAGATTTTTCAAAATATTTTATGATTTTCCAATTAGCAATCACATTATCTTTAGATATTTGATAAAAGAGGAAGTTTGTAGGAAGTAACAAAATACAACTACATACAATTAATTGATTACATCACCATACACCTAAAAATATGCATAATATATCTATTCCTCTAATTAATCCTTGCCAGTATTTCTGTAGGGCTTGTTTTATGCATTTTACATTTACAAGTTTTTAAATTATATTTATTTGCATTTGGGACTGTGTGTACCCTCCTCATTAATTTTGATATTGCATATAAAGAAAATCTAACTTAAAGTTCGTTAGACTGCCAAAGGAGGCATCTCAATTGGCATCAGAAAGATCTTCAAGTCAACTTTTGAGATCCAATAGGTGACACCCGCTGAGAATGTGGACAATTCGGGAAACATTTATAGTAAGATAGCAAATTTAGTGAAGCGTGGAGTGCGGGTTTGACTCAAAATTAAATTATTAATTTATGCTTTACTGTGTTTAAGTCCAATTAATGTTTCAACCATCTCCATTGTTATTGATCAGGTGTTTCAGCAAATTTTCAGAAAACAAAAAGAAAAAATACTGTAAAATATTCTAATATTGATAAAACAACTTTCTATGGTATATATATATATATATATATATATATATTTATTGATATATTGATATTTTAAACTACAAACCTTTCCAGGGTTATAGTTGATATGATAAACTTATTAAGTTATTAAAAAAAACTGGATTCTTTTGTTTAACTATACCTGTAAGTTCTGAGCCATTATCCACTACAAAACTGTCAACGATGCCAGCCTGTGGCAGAAACCAATGGCGGAAGTCTTCTTCAGAAAATATGGGAGCTAAGTCAAACCGAAGCAAATACTAAAATAAAGAGACAAAAGAAAAAATACATTAATGTTATTTGCAAAGAATATCTCAAATACATCCATTATGGACTATGTTACTGTTGCAAAATAAAAATAATCTGATGTTACACTCACATGACTTTCTCTACCCTCTATCCTTTATTAGTAGGTATACAAATTATTCTTATGAAAAGGTAGAATCAGACGACTGAAAAATTCAATGCCATAGCCGGGATTTGAACCACGGATCTCCCGGTCTCCGCCTGGTTGCTCTAAATCACTGAGCTACCATGGCAACATGCCAGCATGCCACTAAATTCTCCAGCTGATTCACATTTTTCCGGTAAACCACAAGGAGATCTCAAATTGTATTGAGATGACATACCCCGATTGCAACTTACAATATTGTAAGCTC
This sequence comes from Deroplatys truncata, assembly GCA_030765065.1. Lineage (NCBI taxonomy): Eukaryota > Metazoa > Arthropoda > Insecta > Mantodea > Mantidae > Deroplatys > Deroplatys truncata. The sequence goes on along the minus strand of CM060975.1, from coordinate 52,313,200 downwards.
AGTGGTTAGAGCAACCGGACGGAGACCGGGAGATCCATGGTTCAAATCCCGGCTATGGTATTTAATTTTTCAGTCAACTGATTCTATCTTTCCAACCCTGTCCAACACACAGCTTCTGTGGAAGAACAATTAATTCTATTCTTATGAAAGTTTATTTTTCTATCTACTTCATTTTAATCCAGAATAACCTGTAGAGAAATAGCTACATTACCCATTTCATTAGGATACAAAAAGAACAGTGATATACAAAGGTTTAAGAGCTGGACACCATATGCTCACACAGTCCATGCTGTTTCCATGCAATTGCAAGAAACAGCTAAAAATCAACGGGGCCTAAAAGAATAACCAAGTTTGAACATATATAACCATTAATAATGGATACCTCGGAAATGGATGATGCCCCAGAAAAAGTTATTTGGAATAAATTCTGTGTTTTAATGAGATCTACACTTTTTATGGTATGTTTTTGTCTATCGCTTAATGCTTATCAGTTATACAAGATTATACAAAATTTCTTCCAGAGGACTTCACAGGCTATTCAAAGAAAATTCAAAGTATACACTTTATTTGTCATATAAATATCTTTAATATAAGGCATTTTAATCAAAATCGTTAGAGACACCTTTTAGAAAATAAAAAAATCTTGAACAATGTTCCGTGTAAAGGGAAGTTTCAGGTGGGGGAAGTATTGTATTCCACCCAAAAATTCGGTACCGAGATTTCACTGGAAATACATGTTTTGAGACCCCCTGAATCCAAAAAAAGCATTTTTGGAAACATGTCCGTGTGTGTGTGTGTGTGTGTGTGTGTGTGTCTGTGAACAGTATAACTCAGAAACGAACAGTCGGATAAACACCAAACTTGGTATTTAGGTTCAGTATCTTCCAGAGATGCGACACAAAGATTTTCAAGAAAATCCTCCCAATCCAGATTACCCTTTACATGGAACATTTTTCGAAAATATTAATTTTGATTAATTAATTTTGATAACGTTAAAATACATAATTTATGTCATATACATTTTTGTTGTTGAGTGAACCATTTTTGAGATATTGCTTGTTATTCCTTTAAATTTTCCAGTACTTATAGTTTTTTCTCAAATGGAAATTCGTTAAAGAGAATGGAATGCGCCACATAGCAACCAGCTCTTAAAAGATTTGACTATCACTTAAAGCCTCGATTAACATGAAGTAGATAGAGAATAAGCATTTGTAAAAATAGTTTGTACAAGAGTAGAGAAAGTCATGTGAGTGTAACATCAGATTTTTTTATTGATAAAATGAAATATTCCATTAAGTACAATAATGATAGTAACAATGAAATTAATTTTTAAGAACTTACAAATGGACACTCTAATCTCTGAATATCCCATAGATTAAAGCTAAGAGTATACTCATGATATGCTTAACCTTTGTTTTCTTGCTGAAATTACATTTGCAAGTCAAATCCTGGACACTGAAGCACTAAGAAATAAACAGCAACACTAAATACTAAATGTTAGAACCAATGTTTATATGTTTGTGGCTGTGTGAAATAGCCTGAAGCAAGGTTCAATACATAAAGCTACACCACAATCTTTACACATGTATCTTGATTCTGTTCTTCTTCCCTCTGACATCACAAGCTACTGCACATCCTTGTTGGATTCTGCTTCTTCTTGGTGGGAGGAATTGCAGATGGAAAATGACGTCCAACAAGTCGTGTTGGGGTTGCTTTTGATGGACGGCCCACTGTTTTCGGTGAAAACTCCTCCTTCTGATGTTTGGCAATGAGTTGCTCAGCAACAGCCACACAAAAGTCAAGGGCATTATGCTTTCCTCTGTGTTTTTTTGAAGAGGACAAAGGTATTCCATAATGCTAATTCCAACAGATGAAAAAATATCTTTTTATAATACTTTTTGCCCCTCTTGTGTAGCAATGGATTGTTTGCAATGAGCTGATCTACTTTATTCACACCTCCCATTGTATTATTATAAGCAATACAGCCACTGGTTTTACAATGTCTTTGTTTTTTACCTTCTGTGTCTGCACTTCTGCATTGTGAATAGTGGTTAACATGCAGACGTCTCTCTTGTCCTTCCGTTTCAATGCAGTTAGTTTACCTCGCTGGAATGTGACAACTTGTCCTTTCTTTAGCTTTTTGGTCCAAAAAGAAGGCGGCATTTCTTTTCTTGTCGGACACACAGTGTATATCTGTTCTTTTTGTTAGCAGTAGGTCAACAAGCTGGGGAGAACTGTAATAGTTATATCAGCAGTATACCATGTTTAGCAAGGGTTTCATTAGCGTCATAACAGTTTGTGAGGACATTGGCAGATCTTTGTATTCTTCTTCAAATTTAGTGCCCTTGCCTACATAAGTAATTAGGGACCAAATATATCCAGTAGCTGACTCACACAACACGAATGTTTTGATGCCAAATCTAGCTCTCTTGGGTGGCAGATACTGAATCCATCCCAGTGGTCCTTTATATAACATCTATGGTCACATCTGTTTCTGGAACACCTCTAAATTTAGCTGACAGGTAGCTCAAAATAGGCCATACTTTTCTTTTTTGAATTTACAAATCTTTTGAATGGTAGAATCTGTCGAAAAATTGGTGTGGTTAATGTATCTTTTTTTGTCCAGTAAAGCTAGTATGTGGCTTTTTTAACAATGCTTTGCAACAAGGTTACAGCAATAAATATGTACATTTCGTCAATTGTTGTTTCCTTCCAAGCCGGGATGTTTGTTTATGTTGCATATTTGTTGGTCTTGGTAACCAAAATTTGCCATCAATGAATTGTCTAAAATAGTGCATTACACCCTCAGTAGAGGGTTTAAAATTAATTTCAGGTTTACCTGTAAATGGAAAACATGGTAGCACAGATGGCAGTGGCCTAGAAGGATCTATTGCACACCACACTCTGGCACTTGCAATATCATTCTCAGATGACACTAATTCATCACTTTCTTCTCCTGAACTCTCCTCATTGCTATCTTCTGAACTCTTAGACCCACTAAATTTGATATATAACTCTTCTTCACTCTTTCATAAGTAACACATAACATACTACAAGAATAGATTGTAACAGAGACCTCTAGTATGAATAGAACACGTGGAAAAATATCGATGAAACTGGCTGATTCAGAGACACCTGTTGGCAGAAATATGCATTCAAAACATAAGACCACAGCGAAATTTGGAGAAAGAATCAAGGGACTACCAAAACATGAGACAGAATGAGCAAACTCGGCCTTTTAAAATGTATGCTGGTCATAAATGATAAGCCTGAGTATACCCAGCATTTTATTATTTTCTCAAAATAAAAAAACATGAGTATACTCGAGCTTTTATGTTAAGAGGTTAATGAATGTTTGTGCCCAATTATTGCTGTTTAGTAGAGGTCACTAGTGATGCAATCAAATTTTAAATCTCACACCATGCATTTTGCTGTGAAGGGGGACCATGATTGTGATGGATACACACATAGATAAGCTCTGATCTATCATAGTACTGTATACCAATTAGCAAGGTATATTCAGTCTGTAATCTTAAGTTACAACATAATGCAATACAATTTAATATTGTGTCATGCCCATGGTGAAAATCTGTAACACTTTGTGTGCCCACAAAACCATTAAAACACGTTCACTCACATACATTTTATAGGCAAACCATAAAAGGTGATAAGTATATGTTTCTGCATGAATTCATGACATAAATCATGATCAGTTATATGTGCCTGCATAATTATTACAGTTATTGGCTTTTTGGTGGACCTTAAAGGAAACCACATAAATCACAACTGTCTCTTTCTGATTCTGATGACTTAGAAGCGATATCTTAAGAAGATGGAAAGGAACAACCACAGCTGTATTGCATGCTAAACCTCTGACTGGTAAGAAATAATTGGTTGTTAACATTATCAATGTGTAATGCATAGCCATGAGCATTTACTAATTGAAACCCAATATAATGGTCATGTCCATATTTATTTCATTCAACTTATATAAAAAGCAGGTGCATGCTGTTTTAAATATTGATTTAAAAAATTAAATTATCCTGTATGCTTTTTACTTTCTCTACTACATATACTAAGTAGGGGAAGTATTGTATTCCACCCAAAAATTCGATACCGAGATTTCGCCGGAAATACATGTTTTGAGACCCCCTGAATCCAAAAAAAGCATTTTTGGAAACATGTCCGTGTGTGTGTGTCTGTGGGTGTGTCTGTGTGTGTGTGTCTGTCTGTGTGTGTCTCTCTGTGAACAGCATAACTCAGAAACGAACAGTCGGATAAACACCAAACTTGGTATTTAGGTTCAGTATCTTCCAGAGATGCGACACGGTTTTCAAGAAAATCCCCCCACCCCAGAGTACCCTTTACATGGAATATTTTTCGAAAATTATAATTTTCTCAAAAATGGCTCTAACGATTTTGATTAAAATATCATATGTTTAAGATATTTTCATCACAAATGAAATGTATATCTTGAATTTTCTGGGAATGTCTCCAAAAGTATTCTTCATTGTGAACGACTTTTGCATAACTGGTAAACCATAAGAGATAGACAAACTTTTACTACACAAAAAATGTAGATCGCGTTAAAATACACAATTTATGTCATAAACATTAATTTTGTTGAGTGAACCATTTTCAAGATATTGCTTGTTATTCCCTTAAATTTTTCAATAATTTTCTCAAATGGGAATTCGTTATTCATTTTTTTGTCTTGGATATGCAAAGAGTTATAATCTGTAGCAAAGGGAATGGTGCTGCACCTAGCAACCAGCTATTAAGAGATATGTATGTGCTTAAAGGCTACTGTTTTTCTATATTGCCCTTGTAAATATATATTCCCCTTACATCTACAAGAAAATTAGCAATAAGATAGACTCTGCAAATGTTTATCTCGATTAACATGAAGTAGATGGAGAATAAGAATTTGTAAAAATAGTTTGTACAAGAGTAGAAAAAGTCATGTGAGTGTAACACATCAGATTTTTTTTAAATAATATGCAAATTTCTAAATCAGGTGGAAAAAGGGTTAGTCCTGCATTTGAGATTGTCTTGTACTTGGGGAATTACAGTAATTTAATTTGGTTTAGCATTCATCACATACAACTACAATAGATTTTTATATTAAAGTGTGTGTGTATGTGGGATGTTTTATTCTGTTTATGTATCAGAATATTACATAGGTAGAAAATGTGCTAACCATAGAGGGGTTCTACAGTTTGAACAAACCTCTACTATTTTAGCTTTCTTCAACAAACTTGATTACTTACTTACCTCTGAAAGAAGCTTGTGAGCCCTTGGCAGATCCTTAGCAACCATTTTTCTGAACCCTGGAGTTCTTGTTTTTTCAGGCAATTTGTAAAGTTTTAATGTGCGCTGCATTGTCATATTACGACTTAAATGTGAAAACTTCACTTCAATTAACTTCTTTGGATTTAATGAGCGATGCCAATACCTAAAAGCAACAAATAAACTGTATTATTTCCATTATTACCTAATAGTTTGCTCTTTATCATTAACCAGGAATCACACACAAAAATTTATATGTGCAAGCAATTTTACTCCCATTGCTCTGTATTTCTCAACCAAAAATGGATTTCTAGTCCATATTTTATGTTCAAATACAGTGAAAGATCAATGTATAATTACGCTGAGAGGTGAGCATGGGTAAACCACGAACACAGTGAGTAGCCTAACTAGGTGCATGGAGAGAAGCAACAATCTGTAAGGTAAAACATTTCACTGATGCAGTGATATTTTCATTTCTAATGGCAGGAAAAGGATTAAGAACATCATGGCCAAATAAACACAGATTATACAGGTAATCAGCTAATTAGGGGAAATGCAATGATAAACATGCAATCAAGCAGTGGTTCCCAAAAATTTTACACTTTGCAGCTCCATTTATCAGCTCCGCAATTACTGTGCCCACTCTTGGATATTTGTTGATTTCTTGTTGTTTTATTTTTTTTTTAACTGAACATTTACATTTGATAAAACATATAATCTATATAAATATTAAAGAGAAAGAGTGTGTGTGCAAATGACTAAAAAGGACTTACATGACTTGTATTATACTAGAATAAGAACACAGTACATGCTTGCAAAAAAGGCTTTGATTTTCTGTTAAATATTTCAAGGAGTAGAAAATACTCATTACCCACAGAATATGCATGTGCAAATAAGACAAAAGCCATAAATATTTCATTCCAAGCAATATACATGGACAGTCATGATTTAGCTTTCTGAAAAAACAGTAGACACAGCGATACAAAAGACAACTGGATCTGTTTATGATGGTACAATATCCATGCAATACGCATCCTGAAATGCAGCCTCTGTATAAAGAGAGAGGCTTGCTTTGTTCCAATTATTGATTTAGAGAGAGAGGTTTTGACAAGGAATTCTAAACAGGGTATTAGGCCCTATATAAACATTATTGGCCCGAATCTACAACAATGCATATTTTTTACCTTAAAATGCTTTTAAAAACTGTAGTCATCTTATATTTCAAGTGTCTCATTTTTGTGAAGGACTGTACTGGCTTGAGCCATGGTAGTTGAACACATGCATTGTAGCTGAGCTCAAGGTCACAAATAAATCACAATTTCTTGAGTTTTAACCTTACTTCCGATGTGATCAATTGTTGCTTGGCTTGGCGCTGTTGCATTAATACATTCACTATTAGTCAGTGTTCCAGTTGTGGCAGATAGTGTACAAATAAAGCATGTTCTTTGGAACAGCTGAATAAAGGAGAGAGAAAAAGTTATGATATGAACTTCAAATTACAGGTTTTGCATGAAGTAAAACATACTAGTAATGTACAGACTGCAATGAAGTTCTGTTTCTGAGTGTAATGTATGATGGTACAGTGGAATCTCGTTAGCATGTTCTTCATTAACATGTTTTCCCGTGTATTATGTTCAATTATAAAAGTCCCGGTATCAAATCACCAAATGTAATAAATAACGTTTGCTTAGTGCGTTTTACCGGTCCCGCTTACTACGTTTGAAGTTTGACGTCCTCATTCACTGTTTTGGCCAATCCTTGATTGGTCCAGTGCGAGAAGACGCATAACACGTTCAAAGTTTGAAGTCCTCATTGGCTACTTTGGTCAATCCTCGGTCATGGTGTGGATACCGGCAGCCAATCACATGCATGTATGTAAATATTTGTGTGACACGATTTATGTGGGCGGGATAGAGAATGCTTTACCTTGGCGTGGTAAATGCCAACGATAGTTTCTACTGTTGAATGTTGACCAAACATACGTAGATTGTATTTTAACTTTCATTTGCAATGAAAAAAAGAAAGTGTAGTAAATAACCAATAGTGAAAAACTGAAAATCCTTGAAATAGATCACAATCCAAATATGAAACATGTGGATATAGTGCGGAAGTTAAACATTCCTCTGTCAACCTTAAACGCAATTGTTAGCAAACTAAATTGATTAAAACTGCTTTTAAAGAAGGGAAAAATGCAAAAACAAAACTTTCCTCTTGGAAAATAGGATCGGAACGAAATTTGTTGCATGGAAACACTTACCGTATTCAAATCGTATTGAATACGCAAAAGATACATTCGCCTATTGTACTCGTAACACGATGCATGGTCATAATTTTTCTTTTCTTTTTTAGCAGAAATTATCACATGCGTAATAAAACGCACAGCAAAGCCACTCTTGTCGCTTCCATAATTTGCAATTTATTTTCTCAAAAATTCAAGTTGATCCACATAAAAGCTTGAATTATTTATTCTCAGGCTTTGTTATTCCAAATCCATTTGAACACACATTGAATTCAACACGGATTGTGCTCAAAATCGATTTCAATTACCCATGGAGACGTAGTAATTATTAGATTTTATTACATAACTATGTTCTTAAATTGCATATTTTGCATTTTTGTTAACACGTTTTCCCGCCTATGACATCCAAATCCTTAGGTCCCTGCAAAAATGTACTAATGAGATTCTACTATACATGAGACGAGGAAAAGTTTAAGAATACTGGCATCTCAAGGAAAGGATTCAGAGGATCAAAGACAAATATTATGAAATTCATATGCTTGTTGATCAATTTGTGCAGGAGAAACAAAATGAGGAGATTGCAATATGTTGTGAATATTTTCTAATCACACTCATTATTTAGGTAATTTTTCTTGTGAAAACCTTCCAAAAATTCAGGGCATCTTATACTCCGAGGCTGTCTTATATCCTGGCCAATTCGGTAGAAGTAGGAAAGAAACAATTCACATTTTGTTGGATTGCTTAACGACCAAAGACTGGAGGAAAACTCTGAAGAAAAGCGGTTTAATGGCCGAGAGCATCAATCCTGGTAAACATAAGCTGTGACGATACCACGTTTAAACTATTGCAGTGGTAAAGTCAAAACCTGTGCAACATTGCTAACCCTTGATTTGAATACAGAGATTTTGTAAGGCCTGGTTTTCTTACTATTTTCCTCCTCCGAAGCAATTCATAGTAGTATTCAAAAGACAGTGATTAATTTTGATGGTCACTTGCTTGTGTTTATGCAGAGTGTAGGCAATGGCTGATGTTAATAGTGTACATCTTGTCATGCATTTGCAGACAGTTTTATCTCGAAATACATTTGCAATGGAAACCAATGAGGAAAATAGTCGATAAACCATTAAAATCTCCAAATTTTTGTGCTATGAGAGTTCCGTGTTACTGGGCTTAGTAGATAAATACAAATCCACAATCGAAAATTTAAAGATGATTGGTGTTACCATTAAAGACAAAGTGAAAACTTAGCAAAAATTCTGATGTGTTACATACACATTACTTTCTTTACCCACTATTGTTTACTTTTATATAACCTCTACGCAGCAAGTGTATAAAAGCTGATTTTTCTAATTACTTCATGTTAATCAAGATAAACCTTTGCAGAAATAGTTATATTGTACAATTCATTGTAGGTACAACGGGAATAGAAGAAACCAAACTGGTAATCAGATGTTTAAAAGCAGATAGCTATAAGCTGGCCTTGAAATGCCGCACTCTTTCAACGATATTATGAGAAACAACTGAACAGTACTTTAAAAAATGACAAAGGTGTTGCAAAATTCAAAATAGTATCTTGGAAATGGTGGATGCCACAAAAATGTTATTTGAAATACGTTTTTCTGTTTTAAAATTTTTTACGGTTTTTGTGTAATACTTTTGTGTATCTTTTAAAATTTACTAGCTAAACAAAATTATACAAAATTCTTTCCGAATGAAGAGAACTTCACAAAAAGCTATTCTCAGAAAATTCAAGATATATTTGGCATGCAAATATCTTAAATATATGGTATTTTAACTAAAACCATAACAGGCATTTTTAAGAAAATAAAACTTTTCGCAAAATTATTCATGTAAAGGATAGCTTGGGATTGGGAGATTTTCTTAAAAATCTTCATGTCCATCTTTGTTCCGGTTGTGCGAGAGGCAGTTTTAAGCACTGAGTTGATAACGCAGCAATTACATACAAAATCCTGTGTTTATGTGACATGCCTTGATCAAGTATTTAATCACTTATATCACAGTTCCAGTAGCATTAAATTGTATTACTACACGATGACGGTGTCTGGATGTTTTCTTGTTTTAGTGAACTGGAGTTGTTCACCAGTTTTATCTAAAATTGCAGTTATTCTTTCTCAATTGGAATCTTTGAAGTGAAACATTGTTCAGTTCTTAAAATATGTACACTCCTCCACCATTCTATTAATCTGTCTTCGTTGTGTAAATCAATCAAAATATTGAAGATAAATATAATGGTTAAGTTCCGTTGTGGATTCTTAACCATGGTTTTCTTTCAAAACCACTCATGAGCGACTGGTAAACATTTTACCACAATTAAATGCGGGTGAAGTTGAAACCGAGCTTGGTGCAATAGAAATATAAGTTTACCCTGGTAAACTACGGAACTTTATTGAAGGTATTCTCTTAACCAGGAGTGACGCACTTGGCCATAAAACTATTATCCATTCCAAACCAGAGTGCCTTTCACTGAAAACAAACTCTTTATATTATCCGCGAGAAAGTAGTTCGCAAACCCCGCCCCTAATGGCTGCTTGTTCCCCTCCCACGTGCTTGTTGAACACTATTTAATCTATAAAAAGGCGCCCTGCGTGAGAATCATAGTTCAAAATGCAACCTGAGGTAACAATATATTTTATAAGTATGCGGCAATGAACAGTTTACTTACGTTAATTACAATCCTTGGGCAAAAGTGCAACACCCAAATCCGAATCCTCCTAAGATGACTCAGCTGCCATATCAGAATCAGAACTACTCTCCAAAATAATGACAAACTTATCCACAATTCCACAGCACTGTCGCACTTAAGTGTCGGGTATTTTTGTAATAGTGAGTTGAATATATGAAGTATTGTTTGTTTTTAGCCACTTTTTAACTGTTTCCCGCTTCTGTGTTTGAACAGTTTATTCGCAGTACACGCACCTTCCTCTGCCATGTAAACTCAAATACCAACTGACTAAATCACAAGATTTGACCTGAGCTGAGCTGTGTGTTAGTGTATTATGAATGAATGTTCGCTTATCATATATCGTGTGTTACGCAAAGTGTTTATTCCGTACTCAAATAGCACCTCTGGGAATTCGTTGCTGCATTTCTTGTGTATGTAAGATAGTTGCAGTCGTTTATATGGTTGGTATTAACAACCAAGATGCTCTCGGCGTTAGCACAATAGCAGGCGATAATCATATTTTGTAATCTCTTCACAGCTAGTATATATCCATTACCTTTAACGATGAGTTCTTATGATAACCGCAATAAAATGTGCAGTTCTATACCTTTCCTGCTCTAATATTTCATAATATAATACATGTATTAAGGAACTATTTACGTTGGCGTAAGAGTATATTCTTGGGTTCGTGACAAGCCGAAGCACGTGCTTCTGTTTACATCAGAGGGAACTCTGGTTTGGAATGGACCATAGGAAAACAGTAGCTATCAGAGAAATAACTGAAGGTGATGTTTATTTGCATATACCAAGAACCTTTTACCCTCAGTAAAGGTTCTGAGCAAAACCGTCAGCCATTTTCACACCAAACAATAGCCTGTTTCTCCCTAAAGTCATCTAGTGGGAATTGAGCTAACCACCTGTCACCGTGGCAGATAGCAGGTACTGTCAGAAAGTTGAATGATTATGGGAAACCTAATGTTAATAGATGTCCCTATATGCATGAATTGATGACTAGATTAAGAAACTATATGGGTGAAGTTTTAATGAGTTAAAATAAAATGATTATGGTAATTACAAAAGAACCGAAGGTGTGGTATAATTGGGTAACAGCTACCCTAGTTAAATGATTGTTACTAACATTAATATTTGGTATAGCACTGGTTATTGTGAGCCATACCACTTGTAAGAGTTTCTTAACAATAAATAAACATATATTACCTGCAAGTTCCCACAGGTTTGGGCAATACGACTCCAGCAGTGTACACAGCTTGAAATATGCCCGTTAAGTTGACTCTCCGAGTGATTTCCCTAATCAGTACTGGAGCAACTCTCTTGGATCGAAGCTTTTTGTGTACGCAGAGGAAATTAATTTCCACCATTTTCTGTGAGCTAAAAAATGTTTAATGCATTAATATTTGGTGACATTACACAGACCCTAAATTAGTTTCTATATTGCTACCAAACGAACTTACTGGTTGTATATCCTAAGAGTAGCAGGAATGGCACTGATAAAGCCAACTAATCGCCCACTCTTGATCACACGGACACCACAGTGCCAATCCCGTCGCCATCCTGGTGGCTGCAAGGCCCTGGAAACACAAATATAAGAATGTTTACATATCAAATTCCCTGCCAAAAAGCAAACTGAAACACACCACATTCACATGCACTATTTTAGACTTTCTGTGGGTGAATGATAATGTGATCACTATAGAGGACAATGAAAAAGGTGAAGCAGAGCCTGGATGTTTTGGCATTTATAACAATTAAAATAGGTAGGCAGAAAAGAAAGTGAGGTAAATTTAAAAAAATCTGATGTGCTACACTCACATGACTTTCTCTACTCTTGTACAAACTATTTATACAAACGCTTATTCTCCATCTACTTCATGTTAATCGAGATAAACGTTTGCAGAGTCCATCTTATTGCTAATTTTCTTGTAGATGTAAGGGGAATATATATTTACAAGGGCAATATGGAAATACAGTAGCCTTTAAGCACATACATATCTCTTAATAGCTGGTTGCTAGGTGCAGCACCATTCCCTTTCCCACAGATTAATACTCTTTGCATATCCAAGACAAAAAATGAATAACGAATTCCCATTTGAGAAAATAACTATTGAAAACTTTAAGGGAATAACAAGTAATATCTCGAAAATGGTTCACGCAACAAACAAAATGTATATGACATAAATTGTGTATTTTAACGCGATCTACATTTTTTGTTTAGTAAAATTTTGTCTATCTCTTATGGTTTACCAGTTATGCAAAAGTCGTTCACAATGAAGAATACTTTTGGAGACATTCCCAGGAAATTCAAGATATACATTTTATTTGTCATAAAAATATCTTAAACATATGATATTTTAATCAAAATCGTTAGAGCCATTTTTGAGAAAATTAAAATTTTCGAAAAATCTTCCATGTAAAGGGTACTCTGGGGTGGGGGATTTTCTTGAAAATCTTCGTGTCGCATCCTTGGAAGATACTGAACCTAAATACCACGTTTGGTGTTTATCCGACTGTTCGTTTCTGAGTTATGCTGTTCACAGACAGACACACACACGGACATGTTTCCAAAAATGCTTTTTTTGGATTCCGGGGGTCTCAAAACATGTATTTCCGGTGAAATCTCGGTATCAAATTTTTGGGTGGAATACAATACTTCCCCTACTTACTATATGTAGTAGAGAAAGTAAAAAGGCATAATCATAATATTGTCACCATGCATGGATTAAATTTATTAATTTTGTAGCATTGTTCTTGCACGCAGTAGCATTGAAAATTATTGCACCGTAAAAGTTAAAATGCTGACATGCAGAATATATGTTCAAGCACTCGTTCATTACTAGGCACTGAATCTGCTTACACACGTTGCATTATCATCATAGATTGGGTTAAGGCATTCACCCAAGAGTTGAAGAACTGCTGAGGTAGGAGTAGTGCACCTTTAAAAACCCCTGGCTTTTGGGACAAGGGCGGGACTCTGGAGGTACTGCTACACGAACCTGCATCAGTCTGATTTCTGAAAGATTATTTTAAAGTCAAAGTACCTAACAATGAGATCGCCACCATGCGTCGTGCCACCCCAGCAGTTCAGATAAGTATGCCATCACAGAGTTAAACTATTTGTAGGTGGCCTCGAGTCATATTATAATAAATTTATATTTTTATAGACTTGTTGGGTCACTATGCAAATGTTTAGGACCATACTGGTCATATTGACACCTTCCCCCTTACCTGTATGTTAGATGTTAGGCACCCTTAAGGACCTTCCCTTAGTCTGGGACTTCCTTCCTGGGTGAATTGCTCTACCCAAGGGCTGGAGACATGTGGGTCTCCAGCCACTCTCTTGAGATACCTCTGAGCTACCCCTCCTTTATCCGTAACGTGTTGTAGTTGTTTGAGTCTTGATCGCCTCCCCTCCTTTATCCTGCAAACCTGTGACATTCAGTGTGAGGCACTTGGTTGAGTGTCTCTATCACCCTCTTTCAACTCTCTGTATTTCCCACTGCAACATCTGGTGAAGGCGCCTCTGTCACTCCTCCAAACATCCCCGCAATTGTCACCATGACAATGTATTTAATAACAAAAATACTTTTTTTTCGTGAATAACTGTCTTTTCACAAACCTTACACAATAAAATTATTCCATCAGTTGAAAACACATGGGCACCAAATTCTCTAATTTAACTGTGAAGTTTAATTTTCAACAGTAAGTGGCCATTACTATTCATCAAAATCTTTTCCGTTAAATACTTCCTGGTACTGGGAAACCCATCTTTAAAGTGAAATTCTGAACCCTTAGGAGATAGCAAACATTACAATACAAAAGATGGTCACATTCCAACGTAAAGGGCATCCAAGTTCCAAGATAGAATGCTGTCCACCATTTCGACTTTCTTGAATGTAACAGAAAAATTGAAAATAAATTGAAAAAATTTGTTGGTTTTTTAAAACAAGACAAAAATGGTCATTTATAATTCAAATATGCAGTTAGACCTTTAAAAGGTAGAATAGGTGATATAAAAGCTGGTTGTATTTACTTTCAAATACCACAAAACTTGATTATATCTATATTAATTTTGATTTATCACCACCCAGTAAGAAAGCCACTTTGCCAAACATTTGAGCTGTAGTGATAAGCATGGTGAAGTGATGCCTACCAGTGTTAAGGCAAGTGCAGCAATGGAAAGTTTATACAGATATCATCATCTGTGAATGGGTAAAAAAAATTGTTAATAATTTTAATGAGCTTGAAAAGCAAGTAGAGGATATATATAAGAAATGAAAGATGTAATCAGAAATCCATACTGTGTTATTTTCCATCTGGAATAAAATTAAAACATTTCAATTTGGGGAAAGAAAATTTAGTGCATCCTAGATAATTCCATACCAAGAAAGATAACAAAATTATAAGTTTGACGTAATATTAATAATACACATTTGTGCAACATTTACATTTTTTTGTGAAGCATTTCACATACATATAAACTAATATAGCTGAAAATTTCCTGACAGTGTGATAAAACTATATAGCTTGCTGAAAGCGCGAGAAAAACTAAGAGTTACGTATAAGTTTCCCATGATTTAAACATAGTGCACAATTGCCCAGGAATGCGCAGATGAATAACTATGCACAATTAATACAGAATGGGAGGCAGAACAAGGAGAGAGCAATAGACTGCAGTGTTCTTCCACTCAATATTTTGTGAAGAAACTCCCAAACAATTATAGTTGGCTAGCTATGTGACCTGTAACTTGAAGTATTTGCGAATGTGTAAGTCGGCATTGGGATATGTTAAAAAAACTGAGAGAGAAAAATGTGAATCAGTTAGGGAATTTAATGTTGTACCAGTATATTGTCATGGTAGCTCAGTTGGTTAGAGCAACTGCACAGAAAAAGGAAGATCTGTGATTCAAATTCCAGTTATGGCATTGAATTTTTCAATGTGATTCTACCTCTCAAAAATGGGAACATTGTTGGAAGGAAGATATCCAAAACAGCCAGAAAGAATGTTGAATACAAAAAAAGTAATTATGATAAAAAAAACTGCTAGGTTTAATTAACGATGCCAGCAACTGCCAGGATCATATCAAAGTTTTATCCCACAGAGATTTTGTGGATGACAGTAAACCCAGGCCAGAAAACTATATGGTGTGAATATCTTTATCCAATCAGGAGAAAGAAAAGTGGAAGAACACAGTAGGTTGCAAGTACATATGGGATAAGTAGAAAAAATAAGTGGTTAGGTAGGAATGCTTTGGTTTCTTCTTAAGCACAGATGTGGTAAAAATCACTGCCAGCTGCATAATAACCTTCAGTACTTAAATAACTGCTCATTTGAAGTGAAATTTGCATATTCTCCAATGGCACCACAAAATACTGCATGCCAAAGTTGTTTTCAGTTAGAACAAGAAACGTAACTGATGCAGGTTATGCAACACTATTAATATAATTATGGATCAAGTACCTATGTACTTCTTGCATGAGCTACTTTACACTGATGGGTTTACACTGATTTGATAATAATTTGTCATACAAATGAATCAAGTTTAAAGTTCTCTAGTTCTAATAAATCCATTTACACCTTCACTGCCAGACTCACTGGCAATACATTTATAAGGCAACAGATAATGATTGAAAGGTATTAACTGCTAACTATAAACAATATAACTGATGACTACATTCCCTACAATGATGTATTTTGTCCTCAAGGAAACTAAATAATAAACTCATTCTCGATATTACAATAGAGTTTTAATAACACTTCACTTGCTCCACTTACCTAGTTTTAACTAGAGCATGTTTCACAGGCTGTTGCCCACATTGTCAGCTAGTGTCCACTGCTGGATCCAAAGGGCTATCCAGATGAGGTAGTTCTAGTGTTAGTTTTAGAAAATTGAAGGTTGGAATACCTTCTGGCATGTCAAAATTCATAAGTCGTTTCTTGTGTTTATGTAAATTTTCTCCCAAATGTTCAATTCATTCGCATATTTATTTTCCTTTTTATTTTGTGATGATCTACCCAAAAAGTGATGAATGATGGTCAAGTTTATCCACTTCTTTGAATTTTAAGTTCCTTAAATGTTCCTTCAATCTTGTATCTAAATTTATTTTTGTCTTTCCAATTTTCTAGAACCAAAACAATGTTATAACCTGCAAAACCGTTTTTGGAATTTAGTAGTAGCTTTTGGAAATTAGAATTTTTTGACTAGTAAATAACTACAGTAGAAACAATTTTAAAGTTCCAAGAAAATTGATAAATCACTAACAAATGAGAAATCCAGAATCTATTAAAGTGTGCAAATTGGAGCAACACAAAAAGAAAATTAGATACCAGATTGAAGGAACATCTCAGGAAGTTAAAAATTCAAACAAGTGAATAAATCAGCCTTTGCTCATCATTTTTGGGAAGGACAATACAAAATATATTCGGTAAAAGAAATAAAGAAATGTGTATGAGTAGAAAATTTATATAAACGACCCATGAATTTTGACATCCCAGAAGATATTCCAACCTTCAAGTTCCTAAAACCAACACCAGGACTACCTCACCTGGAGAGCTCTTTGGATCCAACAGTGGATGCTCTGATGATTCGAGCAACAGCCTGCAAAACATTTTCTAGTTAAAACTAGGTAAGTGGAGCAAGTGAAGTGTTGTTAAAACTCAATTGTAAGCAGAAAATATTAATAGCTTTGTTGTGTGAAAGTTCCCACCTAATTTAATTTATAAATTCATCACTCTATGGTTACAATTCCCATCTGCGCTTATTTTGTTCTTTGCACTAAACTAAATAATTTTGTGATGTTCGCTGCTGCACTTTAACACAGGAACTGAGAAACACTTTGCAACGTGAAAAGTAACATAAAAAATGAAATGGGCATGCAGCGTATTATAATGGCCAAAGTATACGAACCAGCAGACATTAGGTACATTGGTTGTACCAATTCCTTATTTCAGTATGCTATCCGGAGTAATATTTTGTCATTAAATTTAAAATCAAACTAAACAGGTATAAGGTGTTTTTTGGATGGCAACTCACCATCCTTCACACTTCACAAGTACTACTTCATATTGCAACAGATCACACTATTTATATCCCATTTGCTCATTTTATTTCTGCTTCTTATTTGTGCAGTGGTTAATTTTTATTTTCTCATTCATAGAATAAAACCTGATATACGATGTAATAAAATTGTTTAGGAAGGAAGGAAAATTGTTTACTGGAAAGAACTAATGCCTAGATTGGTGGAGAATTAGCAAACAATTTTTATATATAAATGCACAAGAAATTCTTCCTATATTTTATTACCATTTGAGGAACTCTGGCGGGTAATCAAAGCGGAACATGGAGTCATCATCTTCTACATAATTCTCGTTTAGCAGCATGTATAATTCCTTGAGTACTAGTGGCTCGTCCAGATTCAGTGTATCCCATTGAAATCCATCAGGCAAAGAATAAGGTTCTGGCCGTATTTCTGAAGGTCCTTTCTCGGGTTCAATTGGTTCATTGCATGTTATCTTCTCATCTAGAAATCAATAAAACACTTTAATATAAAAACACAATCATGAAGTTTATGAGCCAATTACAATTATCACGCATAAACATAATGTTAGCATTAAAGTTTGTTTTATTTTGATGCATGTGTTGGTATTGACTGATATTAACACAAACTGATGTAAGCACAAGTATTTGAGCTCCAAGCTTTTATGTTTATGTCTAATATGTGGGGTGATTTTTTTAGAGTGGCAACCATGCTGCAGCGATGCCATGCAACGGAGTCAGACAATGGCATTTTTACCACAGGTTGCTCACCCTCCCTCACAGGACATGAACTCACTCTCCCACCTCCATTCATAGTAGCAACAAGTCATGAGATACAGTTGCAATGTTTTCAAAGCATGAACAGAGAAGCTGGTTAAAAATCCAGTGTGCTAGAGGTTGCATGGCATGACAAGGACTGCAAGAGGCTTGCTGAGCTGCATTGCCTTACAGAACGGTGGCAAGGTGGGCTGTAGCCTTGTGGCAATGATGCGAAAATGCATTGGACATGCCTCAATTTGGTCACCCACCAATAAGTGACAAAGATGTACAGACTGCATCCACTTTAGTGGAGATGGATTATGTCTCAAGGCAGAATGTTAATGCAGAGTACTAGTGTTCATTTTTGAAAAACAATCTGCTACCAGCTCTGAGAAAAAAATGGCAGCACTTCATGGATAACCCACCCATTGTTCTGAATGATGATGCTAAGGTGCATACAGCAGGAGTTGTGTCTGAATTGTTAAATTGCTGGGTCTAGGAGGTGCTCTATCACCCTCCATACTCTCCAAATTTAAGTCCTTGCAATTTCAATTCATCCCTAAGATGAAGAAGCACTTCGCGGGATTTGCTTCTGTAGAGTTGAAGATGTTTTACAGGCAACTGACCGCTTTCTTCACACCATCAAAAAATTATGCAGTGCTGACGGGATTCAATGGCTTCCACATTGCTAGGAACAGGTTGTACGCAATGCTGGTGACTACATCAAAGGCCTAGAAAACTTATAACCATGTACGTATTTTATGTATGGTGAAATAAAGTAGTTGCCAAAACTAAAAAATCACCCCTTGTATATGAAACTAGCCAATCAGAGAGTGAGTTTCATTCTGGATTATTCACACACCTCGTCACATGCTTGTTCTCGCTGATTATCTCTCTGTTCTAGGTCAAAGGCCAGGAATGATTGAGAAATATCTACAAAAACCAATGTATAGATTGGAGAGGGAAAAAAAAGTAACTAGTTCTTGCTCATTTTGTTCCTGCTTGAAGTCTTTGATAAATGCACATAACCTCTTTCACCATGTGCACTGCTGGTGGTCCCTTTGCAGGCTGTCATGTTAACCCAATGCTTAATTTTTATGATGAAGGTACTTAATAAAGTACATGTTTTAGTATTTTGCATATAGTAGGCATTCTCAAAACGTAGCTGTTATTTTCACTGGTGAATGATAGACTAACAATTTCAATCCTCCACCTTTGTCAGTAATATTTTACTTTATCTGTCACATAGCCAAGTAGGTAGAGAATACTGTATTCCACCCAAAAATTCAATATCAAGATTTCACCCCAAATACATATGTTTTCAGCCCCTTGAACCCATAAAAAGCATTTTTAGTACAAGCTCTGCATGTGTGTCTGTGAACAGCATAACTCAAATAAATACCAAACTTGGTATTTAAGTCCATTATCTTCCAAAGATGCGACAAAAGATTTTCAAGAAATCCCCCCCCCAAACTACCCATTAATTGGAATATCTTTTTGAAAATTTTGATTTTCTTAAAAAATGCTTCAAACAATTTTTATTTAAATATATATTTAAGAAGTATACTGACAAATAAAATGTATGTCTTGAATTTTCTGGGAATAGCCTGAGAAGTCGACCTCATTTGAAAGGAATTTTTTATAACTGGTAAATATCAAGAGACAGACCAAAACATACTAAACAAAAAATGTAATTTCTTTAGAAAACATATAATTTATTTCAAATAACTTGTTTTGTGGCATCAGCCATTTCCAACATATCCATTAATATTGGTTTCAATTCTTCAGTGCTTTATAAACTTTTTAAGTCCTGTCACTATTCGCTTGTTTCTCACAATGGCACGGAAAGAGTATGGAAGTTTTAAAGCCATAGCAAGCCGCTTTTGACTATCAATTTGGTTTCTTCTATTCCTCTTTTATCTACAACTATGCGTACTGAAGCTATATCTGCAAGTGTTTACATGGATCAACATGAAACAGATAATAAAAATAAGCTTGCATATGAAGCTATGTAAAAAAAATCTGATGTGTTACACTCGCATGACTTTCTCTACTCTTGTACAAACTATTTGTACAAACACTTATTCTCCATATGCTTCATGTTAATCGAGATATCGATATGTGAATCTTATGGCTAATTTTCTTGTAGATGCAAGGGCTTTAAGCGATAGTCAAATATTTTAAGAGCTGGTTGCTATGTGGCGCATTCCATTCTCTTTGCATCTCCAGTACGTAAAACAAATGAATAACGAATTTGAGAAAAAGTATAAGTATTGGAAAATTTAAGGGAATAACAAGCAATATCTCGAAAACAGTTCACTCAACAACAAAAATATATGACATAAATTGTGTATTTTAACGTGATCTACATTTTTTGTGTAGTAAACTTTTGTCTCTCTTATGGTTTACCAGTTATGCAAAGGTCGTTCACAATGAAGAATACTTTTGGAGACATTCCCAGAAAATTTGAGATATACATTTCATTTGTCATGACAATATCTTAAACATACGATATTTTAATCAAAATCGTTAGAGCCATTTTTGAGAAAATTAAAATTTTCGAAAAATGTTCCATGTAAAGGGTAGTCTGGGGTGGGGGGATTTTCTTGAAAACCTTTGTGTCGCATCTCTGGAAGATACTGAACCTAAATACCAAGTTTGGTGTTTATCCGACTTTGTTTCTGAGTTATACTGTTCACAGACACACACACGGACATGTTTCCAAAAATGCTTTTTTTGGATTCAGGGGGTTCTCAAAACATATATTTCCGGTGAAATCTCTGTATCGAATTTTTGGGTGGAATACAATACTTCCCCTACTTACTATACGTAGTAGAGAAAGTAATAAGTGATAGTGGGTAGAGCAAATCGTGTAAATGTAACACATTGGTTGTTTATTTAAGTAAGGATGCTCAGCTCTAAACTCTTGACAATATAGGGATGAGAAATTAAGTTTTGTCTGAACAATTTTTAGACTTAATAATTTTGAGTGACATGTAGTCTTTGGGAACAGGACAGAAGTAACTAAAACAGTAAACTAAGACTGCCACTGACATCAATAGCTTCGTTTTCTTTTGCATTTTTGTCCAAAATGGCTATTTAATTTTGGAGAACTTACTCATCAATCCTTTGCTTTATTATTTACCGTGCATGTTTCCAGCATGAATAGGGAGCTTATATGTGCCTCTGCTCCTGAATGAGTAAGCACTTACTTATGCTTCTGTTACTGATTATCTATAACAAGGAACACCTGAGTGCAAGGTCACAATTGTCCAATGGTATTTACAGCATTCAAAACCCCACATATTGTCTACCACATCTCCACAATATTGGCTGCTATGGCAAGACGGGGAGGAACTGGGTATCCAAAGGTGAGCACAGCTCCGGAACGTAGTTGAACTACTTAGTCAACGAGTAAATCACAACAGTGCTACAGAGCTAGTGGTGTTGATATAAAGCACAGCAATGGCAGCGTTAAACAAAGCAAACATTGCATTATATCTACAGTTGCAGAAGTTAACATTTTGCCAGAAAGGAACCCAAGAAATTTTGCAGAGTGAGAAAGAAGTGGCAGCAGATGAAATATTAGCATTTCTAAACAATTATGAAGAGATTCAAATAAGTTTGCAGCAATATGACCATGTAGTGCTTAAGAGAAACTATGGATATTCAAGGAAGGACAAAATGAACTTGTTACAAAAACTGGTGTTTCGGTTTCAAAGATGCTCAATACAATTTACACAATTTGCGTGATAGTGACCTACTATGTTATGGACATCAAATTGTGTGAGACATACATTACAGTGATTTCAAGGGAAGCAAAGGATGGTTGCATAACTTCAAACAGAGCTACAGAATTGGAAAATGTAAGATAATGAAATTTCAAACAAAGCATTAACTTGACAGTGAACTCCAAAAATTTGTAGATGAGATAAACTTATTCCATTGTTCAGTAAGGAATTTGTTTTCAACACCAACCAATTGGGATTTGAAGAAGAATGCACATGAAAGGAACCCTGGAAATTAGAGGCACCAAAAAAGTTGTCAAAATCAACGTACTAAATGTCCTAATGCATTCATATACAATAATGCCGACTGTTAATCTGAAAGGTAAATTGGCTGAGAAGATATTGTGCTGTGAGAAGTTGGAGGTTCTCTGCCCCCTACGATTCTTTCTCGTATCAATGATCTTGCATGGACTGTAGGGAATGTTTACGTCACAGCAAGTAAGAGTGGGAAAATAGGATTAAGAGAATTACAGCTATGGTATGAGCATTGCTTTTGCTTGATTACTGGTCTGCATGTAAATATCATTCTCATTTAGAGCAGACTATCCCTCCTGAAAAGTGTGTGACATTGCAATTCATATCACCTGGAACCCCTGGACAAATTCAGCCTCTGGATGTTTGTTTCTTCCGTGCATATTAAACATATTATTGCACCATCTGCAGCTACGCCTTAAAGGATAGCCAGTTCCATGATACACTCCACAACATACTGTTTCGCATTCAGTTACATGCCATCACATTCCATCAGTTTTCGTCACCACATTATACCAATATGATTATATATGTGTTCTTTAAGAGTGGTTACCTAGCTGAATGTTCTGAACAGTTTATTACTCCCTAGGAGTTTACCTTCGATTTTTTTCATTCAGTGTTTTGGTGCAAGATAATGGTTTGTTTTGAACATTTCTTGAATATTGATCATGTCTATTTTGTGAAGTGTAAAGCCCTGTCCATACTGATTAACATTTAACAAAACTTGTCAAGTCCAACATGTTAACAGTTTGCATGTTGGCCAAATTTCGATCACAGAATTGAATTAACATGTTAACTGAAAGAACTGTGCTTGACACTTTTAACATGTTGGATGTTTTCCGCTTTTAATGGAAAACTTGTTAAGTCAATTCACTCTCTGTGTATGTGATTGGGTGAACTTCGAAAGTTTCCAGACTGTAGCAGCCATTGTGATTCCTTCGTGTTATTGTATTCGGTAGTTCCATGTTGACTCGTTCTGTGCTTATATCTTTGATTTGGCTTGCTTCATGTGAAGTTATGGAATGGACAAAAGAAAAGACACTTTCATTAATAAAATCTTTGTTGAGGCTATCATTATGGAACATTGTAATATATGTAATAAAAAGGATGGACAAATATACCAAACTATGTGCAATTTATTGTTGTTCCAGAGGCAATATCAGAAAAAAAAAATAATGACCTCACTTTGCTAGAGAATTGCAAAAAGGCTCAAGTCCGGCAGCTGGAATGGCTGCTCTCAAATGTGTGTCCTTTTTGTGAATTATAGGTTAGAAACCTTGCTCAAAAAAAAGGAAAAATCACTTTGACTTGTTCTCAAGAAATTGAAGTTGAACCTGCTCCGAATTTTAAACTCATTCAAAATATTTTCACTCCTGTGCTGATTAACAAGATAAAACCTCATCACCTTCCACTTTTCTTTTTATTACATACCAGATACAAATAGCAATTGTCAAATCCTAATCACTGGAGTCCATTTTGCTTTTAGTTAAGAGGTTTTGTTGTCCCAACAAGTCAACTGGTGTGGACAGAATGTTAAACGTTCACAGTTAAAACATGTTGAAGGCATTTCACATGTTGAATGAAACATTTTGTTAATTGTTGAATGTTAACTGTTGATATGTTGAACAGTGTGGACTCACTTTAATACATACATCCCATAAAAGATTGATCTCTGTGTCTCCTGGGCACTAACGTTCTGGCGCCCTCCTGATGCACATAGTAAGTTAAGAGCTAATATTTTTCCTGTCTTAATCGTTAATATAATACTTCAAAACGAGTGTAACTACAGATTGAACTTGCGACCTCGCACTCAGTACTGTAGTTTTATATTTCCTCTTTGGGTGAAGCACATGGGGATCAGTGACCATTCTTGCAACAGTTTCACTATTAGCTCTTCACACTGGCTGGAATCACATCTCATAATGAACACAATGAAAACATTTTACAACAGTTTGGTTTATGTTATTCTTTAGTGGCATTTTTTGCCAACTATTAAGCATTATCAAATATTTTTTAAAATATATATTTATTTTATATTTACAAAATTTTATAGAACACTAAAATGACATTAATTATAACTATATTAAATGATCCATGATATCCTTGATTGTATTATGCTATGATTCACATATCAATATTTCCTTTTAATCCATTAACTTTTATATCACTACATATCAAATTACAATCCTATCTATGCACAATATATCACATAATTACAACTATATTTGGTTGCAAACAGCACAACATAAGACCAAAACTGTTTATGAAATTACACTTAATAACTGTGGCTAAACATGTGGTAAACTTTTCAATTGAAAATATCTGATGTTACATTCACATGACTTTATTTTGTATAATTTATTAATGAGTATAAAAACTTATCTTTCCAAAGCTTATTTTCCTGCCTACATAATTTTAATTGAGATAAATTGATGCCGAAATTATTACATTACACATTTTGTTATAAATGTTAAGGAAATAGCGATAGCCAAGTTTCAGAACTGGACGCTATATGCTGGTCCTATACACAATTTTCAGGCAGTCACAAGAAACAACTGAATGATGGCTTGACTTAAAAGTATGACAAAGTATTGAACAATTCGAAACATTAATGGCAGATAACTCGGAAATGACTTATGCCCCCCCCCAAAAAAAAACAATTGTGTGTTTTAATAAGACCTACATTTTTTGTGCAGTGAGTTTTTGTTTATTATTTAACATTTACAGTTATATAGGATTATACAAAATTCCTTCCAAATGAAATGGACTTCACATGCTATTCCCAGAAAATTCAAGATATACATTTTATTTGTAATGTAAATATCTTTAATATATGTAAAGAACCATTTTTTGAGAAAACTGAAAAATTTGAAAAATGTTACATCTATAGGGTAGTTGGAGGTAAGCAGATTTTCTTGAATATCTTCATGTCACATCTTTGGAAGGTATTGAACTTAAATGCCAGCTTTGGTATTTATCAGACTTTTCGTTTTTGAATTATGAGCAAGCACACATGTAGACCTTTCTCTAAAAATGCTCTATTTTTTAAATCAGGGTGTCTCAAAACGTGTATTTCGGTGAAATCTCAGTATTGAATTTTTTGATAGAATGTAATACCTTCTATGCACGTGGTACAGAAAGTAAAAAATACGTATTTGACACTGTCAAGGTTATGATGTTGTGGAGAGTTAAGCTAATAATAGCATAATTATATTATTATTATTATTATTATTATTATTATTATTATTATTATTATTATTATTACTACAAGTTTTTAAATGTGGAGCAGATTTCAAAACTTAAAATATAAAATCACATGAATCGATCTTTACTAACACTACTAACTGCTCCACAAGCCTGATTTTTACTCAGGACATGTTTCAAGAACACCTGTTCTCATCCTCAGCTGATTGCAGACTGAATTTGGTTGAAGATGGAGAGGAGGGATTTGGTACTGGTGTAGGTTGTCCAATGTAGTCAATTAAGTCCATCCCTTGTTCTTGGTTCTTGATGAGATTTTCCCCCAAGCTGACAATTCAAGGGGATTTTTAGCATTTTTAAGCAATTTGGTATTCTTATTCATGAAATGCTCCTCTGTCCAAAATGATTTAAACCTGCCCATTTATCAGTTTGCGTAAACTTTGTCCCTGAAGTGTTCTTTTCTTCTTATATCTATGTTCATACAAGTACAACATAAAGAATCTACTTAACCCTTTCTAGTCACATGACGAGATGTACTCACACAAGGTAATAATGTCATTTCAATCTTATGAAGAGCACACCTCACAAGTTTGTGAGGTGGCCAATAAAGCTATGTGTATTTGCATTTATAATGCACAGGTGACATTCATAGGATCTCCAGATCTCTTAAAAGGCAAAAGGACAGAAAAACTAGTGCAGTTGACACTGTCAAAGAAAATAGAAAGAATTTGGATATCCTGATCTCATAATAAACTGAAACATAGTGAGTACAAATCATGATCTGCAAAGAATGTGCTGTGTGCGTAAAGTGGAGGAATAACAAAGATGTTTATTTCCAATCGACAAAACATAAAGCCACTGATATTATAGCATCAGGCAAGCTGAGAAAAAGGAAAAGTTGGACACTCAAAGAGGAGGTAAAGATACCTTTAGTGTGCCCTGAGTACCAGAATGGAATGGGAGGTGTCGATTCGTAAAATCAAGTGACAGCTTTGTTTTTTACAATGCAATGCACAGCTAAGGTAAGTATTTTTCTGTTTGCTAGAAATGTCCCTATTCAATTTTTCCATTGTGTTTTGCACAATGACAGTAAGAAAACCACCAACTACACAGACTTTAGAATCAATGTCGCTCATCAACTGCTCCAAAGTGTACACTATCAGAGTACAATGTTAGCTGGGGATACCTCATTGAGACTGTAAGTGAAAACATGCACATTCCAACCACAGGCATGAAACAAATGTAACAAAAAGGTGTGCTGTACCTGCAGTAGGGGGCATAATAGTGAAAGTGCTTGGCAATGCAAACAGTGTTTTTTTTTAACTTTCTTTTGGTGAATATTTTGAGATTTACAGCACATAAAGTATACTCATGCAGCTGTACAGGGATTTGAATAAGCTTTCTGAGATAGCCATGAGGGTATTTAAATATGGTGCCAATGGGTTAACAACCTGCTGAGAAATTCCAATCCTCCTGAAAAGAAGTCTGGCATTTACCAAATAAACTGCCTAGATTGTGTACAAATTTATGTAGGTAAGACCAAAAGGAACTTGGATATTAAAACAGGTGCATTCCATGTAAATGTGGACATTTAAAGTGAAAAGTTTTTATTTTAAGATGATAATTGTGGTTCATATATTTGCCATACCAAATTTAAGATTAAATATTAACTATGCTTGGAGTAATAAATTGTTAAACAGGCCAACCACTGTGTTGCATCAGTACCATTTTTGGTGAAAAGTTTATTTTGCAAATAAATGAGGAACTATGCATGTACTCGTTTAGCATATTATGTAATTCATGCAGTGATATCAAAGCAGTGTAAAAATTGTAATCTCATGTCTGTAAGTTTAGTAGAAATCATGGTTACTTGGATCTAGTTGCATGGTTACCACTTGCAAAATATGTTTGTCTATATGCAAAATCTGATGCATATGTTATATCACAGATCCTATTGAAGTATGGCATCTAAAACAAAGGCACAAAAAATGACAGACTATAGAAGTCAGATGACAGAAGAAAAAAAATCTGATGTGTTACATTCACATGACTTTCTCTATTCTTGTACAAACTATTTTTACAAACGCTTATTCTCCATCTACTTCATGTTAATCGAGATAGACATTTGCAGACTCTATCTTATTGCTAATTTTCTTGTAGATGTAAGGGGAATATATATTTACAAGGGCAATATAGAAATACAGCAGCCTTTAAGCATAGACATTACTCTTAATAGCTGGTTGCTAGGTGCAGCACCATACTCTTTGCCACAGATTCATACTCTTTGCATATCCAAGACAAAAAAATAAATAACGAATTCCCATTTGAGAAAATAAGTATTGAAAAATTTAAGGGAACAACAAGCAATATCTCGAAAATGGTTCACTCAACAAAAAAAATGTTTATGACATAAATTGTGTATTTTAACGCGATCTACATTTTTTGTGTAGTAAAATTTTGTCTATCTCTTATGGTTTACCAGTTATGTAAAAGTCGTTCACAATGAAGAATAAGACATTCCCAGAAAATTCAAGATATACATTTTATTTGTCATGAAAATATCTTAAACATATGATATTTTAATCAAAATCGTTAGAGCCATTTTTGAGAAAATTAAAATTTTCGAAAAATGTTCCATGTAAAGGGTAATCTGGGGTGGGGGGATTTTCTTGAAAACCTTCGTGTCGCATCTCTGGAAGATACTGAACCTAAATACCAAGTTTGGTGTTTATCTGACTTCGTTTCTGAGTTATGCTGTTCATAGACACACAGACATGTTTCCAAAAATGCTTTTTTTGGATTCAGGGGGTCTCAAAACATGCATTTCCGGTGAAATCTCGGTATCGAATTTTTGGGTGGAATACAATAATTCCCCTACTTACTATACGTAGTAGAGAAAGTAAAAAAAGTTGAGATGAGGCATTGAAATCCTAATCAAGCAAAGGCTTATCGGAAAAGGTGGTCAGCTGTTAGAAAGAAAGTGGAAAAGGAGGGAAGTAAAATAAGAGTGAACAAAGGCAGAACAACAGTGCAGGTGTATCTTAACCATCAAAAGCATTCAAGACGCCACAGTCATTAGGGATAGTAATGCAAGATGCACAGAGAGCACTTCCTAACAGTCCCAATAAAAAGAAAGCTGTGGTTGTGACTTGCAAATAGACTTGTGTAAATGCACAAGTGTACCAACAAGAGTACATCAATTAACTGCTCTGGATCTTCCAACAGCACGTTAGTGAAGAACTTTTAAGAGAGCGATCTTGTTTCTTGAACAGCTGTCAGGGAAAAATGATTTCAAAACTGTTAGACATTCATCTGGTGGGGAAAAAAATGCTTCTGACAGTCATTGAAGCATATAAACAATTCAAGACAGACCATCTGGATCCGAAAATTAGAAAATCAAAATTTGCCAAAATGCTACCTAAGCATATATATGTAGCAGACCAGGACCACAGTTTGAAAATGGGAATATGATTTTAGAGGGAGTCAGGAAGATATTTCCAAATTTTCCAAAAGACATAAATACTCTAGTTCAGCAATCAGTGTGTGAATGGGGATTAAAGTGTAATTTTAGTGTGTCCAGGTGCAGAGATATTGAAAACTTTCTGACTGAAATGACATCACAAAGTGAGAGTGCCTCCATCCTCAATAATCCTCCTGTGTCATATTATCAATGATCATCTGGAGGTCGATTTGTGAAAGAAAAAATTGAAACCACATTATCAGCTGCTCAAGAAGAATTAACTGCATAGTTAGTGGGCTTGCGCCGTCATTGCTTTGTTGTAAAATTACAGTTACAACAAATTTGATAACTCCATCAGTCATGTGTGGATGGAGAAGGTGTTGAAGAAGATTTTGCTGAAGACTTTACTGTGAAACTGAAGCAACATACAGTACTAGCCACAGACAAACTATACTTGAATTAACGTAACTTCTCAATTCTGACAGCTAGCTCAACGTGCTTTCTGCAAGTGTATGTGTGTCCGTTGTCATGACAACTGAGGTTGACCTTGAAGTAGCCATTTGCCATTTAAGCCCCCTCCACACCCTTCACCAGAGCTCAGGGGAAGTGTTGCCACATGGCAAATGTTATTTTGTTTGATTTATTAGATACTTGCATGATTTGTGTATCGTTGTAGTGTAGCACGATATTTTAAATTTTAAATCAGCGAACTGTGCAATTACATATTAACGTTATTTTTTAAGTCCTAAAAGTGTAGCTGTAGTATAGCGAATGACCAGAATTGTGGTGATTATAATATTTTAAAATATATAACCTGTGCTGAAATTTCTGTGTGATTGACAATGTCTGATCCCGGGTAAAAGCGTTGGGGAAGACCACGAACTTGTTCCCCAAAGAAAATATATGCTAAGCTTGGACAAGGTACTGCAATTCGTGGCCAAGCTCGTGAGATAGTATGTGCTTTAAGGGGCATATTTCGAACTGGAAAGAGAAAGCTTGTGGACCAATGATTGATGTAAATAAAGTCAGATAGGACAGCTGCTGCACTTAAAATAAGTAAATGGACTGTGGTCAATATAGCGAAACAACAAGAAAGAAAAGAGGAATAAGCTGAGATATCGCAATCTGGATCTTCAAAAATAATATTAGAAACTTCGTCAAAAATTATTACAGATCTAGGTGCCTTCCAAGTAGATGCTATTCGTTGCCATGTCTAGTTATTATGAAAGAACACAATTAATTCAGACTTTTAAGTGCAAAGTTTGTCTTATCTAACTGAGAATTAAAATAAATATAACTGTAAAAATAAGAAATGGTACTGACTTGAATAATTTGTTATTTGAAAGTTTCACAATAGTATTAAAAATGTTTGTTGAGTAGCGCATTTTGAAATTTTAGAAATATAATGAAAGTGAAAGCGGAAAAATCAACTTTAAGCTTTGTTTTATATAGGTAATATAATATTACGTACGGACATTTAAAGCATCACACAAAGGAATTTAAAAGATACAAAATGGAAGACAAGCACTAGAATAAAATAATACAGGGTGAAATGATATTAAAACTATTAATATTTAATATGCGCTTATTCTCACATAGCACGAAAATGAACACGAACGTAATGCAATAGTTGACAGGAATGTTGTACACTGTATCCTTAGAAGTGTAGTGTAGTATATTATGTCAAAATTACGTCATTTTGTTAGGCATAACGAAGAACTTTTATCTTTGTTTAGGTCTCCTCTCCTCTTCCACTCTACACAAATGACTGGTGGACGAATGAGCCGACAACACCGCATGTTTTACATGTGGCGTAGCTGAAATGCACATGGCAGGAGAGCAACTGTCAGAATTGAGAAGTTATGTTAATTCAAGTATAATATGATATTTAATTCACAGCTTCTCAGCATCAACACATTAATAATTTCTTTCTTTAATACAGTGGAATCTCGTTAGCACGTTCCTCATTAACACGTTTTCCCGTGTATTACGTTGAATTATAGAAGTCCCGGTACCAAATCACCAAATATAATAAATAATGTTTGCTTAGTGCGTTTTCTCGGTCCCGCCTACTACGTTTGAATTTTGACGTCCTCATTCGCTGTTTTGGCCAATCCTTGATCGGTACCGTGGGAGTAGGCGTTTATTATAACACGTTCATAGTTTGACGTCCTCATTTGCTACTTTGGTCAATCCTTGGTCACGGGGTGGATATCGGCAGCCAATCACATGCATGCATTTAAATACTTGTGTGACACAATTTCTGTGGGCGGGATAGAGAATGCTTTACCTTGGCGTGGTAAACGCGGTAAACGCTAACGATAGTTTCTAATGTTGAGTGATGACTAAACAACCGTAGATTGTATTTTAACTTTTCATTTACAATGAAAAAAAGAAAGTGTAGTAGGTAAATAACCAACAGTGAAAAGCTGAAAATCCTTGATGTAATCACAATCCAAATATAAAACATGTCGATATAGTGCGGATGTTCCATCAACCTTAAACACGATTGTTAGCAAACCTAAATTGATTGAAAGTGCTTTTAAAGAAGGGAAAAATACTAAAACAAAATTTTTCTCTTGGAAAATAGGATCAGAAGAGGACCGGAACGAAATTTGTTGCATGGAAACACCTCCGTATTCAAATCGTCTTGTATACACCAAAGATAATATCGTCTATTGTACTCATAACACGATGCACGCTCATAATTTTTTCTTTTTTAGCAGAAATTGTTATCACGTGTGTAATAAAACACACAGCAAAACCACTATTGCCGCTTCCACAATTCGCAATTTATTTTCTCAAAAACATTCATAACCTAAAAAATCCAAGTTGACCAAAATAAAAGCTTAAATTATTTATTCTCAGGCTTTGTGTATCCAAATCCATTTAAACATATTCAATTTAACATGGAAACGCGGATCGTATTCAGTATGAAATTGTACTCAAAATCGATTTAAATTGCCCATGGAGACGTAGTAATTATTAGATTTTTATTACCTATGTTCTTAAATTGCAGATTTTGCATTTTCGTTAACACGTTTTCCCGCCTATGACGTTCAAATACTTAGGTCCCTGCAAAAACGTACTAACGAGATTCTACTGTACTTTGAAGCTACTGACAGCAAAGTACTTGCATAATTGGTTATCTAGTAGGTTTGAACTAATTCACACACCTTACTTCATCATGAATTAGCTCAACCTACCACATAACTAATTAAGATTTGTTAACATTGTTTTAACAATGGCATTGGCGACTTTTAACACTGTTTATTACTGGACATCACCTTTATAACAAAGCAGTTACGCTATCTAAATACATACTGATTCTGCAACAGAGCCTTTCCTCATAATTAGCACAAAATAGCATAATTATATCACTTTATAGAACTCAAATTCTCATAAAATGAGGAAGCTAGGAGAAAATCCTTTTCTTTGGACACAAAATAGTCATTGCTGTATGAAATACTCTATGCAGCTGCTTTAGCTTTAAATATGTGTCTCAAATTTATGTACACATTTTTTCACTCACCCATTTTCGGCACCGGTTGCGTGTTCCAAAACTGGTACTGTTTCTGCAGAGCCTCTTCTGTAGTTTTCGCAGGCTTCTGCTGGAATGATAGAACCTCCATTGCTTTCCGAATATCCTGGAAAATATTATGTACACATTTTAGACACTCGGGTATATGGTTAGTTATAAATGAGTAATATTTTACCTTTCTAGTTAACTTATTGTCAGATAGCCATTTTAAACTACACACTGGCTCTCCCCTAATAGGTACACAATAAGTAGAGTTAGGTATTTAAATTGGTCAGCAGTTTAATTTTCTATTTCATAGAAAAAACATTTATTTCTTAAATTAACATATTTTAATGAAATAAAAATTAGACTGAAGGTTATAAATGTTGTATGCACTGACAAATTCATGTAAGTGCAGTCTTTACATACAAAATGTTGAACAATATTTAAACATTAGTATGTGTTATGTTTCTTTCAATCTAATTTATAAAACTAAACAATTTGCTACATTTTTGTAAGCGCTACCATGTTCATCTTGTCGTCTTCCGTGGTGTTGGTTACCATGCTAGACTCTAGTTCCCGAGGTTGCGGGTTCAAACCCGGCAGAGGGCAATGGATTTTTTTTGGGTGTAAAAATCCTTAGCATGGCTTCCTTCGGAAGGAAAGCAAAGATTTATGGCACTTAAAAGAACCTTAAGCCTGATAAAGAGGTCTCTGAGCAAAATTACCGGTGTTACACACCCAATATAGAATGGGACGCTCAAGACCATCCATAAATAAAACTCCATTTAATTTATGTTCAGCTTGATTATTGATACAGCACTCATATTATGCTTAGGAAACTCACAGCTCTTATGAAAACATTCTCCACATGAGGGACACATTGACAGTTTTTAAAACATAAAAGAAGATTTAGTTTTAAAAAATTTAAATTATTTTTTTTTCTTTCTTTCCAAAACATTTCACTTTAACTCAATACATTTTTCATTCGATGAAATCAGCCTTATAGCAATGGTGTCACTCTGAGATATTTCAGAAACCAGGTTTGTGTTATATTCCACTACTTCATCTGATGATGAAAAAGTGATTCCATGAAATTTAATTTTTGATTTTTGGAAACAAAAAGATATTACAAGGTGCAGGTCAGGGCTGTATGGTGGAGGATCCATGGTGCTGATGTTTAGGGCATCCAGATACTCAGTTATTAGTTTTGCTGTATGCAACCATGCATTGTCATGATGTAACACTATTTTTTCTTTTGGCATTTTTCATTAACTTTTTCAAAAATATGCAGTAAACAGATATTTGTGCACCAATCAGCAGTAATGGTACGTCTCTCTACGTTTTAGAGAGAGATAGAGAAAAAAAGAAAACTAGCAACCAACTTCTTACCAGCACTGCAAATTGTTGGACTTTTGCAGGCTTAGGTTATGTTCGAAAGACCCAATGACCCGATTGACTTTTCTTTTTAGGGTCAACAATAAATCCAAGATTCATCACCAGTAATGATATTCCAAATCAAATTTGAAGTGCCAACTTGGATTTGTTCCAGAGTTTTTCTGCACCAATCAATGCATTGCTGTTTTTGATTGGCAGTCAGTTTATGTGGAATCGATTGGCAACATCTACGTGTTGATGTAAAATGTTTTGGATTTGACTCATACCAATGTCCAATGTTGCTTGAATAAATTCATAAGAAGTCCATTGATCTTCAAGCATCAAGCTACATGGCAAACAACTCATGAAATATTAGACAGTAGCTGTCAAATATAAAGAAATTTCATTTGTGTTTAGAAACACAGCATTCTAAAAATTTTCAGTATTGCCCTCATACTCAAGGTTTCGGCTGGACAGATTTATATATAGCTATGCTGCACTGTCCTGTGTCATTGTGTTATGGTTCCCTGTCATGGAATGTGCACTGTGATGAGCTATTTATTATGGGTAGCAATCTTTAGATCAGGGGAACCGACATTTTGGCTGGGGGAAGCATGGTGCTGACCACACAATCTCTCTGTATTGGCTGAATAACCACCACCACCATGACACTATTAGACATCAAATACATGAATATACACATATGGTCATTCCGCCTCCCTCCTATGCTACGGGATACGGGTTGTATTGTGAACACAAATATTTTTAAAACAACATACATATTATGTATTTTAAGGAAGGCTTTTATTGTGCTGGTTTATGGCTTTAGACCTTTTAAAAAGCAAAATAGGTTTACTATATTTGCTTGTAACAATAAGTACAGCTTGTTATGTGTGGGCCAGCATTGAAACTTTGAGGTAGTGAGTGAAGTTAGTTTGTTATTAGAACTTAAAAGCCTAAGAATGGAAACCAGAAGAACAACAATGTTAAAATATATGATTTATGCAAGTGTTGGAAAGCTTTACAGGGTCCCAGGAACAGGAAAGAAGGCTTGATCAAGTTTTAACTTACTTGTTCCCATTACTGGGGATGGCATATTAGGCACTTCACTATAGGAATTATTCAAGGTGGTCATCATATGAAACAGCCACTAAGAGATCTCTCTAGTCATAAGCTGGGGAATGAAACCAGAAGAAATCCCAGCAAATGTGCGTACTGATCATGTCCTGATTCACCGAGTGTCGGAATGTTTCTAGCAAAGCATTACATGTAGTTTGTTTATTAACAACTTAAAACTTAATATCATGTAAAAAAATAATAAAGAAGAAACAAACCAGCAAAGATCAGTAGAAATTAACAGATAACAATAAAAAACAATAAATAACTTTAATGTATCCTATTAATAAATGAACGCTTGGTATTACTAAAAGGATTGGAAATAGTAATGGATCTGGATCTGCATTTACAAAATGTTTATTCTATGAATTCAGACTTTGGCTAATCTGCATTATGTTGGCTGAATTTGAAGCAGGTGAAAAAATATCATTGGTCAGTTACAAAAACAATTGACGTCCCAATGCGCAAAATAGAGTTTTCACTTTGCTATCAATATGGTCAACGATATGCATTCCTGTTCTCATTTTTGGGGTACTGACAACCAAGATGTATGCTGTTATACTTCCCGTTCCAGTTCTTGGGTTATGAACCAGCCTTTAGGGAAGAATATTTTAGCTTCAACTGAAAACTGATGAGAAATTGCAACTGGAAGAAAATACAAAACTATTATATCTCACTGGAACGTATATCAAATCAACTGAACTAATAATGAATGTGAACATGCAGTCTATAAATAGAGCAGGATTGGAGGCCCTTTTGACCTAAATTGCTTGGCAAGACATGTCAATACCAAAATAGAACTTTCAGTCCAATATTATACATGAATACAATATGCATATAAGCACTGTGGTCTAGTGAATCACATAATGCTGCAATTTTGTTGCTGTAAACTCGCAAAGATTGATATACTTGTACTTTCACATACCAATAGCTTTCTGCCCAAATTCAAAATACAAAATTTGGAGGCCTGTACATGTAGATGGTGGAAAGTCTAATCTACCTGCCACCCTCAGACAATAGGAAAACTCCTTCCTGAAAGAATTCCACCATCACAAAAAACGTTGCATACATTTGGAAGTATGATGATTTTGGAAATATACCTTAATTTCGTTACCCATGCTTCAACATGTTCATTCAAAATGTAACTTACAGCATGCCTTAACTACTCCACTATTTAACATTAGTTTCTATGAAAACAAGACGGCCAGAAGAAAACTTCATTTGAACAAATCTGTCGCAGCCATACTGGACTAGCATATGGATCGGTTATCAACTGACTGTTGTACAGGTTAACCTTCTCTACCACATACCTAGTACAACATTTCAGTAAATACATGTTTTGATGTGTTACACTCACATGACTTTCTCTACTCTTGCACAAACTATTTTTACAAACACTTTTTCTCCATGTGCTTCATGTTAATCGAGATGTTAATCTTATTGCTAATTTTCTTGTAAATGCAATGGGAATTGGTAGGCTTTAAGCGATAGTCAAATATTTTAAGAGCTGGTTGCTATGTGGAGTATTCCATTCTCTTTGCATTACCAGGACAAAAAAAATTGAATAACGAATTTGAGAAAAAGTCTAAGTATTGGAAAATTTAAGGGAATAACAAGCAATATCTCGAAAATGGTTCACTCAACAACAAAAAAATGTATATGACATAAATTGTGTATTTTAACACGATCTACATTTTTTGTGTAGTAAAATTTTGTCTATCTCTTATGGTTTACCAGTTATGCAAATGTTGTTCACAATGAAGAATACTTTTGGAGACATTCCCAGAAAATTTGAGATATACATTTTATTTGTCATGAAAATATCTTAAATATATGATATTTTAATCAAAATAGTTAGAGCCATTTTTGAGAAAATTAAAATTTTCGAAAAATGTTTCATGTAAAGGGTAATCTGGGGTGGGAGGATTTTCATGAAAATCTTCGTGTCACATCTCTGGAAGATGCTGAACCTAAATACCAAGTTTGGTGTTTATCCAACTGTTTGTTTCTGAGTTATGCACGCACGCCACACACCCACAACCACACACATTAGGACGTTTCCAAAAATGCTTTTTTTGGATTCAGGCGGTCTCAAAACATGTATTTCCGGTGAAATCTCGGTATCAAATTTTTGGGTGGAATACAATACTTCCCCTACTTACTATACATAGTAGGGAAAGTAATAAATGTTCAATAAATACAAAATTTAGTGTAAGTTTATTATCTTCCAAAGCTGCAACATGAAGATTTTCAAGAAACCCCCACTCCAAACTAGCCTTTAGATGGAAAAATGTTCAAATTTTTTATTTTCTCAAAATTGGCTCTAAGGATTTTGATTAAAATAACATATATTTAAGGTATTGTATATGTGACAAATAAAATCTATCACTTGTCATTTTCTGTGATGTTTTAGAGAAAGATTAAAAAGCCTACACAATTGCTGTTCTTTCTTAAATGTACTATATTTTAATTCTATCTATCACATATGTGTAATACACTAAATACAAAAATTTAGGTTTTAGGGTCAACCCTTAAATAGATATTTGGGAGAGGAGGATAAGCCATCTAACCAATTGGTCACTTAAGAGCAACTTAATATAACGCAAACTATGTTTCCCACTGCCCACGTTAAGGACCAAATGGTATAACTAAACTATTTTCCGAAACCATTAAAGTCATCACATTTTGAGAAGTGTCACAATAATGAACCTAGTTTATGATAAAAACCACTTAATATCAACAGACCACATTCTGAGCATACTAAATGCCAAATATATTATTAGGTTGATATATAAGTTCATAGTGTTTTGGGTCCACCATCACAATACTGCATTTCTAAGGCACATTTTTCATTTGTCATTAGTTATTTGGAGTTTTATATTTGCAAATGTTTTGCAGTTTTTAAGAAAGTTTGTGCACTTTTAAAAATTTTGTTTAATGCCCAGTCTTACATACAGCACCACAGGTGGTGGATACTGGTGATGCATAAAATAATTGGGAAAGGAAACTTGTGAAGTGAAATTGTAACTTTGTAATGTTATATTTAATTTGTTGAGCCCCACGTTTGGGAGCCAATTTGCGACGGTATTACTTATAATGTTTGTGTATGTGTGTTTACTCCGAGTGGTGAAGCCATTTTTGTGACGTGATTCTTTGTTAGGTTTGTAGCTCCATCTGGTGTTAGCAATTTGCGGTAGTATTAGTGTTCGTTTGAAAGAATGCTACTGTTATTTTATTTAATTTTGGTTTACTGTCCTCCGGCTAGCTATGATCTTTTTGGTCGAGCACATCTCTTTATACAGTTGTGTAAACGGAAAGGAATCTTTTATCCAAAGATAACACTAATGAAAGAATTTGTTTTACACTTTTTATTGTCGAACACATTTACTATCACATTTACACATTGATCTTGACACTCGCCAAACTGAAACTGTTATAACAACTTTTTACTGATCACTTTTAATTCACGTACTTCAACCTTTTGTATAATTAACTTTACAACACTTGAGAATTTTCCTAACTCTGCTACGCGTAACTTGTGAATCGATAGCCGACGTGTACTTTACAAATATTTTCTGCTGAACTGACGGACTGAAGGCGACGTGTATCATACAAATATTTTCGACGAACTGACGGGGTCTATCTCTAACCTAGCCCTTTTTATACTCCTACACCCTGATATGCCTAAAGATTATAACTGAGCTGCAATTGGCTAATAAAACGCGCCAACATTAGCGTCTATTTTTATATCCAATGAAAATTATGAATACATATGCTCTAGGTATAATGTTCCAGCAATTTCTACAGAAAAACGCGCCAACATTACGTAACTTCCTTGTCTCTAATAATGATAAACAGCTCACCCCCTCGCTGCATTATTGCACGCTATTATTGTCAGTTTCAGTAAGGCAGTATAAACTTACTTCTCAACAATAATTACAATCAACAAACATCTCAAATCAATGTCACATAAAAATGCATATTCATACTGTAATCATTCTTTACATTTAAATAATTTGTGATACAAATTACTGCATCAGAAGAAAACCTTCCAGGCCCGTAGATAGATAACTTTATTGTACAGTTTTTACACAATTCTTTTTACAATATTCCGCTTATAAACTAACAAATTTCCTTGCCAGCTATGCTGCTCCTTTTGCCTGGCACCCTGGCTTTCTGGCTCATCTGAGCATTCCTTGCTACCCTTAATCCCTATTGTCCATCCTCTCCTTCCTCTGTTTGCCTTTCTACCTTTCTTATCTCTCTTACTTTTCTAATCCATTTCTCTTTTACTTTCTTTAAGAACTCCCCCATATTCTTATTTTTCTTTTCTTGTTAAGATTTTAATTGCTACTATTTTTCCAACCATTTTTTCTCCCTATTTCTTGTCTCCATTCTACTAATTCTTTTTCTGTCATATAATGCTCTGTGCTTTCACTACCTCCGCATAATTCACAAATTCCATTTTTTTTGTTGTTTTTTTTGCCTCTTAGCCCTCTCAGATACATTGATCTTGTTCTCATCCATGCAAACACTTCTTTTTCTGCTCTATTACAATAATCCACGTACCTTCTCTTCCCCATTTCCTTTTTACTAATCTATAGAACCCTAGTGATTTTTTATTCTCTAAGCTTCCCCAAATCTCTTGTCTTTCTATGTCCTCCACTCTGTATCTTACTGTTATCAAAAAGCCATTGCTATTTCTTTCTCCTGTTCTCCAAATATCTCCCATTTCTATCTTCTCCATAATTTTTTCTACCCCTGTCCACCAGCTATTTTTATTTTTTGTACTCTTTTGTTGTTCCATGCATATCTTTAAAATTTCCTCTTCATCTTTTCTCAGGCATCTAAATCAAAATTTTAATATCGTTTCCAGTATCACTCCCTTTCTTCTTGTTGTTCCTAATTCCACTAATACTACTTCCCCTGGTGCTGATCTTGGTAACCCCAATAGCTCTTTGCCGAACGTTCTATAGCTCTGGTCTATTTTTCTGCTTAATTCAGATCCTCCCCAAATTTCTACTGCATTCTTGCTTCTACCAATGCTTCATACATTCTATCTATTCATTTAGTTGGCATTTTTAATTTGTATTTGCACCTCCTTACTCCTGTCATTGCTGCCTTTCCTTTAGCCATAACCTTCCTGCTATGCACCCTCCATTCACCATTACTGCTCATCCTCACCCCCAAATAATCAACTCCTTGACAACTTCCAACTTTAAACCCCCCATCTGCCATTTCTCTTCTCTTTTTAGTTTATTTACTCTTTTAAATACCATAACTTTTGATTTATTTATATTTACTTTAATTCCCCATTCTTCGCAGAATTCATGTATTCCATTGATTGCTTTCTGTAGCCCATTACCGTTATAGCCCCGAACATAAGATCATCTGCATATAGTAAACCTGGTATCTCTGTATTTGCTATTATGGGAGTGCAGATTTTTTTCTTTCACTCTTTCTAATATGTCATCTATGAATATATTAAATAATATAGGACTCAATTTGCACCCTTGTCTTAATCCTATTTTTTGCTCCGTCATTTCCATTATTCCATTATTTTTACATATTATACAAAATCTTATATCTTTATAAATCTTCTTGATTTCTTTTATAAAATTTTCGCTTACCTCTTTCTTGCTTAATTTATAAGCTAATGCTTCTCTATTTATTGTATCAAATGCTTTTTCAAAATCTGCAAAAAACCATGTATATCCTTCCTCTTTTCCTGCTCAGATACTTATCTATTATAGTCTTTATTATAAATATATTATCTATTGTTTGTTTACCTTTCCAAAATCCTGCTTGATATTCTGATAGTTTTCGTTTCTCTTCCACCCAGCTTCTTAATCTGTCGGCCAATATACCTGTGCATATTTTACCTAATATTGATAGTAAATTTATTCCCCTATAGTTTTCTGGTCTATTTGCTCCTCCCTTACCTTTGTAGATTGGTACCACCTTACTTATTTTCCAACATTCTAGCACATCATTCTTTTCTTTAATTTTATTTAATAATTTTGCCGTCACTTTTAAACCACTTTGCATTTCCCCATATATTTTCCAAAATTCCCCTGGTATTCCATCTATTCCTACTGCCTTGCCTTTTTTTTATAATCCTTATTTGCTGGTAAACTTCCAGCTCCGTGAATTTACCATCTAATTTTTCACTGAATATTCCTCCTTGTCCTACCCCTTTTGTGTCTAACTTTATTCTCTTCCCTTCTCCAATTAGCCTTTTAAAGTCCAGGTCTGTAAGTAGGGAATCTCCCCCCCATTTTCCAGTTATTGGGGACTGAGGAAAGTCCGGAGGAAACCTCAGTCAGGGAGGGATTTGAATCACAGACCTCCCATTCATGATTTGTGCTATTTGAGAGCTAAGGAAGATGGGAGTGTCAAGTGGAAAATATGAACACTTTCGACATATTCTTCTTTTTGAGTTTAATAAAAGAGCAAAGGCAGGGGAAGCAGTTCAAAACATTTGCACTAACTATGAGGAGAATCCCACTGAAAAAATCTGATGTGTTACACTCACATGACTTTCTCTACTCTTATAAAAACTACTTTTACAAACGCTTACTCTCCATATGCTTCAAGTTAATCGAGATATCAAGATGTTAATCTTATTGCTAATTTTCTTGTAGATGCAGGGGGAATTGGTAGGCTTTAAGCGATAGTCAAATATTTTAAGAGCTGGTTGCTATGTGGTGTATTCCATTCTCTTTGCATTACCAGGACAAAAAAAAAAAAAAAAAAAAAAAAAAAAAAAAAAAAAAATGGATAATGAATTTGAGAAAAAGTATAAGTATTGGAAAATTTAAGGGAATAACAAGCAATATCTCGAAAATGGTTCACTAAACAAAAAAAAATGTATATGACATAAATTGTGTATTTTAATGCGATCTACATTTTTTTGTGTAGTAAAATTTTGTCTATCTCTTATGGTTTACCAGTTATGCAAAAGTCGTTCACAATGAAGAATACTTTTGGAGACATTCCCAGAAAATGCGAGATATACATTTAATTTGTCATGAAAATATCTTAAACATATGATATTTTAAACAAAATCGTTAGAGCCATTTTTGAGAAAATTTTCGAAAAATGTTCCATGTAAAGGGTAATCTGGGGTGGGGGGATTTTCTTGAAAACCTTCATGTCGCATCTCTAGAAGATACTGAATCTAAATACCAAGTTTGGTGTTTATCTGACTGTTCGTTTCTGAGTTATGCTGTTTACAGACACACAGACAGACATGTTTCCAAAAATGCCTTTTTTGGATTCAGGGGGTCTCAAAATGTGTATTTCCGGTGAAATCTCGGTATCAAATTTTTGGGGGAATACAATACTTCCCCTACTTACTATACATGAAGAGAAAGTAAAAAGTATGGTAAGAATATAATTGCCATTTCAATGAGGGCCATTTTAACCATGAACAATTTGCCACTTTCAGAAGACCACCAGACTTTGATAAAGATCATCTCTTTAATCCTGATTATTCACGTCAGTCAGCACAAGAGTTAGCAAATTTGATGAACCGTTACAGGTCAACTAATGTGCAACATTTGCATTCCATGGGTAAGGTTCAAAATACTACTTATACATCAACGCAATATGTTTGAGAGAGTAGATATAACAGAATGTTGAATGAATCACCATCCTTCACAGGCAGTTACAGTTACTTTAACAAGCATGTGATTTTCTCCATAATAACTTTAAACCTTA
This sequence comes from Deroplatys truncata, assembly GCA_030765065.1. Taxonomy (NCBI): domain Eukaryota; kingdom Metazoa; phylum Arthropoda; class Insecta; order Mantodea; family Mantidae; genus Deroplatys; species Deroplatys truncata. The sequence goes on along the minus strand of CM060975.1, from coordinate 52,270,742 downwards.
ACAGTGATTAAAATCAGCAAATTTCAGTGAAGTCAGAAAATATGTAATTTAGTTAATTTTTTCATGACTTGGGTGGGCTTTGAAGAAACTTAAACTTTTTCAACTGTAATAAGTGAAAATGAATGAGGAAAACTCATTTACACTCTTCACTTAAGTAAAATTACCTGGACATGTTTCGAGAATCCCTTGCTCTCATCGTCAACTGCTGACCTACTGGCTGGTGGTTGTTTGATTGTCCTGTATCTGCCTGTGTTGACCATCTGTGATAATATCTGGGGAGGGTTTGATGTACTTGCTGAGTTTGACTTCTGCTGGGATATTGAAATTCATTGCAATAGTCTTGTTTCTTCCAAAGGTAGATTTTCTCTCAAGCAGATAGTTTCATAGGTTTTGAGATTTCTTTTAACAGTTTGACATCCGCGTCTATTTCGTGGTTTTTCTACCAAAAATGTTTCACAACAGCAAATTTTTCAATTTGTTTTTGGAAATGTTCCCTGAAGTGTTCTTTTCTGCATGTTTCAATATTTCTTTTGGTTTTCCCAATGTATTTCATGTTGCAATCTAGGCATTCTGGACTTTTGTTCTGGAGGGAGTTGATCTTTCAATTTTGAACTTAGGAGATTTTTAATGCTGTGTTTCTTATACAGTGGAAGTTTTACGTGGAATTCTCTAAAGATTCTTTTCAAATTTGTGATAAAAATGTGGATGTAAATTTGCGGAAACTGTATTGCATTTTGATTGGTTTAAGAGTGGAGACTCCTGTAATCATCTTCTTTCTTTTGAATTTATTTATTTTCTTTATTATAGTGGATTTCCTGAAACCATTGGCAACTGCTGTGTTTAGTATGTGGTCAAATTCTGTTCTGTGTAATTCATGGGCATATTAACCAACCTATATGCTAGGCTGTTGAACAAAGCATATTTATGACTGCTTGGATTGTAGCTATTATTACTTTCTCTACTACGTATAGTAAGTAGGGGAAGTATTGCATTCCACCCAAAAATTCGATACCGAGATTTCACGGGAAATACATGTTTTGAGACCTCCTGAATCCAAAAAAAGCATTTTTGGAAACATGTCCGTGTGTGTGTCTGTGTGTGTGTGTGTGTGTGTGTGTGTGTGTGTGTGTGTGTGTGTGTGTGTGTGTGTCTGTGAACAGCATAACTCAAAAACGAACAGTCGGATAAGCACCAAACTTGGTATTTAGGTTCAGTATCTTCCAGAGATGCGACACGAAGGTTTTCAAGAAAATCCCCCCACCCCAGACTACCCTTTACATGGAACATTTTTCGAAAATTTTAATTTTCTCAAAAATGGCTCTAACGATTTTGATGAAAATATCATATGTTTAGGATAATGTCATGAGAAATGAAATATATATCTCGAATTTTCTGGGAATGTCTCTAAAAGTATTCTTCATTGTGAACGACTTTTACATAACTGGTAAACCACAAGAGATAGACGAAATTTTACTACGCAAAAAATGTAGATCGCGTTAAAATACACAACTTATGTCATATACATTTCTTTTGTTGAGTGAACCGTTTTCGAGATATTGCTTGTTATTCCCTTAAATTTTCCAATACTTATACTATTTCTCAAATTCGTTATTCATTTTTTTTATGTCCTGGACATGCAAAGAGAATGGAATGCGCCACATAGCAACCAGCGTTAAAATATTTGACTATCGCTTAAAAGCTACCATATTTCCCATGCATCTACAAGAAAATTACCAATAAGATTGACATCTCGATATCTCGATTAACATGAAGCATATGGAGAATAGGCGTTTGTAAAATTAGATTGTACAAGAGTAGAGAAAGTCATGTGAGCGTAACACATCAGATTTTTTTTTATGTAATTGTCTGTGTGTGTGTGGCCTTCCTATGTATACCAAAACTAATCTTGGAGTTTTCATTCCTCATAATCTTCAGATCTAAAAATGGGAGGTAGCCATCTTTTTCAGTTTCTATTGTAAATTTGATTGACATTGACATTTGATTGTTTAATAGTTTGAGTGCATCTTGTAAGTGTTTCTCTGGAACTATTGCGAATCTATCGCCTACATTTCTATGCCAAATTTTAAAAATCCAAGGAAATGATATTGTGATCTGTTTTTCAAAAAATCCCAATATAGATCTGCGAGTAACAGAGAAAGAGGGTTTCCCATTGCCAAGCCTGAAGTTTGTTTGTAAGTTTTCTCATTAAATGTGAACTCGTTCTGTTCGATACATACACTGGTTAACTTGATTAAATCTTCTGTTTCATTAGTGTTCAAACCTATTGATTGCAGCCATTTCTTTAATATAATATAATAATAATTTATCCAATGATATGCTGGGGAAAAGTGCAACTACATGAAATGAAACCAATGTGTCTTCTGGTGTGAGTGAAATGTCCTTAATATTCTTTACTAAATCATAGGAATTCCTTATGCTCAGGTTATTGAACTTCGGGAGAGAGTTCAAACATTTTGCTAGATTGTAAGTTGGAGCATTGATATTGTTAACTATTGGTCTAATGCTGTTATCAGTCTTGTGGATTTTGGGAAGAGCATAGTCTAGGTAACGTGGGATTGTGTGTGATGATTTTGCATTTTTGGGGTTCTGTGAGAGTTTTGGTTTCTTTTATTATTTTATTAACTGCAGTGATATGTTGGTTGATAGGTTTCTTATTTATGGCTCTATAATTTGGGCCTTTTAATAATCTGTTGATATATTCATCTTTATCTAATATGGCTATGGTATTACCTTTATCTGCTTTTGTATAAACAACTGGTTTTTACTTTCTCTACTACGTATAGTAAGTAGGGGAAGTATTGCATTCCACCCAAAAATTAGATACCGAGATTTCACCGGAAATACATGTTTTGAGACCCCCTGAATTAAAAAAAAAGCATTTTTGGAAACATGTCCATGTGTCTGTGAACAGCATAACTCAGAAACGAACAGTCAGATAAACACCAAACTTGGTATTTAGGTTCAGTATCTTCAAGAGATGTGACACAAAGGTTTTCAAGAAAATCCCCCCACCCCAGATTATCCTTTACATGGAACATTTTTCGAAAATTTTAATTTTCTCAAAAATGGCTTGATTAAAATATCATATATTTAAGATACTTTCATGACAAATAAAATGTATATCTTGAATTTTCTGGGAATGTCTCCAAAAGTATTCTTCATTGTGAATGACTTTTGCTTAACTGGTAAACCATAAGAGATAGACAAAAGTTTACTACACAAAAAATGTAGATCGCGATAAAATACACAATTTATGTCATATACATTTTTTCCGCCAAGTGAACCATTTTTGAGATAATGCTTGTTATTTCCTTAAATTTTCCAATATACTTTTTCTCAAATGAGAATTCGTTATTCATTTTTTTTGTCTTGGATGTGCAAAGAGTATTAATCTGTGGCAAAGAGAATGGTGCTGCGCAAAGCAACCAGCTTAGAGGCTACGTTATTTTTATATTGCCGTTGCAAACACAAAACAAGGGAAACATAGTAGGCCTTAAGCGGTAGTCAAATATGAACTGGTCACTATGTGTAAAATGTAATTATCTTTGCATGTCAAAAGATCGTTTCTGCAAATGTTTATCTCGATTAATATGAAATAGATGGAGAATAAGAGTTTGTAAAAATAGTTTGTACAAGAGTAGAGAAAGTCAAGTGAGTGTAACACATCAGATTTTTCTTTTAGCTTCTTTATGGTTTTTTAGAAACTGAAGTTTTGATGTACAGGTAATTTTACTTAAGTGACGAGTGTAAATGAGTTTTCCTACTCCTCGTTCATTTTCATTTGAAATAGGTACTTCACTATCAATTGCTTCTACAGTGATGATGATGAGATGGGGCTTAAGGGCGCTCAACTGCTAAGGTTATTAGCGCCCTTACTATGTTAAAATATAAAATGTAAAATTAAAAAAATTAAAAAACCACACACAAACCGCTTAGTCAAAAACATTAAAAAACACAACAGACCAAATACTAAGATTCATACACTAAAATCATGGTCAACAAGAGAATAAAACGTGTCAAGAACTGTAGAATGCGAGGGACACGAGCACCAGATATCCACAGGGGAGGAGTGCCCCCATTAAAAGATAATGTAAAATGAAACAGCTAAAGGGCGCTCAGCGCATCAAATGCGACGGCTAAAACCAATGTCAGTGATAAAACGTAAAAGACATTGTACAGCATGCACGTCGTCTGCCAAAACGTTGGCTAGGCCAACAGGCAGACCAACACGAACGCACAACGGAGCTAAAACTTGACACTCTGCTAAAATGTGACGCACCATTAAGGGCGCATCACACAAAGTGGTTTGCTTCTACATTATTACTTATATCTGTAATAAGACTTATCTGTAATAAGACTGGGGTTTTACATATTATAATTACTAATATGTAATGTACAATTCTTATTAAGAGATGTAACTCCTTTGCCATTATGGATAGGAACAGTTCTGCCACATGCAAACCTTCACCTGTTATGGGCGGAATGGTTCTGCGCCCTGATTAGAGCTATGTTCATTTAAACAAAACATTGTTTTGCATTTAACCTGTGGACAATATAATTTGTTATACACCTAGTGTAACAACTAAACCATGCTGTGAAGGAGTTTTACCCCCATTATCATAATGATTCATGTAATTTTACTACATGTATGAAAATTTTTCGCTCCTGTTGATTATATCACAGTCTACTTTAATATATTGCATGACAAAATCCATTACAAAAGAAGTTTGAGTTGTTTGTGTCCCTGTGATGCCCCACTGATTTGGAACCTTGTTTTTAAGTGTATCACATCAAGAAGAATTACTGAAAAAGGAAGTGTTCATCTGAATTTCTTTGTCTTATGAATGTTACATAGACTTTATACAAAATGGAACTTCGCTGTTGTTCACCTCTGAATAACAGAAGTATCTATTGAGTGTTAAAAATAATGTAATTATTCATCACATCTTTATTTATGTTTGTGTGAAGTAAGGCATTCTTTATGATTCATGAAGGTTAATACAAGAAGGTACATCTCTGTCAGTAAACAAGGAAAAATGTTGCCACATCAGGAAATTCTAGGTACTCTGTTCTGGTCATTAGACTCTAGCTGCTGTCGTCTCCCTGTACAAAGTACAGTCTAGGCAGAGGTGAAATATCTAATAAGCTTTTCTGCATACTATGCCCAAATTAGCTACCTAAGTTTTGATCGGGGGTTGTTTCGCCCATACCAAACACAACTGCAATTGATGCTTACCTTTAGTAGGCTTATCCTTATTGGTTACAGTTTCAGTAAATGTGTGTTTTTTGTTTCGTTCAAATACCTTAAAAATAATGGAATAATTGGCATTTTAACCAACATGTGTAAAGCCTGGCTGGATTTAAACCGGTATTGGATGACATAAGCACTCAAGTGTGCTTTAAATAGCTAACGTGAATCGGTTAAAAGAAAGGGGGAAAAAAATCTGATGTCACTCACATGACTTTCTCTACTCTTGTACAAATGCTTATTCTCCATCTACTTCATGTTAATCGAAATAAACATTTGCAGACTCTATCTTATTGCTAATTTTCTTGTAGATGGAAGATGAATATATATTTACAAGGTCAATATAGAAATACAGTAGCCTTTAAGCTTAGACATATCTCTTAATAGCTGGTTGCTAGGTGCAGCACCATTCTCTTTGCCACAGATTAATACTCTTTGCATATCCAAGACAAAAAAATGAATAACGAATTCCCATTTGAGAAAAGTATTGAAAAATTTAAGGGAATAACTATCAATATCTCGAAAATGGCTCACTCAACAAAAAAAATGTATATGACATAAATTGTGTATTTTAACGCGATCTACATTTGTTGTATAGTAACATTTTGTCTATCTCTTATGGTTTACCAGTTATGCAAAAGTCGTTCACAATGAAGAATATTTTTGGAGACATTCCCAGAAAATTCAAGATATACATTTTATTTGTCATGAAAATATCTTAAACATATGATATTTTAATCAAAATCGTTAGAGCCGTTTTTGAGAAAATTAAAATTTTCGAAAAATCTTCCATGTAAAGGGTAATCTGGGGTGGGGGGATTTTCTTGAAAACCTTTGTGTCGCATCTCTGGAAGATACTGAAACTAAATACCAAGTTTGGTGTTTATCTGACTGTTCATTTCTGAGTTATGCTGTTCACAGACAGACAGACACACAGACACACACACGGACGTGTTTCCAAAAATACTTTTTTTGGATTCAGGGGGTCTCAAAACATGTATTTCCGGTGAAATCTCGGTATTGAATTTTTGGGTGGAATACAATACTTCCCCTACTTACTATACGTAGTAGAGAAAGTAAAAAATTCATGTGAACACACACACAATTTTCTCTTACCCATGACAAATTCACATATATCCATTACATATTACAGTCTTCATAGAAAATGCAAGTCTTCCTTACACATTACATTATACATGATATATTTTTACTAAGGAATAATTTCAAATTAAGCAGGAAGTGTTTGTTACAGACACCATGCAGACACAGTTCAAATGTTTAGCTTGCAATAGAAGAAAAAAGAAGAATTGCACGTTTTAAAATGTTTATCAGATGCTGTATTTGGAAAAGAATTAATATGGAATGAAAAATTACAAAAAAAATTTCCATGTAAGGGGTAGTTTGTGATGAGGTAATTTTCTTGAAAATCTTCACTTGGTGTGCCTAAATAGAGTCTTACTCCAGTATGTGCCACTCTCTCACACCCTCCACTTTTTTTCCAAAAATGCTTTTTTTGGTTCAATGGACCTCAAAACTTTTCTGGTGGAATTTGATGGCTATATACAGCAAAGTACTATTTTCTAAAGCTATGTATTTGGCAAAGCCATTAGCATTCTTCCTCTCCAGTATTGTTCAGTGATGGTACCAGGAGGTAGAGCTTCACAGGTTTGAAAATGATCATCGGTCATTTCTTCAAGTGGTTTACATAGAGGACAATATGGCTTGCTATAATTTTCTATTTTTATTTAAGTGTTTTGAAAATAATCATTCCCTGTAATGAGTCTAAATTTTGCTACTGCAGATCTGTATGATGCTTGGGGGTGGTTTCTGGGCTGTTAATGATATTCTACTCCATATCTTTGGTTTTGCTATTCAATTATTGGATGTATTGCTGTGAAGATCTTAACTATTGCAATAATAAATTAAACAGTAAATGTTTAACTTTGCTCGGAATTAGTTGAGAGCTTTTCTTAGTAAGAAAGTCCGCAATGTGCTGGTATTTGCTGTATTATAATTTTATAACAGCAAGATCATTTAGTTACATTCTTTAATCTGGGCTGACAGCCTTTTATTTATATTTACAGCTCTAAAAATTATTTAAGATAGAAGTTGGTGAAATAAGCCAGGAATAGCTTTTATTTTTAATTCAAAATTTGCACAATACCTGACTACTTAATAGAAAGAAAATAAAATGCCTGTTATTCCTGATCCTGAATTGTTGTCCTGAGATGATCTATTAAAATTTTTAAGGGTTGTCCCCATTTATAAAAAGGGAGATAAAAGCAGTCCATCATATTATCGTGCCATAACGTTAGCTCCAATTATTTCAAAAGTGTTTGAAATGATAATGGACACTCAACTTTGCACGTATATAGAAGAAGCCAAAATAATAAGTGGAGCAAGTTTGGTTTCAGTAAAGGCTGATCAACAATAGATGCCATAGTGTCGATAGTTAAAAGAATGCTCACAGCTTTTGAAACAAAAAATACAGCACAGGCCACCTTTTGCGATTTGAATAAGGCGTTCGACTGTGTGAACCATATGCACTTTATAAACTTAAATTCTATGGTTTAGGTGACATGCCATTGAAACTTTTCCAGACTTATTTAACTAACCGTTACCACGTCATCTGTGATGGTAATGAGAGATCAAAACTGACTGAATTAAAGTGTGGGATACCGCAAGGCTCCGTTCTTGGGCCTCTTCTTTTTATACTGATGATCAATGACTTGCCTTCATATGTAAACACCCATACAATATTATATGTAGATGACACTACCTTTTTTAACATCAGTAATAATATTAGTAATCTTAAAATAATTGCTGAGGACACCCTGAGGCAGGCAGATATATGGTTTAGGGCCAATGGTTGTTTACTAAATGAAAGCAAAATGCAACAACTTTTATTTAGTTTAAGAGAACTGCCAATATCAAATAATATAAAAGAAGTTAAATTTCTGGGTGTAATAGTTGACAATAAGCTTTCCTGGGAACCTCATATTAATCATATCACAGCTAGGCTCTCGAGAGTTATATATGATATACATAAGATCTGCTTATTATGCCTTTTTTCATAGTGTTATAGCTTACGGAATTTTACTTTGGGGTAATAGTAGGCACATTAGTAATATACTTATACTACAGAAGAAGTTTATCCGTATCATATCTGATGCAGACAAATTGGCACATTATAAGCCACTATTTATTAAATTAAGAATAATGACAGTAATAAACTTATGTATCTACATCGTTCTTATTTATCTAAAGAAGAATTCGTGTGACTACCACTATAGGCAGGACATCTACAAATATAACACGAGGTATACAAAACAAATAGATACTCCTTATTATAGACTGTCAAAATCACATAATAGCTTTGAAGTACTAGGTATAAAACTGTATAACACACTATCAAATGATCTAACTCAACTGGCATATAATAAATTTGAACGTAAACTTTATGACAGATTGCTCAACAACCCATACCATTCACTACAGAAATATTTTGAAAATATATCTTAACTGTAAGTAATATCAACTATCCTTGTACTTTATTCCTGAACTATTTCTTGTTTTTCTGTATGATTATATTTATATTAACTCTGCACAATGTATCAATCATGTAATGGGAAGTATTAATGTAATACACTGTAATTTTTATTGCATATTTGTTAACACATAATAATATATGTATTGTAATTAATTTTGATGTCTATTGCTGTAATAAGCTTAATGGCAATAGAAATTTATTATTATTATTATTATTATTATTATGAATGCTATACTGTACAAGGGATCATGTGAATTTGTAATTGGAAGAGAAGTTGTGCGAGTGTAACACATTACAATTTTTTTTCTTTCAGTAAATAATCGGTAATTGAAATGCAGAAAAAAGATGATTTAAAGAATGAAAAGCATATATTACACACTTAAAGAGATGTGAACAGTTAGAGCGCCTGTTAGCCCACCGCATTTTTTAAGATAGTTTCTTATATTCAAAATAAATTGCTAAATGTCAACAAAGTATTCCAGTTTGTTACTACTGCGCAAGTGAGGAAGAAAGTGTCAACCCATGAGTATTAAGAAAACCTGCAAAAATAGCAATATTTTTAGTTTTTCCTCTGCTCTGTATATATAAGGTAAGAATGTGTGCTAATTGTGGATCATTGGGGTTTCACTTCACAGATCCGGCAGCTACACCCTGTCATCGCTCTGCAACTGCTCCACTCTTCTTATAAAAAAAAAAATCCATTGGCTTCGCTTTTTGGCACAGACACAAAGTGTCTAATACTGGCCAAAGTGCAAAGTAAATTTTACTGGTTAGATGGGAAACAAAGTTGTTTCTTTCTTCCCCCACTTTTTTTTAGGGGCACACCAGATGGAATTTTCTCACTCTTTCCAATGATATTATTTTCAGTCCTGCTGAAGCATGGAATGTCTTTGAATAATGGAATATTTTGGAAATTTCATCTTTCTGAACATTTGTTATGTAACTATTTAAGGTATGTGATAAAGTGTTTTTGATTCCATATCTACTGTAATATTCAATAATTTATTGATTTTATGTTTATATACAACAAAGTAATGAACCAACACTTGCCATACCATGTTTCTGCAGTGCTAAAATGTTATTAGTGGTATTTTATTCCTTGGTGCTGTGGTAGTGACATAACAGTAACTGATGCATCAAATAATAATAATAATAATAATAATAATAATAATAATAATAATAATAATAATAATAATAATAATAATAATAATATGAATTAATATTTTACATTGATGAATTTCTTATGCGCAGTGTAGGTAAGGTGAAAAAGTTAAGACCAATATTTGATCTTTAAAACTTTTGAAACAATATTACAAACAGTAGTCGGTATGTAAACATACTGAATAATTATGACAAGCTTAGATGTTCCAGTGGTCAGGTGATTAACAGATCATGGTGTTACAAATCAAGAGATCCGCAATGAGCGTCCTTGGGATCTCACAGCTAAATTTTGGGTAAAGTTTCACTGTAGTGGGGCAGGTAAGAAACCTTTCTCCTTTAACATTTGCTACAGTATAGTTCACTAAGATAACCGCTAAACACATCTAGGGTACATCTGAGTAGTAAAGGAAGAATGAAATGGTGCACAAAAGGTACATGCATATTTGTTTTATTTCTGGGACGTAATGTAAATACATGCTACTAGCTAAAAGGGTTGACTCCAGTTCAAAATATTAGTTAATGTTATGATTATAAAATGTCAAACGCAAGAGAATGACTTGCTCTAACCTGTATAGATATGTTGCATCCTGCTTGGATTTCTGACTCATCTAAAACAGCATCTAACACTTTATCTCCTGCTCCAGCTCTCTTTCGACGGTTTCTCTTCTTTGCACTGAAAAAGAAACAGTGATATGGTTAAAGATATCACCTTACATTCATTATTTGCTCCAAACATATTGTTAATGGCATATTTCGATGAGAATGACTTGAACAAATCTGAACCACCAGTCCCGGAAAAATATTGACATTTAAATGCACAAGTAATTCCATATAAATATAACCTTTCCGTCTCATAAATATGACACTCTCAGATTATGCTCTTTGCCCAGAAACTAATTATTTTTCCTTAATTACATACGATATTATAATACCGGATATAAACCAACCTAGGTCTTATCAGTATTTATTTATTTTTGTTTCTTTTTCTTCACACTCCAACTAGGATAGATTCATTATGGTAACAGAATTCACAAATACCTTTTAGATTTCGTTTCTTTCTCGTTTGTTTCCTCTTTATGAGATTCATGTTCATTTACTTGAGCCTTGTCCTCCATTTTTGTGACCCAGTGCAAAGAACTTCGAAGCAAAATTGACAACGGCGACAGTAGGTTGAAATTGCTTCAGTAGATGTGCCCTTCTTGTATGCATAATAAAATGAGAGAGAACTGCGCGTGTGCAGCTGTAACATCCCAGATTTGTTTGTAGATGCCTCTACAATTTGCACTTTGACAAAACAATACTAATGTAGTGTGGAAGAATTGCAGCTTAATTGCATCATGTGCTTAATTTTGTATTAAAGTTGACAAAATTGAGAAAACAAAACTAATTTCATTGATTGCAATAATTTAGGGATTGCCAACGAGCAACCAGCAACTAATCTTTCCCTGTCACGCAAATATATCCCTAAAAGTTGAAAAAGGCCAGAAATCGTTTGAGGCTCTTAGATGCGTAATTACTTTAACTTTACGAATGTGAAATTACATTTCATGCATCTAATAGGTGCAAAATGCTTCTAACTGTAAGTTCTTCAATGATCAAGATATCAATATTAAATCAAAGTTACTAATTACCTATTACTTTTAAAACTATTTACACTTCAGATACTAAACTCCACATTCAGTGCGTGAAGATAGAGGGAGATCCTGTTTACAATTACTTAGGAATACCAATCATTTTTGTAACAAACTACATCATTTAGCACAAGGTTATAATTAGTGGGGGGAAAAATGGAAAAGAAAGAAAGAAGTAATAATGCATGATAAAAAGTGGCACAGTTTTTTTCTTTCTTCCATTTAAACGAGTTCTTGAATTTCTCTCGCTTCAAAAAGAAATAAGCATAATCAGAAGTTATTCCATGATCTTTTACCTTTAGTTTCACAACACTACTTCAAACGAGCTTCATACGCTAAAATTAAAAATAAAGCAACTATTAATAAATTAGATACCTAATAATGCAGTTTCGCAAGCTATGATAGAGTGCACATAAGAGGGAAATAAGTTCAAATAATTCTAATTCGCAATTTGTTTGTTAATGCCTTTTCTATTCTATTCATTTTACTTTTGAATTGTACAACTATAAATTGGAAATAATACTTAATTCTTGTCACAGGCAAGACTCTGCTAAATAATCTTATGTAAAAGGGAATTATTTAGCAAGTATTGTCTACATTAAGTGCCATATCTTTCACCAAGTATTCTCTTTGCTTAGCTCATCATGCAGTTCGGAAAAGTGTCCACCATTGCGCTAGTAGCAGACAAAGCTGCCAACACTTCACAACTAAAATACATTATGATAAATATTAATGGGTAAATGTGTGAAATAAAGTAATCACAAAAGGAAATAATAATAATAATAATAATAATAATAATAATAATAATAATAATAATAATAATAATAATAATAATAATAATAATAATAATAATAATAATAATAATAATAATAATAATAATAACAACAACAACAACAACAACAACAACAACAACAATAATAATAATAATAATAATAATAATAATAATAATAATAATAATAATAATAATAATAATAATAATAATAATAATAATAATAATAATAATAATAATAATAATATAACATAAAAGTTTAGATTCTTAAACACAGGAACTTAAAATGCCTATTAGAAACTGTTTAAGGAAAATAACAATGGAGAGTATATTAGGCAGGTATCTACTTCTCCAGTCAGAATAATGCCTCTCAGATTTTCAATCATTGGCAATTCTTTGATTAGTGCTTCCTTTGCCAGGATTAGGGATGAGAAAGACATAATTTCAAGGAGCAAATAACTCCTCAGTTATCTATATATCAAGAAATCTCAATAACTTTTCATTTACACAAAGTAGGGCAGAGCATCGTTTGTCTCACCACTATGATCTGAGTCCAGATTTGATCAGTTCATTGTCTAGCTTTGTAACTGGACTCTTGCAATGATCTTTGACTTCTTAGGATAATGATTCATTATCTCTCAATGAAGCTGGCAAAATTTGGATGAATTGCCAGACTTCTGGATTATTTAAAGTAATTGAGATTATAAAACTGCATCACAGAGTTAAAATAGTAACTGTGTGCTCAATTTTGCAAACAAATAGAAATAGGCAGAGCATTACCTATTATATAATGTATTAACAAGCATTAGTGCAGTTACCTCTAGTGGAGATCAACAGGTGTGCAGCAAAATATCTAAGGCAATATCTATTTAAAGCCTACCTCAGTGGTGTGGGAGTAGTGTGTCTACCTCACATTCAAGAGGTCCCAAATTCGAATTTTGGCTGGTGTGGGTTACCTGGATAAGGTTTTTCTTATCCTGAAAAGATGAATGTTGGGTAACTTTATGCTCTATAGATCTTGGGCTCATTTGAGCATCACTTCACCCATTTCATTCATCATCTGATATGACCTACCTCGTTAAAGGATGTTAAACTATAGGGGAAAAAAAAAAATTATTTTATATATATTACCATCCTTTATTATGTGTAGCATACCTACGACTGTCTCTGCCAATCAACATTTATTTTCTTAACCTTCTAAAAATTATTCATACAAAGCTGATTTCTCTGTGAGCTTTCTGTTAATCATGATAAATGTTTGCCATAAATTGTTTTGAGATTTTGTTTCAGGCACAAGGGCAATACATGAGGCTGGGAGCAGTTTGCTACCTATTAAAATGTAAGTTGGACATACAACAAACCTTGACATTGCATACTCTTTGCATGGGCTTATAAGAAGCTAGAGATTGGATATAACATTTCAAATATATGTTGCTTAAAATATTTTAAAGGTTAAACAAAGAACAGGAAATATCTTCAAAATGGCAAATGCTGCAAACAATTTGACACCATTTATGTGTTTTAATGAGTTAAAATTTTTTTGTGGTGAGTTTTTTTTGTTATAGATTCCAAGTTATATAAAATTCAATAATTCTGTAAGTCTTTACAGCACATACAGAAAATGAAAGATATAAATGTTATCTGTTGCAGCAATACCTCAAATATATGAATTTTAATCAAAATTGTTGGAGCCATTTTATGGGAAAATAAGAAAACAAAAAGTGTCCCATATAAGATTCTTTGGGAATTTTTGTGAAAATCTTTGTCTTACATTGTTAAAAGGTGCCTTAGTTAAGTTTGAAATGTTAAAATGCTCTGACTTTTTATTTTTGAGTTATGCTATTTCATATAGGTGCATGTATATGTGGCAAGAACTGCACACGCATAATCAAGTATTCATTGTTCAAAGAGAAAGATTGTACATTTATTTGAGGAATTACTGTTATCATTTTGTTTAAGAATACTGGATGATGCTAAAATACCCAATTTAATCCATATAATCTGTAATTTTAAAGCTTTCCAAGTCATCATCATCGTCATCCTAACAGGTGATAATCCTAGAAGGAATGTTCCAGTCTACATAAAATTCTCTCACCATTTTTTCAGAGGTGACTCAGTGATCTTTTCCCTGATGGTCTGTAGTTCTCTCACAGAATCATACTTCTGGGCATATGCTTGACGTGCTAGAATCAATTTTTTTTATATCATCCACATCACTACCTACATCTACATTTATGTATATATTAAAATAATAAAGATAGAAAATATGTGTGTGTGGGTGTGTGTGTGTAGGATAATCTCAAAAACCACTCAACGGATTTTGATATTTCTTTCACCATTGAAAATCACAAGTCTTTCTGACAGACATGGGACTATAAAACATCATCTAATTTCATTTCATAAATTACTAAAAGATTAAAAAGTATTTACAAAACTCTTGTACTTGAATACAAACATCTTGGAGTTATAAAAGAAAATACTTGTGAAGAAGCCTTGACTTTTAGTTGAGAATACCATGGAATAGAAAATAGTTGTTGTTACTTCATAGAATATGCATGTAAAATAAGACAAATGCCATGGATGTTTCATTCCAAGCAATATATATACAGAGAGAGCCAAAATCTACAAACCGGCTGTGCAGTGTTTTTCCTGCCGTGTCCTTAGCGCTTGTTGCCATCTGCCGCTATCATAGAAAGGTGTGGATGATACCATACAACATTTTAAAACTACTTTTAAAGGCTTTACTTACCAACTTTATGAAAGGAGATGCTGAAACTGACCACCGCTGTTGTCCATACATTTTTGGCACCAATTTTTTCGAGTCAATAGCTGAAGCCCATGCACACGTGAATACAATTTTGTCCCCTGGTTTAGAGAATTAACAGATGGGAAGCAAGATTTTGCCTTTTTCAATAAGACTCTGCAACAGGTCATACAGCCAATTTTCGATGAGAACAATTGAAAGTGCATTGAGGACAGAATTATTAGTACAGATTTGTGGCCCCCTCAGTCCCCTGACCTAACCCCCTGCGATTTCTATCTCTGGGGTAACTTAAAACGTAAATATACAGACAAACTCATACACCCTAGAAGAATTAAAACAAAATATCTGCCAGGAAATTACCAGCATTTCTCAACGTGAACTACGGCGAGTGATGGATAGTTTCCTAAAGAGGTGCCAAAAATGTGTGGACAATGACGGTGGCCAGTTTCAGCACCTCCTTTCATAAAGTTTGTTAAGTGGAGCCTTTAAAAATAGTTTTAAAAATGTATGGTTTCATCCGCGTCTTTCTCTGATAGCAGCAGATGGCAACGAGTGCCAAGGACACAGACAGGAAAAATACTGCGCAGCCAGTTCATAGTTTGGTGTTTATCCGACTGTTCGTTTCTGAGTTATGCTGTTCAAAGACACACACACACACACACACACACACACACACACACACACACACATGGACATGTTTCCAAAAAATGCTTTTTTTTTGATTCAGGGGGTCTGAAAACATATATTTCCGATGAAATCTCGGTATCGAATTTTTGGGTGGAATACAATACTTCCCCTACTTACTATACGTAGTAGAGAAAGTAAAAAGAATGGCTGTGATCTTCTTCATGGTGTTGCATATTTATGGTATATTCCACATCATGTAATTGTGATCAGTGGATGAAAACAAACAAAATAAATAAAATTTAATCATACCTTCAATGTAAATGCAACTGTTCATCACAGGCAACAGTTTCTTGTGCTTTGGCATCATATTATCGTAAAAAACTAACACATTAATTATAAAAAACATTGTATCAAACACAGTGAAACAAACAATTCACAATCAAATCACTGAGGGATTAACTGCACACTCCTTCTTGCTTCACTTACAGCATTTTAACTTAGAACATGTTTTTTGGACCAATTGTCTCCATCGTCAGTATATGTTGAATGTTGGGGACCTCCAGAAGTTTCTGACAGTCAACAAATAGCTGATAATGAAGTCAATTGTTAAAGGAAACATGTTCTAAATTAAGATTTGGTAAGTGAAGCAAGGAATGTACAGTTGTCTCCTCAGTAATTTGATGTGAACAAACACATTGTTAATGCCAAATTGTGGAATATTCTATGGGGAATAAAATTTATTTGTTTATAAATAGCATAAACATTAAGACTAGATGAGAACTAGAAAACATAAGCAGTTTTTCATAGTTTGTATAATCAATTATGTGCTACAATAGTGACTTATGATTTTGTTCTGGGAGGGCTTTAGCATCTTTTGGTGCATTTGCTACTACAGACTGCCTATGAAAATCACTTTGTTCTGACCGCATGCAACTTATTTAGTATACATCCACTAATTTATGATAATGGGCCTAAGTCAGAAGGTTTTATTTTCTATTTTATCAGCAATATGAAAAGTACAGCAATATCATCAATGTCTCTGAGATTTGGTAGGCTCTGGTAGTAGCAATCAAAGGTTTGAGTCTCACAGCCAATATGCTAACGTGGTGAAAGAAGGTCACCGGAGGTACCAATACAAAGAAAGTTTGGGAGCCCTCAGTAGCTGAAACTAACATTTATGTAGTTAAAAGTGAACTAGGAAACTAATCTTCAAACGAACAGCTTCATATGAAATTACATCATAGTCAGAAAGTAACAACAAAAATTGAAGAAATAGTTCAAGTATTCAATGACTATTTTATAAATGTTATTTGCCCTAAAGATCCCAATAATATTATGCAAAATCAGACAAATCAGACCCATAAAATTAATGATACTATTTTCTTAACACCCACTAATTTCTTAGATAAATATAGCATTCTAACTAACAATCAGTTTGACTTTTGAAAAGGCGTGTCAATTTGTAATGCTTTATATTCATTTACAAGCAAAATACACTCAGCTATTAACATCAGAAACTAACCCTTGGTTTATTCATGGATCTCTCCAAAGCTTTTGACAGCGTTAACCATAAAATACTTAATAATAAGCTTAAAAATATGGTATACACAGGGTTGCCAAGAAATCGATTAACTCTTACCTAACAGACAGAAAGCAATATGTTGAATTGAGCTCTATTAAATCAAAATCACAGGCAATTAAATGTGGAGTCCCCCAAGGCTCAGTTATGGGGCCATTACTTTTTCTTCTATTTATCAATGATCTCCCTAAGGCACTCAATCAATGCCATCCAGTGCTGTTTGCCGATGATGCATATCTACTCTTCACTCAAAAAAGCTCAGCACAATTAAATGAAGTTGTAAGTACCTCGATAAACCAACTTGAATACTGGCTAAATCTCAATAAATTATCACTAAATTGTAACAAAACATCATTTATTAATTTTGGTTTTTCCTTAGATTAGGTAATATCTAATATCTCAGTTGTTAATAACTATATTTCTGAAGTCAATAACACAATGTTTTTAGGAGTAACAATAGATTCTAACTTGAATTGGAACGACCAATACAGTATCTATCTGCTAAACTTTGTAAATTAGTATTTGACTTTAGATGCTTAAGTAATATCATTACTATTAATGCTTTAAAAATTATCTATCATGGTTATGTGCAGTCAATTCTAAGCTGCACAATCTGCTGCTCTACTCCAAATAATCTTCAAAAATTTTCAAACTTCAAAAGATCATACGTGTTATCCTTAATGTAAGACAGGATACACCCAGTCAACCACTTTTTACCACATTAAATATGCTACCTCTTCCATGTCTATAAATGCTAGAAACTGTGTGCTTTATACATAATAATATCAAGGATTTCAAAACAAATCAAGACTAACATGACTATTTCACAAGGACAATGAAACATATTCATCTTTCTACTCAAAGAACCTCTAATAGCCTAAAATCCATTGACCATCAAGGTATAAAATTATATAACAAACTAAGTAGAGGACTTGATGATCCTAATGCACATAGATTTAGAAAGAAAATTAAAAATATCTTAATGGAGCACAAATATCATTCAATAAATGAAGTATTAGAATCCATATAAAAAGTGTTAAGTTTGTCCTTGACATCTGTAATTTAAATGTAACAATTTTCACGTATGAATATTTTTGATATTGTAAGATTTCTTTACTGATGAAACCATAAATTGTAACAATTTTATAAGGTGAATAAAGAATTGAATTGAATTTTGTGGAAGGTTGCCTATCATCAGAAAAGAGTAGAAATTAGTTGATGCTTAACTTAAATGTGTCAAAATTCCTTCTTTGTTATTATGTGAGGCAGCATATGGGTGACATGTTCTGTCAAGTCTGCACTCCTTTTGTCTCACACATTTTGAGTTTTTTCCCAAAGCTCTCCCTTTGCTGCATTAACAACACAAATATACCAATATGAGACTATACACAAATAGCTGATTATGAAATTGTTGAAAGGGTCGTTTAGAAATTCCATTTTATTTTGATATAGAATTCTTGAATGCTAAGGGAACGACACTGTTAACCTGTTCACATTGCTTAATCACCTTGTTATTGTTTTATAATTTTATTGACTTCCTGCTGCCATCTTGTAGTATACAGTAGGTTCTCATTATTAGAGGGCAGATTTATATACATAAAATTTATGAATATATGCATGCATTATGCAGTGAAAAAGTTGAAAATATGCTCTAAAATAGCAAATTTTGCAACAAAAATATTTTAATAGCATAATGAATTATATAATTTTCTCACAAAATTTTACTGGTTTTTATAAAGTAATAAGTGCATTGATTTTTAGTCTTTATTGATAACAGTTATTTATGATCTTATGTATTATTTATAGCTATTAATCTAGCATGAAATATTACTCACTCTTTTAATGATCATTTTATAAACTGTTTTTATTACAATACACAGCTGACTATTTTTCTAGATTTTCTGGCAGGAAACTTCTCCTTCTGTTACTTTGTTACTTAAAAAACCATTTTGTATGAAGAAAATGTCTTCTCCACTTCACATGAATTCACAGGGTAGTACCATAAACAGGCTATGCTGCTCACAGAATATGAATTAAACTGTTTTTTAGATTGGCCTTGTGTCACATTGTTAACATCCTGAAGAAATGTTAGTCTTGGATTCCTGGCTTCAGTTTTTTTCCATTTTGTGACAAAGGCTCTTTCCAATTTCTCCAGGCACAACTTTGGCGATAGTGGTTTCATACACCTGCAGGACAGGAGATAGTGGCCACCCTCTTTCATCCAGATGTGTGACTGTGACCGGTAGTTTGTTAAAATACCTTCTAATAAACAATAATATAGGCTGGAGACCCTTCTCATTGCAAGCATGCAGTGTCTTCCCAGAATAAACAATATGTTGCTAATGTTTCACATTACACCAATGTCACTTTAACAAATGAAAGCAAAGAAGGTGTTTCACTCCATGTGGAGTTACAGATACCTGAAACCTTCCGAGAAACAAACACAAGCTGCATATTAACCTTTAGAGGAGCAGAATATACCTGACCTGCACTGCATTGTCATGGAGCGAATAGAAGAATATTTTATATAAATGAATAGGAATGCCATTGGACTATATAAAAACATTGCCCCTTTTCACAAAATCACAGCAGCAAGGCAGAGGCTCACCATTTTATGGAAAAAAAATGAAAATTTTGATAACAAGTAGACAAAAAATGTAATACATATGCAAAATATTGGTGAAATATGCACTAACCCCTTGAATATGTATACACTATAATATTTCTACAGTCGAATCCTCATAGTATGAGACATATTTCTCTCTTTCATGCACGTGTTTAAGCTTGAAGGAAAAAAACTTCAAATATGCAAGAATCCACCTTCTATTCATTATTCATTTATGTCTATTAATAACATCTTTGCAATTAAATTTTCTTTAAAAAACCAGAAATTCATTGAATTATTTAGCTATTTAACAGGGATGTCTCTGCATGTTAAATGCTATCATTTCATAGAAAAGACACAAGACTTACAGCTTTAAACAGTAAGGTTTTTGAATTTTCACACGCTGAGTTATCCCTTTAAAGGTACAAAGGTACATCTCGAAAGGTGCTTTTATTTCAGTGTCATATCTAAGGCTGAATTCAAGAGTGACTTTTTTACAGGAATATAGTACAATTTATGAGCTACAAGATGGCAGCAATACCTCATTCTTCTGATTGAGTGTGGAGTTGTTTTCTTCTTCTACTGCAGTTTTCGCTTCTATTCTTAACAAGTAATACATAAGGAAAAGGTTATAGGGATGTATATCAAGAATTGGGCGTAATAAAACCATTTTATGCCTCACATTTATAAAATGTGGGAATAAGTGCATAAAAGAAATTCATTGTTTAACTTTAAAAATATTCTGTATTTAGTTTTAATATGACTCTGTTTATCATCCACAATCAGCATAAACACAACTAAAAGCAACAAAACTTTCTTTTATAAGATGTAACATAAACATATATTGCTTTTAATACACTTGTAGAGTAACACATTTTAAATGTTCTGTCCACTTTTTAGAGAACATGGTTAAATTATGTGCAAATCTTCCAGGTCCAGCCACTATGTTTGCACTTTTCTATCAGCTGATTAATGCAATTGCAGTCCGCATGAAACTCGATGTACGTACTAGCTTCTATCCTGTATACAGAAGATTTTCTTGACATCCTACATGTATGCACATTTGAGCTGCTAATGCTCTAATAGATAGTGAAAAACAAACAATCACTTCTCTGTGTTTTCTATTTTCATTGTTTTTCATACTGTGGCTTGAAACAAGTGACTACTAAAGAGGTATATTTTTAGTCATAACTATTTGCTGCTATTTTTTGATGGGTTCTGCTGTAAATGCAAAGTATAGACTTGTCATTATCACACATTTAAAACAATTTCTCTCATTTGATTTTTATGGCTTGTATTAACTTGATAGGTGGTTAGAATAGTGCTTTATTGATGTAATGTAGTCAGTGAGCAGGGATGCAATGATAACGGGGAAGGAGTTATACAGCTTGAGCTTGGAAGATGTTGGACTTAGAGTTTAGTATTCATCTGATTGTTCATTTATACTACCCTCTCTCTCTCTCTCTTCCTCTTAGGGTTGCTATATTCTCAAATTGAAAATAGGGAGCACACTTATCATTACAGCATACAGTACTCAAGAGACTAAAATAGTAATTACAGATAATGAGTCCAATGTGGGATTATATTTCTTTTTAATTGAAACCAAAAAAGCCTATTATTTGAGGAAAAATTATATTACATAATCTTTATAGAATATATTATTTACCAATTATACATACATTTGTACACATGAATTGAAACTGATCAATTTTACATATTTACTGCTATTGCTAGCTATATTTAATAACACATTATTGCCAATAATACTATCATAAAATTCTCTGTATGATTTATTGTAAAAGAAATATGTCAAAAACTCATATTTTATTAAGTCCACTGAACTGCTAGATTCTACCAGAAATAAAAGCAGAGATCAATCACAAAAATTTGTATGAATTCACCTTTATTTAAGTCTGAGGTCCGAGGATCACAATAACTGGTAAAGCACTGCACACAACAGTGTATATTTGACAAGCTGATAAGCAGTATTACTATTAACATGATGACAATTGATGTTTGCCATGTGCTGTGCATTACCTCTGAGAAAACCACAGCACATTATTAACCGAAAGAACATTAACATAAGAACATTTACTGTGCAGCACCTATGTTATACTATACACAGTACTTAATAAAAGAAACTGCATTGTTCCTTAAAAAAGTGTACTTCTGGCTACCCTATTCTCCTCCTTTACCTACCCCCTCTTTCCTTTTCTCTTTCTCTCTCTCTCACACATGCACACACATACACAATACTGCAAGAACTCGGACAAATCAGTATGAACAATAATAACTGAGAAGATCAAACTTTCTTAGGGAGTATCTGAGATAGTGTAGTGGTTGGTTGATACTGGTCATTTAAAGTATTTCAAAAAAAGAAATAGGTGAGCATTTAGTGAATTGTATACTTATAGTGCAAACTCTGTTTTATTTCATACAAGTTTTAGGGAAAACTGTTAGCTTGTTTAAAAATGTGAATGTTACTTAAAAAAGGGTACCTAATGAATGTACATTAAGCATTAAATTTTAAATAATAGTCTTTCAACTATAAATCTTTGAAATGCTCTAAGTAAAAACAATTGAAAAGCGTACCTCTGCCCTCCTGGGACAGATACAGTTAAATGCTTGAAAACTGCATTTTCTAAGACCACATTCAATTGCTGAAATTATTCTGATTGTTTTGGTGAGAGAAATATTCATATCCACTTTTTAATGTTTACTTCTTGTGAGTGAATATTTAAATCCTAATAGGATTGTGACAGACTTTTTTAGTTTGTTTTCTGAAAACTACAGTTCATGAAAATTTATACAATAATTCAACAGCCAAGTAGGGTTGAAAGTCTGCGTAAGTAGTAACCATAGATGCATGTGCATTTGAAATGTTGTTTGTTTTATCTAATTACCTATTTAAGTTCTCACTGTATCCCTGGTCACACAAATTAGCACAGTAATAAGCAAAAACTTTTTTACTTGTGATCTAAAGAATATTAAACATTGCCATGGCTGATATGACATTTTGCCACACAAATGTATTGGACATCAAGGTTAAGGAGTGAATGAGACTTTTCACTTATTCATTTTTCTCAGTGACAAACTTGACCTGGCTGAACTGTACAAGATTGTACCCTTGTAAAAATCTTGTGGCTTTGCTTGATTTAAAAACTATTAAAGTGGTTTTCATTAATGAAGACCAATGGCCTTGGTAGCACACTGATAATGATAATGCCCATTAGAAATATTCTGGCAATTTAATTATGCTGTTGAGCTATTGTCATGTATGTGCGAAAGGTGATTACACAAGATTGTTTTGGAAACTATAGTGGCTATAAGCATCGTGGAAATTGATACAAAATGGTTTCTGTGATAATGATAAATGTGAATGCCTTTAACCTGAGTAATAATTATAAGTATTGCATGTGCACTATTATTATTAATAGTACTCTGCAAGCTCACAAAGACAAGGTTGAATGTGTGATTGAGGAAGAGAAGAAGGGAGGTAGAACAGCCATCTGTACATCTATCAGCCTTCCTAAATGAGAACCACTTTACATGTAATCAATTGTTTTACATAACTGCTTTTATTAAAAATGTAAATTGGATCTAAAAATAGAGACTATGTTTCACAATTTTGTGACTGTTCATATGAAATGTGCACCTCATAACTATTTATACAAATATGATATCTATTAATGTTAATAAAACACAACTCGTTAATGATTTCCATTATAGTTTGGCACATTCCTTATAAACACTAGAGCTATTCCTTTTTCTTTTAATCTTTCAGACATTCAGTTATGTAGATTGTTAATTTATTGTCAGTAGTTAAACATGTGTATTCATATATAGACGTGCAATATATACATAAGTATATAAAATATAAAAATATATAACTTATGGCATCATAAAGACACAGCTTACCCTAAGTCTCTGGAGTTATTGTTGGAAACTGTGCTTTGCTCTAAGAGAATTGCCATGTGCATGGCTTCTGTTTCATATTGCCAAGTAGAGGTTTTAATCTCATCTATTTCTGCAATGAACTTAGAGTGAGAATTAAGAGTCTATTTTTTTATGTGTAGTGTATAAAACCTCATTAAAAGGGGCTTTCATACTTTTCTTTGGAATTATATAATGTGTCACTAACCGTAATTATTCAAAGAATAATGTATTATTATTATTCTGCACCTTAACTTATATATTTGTTCTCACAGTATCCATAAATATTTGGATTACTGGGTTTCAGCCCTCTGACAGTTGGGTGGCATCCAGGAAGTGCATCATTTGCTTTTCATGCACCATTTTTCAGCATTTTATTGAAAGGTACTTTCTGTCTGATAGTATATTGTTTGCCAGTTAAGAAGCTGTCATTACTGTTACACCACAGTGAAAATTTGTTATTGTCAACCAAAAGCTGCCATGCAACCAAAGCCTTTCAGCTTCTTATACAATGGAATCTGCAATATTTGTTATGGTGCACTAGGTTTTTATTGAATAGTTATTGCCTAGATATAAGATGTGTTACAGAATTGCTAATATCCCCATAGCACTTTAAGAATTTTTATGCCTGCATGGGCACAAAGGATTTATGACCATAATCTACAAAAACAAACTATTTTTAATGTATTCAATTTATGAAGTTTTGAGAAAATATGATATAAAAACTATACATTTAATTAGTCTCAGACAGAAGCGTCATTTCAGTTTCTGCTCGGTGGGGGGGGGGCACAAGATTACCGAAGTAGTTGTCCGTATTTTCATGTGAATTTTAGCCTAACAACAAGTTATCTGTTATTTCTTAAATGTGAAATAGTTATATTAAAAGCACAGTTCTTGTAATTTTTCTTTTGGTAGAGCAATAATAACCAGTAGCCTAATTATTTCTTATAACTTGGGGGGAGGCAATTGACCCCCGCTGTAGCCCAAAATGACGCCCCTGGTTTCAGACATTAATTGTCACCATTGCCCATGGTATAAATATGTTTATCAAGCCATTGACACATACATTTGAACCTCACTTTGAGTCTGTATTTTGCCCCACAATAATTTGATGCTATGCATTATATTATAAGGATCATTTACATATATACATGTAATAGGTTATTGTTAAAGGAGCAGCAATACTTGTTAATTTTTCTCATAAATAACACCCATGTTAAAATGTTCCTGGTTTTTCAGGTTAGGATGTCTTAAAAACGTGTCTTGTGAGTGTAGAAGTGAAACTCTTTAGTGTAGCTATGGTTGGGCACTTAAGCATGCAAACACTTCGTGGACAATGAAAATGCCAGTGCTTATATTCCAGCGACAATAGTGTTGATACTGTGGAGATGTTGATAGTGAACACACATTGTATTTAAATATGTATTGTCATGTAAATCAGTAAGTTATGCAAGAAATAATTATAGTGGGAATTTGTTGTGCGATATAAAATATAAGTTCGCAATGCCAGCAATATTCTTAACAGTGACATGTGTTCTGTGAAAGTGGTAAAAACAAAAAGGAATGTTACACAGATTTATACAGTGTGTCAATAAAGCTTCAATCACAGTTTAAATTCAAATTCTATATGTGTTTGTGTTATCGCCTTATCCAGTGATTCAGTTACCTGTCCACAATCATAGATCTTTGTTACTGTTATCAAACCATTAGCAAAGATCCGTGCCTCTACACTGACAGAAACCTAGCCCAGGCAAACCCTTATTTCATAACACAATAATACGATGGAGATTGGCTGCAGAAGCAGAAGCCACTTCTGAACATGGGAAACTTAAAGACCAGGGGCAATGAAGTGGAGACACTGATGTGTTGATCTAGCCCATTCCTTTGATGCAGCCTTATCCAAAGGTAACAATAAGATTCCTGCCTCAACTTATACATCATTCACTTCTAAGATTTTTGCACTTATATGCTAAATTGTTTAGGCCAGAACTTTATCCATTAACATTTAGCTCATAAATTTTTTGGTTATATGTTTTCTCATTAATACATCACATTTTTCTGGTCCACATGTACAATATATATTAATTTACTTAATCATTTATATGTTATGTTTATGCTATGTTAAGATATATTATGCATGATTTCTGTATAGTGTAGATTTCCGCTCCCTATTGTCACAGCACACAACAGTAGGTATGTTGGGCTAGACATCATTCAGAATGCTTTATTGCTGCATATATGTTAACAATATCAAAGAAATTTAAAATCGGTGTAAAGCATTAGTACTCCCATTTTTTTTATTTAATAGTTTGAATTATGAATAACAGTACTGACATGCATGTAAGTACTCTAAATAGTGTATTATGTTTATTATTTATATATTTATTTCATTTATTGCTTTCTTATATTAAATAATACATAATTAGTTTGAGTAATAATTTAATAAAACAGTTTCACTTCCATAAGAAAATTCACTATTATGTTTTTTCATCTACAGGTACATTATTTTAGCAGTATCCCTTTGAAAATCTATAAGTGAGGGTATTCTAAAATTAAATATAATTAATTGGAGCTGAGATAGAAACTGCAATGTTTAAACAAACCTCTAATGGTTATTTTGCCTTTAGTAAACCCTAATTTATGTTCATTTACACAGGTAGATGATCCTTAAATATCATTAATAGAGGTAGATGTGGAAGAAATTCTAGATAACAACCTAGAAAGGCCATTTTTGATGCCATGTTGTATTCTAAATATCCTTCAGCAAAGATGTACTTTTTCATCCTCCATGATGCTTCGAAACCTGACATAACTGGGTCCCTAGTAGAGTTGCTGAAGTTCATCATAATACTTGTCTGACAGTGAGTTAGAGAAATTGTTTTAGCTAGATCCCTGAAACAATCCAGAAGTGTTTCATTGATACTGTCCATCAAATTTCCTCTGTCATCTTTAAAATCTAGTATTACCTATTGTGCAGATATCTAGATTGCACTGATAGTAGTTTATCTGCAGTTTCTTTAGCTTAAATTACAATTCCAGGGGGAACTTCACCAGAGTTACCACTTTTTCCTACCTATTATTTATTCAATAATAAACTAGTGAACCATAAATAATTACTTGTACCTCGGGTTCATAACCTCAATGTCTTGTGGTCATGATCATTAATATGATAACCTTGGTACATACATAACTATTACTTAACCAGTGCTGGAGACTTAGGATTACTTCCTGTTCTGCACTTGGTTTACATGGCTTCTGCAACAGTATCTACCTGGTTGACAATGTATTATTTATTTCCCAATTGATAATTCATCATTATTGTTGTGACATGTGCAAAATAATTAAGTATTGTATACAGAAAAGTCCAAGGCACCATTTAGATGTCAAATGCACCCAACTGTATTGAAATTAGGGTGTAACTTCCAGAAGCTGTAGCAACAAAATTAATCCAAATCCTTTCTTCTGCTTCTTTTTCTCATAACGATGCTGTTTGTCTATGTAAACTCTGTTAAAACATTGATATTATTTTAGTACCTAAAGAAATATATGAATGTGTATTTGGTATTTACATGTATATTGTTATTAAAATGTTCTTTTAGAAATGAAAAAGTAAGATATTACACTGTTATTAAGTCTTCCAAGAAGATGCACTCTAATGTGTACATCTAGCAAATCTTTTCATTTTGTTATGTGTGTAGAATTACTATGAATAACTTTCCTACAGTAAAGACGTTAACTGTATTCTAAAATATTTTAATAACCACTTAAACCGCTGTGTTTATTGTTTAGTTCTAGAACAGAAACTCGCACATGCTTTCTTTAATCTACTTTGGTAGGTCCTGGCACCAGCTCACCATTCTTCACAGAGAGTAGAACATCACAACAGTCCCTGCCTGTGTCTTATGCCTGGCACACAAAAAGTAAGTTATATTGCTTATAGCTTTATAACTTGAATATTTCTTAAAAATATTAAATGCTGCATTTCTTGAACATGAATCACCACTAGTTTGGAAGACCTATATCATCAGATGCACAGAGTATGTTAGGAATCACACCTTACTAAATGGCAATTCATAATTATGTTTCCCTCTCCGAAGTGTTCTCACAATTCTGCTTGTGGATATAGCAGTTTATTTATTATGTCTCTCTTACTTTTATTTTTAATTTTCTCTGTCTTCATTCAAGAAAGGTAAGTTAATTTAAAGAGAGTATAAGATGGAAGCATTAAGTTTGGTTTAAAAGGGAATTAATGTACAAGAGATGCTCAACTGTTTTCACGACATTTAGTAGTACACAATGGTCATTTTGAACACTAAGAGCAGCTGGAAAGGCATAACATTTCAACTATTTTTCTTAACCAATAAACTCAGGATTGAAAGTTCTTATGAAAATGTAAAAATAAGCAAGGGTTGCCATTTAATTAAATTACATATTTTGGCACATTTTTGTATACTTAAGAATGTAAATTTTGTAAATTAGGAGTACTCAGCACTGAATTTGTTCATAGAAAAGACTTCCAACATTGTAGAATCAGGTTCTTATTGCATTTTTGTCTTTTTGGAAATTTAAATACCATAATACAAATAGCACATGAAATTTTAAAACTTGATTTTTCCACAATCTTGCTTTTATACATTTTGTCAATTTAAAATGTTCCTAATTATGTACTTTTTGTTTGATTTCTTTCAAAGTTTCTCTAAAGAAAGATGAAGAGATCTAAAGAGCCTTTTCTTGATATCAAGAATAGTTTTGGGCTTTGCGTTTTAGTTATTTAATGCATGATTTATTTTTAGAAAATTAAAAGTATTACATTGTTTATTAGTACTTTTTTACAGAAAAATTTAATGTTGTACAAAATGTAATCCTTGGATTTAAAACAATTACCTATATTCAGGGAATAATATGTCAAATTTATAAGCTTAAAGTTTTCATCATGAGGATGCATTTCACATATGATATAATTTCTACTTTTTGAAAATCGTTTTCTTAGAAAGTAGATACATAGGACCATGAAAATTAATTTCTTCTTATAATTATGTTGTACTAAAATTTAAACTAAACTAATTAAAATTTGCAGAAATTAGCCATTTCAGTACCGAGTACCCTTAACAGCATGTAACATTTTTAAGCAGCACTTAGATTATAATTTATAAGCAATATTTCATGCTTTTTGTGAAGCCTGTAATTTATTCTCCAGCAGAAAATTCCAAAAGAATTTATCATACCCTTTCATTTTCTGGATGGTCTAACCTCAATGACTACGCCACCTGCATGACCATTACGCATGGAGTAGTTTCCATTCTCAAGATATTTGTCTGCATTGCCGCCTCTAAACCGACTCTTTGTGACAGTAGTAGTCTCGCTGGACTCTATCGTCTCTGTTGAACGGCCGCTCTTAGTGGGTACTGTCTTCTTAGAGAAGCTCTGTACTGTGTTTGTGATGCTGGGGTGAATTGGATCATCTGATTTCGATGTGATGCGTACAGTTTCCGAGTAATCATCACTTCCCCTCCTGGTCATGGATGTTTTCTTGGTATCACGGTAGGGCGTATGTGTGAGTGTGCTAGTGTAGCTTGGTTTCGGTGATGTTGTCCTGCCAAGTTCTCCCACTCCATTGACTGTGAGATTTGATCGATATGGCGAGGACGGAGGAGGGGTAGCATTGGTACTCGAAGATCTGAAAGAGCTACTGTAATCCAACACTCTGCTGCCATTCTTTAGAGGTGTGCTTGTGGTGAACAGACGACTGCCTGGAGAGGGTGATGGGGATTTGGGTATCTCTTCATCACCATGTAGGGTTTTGTAAAGTTCTGGTGCACGATCCATCAGTCCCTTCATGAAGATTTTCTTCTTTGTCTCCTGGCTGCTACTATAACCATTTCCTGTAGACAGAGCATGCAATTCCTGTCAGAGATAGTTTCATGTAAGTCAAAATAAGTTAAATTGCTTATGATTAGTCAGTTATTACCAGGTCATGAATTTTGTTTAAAATTGATTAATACAATAATCTAAAAATATTAATAAAATGACTTCAGCAACAAACTTTTAATCTTTGGAGAATATTTTAATCTCTGCTAGAAAATATAAAGAATTTTTCTACAAAACTAATTTTTGCTGTAGCATGTTTTGCATCAAATTGATTCGAACATTCACTTACAAATTAATCTGCTGTAAAACAAAGTAATTACAGTGCCAAGAGAAATGTAGTTCTCCCTCTTTCTGTTGCTGCTATAAATTTCAGCAGCTTCATCAAATTTATGGAAACAAGAAATGAATATATGAATTACATTGATTTGTTTTTTAAACTTAAATGTGAAACAGTTGTTTTACCACAGTGCTACCACAATCTCATCAACACCCTCGCATGCAAATCGCCATTTATTTACATGCGCCCACTCCGTCCTTTACTACAGCCTTGTTAGCACCACAGTAAGAATTCAAATCTAGCTAATCTCTGACACTGAAATGCTGACCAGTGATGTGTTTTAGCCACCTCAGTTGCAGACACAAGAACAAACACTAGCAATTATATGTCAACTAGCTATGATATTATATTATGAAGTTTGAAAAACTGGATTTGATTGAAATAAATTGGGTTGGAAAAGACTAAAATGTTTGATGGCCTAAAATGTCCGAAAAAGATCTCTATAAATAGACTTAAATTTACACTAATATAACTTATAAAGAGAAAATGTAACAGAAATTTTTGTTCAAAGGTATCTAGGAAATTACTCATCCAATTTGAATGGTTTCTTTAATGGTGGTTAGCTTAAAATCTTGTGTCTGACAAAAGCTATCACTTTACAAAAATATTGTTATTTAAAAAGCTGATTCAATATTAACATAAAATGTTACAGGTACAGCTACTTTGGATGTAAAACCTACTTGATCTTCTGAGCTTTTTACTGTTAAAAAGCCTAATTCCTCATAATTATGTATGGGAGGAAAGAGTAAAGCATAAGGGAAGGACAAAATGTTAAAGTGTCATTATAACGTTACAACAACAAACAGCAACATTGTACAATATACTGTTGCAAACGTGCATTTCTCTGCTTAGTTGCACAGTGTCATTGTTGCTGCATATTGTGAATACTGTGAGTGCAATGAAATAATTTATGTGAAATTGTTTGTTTCAGATTCCTGGCAAGGTGTAACATTAAATTCCATTGCTAAAGTTTTAAATGCATATTCTTGAGTTGTGAAAAAGATTTACAAAGCATCATTTGGTCAGATTTCACCCAATCTAACCCATAACTGACACCATGTAAATAGAAATGTTGCACAGGCAAGATGATGTCATCAAAATGTAAAAGGAGCAAGTGTATGTTAGGTATGTATGTTCCAATGTCGCTCTAGAACACCTGGAGCAATTTCAACCAAGCTCAGTATACATATGACTTACAACCTGGAAAACATTACTGTGAGTATGAGAAGGAGTGAGATATAGAAATAGTAAAACGTGACTGATATTAGTGTCGAATCCATAAGTTTTAGGGTCATCGAGATGAACAGTGACACACCTGATTCCATTTAAGTAAGTCCAGCCTCCATCTACTTGGGGGTGAGATGCATGGGGATGAGATGGGGTGAAAAACTGTACAAAATATCAAGATTAGTGTTGAATCCATGTTGTTAAAGCCTCTGAGATGAACAGTTTGAGTTCAGTTCACACACTCTAGCTTAATCTTGGGCTAAATCCTGAAACAAGAGGACCCTGCTGTTTCACTGTGACTTACTAAGGTTTGGTGGCCATTTGCGTATGGTGCCTAGATGCAGGAGCTCTTATAAGAGATTACCCACAAAGCAAATAGTTTATTTGGTTTCTATTTATTTGTTTTTGCATATTAATGCATATTTTTTTACATTTTTTCTTCATATTTTGCTATTTGTTTATGTATACAACCTGGGCTCTAATCAAAATGACATCCAAACACGAGGCTACCATTTCACTCATAATTAAGGAAATGGTGGAAGTCATAGGCTTGCAGTCAAGAATGATGTATTGTACCTAGATCATTCTTCTTAATAACCCTGAGGATTATAGAGAATATAATGTAGGCCCGTCAAAGCATAAGGTCCCTAACATTCCAAATGGAAACTACATGCGTTGTCCCTCAGAGAAGGAGTTTGCTCCGATACAAAAGACATGTCTCCAGATCCGCGACGTTAACGCTCTACAGGCATCAAGAAGAACCCCTAAGCAAAGCATGCACGTCAAGACATCTCACCGCTGCAGCTTTGCTATAAAGGCAAAGCCCTGGAAGCCCAATAAATGGGCGAAGTACAGTAAGAGTGAAACGAGAGGAAATAACCTTGGAAATTCAATAACAATTAAGCCGTTATTCGCCTGAACTACTAGGAACAATACGAAAAAAGACCTTAAACTGTGCGTCGCCCATGATATTCGAACCGAGGACGTCCAGAACATTACCACTCAGCTCACTAATTAACGGAAAGTAACATATTAAGAATAAGGTGCCTCACTGCTGGCTCACCTAGGAGATTACTAGTGCTCTTTGAGAAGCGGTGACTCGACTCTTGGCGTCTGCTACGTTCGTAGTCGTAGTCGTCCCTGTCTGGTGAGGCAGATGTTGTACGACTGAGATCTCGCTGGCTGCGGCTGATGCTGGCCAAGATCCCCGGGCTCTTGAGCGGGGGCGGTGACTCATCTAGACGGTGCAGATGTGGGTTCGACTTGAAGGCGTCCCTGTTGCGATCCCTAGCTCCTAGCAATAGCGAGGACGATGTCTCCGTGTCCGAGCCGCCGTGGACGTTGAAACTCTTGCTGCGGGACAAGCTGGACCTGTAGGTCCTTGCGGGTTTGGCGGGGCCGGTCACGTGGTTCACTATGGACACGTTGATCATGCTGTTGGAGGCGGCTGGGGGTGCAGGCGCACGGTGCAGCTTCCGGGGTAGCGTCTGCGTAGCCCGCCCCATATCGCTTCCAGAACTGTTCACTAGACGACTCGTGGACTTGCTCAGTCTTCCCAGCGTGCTACTGCTGTTTATATTGGCTCTGTAAAATACATAAAATCAGAGTTAGATACTCAAGGCTTTCATTTGCACTCTTCTAAGAGATCAGAACCTTTATGGGCTACCTGCTACCTTCTGCCTTTTGCACGGCAAACTCCCGTATCATGTCGACAAAATTGGATTGACATTAGACATTACCATTAGACGCAGGTCTATTCTAATTCCATTTTCCCCACATAATTGAAATGACACAAAGCTGCACGTGGAACACAAATCTTCAGATGCTTGTCAAAGCAATTATATTATAAATGAACAGCTCGACCCAAAACCCTCAATTGTTATTTATACAATCACTGTTGAACTCGATGCATTTGCTTACAAATGAGAGGTTTAAACCGAACTGTAGCTAAATCTAGACTTTTGATACAAAAGTACAAATCCTTTCTTAATACTATATACCTAACATATTTTGTTCCACATGATACAAAACTGTGTTATTTTGAATAGATTTTGGATTCTGTTTTAAAGATATAATTAGATATGGATTTTAGAAGGCTTAAGAATCGGTTTACACTAAACGAAATTTCTTGTCGTCAATTCCTTCTTTGCGCAGTATTTACAAATTAAAATGCTCCCGTAGGATACATCAAGAACCAAATTTTGTCGCCGTGCTTCCAGTATGTCCCATTTATGCAAACAATCTCGTGTCGCGCGACAAGTGCAACGCGATTTGAAAGTAAATTGAGTTTAACGGAATAATTTATACCACACGACGCGACAGTCGCGAAGGATTCTGAGTCGCGCGAACTCGAAAACATGTCGCGCGATCTTTCAGTTCGCGCGACATACACGGCAGTCGCATGGCCTCAATGTATACTTATGTGGATGTATAAGGGCCCGTTTATGTACGTCACTTTGTCGTATTTTAAATAAGACAATCGAATCAGTGCTCCACTCTGGGAAACCCAGAGCTGTAGTTTTCACTTTTCAGTGTGGTTTGTGGCTTTCACGTTTTGCGGCAATGATCTGATTTTCGTCGTTTCAAGTATGGACACGGAACATTTTATAGAAGAAATTCGTGTTGCAAGTTCAATTTGGCATGTCACCTCAGAAAATTACAATATGTCGCCATCTTCCCCCAATTTCCCATTCAGATTCCTAAATGCACTGTCCACGGCACTCTTTATCGGATTACACTCCAATGTCCGTTTTTTACTTTCTCTACTACATACCTATAGTAAGTAAAGGAAGTATTGTATTCTACCCAAAAATTCGATACCGAGATTTCACCGGAAATACATGTTTTGAGACTCCCTAAATTAAAAAAATTTGATGTTACACTCACATGTACAAACTATTTTTACAAATGCATATTCTCCACATGCTTCATGTTAATCGAGATGTTAATCTTATTGTTAATTTTCTTGTAGATGCAAGGGGAATATGGTAGGCTTTAAGCGATAGTCAAATATTTTAAGAGCTGGTTGCTATGTGGAGTATTCCATTCTCTTTGCTTGTCCAGGGCATAAAAAAGTGAATAACGAATTCCCATTTGAGAAAAAGTGTAAATATTGGAAAATTTAAGGGAATAGCAAGCGATATCTCGAAAATGGTTCACTCAACAAAAAAATGTATATGACATAAATTGTGTATTTTAACGCGATCTACATTTTTTTTGTGTAGTAAAATTTTGTCTATCTCTTATGGTTTACCAGTTATGCAATAGTCGTTCACAATGAAGAAAACTTTTGGAGACATTCCCAGAAAATTCGAGATATACATTTCATTTGTCATAAAAATATCTTAAACATATGATATTTTAATCAAAATCGTTAGAGCCGTTTTTGAGAAAATTAAAATTTTCGAAAAATGTTCCATGTAAAGGGTAATCTGGGGTGGGGGGATTTTCTTGAAAACCTTCGTGTCGCATCTCTGGAAGATACTGAACCTAAATACCAAGTTTGGTGTTTATCCGACTGTTCGTTTCTGAGTTATGCTGTTCACAGACACAGACACAGACACACACACACACACACACACACACACACACACACACACGGACATGTTTCCAAAAATGCTTTTTTTGGATTCAGGGGGTCTCAAAACATATATTTCCGGTGAAATCTCGGTATCGAATTTTTGGATGGAATACAATACTTCCCCTACTTACTATACGTAGCAGAGAAAGTAAAAAACATTCTTTATTTTCTCAAAAATGGCTCTAACGATTTTCATTAAACTACCACATGTTTAAGATATTTGCATGACAAATAAAATGTATATCTTATATTTACTGGAAATAGTCTGAGAAGTCCTCTTCATTCTGAATGACTTTTGTATAACTAGTAAATCGTAAGAGATAAGATATCTTACTACACAAAAATGTAGATATCGTTAAACCACACAACTTATGCCAAACAAAAATGTTGTGCCTTTGACAATTACCGAAATATTTTTTGTTGTTGGGTTGAACTTGCTACCTCGATTAATAAGGAGTACTTAGAAGTATAAGCTTTTGTAAGAATAGTTTGTAGATGAGAGAGGAGAAAAACCATGCAGATACAACATATCAAATTTTCCAAGTTAAGAGTTTGTAGCATTAGTACAACATGCACGGATCCATATAGCTGTCGAACCAAATGTGAATACGGGTACACAGCGCGACTACGATAGTCAAGTCACGTGCATAAACAGACGACTAAAAATTGTGCGGTATCGCATCATTCATTGTTGAGCGACACGAAATCGCTTGCATAAATAGGGCTTAAAGTTAGGAACAAAGTCTGGCAAAATGTATTAGGTTACATTACACGATAAGAGTATCAGAAAAGCTAGAGGAAAAATGAAAAAAAAAATTATATTTGATGTGATACATTCACATGACTTTCTCTACCCTCTATCGTTTATTAGTAGGTATACAAACTACTATTACTATATACAAGCTTATTTTTCTATCCACCACATTTTAATCCAAATAAACCTTTGGAGAAATAGCTACATTACACATTTCGTTATAGATACAAAGAGAACAGCGATAGTCAAATGTTTAAGAACTGAACGCTATATTGTTTCCATGCAATCGCAAGAAACAACTGAATGTTGAAAGGCCTTCAAAGAATGACCAAGAAATGGACAATTCGAACCATTAATAACGGATATCTCAGAAATGGCTTATGCCACAAAAGCTTATTTTAAATAAATTGTGTGTTTTTAAAGAGATCTACATTTTTCTTGTATAGTACCTTTTCCTCTATCGCTTAACGTTTACCAACCATACAAGATTATATAAAATTCCTTCCGAACGAAGAGGACTTCAAAGGCTATTCCCAGAAAATTCAAGATACACATTTAATTTGTCAATTAAATATCTTTAATATATGGTATTTTAATCAAAATCGTTGGAGCCATTTTTTAGAAAATCAAAATTTTCGAATAATGTCCCATGGAAAGGGTAGTTGGGGTGGGAGATTTCCTTGAAAATTTTCGTGTTGCATCCTTGGAAGATATGAACCTAAACTCTGAGTTTGGTATTTATCCGACTTTTCGTTTTTGAGTTATGCTGTTCAGACTCACTAGACATATAGACAGACTGACAGACAGATGGACACATACACGTGGACCTTTTTCTAGAAATGCGTTTTTACTTTCTTTACTACGTATAGTAAGTAGGGGAAGTATTGCATTCCACCCAAAAATTCGATACCGAGATTTCACAGGAAATAAATGTTTTAAGACCCCCTGAATCCAAAAAAAGCATTTTTGAAACATGTTCGTGTGTGTGTGTGTCTGTGAACAGTATAACTCAGAAACGAACAGTCGGATAAACACCAAACTAGGTATTTAGGTTCAGTATCTTTCAAGATGCTACACGAAGGTTTTCAAGAAAATCCCCCATCCCAGATTACCCTTTACATGGAACATTTTTCGAAAATTTTAATTTTCTCAAAAACGGCCCTAACGATTTTGATTAAAATATCATATGTTTAAGATATTTTTATGGTAAATGAAATGTATATCTCGAATTTTCTGGGAATGGCTCCAAAAGTATTCTTCATTGTGAACGACTTTTGCATAACTGGTAAACCATAAGAGATAGACAAAATTTTACTACACAAAAAATGTAGATCGCGTTAAAATACACAATTTATGTCATACACATTTTTTTTGGGTGAAGCATTTTCAAGATATTGCTTGTTATTCCCTTAAGTTTTCCAATACTTATACTTTTTCTCAAATTCGTTATTCATTTTTTTTGTCCTGGTAATGCAAAGAGAATGGAATACTCCACATAGCAACCAGCTCTTAAAATATTTGACTATAGCTTAAAGCCTAGCAATTCCCCTTGCATCTACAAGAAAATTAGCAATAAGATTAACATCTCGATTAACATGAAGCATATGGAAAATAAGCGTTTGTAAAAATAGTTTGTACAAGAGTAGAGAAAGTCATGTGAGTGTAACACATCAGAATTTTTTTTTTAAATTCAGGGTGTCTCAAAGCATATATTTCCGGTGAAATCTCGACATCGAATTTTTGGTTGGAATCCAATACTTCCCCTACTTACTATGTAGTAGAGAAAGTAATAAATAAATAAATATAATGCCCATTTCACATAGTATAATTCTTGACAAAACATCTGAAAACTATTTATCTAAGAATTTTCCACAAACTTGAATGCAATGAAGTTTTCAACAAATAAGCCAGATCAGATGTTTACTGTGGTCCGCGAGTGAATGGAACGCTTTGCTGTTCATTCATATTTGTCTCGCCAAGGCAACGCCAAGAAATACCACAAAGCTGACCGCTTCAATGACTCTAGTCTCTAGCCGGATCTGGTAATTAACGTGACTTCTACAAACAAGAGCGAACTGTTGTAACTCCAGAGACCACGAGTTCAGACCTCCTCCTGAATTCAGAACTACAACTAACATTAAAGTGACAAATAAGCATCACAAAATCGTTAAATGTTAGTAGATGTAAAACCGAGTGGCTCAGTTGGTTAGGCGCTGGCCTTTTGATCCCAAGGTCGCGGTTTCAAAACCGGCCAGACTGATAGTTTTATAAGTATATTTAAAAGCGACAACCCATGTCAGTGGAT
This sequence comes from Deroplatys truncata, assembly GCA_030765065.1. NCBI lineage: Eukaryota > Metazoa > Arthropoda > Insecta > Mantodea > Mantidae > Deroplatys > Deroplatys truncata. Next base: position 52,232,783 of record CM060975.1, on the reverse strand, counting down.
TTACTAGCATGTAACCAAATGAGGTAGCGCAGGTGGTAGCGGTGTGACTCGCATTCGGGAGGTGAGAGGTTCTATTCCTGCGGCGACTTTCCTGATCTATAGGTTTTTAGGGGGATGCCCCGGGTCGCTACGCGAATGTTGGGTAGATTAATTACATCCCCCGAATTTCCTGTCCCTCCATTTCACCTACTTTCTCATTTTACTTCACCTTCCATCTGCTTGATGTTTCAGGGTTGCAAGGATGGAAGTTTCGGCATTGCATGACAGGAAAAGGATGCTCTCTATAACACTTCGAGTCCCGGGCTCCCCAGTGAAATGCGCAAGCCTGCAGGGGGAGAGGAGCCGGTTGTATCAGCTGCCACCGGGGAGTTTCAACCTGGAAAATGTAGGTACCCTGCCCTTTGCTCTGTCATGCCTTCTGATCCGGCCCCCTTTCCCTACCTCCCGGGGGTGCTCCGTTAGGGGCCTAGGCACAAAATATCTCTTTAGGTCGAGGTGCTAAGTCCCTCTCCGCTCCTGGTCATACGTCATACTAGCACGTAAAGGAACTCCAGCGGGACGAAATGCCGGCACACCGGCAGCGCTGATATGATCCTGGCAATTGACAGCGTCGTTAACAATGGATAACGTGTGAGGCTCGCATTTGGGAGGCCCTGGGTTTGATTTCCGTTGATCGCCCACTCTGATCTTGTGTTTTTCGGGTGGTTTTCCCTGGTCGGTAGTCGAATGCTTCTCCTCTATCACGATTTCCTTTCATTCTGCTGCCTTATCATGTTTCAGGTGTGCTTTTACTTTTCGTGAGGCAGTGCCGGATAGATGGTGTGGATGGTTGCTAAAAGAATAAAGTATTCCTCGTGGACACTAGAAAGCTGCTTGGTTCATCGCTTTCTCTCTCGGCAGCTCAAGTAGCGGGATGGGTCTTCGACGCTTGAACTGTTAGGGACATTCGCGCGTCTGTGTGGTGTGCCTGCCTGCGGCTTGTAGCCTTCTGGGAGTGATAGTCACAACAGATCTCCCGCAGGTCGCAGTGCGCGAGGTCTACCCATACCCTACAACAGATATCGAAATGCTCATCATCAAATCATTCAGATGCCAATTGTTCGAAACTAACTGAGGCCGAGCGACCTATCCTTGTTACGATTAATTAGTGATTGTTGTATAGTCTATTTTTACTTTCTCTACTACGTATAGTAAGTAGGGGGAAGTATTGTATTCCACCCAAAAATTCGATACCGAGATTTCACCGGAAATACATGTTTTGAGACCCCCTGAATCCACAAAGAGCATTTTTGGAAACATGTCCGTGTGTCTGTCTGTGTGTGTCTGTGTGTCTGTGAGTGTGTGAACAGCATAACTCAGAAACGAACAGTCGGATAAACACCAAACTTGGTATTAAGATTCAGTACCTTTCAGAGATGAGACATGAAGGTTTTCAAGAAAATCCCCCCACCCCAGATTACACTTTACATGGAACATTTTTCGAAAATTTTAATTTTCTCAAAAATGGCTCTAACGATTTTGATTAAAATATCATATGTTTAAGATATTTTCATGACAAATGAAATGTATATCTCGAATTTTCTGGGAATGTCTCCAAAAGTATTCTTCATTGTGAACGACTTTTGCATAACTGGTAAACCATAAAAGATAACAAAATTTTACTACAAACAAAATGTAGATCGCCTTAAAATACACAATTTATGTTATATACATTTTTTTGTTGGGTGAACCATTTTCGAGATATTGCTTCTTAAACCCTTAAATTTTCCAATACTTATACTTTTTCTCAAATGGATATTCGTTATTCATTTATGGAATACTCCACATAGCAACCAGCTCTGAAAACATTTGACTATCGCTTAAATACTACCATATTCCCCTTGCATCTACAAGAAAATTAGCAATAAGATTAACATCTCGATTAACATGAAGCATATGGAGAATAAGCGTTTGTAAAAATAGTTTGTACAAGAGTAGAGAAAGTCATGTGAGTGTAACACATCAGATTTTTAAGTATGTTCTCTACATCTTGCCTATAGTAAGAAGAGGATATATAGTATTCCATCCAAAATGTCTATACGGAGATTACCGGAAATACGCGTTTTGAAGTCCCTTGAATCCAAAAAGGTATTTTTAGAAAAATATCCATGTGACTGTCAAAAACTAAAGTTTGATTAAATACTGATTTAAATTCAGGGTCTTTCAAGGATGCAGCACGAAGATTTTAAAGAAAATTTCTCATCCCAAACCACCATTTACACAAAAATTGTTTCGTTATTTTCTTATAAGTAGCTATAACGATTTTTATTAAAATATCACACGTTTAAGATTTTTACATTACAAATAAAATGAATATCTTGAATTTTGTGGGAAAGCCTGTGAAGTCCTTTTCATTCCGAGTGACTTCTGATAATAATGCTAAACCGTAAGAGCTAAACAAAAGCTTACTACACACAAGAATGTAGATCTCGTTAAAGAACATAATTCAGCCAAATAATTTTTTTTGGCATTAACCATTCCCGAGATATGCTTTGTTATTGGTTTGAATGTTTAAATACACGTTTTTCAAGTGGTAAGCCGCTATTCGTTTTTTCTCGTGGTCATTATGGATTTTCAAAGCCATTACATAGCGATCTACTTTACTTTCTCTACTACGTGTAGTAAATAGGGGAAGTATTGCATTCCACCCAAATATTTGATACCAGATTTCACGGAAATACATGTTTTGAGGCGCCCTGAATTAAGAAGAAATTTAGAAAACGGTCCGTGCGCGCGTATCTGTACGTATCTGCGAACAGCATAATTCAAAAATGAAAAGTCGGATAAATACCAAACTTGGTGTTAAGGTACAGTATCTTTCAAAGATATGACACGAAGATTTTCAAGAAAATCCCCCCACCCCACACTACCATTTATATGAAAAAATTTTTCGAAAATTTTGATTTTCTCAAAAATGGCTTTAACGATTTTGATTAAAATATCATATATTTAATATATTTTCATAACAAAGAAAATGTCTATCTTGAATTTTCTGGGAATGTCCCCAAAAATCCTTTTCTTCCTGACTGACTTTTGCGTAACCGTAAGAAATAGGCAAAAATTTTCTACACAGAAAATGTAGAGCTCATTAAAACACACAATTTATGTCATATACTTTTTTGTCGAGTGAACCATTTCCGAGATATTCCTTGTTATTTGTTTGAATTTTCCAATACTTAAACTTTTTCTCAAATGGGAATTCATTATTCGTAATTTTTTTAAGTCCTGGACATGCAAAGAGAATGGAATGCTTCACATAGCAACCAGCTCTTAAAACATTTGACTATCGCTTAAAGCCTACCATATATCCCTTGCACTACAAGAAAGTTAGCAATAAGGTTTATCTCAATTAGCACGAAGTAGATGGCGAATAAGATATTGTAAAAATAGTTTGTATAAGAGAAGAGAAAGTCATGTGAGTGTAACGCATCAGATTTTTAAAAAATCTATCACGTTAGCCTTATATCTACAACGAAATGTATAATGAAGGTTTATTTCGATTATCAAGAAGTAGATGGAAGAACAAGCTTTTGTGAGAATAATTTGTAGAATAAAGAAAGTCGTGTGAATGCAACACATTACACTTTTAAATTGTGTTTGATTCCCATGTTTGTGTGCGCTCGCCACGTAAGGAATCCGGTGACGCCTGAAGCGGTGGTTCCTTGGCAAGTAGACCTTCAGGAATCTGACATGGTCAGGTACGAATAAGGAATACATCCAATTTACTAGCAACACTCCACTTGTCCGAAACAGAGATTCTTTTCAGGTTTCATGTGCTTATTAGAAACTCTGGCATGTGTTTGGGTTACGCTCTTCAACTTTCTGCGTTTTGTTTTTTTTATTTTCTACCACAAAAACAATGAAACGATGAAAGCATATCAATTATACCATGTGTGGAACTGTGGGTCCAACTGGGGGTTCGGTTGATGTTGGCGGCTACAAGAGATTTGAACCAGGAACCTACCTTTCTCTTTGCTCATATACTGTTTTCCATTAAAGTGATACTACTAACGTAATGGTACAAGCATGTAAAGTTACCTTCAGAGAACGTTTAGTGCTGGTTTGCAACGGAAACGGAAATGACAAAGTTAAAATACATGTATTACAACGTGAAAGTTCACAATTAGCGGGAATCTTTGGAGTCCGGGAACGACAAAAGGATACTCGGTCAAGTTTTAACTTTTCGGCCGTGGCGGTTACTGTAAACAGCACGTAAACACTCCTACTTTGGACACCTTGCGGGTTTATTGGTTATTACTTTTTCTACTACGTATATTAGGTAAGTAGGGGAAGTATTGTATTCCACCCAAAAATTCGATACCGAGATTTCACAGGAAATATATGTTTTGAGATCCCCTGAATCCAAAAAAAGCATTTTTGGAAACATGTCCGTGTGTGTGTGTGTCTGTGTGTGTCTGTATGTCTGTGTGTGTCTTGTGTCTGTGAACAGCATAACTCAGAAACGAACAGTCGAATAACACTAAACTTGGTATTTAGGTTCAGTATCTTCCAGAGATGCGACACGAAGGTTTTCAAGAAAATCCCCCCACCCCAGATTACTCTTTACATGGAACATTTTTCGAAAATTTTAATTTTCTCAAAAATGGCTCTAACGATTTTGATTAAAATATCATATGTTTAACATATTTTCATGACAAATAAAATGTATATCTTGAATTTTCTGGGAATGTCTTCAAAAGTATTCTTCATTGTGAACGACTTTTGGTAAACTGGTAAACCATAAGAGATAGGCAAAATTTTACTACACAAAAAATGTAGATCGCATTGAAATACATAATTTATGTCATATAGATTTTTGTTGTTGAGTGAACCATTTTCGAGATATTGCTTGTTATTCCCTTAAATTTTTCAATACCTTTTCTCAAATGGGAATTCGTTATTCATTTTTTTTATGTCCTGAACATAGTTTGTACAAGAGTAGGAAAGTCATGTGAGTGTAACACGTCAGATTTTTTTTGACTTCATTCTAACCTTCCTCCGATGTCATCGAGTTTTTCCTTTGTAAGAACACGGCAATTTATTTTCGTTTCTTCTTTTTTTATCAAGAGCAAGTCCCGTTTCCCTAAATCTGTTTACAACATTACGAACCGTTTCTCTATGAGGCGCACGAACAGCAGGGGATATGTCTATAAATCACCGTCTCACTTCTGTACAAGAGTTTGCTGCCATATAGGAGCCATATATGAAGATTATGTGTGCTAAAGTATACAGAGCTTTTGACATTATAATAGCACTAACACGCTATAACACTAACACACATGGTCTTACAACGTATTAACCTCTGTGCAAGACAAACACTCCGCATCAACTGATTAGAAGGCATGCGGAGAGGAGGGAAAGTAAGGAGGGAACAGAACCGGTTGGAAACAGCGCTGTGCACGGAAAGCATTTCCCCGTAATATGGCCACGCGTCGAGACGAGGACTCTGTAGTGGCGAAATGGTATCGAAACCTGCATTATATTGGCTGAATTGCAAGCAAGTGATAAAATGTCGTTGCTCAGTAATAAACAAGTGCGATCGCAATGTACTGTCCATGCTGCTATCGATAAGCATTTCCCTTTGTTTTCCCGATTTACTCCTTTACTCTCTCGAAGCGTTTGTACGCGTATGACATAATTACGTTCCATTGGAGGGCGGGCGGCGCAGGGAATACGATTATACAGGAAAGTTTTCATGGATCGGTGATCAAGAATCTCCATCAACGTCTTCATTACATTCTTGCCGTGCGCGTGCTAGGTTTGTGCAGCTGTCGAGCGTGTCCAATAAATCCGCCGTACCGAAACTCGTTTGGCACACTTGGACACTTTCCGTGAGTCAGCGTGACTATACTTGATTTACCGCACCCACGCCAAACAAACAGCAGTTAATTGAATACTTTCCAGCGAGCCTTCCAACATTCTAGTCTTACATACAATCACAAGAATGTCATTTGTGCAGACCGCAACTCATTTTCCAGTTCGCTGCTAAATGCTTCATTCACGGGTGACAAAATGTCAAAAAGCCAAGAGAACTTCGGAACTTTCAATTCCACTGCACCTCATAAACCTCTAGCTAAATGCTAAATCCTAGAATGTTTCGTGATAACAGAAAATAGTCAGTCTGAGCTCCTAGAAGTATGCACAAAATTCAACTATTCTGTTTTTACTTCCTCTACCACGTACAGCACCTCGCCACTGCGACCAACTAGATCTATTGTGCCTATACTCCCCAGGAGGCAGGGATGAAGTGAATGAGCCGTAGGAGGTCGCAAAGTCCTATGCGGGTAGGGTTCCAGAGACGCGCGGAAGCCCCTATCATTTCCAGTACGAGACACCCGCTCTCGCCAGTAGACGCGGAGTCCCACGAGAGAGCGAACAAGGCTCTTGCAGGCAGGCCAACGCGCCCTGTCGTTGGCGAGAAAAATCTTTTCAAAGCGCAGCAATCATGCCATATGTCCATCTGGCCTTGGCGACCACAGGAAATCCAGGATAAACCCTGTGGTGAGAGTGGGCGATCACCGGGAATCGACCCCTGTGCTGCCTGAACCATCCCACTCGGTTATAGAGTAGGTAGCGCAGGTATTGCATTCCACCCAAAAATTCGATATCGAGATTTCACCGGAAATACACGTTTTGAAGTTCCTTGAATAAAAATAGGTATTTTAGGAAAAAGGTCCATGTGTATACGTGTGTGAATAGATTTACTCAAAAACGAAAAGTCGGTTAAATATCAAACTTGGCATTTAAGTTCAGATCTTCCAGAGATATGATACAAAAGATTTCCAAGAAAATACTCCAAACCAACTTTTACAGAGAAAATTTTTCGCGAATTTTTATTTTCTCAAAATTGCCTTTACCAATTTGATTAAAATAGCACTTGTGAAGAACCCTTCATTCGGAATGAAATTTGTATAAAGGGCAAATGCTTATACACATGCAACAAACTTACTTTGCAAAAATTTTGACCTCATTTTTATGCCAAAATTAGCCGTTTTGGGAATAGGATTTTGCGACATATATAAATTTTCCCAGGTTAAACTGTCACGTGATTCTTCTTTTTCCCCTTTGGTTCATTAGTAACAAAAACTGACTTAGCGAAGCTCTGTGGTGTGTGGGGCGGGGGAGGGTTATGCCCCACATTCAAGAGATCCTGAATTCGAATCTTGGTTAGGGTGGGTTGCCGGGATAAGGTTTTTTCCAGGTTCTTCCCTTACCCTAAAAAGATGAATGTCGGGTAACTTTAAGCTCTACGGATTCCGGGCTCATTTGAGTATCATTTCACCTATTTCATTCATTCCTCGTCCGATATGACCTAAACGGTTAAAGGTCGCTAAACTTAAAAACAAAGAAAACTGACTTACGATAGTATGTGAACATATTGTGTTTTGTTTTCCGTATCATAGATGAAACTAAGTCCACATTGAGATTGTTTCTGGTCAAAAATGCATCGCGAATAATGTAATGTGGATCACTTTTTATATGGATACCTGCTGTGATACATGAGTAAGGGTTAGGTGAAGTTTATGGATAGAGAAAATCGTGTGGATGTGACATAACAGATTTTTAATTTCTCTACTACGTATAGTAAGTAGGGGAAGTATTGCATTCTACCTAAAAATTCGATACCGAGATTTCATCGGAAATACAGGTTTTGAGGCGCCCTGAATCCAAACAAAGCATTTTAGAAAACATGCTCGTCTATGAACAGCATAACTCAAAAACGAAAAGTGGATAAATCCAAACGTGGTATTTGAGTTAAATATCTTCCAAGGACGCGACTCGAAGATTTTCAAAAAAATACTCCCAGCCAAGACTACCCTTTACATGGAACATTTTTCGAAAATTTTATTTTCTCAAAAATGGCTCCAACAATTTTGATTAAAATATCATATGTTTTGATATTTTATTTAAATATTTTCATGGCAAATTAAATGTATATCTTGAATTTTCTGAGAATGTCGCCAAAGGTCCTCTTCATTCTGAACGACTTTTGCATAACTGGTAAACCGTATGAGATAGACACAATTTTACTACACAAAAAATGTAGAGCTCGTTAAAACACACACTTTATTTCATATACATTTTTTTTTGTCGAGTGACCATTTCCGAGATATTTCTTGTTATTTGTTTGGATTTTCCAATACTTATACTGTTTATCAAATGGGAATTCGTAATTCGTCTATGTCCTGGACAAGCAAAGAGAATGGAATGAATCACATAGCAACCAGCTCTTAAAAGACGTGACCATCGCTTAAAATCTACCATATTCCCGTTGCATCTACAAGAAAATTACTAGTAAGATAATTTCTGCATGTGTTTGCCTCGATTAAAGTGAAGTAGACGGAGAAAAATAGTTTGTACAAGAGTAGGGAAAGCCATGTGAGTGCGACACATAAAATTCATTCATACCTTGTTGAAATTAGGTTTGTAATGTTTGGAATGTAAGTTATTTGAAAATTTAACACGTGTATTTCTTGTTTGTTTTTAATAGTATTTCGGAGGTAAGTTTTACAGAACCCAAGAAAGGCTTCTTTACAAACAAGCGAAGCGAGGTTTCTTATTTCCAAGGTTCCATAAACACTTCACAAATGCATACCATATAATAGATTCTGCAGAGTAATATATCTTGAAAGTCAAAATTTAAACATTAAAACTTTTTGATTAATGGTAACAGCTGAGCTTACAAGTTTACAATACATATCAAAATATAATGAACTATTACAACATCGTTATAAAGCTTACCACTGTGGGTTCTTCAGCATTTGTGACAACTCTAGTATTCTGTGATTACCAAGAAAATGCTTGATAGTGAAAATCAGATGTTATACATTCTACAACAAATCTGATGTGTTACACTCACATGAACTTCTCTACTCTTGTACAAACTATTTTTACAAATGCTTATTCTCCATCTACTTCATGTTCATCGAGATAAACATTTGCAGACACTATCTTATTGCTAAGTTTCTTGTAGATGTAAGGGGAATATATATTTACAAGGGCAATATAGAAATACAGTAGCCTTTAAGCACATACATATCTCTTAATAGCTGGTTGCTAGGTGCAGCACCATTCCCTTTGCCACAGATTGATACTCTTTGCATATCCAAGACAAAAAAAATGAATAACGAATTCTCATTTGAGAAAATAAGTATTGAAAAATTTAAGAGAATAACAAGCAATATCTCGAAAATGGTTCACTCAACAACAAAAAATGTATATGACATAAATTGTGTATTTTAACGCGATCTACATTTTTTGTGTAGTAAAATTTTGTCTATCTCTTATGGTTTACCAGTTATGCAAAAGTCGTTCACAATGAAGAACACTTTTGGAGACATTCCCAGAAAATTCAAGATATACATTTCATTTGTCATGAAAATACCTTAAACATATGATATTTTAATCAAAATCGTTAGAGCCATTTTGAGAAAATTAAAATTTTCGAAAAATGTCCCATGTAAAGGGTAGTCTGGGGTGGGGGGATTTTCTTGAAAACCTTCATGTCGCATCTCTGGAAGATACTGAACCTAAATACCAAGTTTGCTGTTTATCCAACTGTTCGTTTCTGAGTTATGCTGTTCACAGACAGACACACACACGGACATGTTTCCAAAAATGCTTTTTTTGGATTCAGGGGCTCTCAAAACATGTATTTCCGGTGAAATCTCGGTATCGAATTTTTGGGTGGAATACTTACTATACGTAGTAGAGAAAGTAACAAATCAAGGTACAAAGCAGCAAAATCTTGAACATATGAGGAAACAAATGCTGTACACGCATGTCCTTAAATGGTTGGACGATGTGAACAAACAGAAATTGTTGCACCTGGCGGCGGGAGTAGCAAGGACACGGCTTTCTCGTACATAACAATTCAGGGACGCACTGGTCAGTTGTAGGAAGTAGCATACATCTAAAACGTGATAGATATATCAGCGCAGCTAAGTTTAAACATAACAAACATTTCATTAACACAAGGGCTTCTGAGAGAAGCCCAGCACAAGCAACATTAACAATGCTTTACCGACGAATTTGGGAAGAGCTGTGAAATGAATCACACACTTGTTTTAATATTTGCTAAATTTAACGGCAAGTGCCTAGGCATAAACGCTACTGGAATTTGAGGCAGTATTTTTAACACTTAAATAATTTCAGTCTAATTATATAATACATAAATTCAATAACAGCCCACCTTAAGGCAATATGTGTATATAACAATATATAAAAAGCGTATATTACAGTCATTGTATATGTTTATATTATTGTATACATGTAATAATGTTATCTGAATGTATTACGTAATTTAATAATGTAGGAGCTGTGAGAATAATAGGTTAAAAGTTGCTAACAATGAGGTAACCTTGAGTCAATAATAAAGTAAGAAAGTTTAATAATGCTACTAGTCATTCTTGGAGCAACAATAATGTAATTTTTGTGACAGTTTATAAAATCGCCAATCAACAACCAGAAAAAAGCTTAAGTTAAATAAAAGTATTCTATTGGTTTAGGAATAACCAATCAGAGACTTGAAATACAGAAATTTACAAATTTAGGCGGTAGAAATCAAGTCAGTTGTTTGTAGACAGCGCTCATAACTGGACGTGTTGGTTGTAGACAGTGTTCCTGACGTGAGATGCGTCCTCGAGAAATTTAATACGTATTTTGTGTGAGACAAAAATAGTTTAGGTGTTAAAAAGTGCAAGTAATTATTAAAAAAAAAACTCACAGCTCTCTCTCTATATCAGTGAAGTGTTATTTAAATTGTGTCAAGAATTAATAAAAAGGAGAAAATTAAAAATTATAATCTGTGTAAGCCTGCATCCTTCAGCCGCACCACGCCTTGTTAAGATATTCATGTCTCTACAAATTAAGACTGACGCAGCCGAGGCAAACATAAATATATAATATTTAAAGAAACAGTCAAAATTACAAAGTTAATATTTTTTTAAACTTGGGGCGAAGGCTACCGGAAACTTTTTACCATACATGCGGTTGCAACTACTTCAAGTTCGGCTCCCCAACAGTTGAACTACAATACAACTCCAACTTAAAATTGGCTCCCAAAGTGTGGGGCAAATAACAATACAACAAAATAACGTTCTTCAAATTATTATTATTATTATTATTATTATTATTATTATTATTATTATTATTATTATTATTATTAACAGGCTTATAACATTTCCTTATGTGTACAAATTATTCTTCTCCGTTTCCCTGTCTTCTCAATCTCCGCCTGTAATACTTTCTGTTGCATTTTTTTTATGACTTCTTCCATCACACAACCCTTGGTTGCTGGTATAGGTACTTTGTAAAATCACAACGGATAACATTACTTCTCCTTCTCCTAACTTCTTTATTTTTAATTTTGAACATGGAGCAAGCCTTGTGAGGAAACCTATTTCTGTATATTGTAGTACAGATCTTACTCTTGAATTTAATACCCACACTTCTGCTCCATAAATGAAGTGAACTCCTAAATAGTATTTATATTTATTTATTTGCTTTAAATGTGTATATCCCATAATATTCCATTTAACATTTTTTATCATTGATCTTCCTTTTGTAATTCTCCCCTTCATTTCTGTTTCATGTCGACCGATTTTAACACCCTAAGTACTTGTATCAATCACAACCTCTGATGCAAATCTAATTGCTTCTTCATTTCCAACTACCACACAATTAGCCATATCCGTATTTACTTTTAGTACCCAATATTGTACTCATTTTTCAATTTTCTAAACATATCATTTAAATAATAATTATAATAATAAGCTGCTATCATTAACTGATCATTTGCAAACAATAATACATGTACCTACCCAGAATTTGTTTCTATCATCATATCCATACTGCCGCACTTTCTTTTCAATTTTTCATTGCCTTTTGAACAAAAATCAACTGCTGAATAAAGTGAAATAACAGTTGTCTATGTTATAAAATAATATATTTTGGGAACTTTTGCAACAAATTCACTATCTTCTCTTTTTTGGTTCATTGCGTTCGTCTCCCTTGATGAAGTGGCAGTAAGAGAGGCAAAAAGCAAGTAAATGCATACCTAAATCAACAAAAATATCACATTTCAGGAATTAGTTCTAAAAACCTGGTAACGATAATTTATTATAGTTTCTGCAACTTATACATAATAGGATAGATAGAAACTAAATGCAGCTAAATCACCAATTTAAAAGTTTCCATATCTTAGAAGAAATTAATTTTGACTCGTATATCTTTATACCTTATTTCTCTTTTCGTACATTTATATACTCCTTGTGTAATGGCAGCATCAAACGCCTCACTATATTCGTTTGTTAGCATCGCAATTTGTGAATTATTTGTTTTAAATGCCTTATGCTTTTTCATACATGTTTAGAATAAAGATCTCTGAATGAATGAATTTAACTTTAAACAGATTATGGCGCAAAAAGATTGGTTATGTTTCTTGTTAGTAATCTAATGTAGGGAAAACAAGGACATAGTTTTGCATGTTACAAAATGGCGGACAGCGAACATAACCTCATTTCTGCCCATCTAAATAACTGTTGGACATCTGCGACAGATGTTATCTTGCGAACCGCCTACTGTTACCACACGTGGCAATTAAATGTTGTCGAACCCACGCAAATGCATAGTTTTAAATGTTCGCAATGACGTCAAATGGCGAGGTGCGGCGTGGAATGAGGCAAGGCGAGGCCGAGAGCTCAAGTTGCCTACCTTGGGTATACATACATGTGCTACCGAACAGTGATTCAACAATCCAATGTCACCATGGGATGGCATTGACATACAGCTTCCAACTGGAGCAATGAATCATTTCAAATTGTGATCAGCTGCAAGCCAGGAAGTTTCCATTTTGTGTTTCCTAGTTTACAGTAACCACAGTAGTCAAAAACTGTTCCAAGTTGCATCGACACAAATACCCTTATCGTTGTTATGCTCAAACTACCAAAAACACACCTTGTTTTATACCAAATTTATTTTAACATCTTTGTTAAAGAAATTAAACTAAGTTAAAAAGTTTAACGAGAAAGGTTTTAAACGGGACGAAGTCGAGTATTTAATATTTTCGGGATTGTATTGCACACTTAACACATGTATATAGCATATTACTTTTTGAGCGATCAATGATAATTATGTTAACAGTAATGTTGTCTACTTAGTTGAAGTACCAAACAAACTCACCAGTACTAAGCTTAAAAATCTGATGTGTTACACTCACATGACTTTCTCTACTCTTGTAAAATATTTTTATAAACGCTTATTCTCCATATGCTTCATGTTAATCGAGATGTTAATCTTATTGCTAATTTTCTTGTAGATGCAAGGGGAATATGGTAGGCTTTAAGCGATAGTCAAATATTTTAAGAGCTGGTTGCTATGTGGAGTATTCCATTCTCTTTGCATGTCCAGTACATAAAAAAATGAATAACGAATTCCCATTTGAGAAAAAGTATAGGTATTGGAAAATTTAAGGGAATAACAAGCAATATCTCGAAAATGGTTCACTCAAAAAAAATGTATATGACATAAATTGTGTATTTTAACGCGATCTACATTTTTTGATTAGTAAAATTTTGTCTATCTCTTATGGTTTACCAGTTATGCAAAAGTCGTTCACAATGAAGGATACTTTTGGAGACATCCCCAGAAAATTTGAGATATACATTTCATTTGTCATGAAAATATCTTAAACATATGCTATTTTAATCAAAATCGTTAGAGCCATTTTTGAGAAAATTAAAATTTTCGAGAAATTTTCCATGTAAAGGGTAATCTGGGGTGGGGGATTTTCTTGAAAACCTTCGTGTCACTTTTCTGGAAGATACTGAACCTAAATACCAAGTTTGGTGTTTATCCGAATGTTCGTTTCTGAGTTATGCTGTTCACAGACACACGCACACGGACATGTTTCCAAAAATGCGTGTTTTGGATGCAGGGGGTCTCAAAACATGTATTTCCGGTGAAATCTCGGTATCGAATTTTTGGGTGGAATACAATACTTCCCCTACTTACTATACGTAGCAGAGAAAGTAAAAAACTTACTATAATGTGCAGGATTACTTTGAACAAAACCCCATTTAGAGATTGAGTGCATTTTATAATGTGATATGTGTCACAGATCTGGTTGGAAAATATAGCACGTATATGTAACAATTAAAATGAGGAATGTTTATCTGCAATCCTTGTTGGGCTCAAAGCAGAAAATGTAGATAAAGGAGGTCATTTGCCTGGTATGCTAATGTGAAAATCAACATGATGCGCGAATTAAACGCATATTAATCAACATGGTAAAACTTTAACTAAAATATGACTATATTCCATGTCTATAATAAAACATTGAAAGCTTATGACATGTGATACGAGTATGACTAGCGCCTATAAGCCACAAAAACAGTAAAATAGGTGATGGTTAGGTTAGGCTGGTTGCAACGAATGAGCGAAAGCAGATTTCTCAGTAAGTCATAATGTATGGTGAGTTCATGCAAAAACACGATCGGCCAAAAAGAATATACTTCCAATTCCAGAAAGATGAAAAAATATAACAAACTATCATATGTAAGGACACGTTAAATAGTGTTAAAAAGTGTAAACGGATTAGTAAGTTTACCTTAAGACTATTTTTTTTATGTAGAAGTTAACCCTTCCAGAGTCCGTGACCCAGCAACCCACCCTTTTAAAGTTGTCCTCCGTGGTGTAGTGGTTACCATGCTAACCTCTCGTTCTCAAGGTCGCGGGTTCAAGCCCGGTGGAGCGTGATGGCTTTTTTTCGGGCGTAAAAATCCTTAGCATGGCTTCCTTTGAAAGGGAAGTAAAGCCGGTGGTCCCGTGTCATGGATTTACAGCACATAAAAGAACCTCAAGCCTGACAAAGAGCAAAATTACCTGTCTTTCACGCCCAATATAGAATGGAACGCTAAGGACCACAGCAGTTAAAGAGCGTCCATAAATAAAACTCAGTTAAAATTTTTTTAACCCTTTTAAGGACCCTTTCTTTTATAGTAAAATTCTGGCGTAACGACAGCATGCTTCGGCACATTGTCGATAGTAGGCATGCGCGTAGGGAATTGTCAACCTATCGTAGTTAGGCAAATCCGCTAGAGTGGCGATGTTTTAACGCATTGTTGCTGTTCTTTCTCCGCAATGTTAATGGAAATAAATGCTAATCACTTCAGAGGTGCAAGGAGTATTAAGGAGTATGGGTTAGGGCTCTCCTAAGAGATGCTTGAAGTAGTAATGTTAGGGCCGCTACTGCGAATAAAGAGGTGCTAGGAGTATTCGTTATTCGCGAAAGGATGGCGCTGTTTGTTAGTCATATGTTGGCAGCTCTGCAGTTCGGAAGACAAGATGAAGTAAGCTCAGTGAGACGGAAGAAGTGGCACCTGTCGAGAAACTCCGAAGTAATACCGTGACCTACACACGATAATTTATTGAAGTCAGTTTTTTAAGTTTATATCTGGTGATTTTTTTTTTAATTATTACAAGATTAAGTGATTCTCCTTGTGAGTTTGTTGTGGAATCCGTTTACTGAGGTTAAGAAAGTGTAATCAGAAGAAAGAACGCTTATACGCGTTTTTAAATATCCTTTTAATATGTACATAGTTTCACACTTAAGATTTAGAAAATATTTTTGTTCAAAGTGACTTAAAAATGGACAAACTTAAGGCACCCAGGGTCTTAGAATTTGATAAACAGTAGCAAAATAATCGCCTTCTACACTCTTACGTATAAATACACGTAAGACCATTGATGCACATCATATGCCATTTTTATAGGGTACCAAAATGTTCAGATGGTGAGTGAAAAGACATTTAAAAGCGTATGTAACGTCATCGTTGCATTTTTCTCTAACATTCACGTTTCAAGATATAAACTGTTCATTTTCAGCCCAATTTTAATGAAACGTGTTATATTTAATATTTATAATCACACTCACAAACTGTATTTTTACTTTATCTACTACGTATAGTAAGTAGAGGAAGTATTGTATTCCATCCAAAAATTCGATACCGAGATTCCACCGGAAATACATGTTTTGAGACCCCCTGAATAAAAAAGAAGCATTTTTGGAAACATGTCCGTGTGTGTGTGTCTGTGAACAGTATAACTCAGAAACGAACAGTCGGATAAACACCAAACTTGGTATTTAGGTTCAGTATCTTCCAGAGATGCGACACGAAGGTTTTCAAGAAAATCCCCCCACCCCAGATTACCCTTTACATGTGGCATTTTTTTGAAAATTTTAATTTTCTCAAAAATGGCTCTAACGATTTTGATTAAAATATCATATGTTTAAGATATTTTCATGACAAATGAAACGTATATCTCGAATTTTCTGGGAATGTCTCCAAAAGTATTCTTCATTGTGAACGACTTTTGCATAACCGGTAAACCATAAGAGATAGACAAAAGTTTACTACACAAAAATGTAGATCGCGTTAAAATACACAATTTATGTCATATACATTTTTGTTGTTGAGTGAACCATTTTCGAGATATTGCTTGTTATTCTCTTAAATTTTCCAATACTTATACTTTTTCTCAAATTCGTTATTCATTTTTTTATGTCCTGTACATGCAAAGAGAATGGAATGCGCCAAATAGCAACCAGCTCTTAAAATATTTGACTATCGCTTAAAGCCTACCAATTCTCCTTACATCTACAAGAAAATTAGCAATAAGATTAACATCTCGATTAACATGAAGCATATGGAGAATAAGCGTTTGTAAAAGTAGTTTGGACAAGAGTAGAGAAAGTCATTTGAGTGTAACACATGAGATTTTTATTTATGTCTCCAAACATGGGAACTTGTTGCACAATAACTGATCAACATACAACCAGTTTTCGGTTGAGGTGAATCTCTTTAATTGTTTAATCAAAATTTCTCTATAAGATCTCTTCACGCATTCACGGATGGATACTGATGAACTGTTAATCGCGTTCAGAGAAGAAAGTCGAGACGCTGAGTATTTATTTTCTGCGCTGACTTCCCGAAAACAAGTTCAGCATTCTCCAAGGATGTCACATGAAGATTTTTAAGTAAATCCCCCATTCCACACTAGCCTTCATTTGAAAAAAATATTCGTTAATTTTTATTTGTATAAAAATGTGTCTAACTTTTTTATGTTTGCATGACAAATAAAATACATATCTTAATTTTTCTGCAAATAGCCTGTGAAATCGTCTTCATTCGGAAGGAATTTTGTATAACTGATAAATCATGGACAAAACTTTCAGAAAAAAACTTAATAAACAAAAATTGTAGATAATTTACTTCAAATAAATATTTTTTGGCATTAACTATGTCCGAGATATTGGTTGTTATTGGTTTAAACTTTCAAATATTTTTTCAAACATTAAGTCGCTATTCGTTTCTTTTGATGCAGTAATTTGTATCACAAATTACTTAAATGTAAATAATGATTGTAATATGAATATGCATTTTTATGTGACATTGATTTGAGATGTTTATTGATTGTAATTATTGTTGGGAAGTAAGTTTATACTGCCTTACTGAAAGTGACAATAATAGCGCGCAATAATGCAGCGAGGGGGGTGAGCTGTTTATCATTATTGGAAACGAGGAAGTTACGTAATGTTGGCGCGTTTTTTCCTTGAGAATCTTCTGGAACGTTTCCCTAGAGCATATGTATTCATAATTTTCATTGGATATTAAAATAGACGCTAATGTTGGCGCGTTTTATTAGCCAATTGCAGTTCAGTTATAATCTTTAGGCATATCGGGGAGTGGGAGTATAAATAGAGGCTAGGTTTGAGGTAAAGTCCGTCAGTCGTTCAGTTCATCAAAAATCTGTGTACACTACACGTCGTCTTCAGTCAGTCAGTTCGTCGAAAGTATTTGTACGGCAAACGTCGGGTATCGATTCACAAGTTACACGCAGCAGAATTATGAATAATCTAAAGTGTTGTAAGGTTAATTATACAAAAAGTTGAAGTACGTGGATTAAAAGTGATCAGTAAGAAGTTATTATAACAGTTTCAGTTTGGCGAGTGTTAAGATCAATGTATAAATGTGATAGTTAACGTGTTCGACAATAAATGTGTAAAACAAATTTCTTCATCAGTGTTATATTTGGATAAAAGATTCCTTTCCGTTTACACACCCTGATCAAGAGACATGTTCGACCGGGAAATAATAGCTAGCCGGAGGACAGTAAACAAAAATTAAATCAAATAACAGTCGCATTCTTTCGAACACTAACACTGCTGCAAATTGCTAACACCAGATGGAGCTACAAACCGAACAAATGAATGACGTCACAAGATGGCTTCCAGGCGTGAAGTAAGGCTTCACATAAATACACAAACATTTGTAAGTAATACCGTTACACTTTCTCGTGGTTATGGAAACGTTTAACTGGAGTAACAATAATAGATAAAAGAATAACCTTTTGTAAGAATAGTTGGTAAAAGATTGGGTAGAGAAAGTCATGTGAATGCAACACATAAGATTTTTGCTAACAATGCCGCTGTTTTTCCTAAATGTCTCCTGAAATAATCTATCTGTTGTTAATTTTTCTCTGAATAACGAAGAAAATAACGATAGGAGTACCAAAGCGTACTGCGACAAAACCAGTATTGTTTTATAGATCTTTGAAATATTCAGGCAACTGGGATGACCACTTTAAACGCCTGCTGGTAGATGTTCTTTCGACTGCTAGCAAGACAGAATCAATACATATAATAAATTCGTATGAAATATCGAACATGCATGACAAGATTAATGGTGTACCCTCCATATAACCACTGCCGAAGAAAGTTTGAGGTTATCCGGTTCCAGCTCATGTGAAAGTCGTCATATTTTCTAAACAAGTGAAATGAAAGAAAACAGTGAAACTGATCGCACTGATAGAGTCACCGTATTACCGCTACCGTGAAGCTAGTTTCTTCAAAGTTCAAATATAAAACCCAGTTTAAATTTTGAAACAAGATGTAGTTAATTCTTTTTTTATCTTAAAGGGATTCTGACCTTAATCTACAGTAATACAATAGGAGCTCGAGATTTTATCTTGAGAAAAACTGGAGCTGGGATTTCATTTTGGCTATTTCACGAATCATGCGATCAAGATCATTCCAGCTCGGCACTTTATTTCCTTTAATAGTCAAACAGATGAAGGCCGAAATTAAAACGATTTAGAGATTACACAGTTGGCGGAACCAAGGAAAGCAAGAAAGAAAAAACAACAGTTGCACGTCGAGGGGATAAAATGAAAACGATAAAATGAAAGCGATAAAACAGCTGCGATCGGCTCAAACTCAATTTTGTTAATTAAAACTTTTTTAGTTACATTTCCTAAAAGGAATACTCTTATAAATGTCGTCCTGCCCATTCACACGCATGAAAGGACGCATGAACCGTTATCCATAAAGCTTGAAATATTTTATTTAATAGATTAAAGAAAATGTGTTTACAGTTGACTGAATTCGGTAATATAAAAGCGCATATATCTATATTTCCTGCAAGTAAAAAAAAAGAGTGGCGACTTTGTAGTTAAGAATTCCAAAGAATAAAATAGAATGTCTCGGAAATGGTTAATGTCACAACAAGTTTATTTGGTGTAAATTATGTGTTTAAACGAGATTTACATTTTTTGTGTCTCTTACGGTATACAAATTTAAACAAAATTAATTCCGATTGATTAGGACTTCCCAGACTTTTCGCAGAAAATTTAAGACATATATGTTTTATTGGTCATGTAAATATCTTAAGCATATGGTATTTTAATCAAAATAGCCATTTAATCAAGAGCTATTGTTATGAAAATAAAAATGACGATATTTCCATAAGAAATGAGGTTTGGGATTGGAAATTTTCTTGAAAATCTTCGTGCTGCATTCTTAGAAGGTTCTGATCTTAGATACACGTTCGGTTATTGAACCGACTTTTCATTTTTGGAGCTTTTTGTTTCTCTCCCACGTACATAAGGGGTAGAGAAGGTAATGCATTCATTCCACCCAAAAATTCAATACAGAGGTTTCACCAGCAATACATGTTTTGAGGCCACCTGAATCCAAATAAATCATTTTTGGAAGAATGTCGTGTGTGTGTTTGTGTGTCAGTGTGTCTGTGAACAGCATAATCAAAAACTAAAAGTCGGATGAATACCAAACTTGGTATTTAAGTTCAGTATCTTCTAAGGATACGACACGAAAATTTTCAAGAAACTCCCCTGTCCCAAACTACCCTTTACATGGAGCGTTTTTGAAACTTTTGATATTCTAAAAAATGGCTCTAACTTTTGATTAAAATACCATATATTAGAGGTATTACATGACAAATAAAATGTATATATTGAATTTTCTGGGAATAGCCTGTGAAGTCCTCTGCATTCGGAAGGAATTTTGTATAATCTTGTATAAATGGTAAACGTCAAGCGATAGACGAAAACATAAGAAACGTAGATCTCTTTAAAACACACAATTTATTTGAAATAACATTTTTTTGTTGCATCAGTCATTTCCGAGATATCCGTTATTAATGGTTCAAATTGTTTAATACTTGAGCCATTCTTTTAAAGTCCTGTCTACATTCAGTTGTTTCTCGCGATGTCATGGAAACAGTGTGGAATTTTAAGGCCAGCATATAGCGTTCAGTTGTTAAACATTTGAATATCGCTGTATCTATGACGAAATGTGTAATGTAGCTATTTCTGCAAAATTAGCTTTAGTAGGACTAGTTTGTATACCCATTACTAAACCATAGAGGGTAGAGAAAGTCATGTGAATGTATCACATCAGATTTTTCTTTAAAAAAACTGGAGTGGACAATTATGCAGTTAAACTGGCACAAAGGAAACAAGATCAAAGCCATGTGAGACTTTTGGCAGATTCTTTGGCCTACATAGAGACGTGGGGTGTAAGAAGTCGTGTCGTCACGGACGTCCGACCTTATTAGGAGATGAAGGTCGCGTGGAGACAAACCTGTGGAGGAGAGCTCTCAGCCATTTTGCAACATGTAGGTTTGACGCCCACCTCCTCCATCTTGCGTCGTAATTCCACTTTGGCTCCGTGCCGCAACATTTAAACATGCCCGAAAAAATATATAAGTAGCACTTATTTCTTATCAGATCGCAAGCTGTTCTAAAGGTATAATGCAAATTATATCGTGATACGGCTTAAGAATTTACATCTTATAAGGATCTTAGCGTCTCGAAGTATCGCATATTACCCTTTAGAGATGTTAAGTATGCCGCCCGTGCAAGCTGGCGCTTTCCTCTTTGTTATTAGCATATCTAACGATAGCTTGTTTCAAACCTATTAGATGGTAACGATGTCGAACAAGTTGTGTAGAGAGAGCACAGTAAATACATGATAACACGACTCCACAGAAACTGTATGAATGCGGAGACGAATATCTGCTATAGGCAGTAGCGGCTCGTGAGATTATTTTGGATGTTCACAAAATACAGGGTTATTCTAAATTAGTTATCTGATAATAAAGCTAAATTATACATAGTTATCTTACGTAGTTTATTTCCATTTCCATTTCATACATTGACATTAACATTAAGTTTTATTTGCAATGTTTACAAATGTTCAATGTGACTTCCTTTTGTCATTTCCATTACATACATTGAAATTAACATTGTTTTATTTGCAATGTTTACAAATGTTCAATGTGACTACCTTTTGTCACTCGGCAGAGGTTGTGGAATGGTCAGCTTCAAACTTGCTATAGTTTTAGACTTCTTTGGATTTCGTACATAAGTTCTCAGGACTTCCACAATGTGGCCTGCTACAGGAGGGCGTCCCTGTCCTTTGTCTCGGTGTCCCACACAACCTGTTTTTACGAATCGATCATACCATGTTTTGATAGTTTTCTCCAGCAGGGGAATTTTGTTTTATACTTTGTACGAAAACGTCTTTGTGTGGTAATTTGCGATTTAGTTTCATGAAACCACAGACAACACTGCGCGCGCTCCGCACCGCTGTAAGACTCCATGGCGACTGCTAACTAGGCTCCAGGTGTTGCGAGTGCTTCACATTTTCCCGCCAGACGAGCGAGCAAGGGCATGTAGCGAAGTCTGGCGACCATGTTTAAAACTTGATGATATGACATAAGGTTTGATGAACATCGGAATAAATTTCCATCTACAGTTTCGAAATAATTCATTCATACTTTCAGGTAACTAATTTAGAATAACCCTGTATTACCCGGACAGCCCTGAAAATGTGAAAGAGCATCTGCTGCATAATAGTTATGGTTATAAATAAATTTATACAACTGCAGCAGCTAATAATAATAGTAATAATAATAAAACAATACATAACTTATCGGATCAAAGAAAGTTTTTTTGTGAATGTTTGTTGTTGTGTACATAATTAAGAACAACGTGTTAGGGAAAAACCAAGTAATGTGTAAATTAAATTGTAGTTGAAGTTATGGATGGTATGGAGAAACCGACAGAAGTTTCCGCTCTTGTGCACTTTACCTTCTATAGTGACTTTTGCCGTAATGTGCTACCACCTAGTGGAATTGCCGTAAAATTGTAGTGATAGTGGAAACAGAGTGCGGGAAAAACTTCGAGCGCTAGTGAACTTCAAGTGTGTAATACCCATACGTATTTGGTCCCATACCAGTAGTCGTCCTCCGCGGACTAGTGGTACCGTGCTAGCCTCTAGTTCCTGAGGTCGCGGAGGGCGATGGATTTTTTCGGGCGTAAAAATCCTTAGCATGGCTTCCTTCGGAAGGGAAGTAAAGCCGGTGGTCCCTTGTCGTAGATTTACGGCACGTAAAAGTACCTCAAGCCTGATAGAGAGGCCTCTGAGCAAAAAATTACCGGTCTTTCACGCCCAATATGGAATGGGACGCTAAGGACCATAGAAGTTAAAGAGTGTCCATAAAAAAAACTCAATTTTTAATTCCCATACCAGTTGCGCATATGCAGAAGATCCTTAAGACGTGCACAAGTCAAGAAGTGCTAGAGACTCTGTTACTATGCCTCATTAAGTTTAGAGGAGTAGCGCGGTGGGTTAAAACGTCGTAGATTTTAAATTACCGCACATACGTATGGTTTACTAACATTCAAAGAAAAAGTAGCCAATAAATCTGCAAGGTGTCAAAAGCTAGCAGTTTACATGTTCTTGTGCAGCAGCCGCCACTGGCTATATGAATGCTCGTGATACTGTGAAGTGCTTTAATCGAACGTTCATACCGTAAATATCTTTATACTCGTCCATATTTATACGAGTAGCAGTACTTTAATGGGCCTCATTAAAGTATACCTGTTCATTAAAGTATTGGTATTCGACCAATCAGAAGTGGCCACGTAACATTGTGAAAGCGCAAGTATCGATTATTCTACGTAGTACGTCTCACAACGCTAGCAACTTTGACACAGGTGCTACAAGGTCATTGTATTGTAACCATAGATAAAGGAATAACGATTGTAACACATCACTCAAACCAGAAACGAATACTTATGAAACCGTTAATTTCGATACATGTCGAGCATAAACAGTCGTATGAAACTTGACTATAATGGTGATTAAAACGCTCGTATGATAATTGTTAACCGAGCGAGCGAAGCGAGGTGTATAATAATACTCGCGTTTTTACTACCATTATAGTCTCGTTGTATAATATACTATTTAATAATAGCGAAAAACTGACCGAGATGTCTAAGGCGATAGCATCTGTGACTTGCAATCGGAAGCTCGCGGGTTCAAATTCAACAGAAATTGTGATGAATGGGGATATGCGAGTTCTTGTATTGGAGAAATGCGATATGTTAATTCCTACAAGTATAGGTTGATGAAGCATTCTGGGTAATCTTAATACAGATCAGTGTGGATGTCTTTGTTCTGTGGTCGGACTTTACCGCGACACAGTGCTAATAGAACACAATCTCCTTGGATGGTAGGCAAGCCGAAGGACGAAACAGGGGGAAGGGTTAAACCTCGTGTCCCCTCCAGTGTCAAGCCTGTTTTGAATGGGCAAAATGTTTTTATTTTTTACTTCCTCAAAAATAGCTGTAACCATTTTGATTAAAATATCACACGTTTAAGATATTCATTTAAATGACTTATAAAATGTATATCCTAAAATTTCTGGAAAGAAATTAAACTGAGTTTTATTTATGGACGCTCTTTAACTGCTGTGGTCCTTAGCGTCCCATTCTATATTTGGCGTGAAAGACCGGTAATTTTGCTCAGAGGCCTCTTTATCAGGCTTGAGATTCCTTTACGCACGAAAAAAATCCATCGCCCTCTGCCGGGTTTGAACCCGCGACCTCGGGATGAAATTTCTGAGAATACTCTGCGAAGTCCTCTTCATTCTGAATAAATTTTGTATAAATAGTGAACCATAAGAGGTAAGTAAAACCTTATTTCGCAAAACAAATATATATCAGTTAAAACAAACAATTTATGTGAAACGGTTTTTGTGGCATTAACACTTTCCGAGATATCCATTGCTAATGGTGTGAGCTTTACAATAATTTATCTTATACCTTTTTAAAGTGCTAAGCTACCATTCGTTTTGTTTCCTGTGGTATCATCCAAAGAGTGTAATTTCAAAGGCAGCATTTACCGACCCACTTTTTAAACATTTGACTATCGCTTCAACCTCCAGTATGCCCCTGTACCTACAACAACATTTGTAATAAAACGTTTACTTCGATTAACATGAAGTAGACCGAAGAATACGTTTCTAGAATAGAATAAAATATGTATTTATCAACAATTACATACATTTCTTGTTATTGAGGCTGACACACTTTCCTACGGGTTCAGCGTGCTGTAACTCCCAGGTCGTCTGCAGCATTCGGGTCTTATTTGACTCCCTCCCATCTTTGTCTCTTTTTATTTTTCTAATCCATTTACTCCTTGCTCTTACTAAATATTCACCCATGCTCCTACTACTTTCCCATTCTCTGTCAACATTTTCATTGCCACTGTAATATTTTACAATTTATCCCAAATACTCTCCCTTCACTTGTTTCTTTACACTGCACCAAACAATGGAGCATACCCTCTGATTCTCCACATGTAACACATACTTCCATGTTAGTGTTCCTAAAACCTTTGGTATACAGTACCTGATTGCATCCATGCAAATCCGTCTCTTCCTTGCTTGTCACAACTATCGACATACTTCTCCCTTCCCCATTCTTTCTTTATCATCTTGTACAACTTCAAACAACTTTTATTATTAAAACTTGCCCATGTCTCTCAATATCTTTAATCCCTTCCTTACTTTCTTCCAAAAACCAATTGAATTATTTTCACACCTCTGCCATAGATCCCCCATACCAATCTCTTCCAAAGTTTCTTTCAATTTCTTTCCCCAATTATTGTGCTCCAATGTATTTTGGTACTTCATTCATGTTTTAATTATATCACCATCATATAATTTCAGATTCTGTACCAGTATTTCAAAACTCTTTCCATTACTATTCCTGTTCTACCTAGTTCTCTTTGTGATGATTTTGGCAAGCCTAATAATTCTTTACAAAACATCCTATGTATTACATAAATTTTATTTACAGTTTCTGATAATCCCAAATCTCCACCCCAACAACATCTTTGATTCTACCACTGCTTCATAAAACCTTTCTAAATAATTTACAAGCATTTCTGGTATCTTCCGTAGACACGCTCTCACTCCTTTCATAGCTAGTTTTCCTTTGACCATTACCTTCCTCCCATGTGGTTCCTATCTCCTGTTACTACTTGTCTCGCTCCTAGATAATCAAATTCTTTCACTATTTCTAGTCCTTCTCCATTCAGATACCATGTTTCATCTTTCCTTAATTTACTTCCTTTTATAAATGCCGTTAATTTAGATTTCTTGACGTTTATTCTTATGCCCCACTCTCTGTAAAAATTACCAATTTCATTAATTGCTTTCTGTAATCCCACAACTGTTACCACACCTACCATTCGGTCATCAGCATAGAACAACCCTGGTATCTCTTTGGTTCCTATCACTGGACTATGTGGATTGCTTTTCCCAACTTTCTAAAATGTCATCAATAAATAAATTAAATAGTATCGGACTTAACTTGCACCCCTGTCTTAGCCTTTTTTGAGACCCCCTGAATCCAAAAAAGCATTTTTGGAAACATGTCCGTGTGTGTGTGTCTGTGAACAGCATAACTCAGAAACGAACAGTCGGATAAACACCAAACTTGGTATTTAGGTTCAGTATCTTCCAGAGATGCGACACAAAGGTTTTCAATAAAATCCCCCCACCCCAGATTACCCTTTACATGGAACATTCTTCGAAAATTTTAATTTTCTCAAAAATGGCCCTAACAATTTTGATTAAAATAACACATGTTTAAGATATTTTCATGACAAATGAAATGTATATCTCAATTTTCTGGGAATGTCTCCAAAAGTATTCTTCATTGTGAATGACTTTTGCATAACTGGTAAACCATAAGAGATAGACAAAATTTTACTACACAAAAAATGTAGATCGGGTTAAAATACAGAATTTATGTCATATACATTTTTTTGTTGAGTGAACCATTTTCGAGATATTGCTTGTTATTCCCTTAAATTTTCCAATACTTACTTTTTCTCAAATGGGAATTCGTTATTCATTTTTTTATGTACTGGATATGCAAAGAGATGGAATGCTCCACATAGCAACCAGCTCTTAAAATATTTGACCATCGCTTAAAGCCTACCATATTTCCCTTGCATCTACAAGAAAATTGGCAATAAGATTAACATCACGATTAACATGAAGCATATGGAGAATAAGCGTTTGTAAAAATAGTTTGTACAAGAGTAGAGAAAGTCATGTGAGTGTAACACATCAGAATTTTTTTTATTAACTTCCATTCTAGAGCCTGCCTGTTGATAGTGTCAAATGCTTTTTTGAAATCGGCAAAAAACATATAAACCCTTCCTCGCTTGTGAAATAGTTTCAGAAGAGATGTAAAAGGAAACGATAGTGGATAGAGAAAGTAATATGAATGTAACATATCAAGCAGATTGCTTTTATTAGCTTTAGGGCAAGAATTTCAGCAATAATAATTATTAGATCAATAGCTTGGAAAGGTGGAACTTTTTAAATAACGGTGCCATGTAAAATTGGATGCAGGGTCTTCAATCTCAATAATTTAATACTCATCGCAGTTGGATGTATGTATATATACCGTCACTACAGTTAATTTTACAGTTGAGTAGCCACGTCTAATTATATCGAGATTCAAAGGAAAACTTGCAATTCCGGTTTTCACCACCTGTCTCGATGGTATCAGGTAAATTTCTACATCCGTTCCCTAGGCGTCTCTCCAGCGCCCCCGGCGAGGTAAAACAGATGGCAAAAGTAAACTTTAAGGACGAAGGCTACAACTCGAGGTGAAATAGGCAAGGTCACGCATGTTTGGACGCGGTGTCGTTCGCTGCGCAACAAAATATTTGACGGTAGTGACGTAACTTCCAACACATGACGATCAGCCAGCGTAAGATAGGCAAGCATTGCGACATGACAGCTGACGTATTTTATGCTAATTTCTGGGAGTTCCAAAACACGTTTCTACATTGTGTCAAAGAAGATTCCTTAGCTACCATAAACAAAAAAATCTAATCTGTTACATTCCCACGACTTTCTCTATCCATTCTTCCACAACATCCATAAAAAGGCTTAGTTTGTTACCTACCTCATGTTTATCCAGATAAACGTCTGCAGATATAGTTTCATTACCCATTCTGTTGTAGGTACAAGGGGGATACAGAAGGCTGAAGCGATAGTCAAATGATTAAAAAGTGGGTCAGTTTAAGCTGGCTTCGAGATTCCTTACTGTTTGCATGACATCGCGAGAAACAATTGAATAGTAAAAACAGTATAAAAATCTCAAAGTATTGAAAAATTCATACCAATAAAAATAAATTATTTTAAACAAATTCTTGTTTTAAAAAGAAGTGAAGGTTCAGTATATCTCTTATGGTTTATAACTTATACAAAACTACACAAAAGCCACTCCCTTTGAAGAGAACTTCATAGGGTGTTCACAGAAAATTCAATATGTCGTTTATAACGCTCCCCATATGGCCTATGACCTTCGGGGGATACCTCATTCCACCAAGCGATGACTGGACACATTTCTTAGGTGGAGGCACCTAGCGAGTGGAATCCTTTGCCTCCGATGGTAGGGTGATAATGAGGATGGCGGTGGAATGAAAGGACCTACAGCTTTATCGTGAACTTTGAACCACGTTGAGCCATGGAGGCACTTCAGATGAGCAAGTCAGAGCCGGGAATCGAACCCCGGACCCTCAGTACGAGAATCGGAATCGAAACCACTGCACTAACCCGGCACCCCAAATTCAAGATATTCATTTTATTAGTCATGCAAATATGACATTTTAATCATAATTATTATAGCCACTTTTATGTAAATAAAAAAACTAACGAAACATTTTCCATGTAAAGGGTAGTTTGCGGTGGTCAGATTTTCTTGAAAACCTTTCGTGTAGCATCTTTGGAAGATTCTGAAGTTAAACACCAAGTTAATATTCATCCTACTTTTCGTTTTTGAGTTATACTGTCCATAGAGATACACAGATAACATGCGCACGTGCTGACACATTTTCTTAAAATACATTGGTTTTGTTTTAGGGGATCTCAGAACATGTACTTCTGGGGAAATCTCGATATATAATTTTTGGATGGAATCAAGACCTCCCCTACTTGCTAATGTAGCTACTAGAGAAAGTAAAAATGCGTAATTTGGCTTGGGGTACCTTGTAACATCAGTTATTAATTCAAATTCCAAAATTACTAAAAACATTTTTGTTGTAGTTATATGGCATATGTGTATAAGTTCACATGATTCGTTGTCATGTTGGTAGCAATGTGTTTACTTAAACTGAAAGTATGTAAATATGAAATCTTTTGAACTCATTTCTGTTTTGATTCGTAGAATATTTTCGATTAAGGAATATACCTGTTCCGGAGAGGAAACGTTGTTCTATTTATTTTTGACAATCTGCATACGACACTCAAACACCTACGAAAAGCCGTCCTGAAACGTTGCAAAAAGATAAAACTCGTGTTTCTGAGCTTCCTCAGATAAATTATCTGTCACTAAATTGCAATACTACTTTAGTAACAGAGAAGGAAATTTATGGAAATATGAGAGAACTTTACTGAATTGTGTTTTTGGGTTAGAATGCATAATTTTTTGAGTATTAAAATATTAACTACCATCGTACCGAAATAAATACTAATTATGGGTTTTTTAAAACTACGGAGTGGTTTTCATAACTATACAGATATTAATTAATAGTTTTTTAAAATTTGCATCTTATAAAGAGTTTCATACTGCTACGTTCCACTGTTGTTAGTGTAGAAAATGTAGAAAAAGTATAGATATTTAATACATCTACTACAAAGTCTGCTATTGAATCTGCAGACAGAGGCAGAGAACTTACAGTAAACAAAATACAAACTTTTTAGAAACAATTTTGCATGATCGTGGTTTCCTTGGTTTAATAATAATAAACCTTGTCAACATATTCGTTTTGTTTCTTAGCTCTACTCAATGTGACAGCTTAGTTTAATAACTAAACATGTTATGCGTTAAAAATATAAATGGTGCAAAAATTGTGGTATAGTGTGTTTCAGATACATAAAACTCAGCTGCGCTGCTTCAAATACCAGTCGCTTTGGGGAATAAGATGTGCGGTATAAACCCCTGATGTATCGGCAACTTCTTCGCTTTAACTGTGCAACATGACGATCTGTTCTACTATAAGGCGCTTATGATATCCGTCGGCACTCTTCGTCCTGCTATGTGGGGCCATAATTTGAATATTGAATGCAAGAAATACCTGAACAAAAATATGTGTTGCATGCACAGGATTTTCTCTACTCACTCTTCCACAAACTATTCTTACAAAAGCTTATTCTTCTATCTACTTGTTAATCGAGATAAACCTCCATTATACATTTACACATTTCGTAATAGGCATAAGGCTACAGTAGGCTAAAGTGATAGTTCAGCTTTTTAAAAATAGGATCGCTGTGATGACTGAAATTACATGCTCTTTGTACAATCATAAAAATTACCTATTTTAAAATTAAAACAATAACAAAGAATATCTCGGAAATGGCTAAGGTCTCAAAACTTTATTGGGCATAAACTGTGTGCTTTAATGAGATCTGTATTTTTGGTAGTTAATTTTGGAAGATACCGTTTATTTTATTTAGACTGTATAATAAATGATTATGTTCATTTTTAAATTATAATTTATTCCTTACTTTTACTCAACTAAACCTTGTAAAAAAAGTTCTGTAAGAAACTTAAATCTATTTATGTATTTCTTATATTTACCTTTGTAAATGGTATCTAAATACAAATCTTACATTTATCAAACATACAAGGTCATTCAGAATGAATGCTATTTCCAGAAAATTGGAGATATATATTATATTTGTAATATAAATATCTTAAATTAGTAGTATTTTGATCAACGAGCCATCTTTAAAAAACATAAAAAAATATCGAAAACATTTCCATGTAAAGGGTAGCTTGGGTAGGGGCTTCTTCGTGTAGCGCTTCTGGAAGATGCTGAAGTAAGTTTGATGTTTAACGAATTGTTATTTTTGAGTTATGCTCTTCACAGACAGACACCAGATTATTTCTAAACGCGACGTTTTTGGGTTCAGGGGATCTCAAACATGTATTTCCAGTGAAATCTCGGTATCACATTTTTGGGTAGAATGCAATACTTCCTCTACTTACTATAGGTAAGGAGAGAGAGAGAGAGGGAGAGAGAAACATTCAAGTGAATTTGAAAAGAAAAAAAAAGCTTTTATTTATTTATTTATTTATTTCTGAAAACATTTACTTTCTCCAAAACTGGACTCTGTATCTTTTTTAACAATAGCTTTCAGAACAGACAGTAAAAGTTTGAGGCTCCTAGCGTGAAAATTATAGAATCCTATAGCATGTGAATGTGAGTTTTATAATACACACAAAAGTACCCCTCCCTAAAAAAATACTTCAAGTTGGGTCAATTCTCTTAGTGCTCTAAAACGTGGTCAACATATAGATCTAAGACTTCTTATTCCACTAAACAACGAAACTGTTCTTTTATTCCTTGAAAAAAAAGACAAGCATTTCACCTTTGAAAGTTAGTCGCTGTAGGAAAAAATGGTAAGGCTGAGACTTAAGAAGTAAATGATGCTAAGGTAAATGTATTGACAGAGGTCATCGTGGAGACTCGTCTCTTGACAAGGCGAGATCCAAGGCCTGCAGTTAATGCTGCTGCGCTCTCGACCATTTAAGGAAGATCAATGGTTATTGCTCTTACGTGCAGAGGTCATATGGACCCGGCAGCTTCTCGAAATGGACTTGACTGGCTCGTCTGCGCTGTTAAACTGGAAAACCTGGATCATTATCCTCAGCCACTCTTGGGGAGCTGACGTCATTCTGAGTATGCTCTCATCTTCTGTTGACTATCTGTCATCGACACAGAAGACGTACACTTCTAGGACCAAGCATATTCGATTCTCTGCCTGTTTTACAAAAGTTATTCTTTCTTGGAATGGAAAGAGAAACAATGATGATTAGTTGCTTTATCGTTTGCGTTTACTGGTTGTTTAAAGTTTCAGAAAAACACTTCGCTTAAAGAGAAATGAAGCATCCATTACCGAATCAGTATTACTTAGAAATTTGATATGAACAACCGCACGGTTTATTCTACTAATAACAACTTCATATATATAAATTATATATTATAGTATTCATATATTATTTTTCTGTCCACTTTATATTTCTACCTAGGAATATTAAAATTAAGCAATAAGTGCTTAGTCACGTACAATATGCGGAAATAGCATTCAAATATCTAGTCGTGGGAAAACACGCTCTTGTGATAGAAAGAAAGAGGGTAAAAAAAATAGGATCGCAAACGTTCAAGCGTGTCCGTAAAGTGGCGTACTTGAAAAGTGTAAACATGCAACATGAATATTCGAAAACGGATAACGCTAGGGAAAAAACTGACACAAATTGTGTACTTTAATTAGTTTACAGTTTTCCTTCAGCAAGTTTCTATTTCTTATGATTTACAAACTTCAATCAGCATGAAAAGGACTTCACGTGAATGAAGTTCATGTGAAGATACAGAAATGTGAAGGTATGTATTTAATTTTTCATACTGAAATCTCACGCGTATTATGTTTTAATAAAACAATTTAAAACATACTTAAACGGTGTGTGAATCGAAAATGAAATTTAGTACTTACTTGACTGTTTGTTTTTGAATAATGCTATTCACAGACAGACAAAGAGCACATATACCTACACATATGGAATTTTTTCTAGAAATATTTTTGGGGGTTCATTGGGCCTTAAAACATGCATTTTAGGCGAAATATCGATATCAAATTTTTGGGTGGAATACAATTCTCCCTCTGCCTACTATAAGTAGGTGGTAGAGAAAGTAAAGGTTATACTATATAATAATTAATCAATAGTGTAATAATAATGAAACATTTTAAATTAAAATCAGCAACAGTATGCATCTAATTTAAGTGCGTTGCTGTTTATTACTTAGTATTGCATTCCGTAAAATGCTTTGTATCGATATTTCACGTAAATGCACATTTTGTAGCCCCTGCGCAAAAGATAATATTTATAAAATGTTTTGTATATGTCTGTGGATAACATAACACAAACACGAAATGTTATATTAATTTCAAACTTCTGAAGATGCGACTCGAAAATCCTCAAGAAAATCCTCCACCCAATACTATCATTTGCACGGACAATTTATTGTTATTTTCTCAAATATGAATCTTATACGATTTTGATTAAAACACCGCATAATTACGGTATTTCCCTGATTAATAAAATATATAGTTCAAATTTCCTGGAAATAACCCGTTAGTTCTCTTAATTTTGACCGAATTTTGCATAACTGGTAAACCATAAGAGATAGACAAAATCTTACCACAAAAATACTGTAATGTTTACGGTATTATTCTGTTTAGTAGTTTAACACTCTATAGCTTTCGTTTGTCTGGTTATTCTCAAGCCGGAATAAACAATGGCGACATTATACACGATGCAGATTACACCGAGGTGCTTCTCATCGACAGGAAAACCCGCAAGAGAACCTTGCTGGCTCTACCAAGAACGTAACCCCAGAAGGCGTCACCTAGCCCACACCATAGTCAGTTTACATTCTGTTTACTTACTCTATTTCAGTTTTATTTCTTCCTTCTTTCTTATCTTTCGTAATGCATACTGCCTACGTCCTCCATATTTCAGAGACCATAGCATGTGAACAAAGCGTTTCTGTGCATGGATTTGTTAAAATAAAATATGAACACGTGATAGACATCTACTAACCACCGAGCCTTGTAACATATATTTATTTACACCCTGTATAGTGCTATTTTCAGATACCGTGTTCATTCAAGCTGGAGAATAAACTACTTTGAAGCGTTCTAAGAACGACTCCTTTCTAACTAGAATTTAGCTTAACTCAAAGCCAAACTCGGAGGCCAATGAATCAGCTGCTAACCTTGAAATAAGGCAGTAAGGTTCTAGTGCAGAGGCGGGCATTTCCTGTTTGGTAAAGTGAGGCCGACATGGACCTTTCATCT
This sequence comes from Deroplatys truncata, assembly GCA_030765065.1. Classification (NCBI taxonomy): domain Eukaryota; kingdom Metazoa; phylum Arthropoda; class Insecta; order Mantodea; family Mantidae; genus Deroplatys; species Deroplatys truncata. The sequence continues at coordinate 52,199,148 of CM060975.1, read as the reverse complement.
CTGTATTAACGAGATCATACTGCAGTGTAAACAGAATGTTTAATTTCCACATTATCTTAAGGTTTTTCACATAGAAAAAATGCATATAAAGGCTTTTATTTTCACTTTATATTCCCTTTTTAGGTGTTTAAACTATACCACTGAATGCTAGACTTGATAAACACACGAAAATGAGATGTGAACTCTGACCAACAGTATTAAAAGAAAAATCTGATGTGTTACACTCACATGACTTTTTCTACTCTTGTACAAACTATTTTTACAAACGTTTATTCTCCATATGCTTCATGTTAATCGAGATATCGAGATGTTAACCTTATTGCTAATTTTCTTGTAGATGCAAGGGGAATTGGTAGGCTTTAAGCGATAGTCAAATATTTTAAGAGCTGGTTGCTATGTGGCGTATTCCATTCTCTTTGCATTATCAGGACAAAAAAATGAATAACGAACTTGAGAAGGAGTGTAAGTATTGGAAAACTTAAGAAAATAACAAGCAATATCTCGAAAATGGTTCACCCCCCAAAAAAAAAGAAAATGTATATGACAAATTGTGTAGTTAAACGCGATCTACATTTGTTGTGTAGTAAAAGTTTGTCTATCTCTTATGGTTTACCAGTTATGCAAAAGTCGTTCACAATGAAGAATACTTTTGGAGACATTCCAAGAAAATTCGAGATATACATTTCATTTGTCATGAAAATATCTTAAGCATATGATATTTTAATCAAAATCATTAGAGCCATTTTTGAGAAAATTAAAATTTTCGAAAAATGTTTCATGTAAAGGGTAATCTGGTGTGGGGGGATTTTCTTGAAAACCTTCGTGTCGCATCTCTGGAAGATACTAAACCTAAATACCAAGTTTGGTGTTTATCAGACTGTTCATTTCTGAGTTATGCTGTTCACAGACACACACACGTACATGTTTCGAAAAATGCTTTTTTTGGATTCAGGGGGTCTCAAAACATATATTTCCGGTGAAATCCCGGTATCGAATTTTTGGGTGGAATACAATACTTCCCCTACTTACTATACGTAGTAGAGAAAATTAAAAGATATGAATGGTTCTGGTTACTATTTCACACTTAAAGAGATTATTCACCGCTGCTAAATTTGATAGCTTCATGACTAGAGCTCGGCGCAATGGGCTATAAATAACTTAAAATCGGCAGGCATTACAAGTTCAAAATACGCACTAGCATAGGCACTACCAGTGATGATAAATATTGATAAGTAGGCACAATTATTTTCTCATTTACCACTTAAAAGCATAATTTGAGAAGACAGAACAGTATAGAAATATCAAACAGCCATGTGTTTACATTAAATTTCCTAATTTCAACTATTCTCTTAATGAAGTGTAAATTGTAAACATTATTTCTTTAAATTTGCACTCTTCAGTTACTATCAGTTTTAAATGATTTCTCTTGTGAATGCGTTTTACACGCTCACGCTGGTTTATACTTATTTTGTTGCAAACGCGATAATAGCTTTTTAATGACGATGGTGGTGATGATAATAATAATACTAATAATGGATATTTACTCTTTTTAGGTCTGTACTGTGTTTTCGTCCACGTGGGAAGTAGAAAACAATAAAACCATTGTATTAATGAACAAAGCTCTGAGTTAAAGTCTAATGACCGATATTCCAGTTATAAACCAATATTTTTTATTTTGCTAAGTTACCACTATTTTATTATTATGCAACAATGCAACTGCTGACGTTAGGAAAGGAATGCTGGTGTTATAAACTTCCTCAGGTACGTTGTCAACAATGTGTCACTGGCTCAGAGCGTGAAATATTTAATTGCAATAATGAGGTTAACATCGCATTAATAGATAACCAACAATAAGAAAACTAATGAAATTACGATAGGCAAACACCTTGATGAAGGTCCTCATTATAAAAAAAGCCATAATAGGCCATTAAGCTACGAAAAGGACACTATAAAATTAGTATATTTTACTCCAATAAGCATGAAACACATTTATATATACAGAGCCTAGGACTCTAAACAAATCTAGGGGTACCATGCTAGGCCACTAGTTCCCGAGGTCGCGGTTTCAAACCCGCGGAGGGCGATCCCATGGCTTCCTTCGGAAGGGAAGTAAAGCCGGTGGTCTCATGTCGTAGATTTACGGCACGTAAAAGAAGCTCAAGCCTGATAAAGGCCTTTGAGCAAAATTACCAGTCTTTCACGCCAAATATAGAATGGGACGCTAAGGACTGCAGCAGTTAAACAGTGTCCATAAATAAAACTCAATTTAATTTTTTTGACTCTAAACAAAAGAAAAAATAGTAAACACAGAAATGGCGAGCTCTATAGTGACTCATTACTTCAGAAACTATTTAAGATACCAGACTAAAAGATTTATAGGATATTATAGATGCATGCCTTCCATGCTCACTGATCTACTTTTCTAAAATAATGAACATAGTTAATTAGGGAATGTCGGATTTTTTACCTCATTAAATAATTGTTTACTAAAATTTATCAGCAGTTAATTTTTTAAAGGCAGTGAAAGTCCTGACACATATTTGCAAAGAAAGAAACAAAGAAAGCACGTGGCTTGATCACAAGAATCTGCCGTATTTGACAGTGGTAACAGCTTTTAGAGAAAAACTTCCCAAAAATTTATCCCTCTACTCAAGAGTAAAGGGTTATAATTTCTTTCTGTTAAATAGTGAAGAACTGAGGGTACAAAAGACAAATACAGTACCATTTGAAACATATATATTTAAAATGCAAGTATTGTGTCTACGATGATGAAATATACGCCAAAAGAAAGTTCTAGTTTATAGGACTGCACAAAAAATCTAAAATTTACATTTCTGGGCAATTTTCGTAATTTAATCTCTTCTTAATGAGAGGCAATATTTGTGAGATGAGATCAGACAACATTTATTACGTAACTACAAGTGCAGCTGCATCATGGCTTATAAACATCGCATGTTTTTAGGCACAAATTATTCTTAAAACAAATCATGAAAGATGCAGTCATGACTAGAATGCACCAAATTTCAACCGTCGCTCTATTTAATGCCATATCCACACCTCAGACATATAGTAGGTAATGGAATGCAACAGTCTTTTAGGAGGCTTAGAAACCGAAGCCGCCAAATGTTACTACTATTGTTTTACAGCTCTAACTTTAAACATCCGCATTTAGATACAGCATCGAAATGTAATATTGATGCAGTAAAGACTTGGCGTTAGTATGCAACTCGTGCAGCGCCTGTCAACCACGCACGTGAGCTCTGTGCTAATGCTGACTCGAACACGGGACTTTGAAGGTTATCCCGCACGCAACGATGCATGCCCTATTGCAGTTTCGCAATACTGAGGAAGGTGACAAAATGAAATCATACACAGAAGGTCAAGTATTCGTAGTCAATGTCACCTCTGAGGTTCGAAATCGATATGTAGGAAACAATCGATTATTCGCAGTTTTATTTACACTTTCTCCTGTTGACACGACTGAAAGATGATAGCGCAGAGAACATTCGCTAGTTATTAATTTGAGGATCCTGTAGTTACAACTTCAGTAATTTTAAATCTAAATAATCTGATGTGTTACACTCACATAACTTTCTCTACTCTTGTACAAACTATTTTTACAAACGCTTATTCTCCATATGCTTCATGTTAATCGAGATATCGAGATGTTAATCTTATTGCAAAGCTATTGGTAGGCTTTAAGCTATAGTCAAATCTTAAGAGCTGGTTGCTATGTGGAGTATTCCATTTTCTTTGCATTACCAGGACAAAAAAAATTGAATAACGAATTTGGGAAAAAGTATAAGTATTGAAAATTTAAGGGAATAACAAGCAATATCTCGAATATAGTTCACTCAACAAAAAATATGTATATGACATAAATTGTGTATTTTAACGCGATCTACATTTGTTGTGTAGTAAAATTTTGTCTATCTCTTATGGTTTACCAGTTATGCAAAAGTCGTTCATAATGAAGAATACTTTTGGAGACATTCCCAGAAAATTCGAGATATACATTTCATTTGTCATGAAAATATCTTAAAAATATGATATTTTAATCAAAATCGTTAGAGCCATTTTTGAGAAAGTTAAAATTTTCGAAAAATGTTCCATGTAAAGGGTAATCTGGGGTGGGGAGATTTTATTGAAAACCTTTGTGTCGCATCTTTGGAAGATACTGAACCTAAATACCAAGTTTGGTGTTTATCCGACTGTTCGTTTCTGAGTTATGCTGTTCACAGACACACACACACGGACATGTTTCCAAAAAGGCTTTTTTTTATTCAGGGGGTCTCAAAACATGTATTTCCGGTGAAATCTCGGTATCGAATTTTTGGGTGGAATACAATACTTCCTCTACTTACTATACGTAGTAGAGAAAGTAAAAATACAGCACGTCTTCTAAGAATACAATAGCAGGTAGATTTTGTTATAACTAGTTTAATACGAAACGTACATCGCTCTCTTTGGTATTCCAGACTGTAGAATTCAGATGACCATGGTGGAAACATACCTGAATGTTTTATTTTTGTTTAAATTTATTAAATACTACACCTCAATGGCATGTTGCAATGGCCTCTCCCTCCCAAAGGAATTAGTCGAAAATTTAGTTTAGTACCTCCAAAGATGCGGCACCAAGATTTGCAAGAAAATCACCTTACCCCAAACTAACCCTTACATGAAAAACTTTTACGTTATTTTTATTTTCTCAATAATGGCTCTAACGATCTTGGTTAATACATCACATTTATAAGATATTTACATGATAAATAAGATGCATCTTGAATTTTATAGGAATAGTCTGCAAAGGCCTCTTCATTCCGAAAGAATTTTGTATAGTTTTGTATAACTAGTAAACCATAAGAGGTAGAAAAAAATACTATTAAAAATGTGGATATCTTTATAACACAGCATTTATTTCAAACAACCTTTTTGCGGGCATCAGGCTTTTCCGAGATTCCCTTGGTATAGTTTTAAAATTTTCAACACTTTTGTCATTTTTTGAAGCGGTCATCTTCAGTTGTTTCTCGCGATGTCATGGAAAGAGTATGGCATTTTAAGGCCAGCGTATAGGGACCCGCTTATAAACCTAATTATCGATTCGATTTCCCGTATCCTCTTGTACTTACAAAGAAGTGTGCAATGAGATTATTCCTTCAAAGGTTTAATAGACAGAAAAATAACTTACGTACGAATAGTTTATAGAAGTTATATAAAAATGATGGACAGAGAAAGTCATGTGAATGTAACACATAAGATTCTTTTTATAGAAAGTACTTCTACAACAGAAGAGATGTGACCCCAGATTTAAATTACAAAAGAGTTACGAAATATGTGGTGGAACAAGAAGGCTTTAGTTAAATGTATAAATTCACTAATAATACACATATCTTTGGTTACTTAAAATATATAAAAAATTTAATTTATAACAGAGAATACTTCTTAAATAATTAATATCGCGAAATTGTTTTACTAAAAATGGGTTTAACGCGAAATACATTTTCCCTGTACGCCTTCATGATTACATAAAATTTCGCACAAGTGTTGAAAGGTGTTGCTATTTTTAACAGCAACTTCAAGATAAGTATTCTATTTATCAAGATATTGTCTTAAAGTAATTATGGCTTTTGGTTTAAAAGAACTGTTTTAAATAAATAGAAAATAATCTAATATCTTCTCGGTAGATGGAGTGCGATGGGGATTTCCTGTAATTATATCTTGTAATTTCAAATGTCTGACTCCTACATCATATTTGGTTTGCACATTATAGTTTATTTCTTTTTAAATAGGAGCTCTCCAAAATTGCATTTCTGATGAAACTGGGAAGTCGAGTTTTTGATCTACTCCAGTTCTTCCTCCACCCAAGTTAGAGAAAGTAAAGAAGGAGCGAAAACCCGCTGTTTATTATCAGCATATGCCCATTAGTTTTTGGAGAACAATCTTGTTCCACACAGTGTTGAAACTTACTTGTTCCCGATGTAAAAACAGTACGAAAAAATTAAACTTTACGCATCAGTAGCTATTTCCACATCGCATGATACCAATACATACAAGGAGAAATCTAATATTGGAATATTTAAGATTACAACAGGTTAACACTTAGCAATAATTACGGCGCAAAGAAGAAACTTCGTTTAGTTTCAGGCAATTCTCAAAGCCTTCTGATCCCAATTCCCAGGAAGAACGCAGCACACAATACTCAGTTGTTTATGCTATAGGTAATGGACGTATCTGACAAACGTAACGTAATGCAGGTTTTACTTATTGTAGAATAACATTCATTACGCAACTACCTACTCGAATCAAAAGTTCTACCTCGCCTACATCTCGGTAGCAAACAATTTCTATTGCAACTGCATGCACAGTCATTACCTCACGGGTGCCGATGTTCTTCTAAAACCTCCTCCCACAAAAATCAGAAAAAAAAGCATTTACATTGAACATATATAAGAAAGGCGCACCTGTTCATGTCGTCTTCCTCATGACTGCCTCTGCGATGTCCACTGCTGTGATGTCCATTTTGCCGATGATGATGTCTTCTGCGAGGAGTGACACCGTCATATTCTCTTTCCCTGCCGTAGATGCTACCCCCGAAGGGATCTTCCCCCAAGTAGAACCTCTGAACGGCGCCCCGGCTCATCTCTCTGGCTGTCTGGGTACCGCACTCTTTACGCTCGTCGCCTCGACTGGAGCGCGGCGGGGCAAGTGGCTGCCGAGGACTTTCCCCGCCTTCGGCCGAGTGCCCTGCCTCATTTGGCCGCGTCTCCTCCCCGCCTTTGGACCATGCCACGGATGGAATGTTGTTGTCTATGACGTGGTACTGCTGATAGGTGGAGCTCGATGGTTGGCGTGGGGACGGGGACCTCTTCCGCCGATGCTGTTTAACAAACATTGCCAATCTTAGTGTTAATTCGGCTCACAACACTTGGCGGTGGGCGTTACGTGACTTAAATTTAACATCAAGAAAGTAACTTTAAAGCAAAGAGCAAACTATAACTACTGCTACCAATGGCAGTGCTCATAAGCTTTAGATATCAGTCTTTTATAACGATAAAAAAACATTCGTTACACTGGAATGTAATCCTTCAACTTTCTCACTTGTAATGTGTTAATACTACGAGAACAGAGAGAAGGCATGAAGTCCTTTGGGGGGAGGGGGGTTCCCCAAAGGACAATAGAAAATAATATAAAATAAACTTTTAGTACGATGAAACAATTTAGACAGCTTATTACTTCGAGAAACTGGTTATTATGTGCTGAATATCACAAGTTAGCGTAATTTCTTGCTTGGCTAATATCCCTGTGATGTTTATGTTAAAAATAATAGATTATAATCGTTAAAGATGCTACTCGAAATAATGGATCATGAAAATAGGTGGTGGTGGTGATGGTGGTGGTGTGGAGTTTAAGGGCCCGTTGACAGCTAGGTCATTTGGGCCCAAGAAAATAGGTAGGATGTTCTATTTTATCAGTAGGTGCAGTTTATTTTACCTTACGTTCTTTTCCTCCGATAGGTTCTATTTTATGCATATTGAAATGTCCCAGAAAGTTTGCTTTTAATGTTTTTGAAATCTTTACGGCGATTCCATTTTGCACATGTTTTGAAATCTTTAAAGGTTTCAGTCGTCCTCCGTGGACTAGTGGTACCATGTTAGCCTCCAGTTCCCAAGGTCGCGGGTTCAAACCCGGCGGAGGGCGATGGATTTTTTTCGGGCGTAAAAATCCTTAGCATGGCTTCCTTCGGAAGGGAAGTAAAGCCGGTGGTCCCGTGTCGTGGATTTACGACATATAAAAGAATCTCAAGCCTGATAAAAAGGCCTCTGAGCAAATCCGGTCTTTCACGCCCAATATAGAATGGGACGCTAAGGACCATAGTAGTTAAAGAGTGTCCATAAATAAAACTGAGTTTAATTTTAATTTAAAGTTTTTCGGTTTTATCATGCGTTGAAATCACCTTAGGTTTCTGTCTTATAAATGCGTTGAAGTCACCTTAGGTTTCTCTCTTATTCATGCGTTGAAATCACCTGTTTCCAAATTTTCTGTTATACGTGCGCTGAAATCACCAAAGATAAGAATAACTTAAACTGTTCTATTTTCTTTGATGTGTGCACGTTACAGCTAAACTTCCAAGTAATTAGGTACTACCCTAATTTTAGTTCTTGATCATATGCATATACAATTAACTATAATTAGCTTTTAAATGAATTCCTTAACATGTCTGTAACATAGATTTAAACGTCTTTATGCGCTTTCGTAGATACATGCGCTGCAATATGTTTTCACCGACTGACTGTTTCTGTTTATATTGACTTTGTCAACAAAAGGTGTGCAGCTAACTTAATGTGTACAGCACTGAAACATAATTTGTGAATAAGGTACATTGATGCATATAAAACAACGTTTTTACACATAACCCAATTACGAATATATGCCCTAGAAACGGTCTTTTCCATACTTACAGAAAGAGTGGAGGTGTGCAAAAAAAAATTCTTTTTTCATTACATGTTGTTAAAACTTAGTCTTTTCTGTAAGAGTTTAACAGAATATAATAATTTTCTAGAAGTTGAAATACGAGTAATGCATTTAAGGGTTAATTATTAGTCCTACAATATAATTAGTTACCAGCAAGAAGGCTGCAAAAGAATTTTTTAAATATTGTGGTCATTAAAGCTTTTTTTTGTTGGCTATGTCTAGAAAAAGCAGTATTCGAGACGGTAGCGGAGGAATGATAGCAACTAGCTGCTTGACATTTATTGGTGGAATAATCCTGTGATGAATGGCTTCTGAAGTGAAATGGTCCGTAAACAAAACTACAAACATTGGGGCTGCAACTTTCAGCTACATTAGGCAAAGAGAAAATGTACCCCATTCTATTCTTGTAAGATGCAACGAATTGGGTGGATTATGGTAAATAAAACCTAATAATGAATTTAGCTGCTTTAAAATAATTAAAATTTCAGTATCCTTTGTACTTAAAGTAAATGACATCAGCCTGTACTCTGACGTTCACACTATCAAAGTGTTGTTGAATTGGTGCACGTAAGAAAATTAAAACAATTTAGTAAATAATAGAATTATATGACAAAACAGTCGTTGTATTACAGTACTCCAGTTAATAATAATGGAACAATAATGTTTATGCATAATTTATTTCCAGTAAAAACATTTTTGGCGTACACAAAACGCTATGCTGTTGATTATTACATACCTGCTTGTTCTTGCGTTCCGTGCTCGAAGAACGGAACTTGCCAACGAACTTCCGGAGCGACTCGCCGATTTTGGACGTGGTGCTGTGACCTGGGGACTTGGATCGTGATGGAGGCGGATGACGAGAAGGTGGTGGCGGAATGTCTGCAGCGAACCGCGTCCTCTGGTACAGCTTCTTGTTGCTGGATAACGACGAGGGTACCGGAGTGACTGTTGTTTGTGACGGCGTGTCTCGACCCGCATTCTCCGGAGACGGAGAGGGTGAGGGTGAAGGTTGAGCTGGAGGCGGCGAATAATCGGGAGGCGGTTCTACTTCTTCTTCGGGTTCCTCATCATCGTTGCCTTCACGAGATCGGTGATATCGTGTTCGGTTTTTTATATACCGCTCATCCTGAAACATCAAAATCTCGGAGTATTCAGTTTCTATGCAGACAACTTCATTTGTATAGTAGGTGTAAAAAAATTCCACGTTATTCATTAATTGCTGTGATAAAAATAACTACCGTTTTTCCATAACCATATATAAAGAAAGGAATTTCAAGAAACTCGGACTAGTTTAGATTTCCTTATTGGTTACATAAAGAACACGATTCTGCACACGATCTCCACAGTAGCAACCTTGAAAACGCTTTACGTCTTTGTTCAAAACATTTCCTTGAATCTGCGATAACATAACATTAAATTGCATTCTGACCCACTTAACCTCTGGTATCGTTAGATATATGTGCAATCAATGACCGATTTTATCAGCTGATGCCACAGTTCCGCTTCAGGAGATTATCGTTGTAATTACCTAGGAAATAAAAAGTGGTGCTTCAGGTTTGGTCCATACAGGTTATAGCTTACTGGCAAAAGGTAACCTAAAATATCAGTGTGTGCTCTGGAGTCAATTTTGAATGCAGTTTCGCCAACGTAGAGCATTGCGAGATCGCGCTTGTTGTACATAACCACATGGACCAGGATCGGGGAAATCATGGGTGCATGTATACTTTCAAAGAAAGCAATATATCTGTGTAACTAGCTTTCTCACATTATTTGCATGTTCTATGATTATAGGTCTCAGTGACCTTGAATGAATTCTCAGAACGCAGTCTAACCTAATCTAAATAATTTCTTTAGAAAACTTGCTGCAAGTTTTTAAGCATTCGTACAATCAAAATTTAGCACATACGTAACAAAACTTATCTATGCTTATGTAACATTTTTAAACAAACCTATTAAGGCATATATAAATATGGATCTTTTAACTTCATATCCGTTTAGCACATTTCCCACTTACATAAAATAATTGGAGAGTCACATGTACTATTACCAAAATTGGACCAATGGTGTGTTTTATGTCAAGTTTTATAACAATTTATCTTGCAATTCTTCAGTGTAAAGATGACATAAACACGAATAAACATTATAATACCACGATAGTTACAGCTTTTATTATATATATGGATTAGCGTGGTGGTGCAGTTTAAATCCAACTAATATAAACTATACTATTACCATCATTTGAATTTCTGAATGATATACCTCAAGAAATTATGCTTCACGATAATATTTAATAGGTTTATTACACAAAAGTCATAAACAGCCAATTATGCACGATTCTGAACATCCTGCTTATATGTAGTTACACAAGACCGCATAAAGTATTATCTATCAACAAAACATTGGCCAAGTATACGGGATGTTTCAAAAATAGAGGGCATAACTTCAGGTAGGCATTTCCCATACGTATGCAATAAAAAAGTCCATTACAATACGTGTCCGGAAGTGCTTGGTTTCTGAGTTATGGCCTTCAAAACAGTGATATTCACCGGAACATATTTCTTGCCGCAGATAGTTTTCTTTACGGAAGATGTTCAAAGTGTCCACCTCCTGTTTGAATACAGGCCTCACATCGACGTCTCACTGCCGTGTAAACACGACCCAAAATTCCAGGAGTATTGTGTATTTCCTCATAGCCTGGCACAATTCAATTCTGAAGGGATTCCATATCAATCACCGAGGACAATACACCGATGCTTTTAAATGGCCCCACAAGTAGAAATCGACAGGATTAAAATCAGATGAGCGTGATGGTCAAGCAATTGGGCCACCTCTACCTATCTATCGATCAGGAAACCTTCGATCCAAGTACCAGTGAGCAGTACGACTGAAGTATGCAGTATGTTGAGAATGCTCAGTGGAGTATCTTTATACACACGAGGTATGGTGTTTCCCAGGAAGTTTGTGTACGCCTGCCCTGTAAGTCTATTTACAAATACATGGGGTCCAACAACCGATCACCAATGATACCGGCCCACATGTTGAGAGTGAACCGCACGTGTGATGAGATGGAACAATCTAATGTGGGTTTTTATATGGCCATACATGCTGATTGTGGAAATTTGTAATGCTATCTCGTGTGAACTGTGCTTCATCTATAAATAATGTTAGGTTCGAATTTGTTGCACACTGCTGCACGAACCACCGGAAGAACATCAATCGAGAAGGGTAATTTTCTGGTGATAGGGCCTCTACACGTTACAAATGATAAGGAATAGCTGTTGCTTTCACAATAGTCTCCAGACAGTCGTATGAGGAGCATTCACTTGCAACGCTAACCTTCGTGTACTGATAGGAGCAGTCGTGTACACAGAATCCAGATCTTTTCTACATCTGGAGTTGTAGATTTTGGTCGTACCCTCCCCAAATCAGAAGATGTAAACTTCCCATGAGCGCACAGGCGTCGATGGAGATGTTCAAATGTCTTCTGATTTTGGACGTATTTCGCTACAAACGACGAGCCAGTGCAGCATTGCCGTCCGCCTTACCGTACATGAAGTGAATTTCTGCCAGATCCTGATTTGAGTACATGTCGCTCAGTCGAACACCAAACACAACACTCAATGTACCCTTCGCCTCGGAATGAACTGCCAGAGTGCCCTGTTAATATCTTCTGTTACGGCAACTACTTTCGGAAAGAGAAACGTTCCGATTTTGATGACCATAACTCAGGAACCAAGAATTTCCGGTCATATGTTGTAATGGGCTTTTTTATTGTCTATATGTGAGGAATGCATCCCTGAATTTATGCCTTTATTTTGGAAACATCTTGTATAGAAGGATTTTGCATTTTTGATAGTTTTGAACATTACAAAATTTATCTTAAATGACTTGACTCTTGGGAAATCAGGGTGCTACATAGACGAAAGCATAAAACGTACCTACCGACACGTGTGGCCTCTCGTGAACGATTCAAATCCCGCCAGGTCACCCTCCCTGCCTGAGATTTTACCAGATTTTCCTCAGTTTCCGAGAGGTACCCTAAATTTACTCCTTGAAAGTTTCGTTTGCAGTTTCTTTTCCCAATTATTATTTCATTTCGTGTATCACCACCTATGGTGCCTTATAAAGTAGGAGCGGCCGTTAAACACCATTAATAAATAAAAACAGAAAGTACCTCTTTGTTTACGATGTATAAACTACACCAAAAACTATGGCAGAAAGCGAGAAACGTTCCTTGTAAGATATATTTGAATGTCGTCCATTATTCTTTAGAAGCAGTTTAAGTTGCCTATACTGAACATTTTATCCTAATAATAGCGATGTTACTTACTAGCTCTTCCCTTTCAGAATGGCGCCTTCTCTGAGGTGGGTGCGGCGAATGTCCCCTGCGATAGCCATTATGTA